>CAWUFW010001860.1:0-1272279 GCA_963921515.1 Calotriton arnoldi | reverse complement strand
TGCAGCCAAGACCGGCACCACAGTATTATTATCAAGCACTAGCACTTTTGTCAGCACACCTGCAGCATTCTGCACATTTGTATGAGTGGTGTGCATGTGCATATAGGTGGACTTTGCTGTGCATACACAACCTTGCACACTACTCAGACACATGTGCACAATGCTGCAGCACACCTGACATTGGTGGTGGCATGCCTTATCGTGCACATGACCAGTCACATTCACAGTGCACACGCATTTTGGCGTTAGAGTGAGATGTGTCTTTGTGCAGGCAATTTGTATGTGTGGTGATGTGGCAAGGGGGCCATTTTGCCACCCTGCCGCATGTCAAGTTGTTGTGCCACTTTGTCATTTGAGGGGGCACTTATGGAGTGGTCTGACGTTGACCTAGAACTATTTTGGGCTTCCTTTCTGTGCTCATTTGAAAGTCTGTATGCCGGCCAATGTGTGTTGTGCAATGTGTTGTTTGAGAAGGGTGATATGTCCCTATGCCACCATGGACAGGGGTATCCGGGACATGATCCACAGTACATGTGGGTATGCACTTCAATTAATTTAATTGTACATGAGTGCCACTGTGCCCATCCACCTCCTTCCCCCCCGTCCCTGGTTGATGCTGACCCTGATGTTGTTGTGTCGGTTCACATTCAGCACTATCCTGGCCCGCAACTCCAACCACCGTCTCCGTTCAGTGATGACTCGGGACACCTGCTCCTCCAACTCATCCAGCTCCTCCTGTGGCGCTGGACTCCCACCTCCAGTCTGCCTCGCTGCTCTCACGTTGGCTGCTAGTTTCTCCTTGGTCTTGCGCTTGGTATCATGCCAGCGCTTCTTGCAGTCATCCACTGTCCTCCTCCTCTCTCCAACGGCATTCACCTTGGACACAATGTCCTCCCATATTTTTTTTTTTCTTGCCAATGTCACTGTGGAGGTGACAAACAGTTCTCGTTGGTGTTCAGTCACCTCCGCAATAAGGACCTGGTTTTCCTGCAGGCTGAACTTAGGATTCCTCTTCCTCTTGACCTTCACATGGGACTCTGGCTGGTCCTCCTGGGTATTTGTGGGCATGTTTGTGGCCTCTGCACTGGTCCCAGCTTCTTCCATTGCTCTTCTGGTATTTTCCTTTTTTATTTTTTTTTGCTTAGCGGGACTTTTATAGTGCATTTTCCCGCTGAACGCGTTAAATGCAGGCCTGGTGCTAATTAGCGATAGGATTCTGTCGCTTATTGGCCCTTCGCCACTTTTTTCGCGTTTTTTTATCACCGGCACGCTAAATCTATCGCCGTCCATTTCCGCCAGAAAAGGTAGCTATAGCCTGTTAGCGGCGTGTTGCTAATACGTCGCTAATGCAGCGATAGATTCCAGCGATCTGCAGCGATAAGGGAAATGGCGCTAAGGGGAGTTAGCGATAAATATCGCCATTTGTTGATAATATGCCCCATAATATTTATGAGACTATACCTTACTTGGCTGGTCCAAGACACAGGATGTCCCGCCTGTTTGGATGAGGCATTCTGTGTCAGGAGGTCAGTCCAGTGTGAGTATTACTGGCAAGGTTAACTTTCACTCAGCAGTTGTGGGTAAAGTTAAGAAAACAAACAGTTTGTATTCACCAAGGCAATATTTCCAGACTTTGCAGACAAAGGGGAAAGCTTGGTCCCCAAAATCATAATCTTTAATCCTTAATTGCATAATATGGTGAATTAAGAGATCAGCTGCTCCTGCTGGCCTACATTCTATTGTTTTTTTATACTATTCCAAGTACATTGCAACAGATAGCTTAGTCAGTTACACAAAATATCAATGAAGGAAAATGCTTCTTTTTGCATGCTCACCCCCTTCATTTGTGAACTGATACAGCAGTTTTATTTTCCTCTGTGCACTGACACCAGGCCCCAGTGCATATTCTCTGACTCCTAAAAGATGTCGAAATTACTTATACTCCTAATAGGCATATTTAACTTACCTATAAGTTCCCGGTATATGGTTGAAAGTATACCTAGGGCCTGTAAGGCACATGCTACTAGTGAAGTGCAGAACCTATTGTGCCATCCACTACAGTGACAGTATAAACATAGCTTAAGGTCTACCATTGTATACTGACTGTAGCATTTTGAACACTGCAATTTAACCTGTAAAAATAAACCCTTTTGGCAGGTCAGAAACCTTTCTTTTAAATATTAGGTAGTCACCCCTAAGTATGCCTTACCTCCTATAAGGCAAGGTGCAAGGTATATAAATGGAGGACATGTACACATGTAATGCTGCACATGTACTTATAGTGAAAAATTAGCAGACGCTATTTTCTGTGTAGTAAAGCTGGCTGTTCCATGGGAAAACATTGGAATGCAATATTACATTGAATAGTCATATCTCCCGGTAAGAAACAGCTAAAAATGATTGGACTCTTTGCAACATTTAATAAAAGCCCAATCCACAGGTGAAGTCAGACTTTTAATAAATATTAAGGAAAATGCACTTTTAAAAAGTTACCCTTTCCATGCCTAAAGCCTCTGGAGGCGACTTTGGATTAGCCCCCAACTGCAGCACTTAGAAAGCTAAGTGCTTTGTTCAGAATGAGGTGTGAAAACTGCTCCTAGAGCAAGAGACAAAGGCGTAGGTATGGGAAGGTGTTGATGTTACTCTTGTAGGATGGCTATTTGGGCAGTGCCCAGGAATTTGATTAACTTCAAAGACACCTCCCCTGTCACAGGTAAGAGTTAGCTGACACCTGGGCAGGCCTTTTCGTTTTCCCCTTGCCAGACAGGCTCCAATCAAATTATTAGGGAGCTGCCCCCAGAACTGATTTGAAGTTACCACAGAGGAAGGCTTGTTCATATTCATGGCCACGCTTCTGGGGTGGGCATTCTGGCTCTGTACAAGGGAGGAAGTGTTTTACCATCTTTGATTTAGGCATAGAGGGGCACTGTGTTTGCAGTAGGGCACACAGGAACTGCTGCAAAAGCTGGTAGGTTAACCAGGGAACTTTTTCTCTATTGGTTAAGGAGGGACCAAGAGTTCCCCTCACCCACAGGCTATTGTCAGAAATAAATGTGGCCCCCTTGAGCACCCTTTTCAGATCAGTCTCAACATGTGGAAGAACAGAAGAAGGGCTGCACCTGCTATTATGGACCTGTGAGTAGAGATGAAAGGCTGGACTTGCTCCCATATGTGTCCATGACAAAGAAAGTCCAAGTGTCAGTTTACTGACCTCAATTAGGCTGCAGGGACACAATAAGCTGTAGGAAGCCCTTTTCCTCAAGAGCCCAGTTGAACAGTTCTAACTGAACATGCCCTAGACCCTGCTAGTGGCTTCAGGCTGAGTGAGTCTTGACGCTGAAGTGCTGTACCTAAGGTCCTGGGACCCTTGGCTGTGACAAAATGTACTCCTCCTAATATCCTGAAAATCCTGGGACTTAGAAATGGTATGGCTCTAAAGACCTCCTGAGGACCAGGACAAACCTATCAAGTCAATCTGACAAAGGTGTGTTGCCGCTGGTCTGAGGAGTCAGGTTTCTCCTGCTGGGAGCTTTTACGCAGTTTCAGTGGGACCTCGTGGAGAAGGTACCCAACTTGTGGAGCCCTCTTCAGCTGTAACTCATAACCTTGCCCCATTGGAGGAATGCAAGCTCCAAAAAAGTGACTGAGTCTGAATGTAGAGAGCTTGATCAGGTGAAGATGCCAAAAGATTCAGGCCAACAAGAGGACTTCCCTGGGCTCAATTTTTTTATTTTCCAGCTTAGAGCATTTCCTGCCTACCAATTACTTTAGTGGGACTTCATCCAATGCCTATCCAACACCGTGGGGCTCTTCTCGGACACAGCCTGCCACCTTACCCCACTCTAGATCATTGAATTCCAGAAAAAATACTACAGTGGATATTTACTAATTTTTCACGCAGCACAGGGCAGCAAGCAAAGTTGCTGCGCTGTGTTGCGTGAAAGGGAGACAACAAAAATATGCCATATCTTACTAAGATATGCCACATTTCTGCTGTTGCATAGCGCTGGCACACTGTATGGAGCCTAGCGCCAGTGCAGGCACCCTTGCACCATGGTGTTACTTTGTATTTGCAAAATCCTGCAAAGCCACGCAAAATGAATTTGCATGGCTTAGTATGTCTCAAAAATGATTTTGCGTTGGGGCTGAACCACAAAAGTGCCACAACCCCTGCTCAAAATTTTAGTAAATCTGCTCCTAAGTCCCAAGGTAAAACAGGGTGTGTGAGGATTTTGCTGTATTATATGGTATGGGTGTGCGACCTTACCGTGTAATACACTCGTAAAACTGTCTTGGGTCCAGTCAGGCTCATTTTTAAAACCCTTTGCTCTACACAGGATAGCTGTGGCTTTGAGCAGCAAGGCTTATACAAAGGAACCAGTGTAAAGCATTAGAAGCAACGAACAATGAAATAAGAAAGTCAAGGAACCTCAAATTATAAAAATAGATAACATTTTTATGAATTTTTAGTCCCCAAGTTGAGCACAATCCACCAGAGGGTTAAGGAGATACAGATTTATGAGTAAAAAGTAAATCTCAGTTTTTTTAGGGCAAATCACAAACAAGCATTGGTAACTGTAAAGTTTGGAAACTTTTGTAAATTTTGAAAGCGTTGTGTTCACTACTGCGGCACGAGTTGGGGGACCAGTTCTAACAGGGAGAAGGTCAGGATGACCAATAAGGAGTATTTGGACACTTACCTGGTCACCAAAGAAGTCTCTAGTTGTCATGCACTCATCTGGTCCCAAATGCAGACATGACACTGGAGCCGATGCTAAACCTTCTATCCTTCCCGAGGATAATGCACACCCAGGAACCAAAACCTGAGAGCTCACACTGCCCCTTGGAGGAAGGAGGGTTGGGATAAAATAAGAAAAGAGAGACTTGCAATGCTGAATCTGCTCAGCTGCTGTGTGACTCTGCGTAACAGGATTTGTCACTTCTGAGACCTTCTACGTTTGTGAGGTAGATGTGTACTAAACCAGAACCTCTAGCTTTGCAATGACGCAATGCACTGGAAATAACAAGAGGAGGCAGTTACCATCTGTACACTAACAAGTCCTTACATACAATGAACATGCATTAACTTTAGTAACACAAACATGCAAGTTTCATCAGCAGCTCGACATGAGAGCAGAAATACCAAAATCACAGATTGGAGTATTGCACTCCTAGGAATAAACTTGAAATAGAGATTGGAGTTATTGGCACTCCCAACGATACACTTGGAGCAAAGATTGGATTAACTTGCACTCCTAGGGATACAATTGAAACACAAGGCGGGGTACAAAGTTGACGCATTTAACAAAAACTCTAAAGTGCTTTCACTTGGCACTACTGTTCATCAGAGAAACACAGGACTAACATCTTTAATCCTTGAGCCGTGACAGTTCTAGCATCAAGGTTGTAGTAAAGGTCCAGAGTATTAACACACAAGAAGTGCTGGAATAATTCACAGAGAGGACACTGAGGAAAAGTCTATAGTCATTGTAGACTAGGATGCTCGATCCTGTTTACAACTGTAGTAGGTTTAGTGCGCACTAACCTGATATCAGGTACTTAGCCTAGTTCATCCACTTGACTGAAGTTCAAAGAAGATCTTGACTTAGGGAGTCGTCGAGGCTCCGGAGTAACTGTGCAGGAGGGAGCGAGGAGGAAGACTTCATGTGAGCTGGTGTCATGGCAACCACCCGTTCGGATGGACTATAAGGAGACTGAAGCACTTATTGGTTCTGGCAGGATTCTTCAGGTGAGTGGGAAGGGAGAAACTTGTTCTGCAGGGAGCGAGGCCAAGCCACGATTCAGGTTTGGGTGGGGTGTATATACCCTGTCGAAGGCTCAATGGATGTAGCTAGATCATGTGTGGCACGTCTCACACATGGCCGTCTGGAAGGTGCTCGAACCTTGGGGAAAACACATGTTAGTTCACTCTCTTTGACCTTACAGAATGGGCAGGTGCAACTAGTTGATCGGAACCAAATAACAGTAATCGAATGTATCGTTTTCACTCGAACGTGCATAATGGAAACCAACACCAAGGTCGCAGCAACATCGAGATCAAGGATTGCCATTGGCTCACAGGATTCTGGGGGAAGATTGCAGGGATTTAATGGAAAACTACAGCAAGGCCCTAGGAACAGCAAGAGCAGTTAATCTATTGGTTCATGGGATTTGGGAGCACTTGCAGGGGTTCAAACATAATGGAAATTACAGGTGCTGGGGAAGCATCAGTCATGAGGGTGCTGGGGAAACATCGATCATAAGGACACTGGGGAAACATCGGTCATGAGGGTGTTAGGGGGGATATCAGTTATGAGGGATGCTGGGCTCACATCAGTCATGATCGAGCTGGGCTCACATCAGTCATGAGGTATGCTTGGGAAACATCAGTCATGATATAGCATGCTATAGGGTGCCATAGGGATGAGGCAGCATGAGCCCCACACGTTAGAAGGGGTTGTGACAGAGAGGGAGCAGGAGGTGGTCATGACACAAGTCCAGTTTCACACTTTACATCAAGACTGCCATAGACTTCAATGGAGTGGTACTGATGTTGGGGATGTAAAATGCTGAGGGTGATGAAAAATGCTCTGGATACTATGAGGTTGATGGGGGTGTCCTTGTGGTTATGCCTTGGTCCACGGGTAAGGTGGGGTGACTTTGGTCACAGGGATCGGTGTTCCTAGAAGTCCTATTTGAGCCAGTAGAAGGCCAGCTACGGCTGGGCTAAGGGTCTACGTACACAGTGAGTCTTTTGGTGAAGGCTGGTGTCTAGTAACCAATCTGGACTCAGACAACACTCCTCGGTCCACCAAAATTAGGTGTAACGTTTGGCTATCGAGGATCATTCTCTTTGGGTTGTCCGACAGAAGTCAGTGGTGATTCGAAGAATGTGGCTACTGACTTTCCAGAATGGGCTACTTCAGCTTTGATGGCACTGATGCTGGCTCCAGAGGGTCAGACGACTGACCCTTGGAGTCACTTCTTTGATCTGGGGCTTGGAGCAACTTTTTCCATGAGCCAGAATCCAGAGGTACAGTCCTCTCTTTAATAGCCCAAAGTGCATCAGGTGCAGTCCAACAATCTCTCTTTGCCAGGTCCAGGGGTCAGCAGGGCAGTCCTTCTTTGATACTTTCTCCAGTTCCAATATGATCTGAGGGTCAGGGTGCCAGGTGTGCCATTTTTATTCCCAGAAAGTTCCCTGGGGGGATGATGTGGTCACTAGCCAATGAGCCACCAGGATTCCTCCCGCCCTGTGATGAATTCTGGCTATGTGTGGCATCTAGCAATCCCAGAGCACACTATTCTGCCCACTCTCAAAATGTCTGAACCCTTCCTTGGATGTGAGGAGCTTGGTAACCCACCCTAGAGGTGTGGCTACCTGTGGGCTACAACTCCACAGGAAAACCAGACTGGGCACTGGTTTCCTCTCTCTGTTTCTGCTGCCCGCCTGTCTACCTGAACAAAGGGGCAGCCCTACAGGAGTGTGATTGCCATTTGCCCACAAAAGAGACTTCGCCTTTGACGTTTGCCTTTTGGGCCAACACCGAGTGACTTCCTGCAAGGGAGAGGTAACACCTCTCTCTGCAGCAGGCTTCTATTATTCCCGAGCCTCAGAGTCATTCACACTACTTCCCAGGAGGGAAGAAGGGCAGGCTGTCTGTTGTGTGACTTTCTTATTTCATTTTTTGCAGCTTCTAGATACTTTACACCAGTTCATTTGTTTAATCCTTGCTACTTGAAGCCACAGCTACCCAGAGATGAGTTAGAGGTTTTACACACATGGCTAACTGGACCCAAGATAGTTTTGCAAGTGAATTACACGGTAAGGTTGCACAACCATACCATATAATACACCACAATCCTCACAAGGTACACCATTTTACCTCATCAGATTAGTCTGTAGCTGTAGTGTATGACAGGGGGTTTCATGGACAATACCTTGTGATGCACAAATCTTAGGCCATCAAAAACTTTAAAAGTGAAACAATTTGCAAGGGTGCTGCTAAGTATTAAGCTAAGGACTGAAGTAGAACTAAGGCTAAAGTTTATGTTTAGGAAGAGGGTAAAGATAGGAGAAGTAAGGAATAGGAAAAAGAAAGAAGTAGAAATAGAAATTTTGGAATAAGATTAGAGGTATGGCGAAAGAAAGGGGTGGTAAACGTTATTAAAGGACTGTAGTGAATGAAAGGTACAGTATATTGTAACCTGTGGGTGAAAATGAAAGAAAAATTGTTAGACAAAGGGTAAGATGGGTACAGAGAGTCTCGGCCATGAAAGAAATAAAAGAAGCTGTAAGAATTACTTTTAATTTACTGTCAATTTGCAAATTCAATAATTATTATAAGATGTAGAGATTAATCAATCCATAATTAATCAGCTATTATTAATTAATTGAATGGGTCTTCTCAAAATAACACATGGACCACATTTGTTTCATTACAGAGAGATCTCCCAAGATATCTATATTTAATTTCATGCACAGTTGAAGAAGACCAGTCAGATATATGATTCTATTTTGATTCTAGATCCAAGAAATCTCTGATAAGCTTGTTTCACAATTTCTGGATTTACCAGGACCCCATAAAAAATTCCAAACCAAAAGATGAAGCTGATATGACTTAATTGAATCACGACATTAACCATCCAGACTTCAGGATAAGTAAATGAGTCCACATTTTCATCTTTATGCATGCTAAATATAATAATTGCATCATACATTTTAAAGTTACTAAGGTCTTATAGACCAAAAATAACTGTTTTCAAAACAAAATGTGTACATTTGCTAAAGGTGAAATAGTGCTTCTGCAATGTATGCCCTCTGTGGCAGAAAGTTACCTGAAGCAATGGCCTCCTCCACCACTGCATCAACCTATGCTTGCCTCACCTATCCAACACTCCACAGATAAGCACAATGCCATCAATATCTTCTCCAGTGAAAAAATAAAGAAGCTGAGACAGCACATCAACAACACCAAGTCTGCTTCTCTTCTAATACTAACCCATTCTCATAGAATCCCAAAATGGTCATCCTTCAAAGTCCTGTAGCTCACAGATCTTGTTGAAATACTAAACTCTGCCAGAGCCACTTTATATGACTATGATGTCTTACCCTTCTCCTTCACCCAAGCTATCCAGGAAGCTCTCTCACCCCTACTTACCTCCCTCACTCAAGACATTTCCCCAGAGTTCTCAAGACAGGCTACATCCTCTTACTCCTATAGCTTCCATTAGACCCTGCCAACTACTGGCCCATCACTCCCCTAGCCGTCTTCTGCAAGATAATTGAAAAAGCAGTCTATGTTCAACTCCAAGATCAGTTCAAGGCTAACCATCTCCTGCATAACAACCAATCTAGCTTCAGATCAAGCTGCAGCAAGGAGACCGCAACCTTTACACATCGTAAACAATACCCTCATGATTATAGATGAAGATACCCCTTGTCTCCAGAGATTCCTGGGCCTCTCAGCTGTCTTTGGTGGGTTCTATATTGTTTATTGTGATCTTCAATCTCTACTTGGAACCCCTCGGAGTTCTACTCATAGATAACAGCATCAAGATTCAACGATATGCCAATAATACACAACCGGAAAGTCTCCTCTGCTCCAGATACCCAACGCATCAAATACTATCTGCACCTGTTCCAGAACAGGTTGTCAAAGTTTACATGACGCTCAACCCAAACAAGACAACATTCCTATTATTTACCAAGAACAACAATCAAGAAATAATACAAACCTCACTCAATAACATGACAATTGATCGCTGTGAACCCCAACATTTACTGATTGCAAATCACTCACATTCACTTTGGGCACCAAACTCTCCCTCAAGGGGCACATTGTAAAAAAAGAATGAGCCTGATACCAGTTCTCTTTTCTAAAGAAAATCAGACTGTTTCTTCCAGAAAGTGACTTCGGAACTTCTGTTCAGGCCCTCATACTCTTGTATCTGGAGGCTGGTAAGACTCCACATTAGCACGCCTTAGGGGTATTGTATATGCTGTAGCACATCTCAAGGACCACAAGAAATATGATCAAATTACCACATCATAATCGAACTCCATTGGCTCTCTTGCCAATCTGCACCATCATCAAAAAAAGATGCATTATTTATAAAGCTATGATGACCAGCTTACTTTCTTATATTGCAGACAAGTAAGTACACCATACCTGGTACTTCTCTTCACACCCCCAGCTAGCCCAAAATGAGACTAGAGACTAAGAGTGGTAGAAAAAAAAAGGCAGCATGCCTTTTCAATCTATGCATCAAGGTACTGAAACAACAGCTCTGTATCCCCAAGGCCTGCACCAGCATTTCTCCATTTTAGAAAAGAGTTAACCCCCCCTTTAAACAACACTGCATCACAATGCAGTAGCTATCCAATTTACAGCTACCTCTCTTATCAGTCATTGACTTTATGCTTTCATTTAACCTTGTACAGCACTCCGCTGCCTTTTGGGCTAGGTTTACGCTATAGAAATACCACATACAGATACATAAATTTATTCAACTGAAATAATTTGGAGCAGCCAATTCAGCTAGCAGCCAAAAAGATCTATATACTGGGGACCCAAAAACTCTTGAAGAAATCTTATAGATTATGAGAGTTACAATCTACTGTAAGCAAGAAGGGTATGGAGTTCCTCTAAGTCAAAGAGAATGAACAGTGAGATACAAAAAGTGGGATCAAAGCAAGGAAAATCCCACCTGTCAACTGCCGATTGAACGTTACTGTTGCCTGGGCATGATTGGTTTGTGCAGGATGGAGTTTTTAACTGTATTCAGCTTCTTTTTCCTTACCTTACCCATATAGGACACAATCTGGTGTCCGTTACGACCGCTGGACACTGTTGCAGTCTACTTTAGACAACAGTTGTGGTGAGCATTAGTTCTGCCTTATCTGTTTTATCCTTCACTACGTTGATCTTTATCCTGAACATCTGGGATTTTTAATACACTATCAGTGCATGAGTTTTTATCCCAAGCTTCACCACGAGCACGGTGTGGAGCATGTGTGTATGACTTCATAATACACTCAGTACCCATACATCTATGTTGTTTGATGAACAGATCCATGAGATACATGATACGCGTGTTGCTAATATTTACTTTTTGTCCCTACCTTTAGGTTATTTACCTGAAAACGTGGTATGTAGTATTTCCCTTATCACGTTGTGTAGATAGCGGTTTTCTGGTCCTGAAGAAGTGCCTTGATCCTCCTGACAACCAGGGCACGAAACATGTTGACCGACTGAGAGTAGGACGTACATAGCTAGATACATAGCCTCTAGTTTACCTCCACTCTCCCTGTTTTTTAATCAGGCAGTTTACCTTCTTGAATAAATTACTGTTAGGACTAACTGACCTGTTTTAATCCACTCCCTTCACATCTACACACACTAGGCCTCTTACCCTCACTGCACCCACCGGCAGGAACAAAAGATCCCCGCTAAAGAGCCCCGTACTGGGTGCCCGTCGGGTATTGCAGCGCTGACCTGACGAGGGGCAGGCTCATATGATGAAGCATGACACCTAGCTTGCTAGGTGTGTGAGAGCCCTAGTTCTGAAAGGGGAAATTCCTCCCCTTACTTTCTATTTCCGTGGGATTTTTCCTTGCTTTGATCCCACTTTTTGTATCTCACTGTTCATTCTCTTTGACTTAGAGGAACTCCATACCCTTCTTGCTTACTGTACCCGTGGGGCATGTATGCTGGACCTCTATAAACTTGCCCTTCCGTCCCTCTTATTGGAAACATAGTTACAATCTACTACCATGTGTGACAGACCCTGGAGATACAATTACATCCCTGGCTGTTCAAAGGGAGATTGCTGCTGCAAAGTTTTTGACCCCCCCTCTCATTTCATAAGATGACCAAGGATTCGTTTGGGAGTTATTGTGGCTTAATTTAAATATATTAAATTAAATAATAATTATTATTCTGAAGTATAAATTAAAAACATATGCCCACCTATAGACAAAAATGCATATATTTTTAATATGCATTAATCATTATTAAATGTGATCTATAGAATTAATTAAAAGTAATTTAATTAGATTTAATAAAAATAACGTTACATTCTTTTATCAATTCAAAACATGTTTGTTAAAATATTTTATGCTCAAATAATAAATGTTTTATTTTTAGATGGTTTAAATAATAAATTATATTGATTTATATTTTAACTATTTAAAATAATTTAACATTATTTCTTATGGGGTTTTATTTACCACCCTACTTTTGTTATTTTCTGTGGAAGATTTTGCAGTACATGTATGATGCTGGACCTACTCCAGCTCAGAGCAGGAGTAATTTATTACTGTTTTGTGTCCCTCTTTGGCTGCACTGACTTTAGAAGTGCGATTTGAGAATGCAATGGGCTTATTGTTTTGTGGGTGGGTGCATATCCCTCTCCAAGTACCTCCCTAACAGTCCTTGACCCCCTTCTTACTCCTCCTTAAACCCCTCCCATTTATTAGTAAGTATGACCTTTTTTCCAGCTACTCCCCTTGATCCCTCCCATATATACTACTAAGGGCCCGATTCCGATCTCGCTAGGAAAGCCCTCCATACAACTCGGATCCGGAGGGCTTTCCTAGCGAATCGCGCTGTGCGAGTCCGACCGAACGAGTACAATGCAGCCGTATGCTGACGGACTCAGTTCGCTCGGACTCACATTGAACTCTATGGGAGCCTGTATACCGATGCGTACACAGGCTCCCATAGCAAAAAGGGGGTGGGTGGGGAAAAGCGTACACCCTGTGGCGGGCACCCCATGTTGCCCGCCACACTGTGCATGCTTGGATCGGGGGACCCATGCACACACCTCTGTGACCGATTCGGAGGGCTCCGGCTGAAGGGGGGCCTGCTCTGGCCTCCTGAAGTCCGATTCCGACAGCCGTTTCGTCTCACTGAGACCGACTCGATACGGCTGTCCGAATCGTGCATCGTACTCACTCATTTGGAAGCCGGGTCCATTGCGCGGCACGATTCGGCTCCAGACGAGTCGGACAGACAGATTCGGGTTTGGAAATGATACAGTCGGCGTGGACGTGATCTTCGCATCGTACTTGGTCGTTCAGAATGGGGGACGATTCGGACAGAAACAGTGGCTCCGAATCGGATTTGGTCGTTCCGGATCCCATCAGGAGCCCTTCCAACCGAGATCGGAATCGAGCCCTTAGTAGTAAACTTACATGTGTGAGGATCTCCTCACAGAAAAGATAGGAGAGGTGGAAGTGTACGTTTGCACTAGTAGGTTTGTGAATACCAGTTTTTTTGTACTTTAGTAGTACTATTGTAGTACTACTAAACATATTACAAAGTTTCAGTTTGTGAATAGATCCCTTTGTGTACATCCTGTTCAGATGTTATTGTTTTATTTGAATTTATTTTGCATTTATTTGGAGCCTTTCCATCATTTTACCAAGGGGACATCGGGTGAAATCATCTATATCAAAAGTCATATGACTTCACTTCCTATTTTAACTGTCATTGCATTTATATAGCGCTTACTACCCCAGACGATTCATTGAAGCGCTTTACACGAGACACCACGCTGCTCTGGGAGCCTAAGGATAGTGGTTGCTCCAGTGTTTATTGTTGTTTATTTGGATTAATTTAGTGCTTTCATGGAAACCATTCCATGTATTTAATTAGGTTTCTTTGTGGGAGATTAGATTAATAAGGGTCATGTGTGATCATTGGTTGTGAATATGTGAGTTCATGCAGATGGTTGGATTAATGAATGAGCTAGATGGCATGCAGGGGCATAACTTAGAAATCAATTTGTTGTCATGTTTGAAATGAGGTGTGGACAATTCGCAGAAATGCAAAAATAGGGATTAAGGCAAAGATGTGACAGAGCAGACTGTGTTTAGAGAAGGAGGTGTGTAGGGATGGAAAGTAGGAGTGTCATTTGACAGAAAAAAGATAAGCGACAATCAGAAGTTTTAAGTCAAAAACAGTTATTCATGCAGGGTTTTATGAATACAGAGGAGACTTTTTGAGGTGGCATACAAACTAAGGATGCAACACTTCAGAAAGAAACAACATTATTTGCATGTGATACAGTGCTGTAGTAATTTTGATAGGCACTAGGGGCCCGATTCACAAAAGTAATCTGAGACACAATCCTAACTTTACGACTTTCGGTATTCACAGAAGGCATTTAGGAGTACTAAAGTTAGGATTTTGTCTCAGTCAATCTTAAGTTTTGGTCTTAAGTTAAATTTAAGACAAACTTAAGTTTAACTGAGAAAAAATCCTAGTCGAAAAGTTAGGATTTTGTCTCAGTTAAATTTAAATTTGTCTTAAGTTTAACTTAAGACCAAAACTTAAGATTGACTGAGACAAAATCCTAACTTTAGTACTCCTAAATGCCTTCTGTGAATACCGAAAGTCATAAAGTTAGGATTTTGTCTCAGATTACTTTTGTGAATTGGGCCCTAGATTCTGTCTGCTGCTCGGTTACCACTACACCAACGCTTCAGCAAAAAAAGCTGATCAGCTCAGGGGTTGAAGTGTAAATGCCTGGATGCATATACTGTGGATGCATATATTGGAAAATATCAAAAGTTTTAAACAGCACTCCAAGGAAACGGTAACCTTGTAAACATCAAAAAGGAGATGATGACATCAATATGCTAATTAGTTCTCTCTTACGAATTTTGGGAAATGTAATGCTCTTTTATGGTAAAAAACAGAGCATCAGCGATTAGCCATGATTCTAACTGGCGATGACCACTTCTGTATGGAATATCCCCAAAAAACTCTAAACAAACATAAAACATAACATGAAAGTGATTGCTGCAAATAGAAACCAAACATGGTTATTGACGTGATTTTAATAGCAAGACAAATTCTATTACAGGCAGCAGATGATAGCATACAGTGCTAGATTGTGTAAAATGGATAAGCAACACAAAGCAATCTGCTACACAGTTACAAAAGAAATAATTTTGCACCCGAAATTCTCCATGCCTAAAACATGTAACTTGTACATTATAACTGGAATAAGTCTATGACATTTTGCTACAGGTGATTGTTTGATAGCCATTTAGTTATTGTTATAAATGTTATCCAAAGGTAGTGTTTTTGCTACGATTTTTTCCATTACTGTTTTCTTAACAATATGATTACTCTGATAACTGTTTTAATCTTTGTAGTTGAAGGTAATCTCATTTTTAATACAAAAACGTTTTGTTGTTTTATGTTCGCGGTATTCCACCATGCACATTCTATCATTGGTTTGACTTCCCGTCAAATGTTTTGTCTCAACCACTCGTTTTTGTTCAATTTACTTCTGATGCATGTTAATAAGTTTAAGCAAATATGAGTGAAGTTATTCTGCCCTGAAAAGCAGACGATGCATATTTCATTTGACCTGAATGTTTGTTGTTTAGGAACAGAGGACCTTAAACATTGAACTATGCAAGGTGTGAAAACTGTTTCGGAACACTGCTCAGGGTTAACTTGCAACACCTTTTTCGGAAATACAGCTGCTGAAGAAGTGATTATAAAATATTTGGGGGCAGATTTACAAGCCCCTTGCGCCACTTTTGCGTCATTTTTTCCATGTTAAAAATGACGCAAAAGTGGGGCAAGGGCCTTGTAAATCTGCCCCTTGGTGTCTGCATAGCCATTACGTGTTCTCAAGGAAATCACTTGGAAATTATATTAAACAGTTTCTTAGGTCATGGCGCAAGTAAGACTGGGGACCAAAGAAAGACACAGACATTGCTTAGAGGATCCCTGGAAAAGGGGACGAGGGAGGGAAGAACAGAGAGAGAGAGAGAAAGAGAGAGTTAGTTTTGTTATGTGTGGGTGTGTCTCTATTAATTATTTGCTACTGTAACTTTGTCAGAAAACAACAGATATTTTCTGCGGGTCAACTTCTCAGGAACAATAATACTATTCTGTTCACACACTATGGTCCAATCTAATAGCCATTAAAATGTTGCCAGTGAGTTTTTGGCTTTGTCAAACAAAATGGGATAAGCATTTTACCCATAGGGCATTATTTTTCGGAGTTTGCCATTGCTTACCCTTACCAAAAAATACAAAAATGCTAGAATAATTTATAGGGTGATCTATTGTGTACAAAGCATACGAGTTTGAAAGACACTGCTTGATTGTTAAAAGTATATTTTTTAGGTTGTTTTGTTTCACTCTTAGGAGCACAATCCATGTAAACAGCCAAATTAAGTTCATCATTATGTTTGAGCAGCAATTTAAGTGTGCTTTGTTCTGACAGATATCATGAACATTGCAAATATTGGCAACAACAAACATGAATGTACAGCTGTGCCCTGCAGGAACATATAAACAAAAACAAAATTATAAAAACCTTGCCACAGTTCGTTGAACATGCTTTTATCACTCTCTTAACCTTTTCCAAAGTCTTAAATGCAGAAATAAAAAGATCCAAAGAGCTACTAAAGAACATAACAATACAGTACATTTACACCCACTAAAGGTGTGTGAAAAGGGGAGGAGGAGGAGGAGCTAGCCCATCATGGCCGCTTGGAGCTGATGCTCCGTGCTGAACCCTTTTTCCAGCTTCCCGAGCGGCATTCCGCCAAATTGTTTTCACATCCAGAACAACGATTCTGCAGCCGGAATGCTGGCAGATCACCTGAAGATCTATATCGCCCGTCTCCGATCTAGCATTGCGGAGAAATGAGCCGTGATGTCCCGCATATGAAGACGCCAAGATGGCACCCGGAGAGCTGAGAGGTCGCGTCCGGTACCGAAGGAACTGCACCATGAGTCCGCCGACCTCCGTCATACCCCGCAAACAACGCCCCCAACCCTCGGCCCGCATCTTGATCTGAAGGCCACTCCTCGCGGTGACTAACAGCAACACGGACGGAACGCTGAAAGTGAACGGCCACCGGTGAGCAATAGATGAGAGCTCCACCCACGCCGGTGAGACATGGCGCGCTCCCACTTCACTCGGCATCCCAAGCGCTTCCACCCCGAGCGGGGTCTAGACCCCTTTTGAGAACAGGAGTACCGTAGGAATAGTTGGGGGTCCCCCACCTTGGACGCATAACAGTAGTGCCCTCGGTGAGCCCTGGGATCGACGCCTGACCCCAAAATGGTGCCCGCAGTCAGGCGGACCCGGACAGCCTAACGGTGCACCCGGGGGTCCTCCATGCTAAACTCAGCTTAGTTTCTCTACTCCTGGCAAAGGACTACTCAGTGGAGGACATGGGAAGTCGTTGATCACCTTCCTGCAGTCTCTCCGTAATTTGGCCTCGTCTTCCAGAGAAAGAGGAAGTCCCGCCTCTTTTACCTCACATGTCCCGGCATCTAAATGGCGTCCAGGGGGTCCGAGCTATCTGCTGCCTCCCAAGAGCAGAGCTTCATCATGGCCGAGACCAACTACCGCATCAACACCTACACAGGGATCTACAGAGGCCTGGACATGACGTGCCTGACCTTAAAATGGCGGCCGCCTCTGCCATCGTTTCCTCGGCAGCCTAAATGGCAGCCCCCAGCTCCTTCTCCGATTTGTTTTATACTCCTCCCCCTTCTTTTACCTCTATCCTCTAGTGGGGACATGTTCTTCCGCTACTTGACTATGTAACTGTAGCCTATGTAACTATTCAAAACTGTTTTTCCTGAACGCTGTGACCTGAGCAACATGGCTGATGCCCGGTGGAGCTGCTAGACAGCTATAGAGGAGATTGGCCCTGGTTTCCCCCTTGACCATCACCTACCCAGCCGGACATTGGGCACAGTTCTTCCTCGTCTCCCTCCTATGGCTCCTTCCCCCCTCCCTCCTACGAATTCTCGCAATTCTCGTTTTTGTTTACTGTACCTTACTATGCTCTTGTAACTGATGTAACTTGTAACGCAACAATCCTCTTGCAAAGCGCTCTGATACCTACGGGTCTAGCCAGCGCTATATAAAACTCTTCAAATACACAAATAAATAAATAAAATGATGGAAACGGCCAGGGATATACAACAGTACTGAAATCAATGAATCTGACTTACAAAACCATTTGCAAGTGTATATCTGCTATGTGTAGAGGGTAGTTGCTTTTTGACAGCTCACTGTATTTCCCTACTTCTTGCACTTCCGCCTCCTGCAGACCCCCCAACCCCTGCACCATCTATGATCATCATGAAATTGCCAACCTGCTCAGCCAACCTACTTTGGGCCTCAGTACCCAGTATACTATCTCTCACTGGACTGCGATCAATGCTCTTTCACCATCACTGGTCACCGTCTGTCTGCCTTTCTTCCAGCACATTTGCCACTGTAGTGGCCTCAAGAACCACAAATTTTCCTCAGTCACTTGGATTTATTCTCCTGCTTAGAAGGTTCCAGTGCACAGCATCTGGACTGAACTATGGAGTAAACAAGTACCCCCACCCCCCCAGTTTGGTGAGAATCAAAGTCATTTGTTCTCCTAATAAAGGGAAGAGGACCTGGATAGGTGGATAGCTAACACAGATTCTACCAGCAAAACAGGAGCAACAGTCATACTCTCTGTCATCAGCCATGGATGGTGAGAAGGCTGTTTTTGAATGAGAGAGTTAGAAGGGGTCCAGCAGATGCACTCAGCCCCAAGGGTCCGAACTGACATCTAGCGTGGTATCAATATGCACATATCTTTAATTGTAAACCAAAATCCCAGATCACTCAGACTCACATAAATGTTAGGGAGAAGAGGATAGAGAGAAGACTTCTGATGAACTCAACTGCCTAATACATTTGAATCAAAGAGGAGCATTTGCTCTACTGCTGAGACCTGTTTGAAATAAATGTATTCACATAAGCAACTTCAGGCCCTTAATCTCTGCCTACAACATTAAGTGATATAGGCAAAAGTATTGGTCTCTAGTATGTAGTTCTGGTGACTAACCCAGTTCAAACAGACTTTTAAGATGTCCCTGAACCAAATAACCTGATACATATTACCTGATATCCCAAAAGGGTGATACCTTCATTCTTGGTGCAAAGCATTGGCAAAGCTAATTGGTCTGGTGTTGGCCAACAGCCTTTTCACAATTCTTGTTTTGTTTTGCCGTGTTTTTTGCAAAAATATTGTTTTGGTCATGAAAAAGCACACATTGCCATAGTACTCCCTGGTACTGGAGAGGAACACTTTGTGTGTTAATATGCTCCTTATAAAAGGGCAGCAAGCCGCAACTCGTAGTGAAGTCAGCCAGTTTCTGAAGTTGGCATGAATGGCAGAACCACAGACTAATAATTGAAGTCTGGCTGAAACCTCTATAAATAACTGTGGTATACACATAATTTCAGCAAAATTAAAAGGTTTTCACCAACACAAATTTAAAGAGGCCTGTCTGGCTGGCACTGCCTGCCAGCCCCTTACAAGAAAAAAAAAGAATAAAGGGAAAGAAAGAGAAGGAAAAATGAAAAAAGAAAGAAAGAAAGAAGCAGGACACAAATAAAGGAAGCAAGAAAGAAAGAAAGAGGATGGCAAGAAAGAAAGGAGAAAAAAGAGGAGACAAAGAAGGAAAAAGAAAGAAGCAAAAAAAAATGAAGCAAACAAGGAAAGAATGCATGGAAGATGGCAAGAAAGTAAAAAAAAACAAAAAAAATAGGAAGATAAGAAATAAGAAAAGAAGGAAAGAATTAAGGAACAAAGAAAAGAAAGAAAAAAGTTTAAGAAAGAGAGGGGAAAGGAGGAGAAGGAAAGAAAGAGGCAAAAGAAAGATAGAAAGAGAAAGAAAGAAAGAAAGAAAGAAGGAAAGGAAGAAAAAAAGAAATAAAGAAAGGAAAAAGAAAGAATGAAGCAAACAAAGAAAAAGGTAAGTAATAAAGAGGCAAGAAGGAAAGAAAGAAAATGGAATGAAAGAAGTAAAGAAAACGAGGAAGACAAGAAAGAAAGTAAAAGGGAGGAAAATAAATTGGAAAGAAAAAGGAAATATAAAAGCATGGAAAGAGGAAAGAAAGAAGGCAAGAAAGAAAAAAGAAAAAGCAATGAAAGAAAAAGGAAAGAAAGAAAGAAAGATGGAAAAACATGTAGGGGTGCAAAGATAGAGTGTGCTCATGAGGTTAACACAAAACTTAAAAATGGTCTAGAATGATATAATCCTCAGTATGTCTTTGAAATTGTTTACTTGCAGATGCCTTAAGACATTCCGCATATTGCAGAAAGCTCTGAGCACTCTGCAACTTGGACTGAAGCTCATGATTCTGTATGTGTTTTGTTTTTTAAATGGGAGTGATAATAACATGTTTAGGGATCACCATTCTCTGAACTAAGGGCCAGCAATTTATCATTCCAACAGGCTCTGCTATTATGTTTGTAGCAACTACAGAAAGGGTCAAGAGGAGAGACCTAATCAGGAACTGGTAGGCAATAGGCATGCAGGGTCTGGAAACCCTGGAGAATGGGACTGTAGAAACATAGAGCCTGATCCATAAATGTTTTGGCATTCACAAATACAGATTTATTAGCAAGTTTACGACTGCCAAGAATCCGCAGTCGGGCGGAGACCACCGCACATGAAAAGGTAGGAAAGGCTATGTTTTTATGTGCAGAGTGCTCCTGTCTATCTTTTTTTGTGAGGAGTGCTCTGCCGGGACTGCGGAGTCTTAACAGTCATAAATTTACTATAAAATCCATGTATGTGAATACCAGAAACAAACGTAAACTTACAAAAAAGTGTACACCTACCTTTGAGAATCAGGGCCTACGATGGGTGGGATCACTAGACCCTAACCTTCTGGGAATGCATCTCACTCACTTCCTGGGCTAAGGTCATTTTTAGGTCAGGAGGGTAGAGCCCTATTTAGATCTTTTGTGACCTGCCTTGGCTCACTACCTGGCAACAAGTTTCATGGTTGCAATGGCTTTTCTGATCCTTACTTTATAGTTCTCACCTGATTTTGTGTCCCACACTGTTTGATGTTTGTCCCTTTTGGTTCATTAGACACATCGTTTGCATTGCCCTCTTGGTTATCTGTCTGTTAACCCTTGTTTCTTGAAGAGCCTTACCTCAGTGTGTCCAGCAGGATCCTGGGACCTTTGCCATACGTTTGGTCGGCTATGGGTTCGTCATTGCATATTGGGCGGCTGGAACAAGTAAGCCTTGTTTCAGTTGTTACCTGCATGTTACATCCAACTGCTATAAATACTGACCTTCTACTCTGTTTTATATAGCTGATCAGATTTACTTACGAATCATATCAGCAAAGCAGGCAAAACAGACGAAGTCTCAGAAAGTGAGCTGCTTTCCTCGATTTTTTTCTTCCTTCTTATCCCTGTTTCTCCCCAGTTGCTGTGTCTGGTGGTACTTATCGCTCTGTTAACCAGTAAAGCTGCTGAGGGACAGCAGGGCTTTTCACTGGGTTTAATACTTTGAACCCTGACAGACCTGGTAGCTAACACTTGAATGCCGAAGTTAATTTTCTGATATGGAAACTCAAATAGTGTTATGAGGGAGAGGTGTGGCGCAGCGGCCAGAGCGACTGACTCTAGAGCATGGGGCTCGTGGTTCGATCACCGGTGGCAGCTCAGCTCAGCATCATGTGACTCTGGGCATAGCTCACTTAAGCTCCCCGACGGCCCCCAGGCCTTGAAACCTTAAGGGGTGATATGTTCACGCTTTACAAATATGGATTTTTATTATTATGCTAACAGATGCTATTTCATCATTGTTCATTTGTGGATATTTGTATCATATGTCTTACAGTTTGATCATGTAATAAAAGAAATGATAAAACATTATTTCATGGCGCCATAGAGCCCAGGAATTTTGAAATATCTGAGCAATCTATATATTTCAGATGTACTGTTTTCAACCTCTTTGATTCCAGATCATGTTTGTGTGCTCTTTGACCAGGTTTTCAATGCTTTTGTTTGATAGGATGTGGGAAACAATACATGTCTTTTTTAAATTGAGATTTAACATATTTGCACTTAGCAAACTCTGGACAATGGGGAGGCAGTGATGAAGTGCATCACAAGCTCCCCATATAGCTGTTAATGCCCACACCAAGGTCACTGAAAACAAGCTGACCAACCACTTTTGTTCAGAAGACAGCTAGAATTCTAGGAAGCATTATTGTGGGGCTGTTTATTGGAGTGCAAGGGAACATGCTCAATTGTAGCAGAGATAGGCTTTGGTGGATTGATGTTAAACATACTATGCCCCCCTTTTTACACACCAAGGAAGGGAATTAGATAATTGGGTCTCCTGAGTAGCAAAGCATCTTTCAAAAGCAGCTATATAAAGCATGTTGTCATTATCTGAGGAGAATAATAATCTTACAAGATAATGATCAAACCTTGGAATCAACCTTAATGGCATGGTTCAGCAGAGAGTGCTGTGCAATGTGCAAAGTGACTGAATTTTAGACACCTAAAGGCATTGATAGGAGTGGAGAGAAGAGGCTACACGTTCAAATTTGACCAAGCAAAATAATGAACTACTGCATTATGCATGCAATGCAAATGAAATAGTACTTATTCAAGAAAGGTCAGGGACAGTTTATTTTGACTTGCAAATTCATCAAAAGAGCTGTTTAGACAACATAGGGGCCGATTCCGATCTCGGCCGGTAGGGCTCCGAATCGGATTCGGCTTTACCGGATCCGATTCGGAGCCCTGTTTCCCGACCGAATCGTACGCGGGTCCGGCCGAGCGAGTACGATGCGAATTCGCCGACCGACTCGTCCGGGCGTCCCGACCGCTCCGACCGACTCGCTCCCAGCTCGAACCGCACCGACCGACTCGCTCGGACTCGACTCGCACCGCGCAATGGAGACAATCCCCGGCCGGGTAAGTACGATGCGCGCCGCGAGCAGTCCGACCGAGCCGCGCACTCCGGCTCGAAAGAGCAGTCGGAGCCGTACTTTGGGGGTCCGTGTCGGACCCCCCTGTACGCGTAGCCGCGCGAGTCGCACACAGGGGGTACCCATGGGTCCCCCCTACCTGTGCGTGTACGGCGCGAATCGCTTCGCCGCGTACACGCTGTAGGGGGCGCCCTTGTCCGCCTCGCACCCATTGAGTCAATGGGAGCCCGCGTACGCGTTGTACGACAGGCTCCCATTGACTTCAATGGGAGTCCGACCGACTCGTGTCCGATGGCATACGTGCGCATCGTACTCGTTCGGTCGGACTGCACGGGTCCGATACGGTCGGAAATCTCTCCGGGTCCGGCTCGGTCGGAGAGATTTCCGGCCCGAATCGGAATCGACCCCATAGTCTTACAGAAACATGCTTCATTACGCACATCACCAGGTTGATAATATTTGTGATAGACACTAACAAATCACTTCCGCATGCAGCTTCATGTGGACATTTAAGAGAAGGGACATTCCAAGCACTAGGGTCTTCAGAGTTCAAGTTATTAAACCTAGCAGAAAGTAGTGTCGTATTAGTTAGGAGTTTTATTTGGTTTAAAGACCTTCATTCTGTTCAGTAGCCAGAGGTTGTCTGTGCGAGCCTTTAGGAGGTCAGGGAACATTAAAGATGTATTATGTTGAAAGCAACAGCTTCATCATGTAAAATCAGCTACCCCTCATACTCTGCTCAAGGCGCAAATTCAAAGATAACCACCAATGGGGCCATACCACTCACCAATAGGGTGTTTCACTGCGAAAATCAAAAAGGTGATGATACGAAGTTTGCCCTATCAAAGGATTTTAGCTGCCTCTCCCTGATGAGGCCCAATGATACCAAACCCGGTGTGGGGTTGCTTGTGTTTCTTTGAGGAGGAGTGTCTATTGGCAGAGACAAATTAGAAAATGAGGGCCTGGGCTGTGGCTCAGTGTAATAACCAGTTGCTGAAATTACTTGTATTAATATAATTTCGTCTTCATTTTACATGACCATTCTTTTTGTATGACGCACACTTAATTCATCAAAGCAAAACTAGCACGTTTGGCATGGCATCATTTTTAATTGTAGCTCAAATTGCTGCCTTTTTTTTTTTTACCAAAGTAAGCAGAATAGAGTACTGTGTGCTATATATTATTCTGGAAGAATATTAGGCGTATATAGGAAGTATGATGTACTGCACAGGCCAAGGTGTCATTAAAAAAATGTCAGTTGTTATGAATGTTCTGCAATTAAGATATAAATCATACTTTTATTGGTAGTGTGTTGTACAGAAATAACATGCTCAATTCAGTGTAGTCATTACTTAATTGGCAGTGGCTCATACAATTCATAACGCAATACTTGACATCTTTACATTTTCACATCTAACTAATCAATTAAACAACATCTGCAGCTACATCATTTGATTTCAATCTCAGCAGAGTTAGTGTCTGTGTTTTCAAACTGTAATAGCCCCAAATCATTTAAAACTTAAGGACTGGGCAACTGTAGTGAGGAATTTGACAAAAATTGTTTTACCAGTGGAGTCCCTATACCTACAAATGTGTTTTGCAGCGCAACAGAAATGGCAAAGGTCAGTGAATCAATGCAGAAGGGCAGATGTAGTGGAAATTTAAAAACCAGGAAAGGACCACACTCAATGCAGTGCTTACAGATCCATTGTCCTTTATAACAGTGACTTTAGGCTCTTCAAAGGTCCTACCTAAAAGGCTGGCTGAGGTATTACTACATTTGATACATGATGTATGTTAGAATATCTTATACAAACATATCATCTGACACAAATATCATGTCCTTAACATTGCTGATAAACGAATCTCATTGGGTGTAGATATATTATTATCTCCAATGGGGTGATATTTTTGTAATCCATCTTAAGGAAGCAATATTTATATTAGATGATATTCTGATAAGAATATTCTAATAACATACCATACATGAGGACAAAGGAGCAATTGGACAGGGACACTGCTGCAAAGTGTTCCTGTACCCTGGGCCCCCCCTCATTTTTTGGCTGACTGGTACTGGTGGTAAATGACTCTGACTGCCCATGGGCTCTGCCTAACCAGGCCCAGGGCCAATGCTATACTGAAAAAACACTTAGAATACAGTGAAAACACCTATTTGCACTACGGTACACTATGGGCTACAGTGCCCCTATGATTGGCATGCCCTCTCCTATAAGGCCCTAGTACATAATAGGGCAAGGGAATTGAAACTACCTTTAGGTCCCTAGTAAATAATAGGGCATAGCAGTTTAGAAGCCATCAACCCTTTCTGCACTAGCATGTGTGCACTGCTGAAGCCTGAGGTCAGTTTAAAAGCAGCCCTGTGTAACAGGACTGCTTTTAAAATGTAAATGGTGCCCAAACTCGACTTAGGTGTTTGGGGGAGGGGTCAGGTACTTGTAAGGAGGAACTTTATAAAATAGGTTTTATATGCCCTGGGGATAGTAAAATTGCACATTTCACTTTCCTCATTGTAGTAAAGTGCTTCCCAAAATCGACTTTTGTGCTAGGAGACCGGTGGAGTGAGGATCTGCAATATTTTTACATATTCAGAACCCATAAAAAATTCTCTAGGTAATCCAGGGGTCGGGGTCCTGTAGATAAAGGCAGGTCCCTTATAAAAGGTGTTTTATAAGCCTTGGTGTTGGAGAAATTGCCCAGTTAATTTTCCCCATTGCATATCCCCAGCCCCATAGGTTAACATGGCAATGAGTTATTAATTAATAACTCCCACCAGGAAATACAGAAAACTATCATTCAAGGACTTAGTAGAATGGTATTGATAAATCCAAACGTATGCTATTGTTGAATTTATCCTAAAATGTACAGAGAAGAAGTTATAAGACTTTCTTGTCTGTAAGCCAAAACTCAGCCTTTCAGTGATCTGCCCTAATTGGTCAGAGTTAAGTGGATTAGCCAGGCTGCTTTGATAAAGTGATAAGTGTCACCTACGGTAAAGAGCCATTCTGGGAGGAGAGGGTTCTGCTAAATAGGATTGCCAGAGCTAGGGGGAGGGGTTATAAACAATGATCTTCAAAGGAAGGAGAGGACATGCAGAAGAAGCCAGTTTCATGTACACCCCTACCCCTCTGTACTCATCCAGATGGCAGGCTTAAGGAAGGAATGCGCAGATGCCAGGGGGAGGGAAATCGGTTCAGTGACTGAATATCGAGGGACAGAATATCGACTGTCCAGAATATCGATGCCAAAATATCGAGGGACAGAATATCGAGTCCCTATCTACAAACAGGTAAGTACTAAAATATTGAGTACAAAATATCGATGTTTAAAATATAGTTAACTAAAATATCTAATTTTTTAAATGTATTAAAAATAATATAAAAGTAATTAAATAATAAACACAATTAAATAAAACATAGTTAAAATAATGTAAAAAGCTTAAAATGTAAAAATAATAAATGTAATGTAAAAACAATTATTAATCTTAATTATAAAATATTTAAAACATTATTAAAAATATATTTACATGTATATATAAATAAACATATTATATAAATATAAAAATAAATAATATATAATAATTAAATAATTAAAGTACATTTTATAATGTTAATTAATAATTTACACTACATTAAATATAACAAAATTAAAAACGTTGCATAGCTAAGGGAATAAAATTAGTATTCACACTCCAACAACTGCAAAAGTAGGGAATTTGTTGGATAGCGGGTGGGTATAAATTACTATTCCCACTCAACTGAGTGGAACAGTAGGGAAAGTGTTGGATAGCGGGTGGGTAAAAATTACTATTCCTACTCCAGCGAGTGGAACAGTAGGGAAAGTGTTGGATAGCGGGTGGGTACAAATTACCCATTCCGACTCCAGCGAGTGGAACAGTAGGGAAAGTGTTGGATAGCGGCTGGGTAAAAATTACTATTCCTACTCCAGTGAGTGGAACAGTAGGGAAAGTGTTGGATAGCGGGAGGGTAAAAATTACTATTCCCACTCCAGTGAGTGGAACAGTAGGAAAAGTGTTAGATAGCGGGAGGGTAAAAATTACTATTCCCACTCCAGTGAGTGGAACAGTAGGGAAAGTGTTGGATAGCGGGAGGGTAAAAATTACTATTCCCACTCCAGTGAGTGGAACAGTAGGGAAAGTGTTGGATAGCGGGAGTCTAAACATTACTATTCCCACTCCAGTGAGTGCAACAGTAGGGAAAGTGTTGGGTAGCGTAGGGGAATAATTGAGTAGACCCACTCCTACAATATATTTAAAATTAATTAACAAATAATTAATTAATAAAAATATATTTACCTTCCAACATTTTCCCCTATAAACGTCACCTCCAATAGTGTAAAATATTAATGAATCAACATAATTAATTAACATTTAATTAATTAGCTAATTACAATTAACAATGAAATTAATAACCATCATATCTAAATTAATTAACACAATTAACACTATAAAATAACTTTGAATAAATAATATTTAAAAATTATTAAAATTTGAATTAAATTTAACTTAATTCCCACCCTACTCCCCTATCAACACTAAACACACTACAAAAAAATGTACATAATTAACATATTAATACATTAATTTTTAATAATTAATATGTAATTAATTACTAATTAATAAAAAAATAAACAATTTACATAATTATCAATTAATTAAAAAAGATTATTATTCACTTTTTATATATTTAATAATAAATTAATTAACTTAATTAACAATAGTAATTATTAAACAATAAATTATTAATTAATAAATTATTAATTTTTATAATTTAAATTAAATTACTTCCCACCCTATTCCCCTATAAACCCACAACCCGCTACGGAACTAATATACGCAGAAATTATTAAACAATAGTTATTATAAAACACTAAATTATTAATTAATTAATTATTAATTTTTATAATGTCAATTAAATTACTTCCCACCCTATTCCCCTATAAACCCACAACCCGCTACGGAACTAATATACGCAAAAATTATTAAACAGTAGTAATTATTAAACACTAAATTATTAATTAATAAATTATTCATTTTTATAATGTAAATTGAATTACTTCCCACCCTATTCCCCTATAAACCCACAACCCGCTACGGAACTAATATACGCAAAAATTATTAAACAATAGTAATTATTAAACACTAAGGGGGCCATTACGATGTCGGGCGGAAGCACAACCACCGTGCTGTCGGAGGCAAAAACCGCTAGTTACCGTCCGCCAGCAACGGCCCACACGCCCGCAAAATTAGGATGTGAAAAGTCAGGCAAACACCGCCCATAAGCCTGCGACGCCGCCCGCCATCAAAGTGCGCCCGTCTACGTAGCAGCGCGAGCCAATGGAGACACACCGTCTGACGAAATGACGTACCGCCCGGCGTACAAATTACGATGCCACAACCAAACAGCCTCACCGGCAAAGAGACACCGCACGAGATACCAAGGCAGAAACCCGACTGTTCAGCACGGAGACTAAAAAGGTGGCCCACCCAGAGATGAATCCTGCACTCCAGGCCATCCCCATGCTCTACCTGATGCACCACCTAGGAGTGAACGCGCCACGATGACGCAGGTAGGCAGACACACAACAAGGGCACGCAAACACTGCACACAATGCAAGGGCGGAAAAACTGTACATGGCCCCCCCGACACCCCTGTGTGACAGGATACATCCACCACTGTACCCACACATGTCCCACCTGTCAAAATAATACAACTCGCAACATCCTGGGCACCCACTACCCGGGACCAGGAAGTGACGTCCCCGTCACGGCACCGCAGCGGCGATGACGCAGGTACACATGCGCACAACGCAGAGGCCAACGACAGCGCCATGCATGGGCTGCACACAAATACCACAGGGTCACAACTACACACCCCACACACCAGCCCCACCCTGAAGGCACATGTCACGTGGCCTTCCTGCATCAATCATGTCCCCAACCGACAACTCACAGTTGTCAACTTGATGTCACACAAGTGTCCCGAACAGGGGAGTAATGTGATGGCAAAATAGGACACACCCTTGTGTGCAAAAAATGGAGAAGCACACGGTGGCTGCTACATAACAGCGCAGAATATGGACATTGTCCGTAAAAGGCACGCCAGTCTCATTCAAAAATACCTATACCATCCTGCTCGCAATATCAAGCCATGCAATGTACAAAATTGAAAACCCCTGCTGCCTGAGAACAGGTGTTTCCAATTACTACACCCACACAGAAGCCCCAATGTATAGCGGAAACACAGTGTCCCGCCCACACACGGGAGAGCAGATAGCACTGAATGGCCTTCCATTCCTACTCTGAAATCACATTGCAACAATTTATGCAGGAGAATGGAGCCATTGTACCAACAAGAAGCCAAACAGAGCCATGCAGAGTAAACTGTCCACTGGCAGATAGCGCCCAACATGAAAGAAAGATAATAACACAAAAAAAAATTATACCACTCCTTCATGTGGGTCAAATGCAAGTAATCTTGAAAGAGTCAGACACCACTGGCCTTGACCATTCATTGAAGCATGTGTGATGAGGTCCTGTGTCCTCCGCCCAAGCTATAACCCAAGTCCTGCCGCCATACATCCATTCCAGAATTCCCAGCATCGTCGGAGGTTGCACTCTGCTGACTGCACAGGCAGCCGGAGCACGCCACCACATCACCCTGTAGCAAAATGGCTGTTGCACCACTGCTTCCCAACTACGCCGGACAGATGCAGCTGTACATTGAGAGCTTGCTACAGCTAGTGGGCTGTGAAAATCTGGCTATGCTGAACGTAAGTTACCGAGTAACTTACCGCATTGCAATGTTCAGCTGCGTCATCCCCGTTTTCTACTGTCGGAGGTGTCCGTTCCACTGTCCTGTGGATTTATGTCTCTCCAACCCGGCATGTCCAAAGGCGGACTTGGTACACCTGTTTGCACCCCTGGACGCCCACGACAGGATCTGTTCAGTGTATGGGGGCATGGCGTATGTGGCTGCAATCGTACACACACTGCAATGGGACCAGTGTGCCTCCACACAACGTATTCTGGATCACAGTTTCATCGAATGTCATCCAACATGTCCCATCAGGCTTCTACAAGGGACAACTTACGATGAACACGTTGCTAGCCACCATCCGCTTCATTGGATGGCATCCATGTTTACCACCAATGCCATGGATGCCCTGCTGGAAGGTATCGCATACCTGACAACTTGTCAATTCATCGGTCCCCGACTCAATACCCCCAATTGAACATTGATGTTCAACATCGTACCTATGCTTGGCTTTCGCATGGAGTGGGCAGTTAGCTGTACAACAACTATACCATACAATCTGCAACAAACACCTTACCATCAACACCACTGCCATGACATCGGACATTTCCGGGACATGCACTCTGTTCCTCACCATATCCCGTGTCTCTGCATGAACAGGGGGAGGCAGAGGTATGGGACTTGTGTACAGTAACCACATGGCAAATACTGCATGAACAACCATGCTATAATATGTATTCTGCGCACCTGAACACATGCACCTGTCAGTGCACACTTATCTGTCTGCTGTATTACGTGAGAACTGTCACCTCACCATCGTCTGTACTTCCGTGCCAGGACTTTTGCATGGACAACAAATGCAACCCCCTACAACATGGCCCTAGTTATTGTGTCATGTTCAGTAGCCACCACATAGCAACAACCTGTGAGACGCTGCTGCATGCATGTAGGCACATGCTCTGATGTCACCTCTGACGCAGGTGTGTCGGAGTCACTATTGTAGTAATCCCGTACCATGGAACTGAGATGTACTGTGCCTATGATGTCAAGCTGTCTGGTAGGCAAAATGAATACTGTCTGTGTCAAAGTCTAGAGCTCTTCAGTAATGAGCAAATGTACTTTAGCATAGCAAGGGCAAGGCAGTTGTAACTCTGAAGCCTTCATTCCACAGTCAACAACCAATCACATCTACCTGTACCCCCTTGTGTATATGTAATCATGCTAAGTATATCCTCCACATGCATTTTGCTGCCAGTAGTGTCCACTATACTGCATCACAGAGGAAGTAAGTTCAAATACATGCCTTGAAGCAAATATGTGACTATGTGGAATTATTTATCGAAGACAAGTACGAATGAGAGAGGATGAGAGTGTGTGAAGTACACGAGAGTCGTGAGATGACCATGTAGTCTAGTGTCATTGGATGTCAATGCATATGAGTTGCCGCCACAATGGACCTAGTGAAATACCAGAGGTCGTGGGCCTTGGCTTGTCAGACTCTGACGTGGCCCAACAGATCATCACATTAACACTGACGGACTGGTCACTACAAAGCACAGTCCTACATATGTGTACAATTACCTTCACAGTCTGACATCACAGTCATCAAGCAAAATTAGGAGGCACGCAAGAAGCATGCTACAGCAATGCATGACAAAACACACACACGATATAAGTGTGGGTAGGCAGGTCTGCACAGTGAGTACGAACTGCAGAAATTCACATACATGCTCAATTAAACAAGGCACAATCTTGACAGTCACACACCCTGCAGACCCACAATGTCCAAAACATATCAAGTAGGAGACATCCTGAACTGCAAGGACACACCCACACACTGCACACTGTGCAACATACAATACACACATGTGCTCATATCCACAGATCTGAACACGGATACAAACACCCACCATGGCCCTGGGTAACACATGTGTGTAGTCGACATTGCCAGAGCGCACACACACACACCAACACTACCCTAAAGTCACACCCTTCACACCACACATACCTACACCTCCCAAATGCACACATTGAAGGTAAGCCGTGTGCCCAGGCTCAATGTTCATCACAAGATTAACATACACCTACACTGCTGGCCACACAGAAAGTAAGCTCACACATACACGCACACTCTGCACATGCTACCTGTCATCCTGTGGCAAGACTCACACCCTGTGCTTTGCTTGCCCGCAAACATGACACGTATACATTTTCGCAGAAACACCACCAAATACATGCAGACAATCCGTGTCACAAAAATACTTCTTCATCACACACACAAGTAGCAGAGTCTGAAAGAAGTGAAGTCCCTGCCACGTGTAAAATACATTGGAATGTGAGACCAGACATTGCAATTGTTGAGGTACCATACACGGCATGTGCCTCACTTAACTATGCACACACAGTAACAACTGCAATCAGCAACTACACAGACACAAACGACTACAGGAACAACAGCATCCAGTCACAGATTACATAGACAGGCGGCAAAATTGTTCAACACCAGGGACAGTGGCCAGTCCGATGTGCAGAGTAGTGATACGAAAAGCTGCGTATGCAATGTGTATGAGTGTACCCTGCCATGCCCAGCAACACTGCCATGGCAGTCACAATAGCCATTACAGCCACCACTGTGTCACAGGTAGTTGTGTGAGGGTGCCTACCATTCAAACAGGATGCCAGTCCGACTCGGTGCTGTCTGTGTGCTACGGGACAGCTGGAGGTCCGCCCCTGAGAGAGAAGCACAACTGTGGAAGACACACATTTGGTATGCGAAGCGGGAGGGCTGCTTGGCCCAGGTGGGTGGGTGGCACGGGTCGGTGCACTCATGCAGTGTTGTAACAGACTGTGTGGTGAGGATTCCGGAGGGGTAGATTTCCACTGTGTTGGGTATTTGGAAAGCCTACCTGTCTGGGGATGAATGTGAACTTGTGTGGGCACAACAGGCGGGCACACGATCAATGCTGCATCAGGTGTAGACGTTAGCCCTCCCTCTGGGGACATGCTGGATACTGCTGTGCATCTGCCAGGCCCTTGCCAAGGCACTTACATCCCCTGTCCTCCAGGTGTACCCCCCTACATTGTCCACCTGCACAGGCTACCCAGGGCACGGGATGGCAGTGGAGCTTGGTGGGTGGGAGGCCATGGCGCCCTTCTCCTGGTCACATCTCGCAGGCGACACATTCTTAGTGTGCAGCAGGGCACAAGTCCTAAATAAGAAGTGGGGGGACGCTGACGTCACGACAAGAAGTGACGTCACGAAAGGTGACTTGCACCATCAGACTCATTGCCGCCCCTCGCTCACCCCTTAGATGCGATTGCATCAGAGAAGCCAGCGCGTGAGCAGCAGCTTCAATCTCGCCCCAGAGAGGCCAAAGAGTGAATGTGTGGCTCCCTTTGCTCCAGTCATCGAGCTCGCAGTAAAATAAGTGGGGGGACGTCGTCCACCTGCGTGGTACCCCGACTCGAGCCCTGGTGTGCAGGCAAAGTGTCCTATTGGCTTTGCGATATGTGTGAGTTGCATGACACTCGTTGGCGGGGGATGGCTCGGAGGCCCGTCACCCTGAGGACCATATCTCACTCTATGGGTCCCTTGTCAATGGCAGCGGATGTAATGACTATGCGCGCCGGGGTGGGTCTACCTTTCGTCTGGGATGGTGTTTGCGGCCTGGCCCGCTAGGGCAGCTACAGCTTCTGTGTGTTGCATTTGGTGACTCCGGAGACTGTCATGCATCGTCACTGTTGTCCAGGGCTCGAGTCGGGGTACCACACGGGTGGACGGCGTCCCCCCACTTATTTTACCGCAAGCTCGATAACTGGAGCAAATGGAGCCACACATTCACTCTTTGGCCTCTCTGGGGCGAGATCGGAGCTGCTGCTCACGCGCTGGCTTCTCCGATGCAATCGCATATAATGGGTGAGCGAGGGGAGGCAATGAGTCTGACGGTGCAAGCCACCTTTCGTGATGTCACTTCCTGTCGTGACGTCAGCGTCCCCCCACTTCTTTTTTTAGGACTCGTGCCCTGCTGTTGTCAGATGTGCCACTTTCCAGGGGGGTGGAGAAAGGGTCAGGAATGTCAGCCTGAGATTGGCCCAGTTGAAGGCCCACCTTGACTGGGGAGGACAACCATTGGACAGTCTGGTGTAGCCCACCCACGCGTACATGTAGGCCCTACATGAACTATGTCACATGCGTCAAGGTGATGTCATGGGCAATGAAGTAATTGAGGAGAGCTGTCTGCCCCACGCAGAGATGCCGCACAAGCTCAACAGACCCAGCACTGAGGGCAGCAGGGGTCACATGTGCAGGGGCAGCTGTGCCTGGTGTGAAGGACACCCTATCCTTCATCCTTGTGCCGACATGTGTTGCACCAGTGGAAGTAGATGGGAGGGCGGGCATTGGCGTCCGCGTGGCTGAAGAGGAGCCAGAGTCCACGTCCCCTGTGCTAGCAAACATGGATGCATCACCTCTGTCCTCAGATGACGCCGAAATTGCCGTCTCGGCCTGTGATTCATCCAGCACACGTCTGGCCCCTCCGAGGCACTGGTCACATCTGTCTCACTCAGCTCCTGTGCAGCTGCTTCATCCGATGCCTCACCACTGTTGACCGTCCCCTGTCCCTCAGCACCCACGGGAGATGCCACATGAGAGAGAGCGAGGTGGCCTCACTCATTTGGCATCAATTAAACAGACATGTGCAAGGGAAGCAGCACAGAACATTCCCAAATCCACATGTTGCACGATACCTGTGCAATTGTATACAGCCACCACAATCAACACGTAATGGCTGGCGTACAGAAAATGAAGCCGCTAATAAGTGGCACATGTGTTGTGCACATAGCACAACACCCGGCCTGTGTCACCCTGCGACCATAGCCACAAATCGCTGTGTGCACACCCACTGTACCTATGGTGGCAAGGATGACCACTACGTAATTAGGCCAAGGACATACCTGCATGGAGCACAATGGGACACCACTCACACAGACTGCAACATGACAGTCCACAATGGTCATGAGCCCATGCCATCCACCTGTCGTTCGCACGAGCACAACTACTGTTGCACAGTGTGCCGGATGTGTAAGTACCAGGAATATGAGGTGAGGCATCGCACACATATGTCCGAACGAAATCAGAGTAGGCACAGTGCCTCAAACATACATGTGAATTGCCACTCCAGCCTACTACAGGTTGTTCCTGAGGGCTACGACTCTGAATGCATTGACAATGCAGAGTGCTCAAATTACATCTTGACCCTCAGGAATCGCATATGCATGTCAGATGCACCCAGCACAGAGTACACTTACAACCCACTGCATCACACAACAAACATCACATTACCCAGATTATGGGTAGGCTGTGGACACATGCTGCCTCTCACACCAAAAGACACCATCCCACAATACTGTACACTTGCTTGCTGCTGATGCCCCTACAAACGTGCATCCGGCACAGGCTGTGTGACTGTCAAGATGCAGACCATTAGTGGTGAAATGCAGCGCCGTGCTAACCTGACAATACGAGGGGGCATCCCCCGATTCGTTTTCGACACGTTGTCGCTCATCCGGCAGATGACGTCACACCCTTTGTGGAATTGGCTGCACTGTCGGTTGCACATACACAGAGGCATCAACTTGGATGCAATGGCTCATCACAAGGCCTTGGGCTGGAGGACTTCCAACTGCAGGGATGGTACACAGGAGGGTTGGAATATCACTCATACACTTCTCATCATCACCCACATCCACCAATCACAATGGCATGATGCTGACCCATCCAAAATACTCAGAGATGTGTAACAGAGCCAAGAAGTAATCGGACATGGCCTAACAGCATGTGTACACCACACGTGAATGCATGCTGGTGGGAGTGTGTACACAGTACCTGTCCATCCCATTCACATGCAGGATGCCAGCACATTGAGCAATGTGTAGTCTGCCCACATCTACTGTCCATTGTCAGGTGGCCCAACACATAGATCACAAGGCAACACATCTTTGTGGGTGGACTCACTGTGTCCAACACTGCGCAGCCCTCAACGTACTCGCCCTGTGAATGGCTCACCCCGCAATGGAGGTCACATTCAGTGCCACTATCTCTCACACACATCCCTATCACAAGGCCTGGAGTGTTCAATCGCAAGGGCTGAGTTTGCGCGTTTCCGGAGAGTTGTGAACAAAAGACACATGTAACCCACTGTACAGTCAGTGTTGTTTCCTTCTAGGATTGTGCGGTCAATGTGCAGCCCAGGTCTGCTGAGACTGAGAAGGCCAGCAGGGACCCAGCCAGCCATTCACACAAGCAATAACTGCCCTGAGTCCTGCATTGCCAAGTGGCTGCGTCACTGGATGTCTGACATGGAAATGCCATGTACCACCACTCGGGAGGGACATGCATGGGAAAGAGCCAGAGAGCCTACATACCCCTTCCACCTGTAGTAAGCATGGTAAGCAGTGCATGTTGGAACGCCACAGGCTCAGACTCATAGTGCTGCGGATCAACGACATGTGTGTCCCCCACATGCACTCCCACACACACTGTAGTTGTCTTACACACACAACTTTTGCAAGAAATAGCCTTGGGCAGTGTGCGTGGAGCTCGGAATCCAGGATCTCCAACTCCTCGCTGGTGAGTGTACCTGGACATATCTTCAGAGTCGTCGACATGAAGGTGGACATGTGGCAGCAGCAGCAGGTGTTGTTGTGGGATGCCAGGCAGCAGTCCCTGGAAGCTGTGGTAATGCCGGTCTCCCCCCCACACTCATGAAGCCCCCGGGGGCTGTTTCAGTGGGTCCCAGCTGCTGCAATTGGTGTACCATGTCTGCCTACTTCAAATGCACACAATGGCCTGCTCCGAGCTGTCCCGGTACACTTACCTCTATAGTCGAACACGCAGGATGCAACCGCGAGGGCCATTAGAGTTGGCCTCAAGGGCCTGGTCCATGGCGGGTACAGTCCGCTGGTGCCATGTGGAATCCAAAGTTTAATGTGCGCCATGCATTTGCAGGTGTGGCCATGATTTGTGTGTTGGAGCATGTCCACACCAGACAGGGCCACTACATGCTGTGTGCATAGGTATTGACGGCCAGTGCTCAGCCCCCACATGTCTGTTGGCACATCATCATGTACACATTAGCATGGGAGCATGGGATGTGCATATGCACACACATGCCATATTTCTCAATGTACATCTCCCACTTGGCACGTGCAACGTTACGTGTCACTTGTGATGTGTATTTGCATTCACACTGCTGTGTTGTCATGGAGTTGTCAATGTGTACACCTGTCAATGTGTGTTGGAGGTGTGATACGTACAGTGCTGTACATTGGGTGAACTAGGGACATCATTGACTGTCTCATATCCCGTTGTGCAACAGGACCCACTTGTTTGGGCCGCTCAGCCTGTGTACATTGTGCTGTTGGTGTGTGCCATACTCACCCAGCCTCGGAAGCTGTGTCAGGCACAGCAGCTAGGTTTATTGCCGTGGTGTTGCCGCTTCACACATATGCAGTCTGTAATCATCATCATGCCTTTCAAGCTATTATGGCCTAAATCCCCATGTGCATGCTCATGGCAATGGTTGTGTCAGTGGTCATTGCTATTGGTAAGGGGACCTGTGTAAGAGTATTGTAGCTGTGCTGTCCCTACTTGTCAGCTGTTCTGTGATTCTATTGCTTTGTCAGTAATTTTAGTTTTGTGTATGTGAAAATGCCATGTGGTGTTGCATTGACATGTGTCCACTTCCATCTGTCCTAGGAGGAGACCAAACATACATCGCCCCTACCAATTGCTGGCAGACATGGAGGATGTGGAGGTTATACGGAAATTCCGTCTGGACCGACCCACCCTGCATCACCTATGTGCAATGTTGGAACCCCGCCTTCATCCTCGCAGGGTGTATCCTACAGCATTCACCCCCATGGCTAAGGTGATGGCTGCACTGCATTTTTTCGCCACCGGATCCTTCCAACACACGGTGGGCAGTGGAGGTAGGATGTCCCAGCCCATGTTCAGCATGGTGCTACGGGATGTCCTGTCAGCTATGATGCTGTACAGGAACCGGTACATCCGATTCCCCAGGGCTCGTGATTTGGCGGCAGTGAAGGGTACTTTCTATGCCCTTGGACGCATCCCCCACGTTGTTGGTGCAATTGATTGCACCCATGTTGGCCTTATTGCACCACAGGTCATGGAGCACATCTATAGGAACCGGAAACATTTCCACTCCCTGAATGTGCAAGTGGTGTGCCTGGCGGACATGATTATCACACACGTGTGTGCGAAGTTTCCCGGATCCGCCCATGACTCGCACATCATGCGCCACAGCAACCTCCCACGAATGATGACCAATCTTCAACCGGACCGTGCATGGATTGTTGGTGAGTATGCATACTCGTGTAGCGTGCTGGGTGTGACATGCTGTCTTGTATCCTGTTGGAATTGCAACGATTCTCTGTGTTTCTCACACCCAGGTGACTCTGCATATCCTAACGGGCCTTGGCTGCTGAGCCCACTACGGAATCCTAGGACACATGCTGATGTCAGATACAATGAGGCACATGGGAGGACCAGACGTGTGGTGGAGTGGACTTTTGGACTCCTGAAGTCCAGATTCAGATGCCTGGACCGCACCGGGGGTGCACTGGCATACTCCTCACAGAAGGTGTGCCAGATAGTGGTGGCATGCTGCATGCTGCACAATCTCGCGATTCGCAGGCAGATCCCCCTGATAGTGGATGACGGTGATCAGCCAGGGCCCCCGCCTGCAGACCAAGCTGTGTCCAGTGACGAGGACAGTGGAGAGGAGGAAGCAGTGAATGAGCGTCAGCAGCTCATCGCCCGCTACTTCACTTGACGGTGAGTGACCATGTGCGACGGATGATGTTGCTGTAGTTGTGTAGGTGTATGTGTGCATTGTCACGGCGGCCTATTGTTCACTGAGTGCTGTGTGGCAATGGTCCATGTCCAGGGTAGTATGCCACTGACAGTGGCTGTTGCATTGTGCCCTGTTGCTCTGTGAGATGTGTGTACATTGCTTAAACTTGATGACAAGTACTGTGTGATGAGTGTGTGACACACACATTCAATGGACTCTTGTTCTGTTTTTCACCCCTAGGTCCCTACAGCCTCTCCTGGCCTATCGACATACCACACTCCAGATGCATTTCTGATCATGGTGACGGTTGCACATCCTTGATTAAACACAGAGCAGATGAAACAGAATGTGATCCAGGTGTATTTATTTTAAGCGGTGACATGTGATTGTGGGCAAGGTGATCACAAAAGTGGTGCATGCTGAAACAATGAGTTGACGGACATGTCCGCGTGATGGTCAAGGTGTACCCATGTTGTTCTGGGTCCACAGTCCGACAGACACATGCCATTCACATGGCAGTGTGGGGTAGGATAGTAGTCCAAGTGAATGCAGTAGATGGCCACCGTGGCTGGCTGACTCACTGGCGTTTGGAGCGTGCAAAGTCATCTCTGGACACCTGTTTCCTCTTCGGACGACCCCTTCCACGTTTGGGAGGGGGGTTGTGTTTGTGGGCTGCTGGTGGTGGCTGAGGATTGCCCACTCGCTGTGGACGCAGGGGAACTGGATGTTGCACGACCCTGCGCCCCAGCAGGTGGTGGCGGAGGTGGTGTGGTTGGCCTTGATTGGGCCCTCACCGCCACCACTAGCTGGCCCATGAGGTCGACAAGTTTGCCCATACGGGTCACGAATTGGCCCATATGGGCGTCCATGGACCTCAACACCCCAAGGACTTCCCGCGTATCGGCAGCTGACCGGGCCCATTGTCCCTGGGCCTCTTCATAGGCCCCAAGGACTCTGGCGATTTGCGGCAGGGCTTGGCTCCCAGGCTCTGATGGTGTTGGCCTGACCCTGCTCCTCCCACCTGAACTGCTGCCACCGACCTGCCCACTCGCCACATTGGTCACCCGGGGCCTTGTTGTGGCTCCCAGGGTCGATGTCGACGTGCATACCACCCCTGGCGCAGGGTGAGTGGTCAGGGAGGCCCTGGTGGTGGTTGCGGCGGTGGTGGTGGTGGTCGCAATGAGCGTGGCAGCAGGGGCCTGGGACTGGTCACCAGCCCTGGGAAATGGGTTGGTGGGTAGGAGGGGTCCTGGGGAGCGGTTGCGCCCTGCCACACCAGATGTGCCTGGTCGGGAGTCCTCGTTCGAAGAGGTGTCCAGGTCTTCGACATCCGTGAGTCCGGGTGGAGGGCTTGTGGACTGGCTGTGATGGCTGCTGTCTCCCTCTCCAGCATCATGCTGTTCGTCACCTGTGGGGCGGAGACGAAAGGTTATTGTGTTGCACCTTGCAAGGTTTGTGTTAGATGTCTCACATTCACAGTTGGTGCACAGTTGTGCACTGATTTCCCAGATGCGTGTGTATGGCTCTACAATGTGTGTGCGTGATCAAGGCAATGGAATAGTGTGATGGGTGCATATGGCATGGGACGGATTTGGTTAGCCAATCGGTGTGTGTTGCAGTACCCCTACATTTTGTGGATTTGGTGGAAACGGGGTACAGCCCCATGAACGCTTTGGAGATGAAATATGTTTTTGGGGTTCAAATGAAACGCTTAGAAACGCAGATGGCAAAAGGGGTACAGCCCCATCAACGCTTTTGAGGTGAAATATGGTTTTGGGGTTCAAATGAAACGCTTAGAAACGCAGATGGCAAGAGGGGTACAGCCCCATCAACGCTTTTGAGGTGAAATATGGTTTTGGGGTTCAAATGAAACGCTTAGAAACGCAGATGGCAAAAGTGGTACAGCCCCATCAACGCTTTTGAGGTGAAATATGGTTTTGGGGTTCAAATGAAACGCTTAGAAACGCAGATGGCAAGAGGGGTACAGCCCCATCAACGCTTTTGAGGTGAAATATGGTTTTGTGGTACATACTGTGACATATGGGTGCAGAAGGGGACATGTGTTTTGGCCACACGACACTGCAGAGACAAAGGTGTGTGTATGTCTGACATACCCAGCATATCTGCTCACTGTTATCATTTAGGGACATTACACTGCAAGCATTGTAGTGAGTGAGTAATGGTTGTGTGCCACACGACGTATTGCAGATGGGACAATTCCTTGGTGTGCGTGCTACCCTCAGCCATATGCAGCAATGCAGTGCTCTTGGGGTGTTGACTATATTAGGTATGTTGTAAATCACAGTGTGACGTGCGCTTCAGACACTGCAGACACATTTTTGGTCATCTGCAGGAATCTTTGCTGAACTACTGTATATGGGACAACTGTTTAGATGATATACCTTTCATGACACTGGGGCTGAAAGATGAGATGGATGAGATTTTGAATGTGCATTGTGTAGCTGTGTGGTTCATGGGTCCAGTGGTGTATGTGACATTACTGGGGTTCCACTCTGTTACATTGAGACAAGATAGACTTACATGGGTGATGTTGTACGATGTCAACGGAACAAGCAGACACGACTACATGGACAAGACTTCAATGGTGTTGCTGATGTGTGTGATGACTGGCACAGTGCACGCCATGTGGGTCAGTACTCCAGTGAGACTTGTGCATGCAGACGTGACTCCTTACGTGTTAGTGTATTTGAGATGGCACATGTGGGCTATGACTCTGTAATTCATGTCCGTGTGCACATTAGTCACATGATTATGACAGGGAGCAGTGCTACCTGTTCCTCTGCTACGTGACATGTCCCAAATGTTAGTCGTAGTACAGTCCTCATGCCTACAGACACCCCGCCCTGTACAGTAGTCTACCTACTTGTTGGTTTGGAGGGAGCAATGCAATGGCTACCACATGGTTATGAGAGGGAGGGGTGCTCCATCTTGCTGGTCTGTGGGAGTGGGGGCCGTGTTGTGAGTTGTGGTGAAGGCTTACCACCCACAGACACCCCTCCATGTAGGGAAACATATCTACCTGTCGGGTGAAGGTGTGCACTGCAATGGCTGACACATGGGTGTGGGGAGTGCTCCATCTTGCTGCGCTGTAGGACTAGGGGCCTGGTGGAGGTTGTACTTCTGCAGTCCCCCTCCGATACTCGGACTTTGTGGTAAGGCTACTTACCTGTTACTTGTTGGTTAGTGCAGCTATGGCTGACACATGAGTGTGGGTGTGGGGAGTGCTCCTTCCGGCGCTTCTGGGGTACAAAGGGACCTGGTGGGAGTTGTGGTGCTGGTTGACTGTACACATGCCCCCATGGTTTTGTTTGTTGGTACCTTTGGGCTGAGTGTGTGGGAGTGTCTGTTGCATGTGTGAGAGATGTCTTGTGGATTGTGTACTGGACATGGGGGTGTTTGGCCCTCGGAGCTATGGCATTCTGGTAGTGCATGACAGTACATAGCGGTGTGCTGGTATACATTTGTTTGTACTCACCAGCCTCCACTCCCCCTGGTATTCCGGTGAGACTCTCCGGATGTAGAATGCCTTGCACCTTCTCCTCCCACGCCTTGAAGGTCTTGAATAGCGCGGGATTTCCGCCGCCAGTCCTGTCAGCCAGCTCACGATTCTTGGCCTCCTTCTTCCTGACCACGCTTTTCAGGTCGTGCCACCTCTTTGTGATTTCACCCCGGTTGCGTGGCACGTTCCCAACTGCATTCACCTGGTCTACGATCCTGCTCCACATTCTGTTTCTGGTGGCTACTGGTGTCTGTTGGACCTGGTTCCCATAGATTTGTGGGTGCACCTTGATGATCTCGTCGACCATGACCGTCAACTCAGTGGCAGTGTACTTTGGCATTCTTTGTGTTGCCATGGTGTGTGGTTTGGTATTTGTGGTGCTGGTGTGTGGTGTGTGGTGTGTGATGTGCAGGGGGTTCATGGTGCCGTTGTTTCAGTGGTGATGGTGGTGGTGGTGTTGGTTATGAGTGTGATGTGTGCGTGCGTGTGGTGTGCTGCTTTCCTTTGTGGCTCTCTGGGTTCTCTGATGGCGTCTTCACTTTGTAGTAGTGCAAGGGATTGTGGTCTGTGAAGGGGCTGCTTTTGTACTTACCTATGTGGGTGTGTCATGATGGGCTGTCGTTTTCAGGTGTGTTGTGTCTGGTGTCCTGGAATTTGTAGTTTTTTAGTTTTGCCAGGGGGGATGTGTCTTTGGGATGTGTTCTGTGTTTGGGTATTTTGGCGTAGTTTGCTGTGTGGACTTGTTGGCCATGTTGTGTGTATTTCTTTGTTCCGCAGAAGATTTCCGTGCACGGACGTGGCCGCCAGGCCTTCTGCCGTGTCAGTTATTCATCACTTTTGTTGACCGTGGCGGGCGGGGAATATGTGGATTTTCCGCGCTCATGTTGGGGAGATCATAATTTCACGGTCGTTGTCTCGGTCGTCAGAGCGGGCGGATTTGGGTTTTCAGGCGGGATTGCGTCCGTGGCAGACGGATAATCTTCTACTCGGACATGGACGGGCGGAATTTTGTGTGCTTTTACCGCCGCGGGCGGAGGTTGCTTCGCGACTTCATAATTGCTCGGTCGGTATTCCCATGGTGCAGGCGGGCGGTTTTCTCAGGCTATAGTAGATGGCGGATTTTTTAACGCTGGTTATCGTAATGGGCCCCTAAATTATTAATTAATAAATTATTAATTTTTATAATGTAAATTAAATTACTTCCCACCCTATTCCCCTATAAACCCACAACCCGCTACGGAACTAATATACGCAAAAATTATTAAACAATATTAATTATTAAACACTAAATTATTAATTTTTATAATGTAAGTTAAATTACTTCCCACCCTATTCCCCTATAAACCCACAACCCGCTACAGAACTAATACACGCAAAAATTAATTCATATAAAATCCATTACCTTAAAAAAATGGTAACATACATTAAAAAAATATTATATATTTTTAACAAAAATAGTAACATATAAAACAATTTAAAAAAATTAGATATAATAAAATTCGATATAATGACATTCGATATTACTTACCTATATGTCGATATTTTTCCAACTATATTATATCTTTTCTATATTCTGTCCTCTCGATATTTTGGACTCGATATTTTGTCCTTTCGATATTAAAAATTCGATATTTATGGGCCGATTCCGCTTCAGGCCGGAAATCACTCCGACTGAGCCAGACCCGGAGAGATTTCCGACCGAATTGGATTCTAGCAGCCCGACCGAACGAGTACAATGGGTACGCATGCAATCAGACTCGATTCGGTCGGACTCCCATTGAAGTCAATGGGACCAGGTCGTACAACGCGTACGCGGGCTCCCATTGACTCAATGGGTGCAAGGCGAACAAGGGCACCCCCTACAGCGGGTACTCGTCGATGCGACTCGCGCCGTACATGCACAGGGTCCCCCCTGTGTGCGACTCGCGTGGCTATGCGTACAGGGGGGTCCGACACGGACCCCCAAAGTCCGGCTCCGACTGCCCTTTGGAGCCGGACGGCGCGAGTCGGTCGGACTGCTCGGCGCGCATCGTGCTTGCCCGGCCGGGAACGTCTCCATTGCGCGGTGCGAGTCGTGTCCGTGCGAGTCGGTCGGAGCGGTTCGGACCCGCGAACGAGTCGGTCGGCGATTTTGCGTGCGCTCGCATCATACTCGCTCGCCCAGACGCACGTTCGAATCGGTCGGGAAAGAGGGCTCCGAATCGGATCCGGTTAAGCCGAATCCGATTCGGTGCCCTACCGGCCGAGATCGGAATCGGCCCCTTAGTCTCTACACCAGGGAAATCATAGAGATGAGCCATCCTGAAGGTTGGATTAGCCAGCTCTTGCCTTTCTGCTGCGACTTCAGCCATATTGAATTTTGGAGAAATAGTGCTTCCTGGGAGACCATAGTGCCACACTTTGGAGGAAATGGTCATGCTCTGGGATGTTGCCCTGCACCTCATTGGAAAGGAGTGCTCTCCTATGTGACCCCAGCGAACACTGAATAAGTATCTGAGAGGGGGAGTGCCTCCCAGTAATGCTGCTTGAAACAAAGAAACACAGGAAAGAAGAAGGCTCCATGCTGGAAGTTTGATTTGCCCCAAACCAGGCTCAGCACTCTGGAAGACTGTGCCTGCTGCACAATCCGGAACTACAACCCTGTGGACCTAACTGGCTTCAAGAAAACTGAAGAGTGGACTTTGTGCAAGCTACAGGTTAAGAGAGCTCACCTGGATCATCACCATCAGGAATCTCAAGCCTGTAGTAATACCAGTAGATTTGTAAGGGTTTTGTCCAAGTGGATTGTGGGAATTGAAGTCCCAAACTTTCAAGGACTATCTTGCAGCTTCCAGACCCTTGTAGTAAGTTTTGGATACTTTGGGACCCTCAAAGGGAACTTCAGTGAGAAGCTACAGAAGTTTAGAGCACTTTGGAGCAACTTTGAAAAAAAGCTCCATAAGTGGAAAGACTGGACCTGGCCAGCAAAGCCGGTGACCAACAACCGTGAGCCGGCCTGCCATCCAGGTTCATCCTGCTGATAAGCTTCGGAGGTCCAACTTCCAGAATTTGACCGGGAGCTGGTCGAAACCCAAGCCACCGAAACCAGCTTGGTGAAGAGCGCTGAGGGACCCCTGGAGAAAGAGCTCCATAAATGTTTCTAAATCCGAACGTAAAAAAGGTGATTGGGACCAACCACGAGAGTCAAGCCGCCCACCTTCAACAGCGAGCCAGCCTCGATCTCTGGTTCGTCCCGCTGGAAAACTCCAGAGATCTGACTTCCATAGGTTTGGCCTAGAGCTCATCACAAGGCAAGCCGGTGAACCCTCACCAAATCTGGACTGCTTGAGAGCTTTGAGGGACCCCGGGAAGCAAAGCTCCAGAAAAGTTTCTAAGTCAGAGGGTAAAAACTTTGAACGAGGCCTACCGCGAGGGATAGCCGCAAATGAACCAACCACGAGAGTCAATCCGCCCACCTTCAACAGCGATCCAGCCTGGATCTCTGGTTCGTCCCGCTGGAAAACTCCAGAGATCTGACTTCCATAGGTTTGGCCTGGAGCTCATCACAAGGCAAGCCGGTGAACCCTCACCAAATCTGGACTGGCTGAGAGCTTCGAGGGACCCCGGGAAGCAAAGCTCCAGAAACGTTTCTAAGTCAGAAGGTAAAAACTTTGAACGAGGCCTACCGCGAGGGATAGCCGCAAAGGGCTCCATCGTAGTTGGCCTGAAACTTTGACTTTGTACTGGTCTAGTGTGACCAGATGTCCCAATAGGCTCAATAGGTTTCTATGCGCTATATAGTGCTAAATCTTTAAAAAATCATATCTACGGTTCTCTACATTGGATTCTTTTTATTTTGGTGTCATTTTAAATATAAAAATATTTCCTATTTTTATAAATTGGTGGTGGATTTTAATTGTGTGTTGTGTCTTAATTATTTACTGACTTGGTATTTTTAAATGTTTTACATACCTGTTTCTGAGACCTATTCTGAGATCAAGACTGTGTTAGTGGCCTTATTGCCAGTGGTAGGTGCATATTTACCACTACTAATAATCCACTTTCCAACAGACACCAAGCATCCAATAATATAAGGTGTTTAGCTCATCTTGTTGAAACGTCTAATAAAAAGGAAATAAAAATTGGCTCTAGTTGTCCTAGAGGGAGAAAAGGCCTTTGACAGAGTGAGTGGATTCTTTAGGTGAGAAACCACGAGGAGATCTGGTTTGGGCAAAACCTTCATAAAATTTATAATGGCATTTTTACCACCATCCAGGGGCCAGAATTAACATATTAGATATACAATCTTCTTAGTTCAAACTGAGCATAGGAACCAGGCAAGGATGCCCAATGTCTTGCCTCCTCTTAGTAATAGCTTTTGAGCCACTGACAATGGCCATATGGAAGTTAAGGGGACTCAAATGGGTAGAGGTTGGATTGCAGGAGCACCGGCTAGTCCTATTCACAGATGATGCATTGTTGAGTATAACAGAAGTGTCACACTCCATAGTGACATTAAGTACCATTCTAATAGAGTTTGAAGAGATGCTGGGCTACAATAGCAACACAGACTCTATATATGTATGGTGGCCCTGTCTAGTAAGAGCAGGACACTGGAGCAACAGTCTGCCAGCAATGAAAGTGTTGCTGGGTTGTATATACACCTGTGAGCAATTTATAAAAAGTTTTTTTTTTTTAAAAAGGAATAACCTCAAATGCTGAAAACTTCATTACCTCATTTACTATATGGCCTCATTTGGAGAAATGCTGGGCAATAAAAACAGACAGGAAACATCAGTACTATGCAGCTTCTCCATGGTACTCTATTACTACCCGATTCGAAGTTGTTAGGCTGGAATTGGGAATAATGTACAGGTAGTTTTCCCACAGTCAAAATGTATATATTGTATGCATTGTGCATCTGTTTTCTAAACCCAAATTCCTCTAGTTATAAAATAATACTTGCCTTGGTATAATCTTCATTGTTTATTTTAACACAAAAGTTGAAATTTCATGCTTACTTACACATCAACAAAAGTTCTAATAGAAACTCAATAAACATTCCATTTCCTAGGGTAAAGGTGCCTTCATTTACAGAAAATAATAAAACAAAAACAGTCAGTTAACTTAACCTCAGCATTATTCTAGTCCATACCACTTAAAATATGGATTGAATGAAAACCTTCTTGCCAGGAAGTGGGTTCTGACAGGTAAAATCCCCAAGTGTTTTTGCTTGTGGACCTCTGGTTTTTGGCCTTCTACTTAATAGCGCATTACTCAATGTGCGTTTCTGTTTAAAATAATTTTAAAATAAGGTTAGCTGTTGCATAGTTTGTGAACTCTGCACAGGTTGTGCATGTGTTCATCCTGGTGTGTACAATTGTACAAGCTGAATGAAAAAGACAGTTGTCTGACTCAGGCTGGTATCTACTCACAGGTTGCACTGTTGCAGATCTCATCCAGAATGAATTAGCTATGGCATGCCTAGGTTTAACAATTGAATTGGGGATCCAAGATGAAAGGACCCCTTTCTTTTTGACTGACGTGTAAAATCAATAATGTTTGAAATAATTTTTATACTTCTGACAAAATATGCCTAAATCACAGCTTCGATTGGAATAATGGAGGAAGAGAATGGCCCTACTTGGGTTCTAAATGTCTATGCAGAGTTAAGTTTTGCTCTGTATACAGTCATTTTTGTAAGCTAAGACTGGGCATATTTCCCTGAACCAGCCTTAAAAGAATTCAGGCTGTGAGCTACTCTGCTGGGCCAGGTTAATTCTTCTGGCCAAATGTCAGTTCAAAGCTGCCCCTGAATAATAAATCCATGATAAAGGATTCGCCTTCTCCTATGAGAGGGAAGGGGCAGCAATGACCTTTTAATAAGCTTTTTGGCTGTTTCACCCTCAGGTACTGGGAAGATGTTTTCACAGAGGACAAAGGGAGGGCAGGCAGTCCTCTGGCACCAGTTAGCACAGTGGGCTTCTTTGAAGCTCAGAGGGAAAGAATTAGACTTGGATGGACCCAGCTTGGTTAAAACAGGGGCCTCTTTTGCAGTGTTCCTTCAATCTGCAACCTTGAATCTTCCCAGAATGTTGTAAAGGGAGTTTGGCAGTCTACACTCTGCTCCCAGGAAAGCCAGCACAGGGTGAGGGGTGCTGTGGCATCTCTGGATTCGGCAGAGACTCGCCATTTCTAGCACTCTCCACCTCTATTTGTAAGCCTTAGCATTCGAAGCAACCTTTGAGAAACTGAAGAGAAATAGAAGGATGGACTCGCAGCATAGATGAACGCCTGTCTGGAATTGTACTTCTCCTCTGAGCACGTGGAGCACTGTCACGCTCACTGCCTCTCCCCACATCCTTTAGCAACTGTACAGGAATGCAGAGAAAGGAGCAGCCAGTTTCTTTGCCTGGAACGGATGAGTGTATTCCAGGGCTGGGGTGGGAGGGGTGAAGAGGAGGGATGGGGGGGGGTTGCAGCAAGACTATGAAGCTGCTGCAGCTTGCCGCTTGGTCTGTAGAAGTGCTGTGGCTGCCGTCTGAGGACAGGGCCACTTACGGGTAGCACATCAGCACCGAGCGGGTGCATCAAACTTTAAAAAAATAAAAGAGGAAGAATGCACACTTACAAAATAGGTTTGAAAAAAAGAGAGACATAAGGCAAGCATCAGGCAGTACCAGAACAGAGACTAATCTATATAGAAACGGCCCACTACCCTGATGCCGTTTCGGTCATGCCGGGGACTGCTGCCAAGGTCGAGCTAGGAGGGACCATGAGGTTAGTTGCTATATCCCCTCCCCCGCCCCCAGTTGGGGTCCGTTACTTGTTCCTGGCCCGGCCCCCGCGAGGTCCGGTTTTGTCGGTACCGGTGGGGCTTGGGGGGCTAGAGAGTGGGATGGGGGTCAGGGCAGGAGGGGTGTCTGTCCCTCAGGCAGCAGCCGCACAGGCCGGCCCAGCAGCCGCCGAGATCACGGCCTTAATTACGGGGATTATTTCCTTCCCCAGCACGGCCTCTATCTGGGGGGCAGCGAGCGAGTGAGGGCCCCGAACGATAGGGGTCCCACGAGGCATCCGTCGAGGAGGCCTGGCTAGCAGGCGAGTGGGATCCCTCGGTGGGGTTCCACGAACGGGGGAGAGGGCAGCCGACCCTCGGCATCAGCGACGATGGGTCCCCGGTGGGGCAAGCTGGGAGCCAGGCCCGGGCTGGGGACACTGATGCGTTGGCGGAGGTTGGGGGGGGAACAGTGATCTTGTTCGGGAATATTATCCCCGCCTGGGCAGCGTGGCGGTGCCCCACCAGCGGGAGGCCCAGTACCCGACGTGCCGGCCAGTGGGGGGGCCCTCCCCCTCCTCGGCCTCCTTCTGCTCAGGCCTGCGCCTTCGCCCTCGGCTTGAGCTGTTGCGAGGGCCTCGACCCGGGAGGCCTGTTGTGTCAGGGAGGAGCAACGAGGGTTGCATGGCTCCCCCCCGCAGTCCTACCCCGCCAGGGCCTTTACCATGGCTCCGTTCTAGCAGTCGTGAAGCGGCCGATTGTGGCACGACTTGAACCCTAGTGAGGGCAGGAGAGTGGCGAGGGGTGCGTTCACACGCACACAAGGCCAGCGTTGGCTGCATGGCAGGGGGACGTGTTGGTGTAGTCGCCGCTCACTAGTTTCACATCGCACAGACGCGTTGGCCCGCATTCAGGCCGGCATAGCCTCAGGGCCCTGGTGTCGCCCCCCCCTGGTCCTGGGGCCCGGGGGGTTCCGTTGTCTAATGTATTATTTTGTGCCTTAATTACAGGGGCGCCTCGGCCTGCTAATGAATAGGCTGCCTGGTTACGGGTCAATGCACCATGCGGCCACTGTGGGTGTATTGGTTTTAACCGTTGGGTAGCAGGTTCAAATCCGTGTGGTTGCGTTGCATGTGGGGCCAGGGGCGCGTGTCCGATTGCTGGGGGGGCACGGACTTGCGTATGCTGAGGGGGTGTAGCCGGTCTCATGGGGCTGCTGGGGGGTCCGATGTTGGCGCGATGGGTGCACAAACCGTCAGGTGGTGGCCGGTTTTCACACCGGGGAGCTGCGCATTGTGCTAGCACGGCTATGTTCCGCCCCGGGGCAGCCTCCTGTTCCCAGCCAGGGCCTTTAGTCAGGTGTGCAGCATGCGGTGTCCGCTGCTGACGCGTCACTCCCCCCTCGCGGACTTAGGGCTTGCGGGTGTCTGCACGCTGTGAACTACGCGTGTCTCGAGCACACGACATGTGGTGTGGGGCTTGGCCCCATACACCGGTTTCTCACGCTGGTGACAGGGCAATTGTTCAGAGGGCAGCACTGTGTGTTTTCTTTTCCGGCGATGCCCAACACAGGCAGGCAGACTGAGTCCTCACTCGATTTGAGGGGTTAACTAACAGGGGGGATATGATAATCCTTGTTGGTTTTCCCTTCCAGCGCTTGCTCGGGAGGACAGATACGATGCCAAAGGCCATGCATGCGCCAGGCCAAGGATCAGGTACTTGGTCAAGGGGCACACGGTGCACTCCGGACAGTGTCGCAGGGACCTGGACACATGAATGCATAGTGTGTGTTTAACGTAATTTTTTGTTTCATAATTCAGGACTAACTGGAGCAAGAGGCAGGCATCGTACAAGGAAGGGATTACAGGGAACAGGTATGGATAGGGCGCACGCCGAAGGGGGAGGCGTGCAGGCATACCTGGGGATTAAGTTGGTGTTTAAGTGTACACCTAGGGGGCGTGATGCAGGTCCGAGCCCGGGGCAACAGCTAACATGCTTTTCTTCATCTCCGCACGCAGAGCATCCACGGAATCCGAAATAGGGCGCACCACAGAATAAGGTCCACCACCCAATACAAAATATGTAAGTATAAGGTGGGGACAGGTACGGAGCAGTGGCGAATAAGGTTTTAAAGGTCTGAATGAGACCAGGGGTAACCCAGTGTTGTTTTGTTCTGATTCCGAAATTTGTCTCCTCAGATTGGGTTGACCGTTGGGCCAGCAGGGCAGCATGGAAGGCCAGTGCTCCCCCCACCCTATTTTCACAGACGTCTCAGGTGGAGGACTCCATGCCCGAAACGTTCCAGGATGCACAGTGGGCGGCATTTATCATGATGGCCAAGACTAAGGGATTGGCAAGGGCCACGGCTCTCTTGAAGGCGGGAGATCCAAAGGATTCGGGGATTGTCGGCGACGCCCCTATCCCAGAGCAGGAGCTCAGTTCCGTGGCAGGTCCATCTAGGCCCAAGCGGGTCCGCAAGCCTACGAGCAAGGACTTCCCGGCAGATCCGCCACCCCCTAAGTCCAGGGCACCGCCTGCGCCCAGGAATGCCGGTTCCCAGCTGAACTGGTCCCCGCCCGTGGGGCCGACTACCCCTCCAGACAGTTTGGCGGCCGCAGGGAAATTCGCCACCCAGGAAGACCTGGGTAAGATCTTGGACACTATGAGGGACTTTATGGCAGAGGTCAGAGCAGGTCAATCTGGGCCCTGCTCACCGCCGGTGGGGGGCAAGACAGGCTTGGGGGAAGGAGGGGCGCAAGCAGCGGCGGCTGCATGGGGAAGCCATGTGAGCGAGCAACAGGCACAACGTGGGGTCCCTGACGTGGCTGCACTGGTGTTAGCAGGGGTGACCAAACAAGTTTCTTCCAAGTCAGTTACTGCATCGGTGGAGGAAGCGATTGCACACACGACAGTCACCCAGCCCCCCTTGAAGAGAGCAAGCGCAGGGACGGTGGCGGGCACGCTGGCCGCCGGGGTGGGGTCTCCTCCTGCCACCAGAGCTGCTAGTGGTAGTCCACCTTCTGTACCAAGAGAACTCACAGCTGGAGCACAAACCTCTCCGGTGCCCGCTATTGTAACTCCCCCTCAGTTGTGTACGCCTCCCGCGCCTATACAGTTGGTTACCGCAGTCCCGCTGCTATCGGACCGCTGCTCCCTGGCTTGACAGGTGCCCCAGGCGGCCAAGGAAGCCATATGGAGGCGCGAACTGATAGACTTTTTCTCTCTGCTGTTGCTCGGACAGGATGGCATAGACGCCAGGAAAGCAGGGGGAAAGGAGGAGGACAAAAAAGTAAAGTTTCAGGCCTGGCCTGAGAAGAGCATAGAAAATTGGCTGGAAGCGTTTTCCATTTTGTCTGCTGTCATTCTAGAAAAACATCCTGAGGTAGGGCAAGGGCTCTTGCAATATGGCAGGTTAATCCACAACGAGGCGATGAAGTGGGGGGGAAGTGGATGGCTGAACTATGACAGGGAGTTCAGGAAGAAGATGTCCGTGTGTCCGGAGATGGCGTGGAACCAGAAGGAGGTCCAGCTATGGCTAGACCACATGGGTTCTCGCGCACAGCAGAGCACAGGGACACTGGGCAAGGCACAGGCAGGGCGGGGGACAGGCAAAGGCTCTTATCTGTGGGAGTCGCATGGATTTAAACAGACATTTCGGGGGGTTTCAGAAGAGGTGGCCAGAGGGGGGGCTTTAGGAGGTCTCCCCCAGGGACATGCCGCTTGTTCAACAAAGGTTCATGCTCGTGGGGCAAAACGTGCAAGTTCCTGCACGCATGCGACAGATGTGGGGGACCACACCCTGCGGTCTCTTGTCACTGTCAACAGGAGCGTCAGCTCGCCGGTAGAGGCGGTCAGGCTAGTTGAGTCCAACGGCGCGTCAAACCATCATGTCTCAACACCCCCTCCCAGTATCAGCACTTCCTTGTCACAGCGTCAGCATCTGGCAACACCAGCGATACCCCTACCCCCTCGGGACGTAGCCCCAGTTCCCATGCATGCAGTCAAGGGCCCCTCGCCAGTCAGCCTGGTCAACCTCCTGCCTCTCCTCAGACAGTACCCTAACAAACAGGACGGCCTCTTGCTGCTGGAAGGTTTTAGCGAGGGCTTCAAGATTCCCTATGTGGGCCCGCTGGGAAGTCAGGAGGCCGACAATCTTAAGTCAGCAAGGGAACATCCAGCAGTAGTCAGAGCCAAGGTGGAAAAGTAGAGGGTTCTAGGCAGGGTGGCGGGTCCCTTCCTGCGGCCCCCTCTGGACAACTTCGTTGTCTCTCCCCTGGGGGTGGTGCCCAAGAAGGAGCCAGGGTCGTTCAGACTAATCCATCACTTGTCCTACCCGGAAGGAAAATCGGTCAACCATGGGCTGGAGGAGGGATCCTGCTCTGTAACGTATTGTACTCTGGACGTAGCATTGGACCTAGTCAGGAGAGCGGGCAAGGGGGCTTGGTTGGCAAAAGCAGACATCGAATCTGCTTTTCGCTTGCTACCAGTTCACGCGAGCAGCCAACACCTGCTGTGTTTCAGGCTGGAGGACAGGTACTTTTACGACAGATGCATGCCCATGGGTTGCGCGGTCTCCTGTGCCTATTTTGAGGCGTTCAGCACTTTTCTGCAATGGGCCCTGCAAGCAAGCTACGGGGTGGCAGGCATCACGCACTACCTCGACGACTTCCTTTTCATAGGGGGTGAGGGCACACAGGATTGCAATGAGGCCCTGGAAAGCTTTGAAGAGTTGCCGCGACATCTGGGTGTACCACTCGCGCCAGGGAAAACGGAGGGTCCGGCGCAGGTATTAACATTCTTGGGGATCGAACTCGACACCATAACGGGAGAGTCCAGGCTGCCAGCAGACAAGGTCCAGGACTTGGCACAGCAAATTCATTCAGTCGTAGGTCAGGACAATAACAGACTACAGGAGGTAGCCCTTAAACCCTAAAGAGACCAGGGCAATAATCTGTAGCAAACAACAATGTCTCAAGGGTATCGTTTCAAGGGGCAAATATACATATATGTACGTTGCGTCACAATTATTTAGACAGGATTGTAATCCAAAAAGGGAAAGAAACCAGGGAGACAAATCAAATAAATGCAAATTGTATTTCATATAAAAAACACGTTGGACATATTAACTTCATATGTTCAAGCACATGAATCGGTAGCACTGCGTTACATTCAATGGCATGTAACCAACAAAATACTGTGCACAAGTGCTCGTGAAATGTAGTGACGGCGCAAGTGACATATGACGTGGTATGAACAGTGGGAATAATGGGCGCAACAACAAGTGAGATAAAACCACGAATTACATATTCAGGATACCACGACAATAAATGGCAAAAGAATTCAATTTTTAAAACGTGTAGGGTATCCGTAGGTAGGGGCGCCAAAAGTTCCACTGTGGGAGTCGACGGCGTTTCGGCCTGCAAAAGTCTTAGGCCATCATCAGGACCAGGTTACATTAATTCAATTGCAGTGTCATGGAAGCCAGGAGTAATTAATCCAGGCAGTAGTACAGTCCTCGTGAAGCTCCGGACGTGAAACAAGCTACTAAAGAGCTTCAAGATGAAAGGATGTTCTGAGAAGTCAGAAGTGGGACAACGGGCAGCCAAAGGGTCTGTCAGTGTGTCAGGAGTCAATCATGGAATGCCGGCAAAAGTCAGGACAAAGCATCCCTTGGTTGCATTCAAAGCCTTCTGGGTAAACTCAACTTCGCAGCCAGAGTAATACCAGCTGCGAGGGTGTTTGTGCGTAGGCTAGCCAGGGCAACGGCGAAGGTAAAGAAGAAGCACCACATGGTGAAGTTAAGCAAGGGAATGAAGGAAGACCTGTCCATGTGGGCTACGTTTCTGGCTACCTTCAACGGCTCAGTTATCTGGAGGGCACATTGGGCGGGGAGCCCAGAACTGGCGCTATTTACAGACGTGGCAGGTAGAGAAGGTTTTGGGATGATCCTAGACACGGAGTGGTGTGCGCAGAAATGGCCCAATGCTTGGCACAAAAAGAATATCACGGCCTGCATTACAGTCCTGGAGTTGTTCCCCATAGTGATAGCGTTCCACCTATGGCCGGCAGTGCTGAGAGCGAGGAGGTGGTGTTCTGGTCGGACAACATGGCTGTTGTTCAGGCCATCAATTCACAGTCAGCGACTTGTCCCCTGGTCTTGTGCCTGTTGAGGGAACTGGTGCGATCTTGCCTGGTTAACAATGTCAAATGCAGGGCGCAACACATCCAAGGGGTGCAGAACATAGCAGCTGACGCTCTCTCTCGTTTTCAGTGGCACCAGTTCCGGGAGGCGTGGCCGAGAGTGAGAGAGGAGATGACACCTTTTCCACCACACCTCTGGTTCCTTCTGAAGTTGAAAGGCGACTGAGGGGGCTGGGCGAACTGTCCCTGGCGCCAAGGACCAGTAAGCGTTATAGAGCGTGTGTGGCAAAATTTTGTACAGTGGCAGGAGCCTGGGAAGAAGGGAAGGCGTCACTAAAGAGCAGGGTGCAAAAGTTCGTTATATGGGCCAAAGACGAGGGGAAGAGCCACCCTTGGATAGCGGGACATTTGTCAGCAATTAGCCACCACGCAAAACTAAATGGGCAGGAGGATCCAACAAAATCTTTCTTAATCAGGGCAGCGCTTAAGGGCTGGGCCAGGTGCGAGCCACGGCCGCCAGACACTAGGTCCCCCATTGATTTCGAGACTCTGCAAGGGATGCTGGACTGGGTGCACAAGGCTACACATTCACCTTTTGAAGCGGCGCTCTTTTCGGCCACTTTCAGCCTGGCCTTTTTTGGGGCACTCAGAGTAGGTGAGTTGGTGGCAAGGTCCAAGCAGGACAGGTCTGGGGTGGCATTGAGCAGGCAGGATGCGAGCCTGGCGGGAGACGCCCTCACAATAGTGTTAAGGAGGTCGAAAACGGACCAAGTAGGGGAGGGGAGGGTGATTGTACTGCACCAGCTGGAAATGGCCAGGTACTGCCCAGTGCGCCTGGTGTCTGCCTACCTGGCACTGCGCCCAGCAGATAAAGGATACTTATTGATACATGCAGACAGTACCCCCCTCACTAAGTTCCAGGTACAGAGCATAATGCAGGCATGTTTGGCGTTGTCAGGCAACAAGGTACAGGGCAAACGATTCTGCAGCCACTCATTCCGCATAGGAGCAGCTACCACAGCGTTTAGGGCAGGCCTGCCAGCTGAACGCATCAAACAGGTGGGGCGCTGGGAGTCTCAGTGTTACAAGAGATACATACGGTCTTGAAGGCCACTGAAATGGGGCTATGGACTGAGGGAAGGTGATGGTACTGACAATCTTTGGGACGGCCAGAATGTTTGCGGCACTATATGTCGGTGGCTTGCAGTGAAGTGTAATAAGTGCTTTTGTTTATTATGAGATGTGCAGTGAGGCAATAATAACTTCTGGCAAGGACAACCTTAGGGACGTCTAGAACATTTTCGGCACCAGATGCCGGTGGCTTGCAGTGAAGTGTAATATGTGCATTTTATTTATTGTAGATGTGCAGTGAGTCAATAAAAACTTTGCAAACTTTCATCTCTTTAATTACCAGGAACTATGGTCTGGGTGATTGGCCATTCTGGCGTCTTGCGAGTATCATGGTGGGCCGAGAGCAGGACTTGGAGGCACGGCCTCACGGCCACAGACATTATTTGGCTAGGATACCCAGGCATGCGCTGGACCTGCTTGCTGAAGAAGCTGCAGCAGAATCTGGGGGGGGGGGATTCCTCCTCCTAATGTGTTGGTCATACACCTGGGAGGGAATGACCGGGCAGCTCTGGGGAGAAGGGCACTGCTTCAAGAAATGACGGTCACCATGTGTAAATTGAGCAACCAGCTGGGGACCTGTGATATATGGTGGTCTGAGATAACGCCCCGGCGGGTGTGGCAGGGCGCACGAGCTAAGGAAGCCATTGAGGTCTCTCGCAGGAAGGTTAACAGTGCCATGAGAAAATTCACTGAGCAAAGGGGTTTTGGCTTCATCCGTCATGGGTTACTGCACTCTAAGGCCACAGGGTGTTTGGATGAAGATGGGGTCCACCTGTCCAGAGTGGGTACGGATCTGTTCCTACTTGATCTGGGGGAGGCATTGGAGACAGCAGGGTGTAAGTAATGGAGACTATCTTGGTGGGGAGCTCTGGGGTGACGGCGGCCACACCCAGAGCTGTGGCAGAGTTACAGGGTGAACCAGAGGCTGTAGGTACATACGGGTACCATCTACAGAGGCACAACAAGGGTGCAAAGGCCAAATATCCACAGGGAGGTCCTCGCGTTGGACCCTGGAGGAGCGACGGCGCCCCGTTAGTCCTACAGGCGGTTGTGGACCTGAGCAACCGGGGGTTGCCTGGCAGGCTCCGCCCCCTTATGGGGCGTGAGCAGGGGCGTAGGCTGTTGGTCCACCGGTGGGAGGGGTCTTCCCTCCCCCATAATATGGCAAACACCATTGGGTAAGGCCACAATGTAATTTGGCTCATCAGGTGGCAGGCGGCGAGGGGCTGCCTGCCTTGGGATCGCCCGTAAGATAACCCACCATGTTGGCATATTTGTAATGCTAATAAACCTGCAGCAGTTTTCTCCACAAAGAAGGTGTCTTGTCTGGTTATTTCTCTAGGAGATTGCTGTATGGGGGGGATGGCGAGTGTTGCCGATATTGGCACTATGCAGGCTGTCCGGGGTCCACGAAGGAGACCCGCTAAGAGGGCGGCCGCCTTAGTGCCACAAGATGGCACAGGAGGCAGCCTCCCAGTGTTTGGGACCCTCAGGGGTCCGGTGTGCCGCGTCACTTCCGGGGAGGGAGGTGAGGTACATATACCTCTCCCCTCCCTCTGGGCGCCCTCTTTGCCCACTACCCTGATGCCGTTTCCCTCCCTACCGCATACCCGGCGGTCAGGCAGTGTGTGTGGGGGGGGTTTTGTCTAATGTATTCTTTTGTGTTGCAGGCAGAGTTACAGGGCGATCCAGAGGCTGTAGGTACATACGGGTACCATCTACAGAAGCACAACAAGGGTGCAAAGGCCAAATATCCACAGGGAGGTCCTCGCGTTGGACCCTGGAGGAGCGACGGCGCCCCATTAGTCCTACGGGCGGTTGTGGCCCTGAGCAACCGGGGGTTGCCTGGCAGGCTCCGCCCCCTTATGGGGCGTGAGCAGGGGCGTGGGCTGTTGATCCACCGGTGGGAGGGGTCTTCCCTCCCCCAAAATATGGCAAACACCGTTGGGTAAGGCCACGGTGTAATTTGGCTCATCAGGTGGCAGGCGGCGAGGGGCTGCCTGCCTTGGGATCGCCCGTAAGATAACCCACCATGTTGGCATATTTGTAATGCTAATAAACCTGCAGCAGTTTTCTCCACAAAGAAGGTGTCTTGTCTGGTTATTTCTCTAGGAGATTGCTGTATGGGGGGGATGGCGAGTGTTGTCGATATTGGCACTATGCACACTTACAAAATAGGTTTGAAAAAAAGAGAGACATAAGGCAAGCATCAGGCAGTACAAGAACAGAGACTAATCTATATAGAAACGGCAGGACAGAGAAGAAGGCTTAGGCATAAGGATGTTTTGCTCTGAACATAGTATAGTAACAGTAACTGTTTTTATAAGAATGGCCAGTTCCAATGGCATGCACTGGTGTATTCGCTGTGCTGTGCCAAGACGACTAGTAGGTTGCCTCACTGAAGCAGGCACGGCATACCATGTTGATGGCTATTAATTATCCATGCCTCCTTTGTGTGTTGCACCATTTGCATAAATTCCAGTAACAAAAACCAGCCTGCTGTTCTTTGATTGGGTGGTCTTTTAAACCCCTGAGTCCTGAATTTAGTATTGTTCACGCAATGCAGTGCTGCATGAACGGGAAAGAAATTGTAAAGAGTGAAATTTTGCAAGATTTGCGTGCTTTTGATGCAATGGGCCTCTCTCACACTAAAAAGATTTTTTGGGACAACGCTAAGCATTGCGCTAGTGCTAAGGTGACCCAGTGATGCCTTTAGTTAGATTTGTGGTCAAAGTAAACCCTCCAATATACATTTCAAATCAAGGACAATTACCCAAAGATTAGCCACGTACAATGTGCAATTTTGCAACAATTCTACATCTTACACAGAGGAGCATTCCGATTTTATCTTGGTTTACCTAGGCATTAGGATTTCACTCAAGGTCTCATCATAATATTTTTGTTGATTTAGCTTAGCAAGAAAAACTATGCGTGTTTGCGCTGTTTTTTGCGCTGTTTGCATAAGTTACAGTGCAAGTGGCGCTTTTTTGCGCAAAAGATATTTTATGGATCATTCACTTCAATTTTCTTCGCAATTTATTCCCCCCCAAACGTTGATTTACGTGGTCCCTTGTACTGCCTTCGACAGCGAAACGCCACTAAGAATTACACAAGCCTCTGCACAAACAGTAAAGCCGAGCTATGCATCACTTTAAAAAAGAGCCAATATTATAAAAGAAACGGAACAATGTTTAAAACAACCAACAGGAAGCCCACGTCACACAAGAAGAGAACGGCGACTCATCAATATCTGTTCAGCTTGGCTACGAGGGGTCAGTTACTTGCTGTGGACATCAATACATCTGAAATGTATTCATATTGGACCTCTAAGTCTGCTTCACTTCCAGGAGGGTTGTGTAATTTCCCTCCGGCCTTACGCATCCAACCTGTGTTCTCTTCATCCGCTCTTTTTACCTCTCTCACTCCAGAGAGCGTTTCACTCACAAGCAAGGCTAATGGATGATACAAGGATGTAACTTCATTAAATGCCTAAAAATTGCCCTTTCTTCCATTGATTTCTTAACTTCAGAGACTTGCGGCAGCTCGGTGTTGTTTTGCCCCAAGGAGACCCACTCACCCGCGCTGACGGAAATCTTTAATTACACGGACAGGGTGGATGATCCTTCCTGTCGTCCATTTGTCTAGGGAGCCACACAGCATCACAGATTACATAGCAGGCCTGATGTTAATTGCAAGGTACGGTGGCCCGAGAGGCCAAGGCTGATTGATTAGCTTCCTTTTGGCCTGGATCAGGCACCGCCCACTCACACAGCTCTCCTTCCTGTCCAAAGTCTTCATACGAAATCAATCCATCTTTCTCTGAAGACCAGGCTGCTAATAAACCATTCCACCAACATAGAAAGTAAGAGAAAATAAAAATGTACTACAGTGCTTGCTGAAGTCGCTGATGTAGTTTTGGCTCCCTTACTGGAGTATTAATATTGTGAACCGTATTGAATGGCCCAAAATGTCCATAAAATCAAGTCACGAATCGCATGCCTATTAATTTATGAAACACCAAGAGAGATTCCTATTGGTAAAAACGAAACTGGTGTTTCTGTTATTAAAAATAAATTAATCTGAACAAAACAAGAAGGAAGCTTTTTAACTGACTGCAAATTCACATTGCCTAAGAAGATATTGTGTTTTCTGGTGGCATGTGATTAATATCTTTTTCTTAACGCCACGTGCGAACATCTGCTGTTTGTGAGAATTTGGCGTTTCGAAGTCGTGTTCTCTCCCACGATGGCTGCACTCAAGCCCAAGCTTGAAAACAAGAGAAGCGGTGTGATTGGGTGTAGCGCCTCTCAAACACTTCCCTGCTGTGTTGCCCATGTTTCCTTTGGAGCCCAAGTTTGACAGGGACAAACCCCCTTACACTGTGTATTATGACGAGCAAAAACGTCGATTCCTTTAGTACCAGTTCACTTATATGCCAAAATTAAGAATGCTTAGAACACATGCGAACGCCAGGCACTAATTATTATTGACATAGTCAGATGGCTGTCTTGGAAATAGTGGGTTTGAAGACTCTATAACTAGGGCTCACAGTTTAAGGGTATTTATTTTTTTGTCATTCCGTCTGTATTTATCCATATTTATTTTTTGTCAACTTTATCTGTATTTATCCATATTTATTATTGGTTTTGTGAAAAAAGTAAAGCTGAAACTGGTATATTTCCACATTTATTTAACCAATAAATATGCAGCCATGCTTGAATGCCTGCCAGGTTTCAATGATATGAGCACCTGCTGAAGATAAATCAATGCACTTATATGAAAATATGCACATTTCAGTATCAGCCTTGTGCATAGCTACTGCTGTTTAAGCCTCTTTACTAAAATTCCTTTCTTTTTTAACCCCCTTACCTATCAATCCACAGTTATTGGCCTGGCAGTCATGGTAAAGTGTATTTAGAATCAGTCAAAAAGCACCCAATTTTCGTTTTTATCCACATTTAAAAATAAATACAGACAAGAAAATAAATGGTTTCTGTCTGTATTTATCTGTAAAAATCAGTAAAAACGGAAAACAGGGAGACTTATCTACAACATACAGGTCAGTGGCGTGATAAAGAAGGAACAATAGACAATCTGGGTAAGCCTTGAGTTAGTCTTTACAACCCTACCACCAACCTAAATGGGCAGGTCAGAGTGTTTACTTATTTTTACAGTTTTGTATAGCACAAACCCGGACCAAAGGAGTTAGTGGGCTTTCCATAAGAACCAGACCTTAGACACTTTTTTAGGTTTGAGGATATTAAAGCCCTGATTATGACTGCAGGTACCATTTATCGCACCTAATAATTAACAATACCATGGGGTACTTTATTTATGGGGTGCGATAAATAACAGCTATTACGAGTGGTTGGGGAATTACATATGGATTTTGTTTAGGGCACCATAAACACCAAAAAAACACCATAATTTGCATGATGCAGTAAATACTGAGTGTGCGCATGGAAGCAGAGGTAAGTCTTCATCCAATGGATCTTTTTAGCTGACTGAGAGGAAAGGGAATTAACAACAAATTTACAATTTAACTTTCAGTGCGGCCATTTGTTTAAAGTTTAGTAGGTTTATTATAATTTTTAAATCAATCCAATATAGGTGCATATCAAGAACACATTATAAAGATACAAAATCATAAAAGGCAAGCTGAAATGGCAGAATAGGTTCAGTCTCATAAGCATAAGCCATACAAAGAATACAGTCACAGCAATACCAATAGTGATAAACAAAACTTGGTGTTACCTAAAGAAACACTGATCGTCCTTTCTAAATATTAACAGATTTAAGTGTCATCTAATCCAGGCTCCAAGCTAGAATGAGAATGGTTTAGAATAGGGGTTTCAAAGGATTTGGGAATGAAGGAAGGAAGGTGTAAGCATAGTGAAGGCTCCGGTAGAAGACTTCTGGAAATTGAAATCAGTGCTTAGCATGAAGCTACACACTCATATGGACAAAAAGAAAGCAGAGAGGTCATTGCCTCTCAAAGTCGCCATTGATCTTCCCATCCCACAGAGCTCGAACGACCAATTTAACCTTGGGCTCCCTTGTTCCGGATACGACAGGAATAGGAGGCTTCTTCTGCTTGTTAAATCACCCTGTTCTTGCCAAGATTCATTCATCTGAGGCCTCACTATCTCCAATACACAGTACTCCTTTCTCTAGCTCTGAAATCATGAAAACGTACCTGCAAAAAAAAAAAAAAAACGCTCAGAGCAATGAAAAATACATTTCATATTAAGAATTAAGTCCTAGTTAACTTTAGTTAATCATTGCCAACGTACTTTTTGAATACATGATCATATGTGCATGTATAACTTCAAAATTACTGCAAAATTAATAATGCATTCATGGTTACATAGGGCCCGATTCACAGAACTAACTTACGACAAAATCCTAAACTTACTACCATTTTGGTATTCACAGAATGAACTTGCTCATTTTGGTATTCACAGAATAAACTTACTCATTTTGGTATTCACAGAAGACACTTACACATTTTGTGTAACTTACACATTTTGTGTAACTTACTCATTTTGTGTAACTTACACATTTTGTGTAACTTACACATTTTGGTATTCACAGAAGGCACTTACTCATTGATGAGTAAGTGCCTTCTGTGAATACCCAAATGTGTAAGTTCATTCTGTGAATACCAAAATTGTTGTAAGTTCATTCTGTGAATACCCAAATGTGTAAGTTCATTCTGTGAATACCAAAATTGTTGTAAGTTCATTCTGTGAATACCCAAATGTGTAAGTTCATTCTGTGAATACCAAAATTGTTGTAAGTTTAGGATTTTGACGTAAGTTAGTTCTGTGAATCAGGCCCTTTGACATTAGGCTTCAAATAAATGCAATAAGACTTAAAACAGAAGTCTAAATATAAATGAGAACTGCATGTTTTCATGATTAAATTAAACATTAATGTGTACACGTTCATGAGTATCTAGTTTTTTCGACAGTGAATACACTTCAGGGGTACATTTGAATGCTTCACTTCACATTAGTAAAGTTAGACACACAAAGTACGTGGTCAATTATGTGTAAAATCATCAGCAATTCTGTGACCTGTAAGGGTAGAGCTAAAATTATGCTGCTCCAATCTCCCATCTGATGGCAATTTTAGCCATCACAATCAAGTAAGACTCTTATCAGATGGATCAATCAAAATCTCATGGTTTCATGTATTTTCATGTGATCTCTTCCAGATTTTCATTTCATCATAGCATCTACACTGACTCTCCTACAATTCTTCATCCACTCTCTTTCTTTTCCCTACCCTTTTGCTTGTATGCTCTTATACACCTAAAAGATCACAACTAGAAATATTGCACAAAGAGCAATTTTCACAAGGAGCTTCAAAATTGAGCACAATATTCCACTTCCTAGGTTTCCAAACCATTTGCCTACTGCACTAAATCAATTTCCAATTGCTTGCCAAGCACGTTTTTTGAAAAAAATAATTATTTTGATAATCAAGTAGAAAAAGATCATTACATTTTGCACATTAATCACATTAATCCACATAATCCAGAGTACAAATTTATAAATACAATATAAAAATATAGGACCATAGTTCATGTCTGGATGTCTCTTAATACATTCCCTTGGACGGAGTGTTCTGTTGTAAACCATAATTCTATTGCTGTGCATCCTCCCCCCAAATATCCCTTAATTTCTTGAGAGCTCCAATTCTTTGCACATGCAAATATCCAGTTGCATAACCTGCTTCATTTTTTTTACCCATGACTCAAAAGTGGGGATCGCAGAAGATTTCCACTTTTGTAAAATTAGTGATTCGGCCACCAGGGAAGCGATAAATAAAAATTGTTGCTGCCTTAAAGATATTTGTTTATTTATAGCTAACATACCAAACAGTGCCCCCAAGGTGTCTGAATCTATGCGGACTGGCAATTCCTTGCTAACTGAATCAAATATTTTGGTCCAATAACGAACCAGTGCAGGACAGGTAAAACATAACTGGAGCCAATCTCCATCACATGTCCGCATCTAAAACTTGCAGCTGAGGTGGAGGGTTATAATTTCTGCATGCAATTCGGGATATAGTATAGTGTCTATTTAGAGTAAAAGGGTATTGTTTTAAAATCTGCTCCCCAAATAGCTTTATGAGTAATAAGATTATAACGACTCCAAGCGTTTTGGTCTACTTTGCATCCTGTGGAGGTTATGATTGTGGCCATTGCTGCCGGGACAGCTCTTTCTTGAAAATGTGAATACAATGCACAGTACCAGTTACGTATTCCAGTGAGATTATTCACAAAATAGGCTTTGTTGATAAATCACTTATCCTCAAGTTACGTCATATGTTGTGACTAATTTGTAAACCGGAGAGTGCTAGTTGTGGGGATATGTCGGTATTGCCGGCAGTCACTTGTTCCCAGGATTTCCTTTCCCCGGCTAGCATAAAGTCACTAAACCTGACAAATCCCACCCTTTTCCAATTTTTAATAGTACCAAACTCTATGGGTATGTCTAGAATCATGTATTCTCTTAATTGCACCAAGGAATGAAAGAGGAGAAACTCATTTTCAGGAAAGCAAGGAGACCAACATATACCTCTTGCAGCATACACTGAAGATAAAAGCAATTCGACTGACTATTCACTGCTGCGGCTCAAATAAGCCAGTAAAATAAAGCTGCTTGATAATATTTTCTCATATGCAGAAGCGCCAGCCCTCCATCTTCTACATTCAGCTGGATGGTCGTCAAAATGATGTGCACCTTCTTTCCTTGCCACAGAAACTGATGCATTTTTTGATCTATCTCAGGATAGAAAGATTGCTGGTATTTGATCATAACATTAGTGAAAGATAAAAGTAAAAATGAAAGGATCGCCATCTTAATTAACGAGACCCACCCTATAATGGTCATACGTAAGTTTTGCCAGCTATGTAATAAAGCACGTGCTTTATTAAGAGTGATAGTATAGTTTAATTTGAACAAATCTGAAAAATCATGTGAGACAAAGATGCCCAGATACCTTATGGGGCAGATGGCTGAAAGTGCTGTCTCATGTCAGCGGGTAGACATTGAAGGTGTATAGTTATACAGGAGGACTTCAGGCTTGGTATGCTTTATCTTGTAATGTCCTATATCAGAAAATGTCTAAATTTTATCAAGAGTATTACAAATGTTTTGTTCCTAGCCGGCTAAATAAAGAATCATACAATCGGCGAAGAGTTTGATCTTTAGGCCACCTGGAAGGGGAGCTCTTACTTGAGGATCCTGTCTCAATGCAGCTGCCAAAGGCTTTATAAAAAGTGCAAATACGATCGGTGACATCGGGCAACCATGCCTTGCACCTCTTCAAATGGTGACGTGCTCTAAGGTTTGAGAGTTAATCACAATTTTTGTTTCTGCTTTAACATATAAGTTCTTCAGCAATTGGACTAGCTTCAAAGGGAATCAAAAGCGGAGTAAAGTGGCAAATAATACCTCCCCTTGCACAAGGTCGAAGGCCTTTTTGGCATCAAGCATAATTATTGCTGCCTTAACTTGTTGTTGGAAGAGTAATTAATTGCTTGTATTCAAAAACTTTCCGTGAACCACAGATTGAGCTGTGGGGGCTCGTCTTAGTGCAATGATCTTTGCAAACAACTTATAATCACTAGTTGCAAGGGTAGCTAATCATTCTTAAGGAAGCTTACAATGACTGCCTCTGTGAAGGAGCTGGGTACCTCACATCTTTCCAGGATTTTATTAAATAACGCTACTAGAAAGATTGCTAATTATTCCCCAAATGCCGTGTAAAATTCGGTCAGTAGGCCATCATTTCCACATGCTTTGGCAGTGGGTAACAATTTAATAGCTTCTTTGACTTATGCTAATAAGATAAGTGCTACAATTAGGTCTTGGAGATCCCTGGTCAGTTTAGGTAGTTCTATTGGATGTAGAAAGTCCTAAATCTGTTCTGATGTCGTAATGTTAGTGGATACAAGACAGTGGTTCATGCACACCAGGTTTGTTCTCACTTATACTCTCACTTGTAGTTTCATAAAGTTGTGCGTGCAGATCGGGCATCGCTCACTGATCCATGAGCGTGGGAAAAGACTGAAAATAGCACGCTCCTTGGGGGGGGGTGTCCCCTCAATGCACAACGTGTATCCGTTAGTTCACATTAAATCAGTCTGAAACATGTTAGTCCTTTTTTCATAAATTTAAATGATGATTTAATCCGCATGAATTCGAACTGAAAACAGTAGAACTGAAAAGCTCCAAATTATATTCCCAATTAGTAGTTCCAATGCATTTCGGGTTACTGGGAGCCCTTCATCAGGGGAATTTTTAAACTCCAGTGTTAGTGATGCGACAAGTTAAGGGGTCAATCCTCACTCGTTAGTCATACTCGAAAAAGTGTGGCGTGAACACAGAATCGTTCAATAGATATTCAAGGGTGATGGTAAACAAGCAGCTCCCAGTAGCCCGAAATGCATTGGGACTACTAATTGGGAATATCATTTGGAGCTTTTCAGTTCTACTGTTTTCAGTTCACTACAAGCATGCTCTAATTCACATTGTTAGGTTGCTGCTTTTTCTGGCCTTAACTTAGTAACTTGAGCTTTGAATGAGATTGCCTCACCCTGAATAAAAACTTTGCAGACCCCCATACAGCAACTCATGAGGCTGTACCTATATTTCTAAGAAAGAATTCCTGTATGGCGATGTGCATGGTCATAATCTAGCTTTCCTCCATCAATAATGATTTATCCAGCAACCATCGGGGTCATTTGACCTGAAGGCCCCGCAACAATATGCCCACGAAAGGGATTGAATGGTTAGAAAAAGGATTTGAGAGTATACCTGCACCATCTCTATCCCATGTGTGCGATGTTAGAAAAAAGTCAATTCTTGAAGTGGAAGTAAAAAGTTTGGAAAAGCAAGTATATTCTCTTCTGAGGGGGTGGTCCGTCCACCAGGGGTCAACCAGAGCAAAGTCCCTAGTTAATTTTGCTAAAAAACAAGCTGTTTTTTTGTTTATTTTGCTGCTTATTTTTTCGAGAGCACTCCAATTTTATGTTCTGAATGACATTGAAGTCACCCCTTATTAAAAACAGGCCATTTAATGGAAGTATAGTATTGTAAACTTCCTCAAGTGAAGTGACATCATCTTCTATTGGTCTGTAGAAACTGACAAGATGGATGGATTGGCCATAAACACGCAAACTAACAAGTATTCACCTGGCGTCAGCATCCTTCATCAACCGTACACCTCACCCAGAACATTGCAAGCAATCAAAATGGCTACCCCTAACCTCCGCCTTTGCCTGACGCAAAAAATGCATGGGAAACAAAATTGGGAATTATGGGTTAATTAGCCGAAGCCTTTAAATGAGTTTCCAGAAGAAAAATTATTTGGACATTGGCTAATTTGAACCATGCCAAAATGGATCTATATTTAATGCGATTGTTAATGCCACTGGTGTTGCAAGAGACTACCCTTATACACAAGGCCTTAATCACTAAGCATTCATAGCAAATTGGACGACTGGCCTCAATTCTGCTTCCAAATCCCTCCTGAGGTGTCCCTAGCCAAATCTGGAAGGTGTGCAGATAAATCCAAAGCTCCAAGATCTATGTTGACTCACAGAGCATTTTTCTACCTGAATTTTCACCCTCTGTGCCTTCATTCCCCTGCCCCTTGCCCTCAGTTCCTGGTGCCCCACCCATCCTAGGCTCCCTCCACAGAAGTTGCCCACTCACCCTTATGTGCCCCCTCCCACCACCCTCTCCACATCCCTTCAAGAGTGCCTTGGCATGGCACTCCTGAGACTGCCAACAGGGATGACTGATAGTTTCCCAGTCTGTTACATAGCCCTGCAGGCTTTATCCAAATCAAAACACATATCACACACTCTGATAAAGATGAACTACCCAGATATAAAGAAATAAACGTTATAACAAGCACAGAATATTGTGTCAAAAATTACCTCCTTCTATCCCCCACCTCACGTCTCAGACTTGTCCCAAGCACATGTTGCTTCAACTCCTTCAAATCTTCCTTCAGACCAGAAACTTTCTTAATATATGCCTTCAAGTCTTTGCTCTTGTCAGAAATGTAGGTACAGTATTGCTGGACCTTTAACATCCTGCAGACTCTGCCCTCTTTGACAAGAAGAATGTCTAACGCAAGTCTATTTTACAAAACCATGGATCTCGTACCTACCATTTCAGTATCTACAACAAATAAAGCTCTTGCTGTACTGGTGGACAGCATGTCCACTAAGGTAGACAACTTTCTAATCTTTATGTCACTTAAAAGCAGCCCTACAGATGGAATCATTGCACCAAAGATGTCTCCCACTACTTCTCCAGCACTAGTACCTCATTTAGGTCTAGAATTTGCTTCCTATACAGGATCAGCAAAATGTTCCACATGATATATTTTCAGGAAAACTGCACCTAAGTAACACACACCATATCATAATTTGGCCACTTGAAATATGCATATTCTTCACAAATATAGAAATTCCAAGAATAATGGGATCTTCTTTACCTGTCAAAAATAATTCCCAATTTCCTCTAACCTCAAAAGTGTGATCACATTTACTCTTTCCAAAGGACATAGTGTCAACTGAAGATTTATCTGTGAGTATGCATACTTTCCCTTTATGTGTCTAATCCAAAGCCAGTGCTGCTTGATTTCCTGCCTCTAGATGCTCAATTTCTAGCCCACTTAGGTTGATTCCTAATGTTCTTGTCTGCTTTTCACTTAAATTCCATATTCCTCCTCCTGTCTTCAACTAAATTTAGAAATTTCTTCTCAACATCTGTCAAAATGCAAGTAAAATGTTTTGGTGAGCATAGGCAGTGTCTTGTGTCATGGGCGGTTTAAAGAACCTTTCATTTATTGCTATCTTGTTAGGACCGGGGCAATGATTCAAATTCTCAAGTATGGGATTTTCTGAAAAAACTAAATCATAATTCGAAAAATAATCCTGGCAATGACACTGTCCATGGTCAAGGCTCAGTAAAAGACTACAAGTAACACGATAAGTCAAAGGAATATGCTGGTATGTGATAACTCTCTACAGCTAATGCAGGCAATTGCATGCAGACGTAGCAATCGCTTGCATCCCAAGTGTCAATATATTCATAAAGCAATTTAAAATAAGCATTTGAAGAAAAATCTCCTCTAGATGCATCTAAATGTAATTCTTTATCATCAAATGATTGCAAACTACTCTCAATAGGAAGGAGTATTTTTGGTGTACCTATAGACTAAAGGGTCAATTCCGATCCCGGCCGGAAGCGCACCTAACAGTATTCGTCCGGAAAAAATACAAGCCGAATGCGTGTTTCCCGACCGAATCGTACACTCGTCCGGACGAACAAGTACGATGCGTATAACAACCCAGTTTCTGAACAAGCCGTACTCACCCAATCCAGCTCCTGTTCCCCGCCCGAGCCGGATCCGTAAACGCCGATTCATGCCGCACGGAAGCAAATACACAGCACCTTCCGGCCGGACTAGTACGATGCGCATTCCGTATGCGCCGAACCCGTCGCTACGTCCGGCACGTTTGAGCATCCGGGCAAGCTGTACATAAGCTCCGTTGTGCGCCACAAGACGATCCACGGCTACGAGACGAACAAGCCAGCGACGAGTACGAGTCGAAGACACGAGAAACCCGAACGAGACGATCCAAGCATGAATCCCATTGCGCAGGCCCTACCTATACTCTACATCTATTACCGGGACCGGCACGGACGCGTATGGCGCAGACGGTAAGTCAAACACCAACAATACAAACAAAGTACACGTACCCGAAATATGTCACACACACATAGGGATGCACAAATGACGTACACAAGCAACAGCAGAACCATAGAGCTGGGATGGCCAACACCAATGCCATACACACCCATAGGGGGATGGATGCCTACCACCAACACCACCCTACCACCACCCCTACTCATGGGTGGGTAGATGCCTGCCACCACCACCACCCCTACTCAGGGGGGCATGGATGCCTGTCACTACTACCATACCCACCCTTAGGGGGCTGGATGCCTGCCACTACTACCACCCCTACTCAGGGGGGCCTGGATGCCTGTCACTACCACCACCCCTACTCAGGGGGCTGGATGCCTGTCACTACCACCATCCCCACCCTTAGGGGGATGGATGCCTGCCACTACCACCACCCCTACTCATGGGGGCCTGGATGCCTGCCACCACCACCACCCCTACTCAGGGGGCTGGATGCCTGTCACTACCACCACCCCTACTCAGGGGGGCTGGATGCCTGTCACTACCACCACCCCTACTCAGGGGGCATGGATGCCTGTCACTACTACCATCCCCACCCTTAGGGGGATGGATGCCTGCCACTACCACCACCCCTATCCAGGGGGGGCTGGATGCCTGTCACTACTACCATCCCCACCCTTAGGGGGATGGATGCCTGCCACTACCACCACCACTATCCAGGGGGGGCTGGATGCCTGTCACTACTACCATCTCCACTCATGGGGGGCTGGACGCCTGTCACTACTACCATCCCCACTCATGGGGGGATGGATGCCTACCACTACCACCACCCCTAATCATGGGTGCCTGGATGCCTGTCACTACTACCATCCCCACCCTTAGGGGATGAATGCCTGCCACTACCACCACCACTATCCAGGGGGGCCTGGATGCCTGTCACTACTACCATACCCACCCTTAGGGGGCTGGATGCCTGCCACTACTACCACCCCTACTCAGGGGGGCCTGGATGCCTATCACTACCACCACCCCTAATCATGGGTGCCTGGATGCCTGTCACTACTACCATCCCCACCCTTAGGGGGATGGATGCCTGCCACTACCACCACCCCTATCCAGGGTGGGGCTGGATGCCTGTCACTACTACCATCCCCACCCTTAGGGGGATGGATGCCTGCCACTACCACCACCACTATCCAGGGGGGGCTGGATGCCTGTCACTACTACCATCCCCACTCATGGGGGGCTGGATGCCTGTCACTACTACCATCCCCACTCATGGGGGAATGGATGCCTACCACTACCACCAGCCCTAATCATGGGTACCTGGATGCCTGTCACTACTACCATCCACACCCTTAGGGGGATGGATGCCTGCCACTACCACCACCCCTATCCAGGGGGGCTGGATGCCTGTCACTACTATCATCCCCACCCTTAGGGGGATGGATGCCTGCCACTACCACCACCCCTACTCATGGGGGCCTGGATGCCTGCCACCACCACCACCCCTACTCAGGGGGGGCTGGATGCCTGTCACTACCACCACCCCTACTCAGGGGGGCATGGATGCCTGTCACTACTACCATCCCCACCCTTAGGGGGATGGATGCCTGCCACTACCACCACCCCTACTCAGGGGGGCCTGGATGCCTGTCACTACTACCATCCCCACTCATGGGGGGCTGGACGCCTGTCACTACTACCATCCCCACTCATGGGGGGATGTATGCCTACCACTACCACCACCCCTAATCATGGGTGCCTGGATGCCTGTCACTACTACCATCCCCACCCTTAGGGGGATGGATGCCTGCCACTACCACCACCACTATCCAGGGGGGCCTGAATGCCGGTCACTACTACCATACCCACCCTTAGGGGGCTGGATGCCCCCTACTCAGGGGGGCCTGGATGCCTGTCACTACCACCACCCCTAATCATGGGTGCCTGGATGCCTGTCACTACTACCATCCCCACCCTTAGGGGGATGGATGCCTGCCACTACCACCACCCCTATCCAGGGTGGGGCTGGATGCCTGTCACTACTACCATCCCCACCCTTAGGGGGATGGATGCCTGCCACTACCACCACCACTATCCAGGGGGGGCTGGATGCCTGTCACTACTACCATCCCCACTCATGGGGGGCTGGATGCCTGTCACTACTACCATCCCCTAATCATGGGTGCCTGGATGCCTGTCACTACTACCATCCCCACTCATGGGGGGATGGATGGATGCCTACCACTACCACCACCCCTAATCATGGGTGCCTGGATGCCTGTCACAACTACCATCCCCACCCTTAGGGGGATGGATGCCTGCCACTACCACCACCCTATCCAGGGGGGGCTGGATGCCTGTCACTACTACCATCCCCACCCTTAGGGGGATGGATGCCTGCCACTACCACCACCCCTACTCATGGGGGCCTGCCACCACCACCACCCCTACTCAGGGGGCTGGATGCCTGTCACTACCACCACCCCTACTCTAGGGGGCTGGATGCCTGTCACTACCACCACCCCTACTCAGGGGGCATGGATGCCTGTCACTACTACCATCCCCACTCATGGGGGATGGATGCCTACCACTAACACCACCCCTACTCATAGGACGGGTAATGCATGACACAACCAGCATACTCCCACATAATTAATGACAGAAAATTACATCCCCCCCAACACCCTGACAAGCGTGTGTAGTCTGTGTCAAATGCCTACAAGACTGAACATGACCTTGAACATACAATGTGACCCCCTATCACATGTGTCACACATAAATGTGTGTGGCCTCCACAATGCAAGCCGACCATGGCCACTGTGGCAATGGGCTCGAACACCCCATCACCACAGTGACCAAAAGGTAAGTGTGGGGTCCATAGCTGATGCACTTTTTGAACAGTGTGGCAATGGGGCCTAAAGCCCCATCACCACAGTGACCAAAAGGGAAGTGTGGTGTCCATAGCTGATGCACTTTTTGAACAGTGTGGCAATGGGGCCTAAAGCCCCATCACCACAGTGACCAAAAGGGAAGTGTGGTGTCCATAGCTGATGCACTTTTTGAACAGTGTGGCAATGGGGCATAAAGCCCCATCACCACAGTGACCAAAAGGGAAGAGTGGTGTCCATAGCTGATGCACATTTTTGAACAGTGTGGCAATGGTGCCTAAAGCCCCATCACCACAGTGACCAAAAGGTAAGTATGGGGTCCATAGCTGATGCACCTTTTGAACAGTGTGGCAATGGGGCCGAAAGCACCATCACCACAGTGATCATAAGGTAAGTGTAGTCATGGTAAAAGCTGCCAAAGCCAAACTGCATGGATGAATCCTGGTCACACAACAACAAACACATCAGTGGCATAGTAGTGCTTGTGTCCCATAGCAACATAGATTGGTCGAGGCAAACAGTGCAGTGTCACTGAAACATCGTTTTGGCCATGTGCATACAAACATCACCCATGGGGTCCCACATTGTCAACATTCACAAATAACACAATGACAGAAGTGACCATCATAATGCTGACCCACATATCTGCACCAATGGACACACAAATGTAGATATCCTGTGGAGACTGTAGATGTGAGGTGAACAAATACCATACCATGGCAGCAATGGGACATACAAACCATGATTATTGTGCTGACTGATGACCTAGGAGTCCCAGGGACAGCAGGGGAAAGCCACCAAACAACATACAGCCAATGGCACACTCAAGATATGCCAATGCAGTGGTGCTAAGGCACAAACACAAACAGGCAGACTCACACTGCATATCAAACACAACGGGTGATGGGGGGTGTGCCAGTGTCCCCAGGCAACCACACAACACATGAGGAGGCCTGAATTCCAACCACACAGATGTGTATACAGTGCCATACAAAAGTTACTCATGGATCGGATACCCCTATGTGGGCAATCAGGCATTGTTAGAGGAGAGGGAGCCCAAATTACACATGTCACACAAGCTTGTAGGAACAGCAACTAACACAGCAAGAGACAGACCTACCACAGCACTACCCCCAGGGACCCCAAATTGTGCTGACACTAGCCTGCATGATAATCCCACTGTGATGACAACGGTAGATGTCGTTCACACTGTGAACCACAGCCATGTGTCCTGAGCAACAAACTACCATCACACCGACACAAGCTCTAATCAATCAGCACGGCCTGCCAACCAAGGCCAATATGGAGGTAGGGGTCTAGCCGTGCAACAACTCACATTTGCACACACTCAACACCACACACCCTGATCTCCATCAATGTGCAGCAGTGAAGCTCACATGGACTGGTGACATTGCACATGAACCCATGACAATCCCAGGGGTGGTGGTGGGAACTAAGGTGCAGAAAGCCATCACACATGGCCAGTCAACAAGACTCGTCAATGTCTGACACACAGCACAGTACGCTGTACATGGGCATGATGTGAAATCCACCACAATCAATGGGATCCTGGCCATAGTCACACACCAACGAAGAAGCCAAGGTGACACACTAAGAACACACGTACACAACTTCCAACATTGCAGCTCTGACCCTGAGGAGTGGCAGCAGTCACACACACAACGTGTCACAATCACTGAAAGCTACCACAAACTGTAAATCACATGACTTGTGTAAACAACAAGTGCCAAGGGGAATCCTGAATGTGTCCCATCCGCGTTTGACCACATCCCCAGCCCTGACAACAAAGACAACCTGGGATGACAATCTCATGAACATTAGTTTGCCATGCACCCACATCACGGAGAAACCAGGTCCAAGATGCTGGATGAACACAGAACAACTCAGCAAGCATCACAAGCAGGAACATCCCTAGGGACACAGCCTGTGTAGGAAAAGGGAAGGGAACACGCACAGACATGCTTACACAACACACAACACAGGCCCACGCAATGTCACCGGATTACACACTGCCATGAGGGCACTCCATTCCTGTGGAAGGTCCGCTGTGCCAAACCTTGTCTGTGCACGACCCAAACATGTCAGCAGAACACTCCGTCAGTCAGTCAACAACTACAACACACAGAAGGCTCTGCTCACATCAGCCTGGGTACGGGAGTGTCACGTCAGTCATCTGCATACACCCAAAACACGTGTCAAGCAAGTTGCACTGTATACACAGATGAGTCCTTCGACATTGATGTGCAAAACTGCATGTGCAGTGGAGCTGGGCACACAGTCAGGGAAATCGGAACATTGAACAGTGGTAATCCCACCAGATGTGCATCAGTGTAAGACAAAGATGTTCATTTACAAATGCTAAACGTACATCCCTGTGTCAAATGCTGAACATTACACCCTCAGACTGCAGCAAAGGATGCCATAGATCCATACTACAACAGGACACATATCCCATGGACCACATGGAGTCCATCACAGCAACACTTCATTTTCCTGATATGAACACTATTACAACTGCAAATGCAGGATGCTACTCATCCACATCATGTACATCAAAAGAAAACCCACAATTAAACAAAAAGAGGCTTTATTCAGCAAATGTCAAGGAAAACTCTGAAGTCCAAAGGAAACTAAGGCCAATGGCCAGTCCAAAATCACAGTCCCAACAGGGTGATAAGTGACAACTGGTCACCCATTGCTTGCCTGCACTGGTACGGACAGGGGACATCCCCCTTGGAGGGGCATAAAAGGGGCAGGCCAGGCACCGCATGGACAGGATCAGGGGATGGCAGAGTGAGGGGTGGTGGGTCAGGAGTGTCACCGGCAACTGCAGTGGAGGTGTCTGACTCAGGGGGGGCCAGCACCACTGTGGTACACAAGTCAGTTGGTGTGGGTGCTGCAACCACTGCAGTGGGCTGGTCTGATGTAGTGGACTGGGTCCCCACTGCAGTGCCCGAGTCAGACGGGGTGGTTGTGGACTCCACTGCAGTGCATGACTCCAAGGGAGTGGAAGGGTGGGCAGATGAGGTGGGCAGGACAGAGGGGGGACCCGGTCTCCACACCAGTGGCACTAACAGGCAGAGCGTCTGGGTTGGGGGTGGAAGAGCAAGTGGCAGGGGGAGGGCCTAAGCAGTCTGGGGATGCGGTATCGGTGTGTGGGGGAACCTGGGGCAGGGTGTGGCGGGGGAACCTGTGGAGTGGTGGCCTGGGGGATGGAGGAGAGAGACTGGGTGGTGGAGCTGCGTGGTGGTGGTGGTGGGGTCTTGGTCTTCCTGGTCCGGGGGACTTCCGAATGGTGTCCTGTGTCTGCCTGCGCCTGGGGGAGGGTGTCCGGGGGCGAGGGGCACTCCCCTCTGTGTGGGTGGACTTCCTCTTCCCCCGGTATGCTGGATCAGCAGGATCGGAGGGGAAGAGGCCGATATCACACAGGAAGATCTGCTGTGTAGGTGGGGTAGCAGGTGAGGCAAGGGAAGGGGTCTTGGAGGGAGAGGATTTGGAGGACTGCGGAGTGACTGTGGATGCCTGTGTGTGTGTCTGTTCCCCATCCCCTGTGTGTGTGGTATCAGTCCCCTGAGGATGCTTGTGTGCACGTCTTGCCTTTCTCTTGGGTGTGTCTGTGCTGCTCGTGTCTGTGTGCTTGGGTGATTGTGCAGGTGTGCATGTGCTTTGGACAGGTAGGGTGGCAGGAAGTGTGGATGGGGCAGAGGTGGGAGGGGTGAGGGACTGTTGGAGGAGGGACACGGCTGCCGTCAGGGAGGAGTCCATGGACTTATTGCTCCTCTGTAGGGCAGACATACCCGTTGAGATGCCCTCCATGAACAACACCAGCTGTGTCAACAGAGTGGTGTGTGCATGGAGGACACTCAGCATTGCTGTCTGCCCTACATGGAGCTGCCGAAGGATGTACACAGACTCCTCACTCAGGGTAGCAGGGGACACAGGGGCAGGGGGTGCGGTGCCTGGCACAAAGGAGACACGCTCCCGAGCACGGGAGCCTCCACGGACCTCAGGAATGGGAGCCAATGGGAGGGCGGTGGTGGTGGTGGTTGTGGTGGTGGTGGTGGCGGGGCCAGACAGACTAGCTGGCCTTTGGTGGCTGCTGAGACCCGCCTCCAAAAGGGAGTCATCCTCCGAGCTGCTTTAGTCCTCAGCTGAGGTGGATGGTGCTGAGGACTCCTCGGTGTGGCTCCCCTCGCCCTCTGTGCCACTGGGTCCCTCTGACCACTCGTCGGATGCTGACCCAGTCTGGCTCCGCTGCTCCTCCTGGTCCATGGAGCTGACCCCTCCTGTGGCCGTGGATGTATCTGCAAACAATTAGGGAAACAAACAAACATCATTCACCTGCACTGACCGCACACACCACAGTAAGTACAGCACATCACAGAGCAAGCCCTGGCATCCTTAGTTGAACATTGCCTAAAGTCCTCACACAGATTCAGGGAAGCCAATTGTCAGTCTGATGGTCAACCATGGGACTCACACCCCTCCTGCCCTTGCACCCATCTGTCTGGTGCCTGTCTGATGGTAAGACCCAAGTGTGGACACATGCACCACCTACACAGTTGTTGGACATTGCAGGGAACACGGTGAAGTATGTGAACATGCACACATCACATCTCTTGCCACTGAGTCAGTGCAGGTGTCCAGAGAAAGGGATGGCCAGAGTCTAAATAGAAATGCATGTGATGCATACCAGCACCAGACACCATGATCCACCCATGTCCGGATAGTCAATGCCACAATGGGGTGCATGTTGCACATGTCACTCCCCTGCAGGATCAGTCTTAGGAAGTTTAATGCCATGACACAGGCATGCGTGCAAAGTCATACATCACTGTCTCCAGTCACATGGCCATGGCAGCCAGCCAACAACAGTCTGCACTGTGTCACAATCTTAGGAGATGGGGAATGCAAGTTATGTAACTGACAAGTGCACATGTCCATCCCCCAAAAACAACATCATCTGAACTACTATTTGTCCACGTCATACCAATTAGACATATGGGGGACACGAAACACAACTCTCTGAACATGAGCACCTCACAGTGTGCTGTGAATGAAAAACAGCTGCCTGAAAGTCACAGTCGCATACACCTGTGTGCACAGTCAAGTGATCAGACACCTATAAGTCACAGAAGTATCGTCTCTCATGGTCACATCTCAGATGGCATGCTGAGCCCTAACCGACAAACATACCAGTAGTCCTGACAACGAAACCACAGCACAATGACACAGAGGCAGACACCTGAGGGAACATGTCACTGATCACAACATGTCAGATGATCCACTGGAGTGGGAGTACAGAGTGTATTGTATGCCCTGGAGTAGGCATGACTGTCTAGCTCCACCTGTAAGAGGGATGAGTCCTGGACAGTAGGCAGGTGTCTAAGCATGTGTGACACACTTGATATACATACTCCTGAGGCCCAAACATTGTTCCCACCCACAGCATGGGGGTGTGCCAAATACCCCAGGGACATGTGGTGAATCAGATCAGCAAGTGGACCACATATCAAAGTTACACCCAGATTACATGTCAGGACTTGGGCATTGTGTGAGCAATTGACCCACCCATGAATCCCACAACATAGTCACCGGAACAAATGCTGTCCCCCACCTTGAGCAAAGCAAAATGCAATGACACAGTCCCCAAGTGACACAATTTCCTGACTGTAAGGGCCACACATATGCGTATCAGATGAGGAGTGGGCATGTCACAATAGAGGGACATGGGTCCTGGACCACAAGACTGATGTACTGTGGAAGTTTAACCAGGCCAGAGGAGGGCACATAGCATGTCAGACAAAGTGCACAGTGCTGTCATGGACTCACCCCTCCTTGCTGCTTTCTGGCCTTCAGCTGCCCATCCAGGTCAGGGAAGACCACCGCCAGGATCCTGAGCATGTGGGGGTCAGGGTCCGGTGTCTGCCCCTCCTGCGAGGAGGCGACAGCTTCAGCTGGACCCTTGCGATCCTCCGGGTCCAGCCTCGAAGGTCCTGCCACCTCTTCTGGCAGTTGCGGATCCGGCGCTTGTAGTCCCCACGGATCTTACTGCCCGGGCGATGGTCAGCCAGATTTTCTGCTTCTGGTGGGCATCAACCTGTGAGGATGACAAAGTGAAAATGCCATTACTACACATGCAACATATCCGTACATCACACAGTTGGATATACATGTCTCAATCACTGGGGCACATGATGTACACAGGCAGTGCAACGATGGCTATGAACAGTTTGCCAGCAGTTACTACATGGTATCATTGCATGGAAAGTAAACCTTGTTGAAATGCACTGTTACTGCACTGTACCTGTTCAGTGCATGTAACTACACACTTTGGGGGCTCAGAACTACTCAGTGAGCATGCTAGCCAGTGGTGTGCACACTGTAAGTCCTGCTAGTCAGATAACATGCAAAATTAGAAAGGCAGTGGACAGCACACTCACCTGCTCCCCTGGTGTCCCATACAGCTTGCTGTACTGTGGAAGGAGGCTGTCCAGCAGGGCCTGGTTCTCCTCAAGGCTGAAGGCTGGTGCTCTCTCCACAGTACGTCCCATTGCAGTAGCCAGAGGATGCAGAGACAGCAGCAGTGTTGGTGGCAGATGTCGTCCTGGAGCATGTAGTGAAGGCAAGTGAGCTCTCAGGGGAACAGCCAGCATTATATGTGTGCTGCAGAGGCAGATACTGTCCCATGTGTCCAAAGTGATAGGTCCAAGTCGTTTGCATCTTCTGAATCTGACCAATCCATGGAATAGCAGCACTAATACACGCCGACAGCATCCTTCAAATCTTCAACTTCATGACACCCATGATTTTGCAACATTGTTGTGGCTGGCCAACTGAATTCACTGCATCAGACTCGTTGGAGCTTCGAATACGCGTCCGTTGCCATGCCAGGCCCCAGCCAATGCGTGCGCACCGATCTGTCCATTGCTGTACAACGCGTATTTCGGGATACAATGCGTACCCGCTCACAACAGATGCAATGGGCCGGCCGGGCACACCTATCGGTCCATTGCTGTACAACGCGTATTTCGGGATACAACGCGTACCCGCTCACAACAGATGCAATGGGCCGGCCGGGCACACCGATCGGTCCATTGCTGTACAACGCGTACCCGCTCACAACAGATGCAATGAGCCGGCCGGGCACACCGATCGGTCCATTGCTGTACAACGCGTATTCCGGCTCACAACAGATGCAATGGGCCGGCCGGGCACACCGATCGGTCCATTGCTGTACAACGCGTACCCGCTCACAACAGATGCAATGGGCCGGCCGGGCACACCGATCGGTCCATTGCTGTACAACGCGTACTCCGCTCACAACAGATGCAATGGGCCGGCCGGGCACACCGATCGGTCCATTGCTTTACAACGCGTATCCCGGGCTCACAACAGATGCAATGGGCCGGCCGGGCACACCGATCGGTCCATTGCTTTACAACGCGTACTCCGCTCACAACAGATGCAATGGGCCGGCCGGGCACACCGATCGGTCCATTGCTTTACAACGCGTACCTGTACAGGTCAGAAGCATATGTCACCATGCTTGTCACTGGTGAACGTATGCCAGCCACATATACCTGCCAGAGACACAGGGGCACACCTACAACACCACACCCAGTCCACACTGTTTCCTAAGGCATCTAAGGCTGCATTACCTTTTCTGTGTATGGGGGTTAACATGTGGTTTCTGTGGTGGCACTTGTGGGCAGCCACACCCAGGCTGTGCATGTGTTAATGGGGACAGGGTCCTTTGTGTGTTGTGCACATGACCACTGTGATGTGCAACAGTTCATTTCGGAGCATGTGACATGTCACATACCCCCAGGGTCCCATGGGGGAAGGCATGTACGTCACAGGATGACCCATTGCCACAATAGTGATGTCCCTCCACAGTCTGTGTGAATGTTGTGTTTCCGATGTCTCTGATTCCATGTGCACCATGGGAGACAGTCTCCACATCAACGTTGTTTGTGCATGGACTTTGATGTTGTGCGTCACTGGCGTCCATGTCTGTCCTGCGGAGGCGACAGGGGCCACTACCTGTGGGAGTCATGTTTGTTTTTCTGACGTGTACATGATACGCCATGTCATGCCAGTGTCCATGTGGCAAGACAGGGTCACTGGGAATCTACCTGTCAATGAGCTGTGATGCCTGTGGCGCATCTGTCCAGACATGTCACTGTGGTGTGTGTGTGGAACGTGACAGCAGGAAATGGGTACTGTGACACAGCCTAATGGTTTCCCATAGCACAACCTGGTACCTGTTGTGCACACATGTTGTACTGAGAAGTTAGATGATGGGCATGTAGGTGTGAGTTATGTCCGAACAGAACGGCACACACATCAAGTACTTGTGTATCGTAATGATGTATCATGTGAAATTGAGTATGGTGAATGGCACATATGTGGGGTGACTGACAATCTTTCTTTCTTCAACCTATGCAGTGCAGGGCTCCAGCTGTCCATAGACCATTCCCTGACCTGGTAACGATGGTGGAACGTGACAGCATCCGACGGTACCGCTTCACCAGGCAGCTGATTGATGATTTGGCAGTGCGCTTGGCACCACATTTGCAACCTGGCCGGACATACCCTACGGCGCTGACACCCAAGGTGAAGGTAATGGCAGCCCTACACTTCTTTGCCACCGGTACCTTTCAACACACTGTGGCGACTGCCGGTGGGATGTCACAGACTATGTTCAGCCGTGTGCTACTGCGATGTTTTGGAGGCAATGTTGAGATGCCTGAACCAGTACATCTATTTCCCTACACGTCAACAACTCACTGACGTCAAGAGTGACTTCTATGCCCTGGGGAGGATGCCACATGTTATTGGCTCCATTGATGGGACACATGTGGCTTTGATACCACCACAGGCACATGAGCAGGCATACCGGAACCGTAAACATTACCATTCGATCAATGCTCTGGTGGTATGTCTTGCAGATATGAGCATCACACGTGTGTGCCCATTTCCCTGGTTCAGCACACAATGCCTACGTGATGAGGAGTAGTCGCATCCCGAGGATGATGGCACAGATGCAGAACCAGCGTGACTGGCTTGTCGGTGTGTACTGACTTTGTACCATTGTGTGTGTTCTGATCTGTAGTATTCCACCCACTTTTCCAACTCAGCTAATGTGCACTTGTCTGGCCGTAGGTGACTCCGGATACCCCAACATGCCATGGTTGCTGACACCCCTCAGGAACCCTGTGACACCAGCCCAGATGCGCTACAATGAGGCACATGGTCGGACCAGGAGAGTGATTGAGCGGACATTTGGTCTCCTGAAGAGCCGCTTCCGCTGCCTGGACAAGACAGGAGGGGCCCTCCCATATGCCCCAGCAAAGGTGTGCAAGATTGTCATCGTCTGCTGCATGCTACACAACCTGGCAGTGCGGAAGGAGTTGCCTCTCATCCTGGATGACAATGACCAACGTCCGCCACCTGTGGAGGATCCTGGCCTGGACCACGATGCCAGTGATGATGATGATGATGATGATGGTGATGTCCGCACACAGCTCATCACCAACTTCTTCAGTTGAATGTGAGTATCCAGGGAGATGTAATGTGAATGATGTGAGTTTGCATGATATGTGTGGGTGGTGCTCTGGTGCTGTTTGAGTGTGGCCATGTGCTACTTGACTGGATGCGTGCAGCAATGTGTCCTTACAGGTAGTCTGTACTCCCCAACAGTTTTGACATGCTAACTTGGTTTTGTGTAGCTGTCTTGTGACATGTATTGGGCATGAGTATTGCAGTTCTGTCCTGTTCTTCAGTGGTTTTAACTGTGTGTCATGTCTGTCCTTCACAGGGTGCTTACTGAGTACTTTGGTCAACTTGGATCCCCGACACCATGATTCAGCTTTCAGGGTGGCAGCAGTAGTTTGCCTACAAGTGATGTGCCACACACCCCTGGACTTCATATCTTCTGCACTTGTTGACTGTGTGGCCACTGCCATGTGGGTAAACCTTGCATTTGTAGTGGAAACAACATGTTGCAAATGTGTAATGAACCTGTGCTTCACTTTGGGATGTGTGTTGTCTGTGGTCACACATCTGACTGACATTTGCTTACTGCACCTGTGAGCTAGTTGACACAGACTCTGAATAGGTGTGGTGTCTGTGCATTCCACTGTATTTCCTGGCAACATCACTGTGGGCGATGAGTCCGATGGCCCTGGTGTCTCTGTGTTGTGTAGCCCTAGTGGTGTGTCTCCCTCATATGTGTCACGTCACCATGACTCACACGACGGTGTTGTACTTGCTGTAGCAGTTAGCATACACAGTGTAATTTAGCAGATCATCATCACCATAACAGTATCCACATTTGAATAACAACAGAGGCAAGTATGGTGTACTAGTGATTTTATTTACAGAAATGTGTGTGTGTATAGTGCACAGGATGGTGGGTGCTGTACATTGGGATTGTGATCCAAAGTTCCCAGATGAGTTGGAAGTCTTGGTAGCAGAAATGTCCTGAGTGAAGTCCACAGTCATATGATACATTAGTCCAACTTGAACTTCCCATGTCATGTGGGAGAGTAGTGTTGCATTCGACAGGGTGAAACGTTTGCACACAAAGGAGAATTTCCGGAACAGGTGTTGGCTTCCTGGGGATGTACGTGGCCATCAACCTCTCAGTTTTCCTTCCTCGGACGACCCCTCTTCTTTGGGGTGGGACCCTCACGTGCAGGCTGCGGCGGTGCAGGGGAGTCTCCGCCAGAGCCATCCTCCCTCCCTGTGGCGGTGTCAGTTGTTGCAGCACCAGATGTTGTGGGCACACAGGGAGGTGTGGCCATGTTGGTGCTAATCTGGCGGAGGCATGTCAATATGTCCCTATGCACCGCTGTGAGTTCTTGCAATGTGTCCCACTTGGACTCCATGCGAGACATGTGTGTCTCCACACAGGACATGTGGGAGTCCAAGCGGGCATGATGGGCAGCCTGCTGCTGTTGTATGTCCTTGAGGATCCCCACGACCTGTCTGACCTCTCCGGTGCTATCCTGGTACGCATCAGTGATGCGTGCCAGTTGTGGGTCATCATGCAGTCCAGACCCCTCTGCAAGCAGCGACCTATGTCTACCACCCCTCCCACCACCCCTGGCGACACGTGCAGGACCTGCGGTGGCGCGCACAGGTGACCCAAGGCCCCCTTGGGGGTTGTTAGTGGTGTTGTCGTCCATTGCTCCACGCTGGGCCTGGGGCCCTGTGCTGTTGCCATCGGTGGTCCTTGGTCTGTCCGTGTCGGCGGGGGTGGTCTGTGTGTTGGCAGTTGTTGGAGGGGTGGGTGCAGGGGGTGCCGGTGTTGGTCCAGCTGGTGCTGCATGATGACTCACACCGGAGGTGCCAGGTAGGTCTTCGCCATCCGAGGAGGGCAGAGGCTGTTCCACACCAGTGAGCTCTGTGTCCCCCGGAGCCTGGGACAGGGACTCCTCCTCGCCTGCTGCTGTGTCCGCATCATCATCACCTGTATTTGGAAAAGACACACATTGTATGTTATGTTTCTACAGGCATCAATGGTTCACACACCTGACAGTTGTGACTGTACCTCTTGATGCGGGCATGTACATTGCATTGTCCTAAGTTGTCACAGTAAGAGGTTGATATTGGTGTAGCACATTGTCATGCATACCTGGGGCATTTCAATGTGAATGTTGAGGTGTGTGCATGGCCAGCATTTGTTGTATTTGGTGGACATACGGCCATCCTTCTCTAACTAGCCCAGTTATCCCACCATGAAGCATGCCACCCTTGCAGTGGGTTCAGGTTGACTCTCAGGATGTCATTCAGTGGTGTCTTGCTGTTGGTTGTTGCACAGTTCCCAGCAGGGCCTTGTGCACCCCACAGCAGTACCCAGTGTCAGCCATCTTGTCAGTCCTTATCCACTCCCTGTGATGTGAGCGTGGTTCAGAGTGGTGTTGATGGGCCAATTTTGAGGGTGAGCAGTATCTGTGACTACAACTCCCATCATGCTATTGCCTACACCCCCCTTCCCAGCATGACCGTACTTCCTTCCTTTGGACTCTGCTTCCCTGTGGGGTAGTGTGCCAGTGCTGAAAGGAAGGCTGACAGTGTTGTCCTTGCGTTTGTTTAGCTACAAGTCCCAAGAATGTCCCTGTGCTTCACACAGCATTACCCTGGGTGGTGGTTCTTTGTGGGATCTTCATTTGGTATGTGAGGCATTGCATTCTCCCAGGTGGGTTATGTGGAGTTTGTGTTGAGGGGGTGTGTGAGGTGAGCTGCTTGTAACTATGGTCAGTGCTGTGAGTCCTCCTTCCCACCCAGCCAGATATCCCACCATGCAACGTGCTTGCATTGCAGGGAGTGCAAGTTGGCTTTCAGGATGTCAGGCAGTGGTGTTGTGCTGTTTGTTGGTGCACAGTTCCCAGCAGGGCCTTGTGCTCCCCACAGCAGTACCCAGTGTCAGCCATCTTTTCAGTCCTTATCCACTCCCTGTGATGTGAGCATGGTTCAGAGTGGTGTTGATGGGCCAATTGTGAGGGTGAGCAGTATCTGTGACTACAACTCCCATCATGCTATTGCCTACACCCCCTTCCCAGCATGCCCGTACTTCCTTCCTTTGGACTCTGCTTCCCTGTGGGGTAGTGTGCCTGTGCTGACAGGAAGGCTGACAGTGTTGTCCTTGCGTTTGTTTGGCTACAAGTCCCAAGAGTGTCCCTGTGCTTCACACAGCATTACCCAGGGTGGTGGTTCTTTGTGGGATCTTCATTTGGTATGTGAGGCATTGCATTCTCCCAGGTGGGTTATGTGGAGTTTGTGTTGAGGGGTGTGTGAGGTGAGCTGCTTGTAACTATGGTCAGTGCTGTGAGTCCTCCTTCCCACCCAGCCAGATATCCCACCATGCAACGTGCTTGCATTGCAGGGAGTGCAAGTTGGCTTTCAGGATGTCAGGCAGTGGTGTTGTGCTGTTTGTTGGTGCACAGTTCCCAGCAGGGCCTTGTGCTCCCCACAGCAGTACCCAGTGTCAGCCATCTTGTCAGTCCTTATCCACTCCCTGTGATGTGAGCATGGTTCAGAGTGGTGTTGATGGGCCAATTGTGAGGGTGAGCAGTATCTGTGACTACAACTCCCATCATGCTATTGCCTACACCCCCCTTCCCAGCATGCCCGTACTTCCTTCCTTTGGACTCTGCTTCCCTGTGGGGTAGTGTGCCTGTGCTGACAGGAAGGCTGACAGTGTTGTCCTTGTGTTTGTTTGGCTACAAGTCCCAAGAGTGTCCCTGTGCTTCACACAGCATTACCCAGGGTGGTGGTTCTTTGTGGGATCTTCATTTGGTATGTGAGGCATTGCATTCTCCCAGGTGGGTTATGTGGAGTTTGTGTTGAGGGGGTATGTGAGGTGAGCTGCTTGTAACTATGGTCAGTGCTGTGAGTCCTCCTTCCCACCCAGCCACATATCCCACCATGCAACGTGCTTGCATTGCAGGGAGTGCAAGTTGGCTTTCAGGATGTCAGGCAGTGGTGTTGTGCTGTTTGTTGGTGCACAGTTCCCAGCAGGGCCTTGTGCTCCCCACAGCAGTACCCAGTGTCAGCCATCTTGTCAGTCCTTATCCACTTCCTGTGATGTGAGCATGGTTCAGAGTGGTGTTGATGGGCCAATTGTGAGGGTGAGCAGTATCTGTGACTACAACTCCCATCATGCTATTGCCTACACCCCCTTCCCAGCATGCCGGTACTTCCTTCCTTTGGACTCTGCTTCCCTGTGGGGTAGTGTGCCTGTGCTGACAGGAAGGCTGACAGTGTTGTCCTTGCGTTTGTTTGGCTACAGGTCCCAAGAGTGTCCCTGTGCTTCACACAGCATTCCCCAGGGTGGTGGTTCTTTGTGGGATCTTCATTTGGTATGTGAGGCATTGCATTCTCCCAGGTGGGTTATGTGGAGTTTGTGTTGAGGGGGTGTGTGAGGTGAGCTGCTTGTAACTATGGTCAGTGCTGTGAGTCCTCCTTCCCACCCAGCCAGATATCCCACCATGCAACGTGCTTGCATTGCAGGGAGTGCAAGTTGGCTTTCAGGATGTCAGGCAGTGGTGTTGTGCTGTTTGTTGGTGCACAGTTCCCAGCAAGGCCTTGTGCTCCCCACAGCAGTACCCAGTGTCAGCCATCTTGTCAGTCCTTATCCACTCCCTGTGATGTGAGCATGGTTCAGAGTGGTATTGATGGGCCAATTGTGAGGGTGAGCAGTATCTGTGACTACAACTCCCATCATGCTGTTGCCTACACCCCCCTTCCCAGCATGCCCGTAATTCCTTCCTTTGGACTCTGCTTCCCTGTGGGGTAGTGTGCCTGTGCTGACAGGAAGGCTGACAGTGTTGTCCTTGCGTTTGTTTAGCTACAAGTCCCAAGAATGTCCCTGTGCTTCACACAGCATTACCCAGGGTGGTGGTTCTTTGTGGGATCTTCATTTGGTATGTGAGGCATTGCATTCTCCCAGGTGGGTTATGTGGAGTTTGTGTTGAGGGTGTGTGTGAGGTGAGCTGCTTGTAACTATGGTCAGTGCTGTGAGTCCTCCTTCCCACCCAGCCAGATATCCCACCATGCAACGTGCTTGCATTGCAGGGAGTGCAAGTTGGCTTTCAGGATGTCAGGCAGTGGTGTTGTGCTGTTTGTTGGTGCACAGTTCCCAGCAGGGCCTTGTCCTCCCCACAGCAGTACCCAGGGTCAGCCATCTTGTCAGTCCTTATCCACTCCCTGTGATGTGAGCATGGTTCAGAGTGGTGTTGATGGGCCAATTGTGAGGGTGAGCAGTATCTGTGACTACAACTCCCATCATGCTATTGCCTACACCCCCTTCCCAGCATGCCCGTACTTCCTTCCTTTGGACTCTGCTTCCCTGTGGGGTAGTGTGCCTGTGCTGACAGGAAGGCTGACAGTGTTGTCCTTGCGTTTGTTTGGCTACAAGTCCCAAGAGTGTCCCTGTGCTTCACACAGCATTACCCAGGGTGGTGGTTCTTTGTGGGATCTTCATTTGGTATGTGAGGCATTGCATTCTCCCAGGTGGGTTATGTGGAGTTTGTGTCGAGGGGTGTGTGAGGTGAGCTGCTTGTAACTATGGTCAGTGCTGTGAGTCCTCCTTCCCACCCAGCCAGATATCCCACCATGCAACGTGCTTGCATTGCAGGGAGTGCAAGTTGGCTTTCAGGATGTCAGGCAGTGGTGTTGTGCTGTTTGTTGGTGCACAGTTCCCAGCAGGGCCTTGTGCTCCCCACAGCAGTACCCAGTGTCAGCCATCTTGTCAGTCCTTATCCACTCCCTGTGATGTGAGCATGGTTCAGAGTGGTGTTGATGGGCCAATTGTGAGGGTGAGCAGTATCTGTGACTACAACTCCCATCATGCTATTGCCTACACCCCCCTTCCCAGCAGGCCCGTACTTCCTTCCTTTGGACTCTGCTTCCCTGTGGGGTAGTGTGCCTGTGCTGACAGGAAGGCTGACAGTGTTGTCCTTGCGTTTGTTTGGCTACAAGTACCAAGAGTGTCCCTGTGCTTCACACAGCATTACCCAGGGTGGTGGTTCTTTGTGGGATCTTCATTTGGTATGTGAGGCATTGCATTCTCCCAGGTGGGTTATGTGGAGTTTGTGTTGAGGGGGTGTGTGAGGTGAGCTGCTTGTAACTATGGTCAGTGCTGTGAGTCCTCTTTCCCACCCAGCCAGATATCCCACCATGCAATGTGCTTGCATTGCAGGGAGTGCAAGTTGGCTTTCAGGATGTCAGGCAGTGGTGTTGTGCTGTTTGTTGGTGCACAGTTCCCAGCAGGGCTTTGTGCTCCCCACAGCAGTACCCAGTGTCAGCCATCTTGTCAGTCCTTATCCACTCCCTGTGTTGTGAGCATGGTTCTGAGTAGTGTTGATGGTCCAAATGTGAGGCTGCCCATTATCTGTTACTACGAGTCCCATCATGCTCTTGGCTACACTGACTTCACCAGCATACACAGGATTCCTTCCTTTCTGTGAGCTTCCCTGTGAGGTGGTGTTCTAGTGGTGGCTAAATATCTGACAGTGTTTGTTGGTTAGATTTGTGCCACTGCCTAGCTCAATTTGGTATTGGATTTGTACATGTCATGACACAGTTACATATCACTATGAGATGGCATGTATTGTGTTTATCTGACTGACATACACTTTTTGGGATGATTATCTTCTGTTTGCTGTTGATTTGCTAGGGGTGCATGGTTTGACTGTCCCCTTGACAGTGATGTGTGTGTATTGGCACACAATATTGTGTATATTAGTTGTGTACTCACCAGGCTCTGGGATGTTTGTTAGTCCATATACGCTCACTGGTGGTAGGATGGCCCACACCTTCTCCTCCCAGGGCCTGAGGTATACTGGTTTGGCAGGAGGACCACTGCCGGTGTGCTGGCTCAGGAGGTAATCCTTCTTCAGTAGGTCCCTGACCCTCCTGTGCACATCATACCACCTGTTCTGGATGTCTTCCTTTGTGCGCAAACATGGTGATTGTGCGTTCACCCTGTCGACGATCCTCGCCCACATCTTGGTTTTCTGTGACATGGGGTCTGTTGGACCAATGTGCCAAACAACTGTGGCTCTACCCTCAGGATCTCGTCTACCATGACTTCTAATTCACTATCGAGGAACTTTGGATTCTTCTTTAGGGGCATGGTGATGGGTGGTGGTGGTGATTGATGTGTGTGTGTGTGTGTGCAAGTGAGGGTGTGTGAGTGTAGGTTTTGCTGTGTGTGTGTGAGGGTGCTATTTGTTGAGGTGCTAATGGTGTGTGGCTTTTGTGTTGGATGAGCTGTGTGTGTCTGTGTTTGCTGTGTGATGGTGTTCTCTGCTGGTAGGTCAGTGGAATTTGCAAAGGATCATGGTAGGGATTTGTGGCCTTTATGTAGGTGGAGTTGGGGGTGTGTCCTTGTTCCATTTTTCCCCCCCTGTATTTATTGGCTTTGTCATTGCTTGTTTGGCCCTCTTTTTTTGTATTTTTTCATTTGTGATTATTGTGCATGGTGGAGTCGTTCTTCTGACCGAGTAGGACGTTGCAGTTATCTCGTGCGCGCCTCTCCGAGTCGTTCCCGCTGTGTTTCAGCTCGGTTTCATATGCGGCGTACGCGTCGGTCGCGGTGTATTGTGTTTGTTCGGCTGTGTTTTGTATGCGTGTCGGTCCTACGGCTTGGGCTCTGTGCGAATTGGTCTGCTTTTGCACCCATTGCATCGTACTGCGTGGGTCGGAGTTCGCGGGTACGTTTCGTTCGGGTTTCTTCCTGGTGCGTGTCGGTCGGTTCGATTCGCGTGGTTTTCCGGCCGGATAGCTTGTTTCCGTCCGGGTCGGTCGTTCGCCTTGAGTTCCGTACGAGTCAGTCGTGATTCACATGCATTTCATCGTACTTCCCAGGTCGGGCAACGCCGGTACGTGTCGGTCGGACTATTATCCCGTACCGAGTCGGTCAGTATTTTTTCCGGCCCGAATCGGATTCGGCCCCTTAGTCTTCAAGTAAACTGGAAGATGTGGGTGAATATAATCCCACAAGCAAACAAATTAATACTGTATTTACAGCTACTAAAACACCTGCTATTATTTACCTATGCCTACTATGGTTGCTAGTTTCCATAACTTCTCTAAGATCAAACCGTTGTTTGGAAAATAGCAACAGTAGCAGCTTCTCTGTGCAAATGGCAACTGAAAGTTCAAATGATATACAATGAAATTATTTACAAAATCTTCAGGAGTCTTCATTAGCCCTACTCCATGTTCTTCTAAATGAGAACCCTATGCTCCTTCAGCAGCCTTGGTCCTAGGTAATCTTCTAAATTCCCTAACAAAGTCCATTTAAATATCTCTAATAAGAGCATAGTTTGAAGTCCACACTAATAGCAAATTGGATCAGTCCATTTAGTGGGCAAGAAAAACACAGTTGTGCCACAAGGTTCAGTTAAAGTTGTACTGCTATCCCAAATATCCCATAATTCTCTCTCTCCGTCATTAGCAGCAAAGTATGTCCATTCAGGAGCGAGTACCTTGGACAGGGTTCCCTTGCTGTTTTTGACCTCCTTATTGCACAGGTCCTTCGTTCTTACTGTCAGGCAGGCCAGAATCCTTGAATATCCTCTGGAATAGTGTGGGGCACATGTCTCTCAGGCAGACTCAGTCTCTCTCTCTCTCTCACCTGCATTTTTGGCCAGTGGTCTCCAGCTCCCACTCATGTTTCGACAGCACTAGGCCCTTTGTCATGGTCTGCATCTGACTCATTCACCACCACAGGACAAGACTCTCTTGTCTCAATGTCAAATGCTGGCTCATCCAGACCCACTCCCCCCCCCCCAGGCGAACATGTGCTGTTTCAGGCTATTCTTGGTCCCAAACAGCTTGTCTAACCTGCTCTCAATGTGCTCTCTGTCACAGCTGGCCCTTCTTGAAGAGGTGCTGTCACATCATCAAGGAGACACTCAACCTTGTGAGTCTGGGCAGCATGGATCCAGTTATGGAGACCTCCACATTTGACAGAAGTAGTCATCACCAAAATGACCTGGTAAGGTCCACGCCAACGAAGTTCCAAGCACGTTTTCCTCACATGTTTCTTCACCAATACCCTGTCACTGTGACCGAGGTCATGGCACTGCTTCTGTTATGGCGGGGCTGTGACTGCTCAAACCTGGTGAATCACAGAAAGCACCCCAGCAGCCAGTCTTTTGCAGTAATCCAGAATAATGTCATCTGTAATGTTCACAAGCACAGTTGCAGGCACAGCTGGCAGTCTCATTGCTCTGCCGATGATTATCTCATGAGGGGCAGGCTTGTTCTCCGATCAGGAATAGTGTGAAGACTCTAAACACAAGGGGCGAAATATCAGGCCACTTCAAAGATGTCGAAGCACACACTTTAACCAGTCTGGACTTCAGTGTGCCATTTTCTTGTTCCACAATGCCAGATGCCTCTGGCCCATAACTGCAATGCAGTCTTTGCTCCACTTGTAATGCTGCACATAAAATTTTCAGGACCTCATTGTTGAAATGAGCTCCCTCAACAACAAATTAGCTATTGTGAGACTGTCATTCCTACTGGTCAGGTAAGCTTCAACTCAGTGCTAGAAGATGCACTGAACCACCAGGTCATATCTCAGCCCACAGGCATTTCGACAAAGTCCTACTGCATCCTGTTGAAGGGACCTCCTGATCTTCCAATGTGGCTCAGTGTCACAGCAGTTCTTTTCCCTACATTCATCTGTTGACACACAACACATCTGTGACACAATCCTTCAGCCATCAATCTGAGTCTGGGGTTAAACCATGTCTGTCAAAACAGTCTGACCATACCATCCCTCCACTTATACATCAGACCATCATAATGCCTAGCCATTTGGGGCAACTGACTATCTGGCAACACAGGTCTACCATCTGCTGAAACCCAAATGTCATTATCTATTTTGACACAACTTGCTCTGACCCAAGTTTGCTCTTCAGCCTCTGGCACTTGCTCATGCAACCTCTTAACTTCTCCCCATGTATCAGCTGTTGTTAAAAAAAAGTTGTAATTGGTCTCATCTGTAGTCTTGTTTGAGTATTCACAATTGAATGTACAAGATCAGGGGCACAGTATCTTGCTACTTCATCTGCATACTTGTTACCCACAGTCACAGTCATCTTCTCTGGGGTGTGCAGAGCATTTCACAAATGCAGTCTGGGTAGGCAACTTTAATGCTTCAAGCAGTTTATTCTGATAGGAGACCCTTAAGAATTCATGAAACCTCTGTGTGCCCATAACTGTCTAAAGTCATAGACAACACCAAAGCCATACTGACTATCGATGAAAATCGTCACTTCCAGCTGCTCTGAAACACAGCACACCCTAGTAAGAGTGATCAATTTGGCCACATGTGCTGAGAACACTCCTTGAAGCTAGGAGGCTTTGATTATGCCTGAGACCGTGAAAACTGCATATGCAGCTCTCAAGTTTCCTTCATGGTCTCTCATACAAGACCCATCAATAAACAGTATGAAATCATACTCAGGTAGTGGTTCACCTTGAATATCTGGTCTTGGCTTGGTGCATAGTTCAGTGACATCGAGACAGTCACGTTCTACTTCCCTGTCTTCACCCTCAGATTCAGGAAGGGATAGCAGTGTGGCAGGGTTCAAGGTAGCACACATTTTCAAAGTAACATTCTCTGCTGCCAGATTGATCTGCTCATATCTGGTCAAGTGACTGTTTGTCAAATGTTGGGTACGGGTACAAGTCAACAATATTTCAACAGAGTTGGGCACGAACACAGTAAGTGAATGACCCATCACAATACTCTGACACCTTACTATGCGGACACCTATGGCTGCTACATCTTTAAGGCATCCAGGCAGTGTTGCAGCTACGGGATCAAGGGTAGAAGAAAAGTAGGCCACTGGCCTTCGGGCATTTCCATGCAACTGTGTAAGCACTAATGGAGAGCAGCCCTCCCTCTCACTGCAGAAGAGTGCATATGCTTTGTTATAATTAGGTATTCAGAGTGCTGGGGCACAACAGAGACTTTCTCTCAGCTCTAGCAAGGAAATCAAGCAATGAGTATCCGAGGTACTGGATCAGACACATCCTTGTGTGTCAGCCTCTGTAAAGGCTTGGACACTAAGGAAAAGTTGGGTATCCACTGGTGACAGTAGCCCACCATTCCCAAAAACATCCTGACTTCTCTCTGAGTAGTTGGTGGATTCATTTTCACAGTTACTGAATTTTTTTATTGCAACACCTTCCTCACTCCCTTCTCAATTTGATATCTGAGATACTGGACAATTTTCTGACAATACTGCAACTTACTCGGGGACACTTTATGTCCATTCTCAGTTAAATGGTTCCAGAGGGCAATAGTGTCTTGCTTGCAAGCTTCCTGCGTATCCGACACAACCAATAGGTCTTCGATATATTGCACTAGAACTGAGTTACAGGGCTTGACTAAGGACTCAAGATTATTTTTAAGGATTTGGTTGAAAATCGAGGGACTCCCCATATACAGTTGTGGGACTCGGTACCATGTCAACACATGGTTCTGGAGCCAACATGCAAAGAGGAACTGAATGTCCTTGTATGGTATGGAAAAGAAGACCTGGCACAAATCAATGACAGTAAATCACTCTGCCTCACATGGAATTTGAGATATAATCACAGCTGGGTTTGGTACCATGGTACAACAGGGAACAACAATGTGTTTATTTTTCTCAGATCTTAGACTATGTGGTCCTTACTGCTAGGTTTCTCTAAGCTCATAATGGGTAAGTTACATGGACTCCCTATTATCTCCTTTAAAATGCCTTGTTGTATCATTGAGTCATTCACCGGAGTGATCCCAGCAATTGTTTCGAGGGTCACCTTAAACTGTGGTGTTCTTCAGTACTCAACATTTAGTTTCACTATTTGACAGATACTTCTTCTGTTTCGGGGCTTGTCATTTGTTTATTTGTGACTCCTACAACCTGGATTCTTTTTCCTGGGAGGAGTAGGTTTGGAACTTCAACTGTTCTCAAAGTAGAGCAGGTAGTACCAGTATCAATCAGAAATGATACAGGGTGGCCATTCAACTCACCTTCTACAAATGGACCACTCTGTTCTACCTCTAGTTAAATTATAGACCATTTGTATTTTGCTGTGGCATCAGGGCTTGAAGAACCTGCATCACTGGAGCTTGGGGCACATTAAAGTTTTGCATTCTTGGTCTCTGTGCATTTTGCGACTGACTGTATGGGGTTATTACCCTGGGGTTCTGTAGACAATGAATTTTGAGGATTAAGACAACATTCCCACTTCCAATGCCCCAACTTATTGCAATAATGACAATGATTCATCTTTTTCAAAGTTGCCACATCAATTCCAGTACTCGTATCAATCGGAACACTGCGTCCTCTACCTTGCTGCGGGAACCCATTTCTACCTTGCATCACTGGCATTCCCTACTGATTCACTCCTTGCAAAGAACCAACATTCCATACAAAGGGCTAACTCTGTTCTCCTCCTCTCTGTGTAGCTTTCATCTGCACCACCATCAATTTCTCTTTAATTCTCTTCTGCATCATTTCTAATTCATCACAATTTAACATGTGTTTGTCCTGCACTTTTAGTGACGTCTTTACACATAATCACAAGTTTGTTCTCTTGGTAGGTATCTAATCGGGAAAGATCAAGATTTCCTGATATCATTTCATCCAGTTCTAACTTTAATTTGACCACATCCACTATATTTTCTCTCAATGGGGACTGAATTGTCTCTCTGATCAATCCTGAACTTGGACCTTCTCTCGAGGATTCAACCCAACCATTAAGCCAATCATCAATTTCTTTAGCACTAAGGCCAATCAGCGTTCCAGGCATTAGACGCTATCCCTTCTCTGAGGGTACTAGGTTAACAATTGGAGGTGAATTCCAACGGGACATGCCAAAAATCTATGGTCTTCGGACTGATTCACCTATAGGGGAATATCCTGTCTGATTTGCTACAGGAGAAACAGGAGCAACATAGGGTATAGTCACCTTAGTAGGGACCAACAAAGTATTTCCTGTTTCTCCCCAGCCAGGGACAACTGGAACATTAGTTGACAAATTTACTCCAGTAGGAACCATCAAAGCATTTGTTGCAGCTCCTGATGACTCAGGCATATATAAAGGAACTGCAGGACCGATAATGACTGGAACATTAATTGCATCTGGGGCTCTGTGAACATTAGGGTTAACAGGAATATGAAGCCCTGAACTCCCTCCCATCAGTCCCTCTCATCATGTTTTGACTCATATTTACTCCCTGTATTCACTGGTGTTGAGGGTACTCCAGAATTTCCATTGGGAACTGCACCACTCATTCCCTCAAGCTGAGTCTCATTATATGGGGGTCGATGTGCTGATAACATCACATCCAAGAAGACATCCCTAGAGACACTATTTTCGTCTATACTCTGTGTCTTTTGTCTTTTCCTCCTTCTTTTTCTTTTTCTTTGTCTTTCTCTTTATCAGTCTGTTCACTCATCAATACAGGGTACAAACTAGCTCCCTAAATCATGTTGGTCCTCTATTATTTTTGGTCCGCATCCCATCTAGCATCTGGATAAGTACGCACTGCCTTTCGGACTCTTCCTTGATATCTTTCCTTCTGCATAGCATGAGCTGCATGTTCCCAAGCATTAAGTACTTCATTCTGTGCAGGTCTAGGTTGTGATTTTATTTCGTACAATACTCTCCTCAAATTTTCAATGTTTCTCAAATAAATGTGTCATAGCGTGGAAACATCAATGCACCTTCTTTCTCTGTGATCTTATGCTATTGTTTCAGCCAAATGCATGTGTGAAGACCCACATTTATAGCCATATAATGACCTGGCATATCTGAAGGTGGTGCCTCTTCTCCCTCCTGAACAGGTATTTTCATATCTCCCCTAATTAGATCTTGTATGGTCTTAAAACATTTCATTTTTCAACAATATTGTCAACAATCACAATTTGAAATCCATTCTGAACCAGGAAAAAACCCTTTACCGACAATTCTCGTTCAGCAGCAACAGCCAATAACAGTACAGCACTCTATGACGTAGGTAACCAGTAATAGCATGGCTCAACACCAATTGAACAATCTCAGCGTGGCACACTGTGATGTCAGTCTCACTCCTCGCAGTGGCTCACCCTCCCTTACAATTTTTACAAATGCACTCTTCTCAGCACTAAGTGCACATAACAATACACAAAATTATTTAAAAAAATACATTTTGGGCCTGATTACGATCTTGGCGGACAGGGTTACTCTTTCGCAAATGTGAGGGATATCCCGTCCGCCAAATTACAATTCCATTATATCCTATGGAACTTGTAATACAGTGGACGGGATATCTGTCACATTTGTGAAGGAGTATCCCATCCGCCAAAATCGTAATCAGATCCTTTGTCTGCTCCACTAGAGAAATTAAAGCACTCAATCACAGAAGAAACATTACAGAGTGACACTTTCCGAACTACTCTGACTCGTGCTCCAATGAAACCTCGACCAGTGGGGAATCACCAGGATCTGTGTAGCTTTTCTCTGCCCACTCTGATTCACTACACCAACCACATCTTACTCTCACACAAAGATAAATGTCCCTATCTCAATTGTGCCATCGACGATATCTCACCACGAGCACCACAAAGCTTAGCAGACAATTGCAACATGTTTTTCTCTACACTGATAACTTATTGCCATCCTGGGATCTTAGGCTGTGTCGATCCCAAATAACTACTTTAACATCTCTGCATTAAGCATCACACTCACACAACAACTTAAAACATTAAGACATCAGACCAGACAATCTTCGCAAAACCCTGCAAGCTAGACATAAGCAATTGAAACACATGACCCTATTAATGTGCACTCCTCCGCTGTCACAACTCTCTTCCGAACTGCTGGAACTCCATCAATCTCCCAAATTGAAGCGGGGGCTTTCGGGCTTGGACTAGGTTTGGGCAGGTCTAGAATGGGACACTCTAATTCCCTGCTTCAGTAACTAACCATCTGGCAAACTGCCATCTGAGGGTGTGCATGGAAGCAGAGGTCAGTCTTCATCCAATGGATCTTTTTAGCTGACCTAGAAGCAAGGGGGTTAACAACAAATTTTAAATTTTTGTGTATCCCATTTGGGCACACAATGTGGACCAAGAATCTGTAGATACAGTTTAGTAGGTTTACTACAATTTAGTAATCAATCCACTATAGGTGCATATCAAGAACACGTTATAAAGATACAAAATCATAACCAGCAAGCTGAAAAACTGGAATAGATTCAGTCCCAGTAGCATAAGGCATTCAAAGAATACAGTCACAGCAATACACCTACTAAGAAACGGAAATTGACATTGTTTAAAGAAACTCTGATCTTCCTTTTTAAACATGAACAGATTTAAGGCTCATCTAATCCAGGCTCTAAGCTAGAGTGAGAATGGTTCATAATAGGGGTCTCAAAGGATTCAGGAAAAAAGGAAAGTGTCAGCATAGTGAAGACTCCCGTAGAAGACTTCTGGAAAGGGAAATCAGTGTTTGGCATGAAGCTACATGCTCATAAGGTCAAAAGGAAGGAAAGAGATCTGTACCACTTAAAGTCGCCATTGATCTTCCCATCCCTCAGAGCTCAAATGACCAAGTTAACCTCGGGCACCCTCTTTTCTGAAAAGCAATGAATAGGAGCCTTATACTGTCATTAAATAGTCTTGTTCTTGCCAAGATTTCTCTTCTCAGGCCTCACTATTTCTAATACACAGTACTCCCTTCTCTAGCGAAAATTCACCTGCAAAGGAAAAGAAGCCACAGAGCAAAGAAAAATACATTACATGTTAAGAATCCAGGCCTAGTCAATTTAGCTTTAGTTAATCATTTTCAATGTACATTTCAAATACATGATTATATGTGCATGCATATCTTCAAGATGACTGTAAGATGAATAATGCGTTCAGGGATACATAGGCAATAAACTTCACATGAATGCAATAAGACTTAAAACATAAGTGCAAATTTAAATGAGAGCTACATGTTTTCATGCTTAAATTAAACATTAATGTACATGTTAATGAGTCTTTATTTTGCTACAGTGAATACACTTAAGTACATTTGAATGCTTAACTTCACATTAATAAAGTTAGACACACAGAGTATATGGTCGAGTATGTTTAAAAACGTTTCTGTGAAGTGTCAGGGTAGAGCTAAAATTACGCTGCTCCAATACCATATCCATTCCCCCGTTATATTTCAGCAGGTTTGACCTGCAGAAATTTAAGAAGGTTGAGGTATTTATCAATACCAATCAACTCGTAATTCTGCCCCCTGTGTAAACTGGGGGTTTACACGCAGGTCGAAATACAACAACCATCTGGTAGTCAGTAAATAAATCATTTACCAAGAGCCAGAGGATGTGGAGGCGAAGCCAGGATTTGAAACTGGTTCCCCGGTGCCAGAGTATGAACCATTAGCTAGTAAACCCCATCTCCTTCACACTAGTCTCTGCTACATTAATAATCTTTCTGTAATGGGGGCTCACCGTGTTCTGCTCCCATAATAGTTTTTGTTATAGAAGAAACGATGCATTTTAACTTATGCGCCTCCTGCGGTGCGGAAAACCGGACTACTAGAATATTCTGACCTTTTTAAAATTCTTCTTCGCGTTGTGGAAGGTCCTGCTGTCGTTTCTCCTTCGGCTGATAATACAAAGATCAGAGAGAGGAAAAGGCAGCCAAGATGAATGCTCTGGGAAAGGTCAAGGTAGCAGAACACATCATCTCCTACTATTGCAGCTAGTGATGGAAAGGCCTTTGCTCGCCTAGCTCCGTCACTGGATGAAATGTAGTCCCTTTGGAAGAAGAAAGCAAACAGGCTCGCAGTGCAAAAGTACAAAACAATATGTATTTTGTGTCATACAGTAACCAGACAAATCACTAGAACGACCCATTGCATTTGAAGTAGGCGTAATGCTGCTGCGTTAAAGGAGACACACTAGTAATTGAGGTCTATAAATCTGATATTTATTTTCAAATGCTCCAAATTCTGCTACTAAAATTATGGAACCGTTTTCTGTGGATTGTCTTGCGTATTTTCAGGCTTGAGGAAATGACAGTCATCTCAATTAATAGATGGTGCTAATCTTCAAATAACCGGAAACAAATGAAAAAAAGGCATAGACAAGAGCTGAAGAGAAAGAGTGAGTGAGAGGGAGAAAAACAGAGCAAGAGAGAGAAAACTGGGGATACTTTAAGAATGTTGCTTTCCATACCAATAGCTGAAATTACGCATTGCAAACTTTTTTCAAAGATCGCAAAATATACATTAGTGCATATGACTATGTGGACCCATTATTAGTTATTACCTTTGCACCAAAATATCAAGCTAAAATCCTAACCTTAAATGTATGAATCTCGACAGCACTTAATGCCAACTTCCAAAATTAAGTGGTCAAAAAACATTTGGACCCGAATATTTTATTTATTTATTTTTATACAATTTATAAAGCGCGCAAATACCCAAGGGTGTCTCGGCGCTACGGACAGCAAGCATGAACCAAGATCTGTTGACTATTGGCTAAAAAGCCATGTTTGTATCATTTTCCTGAAGGTGAGCAAAGTCGGGCTAGTCTTGATTTGGAGAGGGAGTGTATTCCACAATTTGGCGGTGGTGACAGTGAATCGTCTGTCACCCCATGAGGCTTTCTTAGTGCGGGAAACCCTCAGCAGGTTCGCTGTTGATGAACATAGGGATCTATTGGGGGTGTAGGCACCAAGGGCTCCCTTCAAGAACATAGGTCCAGTATTGTGCATGGCCTTATAGGCGATGCAGAGGGCCTTAAATTTGATTCGACTTCTTACAGGTAGCCAGTGGAACTGTCGCAACACCTTTGAGATCGATTTGTACTTAGGGGTGCCTGATAGAATCCTGGCAGCATATAGCCCTCAGTAAGTGACCCAAAGCAATACAAGCATTCCATCCATCATTTTTTTGTTTTACTCAATGAAGCTGCCTAAGCCTGACGGACATGCCCATACCTGGGTCCCGTGCTCAATTTGTCAAAGGCTCAAACTGCATCTCAGTGATGAGACCAGACCAATCTGGGATTGCTTGTATTCTATTCAGATGGACCTGGCAAGAAGCAAGGTTGGTTGCACGTGGCTGGTTCCTATCTAAGATGGCGCAGTAGCAATAGAGTCGAAGCAGGCCTAGTAATTACCAGAAGCTGCTGTACTGTGCTTTTGTTACAAGGGGCCGATTTTGCAGCAAAACCTGCCCCCATTAAAAAGAAACGGCCCCACAGGTCCAAAACCGATCCAAAACCGGTCCAAAACCGGCCCCACCCTTCCAGCCCACCGGGGAAACGCCTGGTGCCCGCTACGGCTAGTCCAGCCCTGCCCTCGTATGGCAGTGCTGGCCACTGCATAGCTTGGTCATTCAAGTCCTGCCACCTCCGGCTGCAAACAGGCCATATGAAGGAAGGAAGCATCATTAAACAGGCATCCCCACACCTGTGGTTTCACTGTGGCTTGTACCTTCATCTATAATAATTCTGCTAAATCCACAATAACTCCGCCATCGTTCCACAAATTAATTGATCCTATCCTCATTGTAATAGAGCTATCCAATTGAATTTCTGTTTCAAAATCATCCAACTAAATGCAAAGGTATAAGGACGAAATACATGATGACAAACATCATTATTAAAATCAGCAAAGAATAAACCAGTGAATTCAACATGAACAATTATTCTAAATCAATTTAAGGAGAATGTAGAGTGAAACGAGGGTGGCACAATATGAGAAACAAGGCAGTCGGTTCTCTACTGGAAATTGATGGTAAGCTGTAGGCCCCAGCAAAATTAATTTTGGGAATTTCACATTACGCGTTTTACATGAAATTAACAACAAAAAAAACGTTTTCAGAGCTTTTTTGAAAGACACTAGGATGGATATCGATCTCACTGTCGAATTCAATAGTTACAGGGGCAGGCTTCTGTCGTGAAGAAGGCACGGTAAACAGGTAAGTTGTTCACGATTGTTTTAATGTTCAGCTGGACCAACAAGTCAGAGCGGCAGAGGCATCCACAACTCCCAACTGTCTGCCACTCCAACGCTCCGTACAGAACCCTCACGCAGTGAAGTTCCATACCAAGGAACATTCTAAGAACAAGCATAGACTACTAAATGGGTTCTTCATTAAGGAAATAAAAAAAGAAAACAAGAGCAAACAATGAAATACAAAGGAAGAGAAAGTAAACAAGAGAAAAAGCTAAAGGACCCCCGTGAGGGAAAAAGGAAAAAAGAATGGAAGATAAACAAAGCACATAATAAAAATGGTAAAGAACAACACCTGTTGAAGACAGGATTACTAAAGGGACACATCAAACCCTGTAACGAAAAGGAAGTTTCCTAACTCGAGAACTGCGTCTCAAATCAGGCTGACCAACACTAGCAGACTTCCTTTCACCACCCACACTACAACCACTGGACCTTCACCAAAGACACCACACTTCACAAGAAAGCATTTATTCCACCACTGTCCATTCACAGGTTTCACAGAATCTCCTTTAACTTCCACAACCCTTACAGGTGGACCAAACTTGGAACACCCCTTTCTTACGTGGACAGGTTTTTTCACAAGAACATGATCACCAATGACAATTTCCATTTCCTTCACATTCTTCTTGTTATCAAAGTATCTCTTCTGCTTCTCTTGAGTCATTTTTACACAACTACTCACACAAACATCAGACCACTGTCCACCTCTGACCCATTTACTCATCCAACTTGGACAAAAAGTGGTAGTGGCCCTCCGACCACGCAACAACTCAAAAGGTGAAACACCTGTAGTCGAATGTGGAGTGGTGCGATAAAACCAAAGCATGGTCTTCACAGAGTTAGCAACAACACATCTATTGGCAAGCGCCCACTGTATGCACTCCCCCAGCCCCTGTTCATGCGTTCAACTAAACCATTGGTTTGGGGGTGATACAGTGAGCTCTTGAGATTTTTAGTCCCAACAGAATTAAGAAAATCCTCGACCTCACTTGCAACAAATTGAGCACCATTGTCAGTCACAAGGAACTCAGGAAAACCTTCCTTCAAAAACACATAATTTAAGAACTCAACAACAGTCCTAGAGGTCACTTCTCTCACAAACCTTACCTCTGGCCACTTGGAGTAATAGTCCATCAAGACCAATGCAAACCTTGAGGACACGTCAAGTGCATAAAACGGACCAACGATGTCAAGCCCCAACTTCACCCAAGGTGCAGACGGCAACTCAATGGGAGAAAGAGGAGGCGTGCACAACTTTGCAGTCTTGTCGCAGCTGGAACAAATCACACATGACTTAACAATTTCATCCACTTCCCTGTCCATGGAGGGCCACCAAAAAAGAGACGCACCCTTTTTTTAGTCATAGTGGCTCCCAAATGCCCCTCATGAGCACGCCTAATTAAACCAGATCTCAAACTTACAGGAGGAACTAACTTGTCAGCCCTCATCAACAAACCATCCTCAATTGACAAATCATCAGCAACTTGAAGAAAGGTTTTAAATTCAAATTCCTCTCCCTAGGCCACCCCATCGCTACATACTTCATGACCAGGGTCAAGGAAACATCAGTACTGAGGGCCTGACGCCATTCACTTTCAGAAATAGCACACAACTGTGGAAGATCCACAGCTGCCACAATGAACTCCTCCTTGTCCTCTTCTCCCAAAACTTGCTCACTTTCCACAATGTCAGAGGAACGTGAAAGGTAGTCTGCACAACCATTCTTACTTCCAGGAATGTACTCTGCGTTAAAATCAAATTAGAGAAGTTTGGAAGATAAACGAGCAATACGAGGAGTGAATCCTCTGACATTCTTCCCACTCAGAATAAAAATCAAAGGCTTGTGGTCAGTCTGGAGACAAAACCTTCTACCCCAAATTAAATTCCGAAATTTCATAACCACCCACCAACAAGCCAATAGCTCCTTTTCGATGACAGAATATTTCATCTCAGTCGAAGATAGCACCCTGGAGGCAAAACCAATTGTTCTGGCCTCCCCACCTTCATTTTGACGCAACACAGCCCCCACGCCAACATTACTTGCATCAACAGTCAAAGTGCAAGGAAGAGCAGGATCATAATGCTTTAACACCTTTGGAGAGACAAGTTGTTGCTTCACCCACTCAAACACATTCTGACACTCGTCACTCCACTCAAACGCAACACCCTTCTTAAGCACTTGTGAAAGGGGCCTCAACTTGCTTGCAAAATCTTGTATGAAACGTGAATAAAATTCACATAGCTCAAGGAAGGACTTGAGGCCAGCTTTGTCTGAAGGAGCCTTCGACTTAACTATGGAATCTACAAGACTGGACTTGGGGTGAATCCCCTGTTTGGTGACCAAGTGCCCCAAATATTCAACTTCTTTGGTAAGAAAGACACATTTGTCCCTACGCAGCACCACACCATTCGACTGGAACCTTGACAACACTTCATGAAGGATGGCATCATGGACAGCTCTGTTTGGGGCAAAGACATCATCTTGAAAAACAGATAAACTATCAATCCCTTTTAGCATGTTGCTCATCAACAGCTGAAAACAGATGCTGCTGATGCAAGGCCAAACGGCATGCAAACGTACTGGTAGGTGCCAAAAGGGGAAACAAATGCAGTAAGATGCCTTGATTCAGGAGCTAACTCTACCTGGCGGTAGGCAGAGGCCAAATCTAACTTTGAAAAAACTTTTGCATCGTTCAAACCTGCTAAAAGTTCATTGATATTTGGAGGAGGATGGGAATCCACCCAAATCTCTTTGTTTAGACAGCAGAGATCAACACAAACTCTTAACTCCCCATTCTGTTTACGCGCAACCACCAAAGGTGATAACCACAAGGAGGAGTCAACAGGTTCTATTATCCCCTTAGAGCACAAGGAATTAAGTTCATTCTCTAAATCATGCCTTATGCTAAAAGGAACATTCCTAAGCTTGTGCTTGATGGGTCTGGCACCATCTTTAACTATAATCTTATGCTGAAAATGCTTGATCTTCCCAAGCTCACCCGAAAATACATGAGGAAATTTGTTGACAATTTCTTCAAGATCAGGATTATCTCTTACAACAAGTACTTGTTCTGTGGTTCCAGGCCTAAGTACCATTCCAAAAAGCCCCTGGTGAAACCACCCCAGAATGTTCAAACCTCTGTGTGCAACATAGATCTTTCCTGCAATTCTCCTCCCCTTGAACTCCATTATGTCCTCAATATACCCAGACAAATTATTCTCACGCCCCTCGTACACAACTGCTTTACGATCCGGTGGTAAGAGTGACCTGGAAGGCCAAGTCTTGTCAAAAAGCTCTTGCGTGATCATTGAAATACGAGCACAAGAGTCTACTAAAAGTTTCAAAACTTTTTCCCCAACTAAGATCTCCACATATGGGTCAACACATAACTCTGGATTGCCAACCATGACCCCGTCATCTTGTACCACCACCACCATGTCTCTAAGATCATTAGCAATGAATTCATCATTATCACAGAGAAAGCTCTCATCAACCACACACTTGACAGATGAGGATTGTGGTGAAGATTTGCTTCTGCTATACAAAGAAAGATTTAGAGGAAGGGTCCTATGGAAAATTTGAAAGACCTGCACAGGATTACATCCCCAATTCTATACATCAAAAATACCAAACAAAATCCTTGGGTCTATTCTAATAGAAGACACTGACTATATCACACAGACCTAACTGTGGGATAATCCCTTTTAGGACGAAATCCCTCACCCACCAAAGGTGGCATGCTTCATCATTTGGGATTCTCCTCTCAGAGGAAAACCTAGTTCCTCTGAGGGCTACAACCCCCTCTCTGAGAGGGAGGAGCACAGGGATGTTTTGATGTCTACTCTGCACGGATATTCTAAATCCACCAAATGAGACAAATAGTGTAGATGAGGGCGCAGCGCAAAAAAATGATTAAACGTGAGGGGAGTGGTGTTAAAACTAGCTAGAGAGAACACGATACATCCTTTATTTGTATGCTCTTGCTGCCAGGATTAAAAACAGTGCACCTGCGGTATGGATTTAACCCCTTCGATGCTCATGACGAGCTGGACTCGTCATGGCACACAGTGCTCGTGTGCTCATGACGAGTCCAGCTCGTCATGAAACATCGCCTGGGAAATTCCTCTGGTGCGGGCACCAGAGGGATTCCCTTAATGCCACAAGAGCCTCGGGAGCTGGGGAAGAGCTTCCCCAGCTCCCGAGGCCCCCCCCCTGGTTTCCCTGAAATGACGATCAGCGCGCACGTCGCACTGATGTCATTTCAGTGAAACTGAAACTGAAATGAGCCAAGAGGCTCATTTCAGTTTCCTTCTACGTGCTCAGGGGCTATCTCAGCCCCTGAGCACGTAGAAAGACGGGAGAGGTATCGTTGGAAAGGGAGAATCTCCCTTTCCAATGGTACCTCTCCCAGTGGATCCCTGCTTGGGGATCGCCACAGGAGGGCGATCCCCAAGCAGGATCCACCCACTAGACACCAGGGAGGGGGAGCGGCCCCTTGGGCAAGGGCCTTTGCTCCCCCAATGTAATTTTGCAAAATGTAGTCTTTTTGCCCCCTGGGGGACAGATGGGGGCAGTAGCCCCTAATCTGCCCCCCGGGGGGCAAAAGCCCACTAGACAACAGGGATTTTTTTCAGGAAGTAAAAATAAGGGTGGGGGCTGCCCAAAACGGGCATGCCCATGCCCCCACCCCCGCAATCATTACAGTCTTTCTGCCCCCTGGGGGCAGATGGGGCATTGGCCCCTAATCTGCCCCTTCGGGGGGCAGAAAGCCCACTAAACACCAGGGATTTGTTTTTTGAAGTTTTTTTAGGGTGGGGGCTTGCCCGAAACGGGCACGCCAATGCCCCCACCCACCCACCACCAATACAGCCTTTCTGCTCCCCCGGGGGGGGGCAGAAAGCCCACTAAACGCCAGGGATTTTTATTGCACCATTTGTTTTAGGGTGGGGCTGCCCGAAACGGGCATGCCAATGCCCCCACCCCCGCCACCATTACAGCCTTTCTGCCCCCTGGGGGCAGATGGGGGCAGTAGCCCCCAATCTGCCCTTCGGGGGGGCAGAAAGCCCACTAAACGCCAGGGATTTTTTATTGTACCATTTCTTTAGGGTGGGGGCTGCCCGAAAAGGGCACACCAATGCCCCACGCCCCCATTACAGCCTTTCTGCCCCCCCCTGGGGGGAAGATGGGGGCAGCAGCCCCCAATCTGCCCCCCCCGGGGGGGCAGAAAGCCCACGTGAGGCCAGGGATTTTTTTCGCACCATTTTCTTAGGGTGGGGGCTTGCCCGAAACGGGCACGCCAATGCCCCCACCCCCCGCCACCATTACAGCCTTTCTGCCCCCCCTGGGGGGCAGATGGGGCAGTAGCCCCCAATCTGCCCCCCGGGGGGGCAGAAAACCCACTAAATGCCAGGGATTTTACTTTGCACAATTTGTTTTAGGGTGGGGGCTGCCCAAAATGGGCATGCCAATGCCCCCCACCCCCCCACCACCACCATTACAGCTTTTCTGCCCCCCCTGGGGGGCAGATGGGGACAGTAGCCCCCAATCTGCTCCCGGGGGAGGGCAGAAAGCCCACTTGACACCAGGGATTTTTTTTAATTGTTTTTAGGGTGTGGGCTGCCCGAAACGGGCACGCCAATGCCCCCACCCCCCACAAAAATGACAGTCTTTCTGCCCCCGGGAGGCAGATGGAGCTGTAGCCCCCAATCTGGCCCCCTGGGAGCGCAGAAAGCACACTAGAAACCATGGATTTTTTTCTTTTATTAGTGTAGGGGTAGGGGCTGCCCAAAATGGGCATGACAATACCCCCACCCCACCCCCAGAGAAATTCCAGTCTTCCTGCCCCCTGGGAGGGAAGATGGTGGCAGTGGCCCCTGATCTGCCCCCTGGGGGCAGAAAGCCCACTAGGCGCCAGCGAGTACGCAGGCTTTTTTATGCGTGGGGGTGGGGCTGCCCAAAATGGTCATACCAATGTCCCCACCCCCACAAAAAATAGCCACAGTCTTTCTGCCCCCTTTGGGGGCATATCGGGACAAACCCCTCCCCCGATTCCCCCAGGGTGGCAAAAAGCCCACTAGGCTCCGACTTTTTTTTAGCAATGTGCCTACCTGTGGATTTTGGGCCCTAGCGCAGCTGGCCATGTAGGGAAACCTAGCAAATCTGTACATTTTTGAAAACTAGATACCCAGGGGAATCCAGGATGGGGTGACTTGACTGGCTCTCACCAGGTTCTGTTACCCAGAATCCCTTACAAACCTAAAAATTCGTCCAAAAAAACACATTTTCCTCACATTCCTGTGGTGGAAAGTTCTGGAATCTGCGTGGGTCCACAAAATTCCACCCACCCCGCGTTCCCCAAAGTCTTCCGAGAAAAATGGTACCTCACTTGCATGGGTAGGCCTAGTGCCCGCGACAGGCAAGGGCCAAAAACCTATTTAGGAGACATCAAAATTACCTATCACAAAACAACCTGGTTTTGCAAGGGGGGGTCCCATGACGTTTTGGCCTGGGGCTCAGCGGCCACCTAGGGAAACCTACCAAACCCACACATTTCTGAAAAGTAGACACCCGGGGGATTCCAGGGAGGTATGGCTTGCGTGGATCCCCCAACGTTTTCTTACCCAGAATCCCCTGCAAACCTGATATTTTGCTGAAAAATCACTTTTTCACACATTTTTGTGTGGTAAAGTTGTGGCATCACAGGGCTGACACAAATTTCCTACTGCCCAGCGTTCCCCAGGTCTCCCGATAAAAATGGTGCCTCACTCGGGTGGGAGGCCCAAGTAACGCGACAGGCAAGGGCTCACAACGTATTGAGGCGACCTCAAATTGCCTATCACAAAACGACCTGGTTTTGCAAGGGGGTCCCATGACGTTTTGGCCTGGGGCTCGGCGGCCACCTAGGAAACCTACCAAACCACACATTTCTGAAAAGTAGACACCCGGGGATTCCAGGGAGGTATGGCTTGCGTGGATCCCCCAACGCTTTCTTACCAGAATCCCCTGCAAACCTGATATTTTGCTGAAAAAATCACTTTTTCACACATTTTTGTGTGGTAAAGTTGTGGCATCACAGGGCTGACACAAATTTCCTACTGCCCAGCGTTCCCCCAGGTATCCCGATAAAAATGGTGCCTCACTCGGGTGGGAGGCCCAAGTAACTGCGACAGGCAAGGGCCCACAACGTATTGAGGCGACCTCAAAATTGCCTATCACAAAACGACCTGGTTTTGCAAGGGGTCCCATGACGTTTTGGCCTGGGGCTCGGCGGCCACCTACGAAACCTACCAAACCCACACATTTCTGAAAAGTAGACACCTGGGGATTCCAGGGAGGTATGGCTTGCGTGGATCCCCAACGTTTTCTTACCCAGAATCCCCTGCAAACCTGATATTTTGCTGAAAAAATCACTTTTTCACACATTTTCTGTGTGGTAAAGTTGCGGCATCACAGGGCTGACACAAATTTCCTACCACCCAGCGTTCCCCAGGTCTCCCGATAAAATGGTGCCTCACTCGGGTGGGAGGCCCAAGTACCTGCGACAGGCAAGGGCCCACAACGTATTGAGGCGACCTCAAAGTTGCCTATCACAAAACGATCTGGTTTTCCAAGGGGGTCCCATGAAGTTTTGGCCTGGGGCTCGGCGGCCACCTAGGGAAACCTACCAAACCCACACATTTCTGAAAAGTAGACACCTGGGGATTCCAGGGAGGTATGGCTTGCGTGGATCCCCCAACGTTTTCTTACCCAGAATCCCCTGCAAACCTGATATTTTGCTGAAAAAAATCACTTTTTCACACATTTTTGTGTGGTAAAGTTGTGGCATCACAGGGCTGACACAAATTTCCTACCACCCAGCGTTCCCCAGGTCTCCCGATAAAAATGGTGCCTCACTCGGGTGGGAGGCCCAAGTACCGCTGACAGGCAGGGCCCACAACGTATTGAGGCGACCTCAAAATTGCCTATCACAAAACGATCTGGTTTTCCAGGGGGTCCCATGACGTTTGGCCTGGGGCTCGGCGGCCACCTAGGGAAACCTACCAAACCCACACATTTCTGAAAAGTAGACACCAGGGGATTCCAGGGAGGTATGGCTTGCGTGGATCCCCAACGTTCTTACCCAGAATCCCTTGCAAACCTGATATTTTGCTGAAAAAATCACTTTTTCACACATTTTTGTGTGGTAAAGTTGTGGCATCACAGGGCTGACACAAATTTCCTACCACCCAGCATTCCCCAGGTCTCCCGATAAAAATGGTGCCTCACTCGGGTGGGAGGCCCAAGTACCGCAACAGGCAAGGGCCCACAAAGTATTGAGGCGACCTCAAAATTGCCTATCACAAAACGATCTGGTTTTCCAAGGGGGTCCCTTGACGTTTTGCCTGGGGCTCGGCGGCCACCTAGGAAACCTACCAAACCCACACATTTCTGAAAAGTAGACACCCGGGATTCCAGGGAGGTATGGCTTGCGTGGATCTCCCAACGTTTTCTTACCCAGAATCCCTGCAAACCTGATATTTTGCTGAAAAAAATCACTTTTTCACACATTTTTGTGTGGTAAGTTGTGGCATCACCGGGCTGACACAAATTTCCTACCACCCAGCGTTCCCCAGGTCTCCCGATAAAAATGGTGCCTCACTAGGGTGGGAGGTCCAAGTACCCGCAACAGGCAAGGGCCCACAATGTATTGAGGCGACATCAAAATTGCCTATCACAAAATGTTGTGGGCCCTTGCCTGTCGCGGGTACTTGGGCCTCCCACCCGAGTGAGGCACCATTTTTATCGGGAGACCTGGGGAACGCTGGGTGGTAGGAAATTTGTGTCAGCCCGGTGATGCCACAACTTTACCACACAAAAATGTGTGAAAAAGTGATTTTTTCAGCAAAATAACAGGTTTGCAGGGGATTCTGGGTAAGAAAACGTTGGGGATCCACGCAAGCCGTACCTCCCTGGAATCCCCGGGTGTCTACTTTTCAGAAATGTGTGGGTTTGTAGGTTTCCCTAGGTGGCCGCCGAGCCCCGGGCCAAAACGTCATGGGACCCCCTTGCAAAACCAGGTCGTTTTGTGATGGGCCATTTTGAGGTTGCCTCAATACGTTGTGGGCCCTTGCCTGTCGCGGTACTTGGACCTCCCACCTGAGTGAGGCACCATTTTATCGGGAGACCTGGGGGAACGCTGGGTGGTAGGAAATTTGTGTCAGCCGAGTGATGCCACGACTTTACCACACAAAAATGTGTGAAAAAGTGATTTTTCAGCAAAATAACAGATTTGCAGGGGATTCTGGGTAAGAAACGTTGGAGGATCCACGCAAGCCATACCTCCCTTGAATCCCGGGTGTCTACTTTTCAGAAATGTGTGGGTTTGGTAGGTTTCCTAGGTGGCCGCCGAGCCCGGGCCAAAACGTCATGGGACCCCTTGCAAAACCAGGTCGTTTTGTGATGGGCCATTTTGAGGTTGCCTCAATACGTTGTGGGCCCTGCCTGTCGCGGGTACTTGGGCCTCCCACCCGAGTGAGACACCATTTTTATCGGGAGACCTGGGGAACGCTGGGTGGTAGGAAATTTGTGTCAGCCCGTGATGCCGCGACTTTACCACACAAAAATGTGTGAAAAAGGGATTTTTTCAGCAAAATAACAGGTTTGCAGGGATTCTGGGTAAGAAAACGTTGGAGGATCCACGCAAGCCATACCTCCCTGGAATCCCCGGGTGTCTACTTTTCAGAAATGTGTGGGTTTGGTAGGTTTCCTAGGTGGCCGCCGAGCCCCGGGCCAAAACGTCATGGGACCCCCTTGCAAAACCAGGTCGTTTTGTGATGGGCCATTTTGAGGTCGCCTCAATACGTTGTGGGCCCTTGCCTGTCGCAGTACTTGGGCCTCCCACCCGAGTGAGGCACCATTTTTATCGGGAGACCTGGGAAGCGCTGGGTGGTAGGAAATTTGTGTCAGCCCCGTGATGCCACGACTTTACCACACAAAATGTGTGAAAAGTGATTTTTCAGCAAAATAACAGGTTTGCAGGGATTCTGGGTAAGAAAACGTTGGAGGATCCACGCAAGCCATACCTCCCTGGAATACCCCGGGTGTCTACTTTTCAGAAATGTGTGGGTTTGGTAGGTTTCCTAGGTGGCCGCCGAGCCCCGGGCCAAAACGTCATGGGACCCCCTTGCAAAACCAGGTCGTTTTGTGATGGGCCATTTTGAGGTCGCCTCAATACGTTGTGGGCCCTTGCCTGTCGCGAGTACTTGGGCCTCCCACCCGAGTGAGGCACCATTTTTATCGGGAGACCTGGGGAACGCTGGGTGGTAGGAAATTTGTGTCAGCCCCGTGATGCCACGACTTTACCACACAAAAATGTGTGAAAAAAGTGATTTTTTCAGCAAAATAACAGGTTTGCAGGGGATTCTGGATAAGAAAACGTTGGAGGATCCACACAAGCCATACCTCCCTGGAATCCCCGGGTGTCTACTTTTCAGAAATGTGTGGGTTTGGTAGGTTCTCTAGGTGGCCGCGAGCCCCGGGCCAAAACGTCATGGGACCCCCTTGCACAACCAGGTCGTTTTGTGATGGGCCATTTTGAGGTCGCCTCAATACGTTGTGGGCCCTTGCCTGTCGCTGGTACTTGGGCCTCCCACCCGAGTGAGGCCCCATTTTTATCGGGAGACCTGGGAACGCTGGGTGGTAGGAAATTTGTGTCAGCCCCGTGATGCCACGACTTTACCACACAAAAATGTGTGAAAAAGGGATTTTTTCAGCAAAATGTCAGGTTTGCAGGAGATTCTGGGTAAGAAAACATTGGGGATCCACGCAAGCCATACCTCCCTGGAATCCCAGGTGTCTACTTTTCAGAAAAGTGTGGGTTTGGTAGGTTTCCCTAGGTGCCGGCAGAGCTAGGGTTCAAAAACTACAGCTAGGCACTCTGCAAAAAAAGGGTCATTTTTCACTGTGAAAATGTGGTGCGTCCACGTTGTGTTTTGCGCTGCTTCCTGTCGTGGGAACTAGGCCTACCCACACAAGTGAGGTACCATTGATTTCGGAAGACCTTGGGGAACGCGGGGTGGGTGTAATTTTGTGGATCCACGCAGATTCCAGAACTTTCCACCACAGAAAAGTGAGGAAAATGTGGTTTTTTGCCAATTTTTAGGTTTGCAAGGGATTCTGGGTAACAGAACCTAGTGAGAACCAGTCAAGTCACCCCATCCTGGATTCCCCTGGGTGTCTACTTTTCAAAAATGTATAGGTTTGCTAGGTTTCCCTGAGTTCCGGCAGAGCTAGGGTTCAAAAACTACAGCTAGGCACTTTGCAAAAAAAGGGTCATTTTTTACTGTGAAAATGTGGTGCGTCCACGTTGCGTTTTGCGCTGCTTCCTGTCGCGGGCACTAGGCCTACCCACACAAGTGAGGTACCATTTTTTTCAGAAGACCTTGGGGAACGCGGGGTGGGTGGAATTTTGTGGATCCACGCAGATTCCAGAACTTTCCACCACAGAAAAGTGAGGAAAATGTGTTTTTTTGCCAATTTGTTAGGTTTGCAAGGGATTCTGGGTAACAGAACCTAGTGAGAGCCAGTCAAGTCACCCCATCCTGGATTCCCTGGGTGTCTACTTTTCAAAAATGTATAGGTTTGCTAGGTTTCCTAAGTGCCGGCAGAGCTAGGGTTCAAAAACTACAGCAAGGCACTTTGCAAAAAAAGGGTCATTTTTCACTGTGAATATGTGGTGCGTCCACGTTGCGTTTTGCGCTGCTTCCTGTCGCGGGCACTAGGCCTACCCACACAAGTGAGGTACCATTTTTTTCGGAAGACCTTGTGGAACGCGGGGTGGGTAGAATTGTGTGGATCCACGCAGATTCCTGAACTTTCCACCACAGAAAAGTGAGGAAAATGTGGTTTTTTTGCCAATTGTTTAGGTTTGTAAGGGATTCTGGGTAACAGAACCTGGTGAGAGCCAGTCAAGTCACCCCATCCTGGATTCCCCTGGGTATCTACTTTTCAAAAATGTATAGGTTTTCTAGGTTTCCCTAAGTGCCGGCAGAGCTAGGGTTCAAAAACTACAGCTAGGCACTTTGCAAAAAAAGGGTCATTTTTCACTGTGAAAATGTGGTGCATCCACGTTGCGTTTTGCGCTGCTTCCTGTCGCGGGCACTATGTCTACCCACACAAGTGAGGTACCATTTTTTTTAGAAGACCTTGGGGAACGCGGGGTGGGTGGAATTTTGTGGATCCACGCAGATTCCAGAACTTTCCACCACAGAAAAGTGAGGAAAATGTGTTTTTTGCCAATTTGTTAGGTTTGCAAGGGATTCTGGGTAACAGAACCTAGTGAGAGCCAGTCAAGTCACCCCATCCTGGATTCCCCTGGGTGTCTACTTTTCAAAAATGTATAGGTTTGCTAGGTTTCCTAAGTGCCGGCAGAGCTAGGGTTCAAAAACTACAGCAAGGCACTTTGCAAAAAAGGGTCATTTTTCACTGTAAATATGTGGTGCGTCCACGTTGCGTTTTGCGCTGCTTCCTGTCGCGGGCACTAGGCCTACCCACACAAGTGAGGTACCATTTTTTTGGAAGACCTTGTGGAACGCGGGGTGGGTGGAATTGTGTGGATCCACGCAGATTCCTGAACTTTCCACCACAGAAAAGTGAGGAAAATGTGGTTTTTTGCCAATTTTTTAGGTTTGCAAGGGATTCTGGGTAACAGAACCTGGTGAGAGCCAGTCAAGTCACCCCATCCTGGATTCCCTGGGTATCTACTTTTCAAAAATGTATAGGTTTGCTAGGTTTCCCTAAGTGCCGGCAGAGCTAGGGTTCAAAAACTACAGCTAGGCACTTTGCAAAAAAAGGGTAATTTTTCACTGTGAAAATGTCGTGCATCCACGTTGCGTTTTGCGCTGCTTCCTGTCGCGGGCACTAGGCCTACCCACACAAGTGAGGTACCATTTTTTTTGGAAGACCTTGGGAAACGCGGGGCGGGTGGAATTTTGTGCATCCACGCAGATTCCAGAACTTTCCACCACAGAAAAGTGAGGAAAATGTGTTTTTTTTGCCAATTTTTAGGTTTGCAAGGGATTCTGGGTAACAGAACCTGGTGAGAGCCAGTCAAGTCACCCCATCCTGAATTCCCCTGGGTGTCTAGTTTTCAAAAATGTATAGGTTTGCTAGGTTTCCCTAAGTGCCCGCAGAGCTAGGGTTCAAAAACTACAGCTAGGCACTTTGCAAAAAAAGGGTAATTTTTCATTGTGAAAATGTGGTACGTCCACGTTGTATTTTGAGCCATTTCCTGTTGTGGGCACAAGGCCTACCCACACAAGTGAGGTACCATTTTTATCGGGAGACTTAGGGTAACACATAATTGTAGAGCAACTGTTATTACCTATTGACTTTCGATGCATTTCTGCCTTCCAAATGAAAGACAATGTGTAAAAATAAGTCATTTTGAAAAATGACCTATAATTCTCATGCTAGTATGGGTACTCCCAATTCCGGAAATGTGCAAATATCTACTGTTTCTAAAATCTACATTTTGTTCCCATTTCAGAAATACATAGGTGTCTTTCATAACAATTTTTCCATGTATACATTTTCCCAAAATAATTGCTATATACCCGGTACATAATAAAAAACCATTGCAAGTCACTGCTCAGTTATTGGCTCTGGGTTCGTCGGGTTCTTGGTGAACCTACAAGTCCTATATATCCCCACAACCAGTAAGGTCCCGCGGATGTAACGGTATATTGCTTTCAAAGAGCTGTCATAATTAGAAGAAGTTACAGGTGAAAACGTTGACACAAAAGGCTGTTTTTTCCAACTAATTTTTAATTTGTCCTATATCTAACTGTTAGTTTCTATAAAGAAACCTTGAAGAATCTACACAAATGACCCCTTGCTGAATTCAGAATTTTGTCTACTTTACTAAAATGTATAGCTTTACAGGATCCATTATTGCTTTTATACCCATTTCTACCATTAACTGGAAGGAGGTTGAAAGCACAAAAAATAGCAAAAATAGGCTATGTCCCAGAAAAATGCCAAAACTGTTTAAATTTTTTGGTTTTCTGACAAAAGTCTGGCATTCCCTAAAAGCTGGGAAAATGGTGATTTCAGCCCCACAAACCCTTTTTTGATATCATTTGCAGGGAAAAACCCAGATGCTTTCATTTGCAGCACTTTTTTCCCATTTTCCCCCAAAAACCCAAAATTTTGCTGTATTTGACTAATTTCTGGGTCCCCTCCAGGGGAATCCACAAACCCTGGGTACCTTTAGAATCCCCAGGATGTTGTAAGAAAAGGACGCAAATTTGGCGCGGATACCTTATGTGGTCAAAAAGTTACAGGGGCCTAAGCGCGAACTACCCCAAATAGCCAAAAAAAGGCTTAGCACAGGGGGGGGAAAAGGCCTAGCAGCGAAGGGGTTAAACCGCATGCGTGAGATGAAATGTAGTGGTCAACATGTTTCAGCCGTGATAACCCGCAATCAGGCAAGGCTTTCGTCAGGACCTATAATATGCTGCTGCTTAAGTGATATGTGATGTAAAAGAAATTTAGAATCAAATACGGAACCATTGGTGCTTCCGGTTCCTCTTCTTGGAAAGGGGACGGTACCTAGTAGGAACAGATACGTAAGTACATGAGATAAAGACAGTGGCTTACAACACACATAAACAAACAATGTAAGTGGGATCAACAGACTCCTCTCCTTACATGCTACACCTCGTGTGTGTATATATAGTATAAAAACAATAAGTTTATGCTTACCCGCAATGACTCGGTAAATTGCTTCACCTCAACCTGGCGACAGCTCAGGGAAGGGGGCACTGCTCTATGGAAAAGTAATTGAGGGTGCCTGTGTCAATAAGACCGTGTTCACAAAAGTCTCAAAACCACAAGCCAAATGTAAAGATGGGCTTGCTAGAGTCACAAAGGGAGGAGAACCTATTCAGAGAGAAACCCATGATATGTTGAGGCATAAGGTCTATTCAACGACTACCTACAAGTTGGAGCATAAGAGTCTACTACTGAAAGTAAAAGGCCCAAGGTGTGTTGAAAAAACTCAGGATTTATAACAACACAAGATTATGTCAGAGCGGGATGTTAATAACCGTGACAAAATCGCTGATAATAACTTGAAACACTTGGACGGGTAAGATAAAGTGTTCAGTTTCCTATTGTAACATATTTACTGCTACCTTAATTACGGAGCACAGTAAAAACGCTTGACAAAAACTCAATGTAACCCTCGCACTCGACCTTTAACAGAGAGGGACATATGTCAAGGCATCAAACAATTGCAATCTATCCACAACTAGGAGCCAAGGGGGTATAAAAGAACAGGTCGCCCCCCACTCACCGAATTCAATACAATCAAAGACCTGCTCTATTAATTGTCTGGACTCCTATAGACGTCCACCATATATTTTCTCACACACACAATTTTATGTGGCGCAGCAATGGATCAGTATCTCCCATCTGCCATTAAGTGACTCAAATCACTACTTATACGCTCCATATTCTGTACTATCTCTACTAGTGTAACCCCTCCCAATGTCACCGGGGAAAACAAAAGTGAAAAGTGAGACCAAAGAAGGCAGTGCCTCACGGGAGTAACACCATGGGAGTTTACAGACTGGTACTCGCCTGTATCCTCAGGTTCTCATCATTAGCAACTGCCAACTTTTAAAATAAAATAAAGAGTGAGGAAAAAAAGAAAAATGTGGGAACTGTGTATGTTCCGTGCACACTACGTGAACCCTATATAGGAAACCGGGGTCTGGCATGAAACACCCAGTCTACCTACTCTAAAACCGAGCTCGACTACCACTAGCTAAACTACTTTATTCCTTTGCTGTGTGTCTGCTCTGTTAAAACCAACATGTTTCATTGCCCATAAACATTTGCGGCAACTTCATCAGGGTAGGGTCAGCGTCCTCACTGCATCACTTTCCTCTGTTCATCAAACCTACAGAGAACAGAAACAGTACACCCAGAACTCATCAACACATATATCAGCACAGGCAACAAACTAGGAAAAACTGTTCCTACACATGTAGCACAGAAAACACAAACTGAGTATTTATAGTGCTAGTAGTAAGGAATCTCGACATCACATATGATATATTTACCAAAAGGTTGCCAAACTTCGGCATACCCGCAACCTCATATCATTGCTTCTAACCCTGTGTATGTGTACTAGTCCACAGACACAACGTCCGTCTCAGTCGCTGCTCTCAATCAGTCTGTATAAAAGAGAGGGGAAATATTACAACTGTTCTCACAAGTTCTCCAAACCCCTGAAGCAAACAAATTAAGCTCAAGTGACGGTGGAAAAACTTCTCTCTATAACAAACGGAACAACTAAAACTAATAAAACTGCCCGCATACTTCCTCGTTGGCATGTATGGACCGCATATGTCAATCCCAGCAATCCACTCTGCTTGCTTCCGCCCTCTGGTCATCTAGGTACATAGGTGTTCTAAAAAATCGACCCCCCTACTACTCGGTGGCGATTCATCCCCGTTTTGTCAGCCCGTCTCCCTCCCAATGCTGTACATTCCTTAGGAAAGAAACCCTCCTCCATCAATGGAAGTTTTTACAGCTTACCGAGACACCTCGGGTTACCGGCCTCCGCTCAGCACCTCATCATGTTCCTCTCGCTGTGCAGTATTTCTAGAGCAGCACACGCTGCCTCAAATTAATTGGACCCGCCCAACTTACGGTCCTCACAAACTATTCCCACCCAGTCAGTCCAACTAGGCGGCCATCTTAGAATGCGTTCCCATCTACCATACGCCCCGTGTCTACAGGTCTGGATAGATTACATATTTCAAAGTGTGTATATTACTAACGGGTAGTTATAATTACCATAATGTATTCCTCAGTCCTCAGATCAGACATAAATTACGGGGTGATGCATCATGTGCCTATCACTGCAGAATTTTTCTCGAGCAGCGCATCCTGCCTCAGATTAATTAGACCCACCCAGCTTATGGTCCTCACACACTATTCCCACCTAGTCAGTCCAACTCGGTGGCCATCTTAGAGTGTGTTACCGACTACTACAAGCCCAGTGTATTCAGGTCTTGATAGATTACATATTTTGAAATATGCATCTTCCTGACAGGTAGTTGTAATTGCCATAGTGTATTCCACAGTCCTCAAGTCAGACTTAGATTACAAAATGATACACCTACTTAATTCTGTGGTACCTATGGACATTATTAGATGTCGCTATTCCTCACGTGACATCCACACCCTATATTCAAACAATTGCACACAAGCTACCCGCTATGTTGTTGCGGTAGCAAGACAGAGATCCTGTCAGACTTGATTGTGGATCGTATCAAAGTCTCTAGAATTCTAAAAGGGACAAGAAAAAAGAAAATGGGGACAGACTCCCGCAGCGACACTCACCTCTCTGTCGGTACCCCAGACGAGCAGAGTCTGTAACCGGAGGTGAGAGTCGCCTATCTCGGTCACTCTTAAATACGGCTTAGAAATGAATTAACTCAGACCCGGTGTGTGGTCCGGTTTGGTCCCGATGTTGACACGCATGCGCAAAAACGTTCCACTGATCCGCCGCGCATGCGTCTAATGCTAAAAGCCTGCCAGGACATGTAGTTTCCGATGCAGGTCTCGCGTGAATGCAAATGCAGAACAAAAACAGTATACGTTGGGTCTTAAGAAAATCTGTTAATGGGACCCGATCGCAAAAATAAGTTAAAAAATAGTGATTCTGCGTGGCACTACCCAGAAGGTGCATAATGAGCCCAAAACTAGTCATCAATAGCGATCAGTCTGGACAACTTGGTTAAATGCCATCAAAAGGTAGCACACCATGACCCAAATCGGGGGTGCCAAGAATTACTAGTGTACAACAAATAAACCTACATGACTAGATACAAAATGTTCTGGTTAGTAGCATGCGTGCTAATAATCTCATTTGGAAAGCTACAAAAATCACGCTTTGTGTATGATACGTGTTAAAAAAGGATTATTACGCGCAAAAGCTTACACCATTAATGTCATGTTAGAGGTTCATATCTAAGAGTGGAGCATAAGGCAACTTGCTGACCTGAATAGTGTCACAGCTTACAGGGAAACCCATGGGATTTCATCATTTAAACCCACATTGTCATGGTTGAGCCTATGTACCCATCGTTGTTCGTGCCTGAACAGGTATGTGGAGATGTCTGTGACATGAGCAGGAATGTATGGTTTTTCTAACACCGTCCATTTGAGGTCTTCTGGGGAATGGTTAGTTTCTAAAAAGTGATTTGTGAGTTTGGTGGCAGTTTTTTTACATCGGATAGTACTCTTGTTTGTGTTCTAAAATACAAGTCTTCACCTTCCGGGTAGTCATACCCGCATACCGCAACGTGCACGGGCAAGTAATCAGGTAAATAAGCTTGTCGCTGTTGCAATTTGTATGTTGGGACAGTGTCCATGGTTGTGAGGTCCCAATATCAATGGAGATTGTGTGTTCTGTTTGTGGACAGGCTGCACACATACCACAGGGAAAATGGCCTTTGACAGCAGGTAAGTTCCAGAGAGTGTTCTGATTCCCTGACTTAGTGATGCGTGGACGTGTGTGCACTAACTGATCCTTAATATTGGTGCTCCGTTTGAAGGAAAACAGTGGTTGAGGTAGAGTGGTGTTCCCAATGTTTAATATTTTCTAATTGGCCAGAATACTCTTTTTGATTTTATTGGAGAAGCTACAAAAGCTATTCACACATGTGAGTCTAGGGCTCGCTTCTTTAGGACCACTTGGCTCGATGAGTGCTTCCCTGTTGTTGTTGGCTGCACGTTTCATCGACCTCTTTATCAGCTTCTTAGGGTAGTTCCTCGCATTAAGTTGGAGAGCCAGATCATGGGCATGTACTCGGTATTTAGAGGTTGAGGAGCAATTCCTCCTGATTCGTAAAAACTGCCCGAACGGCAGATTATCGTGCAGGGCTTTGTGGTGGTAGCTTTTGTGTGACAGAAGCGAGTTCCTGGCCATAGGTTTCTTGTATACTTCAGTACCCAGACCGCCACCTGAGGGAAAAATCCGGACATCCAAAAAAGGTAAACTGATGTTACTATACTCACAGGTGAATTTAAGGAAATCATTCCTGCTGTTCAACCACATCTTGAACTCAGTGATGGAAATAGATGTGCCTCTCCAGACAACTAACACGTCGTCAATATAGCATTTCCATAACAGTATATGATCTTTATATGGATTATCACCACAGAAAATATGATTCTGTTCAAACAGATGTACATAAAGATTGGCCAGGCTTGGAGCAAAAACCCTCCCCATTGAAGTTCCTGATATTTGTAGAAATAGCTGTTCTTCATGTTGAAAGAAATTTTCTTTCATTGCCAAGCGGGCACAGCTCATGATGAACTTCACTGGAGTGATGGTATCCAAGTCTCTGTTCTCCAAAAGTGTTTGTATGTCTGTTAATGTCTCATCTTGGGGAATACAAGTGTACAAGTACTCAACATCAAAGGATACCAGGTAATGGCTGGTGACATCGAACGGAGTATCTTCCACCAGACGGAGAATATCTTTTGTGTCTTGGAGATATGTCGGCATCTCCATGACCAGGGGCCTCAGGAAATGATCCACAAATGTAGAGAGAGGTTCCAAGAGGGATCCCAGACCGGAGATGATGGGGCGGCCAGGTGGTGGTCTCTGTTCCTTGTGTATTTTAGGCAATGCGTAAAAAATGGAGTGACTGGATGAGCTTTAACCAGAAAGGAAGCTTCTTGTGTGGTTATCCAGCCGTTGGATCTTGCCTCATCGACTAGCATCTTAATCTCATTCTGTAGCCTCTTTGTCGGATCTTCTCTTAGAGGTTTGTAGAACCGGGTATTCCCGAGCTGTCTTAAACATTCGGTGCAGTAAGCCGAAGTATCCATTATGACAATGGCGCCGCCCTTGTCTGCCGGTTTAATCGTGATCGAGGTGTCACTCGCCAATGTTTTCATTGCCCGTTGTTCCTGTCTTGTTAGATTCTGGTACTGTCTTTCTGATCCCTCGCAGATGGGGGTGACCTGAGTCGTAACAGCTTTCTCAAAGGTCAATACTTGCGGGGGAATCTGATGTGTGGGTGGATTGAAAGTGGACTTGTTCTTAAGACCTGTGTTAGTATATGTCTCTGCAGTGGTTTCTTGTACTCGGTCTCTGAAAAAGAAGTTCAGGCAAATCTTCCGAAAGAACAGAGCTAGTTCTTGCTTAATCACAAAGGTGTCACCTCTGTGCGAAGGTACATAACCCAATCCTTTATTCAGGAGGGCTAATTCGTCTGTACTCAGTTGTCGGTTACTCAGGTTGATGACTAAATCGTCTCGTTGCTGCTCCCCGCTTGAACTTCCGTCATGCTCCGTGTCATCCGTGTTGACGGCGGAGGGCCCCAATGCACTTGGGCTTGTTGGTTCCGCCGTTTTCCTCTTGATCTGCCCCGGCCATACCCTAAAAATGGCTGGTTGGGGAAAAATTGTGGTTGCGGTTGATAAGGAAAAATTTGACCATGCGGTGGGAGATTAGGATATCCGAATGGCGCCGGTGGCCACCACTGAGGTGGTGGAGGTGGGCCACCTCGATAGCCTCACCAGTTACCCCTACTTCTCCGGTTGGTGCCTCTGTTCATCGGGTCGCCATGGTTTGAAGTGTCTGAGTCGCTCGACCAGTCTTCACTTCCTGATGTGGAATAGTTTGAGCCATATCTTCTGCCCTGACGGTTGAATTGTGCTGGGACAAACTCATCACTGGTGTATGGATACACCTTTTCCATTGAGAAACGAGCAAGCTCCTTCTTGAATTTGGTAATCTTTGAAGCCAGGATCGTGTCTTTAAACTCTCTGTTTGTTTTGTTAGTCTCCTCATTTTGTTTTTTGAATAGAGTTGTTGATATTGCCACTTTAATCTGGGATTCTAAAGTCTGTATTTCAATGAGAATTGTATCTGCGATCCGTTTGCCAGTGTTAATGATAAGGATCAGCCAGTCGCGGGTGCAACATCATGCCACAAGAGACCAATCCTTCAAAAACACTTTATCCTCCAGAAACAATTGTGGTGCATTGGTGACTATTAATCCTGTAGAGGCGCAATTGCCCCTCAGATATTCTGTCATGATTGCCCCATGAATATAGATGCGGGAATGAGATTTTTTCAGAAGCAGAAGCTTGGACCAGTCATCACCTTGTGTTGGAGGTCCGCCCTGAAAGGTGTCTATTATGCTTGGCATGGTCAAGATGGATTGTGCCACAGTGTCATCAAAGGCTAAGCCTTGTCGTTCAGCCATCATTGGTAGAAAAATCTCAACAAATGATAAGGTTTCAAACAAAGAAGCTCTCTCTAGCTCCTTGACTCAGACAAGAGTGGTTGGACAGCGAGTATCCTCCTAGGGAACTCTGTGAAACTGGACCCGCAGCCGAGGCTGCTCAGAGATGCTATACAAAGAAAGATTTAGAGGAAGGGTCCTAGGGAAAATTTTAAAGACCTGCACAGGATTACATACCCAATTCTATACATCAAAAATACCAAACAAAATCCTTGGGTCTATTCTAATAGAAGACACTGACTATATCACACAGACCTAACTGTGGGATAATCCCTTTTAGGACGAAATCCCTCACCCACCAAAGGTGGCATGCTTCATCATTTGGGATTCTCCTCTCAGAGGAAAACCTAGTTTAAAACATCTTTGGACTCTATATACTAATAAACGATCTTACCTAAACCATGAATACATTTATATAATCTTCACTAGGCTGAAAAAAGCTTTTGTTACCATAGTGGATTTCAATAGCACAATAATGCAGCATTAAGCCTACGACATTTCTCATACCTTGTAGAGTCTCTTTTATGCGCTTTCCCAAAAAAACATATACTTCGGCCTCTATCATATCGAAATGAACTGAGGTAAGGTAACACGATCCACATATAGCGTGACATCATTTCTGTCACTGGGGCTACTGTGGCATTAATAATGAGAGTTCGCCTTGATATTTTGGCAAACTAGTTAAACTCGAGGGGGTTCTGTATGTAATGACAAGCCCATATGATAGAGGCCGAAGTATATGTTTTTTTGGGAAAGCGCATAAAAGAGACTCTACAAGTAGCACATATAGAGTCCTAAACAGGGTTTAATGGGTATGAGAAATGTCGTAGGCTTAATGCTGCATTATTGTGCTATTGAAATCCACTATGGTAACAAAAGCTTTTTTCAGCCTAGTGAAGATTATATAAATGTATTCATGGTTTAGGTAAGATCGTTTATTAGTATATAGAGTCCAAAGATGTTTTAACTGTCATAGAATTTGTGTGATGCTGACTATTAAATATATAATAGTGGTTTTTTAGATTGATTGTGATCATAATTATGGATTTTATGAACAGTTTGCTAAATAGTATAATGTACAGTGATATAAGGTAACAATGATTTATGAACTGTAATAATTAGAATATTAAGAGTTCTAAACAAAAATATATGATTTTGCCCCATACAGGAGTTGGTACTAATGGTAACCACACAGTGCCATTTAGAGAGAGCTATAAGTTTGTCTTGAAAAAGATGGAAAAATAATAGAACCATCGAAACGCGTCGACGCTTGTGTAGCATAATCCGTGGAACAAGCTTATCCTGCAGATAAAAGACAATACAGTATATCCAGGAGTAGCTAGATAAAGTGTTCCTATCGGATATGTTTTTTATGACAAAGTGTATTGTCTTAGTGTTTCTCTCTAATGTATGAATTTGGGGTTGGTGGAATGAATGTTATTTGTATATGAACTTGATATTTTGTACTATTGTGATTTTTATAGGGTTTTTATGACATTGTGATTCATGTGATGTTTTAATTCAAAATAAAAAAAAATAAAAAAATAAAAATCTTTTAATTGGTGTATATGTAATTGGTAGGCTCTACCATGTGGGCTGTATCAGTTGTGGTTTGATGGAGTAACGCAGGGGTGGCATTATTTTCTTCGTGTGCCCAAGCATTGCACTGAGTGATCTGACATAATTCTCTACCAAGGGAAAACTTTTTCTACCTTTAAGTAGTACCCTATTCCCCTGGTTTGGTTTAAGGGGTCTCTCTCTTTTCTTTTACCTATATAGCACAGCCCCTTTGGGTTGGAGAGGTTACTTGTGGACGAGAATTGATATAGTCCAAGAGGTGGCCAGACAGGCCTCTGCGGTGAATAAAATGGATAATTTTAAGACGTTTGGTTTTTCTGAAGACCAATTCAACAAGCTTATCAATCAAAACCCACGCACAGGGAACAAATCAATGACTAATGGTAACAGTCATGAACAAATAATAAAAATTTTGAATCTAAAGAAAAAATTAATAAGGACAGAACTCCATGCTGATTTTTTAATTGAGTACTTGAAAGCTGGAGTTATTCCGATTGGATTACGCATCAGAAACGAGCCTGGGTTATTTTTTGAGAATAGAACATTTTTAGAAGTTTGGACCCATATAGCAAACCGATGTAGTAGGGATTGGTTGATTTTAATAATATAAACCGCACAGGAAGTAGTGATTATCGAGAAGAAACAATTAGAAGAGAATGCTTTAAAACAAAATACAGCTCTGGAAGATGCTAAGAAGAAGATTGAGGAGTTAGAAATGGAAACTAATGGCTATCGTGAATACCTTATCAATAAAAAAACTATGAAACTTAGGAAGGACATAGAGAAATTTAGTGTGGAAGTGGCATATCCATTCTTGGAAAAAGAATATTATAACACAAAGAAGGAACAAAGGTGGGAGAAACCACAATACCAAAGACAAGTGCACTCCAGAGGGGGGAATAGGAGAATAACCTTCTCCGAATCCTCGGGGACAGGGAGCGAAGAGGAACAGATCAATGAGCAACCAGGCAGAGTTGCACCTAATTATGAGCGTGAGTCTTTTTTAGGCGTGCGCCAGAACCGAGGACAGAGAAATTATCGGAACTATGCCAGGGAAGAACCGATGAGAAACCATCTACCTCAGAACCACTCAGCTCAGGACTATCTCAAGACCAGGAACCAGCGGTATTGGAGGTAGAGGAATTTCCCATTATAAATTTATCGCATAGAGTCCTAACAACAGATGAGAAGGAAGTGTTAAGGAAAGGATTTAGCTTTGCCCCAACTGCTCCTCCGAATAAGTTTGAATTAGAAAAGGACATGAGGAGTTTTTTTTTTAAAAATAAGATTGAATAGGTTTTTCGCGGAAAGGACATATGAACCAGCCCATAATGTATCAGGTCTTAAACCTAAATCAATTTTTACTCCCAGCTTGAGTCAAGTGGACAAAAATGTGGAACTTTTTGAAAAGGTAGTGGAGATTGAAATTAAGAACATCATGGAGAATGATCATAGTCAAAACAACAACCTGTCACTTCCACATAGGAAGGCGTTAAAGACACTCCAGGATTGTGACTTAATTACCATTAAACCCGCCGATAAGGGCGGGGGGTTGTTGTTTTAGATACAAATGACTATGAAAGTAGAATGAGGACATTACTTAATGTCAGTAACCACTATAAAAGAGTGCCCCTCCAAACTATTGACGAGTTAAAAAGAGATGTAGCCCAACTTTTGGAGAATGGTAAAGAAGAGTCACTGATATGTGATAGTGAGTATAGGTTTTTGTCCAATAATAATCCTATCATTCCGGCGATCTATGGATTGCTGAAAATCCACAAAGATATAGTGGATCCACCAATGAGACCAATTGTGAGCAGCCTGGGCTCACTATTGGAGCCACTCAGTAAATATGTGGATTTTTTTTAAGACCTATTGTCCAGAAACAAAAATCATATCTTAAGGATACAGCTCATACTATTTCGATTTTCGAAGGACAGGGCTTTAACAGGGTGACCCAGCTCCTGGTCACCCTGGACATTGAAGCTCTGTACACGAATATCCCCCAAGACGATACCATCATGGTGATGTCATCTATTTTAAATGATGAAGATCTCAATGGGGGCCATAAAGAGTTTATATTGGATTGTATTGGTATGGTCTTGAAAAATAACATCTTCCTGTTCAAGGATGAACTCTATAAGCAGATCAAGGGGACCAGCATGGGGGCAACTTGTGCCCCCAGTCTGGCATGTCTCTATGTGAGTAATTTCGAGCATAAACATATTTACAATGAGATGGCCCCATACTATGAGAACATTACCTGCTGGCACCGCTTCATAGATGATATTATCTTTATCTGGAACGGTGCCAGCAGTGATTTGATGCAGTTTTTAGAATGGTTAAACCTGGGAGACAACAATTTGAAGTTTACGGCCCAATTTAGCGACACCAGTGTAGACTTTCTAGATATCCGAGTGAAGGATACGCAGGGTGTCTTAGAAGTCGAGTTGTTTTCTAAGCCCACGGATAAAAACACTCTTTTACAGTACGGAAGCAATCATCCAAAATCACAAAAGGATAATATTCCTTTTGGAGAATTTCTTAGGTTGCGCCGAAATTGTACGAATCTTACGGATTTTTATTATCATGCAGGCATAATGGAAAACAAATTGAAGGATAGGGGATATCCAAAAAAACGAGTAAAACACTCCTTCAAACGTGCAAGGTTTTACGACAGGGATTATTTGTTAAATATGAACAAACAAAAAGAGAACAAATCTTTGGAAAGAATAGTGTTTGTGAGCCAGTACTCGGGTATGAGTAATAAAATTAAAAATATAATCAACCGTAATTGGAAGATCTTAAACAATGGTCTTCCAAATCCTTTGACAAAACCTCTTTTTTCATTTAGGCGTAATAAAACCATAAGGAATGCTCTAGTTAAAACATATAAGAAAATTGATGGCGATAGCCAAACCACCCTATATAATCAAAAAGCGGTAGGTAATTATAGGTGTGGCACGTGTTCAATCTGCCCACAGTGTATTGAGGTAAAAAATCTGAATTTCAATGGCAAAACATTAACAGTAAAAACATTGAACAACTGTCGGAGTCAGAGCGTAGTGTATTTGCTGATTTGCCCATGTGGAATGGGGTATGTAGGGGAAACAAGCAGGGAACTGCGTATCCGACTGCTGGAACATAAGTCTGCGTTGAAAAACAAAAAAGAAAATGCTCCGTTGACCGAACACTATCTGAAGAGCAACCACAAATGTAATCAGTTTAGCTGGTTCATACTAGAAAAAGTGAGCATAAGTAGGAGAGGAGGTAACCTTGATACCATAAGAAAAATGCGTGAACAATGGTACATGTGCCATCTTGATACCATTGACAAAGGTCTGAACTCCCGTGAGGACTGGATGAAACTGATTGCTAATCAGTGAGCCCTATGAGATGTGCCGTTGATTAGACCACCCACACGTAGTTTCTGACTTCAAGATTCAGTCTATTGATACGGTACACCTGTTATGGCGTAGAATAGCTGGATCGATTATGAAATTGTAAATAGTTTTATATATCGATTTATCACCCATTATGAGCTTTGGGTTTTGTAGTATTAGGTATGGGTCATTATTTCAACCAAAATAGACATAACTACACATTTCACATTAATATGAGAATTATGTGGGGGTAAGAGAATAAAAAGGAGTGGCGTAGTGTGGAATAAGTTCAGGATACAAGAATGATTGGGCCATGGAATGCCAGTGATTGTTACATCTTTTCTATGAAAAATAGTATGCAATAAGTTGTCATGTATTTGTATGACGACACGGTAGCGACGTGAGAAAGATGTAAATAACCCTGGTTAATAGATATAGGATAGAATATAGTGCCAGGTTGCATTACATATATAAAAGTATTTTTTGTTTATTTGATAGGGATATATCCTGCAGTAACTCGATCACCAGGTACGACGGGGTGTCAAGGGAGCCAACTTCTGGGTTATAACAAGAAAGAGTGAAGTAGCTGCTCTAGTGCTCGGCTATGAGTATGGTACTTCCGGGTTATAAGGAGCAGAGCCGACAGGCCAGCAACAGGAGGGTAGTGGAATACGCGGCTGTTAACAATTAGGAGTTAACTGTTGGAACCAATGAAATGGTAGAAATTCGGGTATTTAAAATGGGTCCGTTGACGCCGTGGGTGTTGGTATACCGTAGACGTAAGGATTTTCCGGGAGATCAGTGGAAAGTGAAGCCATAAGGTAAGGTGATAGTAAGGTCGAGGCAGGCCGGAAGAGATTTTTTTGAAATATAAAAAGAAAAAACATTTTTTTTCTTTCCTTCTGCTCGTAATGTAATATTAATTGGGAACCAGGTGGTGCCCATCTATAACAGAAACCCCAATGGTTTTGTTTTACAGTGTCCAGAACGGGAAGAGGGAGCCCCACTTTGACAAGTTTTTATTAACAACAGAAGGAATCCAGGCCGATAAATTAAAAGAAAAAGACAGGTACGATGGTGCAGTAGTCTAGGTATCTGTGACGTAGTCGAGCTCAGATAAGTGTGAATAACTGAGAGTAGATCTCTCCTCTTTTTAGATTTTAAACGGTAATAAAACGAGGCGGATCAGCAAAGAAGACTGCAAAAGGGAAGCATACTTAAAAGAGGAATCTCTGAGTGAGCAGTGAATCTCCAGACTCGAGTAGGTGATAATAGGATAATGTGCTCGTAAACAAACAGAAAGGATAAATGATCCCGTTAGGCGGGAGAGAAGTCAGTTACATAATGTACTGGTATTTTCTGTCCTTTTTGAAAATAGATGTGGGGGACTGTGAGCTGAGAACATGTTATGCAGACCGATAGATCTGGCGCACAAAAAATCGAAATGAAATGAGGTAAAGTAACACGATCCACATATAGCGTGACATAATTTCTGTCACTGGGGCTACTGTGGCACTAATAATGAGAGTTCGCCTTGATATTTTGTCAAACTAGTTAAACTCGAGGGGGTTCTGTATGTAATGACAAGCCCATATGATAGAGGCCGAAGTATATGTTTTTTTGGGAAAGCGCATAAAAGAGACTCTACAAGTAGCACATATAGAGTCCTAAACAGGGTTTAATGGGTATGAGAAATGTCGTAGGCTTAATGCTGCATTATTGTGCTATTGAAATCCACTATGGTAACAAAAGCTTTTTTCAGCCTAGTGAAGATTATATAAATGTATTCATGGTTTAGGTAAGATCGTTTATTAGTATATAGAGTCCAAAGATGTTTTAAACTGTCATAGAATTTGTGTGATGCTGTCTATTAAATATATAATAGTGATTTTTAGGTTGATTGTGATCGTAATTATGGATTTTATGAACAGTTTGCTAATATTATAATGTACAGTGATATAAGGTAACAATGATTTATGAACTTTAATAATTAGAATATTAAGAGGTCTAAACAAAAATATATGATTTTGCCCCATACAGGAGTTGGTACTAATGGTAACCACACAGTGCCATTTAGAGAGAGCTATAAGTTTGCCTTGAAAAAGATGGAAAAATAATAGAACCATCGAAACGCGTCGACGCTTGTGTAGCATAATCCGTGGAACAAGCTTATCCTGCAGATAAAAGACAATACAGTATATCCAGGAGTAGCTAGATAAAGTGTTCCTATCGGATATGTTTTTTATGACAAAGTGTATTGTCTTAGTGTTTCTCTCTAATGTATGAATTTGGGGTTGGTGGAATGAATGTTATTTGTATATGAACTTGATATTTTGTACTATTGTGATTTTTATAGGGTTTTTATGACATTGTGATTCATGTGATATTTTAATTCAAAATAAAAAAATAAATAAAAAAAATTCTTTTAATTGGTGTATATGTAATTGGTAGGCTCTACCATGTGGGCTGTATCAGTTGTGGTTTGATGGAGTAACGCAGGGGTGGCATTATTTTCTTCGTGTGCCCAAGCATTGCACTGAGTGATCTGACATAATTCTCTACCAAGGGAAAACTTTTTCTACCTTTAAGTAGTAGTACCCTATTCCCCTGGTTTGGTTTAAGGGGTCTCTCTCTTTTCTTTTACTTACAACACACATAAACAAACAATGTAAGTGGGATCAACAGACTCCTCTCCTTATATGCTACACCTCGTGTGTGTATATATAGTACAAAAACAACAAGTTTATGCTTACCCGCAATGACTCGGTAAATTGCTTCACCTCAACCTGGCTCAGGGAAGGGGGCACCGCTCTATGGAAAAGTAATTGAGGGTGCCTGTGTCAATAAGACCGTGTTCACAAAAGTCTCAAAACCACAAGCCAAATGCAAAGTTGGGCTGGCTAGAGTCACAAAGGGAGGAGAACCTATTCAGAGAGAAACCCATGATATGTTGAGGCATAAGGTCTATTTAACGACTACCTACAAGTTGGAGTATAAGAGTGCACTACTGAAAGTAAAAGGCCCAAGGTGTGTTGAAAAAACTCAGGATTTATAACAACACAAGATTATGTCAGAGCAGGATGCTAATAACCGTGACAAAATCGCTGATAATAACTTGAAACACTTGGGGGCATATTCACAAGGACTTATCGCCGAGTTATCGCCACCTTAACGCATCAAAAGTGGAGATAGATTTAACGCCCCATTCACAAGTGGGTGCAAACTGCAGACATCGCCAGTATTCCAGCGATAACTGCCGCTAAATTTATCACCACAGGTGACACCACCAACTAACCCTAATGAGATGCAGAGTAGGCGTTCCCGTGCAAAAACATACGAAAACACCACTACACCACTTTCACAACAAACTGCCAGATCTGCGATGCGAACCAAAAACACGCGATAAGCCGCGGTAGCAGCAGGGAATTAACACCTGCCTTTTGCTGGTGTTAAGCAGGACGACTACCTGCAGCATGAAAGGGAGGCCAGCCAAGAGCCACATCTGAAGACCCACAGATGCCATGGAGCCAATGATCATGCAGCTCGGAGGCCCATGAGGGCCACAACACCCACCGCCACCACCCTTAGGCCCGCCACCACCCCCAGGACCCGTCCCGCCCCCCCTGGACCACCACAGAGGCAGCGTACACAAAGACAGCGGGCCCACCTTAAACGCACCAGCCGCACAGACCGAACGCCAGAGGAGGACATTTCCCACTACAGGCCCAAAAGGACAACCATCCCCCGCATCCTGACCCACATCGCCCACCTGCTGACGATACCAACACAGCGGACAACCAACATCCCTCCGCAGACAAAGCTGCCGGCTGTGCTGCACATGTTGGCCTCTGGTACCTTCCAACCCACAACTGCCAGAGTCAGAGGAGTCTCACAGCCAGCCCCATCCAAGTTCATCACACCTGTCCTGGATGCCATCATCATCATGGTACCCCAGCACCTCCACTTCACCCACACTGTGCAGGAACAGCTGGAGACCAAGCAAGGCTCCTACGCCATAGCTGGATTCCCTCACGTGTCGGGGGCAATCGACTGCACACATGTACCCCTCGTACCCCCTGCCGACACTGAACACAACTACCGCAACAGAAAGCACACGCATCCCATGAATGTGCAGGCAATAGTGGACCACCCGGGACTCCTCAACAATGTCGTGGCCAACTACCCAGGCAGAGTGCATGATTCCTACATCTCCCGACAGTCCATCATCAACCAGTGCCCCCAGGATGGCACCTGCAGTGCTCGTTAGTAAGTACCAAAAGAAAACACCACACACCTCACCCCACAGTCATGCAACTCACGACACTGGCAATGGGCACGCAGCAGAACTACATGCAACATGCCACACAACATGCCAACCGACCAGACACGACAAAACGACTCCATTGGGAACCTGGGCTTGCCATGCACACAACCCAGCCACGGCATGGCACCACAGCCACACAATAGCAGAATGTGAGGAGAGGCTAGGAGCAGGCATGTGCGAGAGCGGCAAGTGACTAATGAATGAGAACCTACCCAATGCCAGGTGTGGCGTGGAGGTGCCGGACAGACTCCAATGTGCAAACCATGGAAATGGCCATGTGGACATTAACTGCTGATGCATGGAGTGTAGTGGCTGTGGACGCTACCATGTCCCACAGACTGTGGGGCAGAACGCGGAAATGTCGCACGTTACCCCCCCCCTGTATGCGCGGGCGAAGTGGGTTGGCCCTGCGTATGCTAGGCCTGCGTAGGGGTGTGAATAAAAACCCTGTCGCACTGGGCGTGGTTCTCTTTCGGAATGGCAAACGTGTCTGCCAGGGCGGCGCCTCTCAGCCCGCCACGAGGCCGGCGCCGTGCGCGGCGGGGCCTGCGTCCCTGTGCGCCTGCTGCACCCCGGGCCGCTGGTCCCCAGAGCCATCATGCCTGCCCCAGCGCACCAAGGAGGCTCCCCTCACCTGCCGACACTGGCGTGTGTCAAAGAGGGCCCACCATGTGCCGGTGCAAGCTCCAAGCCCCAGTCCCGCGACCTTTGCAGCCTCCGCAGACCATCGCTGGCATCCATGACGCTGGCCCACAGTACTCCTTTCTCATTGACATACTCCACCGGCGTACTCTTCGGCCCAGTTATTGGCACATGTTGTACTGAGTCGTGAGTTAAGAATGGCAGTGACCCCAAGTCTGTGGCAGCGTCCACATCACTATACTCCCTCCGATCAGTGAAGCCAAAGTCTGCATCGCAAGCCTGCGACACGTGGTGCCACTAACCCTGTTCAACGCAAGCCGGCGACACGTGGTGCCACTAACCCTGATCAACGCAAGCCGGCGACATGTGGTGCCACTAACCCTGTTCAACGCAAGCCGGCGACACATGGTGCCACTAACACTGTTCAACGCAAGCCGGCGACACGTGGTACCACTAACCCTGTTCAACGCAAGCCGGCGACACTTGGATGAGGGCTCAGGCCTACACTGCGGTCCAGTAGGTCCCACATGTGGAACTGTGTCCTGAGTCTTGAATGGCAGTGACCCCAAGTCCGTGGCAGCGTCCACATCACTGAACTCCCTCCGATCAGTGAGGCCAAAGTCTGCATCGCAAGCAAACGACACATGTCTGTGGGTCCGTGCTGACCACTGCCCCCGGCCTACACTGCGGTCCAGTAGGTCCCACATCCAGCACGTAGTCGTGATTCATGAATGGCAGAGTCCATACCAGTGAACGCACGGAGAGGAGTAAGAGGAAGATGCGGCTCTGTCCGGATGAAAGCCGGATCCTCGTCACGGAGGTGACCAAACACTAGCAACAACTGACCTGGTGCCACCAACCCTGTTCACTGCAAGTCCGCGTCCCGTGGTGCCACTGAACCTGAACTACGCAGGCTGGTGGGACCATCCAACGTAAGCCGGCGACACTCGGTGAATGGCCCCTGCTGACCGCTGCCTCAGGCCTACACTGCGGTCCAGTAGGTCACACATGTGGAACTGTGTCTTGGGTAAGATATGGAGGAGTCCACAACATTGGACATGCCTCATCGCAGGCGGTATCCCCTATCAGCACTGGTGCCACTAACTCTGTGCGCAATGAGTCATGGGCACTTTCTGGTTGGACTTTGGTGGCGTCTGAGTCCATGGCCTGGGGGTTGTCTGCATCATCATCTGGCTGGGCCGGACTTGGTGTTCGACATGTGTCTGTTCCATTCATCTCCACCATAGTGACTGTTTCTGTGTGGTTCTGCACTCTGCATCATGCCCTGGGGGTACACCTTCCACTGTCCACCGAGACACTCCGAGACAACCCCCTTTGTCATCTACGAGAACCTGTTCAGCTCTCGTGAACCTGCCCCACTGCACGGCAAGTCAGCGGCCCGTGGCGGTAGGCCCGTGCAGGACGCTGTGTATCTGGGGCCACTAACTCTGTGCAGCTCAAGTCATGGGGCCTTTATGGTTGAATGGTTGTGTCCTTAACGATGTACACTGTTGTCGTTTTTGACTGCACCAGGCACTTTATGACGGCTGGTGTACACACACCCCACACACATCCAACACAGGTGTCACTCGACATGTGAGCCTGCTAATAAAAGTGGCCGGGCGCACGTGCCCGTAGCCATTCACACCATCTAAGCAAGTGCGTCCGAGTGGTCATTATGTCAGCATGATGGGCCCGAGCACTGCAACATCACAGTGTGCTGTCTTCAGCGGACGATACCATGTCACCTCAGCAGTGGCTGAGACCTTGGACATGTAGCTTCGCCCACCCCCCCTGCATGCACAAGTGGCGTGTGCTGGTCCGGCGTACGTCAGGTCAGCGCAGGGGTGTGCTGATTCGGAAGGGGGATCAGGGCGTGGCTCTGTTCTGGCCTTGAGCAGGAAGTGCGGTAAGAGTGTCTCTGTGTTGGGGTGTTGTCGCCACCAGGGCCACAGTAGTCGATGTTGCAATGTAGCATGCACCCGGAGGGCGGGCCCGCACGTACAGGGAAATGTAGGAGCGCAAGACCGCTCGGGGTCTTGGCACATGCATGCCAAGTGTTATGTGTATCAGTCCTGCGGCTGCACAAGTCAGATGCATAGCCTCAATTGCAGCGCGATCACAGCCAGCCATGGACTGTACACCTGTGTCCGCCCTGTCCGGACCATTGGCCTACACTCACGTGGCCGCACACCATCAACGGCCAGCTTCACGGTGTTGTTGGCATGCCGCTGGACATGCACAGACAGGCCTGACAATGGTGTGCCGTAGGATTGCACGTGATACAACCGCGCAGCACACACAAGTGTGGGGGCTCGTGGGAGGGAGGAGCAGCTGTGAGGCAACGTACCACACAGTAAGGCCGCTCATGTGCCACGTGCTCGGCATATCATCCATGATTCCCTGGGTCGCAGACATCCCACCCCACCCACTACAGGCCTCTGTACATCTCCTGTATGCAAGCAGATGGTTAAGTTACTGTAGGGATGAAAGGTCCTTTGTCTGAACTATCAGGCGGTAGCACATCTGCAGCTCCGAGCTGGGACTTGTATGTGCCCAGCACCCCCTGACAGATACGAAAGCATTTGCTGGCGGCTCCCACACTACGCACTGCCCGACGTGAGACCACATCCCACACACAGAAGTCCTTGGTCTTAGTTAGCGCACGTGAAATGGCCTTCACACGTACTCCCACCTCACCCCAGGCCTGCACCCGTTGCAGACAGACACTGCTCATTGATCCGAGCTGTGCCATTTCATCCACAGGACTGGCGCGGGTCAGCACAGTTCCGCTTCAAGCAGAGCCACTAACGCAATGGCAGAACATCCCGGACACATGCACAACCCCTGTCACGTGGAACTGTACCGTGCACGTCTGCTGCATGTACTGGGGGCACTGCCAATTGCAGTGCTGTGGATCAGTTACCGGCTAAGCTTCCGCCTTGCCAACATCACCTGCGTTCAGCCTGTGTTGCATTGTCGCTCGTGCATATTCGAGTGGACCATGGATGTCTACCTCTCCAACGTAATGGTAGCTGAACTGGATTTTGACGTGTGTGTGCGCCCGTGTTGGCCCACGACCAGGAGTGTCACCGTGATGCCCGTTTACGGCATGCCTGGATGATTGGCATGCATGCTGGCAACTGGACCTGGGAGAATGCACGATTCGTCGTGTGCAGTGACCACATTGAGCCGCTCCCTATTGGGCTTTAGTGCCAATTGGGGCCAGGGGTTGGAGTCAGCACATCTGTCCGGGACAGCTGATGGGTTACGTCGCCGACATGTTAGATCTAGTCGACAATGAGCTCTCATTGGAAATGTTGGCCTACGCTGCTGCACTCGCGTTCATGGATGAGTGACAACGTACCTGCAGCCACAACTGAATGTGACCCATTGCACGTGTCCCGATGCCTGGTTGCATGTTGGGGATCTGGTCACGTGTCCCAAGACGACAGTGGACATGGCTGCATTGGCCTGGACTCCGGATCCATGCGCAGACAACCAACGCGGGTTGGCACTGACTTGTGTGGGTGATGGACTCCCCCGGGGTGGACATGGGCGCTTTCCAACATTCCTCATTCAGACATGCTGCTGCATTGGTCTGCATGTCGTGGCACTTCTCTTGGCCGTACTGACACGCAATTGTTGATAAAGTTTCCGCACCTTCACTTGTCTCCAACTGTGATGAGTGTTGATTTGTATGCCAATGTGTGTGTCACGGCCTATCTGGGTCCCTGCCATACATGCATTGCTACCCCATCAGGGCTGTGGGTTTGTACTTGTGCATTATCATGTCCCTGTTTTGTGCTTTGCCAGTTGCGTATGGCCATTTACCGGCCACAATCGGGTGCACTTGTGTCCTGTGTTCGGTTGTGCAAATGTTGCTGTTTGTACCACATTGTGTTCGATGTTGGGGTGCTCTGCTTCCTATGTGTGTGTGCTGCATTGTGTGTGAGATGTCCCTTCAGCTCTGATTTGGCTCACCCTTCTCCCTTTCAGGCAGTGTGGTTTTCACTTCTGTGCTTGTTCAGTGGTGTGACTTGTGCTCTTGGTTGGTGTTGTTACTCTTGGGCATGGTTTGTCTGCAGTTGTGCTGTGCTTAATTGTGCATGTGTGCCATTGTGCCCATCTCCCCCGTCCCCCAGTCCCTGGTCGTTCCTCTCCCTGTTGCTGTTGTGTTGTTGATTTTGAGCAGTTTCCGGTCCCCGACTCCTGCCACCATCTCCAGACTGATGTGGTGGACACCATTTCCTCCATGTCATCCAGCTCCTGGTGTGGCGCTGGACTCCCACCTCCAGTGTGCATTGCAGCCTTCTGGTTGTTGGCGAGTTTCTGCTTGTTTGTGCATTTCGCATCATTCCAGCTGTTCTGGTTTTCTTCCATTGTCCTCCTCCGCTCTCAGGCTGCATTCACCTTGTCCACGATGGACTGCCATGTACAATGTTTTGTTGCCAATGGGGCTTGTGGGGTTGTGTACTTGCTCCGGCTGCCTCCATTGTGCTTCGCTGTTGTTTTCTGTTTGGTTTGTCTTCCTTTTTCCTGCTTTTGTTGTGCTTATTCCCGCCTGCCGTGTGTGTGTCGCGTGCCTGGCGCTGCTTATCGCTGCTTTCCTCATCGCGAATGGGCTCATCGCACGTTTTTTGGTGTTGGGGTTTGTGTTTTTATCTCCATCGCGGACATTGTCCGCGTTTTCGGGAGACTATCGCATGGTACTGCCGTGTTTTGAATTCCACATTAACACTGGGTTATTTTCCCGCGATAGACTGCCATGTGTGAAGTTGCGTTAACATTTTTTGGAGATGTTTAGCGCACGTTCTTGTGAATATCCCCCTTGGACGGGTGAGATAAAGTGTTCAGTTTCATATTGTAACATATTTACTTCTACCTTAATTACGGAGCACAGTAAAAAAAGCTTGACAAAAATAAATTTAACCCTCGCACTCGACCTTTAACAGAGAGGGACATATGTCAAGGCATCAAACAATTGCACACAAGCTACCCGCTGATAATAACTTGAAACACTTGGACGGGTGAAATAAAGTGTTCAATTTCATATTGTAACATATTTACTGCTACCTTAATTATGGAGCACAGTAAAAAACGCTTGACAAAAAACAATTTGACCCTCGCTCTTGACTTTTAACAGAGAGGGGCATATGTCAAGACATCAAACAATTGCACACAAGCTACCCGCTATGTTGTTGCGGTAGCAAGACAGAGATCCTGTCCTGTCAAGCGTTTTTTACTGTGCTCCGTAATTAAGGTAGCAGTAAATATGTTACAATATGAAACTGAACACTTTATCTCACCCGTCCAAGTGTTTCAAGTTATTATCAGCGATTTTGTCACGGTTATTAACATCCCGCTCTGACATAATCTTGTGTTGTTATAAATCCTGAGTTTTTTCAACACACCTTGGGCCTTTTACTTTCAGTAGTACACTCTTATGCTCCAACTTGTAGGCAGTCACTGAATAGACCTTATGCCTCAACATATCATGGGTTTCTCTCTGAATAGGTACTCCTCCCTTTGTGACTCTAGTCAGCCCATCTTTACATTTGGCTTGTGGTTTTGAAACTTTTGTGAACACGGTGTTATTGACACAGGCACCCTCAATTACTTTTCCATCGAGCGGTGCCCCCTTCCCTGAGCTGTCGCCAGGTTGAGGTGAAGCAATTTACCGAGTCATTGCGGGTAAGCATAAACTTGTTGTTTTTGTACTATATATACACACACGAGGTGTAGCATGTAAGGAGAGGAGTCCGTTGATCCCACTTACATTGTTTGTTTATGTGTGTTGTAAGCCACTGTCTTTATCTCATGTACTTACGTATCTGTTCCTACTAGGTACAGTCACCTTTCCAAGAAGAGGAACCGGAAGCAGCAATGGTTCCGTATTTGATTCTAAATTTCTTTTACATCACATATCACTTAAGCAGCAGCATCTTATAGGTCCTGACGAAAGCCTTGCCCGATTGCGGGTTATCACGGCTGAAACATGTTGACCACTACATTTCATCTCACGCATGCGGTTTAAATCCATACCGCAGGTGCACTGTTTTTAATCCTGGCAGCGAGAGCATACAAATAAAGCATGTATCGTGTTCTCTCTAGCTAGTTTTAACACCACTCCCCTCACGTTTAATAATTGTTTTTGCGCTGCGCCCTCATCTGCACTATTTCTCTCATTTGGTGGATTTAGAATATCCGTGCAGGGTAGACAACAAAACATCCCTGTGCTCCTCCCTCTCAGAGAGGGGTTGTAGCCCTCAGAGGAACTAGGTTTTCCTCTGAGAGGAGAATCCCAAATGATGAAGCATGCCACCTTTGGTGGGTGAGGGATTTCGTCCTAAAAGGGATTATCCCACATTTAGGTCTGTGTGATATAGTCAGTGTCTTCTATTAGAATAGACCCAAGGATTTTGTTTGGTATTTTTGAAGATTTGCTTCTACCAGCTTGACACACCTTCGCAAAGTGACCGGTTTTGTTACAAATTCTACAAGTTACAAACCGCCATTCAAGTGAGTTTTGTACCCACACCTAAAACAAATGTTTTGTTGGGAAAGAAAGCATTCTGCTTGTCTCCATAGCCAAAATGTGGTCTGACAGAGGTTTTACTGTCTTTGGTTTTGTTGTAGGGATTCTGCACATACACAGAGCTATGCACAGGATAATAGGACCTCGGAGTATAGTGGTGAACCAACCATGCACCTTAGTACCCACAATCCCAATCCGACTAGCTTTAGCGTCTCATTAGCAGCGATGCTACCAATGATTAGAAGACCCAGAACACGGTATCTCTCTCTCAGGACTCGCGGGAGCAAGAACACCCTTTCATAACTCACTCATACCTGTCCACAACGTGCGTAATAAGAGACACAGTATAGTTTAAAATGTTTATTTCAACTATCGTGCTCTAAGATACAGTACACGTGCCAGTACTATCAGCATAATGCATAAGGATAAAATAATAAGCATAGTTACAATTCCATAGAATACAAACGGGGAAAGCATTTCATAAAGCAGTGGATATAGGGCTAAATTACCTTACCACCCTCCCCGTGCTATTAACTAGTTTATTATAAAAATAGAAGACCTCTGGGCATTGTCAGGCGGACCCTCATACCTCAATATCTAGATGCAAGGTTTACATCATCAGACAAGCACAGCTCTTCTCCCTGGAAAGGTTTTTCTCCAAGTGCCGTAAACAGCGAGATCACAATATTAAAAGCACACAAATTTCTCCAGTGCAGCTGTACATAGTGTTATGTCTAAGTACGAGGGACTGGCCAGATCAGCAAGAACAAGGGACGTTGTTTTTCGACCTTGTACATGTTGTGCAGACGAAACCCACAGGGAACAGGAGAAAAGGTGAAAGGCAGACAGTTCTAATATAGCCGGGCACAAGCAGAGGCTGGAAAAACAAAGTCACAAAGTAACGTGCGCAAAAAGGCATCATGGCAGCCAGGCCTAGGCCAACTTAGCAATGCAGACCATGAGGCCACAAACCACATGACAGTTTCCTTAACTTCCTTCGCTTTAACAGCAGAAACACACTCACTGTTGTTAGTCTCTAGTTCCTTTGCCGACAACTGTGAGGTTTCAATGCTTTTGGCTAATCTAATAGTTTCATCCAAAGTTGGGTTTCCCATAGAAAGTAGTTTTTGTTTGATAGTTTTATCAATGCAATGACAAATGAATTGATCTCGCACTAACTGATCCACAAAATTTTCAAATTGGCATTCAGAAATCAACCTCTTCAATGCTGTAATGTACGTGTCAACATCCTCTCCAGTGTGCTGTACACGCAAACAAAACTTGTGACGCAAAACAACTAAACTGGGTTGTACGTCAAACCTGGTTTGAAGTCTTTTGACAGTGTCCTGGTAATCATCAAGAACGTTTTCTCCTTCAATAACAGGCAGAGGAAGATGTTTCAAGATTGCTCTCCTTCAAAACCCAAGGAATGAAGTAAGAGGTACTTCCTCCGCTCGGGTCTGAATCGATTTGCACCAATTGCACCAAGATACGCCTCAAACCCATCAAACCACTGGGTCCATTTGATGGGTGGTTCACCAGGAGTTTCCAAAAACGGTTGAGGAGGTGTCACAGCTTGCATATTCGCAACGAATGCCAAAAAAACTTCACAAAATGAAATCAAGCAACTTCTAAAAATATGTTAGAAAGAAATACAGAGACAATGAGATACCAGTCAAATAAAGTAAAATCAAACTGTTGAAGAACAAAGCTGTTCCACTGTAAAATGTACACTTACCAAATAGTACAAATAATAAGAGAAAACACTTCCCTGCCAAACTGTTTCACTGCCAAACTGCAGCGTCCAAACCAGTATATGATAATATCTCACACAGGTTGTAAAAGCTGCTGTTTCACCTTAAAAAACGCTGTGAGTGTAAGGTTACTTTCCCACTGTAGCTCCGACGTACTGGCTTCCTGACAATGCTTATCCCAGACTGAAAGAGCTGACTCTGTGACGTTGCTCCCTTGAGACAGCACTGTGACGTAAAATAATTGAAATTGACAACGTTCGAAATTCCTTGTTGACTGCAGGAAACTTCACCTCTGTAATATAAGGTGTCCATTCTAGTTATCTCCTTGTCTCGACGCGCTGTCGTCAGACAGATCACTGACACACTGGAACGTGAGGTTTTGCGTTCCAGACTTGAAACGCTGCGCCGTTTTTTCCTTGCATTTATGTACTCTCGTCACTCGCGCCTCCACGTCTTGTGCACTGAAACGCAGAATCATCCACGCGTTTCACCTAGCGCACTAAACTTACTTTGTCCGCTCTACCCACTTTCCCATCAAAATGTGTCAACTCTTTATCCATCGACGCGGAGAACCATTGATAAATCGCCCACGCTTGAAACTCTGATCTGCCACTTTTATAATCAGCAGAAACCGGAACTCTGGCACGCAAGTTCGTGTTGCTGGCCCAGCACTCGTCGCCACAAAAACGATGTCGTGAAGAAGGCACGGTAAACAGGTAAGTTGTTCACGATGTTTTAATGTTCAGCTGGACCAAAAAGGGAGAGCGGCAGAGTCATCCACAACTCCCAACTGTCTGCCGCTCCAACGCTCCGTACAGAACCCTCACGCAGTGAGGTTCCATACCAAGAAACATTCTAAGAACAAGCATAGACTACTACAGCTTCAAGCGCTCTCTTGGCTTTCAGACACTTTTTAGGTTTGGTCTCAAGACATATTTAGCTGTCTCTCCAGCCTGCGAGCAAGACTACCGACAGTAAACAACATACTACAACACACAACACACACTCTAAAACATATTATACAACATGAAAAATACAGAAAGGGGCTTTGGGCAGTCCTCTTCACCAATTGGCTCTTCCACTGCAGTACACCAATGTGTACATTTGGAGCCTGACTCGCTGACATTTTAAATGCAACTCATAGGCACAAAGTAAAGGACAGATCTCAAGGCCCGAAATATATTATGTCATCACCACACTGAAGACGTAGGACACTGGAAGTGTAGCAGGCAGTATTTTATGGAAAATTGCGGTGGTGAGGAGCCAGGAATGGAAGGGGAATAGAGCAGGATTTGTGAGAGATTCTCAGGAAAGGTTGGGGAATGAGTATTTAACCATCAGATGTCTCAGAATTTGCCCGGCTGAATGTTATTAGACCTATGGTCAGTAATCAGCAGGGGATTCTGAGTTCAAGGACTGCTGTAAGTAAACCAATGAGGCGTTTCCATTAAAGACTATGGTGGACCGGCCTCTGGGGCATGTGGTGCCATGACTACCAGGCCATCAAGGGGTGGGACTTCCAGGTCATAACAGGTATCAGCACTATTTAAACATCCTGAAGTAAAATGGAAGCTGCATGGCAACGTTCTATGTTGTGTCAGCCTTTTGCTAGCCCTTGAGTTCGTTCACTATTCCTGCCCTTCACCTGTGTTATTTTCTCCGCCTATCGTTCATTTGGTTACCAGATCTTTGCCTGTTTGAGCAACTGTGCTTACTTGGCACGGTCCTGTTGTTCTGCTCTTTCCCTGGTAAATTCACCTTTGAGTGGATCCCTGGATTTTTACTTGTTTGCTCATTAACTGGCTTGATTCCAGCTTGGCTAAGGTTCCCTGTGGCCCATCATCTCAAAACCCATGAGTATGCTGTGTTATACCATCATTGGAAACTTCTCCTGATTACAACTGATACTAAGATCTTGTGTGTTCTCTTCCTGCTTTGGTGAGCCATTCCTTTACCGGAGAATACTACTCATAATCCTGCTGCTATACAAAATATAATACTTGAGAGTGTGGTGCTGAAGAAGACTGTGCTAGTTATTTCTATGTCCCTCTCAATTCAGTATCCCCCTTCCTTTTGGTATTTGGCTCTGCCTGGAACCTTCTCATTTGTAGAGACAGAGCTACTTTATGGGGAGTGAGGTGGATAGTCATCAGAACCTGGTGGACAATACTAGCAAATCCTGACACTGATGAGGTGTAATGCAACCAAAGTATTGCTGGGAAATAGCTTTGTATGCAGAGAATGCCTATTTGCTACTTTGAAAGATGTGCTACCATTACTTCATAAGACATTAAACCACAATACACTTCCCATGATGTTTTCACTATGAAGTAACTTTTTAATCAGAACATGTTACAGCACATTAACGCAAGTTATTTCATCACGATTGCAAGTATTAGGTAAGTAAGGGTGTCATTGTCTTTGTGGTTAAGGGATTAGAAGGGTTTAGGGACAGTAATGGTTTTAAGCAGGATGTTTATTAGATGTTGTGTGTTTAAGAGATTGAAATGGTTTTGTTTAGGGGATCTATAAGGTTTTTTTATGCTACCTTATAGACAAAAGAATAGGATGGGGCATTGGAGGGTTTATCCCCCAAATAGAAAAGTAAAGAATGGGTGGTTGGGTAGAGATTAAAGATATACATGGGTTTTTAGGGCTTAGGGATAGGTTCAGTCTGGCGGCAGAAAATTGGTATAGGGGGATACCCCTCCATTAACAAAAAAAATGGGGGTTAGGGTGTTTACCCCTCAAATAAGATTATATGAATTAGGGGCTCTAGTGGGAAGTATTTGATTTTGGGCAATTGTGGGAGGGTCAGGTGTTAGTTTTTTGGAATGTAGGTATTTGTTTTAGTTTGTAAGATTTTCTATTACTTATGTACATTAACTTTTAGGAGCAGGTTGCTAGGGCTATGCAGGCCATCGGTGGGAACTATTTAAATTTTTGATAATTTGTTTTGGAGTTAGGTATTTTGTTTGTGGTATGGCCCATTTATTTTGGGGCTTTGGGGGTAGGTATCTATTTTTGGAAGTCGGTATTTATTTTAGTTTTTAAAATGTTTTAATAATTATGTACATTAACTTTTAGTAACATGATACTAGGAGACTAGGGGCATGGCCAAGCAAGATGGCCGCTTAGACTCTTCTTTCGGCGCTCCCGCTGGAGTTAGTGGAATGCTCCTGTAATCCTGGTTCATCCTGCCAGTTCCCCACCACCACTTTTTGCCTGCTCCTGTGCAGATATTCGACAGGACGCTAGCCTTTGCAGACTCCCGAGCTGTTGTGTGAAACGCCATTGAGTGCGGCCTCGATCACTCTGGTTGGCGCCATTTTGACTCTGTAGGCCGAACTAGCCCTGAGCAGCCCGGGGGAACCAAGCAACATTTGGAATCCCGGTTCTGCATGCCCCAAGGGCCCCCTGGGTGATGGTGATGATTTCAGGGCCCTGGGAGAGGCGGTGGACTTCCCTGCTGCCAGACCATAAAGCCTGTGAGGGGGGCTTGAGGTCTATGCTGGGCAGGTCCTCCTGATCCTGCACCAAGTGCTTTGTTGGTGTCCGAAGCGAAGTAGACTGTTGGTCACGGTTGTTGGCGGTCGGGCGGTGGGCCAGTGACCCCCCACCGAGAAGAGGAAGACGAGGAGTTGACGAGGCCTCGCCATGTAGCTGGTTCCGGTGTGAACGCCTGTGAGATCTGGGTGCTCGGCAGGGAGGTGACGGATTGAGTTGTGCGTGAGGAATTTTGTGGCAGTGCCGTAGTGGCATCTGCGGCACATTGTGACTCTAACCATTAGCCCTCAAGATGAAATGCTGTGCCTCGACCTATGGCCCCCTCTTGGACTGCACCCAAAGGTCAGTGCGTCCTGAATGGGACCCAGCCCACCCATACCAAAGGCAAGAGGGGGCTCCTAGAAGTACAGGACAAGCATGAGAGACTGCCTACTGCAGACCTTCCGTCTGCCACCCTGGTGTGCCCCCGCTGCCTCCCCTCGACAATTTGGGTGGATCCATTGGGCATCCCGGATGGAGGAGAATCAGTTTTGGCCCTAAACACTGAGCAAGAGGGTCCTGCCAGCACTGGGGAACCCCCAGTGCAAAGGGATGTGCTCTGGCTTGTGGCCCTGTGGCCCCTGTGATAGCACGCCACGACCTGGAGGTTGATGGACTTGGGCCTAGTCAGGCCGCAGAGGCATACCTACAATTGCATATTGTCATTTATGCCCTAAGACTTTCTTCTCGGGACTGCAGTGAAAGTATTTTTCTTGATGGGCAATCATCTACTTTTTCTATACACCGGGTAAACACTGCGGACTGCCTGGGACTGCTGTTGTGCACAGTGGCCTATCAGACCTTGTTTGAGGAGTGATCCTACCTGGTGGGGATGTGGGGCGGCTATCACTGAACTCGCTCAGAGGGCCACACTTTTGTCTCCCTATTCAGTGGGTGGCCTGGTCTCACAATGGTGAAGGACAAGGGGACTAAACATGCTCAAGTGAATAAAATAGTTCATAATCATCATCATAATCTTTATTCAGTTTAACAAACCATAAAAGATACAATTTGTATGCCTAAAACTTAGCAAATAAAAAGGATAAAATTTGAATACATTACCATGGATAAATAAATTGACATCTAAAAATGTCTAATCATACTATAAAACCAGTTGACAAATAAGGTACAAATGTAAGCCATGAGGTTCGCAGAGAGAAAAACAAAAACCGCTGGTGCATTATTCCTTTTCTGGTTTAACGAACATGGTGAGTATTGGGTTCATAATAAAATTAAGTACTTACGCATATCTCCGAGAGGTCAGTGCATCCAGAGAAAGTGCTACATTGCCAGTTCAATTATAAATAAAGTACAGATTTTGACCACTAGGGATAATAAAGTCAACGTATGTCCAGAAGGAAAGTACATCCAAAGATAGCGCTGTAATGTCAATTTCATTATAAATAAAATGCAAATTTCAACCACTAAGACTACTAGAGTGTGAGTAAAACTGCCACAGCATTCTCTTCCCGATATAATAATTCCGGTATTTATACAATTTATAAAATAACTGGATACAGGTGCTACAAGCGCTTTAGTTCCATTCTGCTCAGTCTGGCATACATATCGTAACCCTGAGGGCATCAAAAATTCCAGACCCTTTCCCTTATGTATAAGGTTTACTGCAATAAATATCTGCTTAAACTAAAAACTATTCTCTGGGATGTATTAGCTTTTAAAATTCTCAATGCTTCTAAATATGACCCAAATCCCATATTCCGACATATTGGTTTGATCCACTTTTTCCTAGAGATGGTATAAACAGGACAGAAAAATAATATGTGGGAATCATTTTAAACAGCATTTTGGGAGCACAGGGAAAAAAAACCGTCCCTGTCATCTGTTTTTCTGCCCATCCACTTCAATGTATTGTGTTTTATCCGCAGAACATCAAAGCGGAACTTCATGTATACTGATTTGGCCAACGGGGGTTGTATTTCGTCTAGATATTCCTCGAAGGCAGAAAAAGGTTTTCTGGATTGAATCTGCGAGAATAAAATAGTTAATTATACACACCCCATTCCATCAGAAGAACAAAGCCAGGAGGGAGCATCAACTGGCCCAATTGGATGGGGCAGCAGGCGCAGCTCTGTCTCTGGCAGACCTACTAGTGGCAATCCAAAATTCACATAATGAGATGGTTCACAAGATTGACTCCATTGCCATTGACGTCCACCTATTGCGGACTGATCTACAAAAAGTGGTGGACCGTATGATGACCACGGAGCAACATGTGAACTCCTTGCAGCATGAGGTCAGCTCCCTCCATGACAAAGTCATCAATCTGCAGAAATTGGCGACCAGCTTAGATGATCGAATGGAAGACACAGAGGGGCGATCTTGCAGAAACAACTAAGATTCGTGGGGTTCCCGGAGAGGGCGGAGGGATAATACACCAAACTTTTTCTGAAGGAGTGGATTACTACTGTCCTTCTTCCTCAGAGACTCTCTAAGTTTTTTACAACAGAAGGGCGCACAGGGCCCTGGCCCGACCAGTGAAGCCTGGAGCTCCACGTAGGGCAATGATTGCCCATCTGCTCAACTTCCGCAACTGTGACACCATCCTGCAGAGTACTCGCACATGAGGCCCTTTGATGTTTGAAAGAGATCCTATCTCTATATTTCCCAACTATACACAGAGAGTACAGGAACAATGAAAAACTTTTCTATCTGTCAAGAGAGTACTCCGTGACCTCGGTTCTAAAATATAGCCTAGTGTTCCTGGTGAAATTGAGAGTTCGACACAAGGGGAAGGTCCTGTTCTTTTTTTACTCCTGGAGACCTGCAGCGACTGGCTGGAGTCAATCACATGCACATCTAGCCAAGATCCGAGTTGACAGGGCTCATCTCTGCCAGTCAGCACATCGACTGCACACATGTACCCCTCGTACCCCCTGCCGACACTGAACACAACTACCGCAACAGAAAGCACACGCATCCCATGAATGTGCAGGCAATAGTGGACCACCCGGGACTCCTCAACAATGTCGTGGCCAACTACCCAGGCAGAGTGCATGATTCCTACATCTCCCGACAGTCCATCATCAACCAGTGCCCCCAGGATGGCACCTGCAGTGCTCGTTAGTAAGTACCAAAAGAAAACACCACACACCTCACCCCACAGTCATGCAACTCACGACACTGGCAATGGGCACGCAGCAGAACTACATGCAACATGCCACACAACATGCCAACCGACCAGACACGACAAAACGACTCCATTGGGAACCTGGGCTTGCCATGCACACAACCCAGCCACGGCATGGCACCACAGCCACACAATAGCAGAATGTGAGGAGAGGCTAGGAGCAGGCATGTGCGAGAGCGGCAAGTGACTAATGAATGAGAACCTACCCAATGCCAGGTGTGGCGTGGAGGTGCCGGACAGACTCCAATGTGCAAACCATGGAAATGGCCATGTGGACATTAACTGCTGATGCATGGAGTGTAGTGGCTGTGGACGCTACCATGTCCCACAGACTGTGGGGCAGAACGCGGAAATGTCGCACGTTACGCCCCCCCCTGTATGCGCGGGCGAAGTGGGTTGGCCCTGCGTATGCTAGGCCTGCGTAGGGGTGTGAATAAAAACCCTGTCGCACTGGGCGTGGTTCTCTTTCGGAATGGCAAACGTGTCTGCCAGGGCGGCGCCTCTCAGCCCGCCACGAGGCCGGCGCCGTGCGCGGCGGGGCCTGCGTCCCTGTGCGCCTGCTGCACCCGGGCCGCTGGTCCCCAGAGCCATCATGCCTGCCCCAGCGCACCAAGGAGGCTCCCCTCACCTGCCGACACTGGCGTGTGTCAAAGAGGGCCCACCATGTGCCGGTGCAAGCTCCAAGCCCCAGTCCCGCGACCTTTGCAGCCTCCGCAGACCATCGCTGGCATCCATGACGCTGGCCCACAGTACTCCTTTCTCATTGACATACTCCACCGGCGTACTCTTCGGCCCAGTTATTGGCACATGTTGTACTGAGTCGTGAGTTAAGAATGGCAGTGACCCCAAGTCTGTGGCAGCGTCCACATCACTATACTCCCTCCGATCAGTGAAGCCAAAGTCTGCATCGCAAGCCTGCGACACGTGGTGCCACTAACCCTGTTCAACGCAAGCCGGCGACACGTGGTGCCACTAACCCTGATCAACGCAAGCCGGCGACATGTGGTGCCACTAACCCTGTTCAACGCAAGCCGGCGACACATGGTGCCACTAACACTGTTCAACGCAAGCCGGCGACACGTGGTACCACTAACCCTGTTCAACGCAAGCCGGCGACACTTGGATGAGGGCTCAGGCCTACACTGCGGTCCAGTAGGTCCCACATGTGGAACTGTGTCCTGAGTCTTGAATGGCAGTGACCCCAAGTCCGTGGCAGCGTCCACATCACTGAACTCCCTCCGATCAGTGAGGCCAAAGTCTGCATCGCAAGCAAACGACACATGTCTGTGGGTCCGTGCTGACCACTGCCCCCGGCCTACACTGCGGTCCAGTAGGTCCCACATCCAGCACGTAGTCGTGATTCATGAATGGCAGAGTCCATACCAGTGAACGCACGGAGAGGAGTAAGAGGAAGATGCGGCTCTGCCCGGATGAAAGCCGGATCCTCGTCACGGAGGTGACCAAACACTAGCAACAACTGACCTGGTGCCACCAACCCTGTTCACTGCAAGTCCGCGTCCCGTGGTGCCACTGAACCTGAACTACGCAGGCTGGTGGGACCATCCAACGTAAGCCGGCGACACTCGGTGAATGGCCCCTGCTGACCGCTGCCTCAGGCCTACACTGCGGTCCAGTAGGTCACACATGTGGAACTGTGTCTTGGGTAAGATATGGAGGAGTCCACAACATTGGACATGCCTCATCGCAGGCGGTATCCCCTATCAGCACTGGTGCCACTAACTCTGTGCGCAATGAGTCATGGGCACTTTCTGGTTGGACTTTGGTGGCGTCTGAGTCCATGGCCTGGGGGTTGTCTGCATCATCATCTGGCTGGGCCGGACTTGGTGTTCGACATGTGTCTGTTCCATTCATCTCCACCATAGTGACTGTTTCTGTGTGGTTCTGCACTCTGCATCATGCCCTGGGGGTACACCTTCCACTGTCCACCGAGACACTCCGAGACAACCCCCTTTGTCATCTACGAGAACCTGTTCAGCTCTCGTGAACCTGCCCCACTGCACGGCAAGTCAGCGGCCCGTGGCGGTAGGCCCGTGCAGGACGCTGTGTATCTGGGGCCACTAACTCTGTGCAGCTCAAGTCATGGGGCCTTTATGGTTGAATGGTTGTGTCCTTAACGATGTACACTGTTGTCGTTTTTGACTGCACCAGGCACTTTATGACGGCTGGTGTACACACACCCCACACACATCCAACACAGGTGTCACTCGACATGTGAGCCTGCTAATAAAAGTGGCCGGGCGCACGTGCCCGTAGCCATTCACACCATCTAAGCAAGTGCGTCCGAGTGGTCATTATGTCAGCATGATGGGCCCGAGCACTGCAACATCACAGTGTGCTGTCTTCAGCGGACGATACCATGTCACCCCAGCAGTGGCTGAGACCTTGGACATGTAGCTTCGCCCACCCCCCCTGCATGCACAAGTGGCGTGTGCTGGTCCGGCGTACGTCAGGTCAGCGCAGGGGTGTGCTGATTCGGAAGGGGGATCAGGGCGTGGCTCTGTTCTGGCCTTGAGCAGGAAGTGCGGTAAGAGTGTCTCTGTGTTGGGGTGTTGTCGCCACCAGGGCCACAGTAGTCGATGTTGCAATGTAGCATGCACCCGGAGGGTGGGCCCGCACGTACAGGGAAATGTAGGAGCGCAAGACCGCTCGGGGTCTTGGCACATGCATGCCAAGTGTTATGTGTATCAGTCCTGCGGCTGCACAAGTCAGATGCCTAGCCTCAATTGCAGCGCGATCACAGCCAGCCATGGACTGTACACCTGTGTCCGCCCTGTCCGGACCATTGGCCTACACTCACGTGGCCGCACACCATCAACGGCCAGCTTCACGGTGTTGTTGGCATGCCGCTGGACATGCACAGACAGGCCTGACAATGGTGTGCCGTAGGAGTGCACGTGATACAACCGCGCAGCACACACAAGTGTGGGGGCTCGTGGGAGGGAGGAGCAGCTGTGAGGCAACGTACCACACAGTAAGGCCGCTCATGTGCCACGTGCTCGGCATATCATCCATGATTCCCTGGGTCGCAGACATCCCACCCCACCCACTACAGGCCTCTGTACATCTCCTGTATGCAAGCAGATGGTTAAGTTACTGTAGGGATGAAAGGTCCTTTGTCTGAACTATCAGGCGGTAGCACATCTGCAGCTCCGAGCTGGGACTTGTATGTGCCCAGCACCCCCTGACAGATACGAAAGCATTTGCTGGCGGCTCCCACACTACGCACTGCCCGACGTGAGACCACATCCCACACACAGAAGTCCTTGGTCTTAGTTAGCGCACGTGAAATGGCCTTCACACGTACTCCCACCTCACCCCAGGCCTGCACCCGTTGCAGACAGACACTGCTCATTGATCCGAGCTGTGCCATTTCATCCACAGGACTGGCGCGGGTCAGCACAGTTCCGCTTCAAGCAGAGCCACTAACGCAATGGCAGAACATCCCGGACACATGCACAACCCCTGTCACGTGGAACTGTACCGTGCACGTCTGCTGCATGTACTGGGGGCACTGCCAATTGCAGTGCTGTGGATCAGTTACCGGCTAAGCTTCCGCCTTGCCAACATCACCTGCGTTCAGCCTGTGTTGCATTGTCGCTCGTGCATATTCGAGTGGACCATGGATGTCTACCTCTCCAACGTAACGGTAGCTGAACTGGATTTTGACGTGTGTGTGCGCCCCGTGTTGGCCCACGACCAGGAGTGTCACCGTGATGCCCGTTTACGGCATGCCTGGATGATTGGCATGCATGCTGGCAACTGGACCTGGGAGAATGCACGATTCGTCGTGTGCAGTGACCACATTGAGCCGCTCCCCTATTGGGCTTTAGTGCCAATTGGGGCCAGGGGTTGGAGTCAGCACATCTGTCCGGGACAGCTGATGGGTTACGTCGCCGACATGTTAGATCTAGTCGACAATGAGCTCTCATTGGAAATGTTGGCCTACGCTGCTGCACTCGCGTTCATGGATGAGTGACAACGTACCTGCAGCCACAACTGAATGTGACCCATTGCACGTGTCCCGATGCCTGGTTGCATGTTGGGGATCTGGTCACGTGTCCCAAGACGACAGTGGACATGGCTGCATTGGCCTGGACTCCGGATCCATGCGCGGACAACCAACGCGGGTTGGCACTGACTTGTGTGGGTGATGGACTCCCCGGGGTGGACATGGGCGCTTTCCAACATTCCTCATTCAGACATGCTGCTGCATTGGTCTGCATGTCGTGGCACTTCTCTTGGCCGTACTGACACGCAATTGTTGATAAAGTTTCCGCACCTTCACTTGTCTCCAACTGTGATGAGTGTTGATTTGTATGCCAATGTGTGTGTCACGGCCTATCTGGGTCCCTGCCATACATGCATTGCTACCCCATCAGGGCTGTGGGTTTGTACTTGTGCATTATCATGTCCCTGTTTTGTGCTTTGCCAGTTGCGTATGGCCATTTACCGGCCACAATCGGGTGCACTTGTGTCCTGTGTTCGGTTGTGCAAATGTTGCTGTTTGTACCACATTGTGTTCGATGTTGGGGTGCTCTGCTTCCTATGTGTGTGTGCTGCATTGTGTGTGAGATGTCCCTTCAGCTCTGATTTGGCTCACCCTTCTCCCTTTCAGGCAGTGTGGTTTTCACTTCTGTGCTTGTTCAGTGGTGTGACTTGTGCTCTTGGTTGGTGTTGTTACTCTTGGGCATGGTTTGTCTGCAGTTGTGCTGTGCTTAATTGTGCATGTGTGCCATTGTGCCCATCTCCCCCGTCCCCCAGTCCCTGGTCGTTCCTCTCCCTGTTGCTGTTGTGTCTGTTGATTTTGAGCAGTTTCCGGTCCCCGACTCCTGCCACCATCTCCAGACTGATGTGGTGGACACCATTTCCTCCATGTCATCCAGCTCCTGGTGTGGCGCTGGACTCCCACCTCCAGTGTGCATTGCAGCCTTCTGGTTGTTGGCGAGTTTCTGCTTGTTTGTGCATTTCGCATCATTCCAGCTGTTCTGGTTTTCTTCCATTGTCCTCCTCCGCTCTCAGGCTGCATTCACCTTGTCCACGATGGACTGCCATGTACAATGTTTTGTTGCCAATGGGGCTTGTGGGGTTGTGTACTTGCTCCGGCTGCCTCCATTGTGCTTCGCTGTTGTTTTCTGTTTGGTTTGTCTTCCTTTTTCCTGCTTTTGTTGTGCTTATTCCCGCCTGCCGTGTGTGTGTCGCGTGCCTGGCGCTGCTTATCGCTGCTTTCCTCATCGCGAATGGGCTCATCGCACGTTTTTTGGTGTTGGGGTTTGTGTTTTTATCTCCATCGCGGACATTGTCCGCGTTTCGAGAGACTATCGCATGGTACTGCCGTGTTTTGAATTCCACATTAACACTGGGTTATTTTCCCGCGATAGACTGCCATGTGTGAAGTTGCGTTAACATTTTTTGGAGATGTTTAGCGCACGTTCTTGTGAATATCCCCCTTGGACGGGTGAGATAAAGTGTTCAGTTTCATATTGTAACATATTTACTTCTACCTTAATTACGGAGCACAGTAAAAAAAGCTTGACAAAAATAAATTTAACCCTCGCACTCGACCTTTAACAGAGAGGGACATATGTCAAGGCATCAAACAATTGCACACAAGCTACCCGCTGATAATAACTTGAAACACTTGGACGGGTGAAATAAAGTGTTCAATTTCATATTGTAACATATTTACTGCTACCTTAATTATGGAGCACAGTAAAAAACGCTTGACAAAAAACAATTTGACCCTCGCACTTGACTTTTAACAGAGAGGGCATATGTCAAGACATCAAACAATTGCACACAAGCTACCCGCTATGTTGTTGCGGTAGCAAGACAGAGATCCTGTCCTGTCAAGCGTTTTTACTGTGCTCCGTAATTAAGGTAGCAGTAAATATGTTACAATATGAAACTGAACACTTTATCTCACCCGTCCAAGTGTTTCAAGTTATTATCAGCGATTTTGTCACGGTTATTAACATCCCGCTCTGACATAATCTTGTGTTGTTATAAATCCTGAGTTTTTTCAACACACCTTGGGCCTTTTACTTTCAGTAGTACACTCTTATGCTCCAACTTGTAGGCAGTCACTGAATAGACCTTATGCCTCAACATATCATGGGTTTCTCTCTGAATAGGTACTCCTCCCTTTGTGACTCTAGTCAGCCCATCTTTACATTTGGCTTGTGGTTTTGAAACTTTTGTGAACACGGTGTTATTGACACAGGCACCCTCAATTACTTTTCCATCGAGCGGTGCCCCCTTCCCTGAGCTGTCGCCAGGTTGAGGTGAAGCAATTTACCGAGTCATTGCGGGTAAGCATAAACTTGTTGTTTTTGTACTATATATACACACACGAGGTGTAGCATGTAAGGAGAGGAGTCCGTTGATCCCACTTACATTGTTTGTTTATGTGTGTTGTAAGCCACTGTCTTTATCTCATGTACTTACGTATCTGTTCCTACTAGGTACAGTCACCTTTCCAAGAAGAGGAACCGGAAGCAGCAATGGTTCCGTATTTGATTCTAAATTTCTTTTACATCACATATCACTTAAGCAGCAGCATCTTATAGGTCCTGACGAAAGCCTTGCCCGATTGCGGGTTATCACGGCTGAAACATGTTGACCACTACATTTCATCTCACGCATGCGGTTTAAATCCATACCGCAGGTGCACTGTTTTTAATCCTGGCAGCGAGAGCATACAAATAAAGCATGTATCGTGTTCTCTCTAGCTAGTTTTAACACCACTCCCCTCACGTTTAATAATTGTTTTTGCGCTGCGCCCTCATCTGCACTATTTCTCTCATTTGGTGGATTTAGAATATCCGTGCAGGGTAGACAACAAAACATCCCTGTGCTCCTCCCTCTCAGAGAGGGGTTGTAGCCCTCAGAGGAACTAGGTTTTCCTCTGAGAGGAGAATCCCAAATGATGAAGCATGCCACCTTTGGTGGGTGAGGGATTTCGTCCTAAAAGGGATTATCCCACATTTAGGTCTGTGTGATATAGTCAGTGTCTTCTATTAGAATAGACCCAAGGATTTTGTTTGGTATTTTTGAAGATTTGCTTCTACCAGCTTGACACACCTTCGCAAAGTGACCGGTTTTGTTACAAATTCTACAAGTTACAAACCGCCATTCAAGTGAGTTTTGTACCCACACCTAAAACAAATGTTTTGTTGGGAAAGAAAGCATTCTGCTTGTCTCCATAGCCAAAATGTGGTCTGACAGAGGTTTTACTGTCTTTGGTTTTGTTGTAGGGATTCTGCACATACACAGAGCTATGCACAGGATAATAGGACCTCGGAGTATAGTGGTGAACCAACCATGCACCTTAGTACCCACAATCCCAATCCGACTAGCTTTAGCGTCTCATTAGCAGCGATGCTACCAATGATTAGAAGACCCAGAACACGGTATCTCTCTCTCAGGACTCGCGGGAGCAAGAACACCCTTTCATAACTCACTCATACCTGTCCACAACGTGCGTAATAAGAGACACAGTATAGTTTAAAATGTTTATTTCAACTATCGTGCTCTAAGATACAGTACACGTGCCAGTACTATCAGCATAATGCATAAGGATAAAATAATAAGCATAGTTACAATTCCATAGAATACAAACGGGGAAAGCATTTCATAAAGCAGTGGATATAGGGCTAAATTACCTTACCACCCTCCCCGTGCTATTAACTAGTTTATTATAAAAATAGAAGACCTCTGGGCATTGTCAGGCGGACCCTCATACCTCAATATCTAGATGCAAGGTTTACATCATCAGACAAGCACAGCTCTTCTCCCTGGAAAGGTTTTTCTCCAAGTGCCGCAAACAGCGAGATCACAATATTAAAAGCACACAAATTTCTCCAGTGCAGCTGTACATAGTGTTATGTCTAAGTACGAGGGACTGGCCAGATCAGCAAGAACAAGGGACGTTGTTTTTCGACCTTGTACATGTTGTGCAGACGAAACCCACAGGGAACAGGAGAAAAGGTGAAAGGCAGACAGTTCTAATATAGCCGGGCACAAGCAGAGGCTGGAAAAACAAAGTCACAAAGTAACGTGCGCAAAAAGGCATCATGGCAGCCAGGCCTAGGCCAACTTAGCAATGCAGACCATGAGGCCACAAACCACATGACAGTTTCCTTAACTTCCTTCGCTTTAACAGCAGAAACACACTCACTGTTGTTAGTCTCTAGTTCCTTTGCCGACAACTGTGAGGTTTCAATGCTTTTGGCTAATCTAATAGTTTCATCCAAAGTTGGGTTTCCCATAGAAAGTAGTTTTTGTTTGATAGTTTTATCAATGCAATGACAAATGAATTGATCTCGCACTAACTGATCCACAAAATTTTCAAATTGGCATTCAGAAATCAACCTCTTCAATGCTGTAATGTACGTGTCAACATCCTCTCCAGTGTGCTGTACACGCAAACAAAACTTGTGACGCAAAACAACTAAACTGGGTTGTACGTCAAACCTGGTTTGAAGTCTTTTGACAGTGTCCTGGTAATCATCAAGAACGTTTTCTCCTTCAATAACAGGCAGAGGAAGATGTTTCAAGATTGCTCTCCTTCAAAACCCAAGGAATGAAGTAAGAGGTACTTCCTCCGCTCGGGTCTGAATCGATTTGCACCAATTGCACCAAGATACGCCTCAAACCCATCAAACCACTGGGTCCATTTGATGGGTGGTTCACCAGGAGTTTCCAAAAACGGTTGAGGAGGTGTCACAGCTTGCATATTCGCAACGAATGCCAAAAAAAAACTTCACAAAATGAAATCAAGCAACTTCTAAAAATATGTTAGAAAGAAATACAGAGACAATGAGATACCAGTCAAATAAAGTAAAATCAAACTGTTGAAGAACAAAGCTGTTCCACTGTAAAATGTACACTTACCAAATAGTACAAATAATAAGAGAAAACACTTCCCTGCCAAACTGTTTCACTGCCAAACTGCAGCGTCCAAACCAGTATATGATAATATCTCACACAGGTTGTAAAAGCTGCTGTTTCACCTTAAAAACGCTGTGAGTGTAAGGTTACTTTCCCACTGTAGCTCCGACGTACTGGCTTCCTGACAATGCTTATCCCAGACTGAAAGAGCTGACTCTGTGACGTTGCTCCCTTGAGACAGCACTGTGACGTAAAATAATTGAAATTGACAACGTTCGAAATTCCTTGTTGACTGCAGGAAACTTCACCTCTGTAATATAAGGTGTCCATTCTAGTTATCTCCTTGTCTCGACGCGCTGTCGTCAGACAGATCACTGACACACTGGAACGTGAGGTTTTGCGTTCCAGACTTGAAACGCTGCGCCGTTTTTCCTTGCATTTATGTACTCTCGTCACTCGCGCCTCCACGTCTTGTGCACTGAAACGCAGAATCATCCATGCGTTTCACCTAGCGCACTAAACTTACTTTGTCCGCTCTACCCACTTTCCCATCAAAATGTGTCAACTCTTTATCCATCGACGCGGAGAACCATTGATAAATCGCCCACGCTTGAAACTCTGATCTGCCACTTTTATAATCAGCAGAAACCGGAACTCTGGCACGCAAGTTCGTGTTGCTGGCCCAGCACTCGTCGCCACAAAAACGATGTCGTGAAGAAGGCACGGTAAACAGGTAAGTTGTTCACGATGTTTTAATGTTCAGCTGGACCAAAAAGGGAGAGCGGCAGAGTCATCCACAACTCCCAACTGTCTGCCGCTCCAACGCTCCGTACAGAACCCTCACGCAGTGAGGTTCCATACCAAGAAACATTCTAAGAACAAGCATAGACTACTACAGCTTCAAGCGCTCTCTTGGCTTTCAGACACTTTTTAGGTTTGGTCTCAAGACATATTTAGCTGTCTCTCCAGCCTGCGAGCAAGACTACCGACAGTAAACAACATACTACAACACACAACACACACTCTAAAACATATTATACAACATGAAAAATACAGAAAGGGGCTTTGGGCAGTCCTCTTCACCAATTGGCTCTTCCACTGCAGTACACCAATGTGTACATTTGGAGCCTGACTCGCTGACATTTTAAATGCAACTCATAGGCACAAAGTAAAGGACAGATCTCAAGGCCCGAAATATATTATGTCATCACCACACTGAAGACGTAGGACACTGGAAGTGTAGCAGGCAGTATTTTATGGAAAATTGCGGTGGTGAGGAGCCAGGAATGGAAGGGGAATAGAGCAGGATTTGTGAGAGATTCTCAGGAAAGGTTGGGGAATGAGTATTTAACCATCAGATGTCTCAGAATTTGCCCGGCTGAATGTTATTAGACCTATGGTCAGTAATCAGCAGGGGATTCTGAGTTCAAGGACTGCTGTAAGTAAACCAATGAGGCGTTTCCATTAAAGACTATGGTGGACCGGCCTCTGGGGCATGTGGTGCCATGACTACCAGGCCATCAAGGGGTGGGACTTCCAGGTCATAACAGGTATCAGCACTATTTAAACATCCTGAAGTAAAATGGAAGCTGCATGGCAACGTTCTATGTTGTGTCAGCCTTTTGCTAGCCCTTGAGTTCGTTCACTATTCCTGCCCTTCACCTGTGTTATTTTCTCCGCCTATCGTTCATTTGGTTACCAGATCTTTGCCTGTTTGAGCAACTGTGCTTACTTGGCACGGTCCTGTTGTTCTGCTCTTTCCCTGGTAAATTCACCTTTGAGTGGATCCCTGGATTTTTACTTGTTTGCTCATTAACTGGCTTGATTCCAGCTTGGCTAAGGTTCCCTGTGGCCCATCATCTCAAAACCCATGAGTATGCTGTGTTATACCATCATTGGAAACTTCTCCTGATTACAACTGATACTAAGATCTTGTGTATTCTCTTCCTGCTTTGGTGAGCCATTCCTTTACCGGAGAATACTACTCATAATCCTGCTGCTATACAAAATATAATACTTGAGAGTGTGGTGCTGAAGAAGACTGTGCTAGTTATTTCTATGTCCCTCTCAATTCAGTATCCCCCTTCCTTTTGGTATTTGGCTCTGCCTGGAACCTTCTCATTTGTAGAGACAGAGCTACTTTATGGGGAGTGAGGTGGATAGTCATCAGAACCTGGTGGACAATACTAGCAAATCCTGACACTGATGAGGTGTAATGCAACCAAAGTATTGCTGGGAAATAGCTTTGTATGCAGAGAATGCCTATTTGCTACTTTGAAAGATGTGCTACCATTACTTCATAAGACATTAAACCACAATACACTTCCCATGATGTTTTCACTATGAAGTAACTTTTTAATCAGAACATGTTACAGCACATTAACGCAAGTTATTTCATCACGATTGCAAGTATTAGGTAAGTAAGGGTGTCATTGTCTTTGTGGTTAAGGGATTAGAAGGGTTTAGGGACAGTAATGGTTTTAAGCAGGATGTTTATTAGATGTTGTGTGTTTAAGAGATTGAAATGGTTTTGTTTAGGGGATCTATAAGGTTTTTTATGCTACCTTATAGACAAAAGAATAGGATGGGGCATTGGAGGGTTTATCCCCCAAATAGAAAAGTAAAGAATGGGTGGTTGGGTAGAGATTAAAGATATACATGGGTTTTTAGGGCTTAGGGATAGGTTCAGTCTGGCGGCAGAAAATTGGTATAGGGGATACCCCTCCATTAACAAAAAAAATGGGGGTTAGGGTGTTTACCCCTCAAATAAGATTATATGAATTAGGGGCTCTAGTGGGAAGTATTTGATTTTGGGCAATTGTGGGAGGGTCAGGTGTTAGTTTTTTGGAATGTAGGTATTTGTTTTAGTTTGTAAGATTTTCTATTACTTATGTACATTAACTTTTAGGAGCAGGTTGCTAGGGCTATGCAGGCCATCGGTGGGAACTATTTAAATTTTTGATAATTTGTTTTGGAGTTAGGTATTTTGTTTGTGGTATGGCCCATTTATTTTGGGGCTTTGGGGGTAGGTATCTATTTTTGGAAGTCGGTATTTATTTTAGTTTTTAAAATGTTTTAATAATTATGTACATTAACTTTTAGTAACATGATACTAGGAGACTAGGGGCATGGCCAAGCAAGATGGCCGCTTAGACTCTTCTTTCGGCGCTCCCGCTGGAGTTAGTGGAATGCTCCTGTAATCCTGGTTCATCCTGCCAGTTCCCCACCACCACTTTTTGCCTGCTCCTGTGCAGATATTCGACAGGACGCTAGCCTTTGCAGACTCCCGAGCTGTTGTGTGAAACGCCATTGAGTGCGGCCTCGATCACTCTGGTTGGCGCCATTTTGACTCTGTAGGCCGAACTAGCCCTGAGCAGCCCGGGGGAACCAAGCAACATTTGGAATCCCGGTTCTGCATGCCCCAAGGGCCCCCTGGGTGATGGTGATGATTTCAGGGCCCTGGGAGAGGCGGTGGACTTCCCTGCTGCCAGACCATAAAGCCTGTGAGGGGGGCTTGAGGTCTATGCTGGGCAGGTCCTCCTGATCCTGCACCAAGTGCTTTGTTGGTGTCCGATGCGAAGTAGACTGTTGGTCATGGTTGTTGGCGGTCGGGCGGTGGGCCAGTGACCCCCCACCGAGAAGAGGAAGACGAGGAGTTGACGAGGCCTCGCCATGTAGCTGGTTCCGGTGTGAACGCCTGTGAGATCTGGGTGCTCGGCAGGGAGGTGACGGATTGAGTCCTGCGTGAGGAATTTTGTGGCGGTGCCGTAGTGGCATCTGCGGCACATTGTGACTCTAACCATTAGCCCTCAAGATGAAATGCTGTGCCTCGACCTATGGCCCCCTCTTGGACTGCACCCAAAGGTCAGTGCGTCCTGAATGGGACCCAGCCCACCCATACCAAAGGCAAGAGGGGGCTCCTAGAAGTACAGGACAAGCATGAGAGACTGCCTACTGCAGACCTTCCGTCTGCCACCCTGGTGTGCCCCCGCTGCCTCCCCTCGACAATTTGGGTGGATCCATTGGGCATCCCGGATGGAGGAGAATCAGTTTTGGCCCTAAACACTGAGCAAGAGGGTCCTGCCAGCACTGGGGAACCCCCAGTGCAAAGGGATGTGCTCTGGCTTGTGGCCCTGTGGCCCCTGTGATAGCACGCCACGACCTGGAGGTTGATGGACTTGGGCCTAGTCAGGCCGCAGAGGCATACCTACAATTGCATATTGTCATTTATGCCCTAAGACTTTCTTCTCGGGACTGCAGTGAAAGTATTTTTCTTGATGGGCAATCATCTACTTTTTCTATACACCGGGTAAACACTGCGGACTGCCTGGGACTGCTGTTGTGCACAGTGGCCTATCAGACCTTGTTTGAGGAGTGATCCTACCTGGTGGGGATGTGGGGCGGCTATCACTGAACTCGCTCAGAGGGCCACACTTTTGTCTCCCTATTCAGTGGGTGGCCTGGTCTCACAATGGTGAAGGACAAGGGGACTAAACATGCTCAAGTGAATAAAATAGTTCATAATCATCATCATAATCTTTATTCAGTTTAACAAACCATAAAAGATACAATTTGTATGCCTAAAACTTAGCAAATAAAAAGGATAAAATTTGAATACATTACCATGGATAAATAAATTGACATCTAAAAATGTCTAATCATACTATAAAACCAGTTGACAAATAAGGTACAAATGTAAGCCATGAGGTTCGCAGAGAGAAAAACAAAAACCGCTGGTGCATTATTCCTTTTCTGGTTTAACGAACATGGTGAGTATTGGGTTCATAATAAAATTAAGTACTTACGCATATCTCCGAGAGGTCAGTGCATCCAGAGAAAGTGCTACATTGCCAGTTCAATTATAAATAAAGTACAGATTTTGACCACTAGGGATAATAAAGTCAACGTATGTCCAGAAGGAAAGTACATCCAAAGATAGCGCTGTAATGTCAATTTCATTATAAATAAAATGCAAATTTCAACCACTAAGACTACTAGAGTGTGAGTAAAACTGCCACAGCATTCTCTTCCCGATATAATAATTCCGGTATTTATACAATTTATAAAATAACTGGATACAGGTGCTACAAGCGCTTTAGTTCCATTCTGCTCAGTCTGGCATACATATCGTAACCCTGAGGGCATCAAAAATTCCAGACCCTTTCCCTTATGTATAAGGTTTACTGCAATAAATATCTGCTTAAACTAAAAACTATTCTCTGGGATGTATTAGCTTTTAAAATTCTCAATGCTTCTAAATATGACCCAAATCCCATATTCCGACATATTGGTTTGATCCACTTTTTCCTAGAGATGGTATAAACAGGACAGAAAAATAATATGTGGGAATCATTTTAAACAGCATTTTGGGAGCACAGGGAAAAAAAAAACGTCCCTGTCATCTGTTTTTCTGCCCATCCACTTCAATGTATTGTGTTTTATCCGCAGAACATCAAAGCGGAACTTCATGTATACTGATTTGGCCAACGGGGGTTGTATTTCGTCTAGATATTCCTCGAAGGCAGAAAAAGGTTTTCTGGATTGAATCTGCGAGAATAAAATAGTTAATTATACACACCCCATTCCATCAGAAGAACAAAGCCAGGAGGGAGCATCAACTGGCCCAATTGGATGGGGCAGCAGGCGCAGCTCTGTCTCTGGCAGACCTACTAGTGGCAATCCAAAATTCACATAATGAGATGGTTCACAAGATTGACTCCATTGCCATTGACGTCCACCTATTGCGGACTGATCTACAAAAAGTGGTGGACCGTATGATGACCACGGAGCAACATGTGAACTCCTTGCAGCATGAGGTCAGCTCCCTCCATGACAAAGTCATCAATCTGCAGAAATTGGCGACCAGCTTAGATGATCGAATGGAAGACACAGAGGGGCGATCTTGCAGAAACAACTAAGATTCGTGGGGTTCCCGGAGAGGGCGGAGGGATAATACACCAAACTTTTTCTGAAGGAGTGGATTACTACTGTCCTTCTTCCTCAGAGACTCTCTAAGTTTTTACAACAGAAGGGCGCACAGGGCCCTGGCCCGACCAGTGAAGCCTGGAGCTCCACGTAGGGCAATGATTGCCCATCTGCTCAACTTCCGCAACTGTGACACCATCCTGCAGAGTACTCGCACATGAGGCCCTTTGATGTTTGAAAGAGATCCTATCTCTATATTTCCCAACTATACACAGAGAGTACAGGAACAATGAAAAACTTTTCTATCTGTCAAGAGAGTACTCCGTGACCTCGGTTCTAAAATATAGCCTAGTGTTCCTGGTGAAATTGAGAGTTCGACACAAGGGGAAGGTCCTGTTCTTTTTTTACTCCTGGAGACCTGCAGCGACTGGCTGGACTCAATCACATGCACATCTAGCCAAGATCCGAGTTGACAGGGCTCATCTCTGCCAGTCAGCACATCTTCTGCAATGGAAGGGACGCTGGAAGAGCCTGGAGGACAGTAAACGTGCAGAGAAGATAGTGGCCTGCCCAAGCGGCACTCTGCAGGTCACTTATGTGGTCCCAGATTCGAGAGAGGACTCTCAGGAGAAACCAGTAGATCATGACTCGGCCAGCGATAGCTCAGACGACATGTGAGTCCTAAGTTGCACTGACTCGCTGTGTGGTGGATAAGCCCAATGAGATTGTGCCCCCCAAAGGCACTGATCGCTTTCTTCATGCTATCAGGGGCGCATTTGGGTCATTCACCAGATGGCTGTGGTGCTGGAAGGGGACTGACTACATGGTGTACTGTAACTTATTTGGACAACGGGTAACTATAATTCTGGGAAAATTATAATCACTAATGCTCCAGTTATCTTTGCAATGACAGAGAGAATGTCCACAATTAAGAGGCTAGTAGCCATGGGGTGGGAGCTTAAGTGTCTCAGCCTCGCACCTTCCCTGACTACCTAAATTCTAGTGAAGCACCAAGTTCCTGGAAGAGAGGGGTGAAGGGGAGGGTGTTTCCATTGTGATGTTTTTCTTCTTGAACTAAAAAGTTGAGGTAATGGGGCGGCATACCCCGACTCCCAACTTGTCATTGACTGGACATTGAGGGTTGGTCACACTGCCAAAGGGGAGGGGGGAGTTAAAGGGGAGTTTTGGTTTCCACTTTTTTGTAGACTCAGGGAAGTTTATTCTGCTCTTGTGTATGTGGGTTCAGTTCGTTGGTCAGATCATATCCGGCTAAGGCTTGTGTGTCAGCGAGATTGCACCAAGTGGGAGGTTGAATCTGTATGATACTTAAGGCATATGGCTGCTCTCGTAATAAATATTATAACCTTATAGCCAGGAATGTTAAAGGGATAGCTCAATTCGATGAATGCAGACGTGTGTATGCTTATCTGAAATACAACGTGTCAATCGCATTCCTCCAGGAGACTCATATGTGGGGTGACTGTATTTCCTGTTTGCGAAAGCATTGGAGGGGGTAAATATATGCTACTTCATATTTGGGATATGCCCGGAGGGTCCGTATATAGGTGGTCCGGGGCATCCCGTTTCGCCATGATAGTCATGTTGTTGACCCTGAGGGCTGCTATATCATCTTACATGGGACCCTGGATGGCTCTGAAATATGCTTTATAAATGTCTATGCCCCAAATTATGACTGCCCAGACTTTTATGCCGGGGTCACAACTGCTGCATCGCCGCACCTCGATGTGGCTATCATGCTGGTATGGGATTGTAATTGTGTTTAGATGCTGCACTAGATAAGTAGCCTCCCAGGGACCACACAAAGCCCAACCTGACCAGTGTGTTCCGCGACGTGATGCATGGATTACACCTCCACAATGTCTGAAGAGATAGACACCCAATGAGGAGGCTGTTCTCTTGTTATACCTCTGTGACGGGAACTCACAGTCGGCTGGAATACTTTTTGGTCTCTGCTGAAATGGCTCAAAACATAACAGAGAGGGGCTCAACTCGCCTAACAAGCGTCGACAGGTTTGGCGCTATCTCTCCCAACTTGATCCTGACGTGATTTTCCTACAGGAGACTCACTTGCTTTCCTCTGACACCCACCTCATGTCCCATTGCAAATATCCCACCCAATTTTGGGCATGCTCCGTGACCAAGACTTGTGGTGTGGCAATCTTCTTCAAGTCTGGCTGGTGCGCGGCGGCCTCTCAGTCCACTGCTGATGAAGGCGGGAGGTATCTTAAGGTTGACATGGTTTGGGGTTAGGGCTCCTGCACCTTTGTTAATATCTACGCCCCTAATCAGAAACAGGATATGTTCTTGCGCCAGCACTTTGGGACACTGTTCCGCTCTCTCTCTACCCCTGTTGTCCTTGGAGGTGATTTTAATCTGGTTTGGGACCCTGAGCGGGATCGCACTGCCCAGGCGAGTCATGTGGCTGGGGCGATGTCGGCACAGTTGAGGAATGCCCTCACTGACTTTGGTTTGGTTGATGCCTGGAGATATCTGCACCCGGATTCTCGAGATTATTCCTTTTATTCTCACGTCCACCGTTCCTATTCGCGAATTGATTATTTTTTTCTCTCGCTTTCTCTGGCCCATGTCTTAATTACGGCGGACATCTCGGATATATCTATTTCGGATCATGCATATTTGTTGCTTACACTTCGGCCTCCCAATGTCCGTGATGACCCCCTTCCGCAGTGGCGCCTTCCCCCTCAGGCCCTCCGCGACCCGGTGGATGTTGCGGACATTCGAGGGGAGATTGAGTCCTTCTTTGCAGTTAACTCTCTTACTGATACGCCTGAGGATGTCCGGTGGGACGCCTTCAAGGCTACGGTTCGGGGGGTTATCACCTCCATTTCTATTGCCCGGACCCGTGAGGCCCGTTTAGTGGAATCCACTCTTTCCCGTGATATCAAGGATATGGAGCGAAAAGACCATGCCTGTCCTTCCCTTGCTAACAAGCGCCGTCTAGCTGCCCTATGCAGTCAACTGCGCCTACAACGCACTAATAAGGCTGAACGGCTGCTTGTCAACCTGAAGCAAAAATTCTATGTGGGTGGTGATAAGGTGGGAGCATGCTTAGCACGCCGCCTACGAGCCCAGACAGCCCGATCTCATATTGCAAAGCTTAAATGTCCTGATGGCTCCTGGGCTATCTCGGAAAGGGGTAAGAGTCATACCTTGATGGCCTTTTACACAGATCTCTATGCCCACGATCCTTGCCCTGTGGAGGCGGTGGAGTCGTTTCTCGACTCTTGTCCCTGGGACCCTATTGATCCCTACTTCAAGGATCTACTCGATGAGCCCATTACCCATGGGGAAATTGCCAAGGCGTTGAAGCAGCTTCTGACGGGCAAAACACCGGTTCCGGACGGCCTACCGGTCGCTTTTTATCGGGTCTTCTACCCCCAACTGCGTGATTATCTACTCCATCTCTTTAATAGCTTTACTGACCGTACGGGCCTCTCCCCCATGATGAATGAAGCGGAAATAGTGCTAGTTCCCAAACCTGCAAGGACCCGACCCTGGCGGCCTCTTTTCGCCCCATTGCTCTGTTAAATACCGATGCCAAGTTATACACCAAAATTTTGGCGAACCGCTTAGTGCCCCATCTTCCGGGCCTTATTGACCCTGATCAGGTGGGGTTCATCTGCTGCCGACAAGGCGCCGACAATATTCGGCGTATTGCTCATTTGGTGGAAAAATCACGTATCAGAGATATCCCTGCCTGTTTGGTATCCCTCGACGCCGAGAAGGCGTTCGATCCCGTGGACTGGGGCTTCCTTCGGGCTGTTCTCCGGAAGATTGGCCTGAGACCCGGATTTATCTCTAAGTTGATGGCCCCCTATGCGAAACCTACCACTCGAATTCGCTTCAACGGCTCTACCATCGCCCCTATTTCTATTCACCGCGGTACTCGCCAGGGGTGCCTGCTTTCTCCTTTACTTTTTGCGCTTGTTGTCGAGCCCCTAGCTATTGCCATACGTCGCAAGCAGGATATACAGGGTATCCGTATGGGGGGGACAGATCATAAGGCTTCTCTCTTTGCCGATGATTTGCTGTTGTCCTTGTCTTCTCCGTCGACCTCTCTTCCCGCGGTGGCTGAACTCTTGGGGTCCTTTGAGGCTGCTTCGGGCTACTGGATTAATCTGGCAAAATCCCATGCACTTAATCTCATGCTTCCGGCATCGGAGGTCCAGAGCTTGCGGGGCCTGCTCCCGGTCCACTGGACTGAGGAGTCAATCCGCTATCTGGGCTTAGACTTAACTCCCACGCTCTCTTCTTGGTCCGCATCTAACTGGCCTAGATTTCGAAACGATGTCCTTGAAGAAATGCGCCGCTGGAAGGGTCTCCCCTTGGCGTGGCTAGGCCGCCTTCACGCTGTTAAAATGTCCCTTCTTCCTAAAATTCTTTATTTGTTCCAGTCTCTCCCTACTCCTACTCCGCATGCGGACATCCAGAGCACTGCAACGTGAGCTTACCAAGTTCATATGGGGAAGTCGCGTCCCCGCTTTTCTCACAAAATACTCATGCTTCCTAGGTCTCAGGGTGGCTTGGCCTGTCCCAATTTATTGGAATATTATTGGGCTTGTCACCTCCGTTATATATCGGAATGGATCGTTCTTGAAAGCGAGAAGCACTGGTTCCATATGGACCATGCAGTGGCTTGTGGACCGCTGTGGGATCTTGCCTGGCTCCCGGGGGCGGCGCGTCCTCGTGGCGCCTACCTAGCGACCCCAACGAGAACGGTCTTGGAAATATGGGATAGATTGGCGCTCCCCCGGGGCCTTACAATCTTCCCCTCCCCTAACACCCCGCTCACACGCAACCCGGCGTTCTCCCCTGCTTTTCAGTCTCGGGCCTTTGAGGCTTGGACTACAGAGGGCCGACGGGTTCTTCAGGATTTCTTCCAGGGTTCTGTCCTTCACACATTTGATCAGTGCAAACAAGTCTTCCATCTTACGGACGATGCACGTCTCCAGTATTATCAATTGCGTCACTGGCTGTCTTCTCCTGTGTACTCCCGGGAGGTGACTTGGCAACTCACTCCTTTCGAATCCCTGGCCCGTAGGTTCGACGGGTCTCGGGCCCTTATTTCCAAAACCTACTCTGTCCTTCAACACTCTGGGCATTCTCCGCTCCATGGCTACCAGACACGTTGGGCATCTGACCTGGCTGCTGACTTCTCCCCGGAGGAATGGGACCGCCTGTGGAAAGACATCCCTAAGGTGTACCGTAGCATTCCTCAGCGCGAATCTGCCTATAAATTAATGACGCGCTGGTATTATACCCCTGTTCATCTCCACCAGATGTTCCCGAACACTCCCCTGCTCTGCTGGCGATGCCGGACTGATAGAGGAGACTTTTTGCACATTTGGTGGTCTTGCTCGGAACTCACTATGTTCTGGAAGGAGGTCCTCAGCCACATTAAAGAGGTGGTGGGTTTCCCGCTCCCCGCTACCCCGTCCCTGGTGCTCTTGGGCATTTGACCCGACACACTGAAGGCCATGACCTCAGCGCAATGGCATCTCATCCTCCACCTACTAGGAGCAGCGTGACAGTCCATTGCCTCCTGCTGGAAGCGATCCCACCCCCGCCTATTGCGGCGTGGTTTCTGCGGCTGTGGGATGTCCTTTCACTGGAATTGCTTACTGCCCGTCTCACACACACGGACACATGCTTTGACCGCATTTGGGGCCCACTTATACATCACCTTACTAAAACTGAACACTCCCGATTGATGCCCCCTAGGCTGCGGACTCTACAATTGTTTGACGATCCCTTGGAGCCTTTCACCAGAGGCAGGACATCGGATTCTCCGGAGTAGCCTGCTTTGCATGATTGATGGGCCTCTTGAACCGTGTGACTGCCAGCCTTCACTCTGGGTATTGGCCTTTTCCCCTCCTCCTCACTCCCTTGGTGCATCCACCTGTTTCTTTATTCTCCTCTCTGTCTTTCTCTTCTTTTGCCTCCCCTTCTTTTTCTCTTTTTCTCTTTCTCTATCTCTTTTTCTTCTTCTTGTTAAACAAAGGCATCTTATGTTCCTTGTTGCAGAGCGTACTGATGCTGCCGCAGTATGAAGTGTATCTCTTATTCGGGTGGGGGATCTGGTTTTGATTAGACATTGTTAGCTATGTACAACTGTTTGATTCCCAGGTGGTGTAGTGGTGTTTTGCTATTATCGGACAATGACATTTTGGCGATGCCTTACCTCTTGGCCCCCTACATGGCTTCTCCCCAAGGGCTGGCGAGAATTTCCGCTCTGAGGCTGCCTTCTAAGTCTTGGACAGTCACTACGTTCTCCTTATATATGTGTTTGATAATCTTGGAAACTAATTCTACCCCCTTTTTGCTGGGACCCAAGACTGATGGTTTCCTTTTGTTACTCCCCCACCCTTGCTCTTCATTTTCTGCGACATGTGGATGTGTTCAATACTTTTTTTTTAAATAAAATAAAAAATAAGAAATAAAAAACATAACAGAGTTCTCATATTTGGCCTGATATCTCTTGGACCATTCCTGGGTCCTGCTAGGATTTGGGGGGAGTTCAGGTGTCTGTTGATCCCTCTGTGGTGCCTCCATGTGGAGACGAGACATGGATACATTATTTTGCCACAAATTGGATCTTGACGAGTATCAGGGCCCTAGATTGGGAAGTAATGAAGATTGTTCTACTGGGGGTTTGTATTAAAACGACCTATGAGGTTCGTCGTCAGCTGGAACGTGACAATTAATATGCATGTAAAAGAGCTTGAGGAGCTGGAGGCAGTGCTCCCTACTCAACCAAACAAAATGACCGCTTGGCGTGAGGCAAGGGCGGAGTTGCTGGAGGAATGGCCAGACTTGAAAAACACACCTACATGGCTTATTGCCAGAGACTGCATGTAGAAGGTGATACAACTAGAGTGATGTTGGCCCGGTTGGTCCCACAGGAGTCCCCTATCCTTACTTTGTATAATGACAAGGGAACCCTGTTTGTATACAGAGGGCCATTAACGGAGTATTTCAGGCCAATCTATGCAATACATATGGTGAACAGCTAAATCCTCTATCGGAGAGACTTGAGGAATTCCTAGACGATATACTGCTCCTGAGCCTTGACCTGGAAGGAAGCCAGTAAGGCCCTCGACGGCCCGATCACCTATGAGGAAATTCTTGAGGCGTTCCAGAGCCTTGAAACTATGAAAACTCAGGGCAGTGATGGTCTGTCTGCAGTTTTGTCATAAATACACCAAAACCATAGCCGACATGCTTCTGGAGGTATACGAAGAGGTCCTGCTAAAATGGTAACCTGCCAGCTTCAATCTGTGAGGCATTAATCGTAATGGTGCTGAAACCAGCAAAAACCCAACAGTTGCCTCGGCATACAGACCAATATATCTCCTAAATATAGACAAGAAGCTACATTGCAGCATGCTGGCATCATGTTTACTTCCATGGCTAGCAGCCTTAAAATGTTATGTTAAATTAATCTCTAGAGCACACGTATACCTGGAGGTGTCTTGGCGCTGGTTCAAACTGAAACCTAATATCTAATGCTCACTGGGCCATAAAGAGAAATGTTATAAGAAATATCATAAAAGAGAGCAAATTATTTATAGATTTGATGTCAAGGGGTAAGAAGGTGTTCCAGGAGTTGGAAGCACAGTTCACAAAACTTCTTCCACCTCAGGAGACAAGTTCGAATCTTGAAACCAAGACCTTTTTGGCTGCGGATGAGCGTAACGTCCTCCGTGCTAGATATCAATTGAATTTCTATTTTAGGGAGTCTGGTCCTATTCCATGTAAGGCTTTGAAAAATGATGTAGAGAACCTTAAAGGTGATTCTCTGTCTGACAGGCAGCCAATGCAGCTGTATTAGTGTCAATGAGGCAGATTGGAACTTGGGGATTCCTAGCAGCAGTCGCAGTGCTGCATTCTGCTTGTAATTTATTCATGTGTGTCAGTTTCATATTGATATAAAGAGTCATTACAGTAGTTACAGTAGTCAATTTTCGTAATGACCATGGCTGTACCAATGTTTTCTGAAGCTCAAAAGGAATATAAGGCAGGATCTTCTTTAAGGCCCTCAAGGTAAAGAAAGAAGCTGATGCACCCACATTTAGCTGAGCACCAAAAGTACGTTTATCATCAACTAGTGCTCCCAGGCTGGGTACTTTTCTTACCGGGGTCGGAAGGGTACTCAATTCCTGAGGCCACCAAGATGGGAACCAGAAGGAGATTTGGTTATCAAACAGAATGACATCTGTTTTCCCGGAGTTTAGCTTCAAAATAATTTTGGCCATCCAGTCACTGACTGCCAGCAAGCAGTCATGAAATCTAGTGCCAGTGCTCCGAGTATCCACATAATCCAATGTAGGTGCTCTGAGATGATGGGCTCACAGCAAGCGGTGATAGTTCAATGCTGGGAGTCTGTGGGCTGCCCTTGGCGGGGACTTGATGGCTGCAGGGAACACCTACAGTGGACTATGTGGATACTCTGAGCCGGGGGCTGTTATATTGAACAGTGAGTTCTATGGAATTATGGCAACATGCAGTGCTTGCTTATTTGTTTTATTTCAAGCAGTTCTAAGATGTATTAATTGGGTGTGCACCGCATCTGCTAAGGAGATCTTGATTTATTATCACTGGCAAATGTACCTTGAACAGCATGGCTGACATTGGACACATGGGAATTGAGAATAACGTATCTGCAACTTTACATGAGAAATGTTTATGAACGTGAATTCCTGTCAGCACGCAACAAAGACATGAAATGATTTGAGAGACAAAATTTTCAATAACCTCTAGTGGAGTGAGCGGCACACACACTGTCAACATTGTACTTTCAAAAACGAAATACGTTTGGAAAATTATTTATATATATATATATATATATATATATATATATATATATATATATATATATATATATATATATTCACTGAAAAAACCATAGGTTTTAGGGACAGTTATAGTTAGTTGGACATTGCACTCGTACAAAACCCGTGAAATTCCCCCATTATAGTTAGTTTAGGTAACTATAACTCGCGCCCCGCAATGCACTGCTGATGACGTCACATATTACATCACTCATGACATGGTCAGTGACATCACTGATGACATCACTGATGACATCTCAAATGACATCATCCAGTGACTGTGTGTTTCTGTAAAGTTTAAATATGTTTAATATATATAGGGAAAGGCGTATTGAAGAATGAGTGGGTGTATAAGTGTCTGAATGGATGATTTAGTAGGTGCGTGACTAACTCTATAAGTGAGTGATTAAATGTATCTTACTGACTGCATGGGTTAGTGACTAAACTGGGTGAATGTCTGTATCCGTCTGTCTGTTGCTGTGTAAGTGGCAGCATGGGTTTGTGAATAGCTACATGAGTGTCTATATGAGTTATTGATTGGTTGGCTGAGTATCTGTATGGGTGCCTGAGTGTTTGTGTGGGTGGGGTGTGTGCGACTCTGTGCATAGATGTGTGAGTGGGTGATTCACTGGGTGGATGGTTGCAAGAGTGCATCTGTGATAGACTGTATGGGTGGGTAAGTGTGTGTAAGAGTGTGTTAGTGAGTGAATGTATGTCCCAGTGGTAGATGTGTGAGTAACTACGTATGTGAAAGGCAGTATATATGTGTGTTGGAGTATATAAATAGCTATAAGCAAGAGTGTGTGATTGTGATAGTGACTGTATGGATGAGTGTGTGCTTGTATCAGAGATTGTATAAGAGCGTAAGAATGTGCTAGTATTTGTATGAGTAAGTGAGCTGGTGTGTGTATAACTGTATAGGTGAGTAAATGGGTGTGTGCTTAATTTTTTGCATGACTGACTAGGTGTGTGAGTACCTCTATGGATGAGTGGCGGTGTGTGAGTGTTTATATAGGTGTATGAGTGCATATAATAGTCCTGTACTGAGTGACTATAAGTATGAGTGACTGTATGGGTGAGTGAGTAGATGTGTGTGTGTAGACCTAAGAATCAGTGAGTGTGTATATAGTAATTGGTGTTGGAGTGTCTATGGTTTTGACAATGGCAGTCTGTAATGTACAGTGGGTGTATCAAAAGTTATATTAGGGTGTGAGAAGATGCATCAAATTATCACATGGATGATGTCATCAGTGATGTCATTTGAGATGTCATCAGTGATGTCATCAGTGATGTCACTGACCATGTCATGAGTGATGTAATATGTGACGTCATCAGCAGTGCATTACGGGGGCGCGAGTTATAGTTACCTGAACTAACTATAACGGGGGAATTTCACGGGTTTTGTACGAGTGCAATGTCCAACTAACTATAACTGTCCCTAAAACCTATGGTTTTTTTCAGTGAATTTGTAAGGTTTTTTAAATGCTAATTTCTAACTATAACGTGCCTGAAACCTATGGTTTTTTCAGTGAATTTCAAAGGTTTTTTAAATGCTAATTCCTAACTATAACATGTCTGAAACCTATGGTTTTTTTCAGTGAATTTCAAAGGTTTTGTAAATGACAATTTTTAAATGTATTAATTGTTATATTTATTTTTTTGATACTGATTTACTACATTTTTTTAAACTATTTATTTTTAGATATTTTATTTTTTAAATACATTGTAATTACATTATACATTACATTACAAAATATACTTTCTCAGAATGAATTACTTTAGTTTAAATACTTTGCAAATAGGCAATAGACTTTTAAGAACAGTAGTTACAGTTGTTGCAATGGGCAACACAATTTCAAACACAATGCAACATTGAGCTCAATGTGAATTTCAAGTTAAATGCAATTAGTTACTTTATGGATTACTTTTCTAACCACAGGACTGGATCCTAGATTCAGTCCTGGGACATCTCCTGTAAACAGTTGAGTAAAAGCGTTTTGGTTACAGTAGTGATTTTTAAGGAATATTATTGTATTTTAAAAGTTGACACTTAGAAACTTTTTCACATAGAATCACCAATGCTATCCTATGGGAGGAAATTCACTTAGCAGGTAAGTAGTGTTATCGTTACTTCTTCTTACTCAGTGGTGGATCTTGGATCCAGCACTGGTGCATCTCCTGTAAACAGTTGAAAGAATGCGTTTAAGTCATACAGGCGATTTTTAAGGAATATTTGTAGTTTGTGAAAATCGACACTTTGAAACTTTTCTGCTGAAAACCAGACAATGGATTCCTACGGAAGGAAATACAAGTTACTGGTAAATACGGTTAGAATTACTTTTCAGGGTCAGTGCTGGGCTAAAAGATGCAGCACTGGGTTCTCTCCTGATAACAGGTGAGTAAATCGGAATTCGTAGTTCGGCTGATTTTAGAGAAATATTATAAAGTTCCAAAACTCCACACTTAGAAGAATTTCCAAGTGAAACCAGTCAATGTTAGCCTATGGAAGGACATTCAAGTTACTGGTAAGTACGGTTAAAATTACTTTTCAGGATCAGTTCTGGGCTCAAAGATGCAGCACTGAGGTCTCTCCTGATAACAGGTGAGTAAATCGGAATTCGTAGTTCTGCTGATTTTAGAGGAATATTTGCATGTTTCAAAAATCGACACAGAAACTTTTTCAGCAAAAAGCAGGCAATGATATCCTATGGAAGGAAATTCAATTTACTGGTAAGTATGTTTAGAATTACTTTTCAAGGTCAGTGCTGGGCTAAAAGATGCAGCACTGGGTTCTCTCCTGATAACAGGTGAGTAAATCGGAATTCGTAGTTCGGCTGATTTTAGAGGAATATTTGCACAATGGTGAAAGGAGGGGGCGGGGCCTGAGGTGACATCTGTGCAAACGCGCCCCGTGGCGCGTTTTAAGTTGGGGGATTAAGTCCCCTTGAATCATGAGGGTCCCTGGGGTCCAACTAGCCCACTCTGTATCTCCAGTATGCGCCAGGGAGCTGCGTTGCAGAGAGGTGTTCAGAGGCCCCGCCCCTTTTTGCACCTCTCTGCAACGCAGCTCTGTGGTGCTTTCTGGACGTACCTGGTGGGCTAGTTGGCCCCCAGGGACTCTCATGATTGAAGGGGATTTAATTCCCCATCTTAAAACGCGCCATGGGGCCTGTTTGCACACATGTCACCTGAAGCCCCGCCCCCTCCCTTCACCACTGTGCAAACGCGCCCCGTGGTGCGTTTTAAAGTTGGGGGATTAAGTCCCCTTGAATCCTGAGGGTCCCTGGAGTCCAACTAGCCCACCATGTACCTCCAAAAAGCGCCACAGAGCTGCGTTGCAGAGAGGTGTAAAAAGGGGCATGGCCTCTGTACACCTCTCTGCAACGCAGTCCACTGGCGCATACTGGAGGTTCCTGGTGGGCTAGTTGGCCCCAGAGACCCCCAGTATTCAAGGGGAATTCGTTCCCCATCTGCAAACGCGCCAGGGGCGCGTTTGCAGAGTGCTGACAAGGAGGGGCGTGGCCTCCGGCGCGATGCCGGATTTTTTTTGTTGATTTTTTTTGTAAAGGGGGCTGTGTGGCCCCCCTTTTTTGTAATTTTTTTGAGCCCTGGGGACCCCATCCCCCAGGGCCTGACCCCCTTTTATTTATTTTTTAAAAAAGGACCGGGAAGGGGACCGCGTGGGCCCCCCTCCCGTGGCCAATTTTGACCCGGGGACCCCATCCCCCGGGCCATTGCCACCTTATTTTTTTTTTAAAATTTTCATGGAGGGGGGCTGCGTGGCCCCCCTCCTAAGGCCTCCTTAGGCCCCGGGGACCCCATCCCCAGGGGCCGGCCTTTATTTATTTTTATTTTGTATTTAATTTTAATTATTTTTGGGGAGGGGGGCCGCGTGGCCCCCCTCCCGGGCCACTACTTGCCCTGGGGACCCCATCCCCCGGGGCTGGCCCTATCCTTTGGGGTCCGTGGGGGGACCCCCAACTCCCCCACGGACCATGCCGGCTCCCCGCGTCTTGTGGGAGCCGGCATTGCTTTTCCACATGGGGAGCTGCTAACATGCAGCTCCCCATGTGGAAAAGCAATCTGCTTTGGTTTTTGGAAGAGAGAGCAGGTTTCCTGCTCTCTCTTCCAAAATCCAAAGCAGTTTGCAATGACAGGACGGGAGCCGCGAGGCTCCCGTCCTGTCATAGCAAACTACAGTGTCCCGGGGGTAGGCACCCCGGGACACTGCAGGAGCAGGCCCTCGGGGGTGGCGGTCCCCAGGGCCATCACTGGCTCCAGGAGGGGGGCCGCGCGGCCCCCCTCCGCACTTCTACAAAGCCTTGGGGAGGTGGTAGTCCCCGGGGCTTTGGGGGTCCGAAACGGACCCCCATTTTAAAAATTTTAGTGCCCCGGGGAGGTGACGGTCCCCGGGGCGTGTAGGGGGGGCTGGAGCCCCCCACACAGGTATTTTAAATTTAAAAAAAGAAGCCCCGGGGGGTGGCTGTCCACGGGGCTGCGGGAGGGCTCAGAGCCCTCCCGCACCCTTTTTATTAGAAAGCCCCGGGGGTGGCGGTCCCCGGGGCTTGGGGGGCCTTAGAGTCCCCCCATTAACTATAAACCCACCCCCCACATGCCCCCGGGATTTGGCCCACCTGGGGGCAAATTAGCATCGAAGCGCGGTCAATTTTTTTTTCTTACGGCGGGATCCGCGCACCCTAAGCGCATCCCGCCGATTTTTTATTTTTTTTAAATGCTTTTTTCTGCCCAGAGGGTCCTTGTGGGACCCCCTGAGCAGACCTAGGGGGGCAGGGTGTTTCTACCCTGCCCCCTTTGTGCGTTTGCACACTTGCGATTTTTTTTTTTTTCTCAGCGGGATTCGAGAAAAGCGCATCCCGCCGATTTAAAAAAAAAATGCTTTTTCTGCCCAGGGGGTCCTTGTGGGACCCCCTGAGCAGACCTAGGGGGTCAGGGTGTTTCTACCCTTTTTGCGCTTTGCGCACTTGTTTCTGTCCCTCGGTTCTACCGAGGGACAAAATGGCTGCCAACCTTTCCTGATTTGGAGTGTTGACAGCCAATTAGCATGCAGCTCGTGATCAGGAGGGTACGCGGACCCTACTCGGCCATAGATATATATGTGACTTTACTTTTGATTTTCTCAGGAACTACTGAACGGATTTACACCATTTAAGCAAAAGGCATGACACTGAACCAAGGGCTACCTCTTTGCCAAATTTGGTGTAATTCCGTTCAGCAGTTGGGCTGTAGCTGCGACTAAGGGTTCCTATGGAAAAATGAATGGGGAAAACGTGTTTTGGGACCCCCCTTTTTTCTCGGCCCCCGCTTGACGTATCACCCCGAGACTTTCAGGATAGGAGCGGACCGGAGCGCCCCAACAAGTTGGAAGCTTTCGCGAAGATTCGTCAACCGGCGCCAACGTTATTTCAAATAGAATGTTGTGGATTTCCTATGGAAAATAGGTCCTAACTATAACTATCTACTGGCGACCGCCAGTAGATAATATATATATATATATATATATCAAAAAAAATTAAGAAATATATATATACATTAATATATATTATATATAGGAATATTTATAAAGTATATACATTTCAATTATATATGTACATGCACACACACACATATATATATATATATATATAGACACACACACATGCATAGGTCCTTCCCACCTCATACCCACCCTAAACCCTAAAAATAACCTTGCCACCCAAACAGCCATCCCTACGCTAAACCCTAAAAATGCCCCTACCACCCAAAAACCCATACCCACCCTAAACCTTAAAAATATTCTTGCAATCCAAAAACCCATACCAACCCTAAACCCTAAAAATGCCCTTCCACCCAAAAATCCATACCCACCATAAATCCTAAAATCACCTTTGCCATCCCAAAACCTATACCCACGCTAAACCCTAAAAACCCTTACCACCCAAAACCCAAACCCACCCTAACCTAAAAAAAACCCTTAGGACCCAAAAACTCATACCTGCCCTAAACTGTAAAAATACCCTTGACACCTAAAAACCCACACCTGACCTAAACCCTAAAATGATCATTGCTACCCCAAAACCCATACCCACCCTAAACCCTAAAAAACCCTTAGCACCCAAAAACCCATCCTTGCCTTAAGCCCTAAAATACCCCTCCCACCCAAAAACCCATACCCACCCTCAACCCTAAAATGACCCTTGCCACCCAAAATCCAAAGCCCACCCTAAACCTCAAAAATTCACTTACCATCCAAAACCCCATACCCACCCTAAACCCTAGAAAGTCCTACAACGCAAAAAACATAAACTCTTACCCAACCTATGTCATTTGATATGTCAACAGTGATGTCACTGACCATGTCATAAGTTATGTAATATGTGAGGTCATAAGCTGTGCATTGCAGGGGTGTAAGTTATACTTAGCGCAGGTAACTATAACTGCTGAATTTCACAGGTTTTGTACGAGTGAAATCTTAGTTTAACTATAACGTCCTTGAACCTTTGTTTTTTCCAGTGAATATATATATATATATAGTACCTATTAGTGGTCGCCCCCTTTCTCCACCACTCTGTAAACGTGCCTCCCGGTGCACTACTAGTTGGGGGATGAAATCTCCTTGGCTCCAGATGGACCTTGGGGGCCAAGAAGCCCTCCTGGTACTTCCTGTAAGTCCTACACAGGAGAATTCCTGAGAACTGGTCAGAGGCCCAGCCTCCTTTCTCCACTACTCTGTAAATGTGACTACTACTTTAAAATTCATAGAAATTAAGTGAAAAAAACAAAGGTTACAGGGACGTTATAGTTAGGAAATGGAATACGAAAAACCATAGAAATTCCCTGAAAAAAACAAAGGTTACAGAGACGTTATAGTTAGGCTCAGGTTTCGCTCGTACAAAACCAGAGAAACTCAGCAGTAATAGTTAGCTGAGCTAACTATTACTCACACCCCCACAATGCACTGCTTATGACCTCACATATTACATCACTCATGACATGGTCAGTGACCTCACTGATGACATCTCAAATGACATCACTGATGACATCATCCACAGAATCTCTCACGCACCCACTCACACCCCAATATAACCTTTCATTCACCCACTCCAACTTCCTCACTCCCATTCTCAAAACCATTGACACAGCCATACAAGTATGTACTCACCCACTCACTGATTCATAGATCTACACATATCCACTCAGTCACCCATACAGCCACTCATATACCAACTCACTAATACAGCCCTGATATATCCACTCATACACCCATACAGCCACTCACAAACTACAGTCACCCATAAAGCTATTCACACACCTACTCACTCCCCCATAGAGTCAATCACACAGCCACTTACTCGCCTATACAATTATACACACACCAACTCACTTATTCATACTCAACCATTTTTCTGTTTGGACCATGTACCAAAAGATAATCGAGGAGGAGACGGAGAGTCAAGACTTCATAGATTAGAGTCGAGGTACATTATTGATGTACAAACTAAAGTACAGGCATGGCTGAATAGTGGAGAGGAATTGGCAGTGCACCTGTAAAGTAGTAGTGAATGATAGTTCTATCAAGTTTAGGTGTGCTAGACATCACAATTGTATGAGAGATTAGAGTATGCTGGGTAAGCTGCCTACAAATTAATCTGAGGTTAAAATTAATGTTCCTGTTTTTGAAGGACTGAAGGGGGCCATGCTTGGGGGGATAAATGATAATGTTAGAAATATTTGGGTTTGCAAGGTGAAGAGGAATCCGATGTATGACTATTATTATCGTAGATGATTAAAAGAAGTGTTGCGTTTGCTGAGGGTGGGTACATGACTAGAAATGGGAACAATGAATGAATTAATTGCTGAATTGTAATTTTATTGTATTTCCAGCCTGCACCGCCGCACAATATATTTTGCAATACACAGTTTGTCACATTGACAATGTATGATCCTTAGCCCATAAGAGCAGTATAACTTTGACCCACTGAATGAATGTACTAGGGGAGAAGTGCCCATACAGGGCATAACAGCCACTTTAATTTATTTTTGTTTTCTCCTCCTTTGTCAATCTTGACAAGTATGGAATTGCTAGTAGGAATGGAATTGATGCAGTATCGGTAATTGTTATTGTACTGCGACCTTACATGAGGGCCATGCCAAAAGTGCTAAAAATGCCTGCGAGATATGTTACTCGCTTGTCATTTATTTATGTTAACGAGCGGTGAGCGCAACCAGTGAAGTGTATGCTATTTAATGATGCCTTACAATGGCGCCCACCACCATCGAGAAAGGCAGATGCCGAAACGCATCTGTGTGTATTTTTAGCCCAATAAACTTAGGATAATTCTCTCCTGTGAGTGCTGTCTGTTATATAAAAGAGCTTATATATATACATATATATATATACACACACACACATATATACACACACATGCATATGCACACAAACATATATATTCATATATGTGGATATATATATATATATATTTAAAAACACTTAAAGCCTTTAATACTTACATATACTTACCTTTAAAACGTTTACAACAAACATCCCTTTACCAATCATACATGTTCAACAAAATTAATTGTAAAGGCATGCGTGGTAAAGGCATATTTCTTGTAAAATCCTGCATGGTAAAAACTTGCGTGGTAATGTCGCCTGCATGGTTCAGCCTGCATGGTAAAGGCATGTGGGGTTCCGACTGCATGGTAAAGGTTGTTTCCTAATACTTTCGTACCCTGGATGGCCTTATAGTAGACTTACTCTGGGGGAATAAATGTAGACGTGTCAGGCTCAGTACACTGAAAAGGACCTGAGGCCAAGGGGGTCTCAAGGTTTCACATCTTAAACTATATTACATGGTGGCACAACTGCAACATGCGGTTCACTGGCATGACACAGAGGACAATTGGGAAAAATGGCTCCTAAGAGGTTTCTCTTGCCTTCCCCTATAGTAATCGGATGGTTGACATTGACAACACCTGGGAAGGAGTGGCTCAGAGAGTAATTCGGCACACAGCATATGCCCCGGACATGCCATTGTGGGTTGTGCAACTTTTCCTAAAAATTGCCGACTCCCTATTGGTGCAGAGATGGAAGGACAGAGGCTGTGACATTATGGGCGACATCTACCCGGGAGACAGTTCATCACACGAGCTGAAGCCATAGAATCCTTTTCAATGTGTACAGGACAATACCTTCATTATGTTTATATTTTGACCACGGCTCGTGATTTGTGGGTGACATTTCCTGATGCACCACCCCTTTCCAACACCCTGATAACACTGCTAGATATGACCCAAGGTCGCAGATTGATTTCCAACATCTATAGGGCCTCGTGATGATCTGCTGACACCAACACTTTACATACAGATCAAGTGGGAGGAGGTACTGGGAGAACTCCTAACAACCGGGGATTTAGTAAAGGTTCATGTGGAAGTACAGTTAGTTCCAATGTCTGACTCAAGTTGCTGCAATATAATTTCATACACCAAACATACCTCATTCCAAAACGGATGCATGCTGTTTACACCACTAGACCAGCCTGTTGCACACGTTGTGGCACCCCTACAGCAGTCTTTATTCACATGGCATGGTCTTGCCCATCCCTGTCCTCTTACTGGCAGGAAATACTGTGAAACCTAAATAGGGCCTCAGGGAGGGCTGTGCCGCTCAAAATTCGATGAGTGTTGTTGGGTCTGCTTATTTCTCCCACAAATAAGAAACTGAGTAGAAAGTTTGTCCTGCTTGGCCTGCTGTTCGCGAATCAAAGCATAGTGGTAAAATGGCTCAGCCCAATGCCCGCCACATATGCAGCCTGGCTAAAAGACGCTTTTGAATGGGTGAATGCACAAGAAGAGTGAATTATGCATGTTCATAGGGATGATAAGCTGGAAGAAGACTTGCGTGTCTGGTCCACCATGTTATCTGAGCTGAAGGAACCACAGGGAATGGCCACCTCCGGGGACACAGTGATGTGATGTGCCCACCGTACCCTCTCTTTGGTGGGGAGGGAGTGGAGGGAACCCTGAGCTCACGGATGGATGCATCATGGACTCACACAAACATTTGCTCTGAACCTATCCTGAACCACTTACTGGGACTCAGAACGAGGGCTGGGGGGGTTATGTTACAAGTTTACTGGGTCTGGATATTGACATCCGACTGTTGTTTTCATTATTGTCTATCACAAATTGTTTTTTGATGATACCCTATGACAATGCTTATTCTCAATAAGTTGATTTTATAATGATGCTCTCTATTCCATCCTGCTAAACTTCGATAAAAAGCGTATTTAAAAAATGATACTAGGGGACTATTTATTATAATTTTGGGTGATTTGTAATTGGGTGGGGAATTTGTTTGAGGTATGATGCAATTTATTGGGGAGATATTGGGGCTTAATAGAATACTTCTACATATTTTTCTATAATTTAATGTATTTTCATTTTACATTAAATAATGCACAATTGTTTATTAATATTGACTCATTTCATTTTTTTATAAACTAACAGTGTTTGTAAAACCTTTCTTTAATTATGAAAATATATACATTTACTTTGAACTTTTAACTACGTCCTCATTACATTTTTCAGTGTTTCTCACACTTTTGCATTATTTCCTTTGAGGGAAATTGTCCTTTTTTAATCTTTACTAGCACCATTTTTTGACATTTTCTTGATTGCTGCTTCTGTTTCTTTAGTTGGTGGAGCATTATGATCGAGTCAAAGGAATGTTGCAGTGCTGGTCAGATAGTAGTTTGAATTTTTAAAATGTTATAACTTAGGATGGGTACTTTTATTGGAGAGAGAGCGAGAGAGAGAAAGCAAGAGAGTAGGACAGTTCGGTATGTTTTATAAAGGCTGCAGGTTTTATGCTTTGTATGGGTTTTTTTCACCCTATACAGGTTGCCGGAAAGTCATTTAAAAAAAAAAAAATAGGTGTAGAGTGCATCTACTCTTTTTAGATTTTTAATGCATTTGTTTTTTTTAATAGTGGTTTTTGAAACTTCGACTGGCTTTTGGGCACTTTGAACTTGAGTGTATGGAAATATTGGTGTCATACCCTAGCTTAAATCCCCACCACTCTCCTTTCACTGTTATTAGTGGGAAATATTTTAGTAGTATTTAACAACTACTAATGTTTTTTTCCAAAGGGTTACCTATATAAATTGCTGGCGTTTAAAAAAAAAAAAAAGAGATGCAAGTTTGTAGGTATGTTAAACCTCAAATAAGCTTTCCGTTTAGATTTTATTTTTGGTCAGGTTTTCCTGTAGTGTTTTTTTTTATGTAGGTCAGATCATTTATTCTTTCATTGTTATCAATATATTTTGGATCGCCGATCTGGATTACCTTACAGTGGATGTACAAGCAGTAAAGAAATACTACCTTCATTCTAAGTAGGAACATTGATCTAGCTAGGGTATTTTTTAAATCAAAATGTTGATTTATTTTGTTTGAAGGAATGCTTTACATAGTTTGATTTACATTTTTAAGAGTGAGCAGGAGCTAATTGGATTATTACTTTGTGCAAGACAGGAGAGTAGAGAATGTTCTTCTATGGCTTATACTTGGCATTACTGGTTAATTTGAATTTCATAATAAAGTACACAAGTAGTATTTTCCACGTAGTCTGTTCCCCCAAACATGAAAATGTATTAAATCTTTGAAAGAAGTTATTCATTCATCCTCTTTAGTTTGTTTACTTACTCTGGGTTGCAGACTACCTGAAAAAGACTGTGGGGGTCATTACGATGGCGGTCGGAAAAGCAACCCGACCGCCATGGTAGCAGAAACTCACCGCCCGCTGCTACCGCGGGAAAACCGACGGCCTGATTAGGATCCACGGCGGTAAAAATCCAACCGCGGCGGAAAGGAGACCCGAGAAACCGCCCTTCGCGTGCGGAGTAGGCCGAAACCCGTCCGCGGCATTCGGATTCGCAGCGGAAACAGCCCAAACCACCGCAACCACAGCGGAGACACCGCCATGGAAATTATGATATCCCCGACATGACCGCGGTGCAGAGCGCTGTTTCCGACCGCCGCGGTCGACAATAGTGAGGAATGAGAGAGTCCGCGGAAGCGCCGTAGCATAGCCACCACTGTGTACGCTCCGTGAAAAAAATGGCGGTCGAAAAAAATACACACAACATGCCCACAAAGTGCACAAAGCAAACAAGTCATGCACCCAAAAACACCTAACACAGCCCAAAGACACACCCCCATGGTAAACTCAAAAACTACAAATCTCAGGACGACACACACACCACACCTGCAACCAATACCCCATCCTGACACACCCACATAGCCCAGTATAAATCCAGCCCCCTACCAGACCACAATCCTTTGCAAAACTCCAGAACTGAAGGGACATACACCACAGCTGACAGGAGAGGCAAATCTGCACAACACACACACACATCACCACCACCACCACCACCACTTCTACACCTGCACCTCTAACCCCTTTGCAGATCACACACTATACACATCACCACCACCACTTCAACACTTGCACCTCAAACACCTTGGCACATCACACACCATGTCACCACAGAAAATGCCCAAATTCACTGAGAGTGAGTTGAGGGTACTGGTAGATGAGATAATCAGGGTAGAACCCCAATTGTTTGGTAACCTGGTCCAACAGACACCAGTAGCCACAAGAACGCTAATGTGGAGAAGGATAGTAGATAAGGTAAATGCAGTAGGGACCGTGCCACGCAATAGAAATGAAATTGTGAAGCGCTGGCACAATCTGTAGGCAGTGGTCAAGAAGAAGAGAGCCAAGAACCATGAGCTGGCTCACAGGCCAGGCAGTGGCCCTCCCGATCCACCCAAAACATTCACCGAATGGGAGGAGAAGGTGCTTGGCATACTGCATCCAGAGAGTCTCACAGGAATACCCGGGGGAGTGGAGGCTGGTAAGTACAAACAAATGCCTAACATCACACTGATATTTTACTGTCTTGCACCACTACTAAGCTATACCTCCTAGGTACAAATGCAGTCATGTGCACCACACTCTCACCAACTCATCTCTCACACATTAATCCAACAGTCCCTCAGGTTCACCTCCAAGGTAGCTACAAACATCACCATGGGTACATGTTTACATGCTAAAACAACAATTGATGGACAGAATGCAGAACAATGTCAAACATTCACCCCAGTACAGAGATCTGGGCCTAAATCCATCGTTTTTTTGCTCACCATGCCATTCCAGTTTGAACCCAGCCATATGCACTTCAGTCTTGACCCTGTGCCCCATGGGAACAGTCCAGCCCGAACTGCCAGGCCAGGTCCTCCCTGGACTGGAAACAAGCATCCTAGGACCGGTTTCGGGGTTTCACCCCTCTTCAGCCAGGATAGCTTGAATCCAGTGGCATGGAGAGCACGGGACCCACGTCTGGGCATACCCGTCCCACTCGGGGTGACAAATGCAAAAACAACAATTGATGGACAGAATGCAGAACAATGTCATACATTCACCCCAGTACTGTCAGGCCCAGCTCCGCAGGGTCCAGTTGCAGCAAAAAAGGGTCCACCTCCAGATCTCACTAACACCCTGGTACGATAGTCTACAGGGTGTTCGAATGATCAGGCGGGGGAAAAGGAGAGGGAATAGGAACGGCAGTGGAATAGAACCTGTAAGAACAAAAGAAACACAGGTTTAAATACATGTAGAACAATGGCTTCTCTCAGTAATGTCTCACTAGGGGATGTATGTACCTGAGCATATATGCTGCTGTTTGTACAACCCTCGGGGCTCATCAAAGGTCGTCATGTATAACACTCCTCCGCCCTAGAACAAAGAACACTAGAAACATTAACCAGTGTAAGGACCACCACACCTTTCCTGTCACTTGGGACTCACACAGGCGTCATTCATACCCACCTATAGGCATAACCGTAGGGGATGGAAAAGCAGTGCTAGCATTCAGCCTATCCCAATTTAATACGAAGGTCACAGTACAGAATACAGCTCGGCAGTTCCACGAGGTTACGCCACCTCTGCATTCACATATCAATGGTAAATAAAGTTTTGTTGAGAAATGAATCTCAAAATATGTCCCGTCTCCTCAAATAGAAAAAAGGAAAAAACAAAGTCTCCAGCACACATACGGAGCTACGCGGTTCCTTCACCGCTGTAGCCCGCTTGTATCTCCTTTGAACACAATCGCTAAACAAAACGCTTATGGCACACAAACGGCAATACGCGGTAGCGCCGCCGTATTCCGCTTGCTTCACCCAGAATCCGCCCTCAGTGTACGGGCAAGGAAAAGCACCAACAAACGGCAATACGCGGTGGCACCGCCGTATTCCGCTTGCGCTACCCAGAATCCGCCCTCAGTATAAGGGCAAGGAAAAGTGCCAACAAACGGCAATACGCGGCAACACCGCCGTATTCCGCTTGCGCTTCCCAGAATCCGCCCTCAGTATAAGGGCAAAGGAGAAACAACATAAATAAACGGCAATACGCGGAGCCCCGCTGTATTCTGTAGCGCACAATGAAAACACAGGATTCCAATGAGAACTTTCTTGGTACTCACTAGTTCCTCATAGGGGTGTTACGAAACCCCTTCAGACTCTTTCAAGCGGCAGGACTGTTCCCTTTGCTCCTACTCCTCCGGCGTTTCAGCAGGCAGCTCTCTCTCGTCCGAGAGAGAGAAAATAACAGTATTACGCGCAACTTCCTGTGCGCCCTCTCTGGCTTTATTTCCTTCCGTGGCCGGGCCTCATGGGAGATGTAGTTCAGGGAACTAGGCAGGTGCTGTAACGCTCGTTTTCCTGACAAGTACAGAGATCTGGGCCTAAATCCATCGTTTTTTTGCTCACCATGCCATTCCAGTTTGAACCCAGCCATATGCAATTCAGTCTTGACCCTGTGCCCATTGGAACAGTCCAGCCCGAACTGCCAGGCCAGGTCCTCCCTGGACTGGAAACAAGCATCCTAGGACCGGTTTCGGGGTTTCACCCCTCTTCAGCCAGGATAGCTTGAATCCAGTGGCATGGAGAGCACGGGACCCACGTCTGGGCATACCCGTCCCACTCTGGGTGACAAATGCAAAAACAACAATTGATGGACAGAATGCAGAACAATGTCATACATTCACCCCAGTACAGAGATCTGGGCCTAAATCCATCGTTTATTTGCTCACCATGCCATTCCAGTTTGAACCCAGCCATATGCAATTCAGTCTTGACCCTGTGCCCATTGGGAACCCCGAAACCGGTCCTAGGATGCTTGTTTCCGGTCCAGGGAGGACCTGGCTTAGCAGTTCGGGCTGGACTGTTCCCATGAGGCACAGGGTCAAGACTGATTTGCATATGGCCAGGTCTAAACTGGGGTGGCATGGTGAGCAAAAGAATGATGGATTTAACCCAGATCTCTTGACTGGGGGTGAATGTTTTGATTTGTTCTGCATTCCGTCCATCAATTGTGTGTCTTTTGCTTTCTCGCCCTAAGTGCGCCAGGTATGCCCAGACGTGGGTCCTGGGCTCACTGTGCCACTGGAATCAAGCTATCCTGGCTGAAGAGGGGTGAAACCCCGAAACCGGTCCTAGGATGCTTGTTTCCGGTCCAGGGAGGACCTGGCTTAGCAGTTCGGGCTGGACTGTTCCCATGAGGCACAGGGTCAAGACTGATTTGCATATGGCCAGGTCTAAACTGGGGTGGCATGGTGAGCAAAAGAATGATGGATTTAACCCAGATCTCTTGACTGGGGGTGAATGTTTTGATTTGTTCTGCATTCCGTCCATCAATTGTGTGTCTTTTACATGCGTACATCCTGCCAGCACTACAACTCCCACCAGGCCCCCTTGTCCCACAGCTGCGCAAGATGGAGCCCTGACCGCCCCCCCACCCCATGTGGCAGCCATTGCATTGCTCACCTTAACCTAACAGGTAGGTATCCATCCTCACAGGGAGGTGTGTGGGTGGTTTGGAAGTCTGCACTACAACTCCCACCAGGCCCCCTTGTCCTACAGCTGCGCAAGATGGAGCACTCCCCACAACCATGTGGCAGATATTGAATGTGACTCATCAAACTTACTGGTAGGTAACCATTTCAACTGGGAGTGGTGTGTGTAATTGGTGACACTGCAGTACAACCCACAACAGGCCCACTTCTTCAACAGTTCAGCATGATGGAGCACTTGTCCCACTCATAGGCATGTGACGTTTGTTCCCCGCACATCACACCATACCACTTTGTCCACAGTCACTTACACAAATCATGCTAAACAGTCGTATTGTACTCAGCATGCACAAGTCTCAGTGCAAAACTTACCCACATTGTGTCTACTGTGCCAGGCATCACACACTGCAACACTAACACCGATCATGCTTCCCTGCAGCAGTGTCTGGCAGGTTGGTTGTCAATGTGCTAATCACCCATGTCATACCACAGTGTTGCAATGTAAACAGTTGAAGTGCAGATTACCCAAAAACTCCACTGGACCTGGGACTCACACTGCTAAACTATGCACATCCCAACTGTCTTGCAACAGACCCAGCAGCCACAGTGCTGCACTGAATTGCATAACAAGAGTACTTTGTCTGACTAAAATGCACAAATGTGTCTGCTTGGGACCAGCAATGTGTGTATGCATTGACAATGGTCACATCTCACACTGTCTATCTGAACAGTGCTGGTATAGTCTGGCCCCAAAAGCACACATTGTCTGCACATGGCTGACTGTATCTTACACACACACCACTGTTGATTACAACATGTAAGTGTATGGATGCCCCGGAACAACTGCATCACCAGTACTTTGCTCATGTTCACAGGTCCACAAATACCATGAAACCATGATAGTGTGGAAATGTTTGCAGGGTGAGATGTTCAACCTGCTGTATGTCACCACAGTGATAGGAGCCTATACCCCATGCCCTATTGTGCCTTCAAATGTTGGGGGAGTGGACCCCACACCCAGATACTTGGGACAACAGTGATGGGGGGATATACCCCATGCCTTATTTTGCCTGCAAATGTTGGGGGAGTGAACCCCACACCCAGATAGTTGGGACAACAGTGATGGGGGGCTATACCCCATGCCCTAATGTGGCTGAAAATGTTGGGGGAGTGAACCCCACACCCAGATACTTGGGACAACAGTGATGGTGGGGCTACACCCCATGCCCTAATGTGATGTGAAAAGTTTGGGTACTGAAACCCACACACACCTTCTGCTCTCCACAGGCACGTTCCTCCCAAGAATGACTCTTAAGTCACATAGCCATGTCATTGCTCACCTTCACCTCAACCGGTAGGTAGCCATCTTCACACGGAGACGGTGTTGTGGAGTTGGCAAATTGTCCCACAAATCCCACCATGCATGCTGTCCCACCCCTGAGTAGGATGGGCCACTCCACCCCCAATCAGAATCATGTGGCAGGCATTGTATGCTACCCACTCAACTAACAGGTAGGTAACTGCATATCACAGGTTGGGGTGTGTGGGGGTGGGAAGCTTGCACAACAACTCACACAAGCCCACATGAGCTCCAGCCCCCAAGACTGATTACACCATCGCACTAAGATGCACATGTCAGTCATTGCACTGTCCACTTCCAAATCACTGGTAGGTAGACATATCATCCTGACTTGTCCCACACTGGACCAAGATGGAAGCCTTCCTCACACACACACAGTGAGGTCTCACAAATACAAGCAAAAACAGCAGACAGAACATATCACCAGCCACTACATGCAGCCAGATATGCTTCACGACAAGCATGGTGGCATAGGACACCAGGCCTCACATTACACAACTGCACACCCAGATAGCATTGGCCACTATAGTGTGCACACACCTAAGCAAATGAAACCATGACAGCAACCAAAGTGTGACATTCCGATCCACATGTAGATGTAACACTGCATGCCATCTGAAAATGGCAGGGGTCCAGACCAGCAAGGACCAAATGAAAGCAAAGAAAGCATGGCTGGAAGTGCAAATACAGATATGTACACCACATGCCAAAGGTATGGATGCAACTACAATGTTCACACAATGTGCAGAGTAAACGGCTGCAAAAGCACAACAAGTGACATACATGCGTAACTAGATCACATATGATTTAACACTCACTAGATGCCAACATGAACCTGTCAATGTAAAATATGTAAATTGTGCATGTCATGTCTTGCCAACTCCCAATATGGACAAGTACTGCATGTACCTCAACAGCTTGTAATGCATCACTGGGTGTCGGTAACTGCAAATTAGATCAGTGAACAACTGCTGGATGTACAAACAGTTGATGTAACAGTACGAACAGAAACTTTGCTGGTTGCAACACAATGACCATTTCTCATCTGACCCACAGGTGACCAAGAACTCACTGCAGAGGACGACACCACCAACCTGCAGAGCCAGTCCCCCACCCCGGAAAAGAGACTACTGGATGAAGACTCCCTGGATTCCTTGGATGAGGAGCCCCAAGCCAGCCCATCTGGTGTGGCAGGCCGCAACCAGTCCCAGGCACCAATTGTCCCCACAACCACATCTCCTGCAACCCATGACCTTCCCCAGACAGCTGTTGTCACGGCCTGTGTGTCAACCACTACCACCACCACCACCCCCACCACAGCTGCCCGCAACACCCTCCCTGCCCCAGGTGATGAGCACCCACGACATCTACTCAGCAGGCCAGGGAGAGGATGCAGCGGAGCAATGTGGGGAGCCAACAGAGCCGGTGGCAGCAGTGTAGGTGGGAGGGGCAGGGTCATGCAGAGGGGAACTGAGCCTGGGATGGAAGCCCTGTCCCACATCAACAGAGTCCTTGGGGCATACGAACAGGCCCAGGGACGAATGGGCCGGTCTGAGGAAGATTCTCGGGAGATCCTCCTGCTGATGAGGTCCATGGACACCCGCATGGGACAAATTGTGGACCTCTTGGGGCAGCTAGTGGCGGTTCGGAGGGACAGGCCAGCGCAACATTCAACACCTCCACCTCCCCCTGATGGGCAGCAGGATGACAGTTCATCATCTTCCCCTGCGTCCACAGAGGGGGGTGAGTCCTCAGACACCACTGCACCTGCAGCACAGGCCCCTCCAGTCAAGCGCAAAAGGGGCCGTCCAAGGAAAGGCCAGGAGGTATCAAGTGCCAAAGCACCTGCCAAAGGCAAGTCCCGGAGCCAGCCATGATGGCAGACCACTGCACCACTGCATTTACCTTTTGGACTATCCTTCCCCACACTGCCATGTGAATGGCATCTGTGTTGGACTGGGCCTCCACATCACTGTGGTGACTACTCAATTATCTCATCTACCATGACCGTCAACTCATTTCTTCAAATTTCCCACCCCCTGTACATTTTCTCAACCCTCACATGTCACAATTGTAAATAAATACACCTTACACACATGTTGTTGTGTCTGCTCCGTCTTTAATACAGGATGTGCATCCTCCACCGTGATGTAAATGTCCCAGGGAAATAGAATGTAGGTAGGCAAGGAGAGGCTGAAGGGACCTAGGAAAAACATTAGAACAAGAGTCACTTGTTTTGGTGTGGTATCACATACATCACACAAAACTTGTCAACAAGGTACTCCAATCTTCACACATTACACAGAGCAACAGTCGCCATAGAGACATCCTGTATCTGTGTCAAACTACCCTATCCCACAAACATTGCCAACCAGCAATGAGTGAACACAAGGCTGCAGTCACCAAGCTCACATACACCCTCACAGCAACTGCAACACCATCAGACCATGTGTCCCTCCTACATCGTCACTCACCTTCAAGTGAAGAAGCGGTTGATGAGCTGTTGACGCAAGTCAACACCTTCCTCCTCTCCACTGTCCTCGTCACTGGACCTGGGTTGGTTTGCAGGCGGGGGCCTTGGCTGCTCATCATCATCCAGGATCAGGGGTATTGCCTTGCGAATGGCCAGGTTGTGGAGAATGCAGCATGCCACGACTATCTGACACACCTTCCTTGGCGAGTACATCAGGGCACCTCCGGTACGGTCCAGGCAGTGAAATCGTGACTTTAGGAGCCAAATGTATGCTCTATTACATGCCGTGTCCTCCCATGGGCATCATTATATCGCACATCAGCTGCTGTCACAGGATTCCGCAGTGGTCTCAGCAACCACAGATGGTTAGGATATGCAGAGTCACCTGGGTGTGAGAAACACAGATTAACCTTGATGTTCCACAATGCCACATGACAGCATGTCATACACACACCACGCTACTCCACTATGCATACTCACCCACAAGCCATGCACGCTCAGGAAGCAGATTGGCCATCAGCTGCGGGACAATGCTGCTGCGCATGATGTGCAAATCATGGGCTGACCCGGGATACCTGGCACACACGTGGGAGATGATCATGTCCGACTGGCACACCACTTGAACATTTACCGAGTGGTAATGCTTCTGTAAACTTGCTCATGTGCCTGTGGTGGCACAAGCCCAACATGTGTGCAATCAATGGCACCAACGACATGGGGGATGTGTCCAAGGGCATAAAAATCTCCCTTCACAGCCACCAACTCTGGCACCCTGGGGAAATGAATGTATCTGTCCTTGTAGTTCATCATAGCTGACAGTACATCCCTCAGCACCATGCTGAACATCGGTTGTGACATCCCACCTGCACTTGCTACCGTGTGCTGGAATGAGCCTGTCGCAAAGAAATGCAGGCACGCCATCACCTTTGAAGTCGCGGTGAACGCTGTTGGATATGTGCGACGTGGCTGCAGGTGGAGCTCCAACATGGCACATAGGTTTTGTAGGGAAACTCTATCCAGCCTGAATTTGCGGATGATCTCTTCATTCTCCATGTCAGCCAGCACTGTGAATGGACGATGGATATTGGGCCTCCTCCTAGGTCAGATGAAAGTGCACATATGTCAATGAAACACACCATGAGATGTACAGGACATTTCACATTTCTACAGACACATTGCCAAATGTTACAGACTGCACCATCAACCAACAGAGCACTGCACAAGTCGGTACACATCAGGTACACTACTCGTACACTTGTCCCCTTCCCCACAGCAATGATCTGTGCATACCTCCTGCTCATTGGCATGCACAGTGGGATATGGAACCACATGTGTGCGCACACCTGTGAGTATTACCCCCAGCATATGTGTCAAACCACAATACTACCCTAGCACACCGTGCTGCTGTCCATGATACACCTCCCAACAAAGGTTGCACATGGCACACATCAAGTACACACTGACCACAGGCTGAGCATGGTGAACACGTGTGTGCATGTGCAGTAGACAATGTGACAGTCAATGATGCCCCTAGTTCACACAATGAGACAGCATTGTGCGTGAAATTGCACCTACACACATTGACCATTATCTACATATGCTATGCAACACAAAAACTGTACAGTCTACATGCCCTTACACATCACATGTGACATGTGCGTATGTATGTGTCAATGCAATTTATCACATACACATATATGGCATGTGTAGGTGACATGGAGTTAAATGTCCCATTCGTAATGTTGGCCTCATGAGGCTCCTTCAATGTTGGAGACACTGGGCACTGTTCATGTTGGGCTATGGATAGAGCTGGATGACTCCATATGTGCAGCAAACCTGCTCTGCGAGTTCACTGACGGTCACTACAGGCACTGTATGGCACCCATCTGGCGGTGCCTACCGCCTTGCCCCTGCGGACTGTCACCGGCAATACCCCAGACACGACCGCGGTAGTCTCAGCCATACCTACATGTGTAAATGGTGGTTGGCATGCACCGCTACCCAGCTCACGGTCACTACAGGCACTGTATGGCACCCATCTGGTGGTGCCTACCGGCTGGCCCCTGCGGACTGTCACCGCCAATATCCCAGACACGATTGCGGTAGTCTCAGCCATACCTACATGTGTAAATGGCGGTTGGCATGCACCGCTACCCAGCTTACGGTCACTACAGACACTGTATGGCACCCATCTGGCGGTGCCTACCGCCTGGCCCCTGCAGACTGTCACCGCCAATATCCCAGACACGATCGCGGTAGTCTCAGCCATACCTACATGTGTAAATGGCGGTTGGCATGCACCGCTACCCAGCTCACGGTCACTACAGGCACTGTATGGCACCCATCTGGCGGTGCCTACCGCCTGGCCCCTGCGGACTGTCACCGCCAATATCCCAGACACGATCGCGGTAGTCTCAGCCATACCTACATGTGTAAATGGCGGTTGGCATGCACCGCTACCCAGCTCACGGTCACTACAGGCACTGTATGGCACCCATCTGGCGGTGCCTGCGGGCTGTCACCGCCAATATCCCAGACACGATCGCGGTAGTCTCAGCCATACCTACATGTGTAAATGGCGGTTGGCATGCACCGCTACCCAGCTCATGGTCACTACAGGCACTGTATGGCACCCATCTGGCGGTGCCTACCGCTTGGCCCCTGTGGACTGTCACCACCATGGACCATGCCCTGGCAGGCAATGGGAATCACCCTCGCGGTAGCCTGATGCAATTTTGAAAATAGCGGTAGGCGTGTTCCGCAACCGCGGAGTCGGTCATTGGAAGCATTCAAAAGATGCACCACCGCTGTAGCGCGCGCCTGGCCCCTGCGGTGTGTCACTGTCATGGTCCATGCCCTTGCAGCCAATGGGACGCACAGTAGCGGTTGCTTCATATGGATTTGAAAATCACGGTAGGCGTGCACCGCCACCGCGGAGGCGGACATTGGATGATTTCAAAAATAGCAGACCTGGTACACCAATTGCAGCGGCGTGGGACCACTGACACAGCCCCAGGGGCCTATATATGTGTGGGAGGGTGCCCCACATTTCCACTTCTACCAGGGACTGCTGCCTGACACCCCTCACCTGCTGCTGCTGCCTCCAGGGACTGCTGCCTGCCACCCTCCACCTGCTGCTGCTGTCTCCAGGGATTGCTGCCTGCCACCCTCCACCTGCTGCTGCTTTCTCCAGGGACTGCTGCATGCCACCCTCCACCTGCTGCTGCTGTCTCCAGGGACTGCTGCCTGCCACCCTCTACCTGCTGCTGCTGCCTTCAGGGACTGCTGCCTGCCACCCTCCACCTGCTGCTGCTGCTGTCTCCAGGGACTGCTGCCTGCCACCCTCCACCTGCTGCTGCTGTCTCCAGGGACTGCTGCCTGCCACCCTCTACTTGTTGCTGCTGTCTCCAGGGACTGCTGCCTGCCACCCCTGAACTCCACCTGCTGCTGCTGCCACCTGTCCACAGTGATGTCGAGGACACAGAAGATCCGGGCCAGTCCCTTCACCAGTGAGGAGCTGGAGGTCCTGGTGGACGGGGTGCTTGCACAGTACCCAAGGCTCTATGGTGCCCCTAATGTCGTGGTAAGTCTCCAACAGTGTGAGTGAGAGTGCAGGGGGCACACGTGAGGTGGAGGTGCTGCAGTATGTGTCAGTGAGTGTGGGGCTCTGACATGCACTGCCTAGCATGTTTTCTCCAGGGGAAGGGCTGTGTAGCCTCTTTCACACGTTTCCCTGCATGCCCATCCAGATTTGAGGGACATGTATTGTCCTGTCAGCCATACAGTGAAGCAGCAAATTGGTAATGCAGGAGTCAGGCCAGTGATTGCTTGTGTGAATGGCTGTGTGGGTCCCAAATGTCCCTCTCAGTGTCAGCCCACCTGGCCTGCACAGTCGCCGCCCAATCCCACAAGTACACATCACTGCATGTACAGTGTGTTCCATGTGTCTTTTGTTCACACATCTTCATCAAAGTTCCATCTCAGCCCTGTAGATTGCACACGACAAGCCTTGTGACAAGGGTGTGTGTATGAGAGTTGATGTCACTGTATGTGAGCTCCATGACACAGTGAGCCATTCACAGGGCTAGGACATTGGGGGTTGCGCAGTGTTGGACACAGTGAGTCCACCAACAACCATGTGTTGCTATCTAATCTATGTGTTGCTCTAGCTAACAGCGGACAGTAGATGTGGGCAGACTACACATTGCTTGATGTGCTGGCATCCTGCATGTGAATGGGATGTACAGGTACTGTGTCCACCCTCCCACCTTCATGGATTCACGTGTGGTTCTCCAATGCCGTTGTACCATGTGCCATGCATTCTTGGCTCTGTTACACATATCTGTTGATTTGGGATGAGTGAGTATTGTGCCACTGTATTGAGAGATTTTGGTAGTATACACTGTGTCACTGATGTATTACCCCTCTTGTCTCCCATGCCTGAAGCTGAAAGTCCACCAGCGTAAAGCCGTGTGGAGGGCCATTGCCTCCAAGGTGCGTGATCTGGGTGTGTCAAACCGACGGCGCAGCCACTGTCATAAAAAGTGGGACGACATCTGCCGGCTGAGCAAGAACGTGGCCGATATGACGCTGGGGCTGCTCCCTCGGAGCGGCAGGTTGGCCCGATGCACCATGACACCACTAATGGCCCACATCTTGGCCGTAACACAGCCTGAGTTGGATGCACAATTGAAGGAGCATCAGCAGCAAGCTAGGGGTGAGTATTTGTTGACGGGTGGCTTTGGCAGGGAGTGGCTGCATGTGTCCACAGATTGGACAAACTCTGAGCTATGTGAAGTGGGTAGTGTGATGCAGTGGATTGTAAGTGGCGTCTGTGCTGGGTGCATCTGACATGCATTTGTCCCACCTGTACTCACTGATGTGATCTGCACAATGTGCATTGCCATTGCATTCAAAGCTGTGGCATTCAGGTACCTTGTGCAGTGGGGTACTGTGTGAATTCATATTGATGTTGATGGCAGTGTGCCTAATCTGAGTGTTTCAATAAATGCGTGCAATGCCTGACAGCAGATTTCAGCTGCTACAACTTCTGAGGACAATGTGCTACAGTACTTGTGCCCGTGCAAGCAACATGGTGGCTGGCATTCGCTAATGGCCATTGTGGGCTATTATGTTGTGGTCTGTGTGTGTGTGCTCCCCTACTGCTCCATCCATGTACGTAATTGACACCATGTTGTAGTGTTCATCCTTGCCATCCTCAGCACCCTGTGTGGTCAGAGAGATTGTTGGGCCTGTGTCTGAAGTGGGCCACAGGCAGGATGGTGTGCTGTGTGAGTCACCGGGATCACTTATGGCTGGATTTGTTCTTTACATGCACTGTTGGGTTGATAATTGAGATGGCAATGTATATTTAGTCAGGGTGATGTGCAACGTGGATAACACATCTTCTTGAATGGTGATTTACTTCCACACATTACTTCAGTTGGTGCCACTCCACTAACACTACATCTCTCTCCCATGTAGCATCTCCTGTGTGCGTTGAGGGACAGGGGACGGACACCAGCGGTGAGGCATCCAGTGCAACAGCCGCACCGGAGCAGAGTGACACAGATGTGACCAGCACCGAGGAGGGGGACAGGAGTCTGCTGGAGGAATCACAACCCGAGACGCAAAGCTCTACGTCATCTGACGCCAGCGGTTACGCATCCATGTTGGGGGCCACAGGGAACGGGGACTCTGCCTCCTCTTCCGCCACACAGTGTCCAGTGCCCAGCCTCCCATCTACTTCCACTGGTGCTGCCCGTGTTTGCACAAGTCGAAAGGGAAGAGTGTCCTTCACCCCAGGCACTGCTGCCCCGGCCCATGTCAGCCCTGCAGCCCTCAGTGCTGAGTCAGTAGAGCTATTGAGCCAGCTGTGTGTGGGGCAGACAGCTCTCCTCAATGCCTTCCTAGACCACGATAAAAAGTTGGGCCAGGTGATAGCTTTCATGGAGGGCATACATTCGGATGTGGGTGGGCTACACCGGACTGTGCAGTCATTGTCCTCAACAGTGACGGCAGCCCTGCAACAGGCACATTCTCAGGGAGCAGCTCCTGTCCCTTTGTCCACCGTCCTGTCAGTGTGCACCTCTGACGACAGTGACAATGCTCAACAGACCCCAAAGTCCAGATACAGCACACGCAGCACACAGCAGCAGCAACAGCCCAAACGGTCTAGGCCGCAAACACCATCCCCACAGAAAACTAAGACCACCCCAGAGCACAGAGATAAAACCTGTCAGGCGACACCAAGGGCCAGAGGGGCAAGAAACAGGCCTCAGGGTCACAGGCCTCAGAGTCATCCCCCGCCAAGGACTCTCCTGTCCCAAGGACCACTCGCAAAGCAAAGAAGACAGTTTCCCTGCCCACTGAGGAGGTGTTACCTGCTAGGCTTACACTGGATGAGGGCCCTATGGCTGATCCACCCACAACCTCCACTCCCATCCCGAGCCCTGTGAAGCAGGCACAAGGGGCACTGTAGGGGCTAAACATGGTAGACAGGGTTTGGAAGGGCGGAGGCAAGCCCCAGGGAAGCGCACAGCTGGATCCAGCATGTCCCCAGAGGGGGGCACAGAGTCAGCACCAGGAGCAGGTTTGGTGGTGGGGTTACCTGTTGTGTCCACACCAGTTCGCATTAGTCCCCAGACAGGGAAGCCTTTCAGGATCCCCAAGAAGTGGAAAGGCACCCCTCCACAATCTCCTGCACACACTGGGTCTCACCACAGCATCAGTCCACCTCCCCATGCCACCACCCCACCTGGTCCAAGCAGCCCTCCAGCTTCCCAAGCCAGAGATGTCTCTTCCACAGATGTTCCTCACACTCCCCGGGGCAGTCCTCCTACTGACCGCGACACACAGTCACCTCCAAGTCCGACAGACAGCCACATCTGAGTGGTAGTCACCCTCACACACCTGTCTGTCCACAGCGGTGTCTGTGATGCCCATTGTTATCCCCATGACTCTGTTGCTGAGCATGGCATGGTATAGTCGCACACATTCCCTGTGCAGCTTCTGATGTAACTACTCTGCACATTGTACTTGCCTTGTGGTTCACTGCTGTTTGCCCCCTGCCTGTGCAGCTTCTCATGGACTTCATCTGCACATTGGACTGGCCACCTGCCTTGTTGCTCACTGCTGTTTGCCCCCTGCCTGTGCAGCTTCTGATGTAACTACTCTGCACATTGTACTTGCCTTGTGGTTCACTGCTGTTTGCCCCCTGTCTGTGCAGCTTCTCATGGACTTCATCTGCACATTGGACTGGCCACTGGCCTTGTTGCTCACTGCTGTTTGCCCCCTGCCTGTGCAGCTTCTCATGGACTTCATCTGCACATTGTACTTGCCTTGTTGATCACTGCTGTTTGCCCCCTGCCTGTGCAGCTTCTGATGTAACTACTCTGTACATTGTAGTGGCCACTGGCCCTGCAGTTGCCCACATTTGTTGTCTATCTATGCACAAGTGTGAATAAAGACAGTTGTTCCTGTTGTCAGATCTGTCAGTGTAATTTCTCAATAAAACTGTTTCTGTGTGTGCATGGTTTACTGTGTCACATGCTCAGTATGGCACTTCAACATTGGCAATGGGTTGTCTCACGTTTCCATGTTTTTGCAGGGGTGACAGGGACTTCAATTCTTCCTGACTCTTATACTTGTGGGTGCAGTGAAGGTGGTTTGTGCAAATTTCTTGTTGTCATCATCCTTCTTTGTCCATGTTGTCTATGGTGTAGACATGTCATGTTTGGAGGCAATGTCAGCACAGGGTGGGAGTTTATGCACAGGCTTTCATGCAGATTGGCACGGATCATGGTGTCTGTGTGAGCTTACTTACTGTGTGCCCAGCAGTGTATGTGTACGGTCATCTTGTGGTGGTCAGTAATCCTGGTCCCATGCCTTACTTCCAAAGGGTACACTTTGGTGGTAGAGAAGTGTGTGGTGTGAAGGGAGTGAGTTTGTGGTGACTGTTGATGTGTGTGCACCTGCATTGTCAACTACACCCATGTGTCACCCTGGAGTGGTGTGCGTGAATGTGTACTTGTTGTGCCCTGCAATTGTGATTTGGTGCACATGGGAGTGTTGTGTGCTGCTGGTGTGAGGGGGGATGTGTGACGTATCCTACTTGTGCTTCTCAATCAAGGAGTGTGTGAATGGGGCCTGTGTGTTGTGGTGCAGAGATGCTCTTGTCAGGTAATTGCATACCTATGTGTGTCTGTTCAGTATTTGATTTCATGGCCTTCCTCTCATCCCTGTGCCTTGACATGGGTGGCCTTGCTGTCTCCCTGAGTTGTTGAATTGAGGTGCTTGTGGTTTGGGTTGACTCACTGTGGCAGCCATGTGTGATTTGATGGGCTGTGGGTGTTCTCAGATGTCTGTTGTCTTGCATGTGATGTACACATGCTTGATAGTTGTGTCCTTGTCCTTCCATTTGTGGGCACATCACTTTAGCTTTCATGTATGTTGTCCTCCATTGCTGCTAGCATGTGGTCTGTGTATGTGGCTGTGAGGCAGGGTAGGGTGTGTCTGTGTAAGTTGGTAGGCTGTGTGTGCAGTGGATTGTTTGATCATCAATATGTGTGTGTGTGTACATTTTGTGCTGGGGCTCAGTGTTCTTGGCATGTGTGTGGTGTTGTTGTGGTGTGTGTGTTGGCTGGGGCCTAGCCTTCTGTGGTATGTGTTCCTGTGCAACAACTCCTGCTGTGGCTATCTCTGCAGTTGTTAGGGATGTGGGGCAGGGTGTGTATTCACCTGTGTTGTTGTTGTGCAGGAGTGGCACATGGAAGGCACATGATATGTCCCTTCAGGGAGAGGGCTAGTGTGTTGTGTGTTGAGTAGTAGTTTTGTGCTGTTTTAATGTGGCCATGGCTGGCGCTGGCACTCTTGCGTTGTGTACATGTTTTCCTGCACACTGACCGCGGCGGTGACGAGACCGGGACATTTGTTCATGATCGCGGAACATGGGTGACCAGGATGTGGCGAGGTGTTTTTGTGACAGGTGGGACATGTGTGGATGCAGTGATGGCTGTGTGCCTGTCCCCACAGGGGTGTCTGGTGTGGACATGCACCGTTTTCAAACCCTTGACTTGTGTATTGTGTTGCATGCACAGTTGTGTGTGTACGTACCTGGGGTGGCGTCCGTGCCGGACAATCACTTGCAGGTGGTGTATCATATACAGCACCGGAAAGGCGTGTAGGGCTGGATCCATCGCGGTGTGGGCCGGGTGTCTATTTTCTTGCTCCGCTGTGGTGTCTCCGCCGTCTCTGGCTATGCGGTTGCTCCGCCGCGGTGTGCTGCCCTGTTTACGGCATTGTGATTTGTTCAGCGGACGGGACGTCATTCCGCACGGCGGTGAGTGCTCATTGGCTCACACCGCCGCAGTGGCGGGCGCACTTTGATGGCGGTCAGCATCACGCCGCAGTGGACGGGAAATGGGCTCTGTCTAGACATGCTAATATGGCAGGCGTGAGGACCGCTGCCGGCGCGCGGTAAATGGCATTTTTCCGCACCGCCAGCGCCGCGGTGGTGCCTCCGCCCGTCATCGTAATAGACCCCTGTGTTTGATGCATATCATGGATACATTACGTGTTTTTTCATCATTTCCAGGAAATGGGAGAATGAGGTTGTGCCTTGCCAATAGAAGAAGGTAACGTGTTATGCCATCCCTCAATGGCAAAGATAGCTTTTGGTTCACTTTCTGGACAAGATGAGTAGCAGTTCACTAGTCAATCTGAAATCGTAAAATGCTTCTGCAACCAACGCTTTTAGATGGCCTATCCATGTTTCTTCAAAATAATTTGGCAGAACTGACAATATATCTGTATTGTGTCATATCTATTCTATTGAATTATTACATTGTAGAAGTCACCTTCCTGAACAAGATGGACAAAAGCTAACACAAATATTGTTTTATTTCCAATTGCATTTTTCTCAGCCACGTAGTCTCCAGCCAGTGATGATTTCTGTATTTTTCACCATATCACTGGTTGCCAACTCATAGTCAATTATTATTTTTCCAAGTTTTTTTGTTTGTTTGTCTTTCATTTAGTGCTAATCAAAAAAAATGCTTATAGCTTGAAGACTGCTTATCTGGTCGTAAATCATATGCTTGTTTGAAAAGGTGGGGTGTTGCTTTAAAAGCACCATCCATCATTCAAGTTTAACTATTTACCAGTGTTACAGTTTTATGCAGAGTACCAAAAATGTGTATGCATTTTAGAGGGTTGTTATTGTCATACAGTACAAAGGGTTTATTGTTAAAAGTCTTTGTCAGTTCCTCAGGGAATTTGTATGTCAGGAAATGACGTGTTGGGGAAATACCTTTACTTGTCTGGTTTTTCTACTAATAATCATTTTTACATTTGGAATGGCGGAGACATTGTTCCGACAACATGCTTAGGGGTGTTCCCATAACACTTCTCCAGATGGCTCAGTGGAAGTGCTGGCTAGTATCTTGATATTTTCTAAATGCTACTTCTATAGCAGAGGAAGAGTGGTTATGCTTTGAGGTTCTTTCAACAAAGTCCCCCAAAGTAACCTCTCTGGCCCTGCAGTGGCCAGAGAAACAGTTGACACACTGTTAATGAGCCCTCGGTTTAGTGTGTCTCTCCTTGCAATAAAAGGTGCCCATTGTAGTTTAAAACCTTGGGGCATATTAGCAAGACCGGCGATAAAATTATCGCCGTTTTAGCGGCAGGAAACTGCCGCTAAAGCAGCGATAATGGGCTTGCTAATATGCGTTATAGAATTCAATAGAGCCCAGGTTAGATGTGCAGGACATCTAACCTGGGCTTCTATTGGAATTCTATAACGCATATTAGCAAGCCCATTATCGCCGTTTTAGCGGCAGTTTCCTGCCGCTAAAACTGCGATAATTTTATCGCCGGTCTTGCTAATATGCCCCCTTGTTTTCAAAAGGACATAATTGGATAGGGCCATGTTTTCTATTTGTGCTTTACGTTTGAGATTTTAAAAAAAAGAGAAAAATATGTTTAAGACATTTATACAGTTTCCTATTGTTTGTGTTAATGTTTTTCACTGTTTATTACTTTCTTACTTTCATTTTGAAAGCTGTTTACAAAAAATGGTTGTTTTCAGTAACAGTGATCTGGCTTCCTTCTGTGAAGAATTTCTTTTTTGTCATAAAATTGGGTAGAAAATTGAAATTTAGAATGCGTCATTTTTCAAAGATTTATTTATAAATAGTTTGCAGCAATTTCAGAATGTTATTTCTGTAAAAAATTGTTTGTGTTATTTTCCTGGTATCATATCTAAAAAGTTATTCTTTATAATTTTTACTATCAAATTTGACATTTTTGCTTCATAAAGTTCTTTTGTTCACATTAATGACCAGCTGTAAAAATTATGATTAGTTTTTGTCCTCTTTCCTTCTCATAAATTTATTATTTTTAATGTAATGTTTACCTGATGTGCTTGCATTTATTTATATTTTCTGGGTTGTCTTTGGAATATTATTAGGGTACTTCTAATTAATCTCCTAAAGAGTCTAATTTTTTTGTCACAGATAGTCAATTTCCCTCAATGAATCTATATGTTAGTGCCCAAAAAAGTTAAAAAATGTTGAAAAATATTCATTGTTTCCTTAATATGTTTCTGTGCATAGTTTTAGTAAATATTTTTCTCCTTAATACTTGCACTTATCTATTTAGTCTGAGAGGCAAGAGAGGGCAGCAAGGCTGTAAAAGCTTCCTCTCACTTATCCTGCCACCTCAAAAGTCTTCAGATGAGTGACCAAAAAATGGTGGGTTTAGTATTATATAGGTTTTTGTGGGAACCACCGTATTTTATTTTAAAATGCCTATTCACATTTCTGATGCCTTTTGGTTTAAATTCAGTTTTTATAGTGGCATTTTGAAAAACTGTTTAAATTAAAACTGTGTCTCTGTGAGGATGCCATATTGGTTGGGGATGTGGTAGATGTTGTGTAAAAAGGCACAATTTTTATGTGAAAATTGTTTATATGCAAATGAATTTTTTTCTCCATAAATTACAGATTAAAGACTTGTTTTTATTATATGGAATGTCAAAAAAGTAATACAATGTAATGACTTGTGTTGGGCTTGTGTTGTAGTGATACATTACATAGAGGTACAGTACATTACAATATAAAAGCCATCTGAGGTAAAAAAACAAAAAATAAAGTACCACATTAGAATCTACCATAAAGTAACAGCTGACACTTACTTAGAAATATAGATATTTCACCCTTGGTGAGAATTACTGGTACTCCCCCTTCCAAAATAATAAGGTGCAGGTATTTGCTGCTTGGCAGTACTTGTTCATTTACATGAAAATGTAGAGCCGGGCTGTTGTTTCAGTATCATACTGGACTTATTGCTTCTAAGCTAGGGTCTCAGCTAGGCGGGGTGGGATGGAAAGTGAAAAGGCCACTTTAACATAGGGAACAATGTAGGAAAGGAGGAGGACTCGCCAACAAGCGGCTAAGAAGAATGGAAGGAATCTGAGTTACAGGGGAATCCTGCAAAGTTTGGACTGTACATTCATAATACTGAGACAAACATAGAGTGGGCAGTAGACTTCTGTATTAACAAGATGACAGCTTGGACATAATGTGACGCTGGGGGTTATAGTCATTGAAGAGAATAAGGACAAGCATTGCATCTTATCTAGAATCAAGACAGAGATTTCATCTCATACTCATTTGGGGGGTATAGCCCTCCATCAAATTTCATCCTAACCATCTAGCCCACTGCTTCTCATATCCTTCAATTGTGTTGCTTGCCCCTTATGCATTCCTTGTCCATCAAATAATTGTTTATTTCCATTGTTGTTTACTGACTCACCTACTGCAAATACATGACTTACTACTCTTTTTTCTGTCCTTGGGAATTACCTAGATCAATTTCCAGAAATGGTCACACACTATGAAAGTGTCTGGCCTCACTCATGCTCTACTTTAGTATCTATGTCCTCACCTGTAAAACTCCAGCTCCCAGCTTGTCCTGCAGTTCTAGCTCATTCCCGCTGTCCCATTCTCACTGCATTCTGCTTTTGTTCCCTGCCCTGTATCTTCCTTGCCCAACACCTGGCTTCCTGTTGATCTTCTTGGTGATTGTGGATGACTGGGGTGCACTACTGATAGTAACCCCCCTTCCATTGTGTGTTGTTGACACATTGTTTGAACTGCGGTCAGGGCTGAGTGGTGCATGGTGAGTGACTCTGGTTAGGCTAATTCTTTTATTGCATCTTCTGGATCCTTTTAATGGATCTCTTTTAATTGTTTTTGTTGTGGATACGGAACACATTTGCTGCATTTAATTTTAGGAATCGACCACTCAGCGCTTTACATAAAGCTCTTGAATGAAGAAATTTTGATGGTTTGTAAACCTCTGTGGATACTCTGTAGAGACTGAACATATTAACTAGATTTAATATTAGTAGTTGAACACTGAAAATTGTGAGATTATATAAGGTTCTCCACTTAAGAACTGTTAGTGAGTTCTGAACACCTTTGTCGCCTCGCTTATTTTTTTTCTCCAACAACTATTTGAATGCATGTGTGCAGTAAAGGGAAACAAACCCTCGTTCAAAACATGTTTTGAATCAATGCAGGGGTGCATAAGCTCCTTTCATTTATGGATCATGAATGGCAGTCAAAGGGTCTATTAAAGGTTGGCAAAGGGCAGGTGAAATCCGCAAAAAAGAAAACTATTACTGAACATCCAATAATGTATTAGACCAGTTTCAAGACTGGGAATCATTAATGCCTCAATGGAGAGAGTCAGTGCCAATTTCAATAAATTCCCTCAGAAGAATATGGCTTCGCCCAGGTCTCCATTGATCAGGAAGGATAACTCAATGCTTTTTGGCACCAAGGAGTCTGATGGAGTTGGCTTGGATAATATTCACATCTTTGGCACACCCCTGATCAGAATGGGCTACATGATCCCTGATATTCCGTAAACATAGCTGCACTGGCTTAAGAGTTCTTCTGCAAACTTACATGTCAATATGTTTGGAGTAACAATGTAGAAGGTTGGTTATACACTATTAAGCTGTCCTCTGATAGAATTGGCACCGCTTTCTTCTCTACATGTGAAAGAGAAGAAGAATCAACTCAGTTTTAGGATGCTGTTAAGCCCAGCCCAAATTTGAAGATCACCCCTTATCACCCTATATGTTCTCAACTCATAATATATGTGTTGGAAAACAGGTCAGAGCATGAGATCAAATCTTACTTATATTTTTTTATTATTTTAGTTACTGGAAATAGATGACATGCAAATAGATGGTTCAAAGTGATTTTAAGGTGTTTTAAAGAGTATTGGAAAGCTTAGGGCTGATTACAATGGCGTGCGGTCAGACCACCGTACGCTGTTGCGGTGGTCAGGAGACTGCCAAACAAGCATGCAGTGGTCTGACCGCCACATTATGATGCAACCGCCAGTCAGAAAATGCTCTGTACCATGGAGGCTTGTGCTGTGGCCAAGGAAAAATGCCCCAGCACAAGCTGCTGTGGTACGGAGCACCTCCTGCACATCCATGGTGCATGGCACATGGAGGTGAGTGGGGGCACTACATGAGCCCAAGGACACTTTACAGTGGCCCAAGACAGAGGAGGGCCCTATTTGAGGTCACTCATATCCCTTTCCGACAGCCTTTTCATGGTGGTCTTCCTGCTATGAAAAGGCTATCGAAAAGGGATATCATAATCCTGACTCCGCTGCTATTCAGGAATATGACTCCCAAAGCCACCCTGTCGGTATCTCTGTCCTGACGGAGGCAGCGGACTTCCCCTCAGCCCGATGTGGGTCCGAATCACAGTGATTGGACCGAAGGACTGGCGCCGGTCAAACTGCCACTGATGGCCTGTTGGTGTGCGGTCCGACCACCATTGGAATCAGGCCCTTAGTCCCAGTGCCAGTAAAGTGGGAAGGCCAGGAAAACAAGAATGCAACTACGAAGAGTATTGTACCCACTTCTAAGCAAATATATGTTATCGTTTGAAATGTTTGTGACATAAATAGCCGGCTACGCAGTAGTCCCATTGTTCTAACCATTCCTTGAAGTCTGTGCAACAGTACGGAAAATGCTGGACTCCATAGGAGTAATATTTAGTATTCCCCCTCCATTCTCTGCAACAGTAGAGAAAACATTGAACTCCAGAGGCCCTATTACACATAGGGCGCACTTTCCCTGTTTGCGTCATGGTGCACCTTAAAACAGGTGTGCCGTGTGCAAACAGGGAAAGTGTGCCCTAATATGTTGGGTGTACTGCCCCCTGGGCAGCCGCGAACTCGCGCTGGCCAGGTGGCAGCACATTGAAGTGAAATATGTAGCAGCTTTGAAGCAGCCGCTCCTTGTTTTACTGACATATCGACCACAATAATATTGTGATACATAAATATGAAGTAAAAATATTAATCAAACAAATATTGTTTTCCTATACTTATAAAGGTAAGTACAGAAAAATCAGAAAAAATATCGGTCCACACTAATATTGTTGAAAACATACAAAGATATAGTTTTTATATATATATATATATATATATATATATATATATATATATATATTCACTGAAAAACCATAGGTTTCAGGCACGTTATAGTTAGTTGGACATTTCACTCGTACAAAACCAGAGAAATTCCGCCGTTATAGTTAGTTCAGCTAACTATAACTCCAGCCCCCGCATAATGCACTGCTGATGACGTCACATATTACATCATTCATGACATGGTCAGTGACATCACTGATGACATCACTGATGACATCTCAAATGACATCACTGATGACATCACTGATGACATCATGCACGTGATAATCTGATGCACCTCCTCACACCCTAATATAACCTTTGATACACCCACTCTAAAATACAGACTATCATTTGCGAAACCATAGACACACTAATACCAGTTATTACATACGCACTCACTGATTCCTAGGTCTACACACACATCCACTCATTCACCCATACAGTCACTCATACATGCAGTCTACCATCAATACGGCACTATCATATCAGTCACATATCTATACAGACACTCACACACCGTCACTCATCCATATAGTTACTCACACACCTAGTCAGTCATGCAAAGAATCAATCACACTTCCATTTACTCACCTATACAGTTATACACACACCACATCACTTATTCAAACAGAAACAAACGCATACTTACTCTCTTATACAATCACTGATACATGTACACACTCATCCATACAGCCACTCTCACAATCACTGACTCTCACGTATAGTCATTTATATACTCCAACTCTCCCATGCATTCAGTAAGACACATGTAATCCCTCACTTAAACAGTCAGTCACGCACCTACTAAATCCTCCATCCAGACACTTATACACCCACTCATTCTTCAATACACCTTGGCATATATATAATACATATATAAACTTTAAAGAAACACACAGTCACGTGGATGATGTCATCAGTGATGTCATTTGAGATGTCATCAGTGATGTTGTTGTATTCCGCTTTAGGTGTCCGTATATAGGTTTTCCTGAAACATGTCCTTATATAGGCACAATTCGCATTGCCCTTATATAGGCATAGAATCCCAGTCCTTATTTAGGCATTAGCCGTGCACTCCAAATACAGGCATGGTCACCGACATCCGTCCACCCTAACGTCACAACGAGTTCTTAGAAACCAGACCCTTAAGCTCTTGGGAGTTCCCCTAGTACAGGATTATTGATTTCTCCAAGAACTCATCTATTATGCATGAACCGCTATACCTTAAGGGTTCATTCCTGACGTCTTCCTCTGTCCGACTTCACGTCAATGCTAACATTCCAAAGTACCTACCAGGTATAAATATACCTTCCCTTGCCCAAGCAAGTTAGAGGAGACCTCGATTTCAGAGGAGCCCGTATCCCGGCCTGACGCACTGAGAAGACGCTGTCATCCCTGCTCGCAGAGAATCCAGCTTCCAGTGATCTGACTCCCTTCGCAGGGTGTTAGAGTTTGAGTCCGGAAAGAGATTCCCACCTCTCTCATTCTCAAGGTATGGAGCTGACTAGAACCTAGAGGGACTCTTGGCATACTAGACTTAACATACTCTTAGTATACCATACTAGAGAATACTTCGCCGACTTCTTACCTTTCCCTACACCTAGACTAGGTTAGGTACATTGGTGTAGATCTAGCTTAGAGACGCATCATATGAGTACTCGCATTTTTAGCTCATGTTATTTATGTATGTGAATATATGCTAAAAGATAATGCTAGCGCAGTATTATTTATTTCTACTGCTTATGCTGTACATAATATATCTTGCATATTGTCTTGTGATCATAACAGCGCATATCTCTTACACGAGAAACAAGACTGTTCAATAAAACCTTTTTATTGAAACGCCCGTCTATTCTTTCTGTGTAACTCTAAGGAAACTAAGCATGCACGATTAGCTGAGTGAAACTGTTATCTATTGTTTCCACGATTCTGAGAAGTGTTCCGATTCTAAAGGAAACAAAGTGGTCATGTTTATGCGGTTGCCAGAAACTACTCCCTTCTTGTTTTCAAGGAGTTTCTAGTGGCCTCTGAGCTAGCTGGCACAAAGTAATTAAGTTTAATATACTCGATAGGGACATACCGACCTCAGTCCTATGTCAAGCCTATAGGGTATATTATTCCAATGCGCAGAGCCTATTAGGGAAATAGGAACTACACTACATGGCGCCCAACCGTTTGGTAAGGCAGTAATTTAACGCTAGATACTGAGTAACTCAGTCGTGCTTTTCTCTCTGAGACCCCTACTCACATACTCCATAAGACGCCTGGAGTGGGTAGGGTTAAATATCCGCCAAAACTAAATAGGACAAAAACCCTATATATTAGTTGCTTGGTTTGTTCAACGTTGAAGGATACAGTGTTCCAAAATATTGTGCACCTTATCTTTTGTTTCCTTGAAACTTGTTCTACATTTTTCAAAAAACAAATGTCCATACACGGGGACAATGACACGTCGTAACAGCTTTTAACTTTACAGGTTTAAATGAAACCGAGGAGGGTGTTATAGACATAGCTCCAAACTTAAGAAGAGCCATCACTCTAAAACTTATAAAACACGGCCTACCACCAAGAGGGGGTAGAGCAGTTTTCGTGATAGAGGCACACGAATCCTTTCAGACAGAGGTATTCTATTCATGGATAGTATTCCCAGAATCAAATCCAGTAACAAAACTGTTTTACTTCTACAAAGAAGATGAACCACCAGAGGAATATATTCCTTTCGAGGATATTGAAATTCCACTAACATACCAGGAGCATCAGCTCTGGTTTAAAGGCGCCCTAAAACATCACAAAAACATTACCAGGCTCGGTCCACTAGGTAGACCAGGAGCAACATGGCCGATTCTAGCAGGCTACATTCCTCATCCTGACATTGAAGAGATGTCAGATGAGGAATTACTTACTCAACTTACAGAGTTAATAAAAATTTACAGACAATTGGTCCAATATGTGATGCGGACTTTCACAGTCCAACCACCATTGACCATTCCAAATCAAACCCCTCAACAGGGGAATACACTAAAAATTACACCACAGACTTTATACGCAGTCATGGGTAAATGCCCACAAAACGTGAGCAAATTCCATTCTGGATAGCTCAAAAAATTACTCAAATCGAAGCAGTATTTCCAAATACTAGCCCTTATGAGAAACACAGAATCCTAACAATCTGTTTACCAATGGGGATCACACCACAACTGGAAGACTGCACCACTTGGGGCTCAGTCTTTGCTGCCATCTATACTAAAACACATGGTGTTCCATCAATTGCAGTAATACCAGATGTCCTGAAACAAATTCAAACGAATACGGGGCAGAGCCTGCTCTAAATTTAGCTATGAAACTACTGAAAAATTTCGACCAGGTCTCAACAATAATATTAAAGGGGAGGCAGCATCAGTGGCGATCCGCCAACGATTAAGGGAATTCGATGTAACAGAACATCAAACAGAACTACCCAGAATAATAGAACAATCATATGCAGAATTAGGCAGAGATAGTTTGGGTGGAAGACCATTAAAGCCAAAACTATCTGAGAATCCTGAAAAGGACTCTATTAAACAAACTCCTACATCTTCTAAAAAGAAGTGGGAAACTAATAAACAAAACTCAAACGAGAAACGTTCTCAATCCCGAGGTAGGTCTCCTCAAAAGGAGCACTCTGAAAGGAGGTATAACCTCAGGAATAGGGATAATTTAAGAAAACCTGACAGGTATCAAGACACTGATACACGTTCCTCTCGTACCTTTCAGATATCGTCACAGACATCGGAAAGAAGAGGACGGTCAGAACATAGAGAAGAACGCATGAAATCCAAAGATGACAAACACGTTCAGAAAAATAAATCAAAACCTCAATTCTCAAAAAAGAAGGTAGCAGGTCTGAAGATCAGACATGCCGAGGATACTGAGAACACAACTCAAGAACGGAGAATGGGTTCATACAATGCTGGACAGTGCGGCAGAAGTCACAATAGCTCGCCAGAACCTGAAGGAACTTCTGGAGATAGTGGACTTGAATGAGTACATCACAGTAGAGACTGTAGACACCAGGGTTAGTACTCCACAAAAGTTACATGAAATAACACTCCGAATGGAGGGAGACATACCAAGAAAGGTGAAAACACTCTTTTGGGAGACACTTTCAAGGGGTTATGATATACTTCTAGCAGAAAAAGACTGGCCACCACAATTTGTCAGGGAGTGCCCACATGGTGAGGACATTATTATGCCTGCCTTCTCCAACCATATTCCAATTCACCTAAAATATACTTATGCCAGGAAATGGGCAGTTGCCCAGGCCCCAGCATTGTATAAAAATCATGTAGGATGGGATGAGGACTCACCTCACCATAAAATACAGTTAAAAAATGAACCTACTGCACAAAGGCAGTACCCAATAAAGCAAGAAGCTAAAAAACAGGTCAGGGAGATCTTAGATCAACTTGAATACCAAGGGGTGATTGAAAAATGCACCTCCTCAATGAACAATCCTTTGTTTCCTGTATCCAAACCAGACCATACATATCGTCTAGTTTTGGATTACAGACACTTAAACACTTGTTTAAAAACATTTGCAGTGCAAAATGCACATAGTACAGCGTTAATGAATAACATTGTGCGCAAAAAATATAAAACCACATTGGGTATCTCAAATGGTTTCTTTTGTCAAAACATAGCACCTGAAAGCAGGTACTTAACGGCTTTCTCAATAATGGGGACCCAGCGTCAATTTTGTTGACTCCCACAAGGGTTCAAAAACAGCCCGGGGTTATTCTCAGTGAGGGTAACAGAGTTACTACAAATTTATGATAATGAGGCATTGTCATATGTCGATGATATCTATCTGACAGACAATGACCTGGATAGGCACTTGAACAGGGTGAGTACCATTATATTGGGCTTCGCCTCTGAGGGCTATAAATTCAACTTTAAAAAATCAAGAATTGCCCATCTCAATGTCCTTTTCCTAGGATATGAGCTTTCAAGTGAAGGCAAGAGCTTGGCAGCTAACTTTTTAGAAAAGTGTGCGCTGCTCCAACCTCCAAAAACGCTGAAAAACTTACAATCCATCTTGGGTTTCCTAAATTTTGGAAGGACATACATTCTAAATTATGCAGAAAGGGTTAAACCTCTCTACGAATTAATCAAACCTGATTTTTCAATCAAACATTGGACACAGGAACACACAGAAATCCTGCGTTCACTCCAAGCTAACATGTTAGTAACAAATCACTTACAAACACGCGTAAGTCAACGCAACTTAGTGATCCGAATAATTTCGGGACAAAGCGGATTCACCTACTTAACATTTAATGAGGGTGAAAAAGTACCAATAGCATACAAATCACATTTGTATACACAAGCAGAATTGCGCTTCTCTTCAACAGAAAAAATACCGACAGCAGTTCAAACCGCTGTAGCAAAAGAAAGAGCCCTAGCTCAAGGGAAACGCATTATTGTCGTAACCCCAGTACCAGCCTTAGAAGCGGTCACAAAAGCGAGCATTCCAAATGCTTTACATCCTAGATGGATACAATGGGTTAATTCTCTTGCTGCAACAGATGTTGAATATGTTTTTGATCCTGATTTAAAAACACAAGCGTTCCTGCAATATGAACATGAATGTCCTCTGTCCAGTGAAATTCTGCCTCTCGATAAGTACGAATTCATAATTTACACTGACGGATCCGCACAACCCGCTACAGGGAGTAAGCAAGCTTACAGTGCAGCATGCGCAATCGTTAAAGGTTGCATGCAAGATGGTAACTTCAGACCAATGGTCACTAAAACTCAATCTCTAGGACATTGTACAGTTCAGCGAGCTGAACTACAAGCATTCAAACTGGCACTTGAAAGTACAGATCGGGAATTCTCCACACTCATAGTGTGCGATTCTTTTTACTGTGTTCAGTCGTATAATGAATATATACAAAATTGGCTTGAAAATGGGTTCAAAGATGCAAAAGTTGGCACAATAAAGCATAAAACGCTTTGGGAACAAGTAGTTCAGTTAAAAAACGAACTACCAAAAGCTCACGTGATACACATGCTGAGTCATCAACGTGATGGCGTTCACGTTGCAGGGAATTCATTGGCTGACGAAGCTGCAAAGGGGGCTGTTCAAACGGCTTCCGTAGCTGCGATCACTCGTTCAAAAATGAGAATAGACAGTGAGATATTGTTGGCTGTCAATGCTTCAAGCAAAGGCAGTGGTGCAGCGTTACCTAAAAGTTTCCACTCAAGTACTCTTATGTAATTGATGCGAACAACGTTCCTTTGCTCGAATCCCTGGAGTGGGGGATAGGGTAATTCCAAACATGGAACGTAGAGCAGCTTTGATTTATGAAGCACATCTGGGGGAGGGTCTGTCACATCAAGGGATCTCTAAAACAATATTAACATTAAAAGAGATGTACTGGTGGCCTGGAATGAATACACAGATTCACATCTTCATCAATGACTGCATAGACTGTAAGGTACAGCGTGATGCAGAACGCCATCAGACACCAGACTACGAAGTAGCCTGCCCAGTACAGACACCATTGTTAGACAGCATTAGACTATCTACGCGCAGGCGTCCCTCTGGACAAATGCAATCCCACAAATACTAAGTCAAGGTTCCTATGGATATGGGCTCAGCGCTCGGCTGACGCTCGAACTGTTATAAAAGATTTGCGAGTCTTTATCGGCACATACGCAATAGGCACACTACATTCTGACCAGGGCCCTGCGTTTAGCTCTCGGGCTTACAAAGAAGCCATGGCCAGTTTGGGCGTTGCATTGCAGTACTCCTCTCCGTTTCATCCTGAGGGAAATTCTGTTGTGGAAAGGAAAACCGGGACATAAAGCAATCTATAACAGCTAGAGTATTAGGTTCGGGTGGTGGGTGGGTCAAACATCTTTATGGGGTCCAACGCTCATTAAATAATTTGCCAAGAAGTTCTCTAGGGGGGTCACTCCATATGAGGTCCTATTTGGGACAAGAATGTGGGTTCCTGATCTCGAATGTAAAGGCACAGTGGTGGAAAATAAACCCTTTGATATCAAAGATCGTTTGGCTGTTTTACAGGATCTAAATGAACTAAGATCGAAACAAAGCAACGTATTCCTGAAGCCAACCACCACTGGGGAGAAACCGGCAGTCCCAGCAAGGCCTGTCTGGATCCCAAAGTTGGGGATCTAGTCAGAGAGAAGATTGCGGACAAGAAGGAATTTGGACCTTCTTACAGACAACCAGTACCTGTCCTAGCCGCTCAAGGAACAAGAACAGTACTTCTGCCGCCCCTTTCTGGAAAAAAGGAGAAAAGATTTGTGTCAATCAACCTCATCAAACCACAGTATGTGGCCAATACTAAATAGTAGGCCTCGTGGACTCCGACCTAGTAGCAGATGCACTCCTCTCGCTACTATCCAAGAGGTTCAGACTGAAAGACTGATAACCATCGAGAATTCAGCAGTAACAGATGAAGGGCTAAGCAACAATGCTATGGAACTCATCCCTCTTGAAACTCAAGTAACAGTTCGTCCAAATACACCTGTCTACACCAATGTAACAAGTGATCACCTGCTTCCAGCGATTTCAACAAATCCTGATGCAATTCCAACAATTGACAGAACTGCTTCTGGCTATTTCATTAACTTTGATATGTTTTCTGAGGATCCGAGTGAGCCTGAAGCGATGCCAGCATCAAAAACTTTCAAACAGCAAGTACAAGACTTTTTTCATTTTCTGAAAAAGACTTATCTGGTTTCACCATGGATTGAACTATGGATTATTTCTGGAATATTTTTCTTTCTGGTTTGGATAGCTTTGGTTATGACTATCAGCGTGCTTATAAATGGCAGATACATCTGTTTGGATATTGAAAGTAAAAATGTGAACTTACTTTTGAAACCACACAAATCATCTCATCGTGAAACAAGAGACTTTTCAGCAGTGAACATCACAGCCGTTCCTATACAGGATGGTATAGTGTGGGACAAAACTGATTTCGATATCTTCGGTCCTACGGAACTTTTGAACATTCCACATTTATTTAAAATTTCACTAAGTGACTTTATTTCGTCCAGTATCTATTCTGATGATTGGGACTTTGAGACTGTAAATGATATGATGTCTGACCTAGAAAGGTCTGCTGCATTCTCTAACAATGAATATTTAGAGGGTTCAGCAGACTATGAACATCTATATTGTTACAACCACTATGGTCACCATTTATGCATAAATCTGCAACACCTAGAAATGTGTTTATGTTTAACCAATGGGAGCATTGTCCTACACCACCAAAGGTAGCTCAAAAACGTTTGCTAAAAAGTTTTTCTATTTTTCAGGGTACAATACATCTGATCCGGAAACATTTTACTATAAAAATGTAAACAAAACAGGACAGAAAATTATTTTAACAAATACAAAACAGATTTACTCTGCAGCATTTATTGCCCAACTGTCTAGACATGGATTCGACTTGTGGAAGGACACAATAGACACAAAATCTGTCTGGGGTTCTAAAGATTGGCAAGTGCAGGGGATAGAAGCTTTGTTTAGAGCATGTATCATCCCTCAGCAAATAATGTTTTTGAATGACACTGTGCAACAAACGTCTTGCCTTGGTTTAGCCAAGATCAAAGACATGAAAACACCTTCTGTACCAACACCTGCCAGTAATAACAATACACAGGCAGCGGTTACAGTTGACTCAATACTACAAATCAACAGAACAAATCCTGATTGGAGAAAATGGTTGATCTGGCCCACAGACACAAACATCTGTCAAGAAAGATTCCTGAATAAAACACAGGGCTTTACTATTCATAGGCCAGACCCACGATACGTCCAAAGACAACATCCGGGGGTAGTAACAACATACAGTGTAGGAAAATTGGGCCTCGACTGGCTACAAAAATCTACACTTGAGGACGTGAAACAACACTTATCTTTACTTAAAGACGACGCAGACCTTAGGGAATTCTTGCTAGGACCGAGAAAACCGCGTCAAAAACGTTTCATATATGCCGGCATCTATGCTGCTTATAATGAAGCATGGAAGGTTTCACAGGTAGAGGCCGCAGAACGAATACGTGAACTTGATCGTATTAACTTAGAGAAAACTCTCTCTGTGGTCGACAATGGGTTAACAACTTTGTCATCCAGAATTTATTCATTGGACAACATTGTATCCTCTGCTATTGACATACTGGAACAAGACTTAGCCATGTTACAACAAGGCCAATCTCAGTTACGTTCTATTATGTTATTAGGCTGGACGCTGCAATGTTTGCGTGCAGGCTATGTGCCTTGGCGTTTTATCAACACGTCGGCTCTGTTTGCAGAATACAATCTGACTGATAAACAGATCAAACTGGCACAAAGGGGAGCAAAGTATACAGTGCTGAGCATTGAAAAACTGGAGAAATTACCATTCACTGTGGCAGAAAAACCAGCTACAGAATGGCTGATTCATGGCAAAATCACTCTGCCTGTCACTACTTTTCAGTTTCAATATTGCCTCAAACAAATGCAAGCGGGCAAATATGAAAGGTTGGGTAAAGAATACATTAAGACATCCTGGGATTTACCATACGAATACAGATGTTGGAGTGGGGACCGTGAAGTGTTTCTTAGCGGTACACACTGTGAAAATGCACTAAGCGGTTCACTCATATGTCAGGACATTTCTTTACACGGGGCTTGTAATGGTTCTGTGGCAAATTTGTCCTGCCACCAGCAAGGTACACCAGCTGCTGTGATTAATCCAGCATTTGGCCAACTTTCTAATGGGAGTTACCTCATGTTGAATGATCAGAGTTGCTGTGGCATGTTGCCAGGCATCCCATATCTAGTAACGGTAGACTCCAGGGTCACTTGCTGTATGCAAGTATTGTTCCCCCCAATAGACACAGTCAGGGAGTCGCCTTTATGGCCTTCATTGAATGTTTCTTTTATACGATTGATACTTTAAGCAGAATGAAAGCCATGCTTATACAACAAACTGTGCCTCTGACCTCGGCCAAAGAAATCTATGATTTGCAAATTGCAAGGACTTCGGCTGAGATACAGTATTTAATTCGTGCAAACTGCCCTATACATTTTGCAGAAATGATGGGACGTATCTTTAACATGTCTGATACGAGCGGAATTGTACATGTATTTAAGACCATCTGCTCGGGACTGTTAGCACCTTTTAAAGCAGTCCTCGGAATCATCCCAAACTTCGCACATTCGGTGTTTGGTGGTGTGCCATTAATTCTAGCCCTTGTTGCAGGAATCCTATTTCTATTCCTACTATTACGCTATGGCAAGCCTATCCGCCGACATCACTCCGAGCGATGTGGAGAAAGCTCTCCTAGAACGGAAGTGCCGTGAGCGCATAGTACAACTTTTGGGCATACCTCGTCTACGGGAACTTAGTACAACATGGTTCCTGTCATTCAGACCAATCTGGCAAGATTGCATCTTACCTGTTCTACGCTGCCTGCTTTGCGGTGAAGAATGCGTGCTAGACACCTGTCTAACACTCCCATCAGTCATGCCAATGGATATCGATACTCTGCTGGACCCGGTAACGGCCCATGCTCTGTGTTGTCCCCAGAGGCTACCAATCCTGATGAAGGCATTCATTGAGATCTCACAGATGCTTCCTGCTGCTGCTGAGGTACGAGATGGATCAACAGGCACACAGGTAACAACGGACCCGAACATTGCTGCGGCATCTTATGCTGAGGGCGATGCTTCTCATCTCTGTGCAGTTAATCTCCTACACGAGGTGTTCCAAATGTCACCAACATCGGTTGACGATATTTTGTCTACGGAAATAGATGATTTCATGTTTACACCAGACCCATACACTGACTTTGATTCGACACAGTGTACCAGGGACGCAATGAATTTGGCCTTCATATTTTCAAAAACTTGGAACTCTTCCCAAAATTGAACTTTTTTTAGAAACTACATGGCAAATCAATCTGCTTACAGTAGAACTATTCTTATAAAACGGACTTCTTTGAAAAAGCTTTGTCTAAAATTTAAATTACTTCCATGATATGAAATGGCTTTGATTTTTGAAATACTTATCAAACATTTCGTCATATGTATATATTACTGTTTATTCATTCATGTTGCATTTATTTCCAATATATGCTTAGCATGAAAATATTGCTGTAAAATGTACAGTACCTATTGCATTCAACAGTTTATTTTTAAACTTCTTTTAATATGCTTTTAGAAATGTTTTTAGCAATACGTGGTACTCAAATTTATGTTTAGCATTTAGTATTATCGGTCATTCGAAAGTGGAGTGGGTGTTGTATTCCGCTTTAGGTGTCCGTATATAGGTTTTCCTGAAACATGTCCTTATATAGGCACAATTCGCATTGCCCTTATATAGGCATAGAATCCCAGTCCTTATTTAGGCATTAGCCGTGCACTCCAAATACAGGCATGGTCACCGACATCCGTCCACCCTAACGTCACAACGAGTTCTTAGAAACCACACCCTTAAGCTCTTGGGAGTTCCACTAGCACAGGATTATTGATTTCTCCAAGAACTCTTCTATTATGCATGAACCGCTATACCTTAAGGGTTCATTCCTGACGTCTTCCTCTGTCCGACTTCACATCAATGCTAACATTCCAAAGTACCTACCAGGCATAAATATACCTTCCCTTGCCCAAGTAAGTTAGAGGAGACCTCGACTTCAGAGGAGCCCGTATCCCGTCCTGACGCACTGAGAAGACGCTGTCATCCCTGCTCGCAGAGAATCCAGCTTCCAGTGATCTGACTGCCTTCGCGGGGTGTTAGAGTTCGAGTCCGTAAAGAGATTCTTCCCACCTCTCTCATTCTCAAGGTATGGAGCTGACTAGAACCTAGAGGGACTCTTGGCATACTAGACTTAACATACTCTTAGTATACCATACTAGAGAATACTTCGCCGACTTCTTACCTTTCCCTACACCTAGACTAGGTTAGGTACATTGGGGTAGAACTAGCTTAGAGACGCATCATATGAGTACTCGCATTTTAACTCATGTTATTTATGTATGTGAATATATACTAAAAGATAATGCTAGCGCAGTAATATTTATTTCTACTGCTTACGCTGTACATAATATATCTTGCATACTGTCTTGTGATCATAACAGCGCATATCTCTTACACGAGAAACAAGACTGTTCAATAAAACCTTTTTATTGAAACGCCCATCTATTCTTTCTGTGTAACTCTGAGGAAACTAAGCATGCACGATTAGCTGAGTGAAACTGTTATCTATTGTTTCCACGATTCTGAGAAGTGTTCCGATTCTAAAGGGAAACAAAGTGGTCATGTTTATGCGGTTGCCAGAAACTACTCCCTTCTTGTTTTCAAAGAGTTTCTAGTGGCCTCTGAGCTAGCTGGCTCAAAGTAATTACGTTTAATATACTCGATAGGGACATACCGACCTCAGTCCTATGTCAAGCCTATAGGGTTATTATTACAATGCGCAGAGCCTATTAGGGAAATAGGAACTACACTACAATGTCATCAGTGATGTCACTGACCATGTCATGAATGATGTAATATGTGACGTCATCAGCAGTGCATTGCGGGGGCGCGAGTTATAGTTCGCTGAACTAACTATAACGGCGGAATTTCTATGGTTTTGTACGAGTGAAATGTCCAACTTACTATAACGCCCCTGAAACCTATGGTTTTTTCAGTGAATTTCAAAGGTTTTTTAAATGCTAATTTCTAACTGTAACGTCTGTAAAACCTATGGTTTTTTCTGTGAATTTCAAAGGTTTTATAAATGCTAATTTCTAACTATAACGTCTGTAAAACCTATGGCTTTTTCAGTGAATTTCAAAGGTTTTATAAATGCTAATTTCTAACTACAATGTCCCTGAAACCTATATTGTTTTTAACTAAATTTAAAAAAGACGTGCATACTTTTTGTAGTGAAAAACTAACTGTAACAGTAGTCTGTTATAAGTTATAATTTAACAATGTTTAAAACTTAATTAGCACTAATTAACATATAAGTGTGGAAAAAGTGTGACGCAGCAGCTATGATACCTGACTTAGAACAACAGCGTTCACAGTTCGATTCCCGGCTCCGGCGGCACGTTAGCCCACCACTATGTCACTGTGGGCAATACCTTGCTTAATCTTCCGACGCCCCGAGCGCCGGGACACTCTCTGGAGGTAGCTGTACGCTTTACAAATGCTGGCATTTTTTTTACTTTAAAACCATAGTGATGAGAAATATTAGCACGTATTTATTTTTTTCTATTCTGAACGATATTTTTTTTTATGTCTTCTATTTAGAATTACGGCAATTAATAGATGTTTGTAGTCATGAGAATGGAAGAGACACGGTTTCCCGGGTAACAGTTTTTAAGCTCTCCAACGTATGTACATATTAAGGACCTTATACGTGTTAGGATCAAAATCGAAACCTTTACCGCTTCACATTTTGTAACTTTTCCCAACACGTGCACAAGTTAAACAGAGAAAACGTGAGCACGTGTCAACTGTAAAACGTGACATCTAAATGGGCGGAGCCGCATCTTCCTTCCATAGACTACTCAATAACCAAAAAGTATATAAACCACACCCGTTCTTTGATTAGTTTTGTTTATGCGACTTATTTACGCGGGTCCATTCTGCGATGCACGTTCCCTTTTCTAGCGTCAGATTCTTGTTTTGCAGCAACAAAACATATTCCAGAGTTGTAAGTTGTTTGATTATGGCATAGTAGATATTTATAATACGATGCTATTTGTTAATATTTATACATTTGTATTTAGAAAAAATTGCTATTGGTTGTTTTTTTGCCATTTATATGTAACGTCAGCAGCTTGTTTTCAGAAACAGACAGAATACAGCAAACATTGTTCCTTTCCTGGCTCCTTTGACATCATATAGTGTGACTTTGTATATTATAATATTGACACTGTACTTGACCTCAGAGGTGTTGGTGATCCGTCGGCGCGAAGACTAAAGATTTATATGTAACGTGAGCAGCTTCTGGTTGTTTCTCTGTTTCCCCTTGGGATTATATAGTGTGATTATGTATATTATAATAACCACCCATTATGATCTCAGGGAAGTTTATGACCCGTTGGCGCGAAGACTAAAGATTTATATGTAACGTCAGCAGCTTCTGGTTCTCACTCTGTTTCCCCCTTGGGATCATATGCTGTGAATATGTATATTAAAATATTAACAGTCATTGTGATCTCAGAGGAGTTTATGACCCGTCGGCGCGAAGACTAAAGATTAATATGTAACGTCAGCAGCTTCTGGTTCTTACTCTGTTTCCCCTTGGGATCATATACTGTGAATATGTATATTAAAATATTCACAGTCATTATGATCTCAGAGGAGTTTATGACCCGTCGGCGCAAAGATGAAAGATTTCGAAGGCCCGGATAAAAGAAGCTCTGAACATATTCACCGCTGGAAAGTATTTCGTTATTGATCTTGTTTTGTGTTCATGACTTTATTTTCATTTTCCTTTTTGTGTGGCATCAGTGTCACTCTCTATATTGTAGTAGAGTGTCATATTTTCACACAACAGGAATTGGAGATTTGTCGCCGCCAGGAGTAAACCATCTGAAATACAGCTTACTGACCTTTATAACTTACTTGATCAGATATTTTTACAGTGACAATATTTTTCGAAACTGCAGTTTAAAAAAGATTGTTTGCATAGACACTTTCTTACTGAATGCCTTTGATAAACCCTACATTTTTGAATGATTTTTTGGTATTTCTCTTTTTCTCTGTTGTGGTTCCTATTCTCGTTCTCCCTATAGAATTGATAGGAATAGTAGTGTATATATTACTACTATCCTATATGTTCTTAAAGGAGTCCGTGATCTGTTAGCGGAACAGTGAGCGACCTCTAAGCACTACGACTGAACTTTCCAAAGTTCTACAGAATAGAAATTGTAAAAAATGATGAAGCGTACATTTCTATGTAATATAAAGTCATTTGTGTTTAACAGTTTTTTACTTGTTATTGTTCTTGTGACCTGAGATGATGTAGTGCAGGAGTGTTTCTTGTAGCACTTCTTTTCTACTTTATTTAAAAGTAACTCATGCCCTCTTATATTATCAAGAATATGGGGCAACACTTTTACAAAGTATAGCAGAAAGAAAAGGGAGGGTGTGGCCACCCTTAAGGGATATTTTATGAATTGCGTTTTTATTTGTCACCTCTTTGATATATACAGCTTCAGTTTTCGAAGAAAGTTTATTTGTAATTGCTTAATAAAAACAGTTTCAAACCTAGACTGAAATTTTTGCTGCACAACCACACCTCCCCGTCAGAAAAGTAAACACCACATTCTAAGTAAATAGTGCTACTGGGAAGTATCCCACCCGCAAACTTAATAAAAAGAAGACCGCAACACACTCTGTTATTTTCCCGCCGTGATTTGTACACCCCACGCCAATTATATAAATGGCCCTTAAAATACATAAAAAACAATTTTTACCTTCACAATCCCTGTTCACCACCTTCTGACCACTTTACAGAGTTAATAGTGTTCCTACCCTCCCCGCTACTACTTTGTTTTCCCGTACTCCTTTGAAGTGCGTCACAAAACGCTTCACAACAGTGAAACCTTCCCAACCAATAATGAGCAAACTTGTACTCAGAACACTTTAGCCAATAAAATGTCCATGGTGTTCCGCAGAGGGGAGGGAATCGCTGCCAACACTTCTACTTTTAATGCTTCACAGCCAATGAACATTAAGCTTGGGAAGGTCCTGCTTGGAACACATTACCCAATCAGATGTCCCTGATGCTCCGCGGAGGAGGAGGGAATGGCTGGCAACACTTCTACTTTAAATGGTTTACAGCCAATGAACATTAAGCTTGGGAAGGTCCTGCTTGGAACACGTCAACCAATTAGATGTCCCTGGTAATCCGCGGATGGGGAGGAAATGGCTGGCAACACTTCTACTTTCAATGGTTCGCAGCCAATGAATATTAACCTCTGGAAGGTCCTGCTTGGAACATGTGAGCCAATAAGATGTCCTTGCTACTCTGCGCAGGGGGAGGGAATGGCTGGCAACACTTTTACTTTTAATGATTCGCAGCCTATGAACATTGAGCAAGTTGTTGAAACACCTCAGCCAATTAAACTTTAATTTTGTTCACTGTCCGTGATAAAAGTGAACACCGCATTATAAGTAAACATTACTGCACATTATATTAAAGGAAGGCAAAGGAAGGCTGCAATACGGCGCATTGTTATTTTCCCAATATGATTTCCACAGCCTACTGAGCATTGCCACAATACCGCACATCGTTGTTTTGAGGATGTATTTTCCACACCCTACGCATTTCCACAGCCTACGCAACATTCACACTACCTGTGTGTGCACCCTACACACTGCTTGCCGCAATAAGCGCATTGTCTTCCCGACGGGATTTCCAGAGCCTACGCAACCTTGCCGCAATACCGCACACCGTAGTTCTGCGGACGTGATTTACACGGCCTATGCAACATTCAAACTCCCTGCCTCTGCACCATACAGACTGCTTAAACTAAGACCACAGTGTTCCTACTATACCCTCTTATACAATTATTCTCTTATTTTTCCCCCTACGCCTTTCAACTCAGTCACAAAATGGCTGCCAACACTTCCTAGTTTCAACAGTTTGCAGCCAATGAGCCGCACGCTCGTGCTCGTAACGCCTCAGCCAATTAGATGTCAGAATTCTCAAATATCGATATCTGTAAATTTTTATATTTCTCTAAAACTACTGAACGGACTTACCCCATTTAAACAAAAGTGTGCTTTCTGGACCAAGACCTTTCTCCCTGCCAAATTTGACGTAATTCCGTTCAGCAGTTTGACCTGTAGCCTTGTCTTAAGTTTCCTATGGAAATTGCATGGAGTAAACACGCTTTGTGACCCCTTTTTCTCAGCCCCCTTGACGAATCACCCCCAAACTTTCAACATAGAAGCTGATCTGAAAAGAGAAGTTTTGGGAAAATTTCGTAAACATTCGTCAAACGACGCCAAAGTTATAAGCAAATCAAAAAACGCTTTTCCTATGGAAACGAGGTCCTAACTATAACTATCTACTGGCGACCGCCAGTAGATAATATATATATATATATATGAAAGAAAGAGAAGTACCCCCAGGTGAAGCGCACGCTTCCAACAGACTTTTATTCCACAGGGAGCAGATACTGGAGCGTCGCACCACACAGCAAACAAATGCCTGACGCGTTTCAGAAGATCAACTTCCTTTCTCAAAGGCTGCATTCGTAGAAAGACTGCGCATTGAAAATCACCAATAAATACCCATTAATATTTATTGTCCTCAGGTGAGTATTTCTACAAGTGCAAAGAATTCTGGGGGTGGTGGTTTTACGAATAATGCCCATGTGGGCTGCCAGTCTCTCAAATAATCAAAGTACTTATTCTTGCCAATGCGATCTCTCTCCAAACAGCACTCCATCTCACAGGGGTCTGTCAGTCCGTGATTTCCACCTCAATAAAACAGATCATGGCCCGCTTGGATAATGCGGGGGTGCGCTTCACGGCCGGGCCGGCCGTTGCATATGAAAGAAAGAGAAGTGCCCCCAGGCGAAGCGCACTCTTCCAACAGACTTTTATTCCACAGGGAGCAGTTACTGGAGCGTCGCAACACACAGCAAACAAATGCCTGACGCGTTTCAGAAGATCAACTTCCTTTCTCAAAGGCTGCATACGTAGAAAGGCTGCGCATTGAAAATCACCAATAAATACCCATTAAGATTTATTGTCCTCAGGTGAGTATTTCTACAAGTGCAAAGCATTCTGGAGGTGGTGGTTTTACGAATATTGCCCATGTGGGCTGCCAGTCTCTCAAATATGCAAAGTACTTATTCTTGCCAATGCGATCTCTCTCCAGACGGCACTCCATCTCACAGGGGTCTGTCAGTCTGTGATTTCCGCCCCAATAAAACAGATCACGGCCCGCTTGGATAATGCAGGGGTGCACTTCACGGCCGGGCCGGCCGTTGCATATGAAAGAAAGAGAAGTGCCCCCAGGCGAAGCGCACTCTTCCAACAGACTTTTATTCCACAGGGAGCAGTTACTGGAGCGTCGCACCACACAGCAAACAAATGCCTGATGCGTTTCAGAAGATCAACTTCCTTTCTCAAAGGCTGCATACGTAGAAAGACTGCGCATTGAAAACCACCAATAAATACCCATTAAGATTTATTGTCCTCAGGTGAGTATTTCTACAAGTGCAAAGCATTCTGGGGGTGGTTGTTTTACAAATAATATATATATATATATATAGTTATAGTTAGGACCTATTTTCCATAGGAAATCTGCAGCATTCTATTTGAAATAACTTTGGCGCTGGTTGACGAATCTTCGCGAAATTTTCAAAACTCGTGGGGCGCTCCGGTCCGCTCCTATCCTGAAAGTCTCGGGGTGATTTGTCAAGTGGGGGCAGAAAAAAAAGGGGTGCCAAAACGTGTTTTCCCCATGCAATTTTCCATAGGAACCTTTCATTGCAGCTACAGCCCGAACTGCTGAACGGAATTACACCAAATTTGGCAAAAAGGTAGCCCTTGGTTCAGAGTCGTGCCTTTTGGTTAAATGGTGTAAATCCGTTCAGTAGTTCCTGAGAAATTTGAAAAAGAAAACACATATATCTGGGCGGAGCCTAACCACACATGTCATCGTGAGATCTGATTGGCTGTCAGCACTTCATCCTGGAATTTCTGGAAGCCATCTTGGGACCAATATAAATGATAGTACCCCATTGAAATGCATTGTAGTGAATCGAAGATTTTGAGGGTTACCAAAAGGAGAACTATAAAGGGTGATAACAGACGTTAGTTACATTAGAATTCATTTGTTGATGGTACCATACTAATTTCAGGAATTGTGGTGTGTTCTAAGGTGATTTTACCCTGCGAAAAACCTTCTGCTGGGATATCATGAATCATGTTTGAGAGAAAACTATTTTCACATGCTTGTCCCATACAGTTTTGGAAGGTGCTCCAGAAGCTAAAATGAGAGCATATTTTCTGTAAATTCACATTATCTTTCTCAGTCATGTGAGAATGAAGTCTGACATTCTCAGTAAAACATGTACATCCAACAAGGGCAGAGACTGTCAGTTGATTCCTTTGTGTTCTACTGCAGCTTCCCAGAGTGTTCTAAAAACGACTAGAGTGCTAACAGCCTTACTTATGACAAAAGTATGGCACACCTGAAGCCATCTTGATTGGAATAAACTGGTAACACTTAAAACATTTAATTTAAAAGGAACAAAATGATGGGGTTCATTTTGTCATAGAAATTATGGTTAGTGCTGTAGAAAGAAAAATTAGGACATGTTTCAAGTGTGATCTCAAATATCTTCCTGTTATATTTCAACAGGAGCAGCCTGTCAGTTGATGCCTTTGTGTTCTACTGCAGCTTCCCAGAGTGTTCTAAAGAACAACTAGAGCGCTAACAGTCTTACTTATGACAAAAGTATGGCACACCTGAAGCCATCTTCATTGGAATAAACTGGTAACACTTAAAACATTTAATTTAAAAAGGAACAAAATGAGGGGGTTCATTTTGCCATAGAAATTATGGTTAGTGCTGCAGAAAGAAAATTTAGGGCATGTTTTAAGTGAGATCTCAAATCCTCTTCTATTTCATTAGAAAATTCTGACATGCAGACTGAAACAATCACTTTCAATACCAGCAGTAGACTTCCAGTTAACTCCCTGGTGAGCAGTAGCTTTACTACAGTGATCTAATGAACAACTAGAGTGCTAACATTCTGAATTTATGGCAAATGTGTGACACATCTGAATGCCTTCTTGATGGAATCAAAGTAAAAAACTGAAAGCATTTCCTACTGAGGAGACTGCAGTAAATGACGAAATTAGGAAACTTCATAACAAATAAGTCTCCCAACTAGGCCACCAGAGAAAAAAGAGCCCAAATGTAGCACAAATATCACCCAGATGTAGCCCACATATAGCCCAATGACAGAAGTGTGCAAAACACTTTTATTTTTAGTTTTTCTGCAGTTTTATATAGTGCAAACTGGTCAGGTATTGGAGCGTTACATCTTACTTGGACCCCTTATTGCGTATTTTGCACGAAGTACAAGAGATTGATCTTGCGAAACATTGAACTTTACGATTCTGTTAACCTGAAGTTGCGCTGAACCGGGCTTTGTAACACCCGTTATTACCTACTGGTTTTTATTAATTCGCACTGTATTGTATTAGGAAAGAGGATTTACTGTTTTTATGTACACTTTTATGATCTATGTTTCTAAATCAGATCAAATAAAGTTTAATGAATTCTATGACAGGACGGAGGCGAGGATTATGCATATCTTTCCTCACTTTATTTGCATAGCAGTTCAAAGAAAACGTAACACAACAATCATTAAACAAAAGACTACACAACCCATGAACCATTAGGGGGTAGTCTCCAAGGCAACTATAGTCCAATCATATCACAGTCCATCGTTTATAATATCGTGACGTCCCTTCCGCTTCCTCTTTCTTCACTGCTTGTCAGTTAAGTGCATTCCTTACATTCTTGGCTTAATCTGACGTTGTTGCTGTTTGTATAGCGGTTTCTTGTGCACGTTATTAGCATTATTGCCTTGGTATTGTTTCATATTCCCTGCGCAGCAGGCTCTTGCCCGAGCGCGTTCTCCCCTCGCAGTTTTTCCCGCTGTGTGCTCTGCGCACGGTGAGATCCTGTCAGGCGCGTCTGGTCCGAGCGAGGCAGCTCCGTCGAGCGCTCCCACTGGTCTTTACGCGCGTTTGGGAATCCGGTCACTCCTTTAGTGTCCGCTTGATTCCCGACCAACCCTCGCCTAATTTTGACACCTCTACGCGGGGATTTCTCCACACGGCCACGTTAGTGACCAGCGCCACCTGGTGGTGGTAATTGGTATTGCGCCTCAGTCTATTCTTATAACAGCTTCGGGGAAAGCCCAGCTGTTGGAGCACCGGCGAGGGGGATGTCTTAAGGATTTTAAGGGCATTTGTTCTGTGCTCACACCCTCTGCTATCATGTCTTCTCCAGAAGACCATTTTTAATCCTCCTACCAGGAAGTGGAGGAGGAATGGCCCCCCAACTTCTCCCTCCAGCAGTGGACCAAGCCCTCTCTCTGGCTATTTCTAGGGCGCTGGCTCCTCTTAGGGATCAGGTTGATAAGCTGGCGAAAAGCATCCCTGGGGTGTTCAGTGACCCAGATCTGGTGGTGGCGGGTCCAAGTAGCTCCCAGATGTGGAATAAAAGGGCCGTTAAGCATAACGCGGGGCACTTGGAAGGATTTGATAAACTTACGGAGACCTTCCTCAAGAGTGCGCGAACGCTAAAACATGCACCCTGCCTGGAGGAGGAGGGGCCCGGAGAAAATTGCGACACTGACACCCCTATTGTAGACCCCGACGGCGGGTTTCCCTTAGAGGGAGAGGGTGTATCGGAGGACGATTTCTCCTCCGATGAGGATAAGGACTCGGGCGTCCCTGACGTCCAGAGTCCCACTCCTCTCAGTCCCCGGTTGGGGACGGGGTCCACTCGGACATGTTCGAGCCTACCCAAATTTAACATCCTAGGTCGGCAGAGTGGACACCTGACGCCAAAGTGGCAGAGTATGTGGTGGGGAAAATCCATCAACCCCTTGAAAGGGAGGTCAGGAATAGGATGAGGGAGAATGCCCCAGGCCCTCACTGAAGGGGAAGGTGGCACACACGCCTGAAATTGATGAGAAACTATGTACCTTTTTCTCCAAGTATATGAGGGTTCCCAAGAAAGGAAATGATAGGTCTTGGACGTGGTAGGGCCCTTGACCCAAATTATTCAATTGACGGAGTGTTCCAAAGAGTCAGGATCCCCTTTGTCCACGGATATTGTGGCTGGTTGGACGCACTACCCTAAACCCTAAAACACTACCCCCTCCACTACCCAACCACCACTGCACTACCCTAAACCCTAAAACACTACCCCCAGCACGACACCCTACACTACCCAAACATAACTGCGGTACCCTAAACCCTAAAACACTACCCCCAGCACGACTCCCTACACTACCCAAACACCACTGCACTACCCTAAAACACTACCCCCAGCAAGACTCCCTACACTACCCAAACACCACTGCACTACACTAAACCCTAAATATACCCCCAGCATGACCTCCCACATGACACAAACACCACTGCACTACCCTAAACCCTAAAACACTACCCCCAGCACGACCCCTAAACTACCCAAACACCACTGCACTACCCTAAACCCTAAAACACTAACCCCAGCATGACCCCCTACACTACCCAAACACCACTGCACTACCCTATACCCTAAAACACGACCCCTACACTACACAAACACGACTGCACTACCCTAAACCCTAAAACACTACCCACAGCTTGACCCCTTCACTACACAAACACCACTGCACCGCCCTAAACCCTAAAACACTACCCCAGCACTACCCAAACACCACTGCACTAACATAAACCCTAAAACACTACCCCCAGCACAACCCCTACACTACACAAACACCACTGCACTACCCTAAACCCTAAAACACTATCCCCAGCACGACTCCCTACACTACCCAAACACCACTGCACTACCCTAAACCCTAAATCTACCCCCAGCACGACCCCTACACTACCCAAACACCACTGCACTACCCTAAACCATAAAACACTACCCCCAGCATGACCCCCTACACTACACAAATACCACTGCACTACCCTAAACCCTAAAACACTACCACCAGCATGACCCCCTACACTACTCAAACACCACTGCACTACCCTAAACCCTAAAACACTACCCCCAGCACGACCCCCTACACTACTGCACTACCCTATACCCTAAAACACTACCCCCAGCACGACCCCCTACACTACCCAAACACCACTGCCCTACCCTAAACCCTAAAACACTACCCCCAGCACGACCCCCTACACACCAAAACACCACTGGACTAACCTAAACCCTAGAAAAGAAACCCCCACCCCATGCCCAATTCCCCTTACCTCTCACTCCTCATGGTTCCTCTCTCCTCGTGGTTCCTGCTTCACGTCATCTCTGAGGGGCGGTGCAAGTCGTTGTGAGGAAACGGAACAGACTCTGTTTCCTTACAACGACATGGATCGCTCTACATGTTTTTAGAACGCATGGTCATTTACCATACATACCTTTACAACAAAATTCGTTGTAAAGGCATGCGTGGTAAATGACCATGCGTTCTAAAAATGCGTAGTAATGACTTTATGATGTACAACGCATGCGTGGTAATGCATGCGTTGTAATGGTATCGCAAAGTAAAAAGTCGTTGTAACGGCTGTTTACCGATCGAAGCTGGCCCCTGTTCTTCAGTGAGACGTTTATTTGATTAATTAGGAGGAAGGAATGTGGTTTTTTACCGAAAAGTGCATTCCCGGCTGTTGTATTGTGAAAGTGTCCGCGTGGCCTGGTTTCACTGCCGGTGAGAGAGTGGAAGAGTCTGTTTGGATCTAAAGGAGTTCTGTTGTTGGACGGGGCCGGCGTGACATGTCATCAGAAAACATAGCTAATGGAAAGCGTCCTCCCTGAAGTGTGGAGCAGTGCCATGAGAGGTCAACGAGTGTGCGTCCCACCGCAGTATGACCGTACCGCGTGACCCATGTGCCGCCTCCAAGGTACGGGAGGCAGAAGCGGCATCGCAGGTCCTCTTGAAGACCGTTGTAGCACTAATTCCACATTTTGGTACTAGGGCATTTTAACTTCGTTGTTCCTGCCAGATACAAAGAGAAGATCCTGTGTTATTCAGTGCCCTCGTTACCTTTTTTGTGGGTTGTGGTGCTTGTCACTTCGCTGCCCCGCCGGTGCACATGACTGGGCACCCCAACTCATGTGCCATCTGCAGGGCCTCTGCCCTCGGATCACTGGTTTCGGTTTCTGAAGTGGCAACATAAACAGTTGCTCCCAAAGGACTAGCCTGAACACTTAGGTGAATATCCCCTGCACCAGCATTCCACGGAAATTCTTTCCTATCTTTCCCACGTCAACGAGCACGGCTCCGCTCGCGACACCGTATGACGTCATCGGAGCCATAAGAGGACCTCGTCGGCGTGCTGACCTCAGTTCCACCCATTTTTTCAGTGCCACCGAGGCAAACAGGGGACCGAGACATCTTCACATGTATACATAGTTTAATAAATATATATATATTCACTGAAAAAACCATAGGTTTCAGGCACGTTATAGTTAGAAATTAGCATTTAAAAAACCTTAGAAATTCACTGAAAAAACCATAGGTTTCAGGGGCGTTATAGTTAGTTGGACATTTCACTCATACAAAACCATAGAAATTCCCCTGTTATAGTTAGTTCAGCTAACTATAACTCGCGCGCACCGCAATGCACTGCTGATGACGTCACATATTACATCACTCATGACATGGTCAGTGACATCACTCATGACATCACTGATGACATCACTGATGACATCACTGATGACATCATCCAGTGAATGTGTGTTTTTCTGAAAATTAAATATGTTTTATATATGTATACCTCAAGGTCGATGGAAGAATAAATGGGTATATAAGTGTCTAAATGGATGATTTTTTTTTGTAAAATTGATTGTATAACTGACTAAGTGTATCTTAGTGAATACATGGGTTAGTGAGTAATGTTTAAATATGAAAATATCTGTATCAGTCTCTCACTTTGTGTATAAGTGGCTGCATGGGTTGGTGAGTAGCTACATGAGTGTCTATATGGGTTATTAGTTGGTTTTTTGAGTATCAGTATGAGTGTCTGAGTGTCTGTATGGTTCGGTGGGGGGTATTACTTAGTGCATAGATGCATGAATGAGTGACTCACTGTTTGTATGTGTTGAAGACAGCATGTGTGCAGGAGTGTATAGGTGGATGAGTATGTGTATGGGTGTGTTAGTGAGTGAATGACTGTCTCAATAGTGTCTTTATGAGTAACTACATATGTTTTAAACTACTATATGTGAGTATTGGTGTATATAAGTGAGTATATATGAGAGTGAGAGATTGGAAGAGTTCCTGTACAAATAAGTAGGTGTTTCTATAAGTGATTGTTTAAGAGAGTAAGTATGTGTAAGTTTCTGTAGAAGTAAGTGTGGTAGTGTGTGTATAACTGTATATGCAAGTAAATGGATGTTTGATACTTTGTTTGCATGTGTGACTATGTGTGTGAGTAACTCTATGGATGAGTGGCGGTGTGTAACAGGATGTATAGGTGTATGAGTACATATTTTGAGTGAGTACATGTATGAGTGACTGTATAGGGACTGTTGGTGAATGAGTGGATGTGTGTGTAGATCTTGGAATTACTGAATAGGTGTGTTGTAACTGGTATTGGTATGTCCATTGTTTTGAAAATGTTAGTTTGTATTTTTGAGTGTGTGTATCAAAGGTTATATTAGGGTGAGAGGAGGTCTGCCACTCTATCACAAGGATGATGTTATCAGTGATGTTATCAGTGATGTCATTTGAGATGTCATCAGTGATGTCATGAGTGATGTCACTGACCATGTCATGAGGGATGTAATATGTGACGTCATCAGCAGTGCATTGCGGGCGCGCGAGTTATAGTTAGCTGAACTAACTATAACAGGGGAATTTCTATGGTTTTGTACGAGTGAAATGTCCAACTAACTATAGCGCCCCTGAAACCTATGGTTTTTTCAGTGAATATATATATATTTATGACTTATATATATGATTTATATATATACTATAAAAAGCATATATATATATGAAATAAATTTTGCATTGCAGAAGGAGTGTAGCGGCGGAGAATTCCTTCCCCATGTCGGCCTCTGAAGAGATGCACAAAAGCATTGAAACGCGTCAGGCCAAAGGATTGATTTTCCAGAGGGGAACCAATATGCTTTAGAAATAAAGGCTTGTTACCTACCTTTTCAGCGGTGTGCGGCTTCATTTTCTGGGCAACTTTGGAACATATATATTATCTACTGGCGGTCGCCAGTAGATAGTTATAGTTACAACCTATTATCCATAGGAAATCCGCGATATTCTATTTGAAAGAACTCTCTTGCCGGTTGACGTATCTTCGCAAAATTTTCAAACTTTGTGGCCCGCTCCGGTCCGCTCCTACCCTGAAAGTCTCGGGGATTCGTCAAGCGGGGCCGAGAAAAAGGGGGTCCCAAAACGCGTTTTCCCCATGCAATTTTCCATAGGAAACTTTAGACACGGCTACAGCCCGAACTGCTGAACGGAATTACACCAAATTTGGCAAAGAGGTAGTTCTTGGTTCAGAAAGAACCCTTTTGTTAAATGGTGTAAATCCGTTCAGTAGTTGCTGAGAAAATCAAAAGAAAAAAAGATAGGTATATCTAGGGCCGCGGATCCTCCCGAGCACGAGCTTTATGTTAATTGGCTGTCAACACTTCAAATCAGGAAGTGTTGGCAGCCATTTTGTCCCTCGGTAGAACCGAGGGACAGAAACAAGTGCGCAAAGCGCACAAAGGGGGCAGGGTAGAAACACCCTGACCCCCTAGGTCTGCTCAGGGGTCCCACAAGGACCCCTGGGCAAAAAATTTTTTTTTTTTAAATCGGCAGGATGCGCTCAGGGAGCGCGAACCCTGCCGAAAAAAAATCGAAGCGCGGTCTCCCGCGCTCAATGTCAATTGGCCCCGGGTGGGCCAAGTCCCGGGGGCATGCTGGGGGGTTAATTTTATGTGTGGGGGCCTCTAAGGCCTCCAAGCCCCGGGACCACCACCCCCGGGGCTTTATGGATAATGGTGCGGGAGGGCTCTGAGCCTCCCGCAGCCCCGAGGACCACCACCTCCCCGGGGCTTCTTTTTTATATTTGAAAACCTGTGTGGGGGCTCCAGCCCCCACATGCCCCGGGGACCACCACCTCCCGGGGCACTAAGAAAATGAAAATGGGGGTCTGTTTTGGACTCCGAGCCCCGGGGACCACCACCTCCCCGGGGCTTTCGATGTAGGGAGGGGGCCGCGCGGCCCCTCCTGGAGCCTGTGGTGGCCCTGGGGACCGCCACCCCCAGGAGCCGGCTCCTGCAGTGTCTCTGGGTGCCCACCCCGGGACACTGCTGTTTGCAATGACAGGACGGAGCCTCGCGGCTCCCGTCCTGTCATTGCAAACTTGCTTGGATATTGGAAGAGAGAGCAGGAAACCTGCTCTCTCTTCCAATATCCAAGCAGATTGCTTTCCACATGGGGAGCAGCATGTTAGCTGCTCCCCATGTGTAAAGCAATGCCGGCTCCCGTAGGACACGGGGAGCCGGCGGGACTGTGGGGGTTTGGGGACCCCCCACAGTCCCCAACGAGAGGCCAGGCTCCGGGGATGGGGTCCCCGGGGCCATAAGTGGCCACGGAGGGGGCCACGCAGCCCCCTCCCCAAAAGTAAAAAAAAAAATACGTGCAAGGCCGGCCCCGGGGATGGGGTCCCCGGGGCCTTAAATGGCCTGAGGAGGGGCACGCAGCCCCCTCCAAATAAAAACAAAAGAGGCCATGCCCCGGGGGATGGGGTCCCCGGGGCCAATACAGGCCCAGGGAAGGGGGGCCACGCGGCACCCTTCCTGTTTTAAAAAAAAAAAATTAATTAAAAAAAAAGGGGTAAGGCCCTGGGGGATGGGGTCCCCAGGGCCTAAAAATAGGAAAAAGGAAGGGGGGCCACACGGCCCCCCTTCAGGGGAAAAAAAAAAAAAAAAAGGGCCCGCAGGCCCCGCCCCTTCCTTCACCACTCTGCAAACGCGCCCCTGGCGCGTTTGCAGAGGGGAACAATTCCCCTTGAATACTGGGGGTCCCTGGGGCCAACTAGCCCACCAGGAACCTCCAGTATGCGCCAGGGGCTGCCTTGCAGAGAGGTGTACAGAGGCCACGCCCCTTTTACACCTCTCTGCAACGCAGCTCTGTGGCGCTTTTGGAGGAACATGGTGGGCTAGTTGGACTCCAGGGACCCTCAGGATTCAAGGGAGTTAATCCCCCGACTTAAAACGCGCCACGGGCGTGTTTGCACAGTGGTGAAGGGAGGGGCGGGGCTTCAGGTGACATGTGTGCAAACAGGCCCCGTGGCACGTTTAAAGATGGGGAATTAAATCCTCTTCAATCCTGAGGGTCCCTGGGGCCAACTAGCCCAACAGGTACGTCCAGAAAGCGCCACAGAGCTGCGTTGCAGAGAGGTGTAAAGGGGTGTGGCCTCTGTACATGTCTCTGCAACGCAGCCCCTGGCGCATACTGGAGGTTCCTGGTGGGCTAGCTGGCCCGTAGGGACCCTCATGATTCAAGGGGACTTAATCCCCCAACTTAAAACGCGCCACGGGGCGCGTTTGCACAGATGTCACCTCAGGCCCCGCCCCTCCCTTCACCATTGTGCAAATATTCCTCTAAAATCAGCCGAAATACGAATTCCGATTTACTCACCTGTTATCAGGAGAGACCTCAGTGCTGCATCTTTCAGCCCAGTACTGATCCTCAAAAGTAATTTTAACCGTACTTACCGGTAACTTGAATTTCCTTCATAGGCTAACATTGACTGGTTTCCCTTGGAAATTCTTCTAAGTGTGGAGTTTTGGAACTTTAAAATATTCCTCTAAAATCAGCCGAAATACGAATTCCGATTTACTCACCTGTTATCAGGAGAGACCTCAGTAATGCATCTTTCAGCCCAGTACTGGTCCTGAAAAGTAATTTTAACCGTACTTACCAGTAACTTGAATTTCCTTCCATAGGCTAACATTGACTGGTTTCACTTGGAAATTCTTCTAAGTGTGGAGTTTTGGAACTTTAAAATATTCCTCTAAAATCAGCCGAAATACGAATTCCGATTTACTCACCTGTTATCAGGAGAGACCTCAGTGCTGCATCTTTCAGCCCAGTACTGATCCTCAAAAGTAATTTTAACCGTACTTACCAGTAACTTGAATTTCCTTCCATAGGATATCATTGCCTGCTTTTTGCTGAAAAAGTTTCTAAGTGTTGATTTTTGAAACATACCAATATTCCTCTAAAATCAGCCGAAATCCGAATTCTGATTTACTCACCTGTTATCAGGAGAGACCTCAGTGCTGCATCTTTCAGCCCAGTACTGGTCCTGAAAAGTAATTTTAACCGTACTTACCGGTAACTTGAATTTCCTTCATAGGCTAACATTGACTGGTTTCACTTGGAAATTCTTCTAAGTGTGGAGTTTTGGAACTTTAAAATATTCCTCTAAAATCAGCCGAAATACGAATTCCGATTTACTCACCTGTTATCAGGAGAGACCTCAGTGCTGCATCTTTCAGCCCAGTACTGATCCTCAAAAGTAATTTTAACCGTACTTACCGGTAACTTGAATTTCATTCATAGGCTAACATTGACTGGTTTCACTTGGAAATTCTTCTAAGTGTGGAGTTTTGGAACTTTAAAATATTCCTCTAAAATCAGCCGAAATACGAATTCCGATTTACTCACCTGTTATCAGGAGAGAACCCAGTGCTGCATCTTTTAGCCCAGTACTGATCCTCAAAAGTAATTTTAACCGTACTTACCAGTAACTTGAATTTCCTTCCATAGGATATCATTGCCTGCTTTTTGCTGAAAAAGTTTCTAAAGTGTTGATTTTTGAAACATACAAATATTCCTCTAAAATCAGCCGAAATCCGAATTCTGATTTACTCACCTGTTATCAGGAGAGACCTCAGTGCTGCATCTTTCAGCCCAGTACTGGTCCTGAAAAGTAATTTTAACCGTACTTACCAGTAACTTGAATTTCCTTCCATAGGCTAACATTGACTGGTTTCACTTGGAAATTCTTCTAAGTGTGGAGTTTTGGAACTTTAAAATAGTCCTCTAAAATCAGCCGAAATACGAATTCCGATTTACTCACCTGTTATCAGGAGAGACCTCAGTGCTGCATCTTTCAGCCCAGTACTGATCCTCAAAAGTAATTTTAACCGTACTTACCAGTAACTTGAATTTCCTTCCATAGGAATCCATTGTCTGGTTTTCAGCAGAAAAGTTTCAAAGTGTCGATTTTCACAAACTACAAATATTCCTAAAAAATCGCCTGTATGACTTAAACGCATTCTTTCAACTGTTTACAGGAGATGCACCAGTGCTGGATCCAGGATCCAACACTGAGTAAGAAAAAGTAACGATAATAGTTTTTAACTTCTAAGTGAATTTCCTTCCATAGGATAACATTGGTGATTCTATGAGAAAAAGTTTCTAAGTGTGAACTTTTAAAGTACAATAATATTCCTTAAAAATCACGACTGTAACCAAAACGCTTTTACTCAACTGTTTACAGGAGATGTCCCAGGACTGAATCTAGGATCCAGTAATGTGGTTAGAAAAGTAATCCATAAAGTAACTAATTGCATTTAACTAGAAATTCACATTGAGCTGAATGTTGCATTGTGTTTGAAAATGTGTTGCCCATTGCAACAACTGTAACTACTGTACTTAAAAGTCTATTGCCTATGTGCAAAGTAATTAAACTAAAGTAATTCATTCTGAGAAAGTATTTTTTGTAATGTAATGTATAATGTAATTACAATGTAATTGAAAAAATAAAATATGTAAAAAAAAATTGTTTCTAAAAAATTTGGAAATCAGTATGAAAAAAATGTATATAACAATTAATACATTTAAAAATTGTCATTTACAAAACCTTTGAAATTCACTGAAAAAACTGTAGGTTTCAGACATGTTATAGTTACAAACTAGCATTTAAAAAACCTTTGAAATTCACTGAAAAAACCATAGGTTTCAGGGACGTTATAGTTACAAATTAGCATTTAAAAAACCTTTGAAATTCACTGAAAAAACCATAGGTTTTAGGGACAGTTATAGTTAGTTGGACATTGCACTCGTACAAAACCCGTGAAATTCCCCTGTTATAGTTAGTCCAGCTAACTATAACTCGCGCCCCCGCAATGCACTGCTGATGACGTCACATATTACATCACTCATGACATGGTCAGTGACATCACTGATGACATCTCAAATGACATCACTGATGACATCATCCACGTGATAATCTGATGCACCTCCTCACACTGTAATATAACCTTTGATACACCCACTCTAAATTACAGACTGCCATTCGCAAAACCATAGACACTCCAACACCAATAACTACATACCCACTCACTGATTCTTAGGTCTACGCACACATCCACTCACTCACCCGTACAGTCACTCATACTTACGGTCACTCAGTACAGGACTATCATATGCACTCATACTCCTAAATAGACACTCAAACACCGCCACTCATCCATAGAGGTACTCACACACCTAGTCAGTCATGCAAATAATTAAACACACTACCATTTACTCACCTATACAGTTATACACACACCAGCTCACTTACTCATACAAATAGTAGCACATTCTTACGCTCTTATACAATCACTGATACAAGCACACACTCATCCATACAGCCACTATCACAATCACTCACTCTCGCTTATAGCTATTTATATACTCCAACACACATATATACTGCCTTTCACATATGTAGTTACTCACACATGTACCACTGGGACATACATTCACTCACTAACACACTCTTACACACACTTACCCACCCATACAGTCTATCACAGTTGCACTCTTGAAACCTTCCACCCAGTGAATCACCCACTCACACATCTATGCACAGAGTTGCACACACCCCTCCCACACAAACACTCAGGCACCCATACAGATACTCAGACAAGCATTCAATAACTCATATAGACACTCATGTAGCTATTCACAAACACATGCAGCCACTTACACAGCAACAGACAGACGGATACAGACATTCACCCAGTTTAGTCACTAACCCATGCATTCAGTAAGATACGTTAAATCACTCACTTATAGAGTCAGTCACGCACCTACTAAATCATCCATACAGACACTTACACACCCACTCATTCTTCAATACGTCTTTTCCAATATATATTAAAAATATTTAAACTTTACAGAAACACACAGTCACTGGATGATGTCATCAGTGATGTCATTTGAGATGTCATCAGTGATGTCATCAGTAATGTCACTGACCATGTCATGAGTGATGTAATATGTGACGTCATCAGCAGTGCATTGCGGGGCGCGAGTTATAGTTAGCTGGACTAACTATAACGGGGAATTTCACGGGTTTTGTACGAGTGCAATGTCCAACTAACTATAACTGTCCCTAAAACCTATGGTTTTTTCAGTGAATTTCAAAGGTTTTTTAAATGCTAATTTGTAACTATAACGTCCCTGAAACCTATGTTTTTTTCAGTGAATATATATATATATATATTTACTACTATAAAAGAGCATATATAAATATTTTATGGAATCTGTGCGAGCCACAAAATTCCAACAATCCAGCATTTCGCCAAGTCTCCCGATAAAAATTGTACCTCACTTGTGTGGGTAGACCTAGTGCTCGTGACAGGAAATGGCCCAAAACGTACTGTGGAGACTTCAAAATTATCACTCACAAAAAGACATGGTTTTGCGAGGTAGTCACCTGCGCTTTTGGTCTCCGGCTTGGTGGCCATCTAGGGAAAGCCACCAAACCCAGACATTTCTGAAAAGTAGACACCTGGGGGAGTCCAGGGAGGTGTGGCTTGTGTGGATCCCCCAAAGTTTTCTTACCCAGAATCCCCTGCAAACCTCACATTTTGCTAAAGATAATTACACTTTCCTCACATTTCTGTGTGGGAAAGTTGTGGGATCACTAGGCTGACACAAATGTCCTACCACCCAGTGTTTCCCAAGGTCTCCAGATAAAAATGGTGCCTCACTTGTATGGGTGGGCCAAGTGCAGTAACAGGAAAGACTGTCCCTTTTGTTTTGGGGGTGAGGACATTTGCATGCCCATTCTGCCAGCCCCACCCCTCTTTTAGAGAGAAAAAAAAATCTCTGGTGTCTAGTGGGGTTTTTGCCCCCCGGGGGCAGATCAGGGGTAATAACCCCCATCTGCCTCGGGGGGGGGGCAGAAAGACTGTCCCTTTTGTGTTGGGCGGTGGGGTTATTGGCATGCCCATTCTATTATTTAAAAAAAAAAAATCCCTGGTGCCTAGTGGGCTTTCTGGCTGCCCAGATTGTGCACTATTGCCCCCATCTGCACCCCAGGGGAAGCAGAAAGACTGTGCTAATATTTGGGAGTGGTGGAGGACTTATAATGTCCATTTAGGGCAGCCCCCACCGCTAAGTTTGCACACAAAAAAATCCCAGGTGTCTAGTGAGCTTTCTGCCCCCCAGGGGGGCAGATTGGGGGCTATTGCCCTCATCTGTGCCATGGGGGCAGAAAGACTGTGCTGATATTTGGGAGTAGTGGGGGCATTATAATGCCCATTTAGGGCAGCTCCCACCCCTATGTTTGCACACAAAAAGAAATTCCTGGTGTCTAGTGTGCTTTCTGCCCCCGGGGGGCAGAGGAGGGCTATTGCCCCCATCTGCACCCCAGGGTGGGCAGAAAGACTGTGCCAATATTTGGGAAGGGTGGGGGCTTTAGAATGCCCATTTAGGGCAGACCCCACCCCTAGGTTTGTGCACCCAAAAAATCCCTGGTGTCTAGTGTGCTTTTTGCCCCCGAGGGGACAGATTTGGGGCTACTGCCGCATCTGTCCCCCGGGGGGGGCAGAAAGACTGATAATTGCCAAAGTTTAATGGGGGAAGCAAATGCCCTTGCCCAAGGGGCCGCTCCACCCTCCCTGGTGTCTAGTGGGTGGATCCCTGCTTGGGGATCGCCCTCCTGCGGCGATTCCCAGCAGGGATCCACTAGGGAAGGGTACAATTGGAAAGGGGAGATTCTTCCCTTTCCAATTGTACCTCTTCCATCTGCCTACATGCTCAGAGGCTGAGATATCCCCAGGAGCAACTAGGCAGTGAAAGTGAAATGAGCCGATCGGTTCATTTCACTTTCAGTTTCAGTGTAATGACGTAGTCGCGTCATGCCCCCGATCATCATTACACTGAAAAAAAAATGCCTCAGGCAGTTGAGAAAGTTCTTCCTCAGCTCCTGAGGCTGAAAGAAAAAAACAGAAATCCCTCTGCTGTTTACAGCAGAGGGATTTCTGACTGCTGTGCTGAGGATGTAATGGTTACGTCCTTGGCACAGGAGCATCGCAGCCGAGGACGTAACCATTACGTCCTCTGCATCCAAGGGTTAAAAAGATAGGAAATATTATGTAGACAAATAATATCAAAATAAACAAATAAGCAAACAATAATATTAAATATATTTAAATAATATTAAAAAAGTATTTGAGTATCAGAATCATGGATATATTATTCCCACTCCAGTCTATGCAGCAGTAGGGAAAGCGTTGGAGTTTGGAGGGGTAAAATTTAGTATTCCCACTCCATCTACGCAACAGTAGGAAAAGAGTTGGACTACAGAAAGGTAACATTTACTATTTCCACTCCAGTCTTTGCAACAGTAGGGAAAGCGTTAGACTCTAGAGGGGTAAAATGTACTATAGCCGCTCCAGTCTGTGCAGCAGTAGGGAAAACGCTGGACTGCAGAGGATTTACACTTACTAATCCCACTCCAGTCTGTGCAACAGTAGGGGAAGCGTCGGCCTCCGGACGGGTAAAATTTACTATTCCCACTCCAATCTCTACAACAGTAGGAAAAATATTGGAATTCAGAGGAGTAACATTTATTATTCCCACTCCACTCTGTGCAACGGTAGTGAAAGCAATGGACTCCAGAGAGGTAACATTTACTATTCCCAAAACAATCTGTGCAACAGTAGGGAAAGCGTTGGACTACAGAGAGGTAATATTTACTATTCCCACTCCAGTCTGTGCAACAGTATGGAAAGCGTTGGACCCAAGTGGAGTAACATTTACTGTTCCCACTCCCGTCTGTGCAACAGTAGGGGAAGCTTGGGACTTCAGAGGGGTAAAGTTTGCTATTCCAGCTCCATTCTTTGCAACAGTAGGAAAAGTGTTGGACTGCAGTGGAGTAACATTTACTATTCCCACTCCAGTCTGTGCAACAGTATGGAAAGCGTTGGACCCAAGAGGAGTAACATTTACTGTTCCCACTCCAGTCTGTGCAATAGTAGGGGAAGCTTTGGACTTCAGAGGGGTAAAATATGCTATTCCAGCTCCATTCTTTGCAACAGTAGGAAAAGCGTTGGACTCCAGTGCAGTAACATTTACTATTCCCACTCCAGTCTGTGCAACAGTACGGAAAGCGTTGGACCCAAGAGGAGTAACATTTACTGTTCCCACTCCAGTCTGTGCAACAGTAGGGGAAGCGTTGGACTTCAGAGGGGTAAAATTTGCTATTCCAGCTCCATTCTTTGCAACAGTAGGAAAAGCGTTGGACTCCAGTGGAGTAACATTTACTATTCCCACTCCCGTCTGTGCAACAGTACAGAAAGCGTTGGACCCAAGAGGAGTAACATTTACTGTTCCCGCTCCAGTCTGTGCAACAATAGGGGAAGCGTTGGACTTCAGAGGGGTAAAATTTGCTATTCCAGCTCCATTCTTTGCAACAGTAGGAAAAGCGTTGGACTCCAGTGGAGTAACATTTACTATTCCCACTACAGTCTGTGCAACAGTACGGAAAGCGTTGGACCCAAGAGGAGTAACATTTACTGTTCCCACTCCAGTCTGTGCAACAGTAGGGGAAGCGTTGGACTTCAGAGGGGTAAAATTTGCTATTCCAGCTCCATTCTTTGCAACAGTAGGAAAAGCGTTGGACTCCAGTGGAGTAACATTTACTATTCCCACTCCAGTTTGTGCAACAGTACGGAAAGCGTGGGACCCAAGAGGAGTAACATTTACTGTTCTCACTCCAGTCTGTGCAACAGTAGGGGAAGCGTTGGACTTCAGAGGGGTAAAATTTGCTATTCCAGCTCCAGTCTTTGCAACAGTAGGAAAAGCGTTGGACTCCAGTGGAGTAACATTTACTATTCCCACTCCAGTCTGTTCAACAGTAGGGAAAGCATTGGAGTTCGGAGAGTTAAAATTTAGTATTCCCACTCCAGTGTGTGTGACAGTAGGGAAAATGCTGATCTCCCGAGGGGTAAAATGTACGATTCCCACTCCATTCTTTGCAACAGTAAGGAAAGCATTGGTTTCCATTGGTCTGCAGAATACGGTGGTGCGGACCCTCCTAAATATTCGTAGACTCCTCTTGGCACATCAGGACCTGACTGGCCTCAATTGGCTCCTGGTCAGGCAGAGGATTAATTTCCAAGTACTGTGCATCTTACACAGAGCCTTCTGAAATCAAGACCCCTTCATCTCCAGACAGCTGATTGCTCCCTATAACCCTGGTAGAGATCTCAGATCCTCCAACATCATATGGGCTGTAGTCCCACCTGTGAAAAGGGCTAGAAGTGGAGGAAGATCCTTCAGGTATAATGTGACAAAACTTTGGAACACTCTGACCTTTATTTCGTGGACAATTGATAATGAACTGTCTTTCAGAAAACGACTTAAAACCTTTCTGTTTGTGAATTAAGCTTGTGCTTACAGTATATGTTTCTCCTTCAGTGCTGGGATGTCTCTGGGTTGCCAAGCGATTAACAAATTTCCTTAACATAACACAACTAACTGAACAGAAAAATACACTCATGCTAGATCACACATCACCTCTGTGACTTAGGGCCGGATTTCGAGTTTGGCACAGTTGTTCCGGCTCACCGCCGACACAAATGCGCCAAACAGGCGCAAGGACTGCCGATTGTATCACGAGTTGAACTTTTGCATGGTAGTGCATGGAAAACAGGCCCCGCAATGGGAACAGAAAACAAGTTTCAGCACGGCAAGGCTGGTGACGTCCATGCCGTGCTGGAACTTTGTGGGAATACAGACAGGGGGCCACAATATGTGTCCCCATGGCAGGGGGGCATGGGGGCCCTGTAGGCCCCCCTTTGTTCCTGCACCACCAGCCTTTTCATGCCAGAGCTCCTCCATGAAAAGGCTGGCGGTCCAGGAACTCGTAACATACTGAGGATGACTGCGCCAGTCCCAGTTCAGCATATTGCATTGTGGCACTTCTGCACCACTACCAGGGAACGACTGTTCCTTGGTGCAGCCGGCAGTCCACCGACCTTACAACTTTGCCAGTCATAATACGGCGGACAGTGGACCACCTGCATGAGTCTGGCAGTCACAAGACTGGTAGACTCGTAATCAGGCCCTATTTCTTGATGTTATGAAGTTCTATCCTCCACTTGTTAATATGTACTAGGTGTAAGGTAAAGGCATCTATGTGTCGCGGAGTATCCCAGGAACTTTTATATAATTATTTAACATTTATGTCCTCTTTGATTAAATGTTTAATAAAGTTCTGGACAGCATCGCAGCTGGAACATAGAATAGAAAGGTAGACTGTCTTTGGATAATGGTTGACCTTAAAGCAAGTTTTTCAAATCAAGCAATTGACAACTTTAACATGAGGATATTGAGTCAGCTTCCAATGTTCCTGGATCTGTGCTCCACTACATCATAAGAGTAGGCCAGGGTTGTTTGCCTTTGTTAGAAAAGTACAGAAAAAGGGATTTCATTTACAGAATGGCGACCTGAGAGGCGACCACCAGTAAGTCTGACAAAGGAAAGGACACAGTTGCTCTTCTGTACTTTATGATGTGATCGCAACGGATCACTGACAGAATATCGAGGAGCAAAATATCGACCTGCCAAAATATCGAGGAAAAAATATAGAATGCCAGAATATCGAATTCCTATCTACAAACAGGTAAGTACAAAAATATCGAATCCAAAGTATCATTGTAAAAAATATAGTTAGTCAAAATATCGAATTTTTTAAATGTCTTAAAAGTAATGTAAAATTAATAAAATAAATATAATTAACTAAAACATACTTAAAAATACTTAAATAACCTTAATATTAATAAATAATTAATGTAAGTAAAAAAAAACATGCATTTTTATTTTTTAATACATATATATATTAACGTAATATTAATAACAAATATTCAATATTTTTAGCGTAGGATAGCAGGAGGGTAAAATGTACTATTCCCACTCCAGTGAGTGCAACAGTAGGGAAAGCGTTGGATAGCGTAGGGTTAAAAATTGGATAGCGGGAGGGTAAAAATTACTATTCCCACTCCAGTGAGTGCAACAGTAGGGAAAGCATTGGATAGCGTAGGGGTAAAAATTACTATTCCCACTCCAGAGAGTGCAACAGTAGGGAAAGCGTTGGATAGCGTAGGGGCAAAAATTACTATTCCCACTCCAGACAGTGCAACAGTAGGGAAAGCGTTGGATAGCGTAGGGGTAAAATTACTATTCCCACTCCAGTGAGTGCAACAGTAGGGAAAGCGTTGGATAGCGGGAGGGTAAAAATTACTATTCCCACTCCAGAGAGTGCAACAGTAGGGAAAGCGTTGGATAGCGTAGGGGTAAAAATTACTATTCCCATTTCAGTTTGTGCAACAGTAGGGAAAGCGTTGGATAGCGGGAGGGTAAAAATTACTATTCCCACTCCAGAGAGTGCAACAGTAGGGAAAGCGTTGGATAGCGTAGGAGTAAAAATTACTATTCCCACTCCAGAGAGTGCAACAGTAGGGAAAGCGTTGGATAGCGTAGGGGTAAAAATTACTATTCCCACTCCAGAGAGTGCAACAGTAGGGAAAGCATTGGATAGCGTAGGGTAACAATTACTATTCCCACTCCAGTGAGTGCAACAGTAGGGAAAGTAATGATTTAATATTTAAATTAAAAAAAAAAAATTATCAATACCAATAAAAAATTTATTAAAATTAATTACCAATTACAACATATTTAATAATAAATTAATTATAAATACCAATAAATAGTATTTATTAAAAATGAATTACCTATTAATAATTAATTAACAACCAATTAATTTTCAATACCAAAAATTCATAAGTAATAAAAAATACCAATTAATAATTAATTAACAGTAAATTAATTATCAATACACAAAAATAATTTCAATAATTACTTAATTACAATTAAATTACTTCCCACCCTATTCCCCTATAAACACACAACCAGCTCCAAATAATAAATTAATACAATGAATATAATTATCAATTAATCAATTAATAAAAATTACTTACCAATTAATAAAAATTATTTACCAATTAATAATTAATTAACAATAAATTATTTATCAATACCAATAAATAAAAATAAAGTATTACATATTTACAATTAAATTACTTCCCACCCTATTCCTCTATAAACCCACAACCCGCTCCGAATAATAAATTAATACAATTAATATAATTATCAATTAATCAATTAATAAAAATTAATTACCAATTAATAAAAATTAATTACCAATTAATAATTAACTATAAATTAATTATCAATACCAATAAATAAAAATAAATATTTACTTAATTACAATTAAATTACTTCCCACTCTATTCCCCTATAAACCCACAACCCGCTACAGAACTAAAATGCAAAATTAAATTAAAAATAGTTAATAATTCCTAAAAATTAATATTTAATTTACTATAATTAAATTACTTCCCACCCTATTCCCCTATAAACCCACAACCCGCTACAGAATTAAATTATGCAAAATTTAAATAACATAAAATTCTTTACTTTAAAAAATTCAAACATACATTACAAAACTAATACATACTTTTAACACATATACTAACACTTAAAACACTATAAAAAAATCGATATTTTTAACAACTATATTATGACTGTCGATATTACTAACTTCGATATTATTAAAATCGATATTTCTTACCTGAATTTCGATATTCTGCAGCACTATATTTTTGCAATTCGATATTCTGTCCATTCTATATAAAAAATTCGATATTCTGTCCAGTCGATATTTTTTTTTCGATATTATGACTAGTTACCGATCGCAACAGACTAATCATTGCTGTATATAATACATTTGCAAATATTAGATAATGTATTGATTGATCATTGTATATTACAGTTAGGTCTTCACTTTTCGCTTTAGCAAAATTCACAATGAAACGTAGGGACAGGTATCATTTAAGTATAATTACCCAGGAATTCCATGCATTGGAATATCACAAATATTGACACACTTGATAGTACAATTGATGATAAGATTTATCCTATTGTGGAGACATACATTTTTAGCTTTGTTGGGGATGTGATTATTGAATATGAGGCCTGTATGAGATTAATTCAAGCATTCCATCCATCACCTTCTTGTTGTTGCATTTGCCGCCCTAAAGGCGTCGGGTATGCCCAGACATGAGTCCCGGGCTCACTGTGCCACTGGAATCAAGCTATACCTGGCTGATGAGCTCATAATAAAGGTGAAACCGGTCCTAAGTTGCTTGTTCTCCGGGTCATGGAGGACCTGAACTTGGCCGTTCCGGCTGGACCGTTCTGATTGGAGCAGGGTCAAGGCTGATTTGCATATGGCTGACATTTCTTTTTTTCTGTTTGAAAAAGCTTTATTTGATAGTCAATAAAGAAATAAAACACTAGCAATACAGAGTCAAATTGTCAAAGTAGAAGTATAACAGAGTAAATGGCTAGTACATTGATGGAAAGGATAAAAGCTTATTTTTTAAGATTTCATATAAATAGGGAGGGAGAATGAGGAGAGGTAGGGAAAGGGAAGGTTCTAACATTTGATATAAAAGAAGATTGCATATTACATTACAAAATACATAGGAATGTAAATGAACTAATGGTCAATTAATTCCATATACTAAATCCACATGGGTGAGGAAAGAAAAGAGAACAGAGAGAATTTCGTTCAAGGAGGTTTAAAATTTTCAGAATTTAGGGAAGAATAATTTTTGTTTAAAACAATCTGATCTAAATATGAAGTAAGGGGTAACCAAAAAGGTCTCTATTAATCAATGGCTTACAAGAGGAGGCGAATGCAACATCAAGTCTATGAGAATAGCAAAGATTATTCCACCAGTGTTGTGTAGAGAGTTTTGTAAGATCTTTCCAATTGAGAGAAATATGTTGGAAGGCTAAAGCAATCATGAGATCGAAGAGACCATGGTTATGTGAGGGTATATGTAAGGAATCAGAGAGGCTGCCAGCGAAAAGGAGGGGTATAGAGTAGGAGATGGGGACTTTAAATATGCGAGAAATATATGACCAAACCTTCCCCCAAAGATGGAGACCGCAGGACAGAGAAAGAGAAGATGTATAAGATTAGCATTAGAGGAACCACAGGTCCAGCAGTTAGAGTCAGTAGAAGGAGAAAAACGAGCTATAGAAACAGGGGTAAGATAAAGTCTGTGGTAAAGAAAAAACATAGATTGGGTGAGAGAAGCAGAACGAGAGATTTTTAGAGATCTGGACCAAAGTTTATCCCAGAAGATGATAGACCATTCGCATCCCAGATCAGTTTCCCAAGAGAGTTCCAATTTAGATTTGGCACGATCAGGATTGGAAGCTAAAAAGTATTTGTATATAAGGGAGGCTTTGGGTAGCAAGAAGAGTATTTTAAGAAGAGAGTTATGAACTTCAGCCAGAGAAGAAGAGGGAAGAGAATAATAAACATCAAGAATGAGCGCCATGAGAATAGTAAACTTCTGTAAAAGGATCGGGGACAATGGAATAAGGCTTGAAATTGGGGAAAAGAACATGGTGAAAGTCCATTGAAAAGGTGTTTAACCCAAATGATGCCTTTTAATCTCCATGATTTCCAAAAGATGGGTCTGTTGTTAAGAAGAATGAGAGAGTTATGCCAAATAGGAGAATCCAAAAGGATTCCCGAGAGACGGGATGAGGTAGCACCAAAGGTTTCAAAAGGGAACAAGTATGCCTAAATAAGGGGAGGGAGGTATGAGGAGTATTAGCAGAAAAAGTCATAACTTCCTTGAGAGAAAAGGGTAATAATAAAATTTGTTCGATGGAGAGCCAAAGGGGGATAAATGGAGATGGATCAGATAAGAGCCATTTCGAGGCCTGTCGAAGGGAAAAAGATTTGTGATAGAGACGAAAATCAGGGAAATTTACACCACCATTAGATTTTGTCTTGCGAAGAGAGGATAGGGCAATTCTAGCTTTCTTATTTTTCCAAAGAAATTTAGAAAGACAGGAATCAATACGATTAAAGTAGAGGGCAGGAATATGAATGGGGAGCATGGAGAGTGTATAAATTAAAATAGGGGCAATCATCATTTTGATTGAATCTAACCGGCCCCACCAAGAAAGAAAAAGGGGGTTCCAAGAAGAAAGTAATTTATCAATTCGGGATAAAACTGTAGACATGTTTAATTTAACCGAAGAAGCAATGGAATTGGAAAACCATATACCTAAATATTTAATTTTGGAATTATTCCAGGCAAAACCGGTAGAGGAATAGGAGTGAGGAAGACAAAATTTTGTAAGGGGAAGAATTACTGTTTTATCTGAATTGATCTTATAACCAGAAACCTGTGAGAAGGATTTAAACTCATGTAATAAAGGGGGAATAGAGGTTTCAGGGGCGGAAATAAATAAAAGGATATCGTCCGCATAAGCTGAGAGTTTTAGCTGTTGGTCGCCATAAGAGAATCCAGAAATAGATTCATTATTACGAATAGAGGTCAGAAAGGGTTCAAGAGCAAGAATGAAGAGAAGGGGGATAGAGGGCAACCCTGACGAACTCCTCGTTGAAGAGGAAGTAAGATGAGACTTGACCATTGACTAATACCGAAGCTCTAGGGGCAGTATATAATAAAGAAATGAGTGAAATCATTTTGGGACCAAAACCATGCCATTTCAAAGAAGCAAATAGGAAGGACCAATCAACTCTGTCAAAGGCTTTCTCCGCATCAACAGAGATAGCAGCCAAAGAAGTGGAAAGTGAGGGAATTTTGTTTAAAACATTGAGGAAAAGACGAGAATTATCAGAGGTAAGTCTTCCCCTAACAAAGCCACACTGCTCCTTACCAATAAGATGAGGCATGAGGGGATCCAAACGTAAGGCAAGCATTTTAGCAAATAATTTATAATCAACATTAACCAGGGATATTGGGCGATAATTCTTACAGTATTTAGGGTCACGGTCTTCTTTATGTATGAGGCAAATTGTGGCTTCCTGAAGAGTACCTTCCATTTTACCAGTTAAAAAAATGAGTGGAAAAGTGTTAAAAGTTTCGGAAGTAGTAGATCAGAGAAATGCAAATAAAATTCAACAGAAAAACCATCAGGGCCAGGAGTCTTCCCTTTAGCGAGAGTATTTAGGGCAGTGGATAATTCGTAAAGGGATAGATCTGCTTCCAGATCAGAAAAGTTTAGGTGAGATGTAGAGGAAGGAGGGAGATTATCAAGATACGCCTCAATGAGGGGAGATGAAGGAGGAGATTCAGGAGTATAAAGATTTTGGTAAAAAGTTTAAATTCATTAAGAATTTCTTGGTCTTTATGCAAGAGGGAGCCATTTGAAGAATGAATAGAGTCTATGAGGATGCGGTCCTTACGTGTCTTGAGATAATTTGCCAAGAGCTTCCCAGCTTTGTTACGACCACCGTAGTAACGAGCGGAACTACGCAGGAGCAAGGAAGACGCATTATCAGTGGTAGTTTTGTTGAAAGCAAATTTAGCACGTATCAACTCAGGCGAGACCGAGTCCCTCGAGGAAGTATAAAATTTGTGTTCTAAGAGCTTAATATGCGCCAAAGTGGCCTTTCGATGCTGGAGGAAACGTTTCTTTTTTTTTGAGACAAAGTCTATAATAAAACCTCTCGCAGTAGCTTTAAAAGAATCCCATATAATGTGCGGGGAAGAATTGGGGTCACAGTTAAGGACAAAGAACTCACTAGCAAAGGAACGAAAAGAGGAAGAGAAAAGGGGGTCTGAGAGAAGGGAAGTGTTAAATCGTCAACGAGAGGATCTGGGATGCGGAGGGAGCAAGTCAAGATCTGTTACAATTGGAGCATGATCAGAGATAACTATAGGCTCAATAGATGAGGATAGTAAATTTTGAGATAAGGATTGAGATAGAAAGATATAGTCTAGGCGGGAAAGGGATGAATGAGGAGGAGAGAAAAAAGAGAAATCCAGAGAATCGGGGTGGGAAAGTCTCCAAGAATCTATAAGATGTGTTTGGGAAATAGTGTCAAGAAAGTGTTTGTGAGATTTATGGGGGACAAAGCGAACCTGGGATTGACGATCAAGAAGTGGATCTACAACTTGATTGCAGTCGCCTCCTAATATGAAAAGATCATCTTGGAATTGGATACATTTTTGCGTAATAAGAGGCCAAAAGGAACAATCGGGATGTGTAGGACCATAAATATTAAAAACAGTTAAAGAAACATTATTGATTAACAATTTAGCTAGTAACCATCTACCCTCTGTGTCAGTTTCTTGCGATAACACTTTACAGTTCAATTTCTTATGACATAAAGTTATGACACCATTTTTTTTATTAGCAGAAGGAGAGAATAAAACTGTACCGACCCAACCTCTTTTTAGTTTTAATGCCTCAATTTCTGTAAGATGGGTCTCTTGTAGGAGTACTAAATCAGGGTTATAAGAGGCAAGGTGGGAAAGAATTCTCTGTCTCTTAATTGGATTAATAAAACCTTTCACATTCCAGGAAATAACTCTGAATGCAAAGACATTAAGGATTTATACAGGACCAAATATGCAACAACAGGAGAGTGGAAGAAGGGACAAGTGGGAAAAAGGAATATAAAGTCAGAGAAGGATAGAGGGAAGACAGAAGGGAGAGGAAAAATATAAGGAGAGACAGTACATATCCAAAAAGGACGACTGAATAAACATACCTGAGGGGGACAAAAACAAGATAAGACTGGGGCAATGGCGACGAGCGGAAGATGAGACGCCCGAACCAGGAAGTCCGGACCACACCAGAACAAATAGGGATATGTAGACGGACCAAACAATTTTTGAAAAAGATGGACGATACCTGTGTGAACATAAAAAGGAATTAGGAAGATAACAAAAGTGGTAAGAGATGAGAGGAGGATACACCTTAGACAAAGATTAAGAAACACAGAAACAGATATGGACTATAGAGAAGGCATATAGATTATTAATGAAAAATTAAGATAAATAGCAAAATAGTAAATAGGTTAACACAACTGAATGGTGCAAAGAAATAACAGTAGGGGTAAATAACTAATCCACCATTAGAGAAAAACAAAAACTACAATGATACCAGAGGAAGATGTAAATTGATACTATCAGACAAACATAAAAGGTAGGAGGAGATATCTATGAAATGCACCAATGAATCTTACAACAACTATAAGGAGAACTGCAGAAAGAACTAAATAAGTGTATATCTAATCAACCAGTAGAAGGACCAGCCGTGTCCATGTCGCCTGCAGTGTGGGAATGGATAAATTTCTTAAGATCCGCAGGATTTTCAAATGACGAAGTCTGGTTCTGAAAAGTCACTTTAAAAATGCAGGGGTGGAAAAGGCCATAGCGAGCTCCAAGGGAACGGAGAGGTGCTCGAAGATTAAGGAACTCCTTCCTTCTGGCTGCGGTTGCACTTGAAACATCCTGGGATAAGAAGATTTTTGACCAAGCCATGAAAGTTGGCGCTTAAGTCTAGCTGCAGAAAGGACTGAGAGTAAGTCAGTGAATTTCAAAAAGAGGATGATGACACCTCTAGGTCTGACTGGAGATTAAGCTGAAAGCTGAGGGCGAGGACCAAGCCTGTGAGCTCTCTGGATGTTAAGGGATGTTGAAGATGGCATATCCAACAATTTTGGCAGAAAGGAGGAGAAGAAGTTGACAGGATCATCTCCCTCCAAAGCCTCAGGCAGACCATAAATACGCAGGTTATTCCTCCGATTTCGATTTTCCAAATCCTCAGTGTGCTGTTGGAGTCTGCGTACCTCTTTCTCCAAAGAAGAGAGTCTCCGAGAGTCACCCTGGACATCTGAGATTTGCTGCTCCATTGTAGACATTCTGTTCTCCATTGAGAGCCACTTTTCCTCCAGAGATTGCATTTTGCTGTTTGTTTCCTCCACAAATGGACGCAATGCACGAATCTCCTCCAGCAACAGTTCCATGGAGATGGGAGGAGACGACCTATCCGGAGAAGGAGGATCCTGTTTGAGTCGTTTAGAAGTTGAAGAGGCCGAAGAGGGCTTATTATTTGCGGATTGTGATGTGGGAGTGCGAGTAGGGGCAACCCCGGCCATCTCTCCAGGAACAAGAGGCACCGCTGACAATGAAGACTGAGCAGAGTTGCAGGCACGCTCTTTAGGGCCAAAGATAACTTGTGGTTTACGCAATCTTCCCATAAGTGGCTTGAAACAGAGCGACGCCTGTCATGCACCAAAAGTGACAAGGGAGAAATATCAGTCGTTGTGAGAAACTTTCTGAAAAAGGGTAATATATGGCACCAACTCAAGTTGACAACGTGAGGATAGTCAAAGTTGAGGCATACCCTGAAATATTAACATCCCAGTCAATTAGGCAAAAAACGGCATCTGGGAACAAAAATGCTGAAAAGATCGCATATATATGAATAGTAATGCCAGGGAGTGCAGGTGCTCATGAAGAAAAGTCAAAATGTTCCTTTAAGATGAGGAAATACACAGGCAGCCGAAGAAATGCGTTTCTCATGCATTGCGGGAGATTACGTGACAGGATTGAAATTAAGCCTTCAAAATGGCGGCCGCGATGAGGTGAGCGGAACGGCACCGAAATGAAGGGAAGCGCAACGCGCTTCAAAGTTGCCAATATCTCACCATGTTGACGCGGCGTTCCGATTGAAGGGAAGCCGTTGTCCGCCGAGAAATGATGCGAAAAAACGCATCTGAAGCTCGTAGATAGTCCCGGTGCGGCGGAGCTCCCCGATCAGGCGGCCATCTTAGACGGCGCCGAAACCACGCCCTCATGGCTGACATTTCTGTTCAAACATTAACATGTTTTCAGGCAAGGCATCCACTGTAAACTGAGCACTTTGAATTGACAGAGGGTAAGGGGACTTGTTGGTTCAGGTGGGTGAAATAAAGCCGGACTTGAACTTGGGCTAAAATTATTAAACAAGGATTTAACTTTGGAGTACAAGAGGCAGATTGGATTTTTGGTCTTCGTCTCAAAGAAGATGAAGAGGTCTTTAAAGAACTCCAGCATAGCCGTAACAAAACATTGATGCAACCTACTTAACCCTTTCTGTGCTCATAACGAAATGGTTCCGTCATGAGCACCAGTGCTTCTGTGCTCATGACGGAAACATTCCATCATGTGCACAAGCGCACTGAATCCCTCTGCTGCAAACAGCAGAGAGATTTCTTTTTGGCCTCAGGAGGTGGGGAAGAGCTTCCCCAACCTCCGAGGCATTTTTTTTCCTTCATTGTAATGATGATAGCGTGCATGCCGCGCTGACGTCATTACATTGAAATTGAAACTGAACTTACTTTCAGTTTCACTGTTTCAGTGCTCGTGCGGCTATCTCAACCCTAGTGGATTCCTGCTTGGGGATCACCCCTGGAGTGCGATCCCCAAGCAGGGATCCAACCACTAGCCACCAGGGAGGGGGGAGCTGCCCCTTGGGCAAGGGTCTTTGCTCCCCCCATTACTAATAGGCATATTCAGTCTTTCTGCCCCCCTGGGGGGCAGGTGGGGCAGCACCCCCAATCTGCTCCCCAGGGGGGCAAAAAGTACCCTAAACGCCAGAGATTATTTTTTTATAGTTCAGGGGTGGGGGCTGTCCAGAACAGGCATGCCAATGCCCCCACCCTTACCCCCAAAAATGCCAAAGTCTTTCTGCCCCCTCAGGAGGCAGATGGGGGCAATAGCCACTGATCTGCCCCCAGGGGGACAGAAAGCCCACTGGGCACCAGGGATGATCATTTTTTTTATGCACAGGAGTGGGGGCTGCCTAGAATCGGCATGCCAATACCCCACTCCTAAACAAAGTGCCACAGTCTTTCTGCCCTCAACTGGGAGGCAGGTGGGGGCAATAGCCCCGTATCTGCCTCCCCCATGGGGGGCAGACAGCCCACTAGGCACCAGGGATTTCTTTCTCCAGAGTTCAGGGGTGGGGGCTGCCCAGAATGGGCATGCCAATCCCCCCAGCCCCCCAAAAAATGCCACAGTCTTTCTGCCCCCCAGGAGGCAGATGTGGGAAATAGCCCCTGATCTGCCCCCCAAGGGGTGGCAGAAAGCCCACTAAGCACCAGGATTTTTTTTATGCATAGGGGTGGGGGCTGCCCAGAATGGGCATGCCAATGTTCCCACTCCCCCAAAATATTGGCACAGTCTTTCTGCCCCCCATTCCCCAGGGGAGGCAGATGGGGCAATAGCTCCTTATATGATCCCCGGGAGTGCAGAAAGCTCACTAAGCCCCAGGGACTTTTTTTATTATGCATAGGGGTGGGGGCTACCCAAAATGGACATGCGGATGCCCCCACCCCCCAAAAAATTAGCTACAGTATTTTTGCCTCCCCCGGGAGGCAGATGGGGCAGTAACCCCTTATCTGCAACCAGGGGGGGAATAAATCCCAGTAGGCGCCAGGGATTATCCTGGATTTTTTATACGTAGGGGTGAGGGCTGACCAGAATTGGCATGCCAATGCCCTCACCCCCCAAAAAAGATGGCCAGTCTTTCTGCCCCTCTTGGGGGCATATCCGGGCAATAACCCCTGATCTGCCCCCCCACAGGGTGGCAGAAAGCCCACTAGGCACTGACCTTTTGCAATGGGCCTAGAGTGGATTTCGGGCCCTACCGCAGCCGGCATGCAGGGAAACCTAGCAAACCTGTACATTTTTTTAAACTAGACACCGCAGGGATTTCAGGATGGTGTGACTTGTGTGCCTCTCACCAGCTTCTGTTAGCCAGAATCCCTTGCAAACCTCATACTTTGTAAACAAAAAAACACATTTTCCTCACATTTCTGTGATGGAAAGTTCTAGAATCTGTGGGGAGCCACAAACTTTCACCCACCCAGAATTCCCCAATGAGAAAAATTTGTTTTTTTCAGCTAAATTGGCGGTTTGCAGGGGATTCTGGATAGGAAAACGTTGGGGGATCCATGCAAGTCACACCTCCTTGGACTCCCTTGGGTGTCTAGTTTTCAGAAATGTCTGTGATTGATAGGTTTCCCTAGATGGCTGCCAAGCCCGGGATCAAAACCACTGGTGACTCACTTTCAAAACAAGGTCTTTTGTAATCGATAATTTTGAAGTCTCCACAGTATGTATTGGGTTGTTTCCTGTCGCAGGCACTAGGCCTACCCACACAAGTGAGGTGCCATTTTTATCGGGTGATTTGGGAGAATGCTGGGTGGGTGTAAGTTTGTGGCTCCCTGCAGATTCCAGAACTTTCCATCACAGAAATGTGAGGAAAATGTGTTTTTTTACAAAGTTTGAGCTTTGCAAGGGATTCTGGGTAAAAGAACCTGGTGAGAGCCACACAAGTCACACCATCCTGGATTCCACTGGGTGTTTAGTTTTGAAAAATTTACAGTTTTGCTTGGTTTCCCTAAATGCCGGCTGAGCTAGAGCCCAAAATCCACAGCTAGGCACATTGCAAAAAAGGGGTCAGCTTTCTGTGGGAAAATATGATGTGTCACCGTTGCGTTTTCTGGTGTTTCCTGTCATGGGCACTAGCCCTACCCACTCAAGTGAAGTACCATTTTTAATGGGAGACCTTGGGAAATGCTGGGTGGGTGGAAGTTTGTGGATCCACACAGATTCCAGAACTTTCCATCACAGAAATGTGAGGAACATTTGTTTGGTTTTTTTACAAAGTTTGAGGGTTGCAAGGGAATCTGGGTAACAGAACCTGGTGAGAGCCATAGAAGTCACCCCACCCTGGATTCCCCTGGGTGTCTAGTTTTCAAAAATGTATAAGTTTGCTAGGTTTCCCTAGGTGCCGGCTGAGCTAGGGTCAAAAATCCACAGCAATGCACATTGCAAAAAAAGGGTCAGTTTTCTGTGGAAAAGGTTGATGTGTCCACGTTGCGTTTTGGGACATTTCCTGTCACAGGCACTAAGCCTACCCACACACGTGAGGTACCATTTTTATCGAGAGACTTTGGGGAATCCTGGGTGGGTGGAAGTTTGTGGAACCACGCAGATTCCAGAACTTTCCATCACAAAACTTTGAGGAAAATGTGTTTTTTGTTTACAAAGTTTGAGGTTTGCAAGGGATTCTGGGTAACAGAAGCTGGTGAGAGCCACACAAGTCACACCATCCTGGATTCCCCTGGATGTCTGTTTTTCAAAAATGTATAGGTTTGCTAGGTTTTCTTAGGTGGCGGCAGAGATAGTGTCCAAAATGCACAGCTAGGCAAATTGCGAAAAAAGGGTCAGTTTTCATTGGAAAAATGTGACGTGTCCATGTTGCGTTTTGGCTCGTTTCCTGTGGCGGGTACTTGGCCTACCCACACAAATGAGGTACCATTTTTATTGTGAGATTTTGAGAAATGCTGGGTGGGTGGAAGTTTGTGGATCCACATGGATTCCAGAAGTTTCCATCACAGAAATGTGAGGAAAATTTGTTGTTTTATAAAGTTTGAGGTTTGCAAGGGATTCTGGGTAACTGAAACTAGTGAGAGCCACCCCCTCCTGTATTTCCCTGGATGTGTAGTTTTCACAAATGTATAGGTTTGCTAGGTTTTCCTGGGTGTCAGCTGAGCTAGGGTCCAAAATCCACAGCTAGGCACATTGCAAAAGAGGGTCAGTTTTCACTGGAAAAATGTGATGTGTCCACGTTGCGTTTTGGGCCGTTTCCTGTCACGGGCACTAGGTCTACCCACACAAGTGAGGTACCATTTTTATTGGGAGACTTTGGTGAATGCTGGATTTGTGGAGGTTTGTGGTTCCTCGCAGATTCCAGAACTTTCCATCACAGAAATGTGAGGAAAATGTAGTTTTTTTGACAAAGTTAGAGGTTTGCAAAGGATTCTGAGGAACAGAACCTGGCGCGAGCCATACAAGTCACCCCATACTGGATTTCCCTGGATGTCTAGTTTTAAAAATGTATAGGTTTGCTAGGTTTCCCTAGGTGCTGGCTCAGCTAGGGTCCAAAATCCACAGCTAGGCACATTGCATAAAAATGGTCAGTTTTCACTGGAATAATGTGATGTGTCCAAGTTGCATGTTGGGCCGTTTCCTGTTGCAGGCACTACGCCTACCCACACAAATGAGGTACCATTTTATTGAGAGACTTAGGGGAACACAGAATAGTAGAACAAGTGCTATTACCAATTGACTTTCTTTGCATTTCTGCCTGCCAAATGTAAGATAATGTGTACAAAATAAATCATTTTGAATAATGTCTTCTAATTGACATGCATGTATGGGTAGCCACAATTTTGGAGATGTGCAAATTACCACTGCTTCTAAACTCTATATTTTGTTCCTATTTCGGGAATATATAGGTTTCCTTGGTACCTATTTTTCACTCTTTATATTTTACCAAATTAATTGCTATATACCCAGTACACAATGAAAAACCATTGCAAGACGCAGATCAGTTATTGGCTCTGGGTACCTCAGGTTTTTGGTGAACCTACAAGTTCTATATATCCCGGCGAGCAGAAGGGTCCAGTGAATGTAACAGTATATTTATTCCAAAACCTGCCATACTTAGAAGAAGTTACTAGTGAAAACGGTGGCACAAATGGCTGTTTTTTCCAACTCAATTTCAATATTGTTTTATTTCAATTGTTAGTTTCTATAGAAAAACCTTGAAGGATCTACACAAATGACCCCTTTCTGAATTCAGAATTTTGTCTACTTTTCCGAAATGTATAGTTCTCTGGGATCCATTAATGCTTTCATACCCATTTTTACCACTAACTGGAAGGAGGTTGAAAGCCCAAAAAATAGGAAAAATAGGCTATGCCCCAGTAAAACGTCAAAACTGTGTAGAAAATTTTGGTTTTTCTGACAAAAGTCTGCCTGTTCCTGAAAGCTGGGAAGATGGTGATTTTGGTACCACAAACGCTTTGTTGATACCTTTTGCAAGGAAAAAAACAGACGCTTACTTCTGCAGCACTTTTTCCCATTTTTCCTAAAAAAACAAAAATTAGCTGTATTTTGGCCAATTTCTTTGTCCCCTCCAGGGGAATCCACAAACCCTGGGTACCTATAGAATCCTCTGGATGTTGGAGGAAAAGGACGCAAATTTGGTGTGGATACCTGTGGACAAAAAGTGACAGGGGCCTAAGTGCAAACTACCCCAAATAGCCAAAAAATGGCTTAGCACGGGTGGGGTGGGGGGGGCGCAGTAGCGAAGGGGTTGAGGTATTTCATGAAAGATCTTCATTAGATGGTCCCATAATGTGTATTAAAGTTAGCATTTTTAGACCTATTTACTGACCTCTACAGCCAAGCATGTGAATTTTATTGTGGAGTTTGTCCTTTTGTTGATAGGCCTTTTCAAACAGCATTTAAGTTTGCATCACATCATCTGGAGTTGAGTCAATTCTAGTTAGCACCATATCTTGTTCTCTTTGCCATTGAGTTTATATTTCTTTAACCTTAATTCGGCAAGCTAGCCTAATGAGCTGCTGCTGATGTCGATTACAGCTGCTTATGTACAGTGATTTCATGAGACTCTTTGGGGCCAGCTTCAGAGGTGGAGGAATTCAAAGAGTACTGAATGACTCAGTGTACGTATTTAGGTTTCAGAAGGTGATCTGGACTAAGGGAGAAGGCCTGTAAATGAAGTAGTGAGTGATAGCACACTTTCTAGAAAGTGTTTAAGATTTTAGAGACAGGCATTTTGTGATGTCCCCAGGAAATGTTTAGCTCTGAGCTGCTTGGCGTTAAGGAAGAAGGATCATTTTGGGTTTGTTGAGATTCATTAGTTATGTTTATTGACAACATAGAACTTCTCCTGTGAACGCTATCTCCGAGCGCAAGGCAGAAGTATGCTGGTGGGGAATCAGCAAAGGGAATTTATATTATTCACTTATGAAACATTGATTAGCCACATGGGCAGTGGCGTGCTTTCCATGAAACAAGAAATAAAATGGAAGGTCTTTAGGAAACAGAGTCATAATAACTTCAGAATAGTGACTTCCCATCTATGTTCACTTTTAATTTCACATAGTTTTCTTTATTTCATAATCAACCCATATCCTCCATTCTATCACCATTTAAACTGAGATCTCCTCTCTTTCTATGATGTTCATTTCAATTGTCTTAATCTTGAGACTGTCAATTAACCTCTGCTATCTTTGTTTCTTTTTCCAGAATGCCTGTTGCCACCAAATGTGTTTGTTTTACTGAGAGAGTGACAAATGTTATACAGTTGAACGGGCTTTCTTCTGGTTTACTGTAGGTAATGCTGGGCATCATCATTCTGTTCTCGGCACAGCGTACTAGTAGTTTCATGCACTTTAGTTTACAAATACATGAAAAGAGATAATAGCAATATATTAGGAGATATGCAACTACAAGGATCCTACAGCAAAACTAAGTCCTACAAATAGTATTTGAATAGCATCTGCGGAATCAACCGTGAGGCCTTTGTTCACAGCAACAGCTGTGAACTACAGCAGTGAAATGTTAGACCTCCGGACTTCTACAGGGAATTAGAAGCCCGGAACACTCCATTGTTTTCAATGGAGCGCCCAACATTCCAATGTTCTAATTTTTCTTACTTGTGAGATTCATAAGGTCAACCATGATTTTCTTCTAGTAGTTCTCTTGCCTCGAATGGTCATAATCTGTTTTTTCAAATAGGTGGCTAGGCCTAGGTGTAGGGTGTGGGTTATATAACTAATTTGAAAGACAATGTGGCCTCTGATGGGTGTCGGTGAAGTTATTTCATGGTGAGGATGTTATGGTATGAATTCTTAAAGGCCCTATTACAAGTTTGGCAGTTTGAGGACTGCCAGACTCATGGTGGTGCGGCGGTGGCGGATCCGCCACTGCCGCACTGGCGGTCTGACCGCCAGATTACAACTCGGGCAGTTGGACTACCATGGGACCGCCGGCTCCCCCAGGGAACCGCTGTTCCCTGGCATAGGAGCAACGATCAGAGGCCGCAATATGCTTGGCAGGACTGCCACGGTCCCACCAAGCATATTACGAGTTTTTGTTTTCTGTGAATTCAGATACTTGTGTGTATTTAAAAATGCTTAACTTTCCTTAAACCACAGTTTCTATTAATTTGATTGTTCATTGTAAGTTGGTGCATAGCTGATAAGTAAAGGAAAATTATTTTAGGTCATGGCTGGCTTGTTATCTCTAGACATGGTGTGATCTCAGATAAACCACAAAATCTATATATTTCAGTGATGGAAGAGTCTAGAGAACATAACGGTGGTCAATTCTTGTAGATCAGTCTTCAATACAAAAGGTTACCTTGTAGCCAGTTTCTCTTTTCCTCACTTGTACTCACTATTTTGTGAGTTAAATGATTATTATGTCTAGGAATTCTTTGACCATTGTGCACAAATTACCTCTTGCTGCTTCAAAATTATATCAAGGGCCCTATTTATGAAAAAGTCACGCAGTGCAGCAAGCCACCTTGCTGCGCTGCCTTGAGTGACAGGGAAAGTGCCCTTTTGGCAGCCTAGCGCCAATTCAGGCACCCTTGCACCATATTGCAAGGGTGCCTGTGTTGCATGCAGGATTGTTTTTGTGCAGGAAGGAACACCTTCCTGCACAAAAACAATTCTAAAAGGCATGTTCCTCTTGCTATATGTGCTGCAGAATGCAGCTCACATAGAAAGAGGACGTAATGAGGAGAAATAAAGATATTTCTGCTTATTACACCTCTCCTGGGAAGGCATATCTTTCTGGCGCATACCCAGGTTTACCAGTTCTGGTAAATCTGGGAATGCTTCAAAAACCATGAGAGTTGTGTTTTGAACATCCACACAACGCCCATGGAACACCTTCCTAGGGCAGAGTAAGGCAAGGCAGCGAATTGTGCTGTGTTGCCTTACTCCAAATGTATTGAACCATTCAGGGCCACGCAAAATGAACTTGTTTGGCTTCATATATTTGACTCAAGGTTTGCATTTCTCTTGCACCACATTGTGTGGTGCAAGAACGATGCAAACCAGCTCGTCAATAGTCCCCCAAGTTTGTAAGCAATTTTTAGGTCAAGCCTAGCGGCAGCACACATGCACTGCTCGCTCTGCGAGGCATGCTGAAATAGAGTATGCAGTGGAAGCCCCGCCCACTATCTGCCCATATTTTTAATTGGCTGGTGTCATTGTCTTTCGTAAAAGCTGAATTCCGATTCATTATGAGGCTTCTTAGTCCCTCCTGGGTACCACCTTCTCTCCATTTGTTACCTCCCATAACGACTGGACCTTTTACTTGGCTCGTTACATGGTCTCCTTTATTTAGTGGGTGAGCACAATTTTTCTTTAATGGTCTTTCCATATTCCAGCGCGGTCCGCTTTCACTTTAGTGGCCGCGCTGCTTTATTTAATTAATTTGCAGCGTGGTCCGCATCAGTTCAGTGTAGCACAGGCAAACAAGCATTTGCAAAGCAACCGGTCTCGCATTTACGTGAGTTTGAGCTATTGGCATTGTAAATGACAATGCCTTTTATTTATGTTTTAGTTTTTGAAACATAAATAAAACGCATTGTCATTTAGAATGCCAATAGCTTAAACTTGCGTAAATGCGAGACCTATTGCATTGCAAATGCTTGTTGCCTTTACAGTCTGGCTTATGAGCACCACACTTAATTTCTCACAAATTAAAGGCACTACAACCCATAAAACCAGGAAATATTGGCCACCATTCATGAAACCGCAAAAAAACTGGTGAAAATGCACTTTCAACTCTATCTGTTTAAGGTAGCTGGGGAAATGGTAGCACAGCAAACCTTCTGGTGATTAATTATTATTATTTTTTTTTTTTTAATTTTTCTTTCTCAGATAGTTTTCATATATTTACAATCTCTGATGTGTGGGTAAAAAGGAGGACAAATTGGCCTAGATATAATTGTGAGAAAAAGTTAGGAATTACAAAACTTCACTTATGTAAAACAAGAATTTTCAAAGCCAATACACCTGCTTTTAAAGTGTTAAACAGTACCACAAGTTATAACTACATAGAAGTCCAACTTGAGCCAGCAGCTCAAGGATGAAATACTACAGACTGCTAATGCTTATCCCTATTGAGCAAGCACTGAGCAGCGCAAGGATACAGTTGCATGAGCTGCTACGAGATGTCCCTCTTGAGACAGCAGTCCACATCGTTATTAGATATTGCTTTAAAGTTAGCAACACAAGAGTGCAATTTTATAGGCTGTTACTAAACTCCCCTGCTGACTTTGAGCTCATTTTCTTTAAAAGCATAGAAAGGAAAAGAGAATATATTTTATTGTTAAATGCTTTACTTGTGCTATATGAAAATCTTAAAAAACACAAATAAACTTGTTTGTAATGCACCGAGCTCACACGCGCTTTCTATAGTGAAGAAAACTCATGGAAGCCTTGGCAGAACATCTACGGACCCGTACTCATGTAAACAACATTCGTCTACCCAGAATACTTTGTACCATCCATAACATTTCTTTTTCATTCTGACACTAAAAATGCATACCTTAGTATTTAGCAACTGTTTTCAGATTTTACTGTACTACTGTTTTTGTCAAAGAGAATGGTGCATTAAGAATGCTCTAAACATGAAGGAGTGATACTTTCCCTTGATAGTATCTCCTTCTGTTTGAAGATGCTCATTTTTTAAGTGAAAGTAATGAGTAAGGGGCATAAATATAAAGAGTTGTTTCAGTGGTGAGTTATCAAAAATAGCTGCTAAACCTAAATTCTGGGGCAATCTAGTTATCTACTTTTTGGGCAGGTACAGAAATAAAGACAGAAAGAAAGGCTATTCCATAGTTGGGACAGTGAAAGCAAATCCTTGTCAGAAAGTTTGCAAACTTGCAATTCTTTATACAGTATCTGCATAGCACAATTCCTTTGAACAATGCCAAACGCGTATTTTTCATTGTATTGAAAAATGTACATTTCACAATAGCATTACCTACTAAGAAAAGTTTCAGCTACTGATGGTGTATTGTGTCTGTGGAAGAGCATGGTGCACAATGACTCCTTTAATGCTGAAGGTGTCCTCATGTTCATTACTAGTATCCAGTGGGTATTATTTATGAAAGCAAAGAATGGTTATGTTTTACGGTGCTCATTTCTAGTAGGGGAATAAGGTTCAATAAACAGACGATTTTATTGAACGTGTGTTTTTCACATATAAACAAAGCAATCACAAAATAAAGCTTAAAACACGAAATTCCTGTGTAGCATACCAATTGCCGGACGTTTGTCTAGATAATGAAAAAAAAAGGAGGGCGAGCCAGGTTCTCCTCTAGCAGGGTCATGGATGGCAAGTTCATGGTGGAATATCTGAAACTCTGAACACAATCCTCTGTAAAATACAAGCCTACCTAAAATTCTTATCAGGGTTTCAACACTTCCTAGTACATTGAATGTTCAAAGAAAGAGTGAGCTATGGGTCAGCCTCCAACAGCCATGTTTCTCAAGGTTTTGCCATTGCTTTATTGAGCTGCCCATCACGCCTATGGCTTTTTGAGGATGGTGGCTTTGCCCAGTTGCACATAGGCTTTCTCAGAGATGCAACAAAAATTCTGGCCCTTTGACAAAAGAATCCAGGGGCTTATTTACAAGCCCCTTGCGCCACCCGTACGTCACTTTTCACATGTTAAAAATGACACAAAAGTGGCGCAAAGGGCTAGTAAATAAGCCCCCCAGTATATAATATTTTACAGTTTCTTCCTTTCACCGATGACAACACAAACTTCATCATCCTGCTGCTTTTATTAATAGCATGGTTCTTTGAGGTTGGAGCTTAGGTCTGCTCATGTGGTCTGTTTAGAAAAGGGACCCTGCTCACACCTTCTATATTGTTGTCGCCCAAAAGGTTAGCTCATTTTGTGACTTTCCAGTCCTGCTGGGCAAAACACACAGTCGCTCAACTGTTACTTACTTCCCTTAACAAAAAGACAGACCTATTGACTTTGTCAATGCTTTTTTTATGTGTAAACGACATAAACTAGATTTTAAACATAGTTAACTATGCTCCCTTATCTCACCACGCAATAGGCTTCCTTTTCCAAATGTATTTTGAATATCGCCATTACATAAAGTACTTGTTGTCTCTTAAATAAAAAGCCATTTTAATAAAAAGCCATTTATTATCTGACAGTTCCGAAGGCGTTGCTTAGTTCTGTGTAGAATGATGTCTTTCTTTTCCTGATGCAAGGGAAAATGTTAAACGTGATAATGACACAGGAGCATTTAATTCAAAATTGCCTGAGACATGAGCAGCTGAAGCAGCACGTTTAGTATAATATACTGTCGGCTCACCTCCCTTCTTCTGATAAACAAACTAGAAGTGGCAGCACAGGACGGATGGTTGCCATTTATCCCCTGCATTACCATATCTTCTGACGTCTTATGTCCTCGTGAGCAAAAAGAGTTGCGCAGAGATCACGCAGTTCAATTTTACTGGTGCAGATAATACAACATTGCCTCTTTTTGGGCTTAGTGTTTTGTTCGCAGTGTAGGACTGAGACAAGAAAAATCCCAGGGCACCAAATAAAAATGGACGCCATTAACGAATCAAATATTTAAAAAACGTGGTCGACGTTTTCAAATAGGGGCAGTTTTAAACACACAGGGGGATATTCTCAAGAACGTGTGATAAACATCGCCAAAATAGGTTAACGCAAGTTTTCATATCGCCATCTATCGCGGGAAAATAACTCTGAGTCAACGTCGTATTTTCAACACGGCGGTAACATGCGATAGTCTCCCGATAACGCGTCAAATGTCCGCAATAACATTACAAGGATGGCGATGAAAATCCAAACCCGAAGGCGAAAAAAGTTGCGATGGGCCCAACCGCGATAAGACAATCAGCGAAAAGCAGCGCCAGGCCTGCAAATCACACGCGTCAGGTGGGAAAAATCACTACAAAAGCAGAAAAAAAAAAAAAAACTACAGCGAAGCACAATGGAGGCAGCCGGAGCAGGGACAGAGGACGGCCAGAACCCCACAAGCCCCCCGGATGAGCAGCCTGGGACCTCGGGGACAGGGAAGGGCAAGGACAAGAAGAAGAGGAAGACGCGGTTCAGTCCGCAGGAAAACAGGATCCTGATCACGGAGGTGATAGAACACCATCAACAACTGTTCGCCACCTCCACTGTGTCATTGGCAACAAAAAATGCAACATGGCAGTTCATCGTGGACAAGGTGAATGCAGTCGGAGTGCTGAGGAGGACAATGGAAGAGCTCAAGAGGCGCTGAAATGATGTGAAGCGCAAGACCAAGCAGAAACTAGCCAACAACCAGAAGGCAGCAATGCAGACTGGAGGTGGGAGTCCAGCGCCACAGGAGGAGCTGGATGAGATGCAGGAAATGGTGTCCACAGTCATCAGTGGGGAGACGGTGACAGGAGTTGGGGGACCGGACACTGCTCAACATGACCTGACACAACAGCAACAGGGTGAGTAACGACCAGGGACTGGGGGGAAGGGGGGAGATGGGCACAATGGCACACATGCACAATCAAGCGGAGCACAGTGCACACCCACAATGACTCTGGATAATGTCCCTGATCCCCTTGGCACACTGCAGCACACATCGAAACAGCACGTAGGCCACCGTCGACTATGTGCCCAGAGGAGGCCCGCCCACACATCACTCATCTCACAACCAACCCATGCACGTGCTGAACCCAGCAAAGCTGCGGGTCCATGAGCCACACTGGCAATGCAAGTGACACAGCATGATGATTAGCATGGCTGCAGTCCGATCATCATGACGTGGTGCACGCCACCACACTGAGGTGGCTGAGTGTGGACCACATCCGTAAAGGAGCAGGTCACACTCTGACACATCCACCTGCACAAACAACCCCTGATGTCAACAACACATCTGTGGACAAACCATGCTCCTGATAGAGCAGGGTAAATGTAAAAATTTTAACCTCCTAATATTTTCGTACAATATTAATAAACATGTTCGTTTAAGTAAAATAACCAACAATGTATGTTAAGGGTTAATGGTAACACGCAAATCAGTGTGCAAATTAATTGACTTATAATTGTTTACGTTTCTAACATAACATAATATTTGCGTACTAATTAAATAATAAATGCATGATTTGTGCTTTTAAATAAAACGTGTGGTTGCAAAATAAAGCGTTGGTAAGTAAGGGAGAGCTTTATATGTTGCTTCTGCTAGGTAATACCTAATTGGGGTACGTAGAAAGACGGGAGGGAAACGAAAGGGTTTATATTTCTTTGTTTTAATAACATTTTGTTTATCTTTGAAAATAGTGCGCTTAGGCCTGCCGAGCAGAAATATAAAATGGCCGCGAGTTACTAGAGTGCGCATGAGCGGATGAGACCATGTGATAGAGGAGAGAGGCTGTGGAAAAAGGATGATCACGCGCTGATGCCGAGAGGCTAAGATGAAAGTATGGTCAAGGCTGCTGTGACCCTTCTGAGCAGATATGTGCCAAGATGATCAGCAAAAAGCGTGAGAAGCCTGGTTGAATCAATAGACGGAACTGTATTACACAAAATGTAACAGAAAAAGATACAATTTGGACTGATCGAAACGGATGAGCAAGTGCATGAACTGTGGGAAACGATGCTTGCATGGACATTCCACCCGGAACTGGTTGAGACCAAGAAGTTTGATTAAAATGTATATGGACCTGAGTTTTTGACCAATGAGAATGAATCGCGCCATGTAAGAAGAAACATTTTATGCTGTAAGCTAGAATTAGGGTATAAGAAGACCTACTCTTGGTGGGAGGGGTATGTATGCTGTTAGAATGCTGCGGGAGATGCTGCTGAAATTAGATGCTGCGTGAGTTAGATGCTGTAGATGGGAGAAGTTGCGGTCGCTGATGCTGACGAGCTGATGCTGCTGCTGTTATTTTCATTTTCCAGTTGAGTATAAAAATGCTGCTTTAGGAGAACATTTATTTGATAGATTTTATTAGAATTTTAGGTTTTCCCTAGAGAGATAGATAGGTTGATCTATAGAATTCTTAGTATGATAACCTCAATTTTCCGTCTAATAAAAGTGTCATGCAATTTCAAACCATTCTTATATTGATGATAAATGCAAATGATCTGAATAATAAGATAAATCTAAATTTCCTGCATTCAAAACTTTATATAAACTTTATTATTCTTTAAATAAATGACTCAGTGATTTTCTTTAACATAATGATTAATAATGAAATGGTAAAAGAGTTCATTGTGATTGAGCTGGTCTTAATCACCATCAACTGATTCCTACTAGTTGGTCCATCGACCAATGAGCGGAATACCTTAAAAGCAAATGAGAAATATTATGTCATTATAAAAGAGGTATCCCGTCTCCTTCCAGCAAATCGTTTTTCTCCTAGGTTTCATGACGGAGGAAATCCAGGGAACAAATGAGTAAGTGAATGTATATGCGGTGTAATGGGCCCCACCGTTATATGGATATAGTGTGTGTGTTAGAGAAATAATTGCACCTGGATGACCAAAGCATAATAGGAGAATTATTTTTATTGTTAGCGCTGGATCAGATTTCTTGGTAGCAGAGTTATGGTTTCTATAGATTAGTTTGGTGATTATTGATTTATGATTATAGATTATTGATAAGTTTATGTCTAACACTTTTTGTTGAGTCGCGTTATGCTTTATGTAAGTTTTCACGCTTCCGGGAAGTAGGAAGTGGAACACGTGTGGCAAGAGAAGTCGCATGGAATTTTACACTGTCTGAGTTCATATTTGGTAATAACACAGGTTGTGTTATATTAGGGACATTATGGGCCTGTTTCACAGAACTAACTTACGTCAAAAACGTAAAGTTAGTACCTTTTGGTATTCACAGAATACACTTACTCATTTTGGTATTCACAGAATGAACTTACTCATTTCGGTATTCACAGAAGTTAGTAGTCCTAACTTTAGGACTCCTAAATGCCTTCTGTGAATACCGAAAGTCTTAAAGTTAGGATTTTTCTCAGTTTAGGAGTAGTAAAGTTAGGACTCCTAACTTTAGGACTCCTAAATGCCTTCTGTGAATACCGAAAGTCTTAAAGTTAGGATTTTTCTCATTTTAGGAGTTGTAAAGTTAGGACTACTAACTTTAGGACTCCTAAATGCCTTCTGTGAATACCGAAAGTCTTAAAGTTAGGATTTTTCTCATTTTAGGAGTTGTAAAGTTAGGACTACTAACTTTAGGACTCCTAAATGCCTTCTGTGAATACCGAAAGTCTTAAAGTTAGGATTTTTCTCAGTTTAGGAGTAGTAAAGTTAGGAGTCTTAACTTTACTACTCCTAAACTGAGAAAAATCCTAACTTTAAGACTTTCGGTATTCACAGAAGGCATTTAGGAGTCCTAAAGTTAAGACTACTAACTTCTGTGAATACCGAAATGAGTAAGTTCATTCTGTGAATACCAAAATGAGTAAGTGTATTCTGTGAATACCAAAAGGTACTAACTTTACGTTTTTGACGTAAGTTAGTTCTGTGAATCAGGCCCTTTGCGTTTAAAAGGTGTGTAAGTGAAATAGTGATTGGTTTTCTTGTGAAACTCTGGCCTTAATTCTCAGGAGCAGTATAGTCTCCACATGTGTTTTATCCCCAGAGAAACGGGTTTACTGATTGCTTGAAAGAAGGGTAAGGTAGAGGGAAGTGCTACTTTATCGGCGAAACAGGAAAATTCTGTGGTAAGGTAGAGGTAAGCGCTGCCTACTGGAAAATACAGAATTCTTGTGTGAATGGTCAAAGCTATCTTTTCGGTTTAGCGAATCAGACAATGGAAATGTGGATAAAATGTTGTAACTAACAAGAATTGTTGAAAAAGAAAATTGCCGATAAATTTTGTAAAGGAGGGGTCAAGAGGAAAGTGACGTAGACAAAAGCCGCGCTGGGATTGGACAGTGCGCTAGTCACATGAGAACAGGAGCAGGACTGACGTAGACAAAAGCCGCGCTGGGATTGGACAGTGCGCCGTAGACAGAAATCGCTGTGATTTGGAGTGTTGGTGTGAGTCGCGCTAGTATTGGTTGAAATAACGCATAGGGAACAGTATTGAATTGCGGATTGTTCAAGAAAAAAAAAAGGTTGTGAATCATGTCGTACTATGAGTATGGAAAAGAGAAAACGTCTTGGATGTCGAAAGTTAAGAATTTCTTTAAGAAGGACAAAAAGGTAGTGACTAGAGAGGGACAAATAATTCCTCCGCTGAAATCACCAGCTTCACATATGATGCTGAAATATGGATATCATACATGCATATGGTTAGAAAATTGGACAAAATACACAAAGAATGATGGAGCATTGGCTTTTCCTGAGAATGGTTCATTTAACGTAGCTGTACTACGGAACTTGAGAGAAAAAATGGTAATGTTAGAACCTAGACCTAGACCGACACAGTTTGAAGCTTTAACGGAATGGGAAGATGAGATGTATGAGCGAGAGAGATCCAGAGGATTAAAGAATCATGAGTTTATGCCTGGAAGGTTGTGGGGAATAAATCATGAGGACAGAGTAAAGCGTTGGAGATACGCTAACATGGCAGGAGGTTTGTTTCCAGTTTTTGCGGTTGAGGAAGAAGCAAAGAGAAAGTGTACCGAGAAAAAGAAACATGTAGTGGTAGAAAAATATGTGTATGGTGGTAGTGAAACAGATGACGAATTGCTGGAAGATATTTTAAACAGAAACCCACCTCCATACCAACAGACTTCTGCCGTGGTGACACCTAATGCACCGCCAATGGAAACTGGGAGGAATAAAAAACCCGAACGAAGAAATGAAATAAATAGGTCACAAGAAACATTTAAAACTTCACAAAATGAAGAGACAGAAAGTGACAATGCAATGGAATTAGCAAAAATGACAAAAGAATTGACTGAGAAAATAAGAGAATTGACAAAGAATATGGAAGCTGTAACTGTACCAGTAACGATAGGTCCAGTAATGCCAATTTTTGAGAATCAGAAAATAAATGAACATTCTTTGGTGATTCCCATGAATTCACATTTGCAAAGAAAAAGAGAAGAGATGGAATTGAATAATGAAGGTGCACACAATTTGGCTAGTACGTATAGACCAAGCCCACCTACAAATTTGACGATAAATGAGAATGAGATTAGGAGAATGCCTATGGTGACAGAGTCTGCATCAGGAACACCAGAAAGAAGCAGTGATTGGATAGAATTAAATAGTACGCCTGTAGGTCCAACTCCAGAAGAGTTAGATGAATGGATGAAAGCGCTAAAAGCAAAAGAACCAGAAGAAAAACCATTAGATGTAATTAGGTTGAAAATAGACATGGAAGAGTTGATTTTGGGAACCATTGGTACAGAAAAACTAAACAATTACCAGGATGATGAGATTATGTTTTTGTGCAAGAGTCTTACTTGGAGAGCTAGAAATTTACATGACAAATTGGAAGAGATTGCAGGTGAACTAGGAGTAGAATTTGCAAAAGTAAGGACGTTGCAGAAACCGTACAGAGTAGATTTTTGTGAGAAAGACATAGAGAATTTGAACACATCAGGAAGACTGACCCAAATAAAAGAGCTGATTGTTTTATTGAGAAAATGGGGTGATGTGGATAGATGGAGAAATAGATGGACAAAGAGGAATGAGAAAACAACAGATAAAGCATCCTTGGCTTTTGCAGTGACAGATAAAGAATCAGTTGCTAGGGAATACCCGATGAGAGAAACACCAGGTGGTAGTTATGTGCATGTTCCATGGACCAGACAGGATATACTGTCATTTACAAATGATTTCCCAAAATTGAGAGAGAAACCAGTAGAATGGTACAGACAAGTGGAGAGATTTGTTAAGGTGTCAAAAGTGCTGTGGATAGATCTAGATGGATTGTTTGATATAGTAGTGCCTGCTGATTTGTGGACAGAATGTAAGATTACCATTGATTGGCCAACTGTAGAATATCCAAGGGATGCTAAAACAGGAGCGCCAGGTCCAGAAGTGATGAGGAAGTATGATCAAGTAGTTACCTTTTTGAAGAATAAAATTCCACCAAAAGAAACAGATTGGGTAAAAATAGACAGAACAACACAGGAAAGCAAAGAATCAGTGCACGCCTATTATGAGAGATTGTTGTTGGTTTTCAAACAGTATAGTGGTTATGAGACACTAAGTGAAAAGGACATGAGTCATTTTGTATATAGGTTTGTGTATGGATTAACACCAGAGATAAGTGAAAGGATTAAGCAGCACTTGATAGGATGGCAGAATAGCACAGTGGATGAAGTTTTGAGATATGCTAAGTATTGCAGTGATGAAATTGAGAGTAAACAGAGTAAATTAAAAGAAAAAGCCATGTGGGCACAGGTAAAAGTTGCAGAGAAGCAAGAAGCACAATTGAATAATACTAGCAGTGAAACAGGACAGTTTAAATCCCGACCTAATATAGGTAAAGGAAAAGGACAAATGAGCATAGATGAGGCAAAGAAAAAGTGGCCATGCCACAATTATGGAAAGCTAGGACATTGGAGAAACGAGTGTAAATTTCCTCCAAAACCTAATGTGGAAAATCAATCATTAAATTCACAGGTGCAGAGTGAGGTAGTTACTCAACAAGGTCAGGTGCCACAACCACCACTTCCCAAGAGTGTTAACCAACAGAAATACAGTGCAGAAACAGGATTCTACGGAGGAGAACAGGTAAAACAGTTGTCGCGTGCAGCTGACATTTCTCAATATTGGTTACGACAGAATGAAGATGATACGGATGAAAGTTCCTGACGGTGCCTAAGAGAGAGGGAAGAGTGCGTGCTTGGCGCAACTCTAGAGGTAGATCAGTCTGGTCCATTTGTGGATGGAGAAGTGAATGGTGCAAATGTAACATTCCTTGTTGACACTGAAGCTACCCGTTCTACTGTTAGGTCAGTGGAAATTCCAAATCTTCCTCTCTCAGGTGAACATATCCAAGTGGTTGGAGTTTCCAATCAGCAAATTGAAACGCCTCTTACTAGATTAGTAAAGGTAAGAATTGGCCCATTTAGTGAAATGCACCGATTTGTAGTGTGTGATTGTAGTCCCGTGAACCTATTAGGACGCGATTTATTGTGCAAAATGAACTGCACAATTTATTGTACTCCAGACGGAATTGCATTTCAGACCCCAGATGAGGATGTGCTGTATAAAATGACAATGGTGAATTTAGAACCAGAAGTAAATGGTTTGTTTCCTGTATTTGATGCAGAGAAAATCCCAATTGAGTTAAAAAGAACAGTAAAAGAAGAAGTGTGGGACTTGACAGGAGAAGATGTAGGATTAATGAAAGGAGTAGATCCCGTAAAAATAACAGTAAAAGAAGGAACGAGTTACCCAAATACACCCCAGTATAAATTGACTCCAGAAATAATTGAAGGAATAACGCCAGTAATAAACAAAATGATTGAACAAGGGATTTTAAAAGAAATTATGAGCAGTCCATGTAATTCGCCAATAATGGGACTGAAAAAGCCAAACGGAACATATAGAATCGTACAGGATTTAAGAAAGGTAAACAAAATTGTTGTACCTTGTTGCCCAATAGTACCGAACCCTGCTGTGATTCTATACCAGATTCCACGTGAAGCAGAATGGTACACAGTAATTGATTTATGTCATGCATTTTTCTCTATTCCATTGCATCCAGATAGCCAGCCAATATTTGCGTTTAGGTTTGGAGAGCGTATTTTGGCATGGTGCCGAATTCCTCAAGGGTACACAGAAAGTCCCTCAATCTTTAATCAGATCCTAAAGAAATCTTTGGAAGATTTAAGAATGCCTGAAAAGTCAGTAATGGTTCAGTATATTGATGACCTACTGGTGGCATCAAAAACGAAAGAAGCATGTGTCAATGATACAATTGCTTTGCTGAATCATTTAGCAAAAAGAGGACATAAAGGGGTCGATTCCGATTCGGGCCAGAAAAAGCACCGACCGACTCGGATCCAGAAATTATACCGACCGACACGTACCTGTGGCGCCCGACACGCCAAGTACGTTGCAAGGCGTGCAAAATCTGACCAACACGTACCGAACCCAAGTCGACCGACCGAGCCGCACGGAAAACAGCAATCCGGTCGGAAAAAGACGCGAATCCAACCGACCGACACGCACCCGGAACAAATACGACCGAAACGTACACGCGAACTCCAAACCGCAAAGTACGATGCAAGGCGCGAAAACCACGAGCGAGTCGGACGGAGGCCAAGCCGTACGACCGACACGCATACAAAACCGAGCCGAAGCAACCCAAAACACCGCGACCGACGCGTACGCAGCATAGAAAACTGCACAAACACAGCGTGAACGAAATGGAGAACACCGTACGAGACAAATGCAGGGTCCGACTCGGTCACAAGAACGTTTCCAACATACACAGACAGTACAAAGGAAAAATCACACAAAAAAAGGCCAAACAAGCAATTACTAAGCCAATAAATACTGGGGGGTGGGGACAGAGAACAAAGACACACCCACAACTCCACCCATATAAAGGACACAAATCACAACCATGATCCTTTGCAAATGCCATTCCACTGCCAGCACCCAAGAGAAAGCAACCACACACCCACAGCTCATCCCTCACACAAGCCACACACCATCAGCACACCAACAAATACCTACCTCACATACACCCAGCAAAACACACACTCACACACCCTTACCTGCACACCAACACACACATCACTCACCATCACCACCCATCACCATGCCCCCCAAGAAGAATCCCAAGTTCCTAGATTGTGAATTGGAAGTCATGGTAGACGAGATCCTCAGGGTAGAGCCACAGCTGTTTGGCACACTGGTCCAACAGACCCCCATCTCCCAGAAAACCAAGATGTGGGAGAGGATCATCAACACGGTGAACGCACAATCACCATGTCGGCGCACAAAGAGCGACATCCAGAACAGGTGGTATGACGTGCGCAGGAGGGTACGGGAACTGCTCAAGAAAGACTACATCAACAGCCAATACACCGGCAGTGGCCCTCCTGCCAAGGCAATATACCTCAGGCCCTGGGAGGAGAAGGTGCGGGCCATCCTTCCGCCAGTGAGCGTATATGGACTAGAGGACATTCCAGAGCCTGGTGAGTACACAACAAATGTACACAATATACTGCACCAAAACACACACACATCACTGTCAAGGGGAGAGTCAAACCATGCACTCATAGCAATTACACAGCAACCAGAACAGAATCATCCCAAAATGTGTATGTCAGTCAGATAAACACAACACATGCCATCAAAAAAGTCACATCCAACTGTGCCATCACATGTACAAACACAACTACAACTACAGCTAGGTAGTGGCACAAATAGAACTAACAAACACATCCAGACATGTAGCCACCACAACAACACCAACACACAGTGAAGACCACTCAAAGGAAGGAATTCTGTGTATGCTGGACAAGTCAGTGTAGCCAATAGCATCATGGGAGTCGCAGTCACACATATTGCCCCCCCACAACTGTCCCATCAACACCACCATGAATGAACCATGTGCACATCACAGGGAGTGGAGAAGGACTCACAAGATGGCTGACACTGGCAACTGCTGTGGGGAGCACAAGGCCCTGCTGGCAACTGTGCACCAACAAACAGCAGGACACCACTGACTGACATCCTGAGAGACAACTTCCACTCCCTGCAATGCAAGCACGTTCCATGGTGGGATAACTGGCTGGCTGGGTGGGTGGGAAGGAGGACTTGCAGCACTGACCATAGTCACAAGCACCTCCCCTCACACACCCCCCAACACAAACTCCACAGAACCCACCTTGTAGAATGCAATGCCCCCCATCCTAACACAAGATCCCACAAAGAACCACCACCCTGGGTTATGTTGTGTGACGCACAGGGACACTCTTGGGACTCTTAGCCAAACAACTGCCAGGACAACACTCCCAGCCATCCTGTCAGCACAGCCAGCCCACCCCACAGGGAAGCAGAATCAAAAGGAAGGAAGCATGGGCATGCTGGGAAGGGGGTGGAGGCAATAGCATGATGGGAGTCGTAGTCACTGATATTGGTCACCCCCACAACTGTCCCATCAACACCACCCTGAACCATGCTCACATCACAGGGAGTGGAGAAGGACTCACAAGATGGCTGACACAGGCTACTGCTGTGGGGAGCACAAGGCCCTGCTGGCAACTGTGCACCAACAAACAGCAGGACACCACTGACTGACATCCTGAGAGACAACTTCCACTCCCTGCAATGCAAGCACGTTCCATGGTGGGATAACTGGCTGGCTGGGTGGTTGTGAAGGAGGACTTGCAGCACTGACCATAGTCACAAGCACCTCCCCTCACACACACCCCAACACAAACTCCACAGAACCCACCTGGTAGAATGCAATGCCCCCCATCCTAACACAAGATCCCACAAAGAACCACCACCCTGGGTTATGTTGTGTGAAGCACAGGGACACTCTTGGGACTTTTAGCCAAACAACTGCCAGGACAACACTCCCAGCCATCCTGTCAGCACAGCCAGCCCACCCCACAGGGAAGCAGAGTCAAAAGGAAGGAAGCATGGGCATGCTGGGAAGGGGGGTGGAGGCAATAGCATGATGGGAGTCGTAGTCACAGCTCTACATCACCCACCACATGGCCCAGCAAGCTCAAACTCACGCATGCACATCCCACAGAGAGTGGAAAGGCCCATCAAAGATGTCTGCCACTGTTGCTGTGTCGTGGGGAGCACAAGGGCATGCTGGGAACTGCACACCAACCAACAGCAGGACACCACTGTCAGCCATCTTGCCATTGCTCTCACACCCACACACACTGAACTCCCCACAAAAGCAAGAAAGTATGGGAATGCTGGGAAGTCGGGTGTAGGCAATAGCATGATGGGAGTCGTAGTCACAGACATAGCTCACCCCCACAACTGTCCCATCAACACCACCCTGAACCATGCTCACATCACAGGGAGTGGAGAAGGACTCACAAGATGGCTGACACTGGCTACTGCTGTGGGGAGCACAAGGCCCTGCTGGCAACTGTGCACCAACAAACAGCAGGACACCACTGACTGACATCCTGAGAGACAACTTCCACTTCCTGCAATGCAAGCACGTTCCATGGTGGGATAACTGGCTGGCTGGGTGGGTGGGAAGGAGGACTTGCAGCACTGACCATAGTCACAAGCACCTCCCCTCACACACCCCCAACACAAACTCCACAGAACCCACCTGGTAGAATGCAATGCCCCCATCCTAACACAAGATCCCACAAAGAACCACCACCCTGGGTTATGTTGTGTGAAGCACAGGGACACTCTTGGGACTTTTAGCCAAACAACTGCCAGGACAACACTCCCAGCCATCCTGTCAGCACAGCCAGCCCACCCCACCCCACAGGGAAGCAGAGTCAAAAGGAAGGAAGCATGGGCATGCTGGGAAGGGGGTGGAGGCAATAGCATGATGGGAGTCGTAGTCACAGCTCTACATCCCCCACCACATGGCCCAGCAAGCTCACACTCACGCATGCACATCCCACAGAGAGTGGAAAGGCCCATCAAAGATGTCTGACACTGTTGCTGTGTCGTGGGGAGCACAAGGGCATGCTGGGAACTGCACACCAACCAACAGCAGGACACCACTGTCAGCCATCTTGCCATTGCTCTCACACCCACACACACTGAACTCCCCACAAAAGCAGGTAAGTATGGGAATGCTGGGAAGTGGGGTGGAGGCAATAGCATGATGGGAGTCGTAGTCACAGACATAGTTCACCCCCACAACTGTCCCATCAACACCACCCTGAACCATGCTCACATCACAGGGAGTGGAGAAGGACTCACAAGATGGCTGACACTGGCTACTGCTGTGGGGAGCACAAGGCCCTGCTGGCAACTGTGCACCAACAAACAGCAGGACACCACTGACTGACATCCTGAGAGACAACTTCCGCTCCCTGCAATGCAAGCACGTTCCATGGTGGGATAACTGGCTGTCTGGGTGGGTGGGAAGGAGGACTTGCAGCACTGACCATAGTCACAAGCACCTCCCCTCACACACCCCCAACACAAACTCCACAGAACCCACCTGGTAGAATGCAATGCCCCCCATCCTAACACAAGATCCCACAAAGAACCACCACCCTGGGTTATGTTGTGTGAAGCACAGGGACACTCTTGGGACTTTTAGCCAAACAACTGCCAGGACAACACTCCCAGCCATCCTGTCAGCACAGCCAGCCCACCCCACAGGGAAGCAGAGTCAAAAGGAAGGAAGCATGGGCATGCTGGGAAGGGGGTGGAGGCAATAGCATGATGGGAGTCGTAGTCACAGCTCTACATCCCCCACCACATGGCCCAGCAAGCTCACACTCACGCATGCACATCCCACAGAGAGTGGAAAGGCCCATCAAAGATGTCTGACACTGTTGCTGTGTCGTGGGGAGCACAAGGGCATGCTGGGAACTGCACACCAACCAACAGCAGGACACCACTGTCAGCCATCTTGCCATTGCTCTCACACCCACACACACTGAACTCCCCACAAAAGCAAGTAAGTATGGGAATGCTGGGAAGTGGGGTGGAGGCAATAGCATGATGGGAGTCGTAGTCACAGACATAGCTCACCCCCACAACTGTCCCATCAACACCACCCTGAACCATGCTCACATCACAGGGAGTGGAGAAGGACTCACAAGATGGCTGACACTGGCTACTGCTGTGGGGAGCACAAGGCCCTGCTGGCAACTGTGCACCAACAAACAGCAGGACACCACTGACTGACATCCTGAGAGTCAACTTCCACTCCCTGCAATGCAAGCACGTTCCATGGTGGGATAACTGGCTGGCTGGGTGGGTGGGAAGGAGGACTTGCAGCACTGACCATAGTCACAAGCACCTCCCCTCACACACCCCCCAACACAAACTCCACAGAACCCACCTGGTAGAATGCAATGCCCCCATCCTAACACAAGATCCCACAAAGAACCACCAGCCTGGGTTATGTTGTGTGAAGCACAGGGACACTCTTGGGACTCTTAGCCAAACAACTGCCAGGACAACACTCCCAGCCATCCTGTCAGCACAGCCGGCCCACCCCACAGGGAAGCAGAGTCAAAAGGAAGGAAGCATGGGCATGCTGGGAAGGGGGTGGAGGCAATAGCATGATGGGAGTCGTAGTCACAGCTCTACATCCCCCACCACATGGCCCAGCAAGCTCACACTCACGCCTGCACATCCCACAGAGAGTGGAAAGGCCCATCAAAGATGTCTGACACTGTTGCTGTGTCGTGGGGAGCACAAGGGCATGCTGGGAACTGCACACCAACCAACAGCAGGACACCACTGTCAGCCATCTTGCCATTGCTCTCACACCCACACACACTGAACTCCCCACAAAAGCAAGTAAGTATGGGAATGCTGGGAAGTGGGGTGGAGGCAATAGCATGATGGGAGTCGTAGTCACAGACATAGCTCACCCCCACAACTGTCCCATCAACACCACCCTGAACCATGCTCACATCACAGGGAGTGGAGAAGGACTCACAAGATGGCTGACACTGGCTACTGCTGTGGGGAGCACAAGGCCCTGCTGGCAACTGTGCACCAACAAACAGCGGGACACCACTGACTGACATCCTGAGAGACAACTTCCACTCCCTGCAATGCAAGCACGTTCCATGGTGGGATAACTGGCTGGCTGGGTGGGTGGGAAGGAGGACTTGCAGCACTGACCATAGTCACAAGCACTTCCCCTCACAAACCCCCAACACAAACTCCACAGAACCCACCTGGTAGAATGCAATGCCCCCCATCCTAACACAAGATCCCACAAAGAACCACCACCCTGGGTTATGTTGTGTGAAGCACAGGGACACTCTTGGGACTTTTAGCCAAACAACTGCCAGGACAACACTCCCAGCCATCCTGTCAGCACAGCCAGCCCACCCCACAGGGAAGCAGAGTCAAAAGGAAGGAAGCATGGGCATGCTGGGAAGGGGGTGGAGGCAATAGCATGATGGGAGTCGTAGTCACTGATATTGGTCACCCCCACAACTGTCCCATCAACACCACCCTGAACCATGCTCACATCACAGGAAGTGGAGAAGGACTCACAAGATGGCTGACACTGGCTACTGCTGTGGGGAGCACAAGGCCCTGCTGGCAACTGTGCACCAACAAACAGCAGGACACCACTGACTGACATCCTGAGAGACAACTTCCACTCCCTGCAATGCAAGCACAGTCCATGGTGGGATAACTGACTGGCTGGGTGGGTGGGAAGGAGGGCCGGCTGTCAACCAAACACAACCAATGCAGACCATGTTCACACCCCAAAAATACATAGAAATGCCCAAATAATGCAGGACAATGTGCCACACCAATATCAACCCCTGACTGTGACGACTTAGGACAATGCAATGTACAGGCCCGCACCCAGAGGCACAGTCACAACTGTCATGTGTGTCAACCATTGATGCCTGCAGAAACATAACATACATTGTGTGTGTCTCCCAAAAACAGGTGATGATGGGGACACAGCAGCAGACGCTGAGGAGTCCCAGGCTCAAGAGGATGCGGAGCTCACTGGCGTCGTACAGCCTCTGCCCTCCTCGGACGAAGAAAACCAACCTGGCACATCCGGTGCAAGTCTACATGCAGCACCAGCAGGACCACCAGCTGCAGCACCAGCAGGACCACCAGCTGCACCCCCTGCACCCACCCCTCCAACGACTGTCAACACAAATACCATCCCTGCCGACATGGACAGAACAAGGAGCAACACCAGCACAGGGACCCTGGACCAACCTGGGGCCATGGACACCACCACCACCACCAACCCCCAAGGTGGACCAGGGTCATCTGTGCGTGCCACTGCACGCACTGCACATGTCAGCAGGGGTGGTGGGAGGGGTGGGAGACAGAGGTCGCTGCTTGCAGAGGTTGCTGGTGTGCATGATGACCCTTAACTGGTACGCATAGCTGATGCGTACCAGTCCAGCACCGGAGACCTCAGCCAGGTAGTGGGGCTCCTCAGAGACATGAAACAGAAGCAGGCTGCCCATCATGCCCGCTTGGACTCTCACATGTCCCACGTGGAGTCACACATGTCCCACGTGGAGTCACACATGTCCCGCGTGGACTCACACATGTCCCGCGTGGAGTCCAAGTGGGATGCACTGCATGAGATGACGGCGGTGCACAGGGACATTTTACAATGCCTCCGCCAGATGAACAGCAACCAGTCCACACCTCCCTGTGTGCCAACAACATCTGGTGCCGAACAAACTGCAACTGCCACAGGGAGGGAGGATGACTCTGGCGGAGAGTCCCCTGCACCGCAGCAGCCTGTACTTGAGGGGCTCCCCCCAAGAAGAGGGGTCGTCCGAGGAGGGGCAAGTGAGAGGCCGATGGCCAAGCGCAACTCCCTGGAAGCCTGAACCTGTTCTGGATGTTCACCTTTGTGCACAGACTGTTCACCCTGTTGACGGCAACACTACTCCCACACATTGCATGGGGAGTACAAGTTGGACCAATGTGTCAGACAACTGTGGCCCCGATACTGGGGATTCTGTCTACCAGGACTTTCAATTCACCTAGGAACTTCGGATTGCAAGATTTATGTACGGTACTACCCATCCTATGCACTATTCACACAAATGTATCACAATAAACACACTAATACACCATACTTGTCTCTGTTGTGATTCCAACGTGGGTGCTGTTATGGGGATGATAAACTGCAAAATTACACTGTGTATGCGAACTGCAACAGCAAGGACAACACAGGCATGTGAGTAAAGGCAACGTGACACATATGAGGGAGACACACCACCAGGGCTACACAACACATACACACCTAGGCCATCTGACTCATTGCCTACACTGATGTTGCCAGGGAAGACGGTGCAATGCACAGACACCACACCCATTCCCAGTTGTAGTCAAGTAGCCCACAGGTGCAGTAAGCAAATGGAAGTCAAATGTGTGACCACAGACAACGCACATCACAAAGTGAAGCACAGGTTTATTACACAGTTGCAACATGTCGTAACCACTACAGATGCAAGGTAATCCCACCTGGCAGCGGGCACACAGTCAACAACTGTAGACGGAAGGAAGTCCATGGGTGTGGCGCACATCACCTGTAGGGACACAACAGCTACCACCCTGGAAGTGCAATCACGTCGTCGGTGGACACAGTTGACCAAACGAATCTGAAAGTACCCTGTGAAGGACAGAAATGGCACACAGTCAAAAGCAATGGAGTACAGGACAGAACAGCAAAACTCATGCACAATACATGTTACAAGATACCCACCCAGAACCAAGTTAGCATGTCAACACTGTTGGGGAGTACAGACCACCTGTAAGCACACATCGCAACACACATCCAGTCAAGTAGCCCATGGACACACTCCAACAGCACCAGAGCACCACCTACACATCATGCCAACTCACATCATTGACATGACACCTCAGGATACTCACATTCAGCTAAAGAAGTTGGTGATGAGCTGTGTGCGGACATCACCCTCATCATCATCATCATCATCATCGTCACTGGCATCGTGGTCCAGGCCAGGATCCTCCACAGGTGGCGGATGTTGGTCATTGTCATCCTGGATGAGAGGCAACTCCTTCCGCACTGCCAGGTTGTGGAGCATGCAGCAGACGATGATAATCTTGCACACTTTCGCAGGGGCATATGGGAGGGACCCTCCGGTCTTGTCCAGGCAGCGGAAGCGGCTCTTCAGGAGACCAAATGCCCGCTCAATCACTCTCCTGGTCCGACCATGTGCCTCATTGTAGCGCATCTGGGCTGGTGTCACAGGGTTCCTGAGGGGTGTCAGCAACCACGGCATGTTGGGGTATCCCGAGTCACCTACGGACAGACAAGTGCACATTAGCTGACTTGGAAAAGTGGGCGGAATACTACAGATCAGATCACACACAATGGCACAAAGTCAGTACACACCGACAAGCCAGGCACGCTGGTTCTGCATCTGTGCCATCATCCTGGGGATGCGACTACTCCTCATCACAAAGGCATCATGTGCTGAACCAGGGAAACGGGCACACACGTGTGTGATGGTCATGTCTGCAAGACACACCACCAGTGCATTGACCGAGTGGTAGTGCTTGCGGTTCCTGTAGGCCTGCTCCTGGGCCTGTGGTGGTACCAAAGCCACATGTGTCCCATCAATGGAGCCAATGACATGCGGCATCCTCCCCAGGGCATAAAAGTCACTCTTCACGTCAGTGAATCGTCGCAGTCTAGGGAAATAGATGTACCGGTTCAGGAATAGCAACATTGCCGCCAAAACATCGCGGAGCACACGGCTCAACATGGTCTGTGACATCCCACCAGCAGTCGCCACAGTATGTTGGAAGGTACCGGTGGCAAAGAAGTGTAGGGCTGCCATCACTTTCACCTTGGGGGTCAGCGCTGTAGGATACGGCCGGCCAGGCTGCAAATGTGGGGACAACTGCACTGCCAAATCCTCAATCAGCTGCCTGGTGAAGCGGTACAGTCGGATGCTGTCCCGTTCCACCATCGTTGCCAGGTCTGGGAATGGTCGATGGACAGCAGGAGCCCTGCAGTGCGGAGGAGAAGTAAGCAAGATTGTCAGTCACCCCACATATGCGGCATTGAACACACTCAATATCCCAACATACATCATTATGAGGCACAACTACATGAAGTGTGCAGTTCCGTAAGGACATGTATGGTACACACATGGCCAACATCTGTCAACACGGTCCAACAGGTGGCATCAATTAGTCCCAGGTTGGCCCATTGGATATCATGAGGCCGTGTCACAGTTCCCATCTCCTGCTGCCGTGTCACAATCACCCCCACAGTGACATGTGAGGACAGATGTGCCCCAGGCACCACAGCTCAACAACAGGTACATTCCCAGGGACCCTGTATTGCCACATGGACACTGGCATTACATGGAGTATCATGTATACAACACAGCAAAACAACCATGACCCCCACAGGTAGTGGTCCCACTTGCCACGGCAGGACAGACATGGACGTCTGTGACACACACACGCACAACATCAAAGTCCATGCACACACAACGTGGATGTGGAGACTGTCTCCCATTGTGCACATGAAATCAGAGACATTGTAAACACTACATGCACAAAGACTGTGGAGGACCATCACTATTGTGCCACTGGGACACCCTGGCTCAAACATACCGTCCCACATGGGACTCACGGGGTATGTGACATGACATACACATACACCACCGTGAAATGTGACCATGGAACATGCACAGATATGAACAGTTGCACATCACAGTGGTCATGTACACGTAACACCCAGGATCCTGTCCCCATGAACACGTGCACAGCCTGGGGGTGGCTGCCCACAGGTGACACCCACAGGACAACATGTACACCAACATACACACAATAGGAAATGCAGCCTTACATGCCTTATGATAAAGTTTGGACAGGCTGTCATGATGTAGGTGTGCCCCTCACTCCCTGGGAGCTATCTGTGGCTGGCATATGTCCATCTGAGACAGGCATGCTGACATATGCCAGTCACATGTACAGTGATGCGTTGAACAGCAATGGACCGATCGGTGCCCCCGGCCGGCCCATTGCATTCAATGTGTGCGGGTACGCGTTGTACCCCTGTACGCGTTGTACTGCAATGGACCGATCGGTGCCCCGGCCGGCCCATTGCATTCAATGTGTGCGGGTACGCGTTGTACCCCTGTACGCGTTGTACTGCAATGGACCGATCGGTGCCCCGGCCGGCCCATTGCATTCAATGTGTGCGGGTACGCGTTGTACCCCTGTACGCGTTGTACCTCTGTACGCGTTGTACTGCAATGGACCGATCGGTGCCCCGGCCGGCCCATTGCATTCAATGTGCGGGTACGCGTTGTACCCCTGTACGCGTTGAACTGCAATGGACCGATCGGTGCCCCCGGCCGGCCCATTGCATTCAATGTGTGCGGGTACGCGTTGTACCCTGTACGCGTTGAACTGCAATGGACCGATCGGTGCCCCGGCCGGCCCATTGCATTCAATGTGTGCGGGTACGCGTTGTACCTCTGTACGCGTTGAACTGCAATGGACCGATCGGTGCCCCGGCCGGCTCATTGCATTCAATGTGTGCGGGTGCAGCGTTGTACCCCTGTACGCGTTGTACCGCAATGGACCGATCGGTGCCCCGGCCGGCCCATTGCATTCAATGTGTGCGGGTACGCGTTGTACCCCTGTACGCGTTGAACTGCAATGGACCGATCGGTGCCCCGGCCGGCCCATTGCATTCAATGTGTGCGGGTACGCGTTGTACCTCTGTACGCGTTAAACTGAAATGGACCGATCGGTGCCCCGGCCGGCCCATTGCATTTAATGTGTCGCAGTGCGCGTTGTACCCCTGTACGCGTTGTACCTCTGTACGCGTTGTACTGCAATGGACCGATCGGTGCCCCGGCCGCCCATTGCATTCAATGTGTCGGGTACGCGTTGTACCCCTGTACGCGTTGTACCCCTGTACGCGTTGTACTGCAATGGACCGATCGGTGCCCCGGCCGGCCCATTGCATTCAATGTGCTGGGTACGCGTTGTACCCCTGTACACGTTGAACTGCAATGGACCGATCGGTGCCCCCGGCCGGCCCATTGCATTCAATGTGTGCGGGTACGCGTTGTACCCCTGTACGCGTTGAACTGCAATGGACCGATCGGTGCCCCGGCCGGCCCATTGCATTCAATGTGTGCGGGTACGCGTTGTACCCCTGTACGCGTTGTACCGCAATGGACCGATCGGTGCCCCGGCCGGCCCATTGCATTCAATGTGTGCGGGTACGCGTTGTACCCCTGTACGCGTTGAACTGCAATGGACCGATCAGTGCCCCCGGCCGGCCCATTGCATTCAATGTGTGCGGGTACGCGTTGTACCCCTGTACGCGTGGAACTGCAATGGACCGATCGGTGCCCCTGGCCAGCCCATTGCATTTAATGTGTGCGGGTACGCGTTGCACCCCTGTAGGCGTTGTACCCCTGTACGCGTTGTACTGCAATGGACCGATCGGTGCCCCCGGCCGGCCCATTGCATTCAATGTGTGCGGGTACGCGTTGTACCCCTGTACGCGTTGAACTGCAATGGACCGATCGGTGCCCCCGGCCGGCCCATTGCATTCAATGTGTGCGGGTACGCGTTGTACCCCTGTACGCGTTGAACTGCAATGGACCGATCGGTGCCCCCGGCCGGCCCATTGCATTCAATGTGTGCGGGTACGCGTTGTACCCTGTACGCGTTGTACCGCAATGGACCGATCGGTGCGCACCCATTGACAATGGCCTTGCCTGGCAACGGACGCGTTTTCGAATTTCGAACGAGTCAGTTGCTGGAAAATCAGTTGGTCACCCACAACAATGTTGCAAAATCATGTATGTCATGAAGTTGAAGATTTGAAGGATGCTGTGGGCGTGTTTTGGTGCTGCTATTCCATGGATTGGCCAGATTCAGAAGATGCTAACGACTTGGACCTATCACTTTGGACACAAGGGACAGTATCTGCCTCTCCAGCACATATATATTGCTGGCTGTTCCCCTGAGAGCTCACTTGCCTGCCCTACATGCTCCAGGACGACATCTGCCACTGCACTGCTGCTGTCTCTGCCCCTCTGGACCCTGCAATGGCACGTACTGTGGAGAGAGCCCCAGCCTTCAGCCTTGAGGAGAACCAGGCCCTGCTGGACAGACTACTTCCACAGTACAGCAAGCTGTATGGGACACCAGGGGAGCAGGTGAGTGTTCTGTGCACTGCCTTTCTGAATGTGCATATTGTCTGACTAGCAAGGCTGAAAGTCTGCACGCCACTGGCTAGCAGGCTCACTGAGTAGTTGTCACCCCCCATAGTGTGTAGTGACATGCACTGGACAGGTATGGTGCAGTGACAGTGCATTTGAACAAGGTTTTACTTCCCATGCAATGATACCATGTAGTGACGTCTGGCAAACTGTCCATGGGCAGCTTTGCACTGCCTGTGTACATCATGTGCCCCTGTGATTGAGACATGTATATACAACTGTGTCATGCACGGATATGTTGCATGTGTAGTAATGGCCTTTTCACTTTGTCATCCTGACAGGTTAATGCCCATCGGAAGCAGGAGATCTGGAAGGACATCATCCGGGCTGTCCGGTCCGTGGGGGTCTACAAGCGCCGGATCCGCAACTGCCAGAAGAGGTGGCAGGACCTTCGGGGCTGGACCCGGAGGATTGCACGGGTCCAGCTGAAGCTGTCGCCTCCTCGCAGGAGGGGCGGAACACGGACCCTGACCCCCACATGCTCCAGATCCTGGCGGTGGTGTTTCCAGACCTGGATGGGCAGCTGAAGGCCAGACAGCAGCAAGGAGGGGGTGAGTCAAAGACTGCACTGTGAACTCTGTATTACATGCTTTGTGCCCTCCTCTGGCCTGGTTCAACTGCCACAGTGCAGCAGTCATGTTGTCCAGGAGCCATGTCCCTCTATTGTGCACTGCCCACTGCTCATCTGATACCCAGGTGTGGCCCTTACATTCAGGGAATTGTGTCACTTGGGACTGTGTCCTTGCAGTTTGCTTCACTAAAGGTGGGGGACAGCATCTGTTTCCCTAACTCTGTTGTGGGCATCATGGGTGGGTCCATTGTTCACACAACGCCTGTGTTCGGACATGTAATCTGCGTGTTGCTTTGATATGCGGTCCACTTGCTGAGCTGAGCCACCACATGTGCCTGGGGTATGTGGCACACGCCCATGCAGTGGGTGGGAACAATGTTTGGGCCCCAGGAGTGTGCAGATTATGTGTGTCACACATACATAGCCAGCTATCCACTGTCCAGGGCTCATCCCTCATTCATGTGGAGCAGGACAGTCATGCCTACTCCAGGACATGCAATGCACTCTGTACTCCCACTCCCGTGTATCAGCTGACACATTGTGCGCAGTGATTTGACCCCTCAGGTGTCTGCCTCTGTGTCAGTGTGCTGTGGATTACTTGCCAGGACTGCTGGGGTGTTTCTTGGTAGGGGCTCAGCATGCCCCTGGAGATGTGACCATAGGAGACGATACTTGTGTGTCACATAGTTGTTTGATCAGCTGCCCGTGCAGACTGGGGTATGCGAATGTGAAGTTCAGGCAGCAGTTCCCCATTCACAGCAGATTGTGAGGGGCTCAGGTTCAGAGGGTAGTGTCACAGGTCTCCCATATGTCCAATAGGTATGACCTGGACAGATGAGGGTTAAGATGATGTGTTGTGTGGGGGATGTACATGTGCACTTGTGCAGCTCCAGGACTTGCATTCCCCATGACCTACTATTGTGACACAGTGCATAGTGTTGTTGTCTGGCTGCCAAGTCATACATCACTGAGACAGTGATGTATGACTTAGCAGTCATGCCTCTGCCATGGCATGTGTCAACTTATTGGTGGTCCTGCAGGGGAGTGACATGTGCTACATGCACACCATTGTGGCGATGGCTATCAGGACATGGGTGCATCATGGTGTCTGTCGCTGGTATGCATCACATGCATTTCCTATTTGACTCTGGGCATCCCTTTCATCCGGAAACCTGTACTGACTCAGTGGCAAGAGCTGTGATGTGTGCATGTCCACATGCCACACCGTGTCCTCTGCACTGTCCAACTACTGTGTACTTGGTGCATGTGTCCACACTTGGGTGTTGCAATCCAACAGACACCAGACAGATGGGTGCAAGGCCATGTGGGATGTGAGTGCCATGCTTGGCATCAGACTGACAATTGGCTTCTCCTGTTCAGTTAGGGCACTTTTAGCAATGTACAACTAATGATGCCAGGGCTTGCTCTGTAATGTGCTGTGCTCACAGTGGTGTGTGCGTTTGGTGCAGGTGACTGATGTCTGTCTGTTTCCCCATTGTTTGCAGATACATCCACGGCCACGGAAGGGGACAGCTCCACGGACCAGGAGGAGCCAGAGAGCCAGACTGGGTCAGCAGCCGAGGAGTGGTCGGAGGGACCCAGTGGCACGGAGGGCGAGGGGAGCCACACCGAGGAGTCCTCAGCACCATCCACCTCAGCTGAGGACCAGAGCAACTCGGAGGATGACTCCCTTATGGAGGCGGGTGTCAGCAGCCACCACACCCCAGCTAGTGTTGCTGTCCCCGCCACCACCAGCACCACCACCGCCCTCCCATCAGCTCCCATTCCCCAGGTCCGTGGAGGCTCCCATGTTCGGGAGCGTGTCTCCTTTAGGCCAGGCACCGCACCCCCTGCCCCTGTGTCCCCTGCTGCCCTGAGTGAGGAGTCTGTGTACCTCCTTCGCCAGCTCCATGTAGGGCAGACAGCCATGCTGAGTGTCCTCCATGCGCACACCGCTCTGTTGACTCAGCTGGTGTCGTTCATGGAGGGCATCTCATCGGGCATGTCTGACCTACAGAGGGGCAATAGGTCCATGGACTCCTCCCTGACAGCAGCAGTGTCCCTCCTCAGACAGTCCCTCACCCCTCCTGCCTCTGCTCCATCCACACTACCCAGCACCTTACCCGTCCCAAGCACACACACACCGGCACAGGCACACACCAGCACACACACGTCCAGCACACAGACACACACGCCACAAACAAAACGCACACGCACGCACAGTCAGGGGACTGAAACCAGACTCACAGGGGATGGGGCCCTGGTACACACACACGCATCCACGGGCACTGCGCAGTCCTCAGTTGCCTCTCCCTCCAAAACACCCTCCATTGCCTCACCTGCAACCCCAAAGACCCAGCGCCTCTTCCTCAGTGACCTCGGCCTCTTCCCCTCCGATCCAGCTGCTCCAGCATCCAGGGGGAAGAGGAAGCCCCCCACACGGAGCAGAGTGCCCCTCGCCCCCGGACACCCTCCCCCAGGCGCAGACAGACTGAGGCCCCCACCCGCAAGTCCCCCCGGAGTGGTAAGAGCAAGACCCCGCCGCCGCCCTGCAGCTCAAGCACCAGGTCTCCTTCCTCCATACCTCAGGCCCCCACTCCACAGGTGCCCCCACCACACCCTGCCCCAGGTTCCCCCACCCACAGATATACCATCCCCAAGAGGATCCGGCCTTCTCCCCCTGCCACTTGCTCTCCCGGCACCACACCCCCGCTGCGCTTGTCTGTGCCACTGATGTGGTGAGGGTGTCCTCCCCCTCTGTCCAGCCCACCTTGCCTGTTCCCCATTCTCCTCCCCTGGTGGTAGGCACTGCAGTGGAGTCCACTACCACCCTGTCTGACTTGGGCACTGCAGTGGCGGACCTGTCCACTCCATCTGCAGGGTCCACTGCAGTCGTGCCGGCACCCACAACATCTGAGCCATGCCCCCCAGTTGTGCCGGCACACACCATGTCAGACACCTCCACTGCAGTTGTCAGTGGCTCTCCAGCACCCACCACCCCTTCCCTGCTTCCTCCTGGTGAGCCCTGATCCTGTCCCTGCGGTGCCTGGCCTACCCCCGGTTGCCCCTCCTAGTGGATTGTCCCTGGTTTTGTGCAGGCATGTGTAGGGTGGCATCTGCCACTGTCACCCACTTGTGACTTTGTTGATGGACTGGCCATTGGCCTTTGTTTATTTTCTACCGGACTTCTACTTTTAATGCCACATATGCTGAATAAAGCAACTTTCTGTTCTCTAGTGCTTTTGCTTCTGATGTACATGATGTTGATGATGCTAACCATGCCCTTGCTGCAGTGATGGTGATATTTGGTCTCATGATAATGAAGTGTTACTGTGCAGGAACCCATTTGGCCAGGGGGAATGTGTCCTATCCTGTGGTGTATCCATGTCATCCATAGCAGCATCTGAGGGTGTCATGTGTTCAGTATTTGGCAATGGGATTTCCTACTTAGATTGCCTATTTCACATCTGTGGCTTCCACCCCTGCACATCTGTTGTGCCTGCCATTGTTCAATTCGTCTACTTCCCTGACCGTGTGGCCATCTCCAGTGGACATGCAGGTTTGGGCATCAATGGGGAAGGACTCATCTGTGTTGTCACTGCAACATTGCTATACAAGTGTGTTGGATCTGTGCTGATGATTCCGTTGGCACTTCCATGACCAGGCTAATGTTACGGGAGCCCTCATTTGGTGCTAATTGTTGATTGTGTGACCAAGTGCTCAGCTGACATGATGGGGCCCTACTGAGGCAACATATGGCACAGCTTTCCTCACACAGGAGTGGAGTCCCCTCATGGCAGTGTGTACTCCTGTGACATTGCCTGCGCCCAAGGTGTGTGTTGTATGTGCATGTCTGTGTGTTCACTTCCGTTTAGCTGTGCATGCTGTGATTCCTAGTGTTGTACCTGTTTGTGATGCTAGCTGAGTTGACCTATGTTCACCCAAAGTCTTCGCCCTGGGTTCTCTGTGATGTGGGTGCATGGCACATTACTGGTCATCAGGGTGTCACCCATAGGTGTGTTTGCTGTCAGGGCTGAGTTTGTGTGCAGACGCAGATGGGTCACAGTCAGGTTTCCCTTGGCACTTGTTGTTTGCCCCTGTCATGTGATTTCCAGTTTGTGTTATCTTTCAGTGATTGTGACACGTTGTGTGTGTGACTGCTGGCACTCCTCAGGGTCCGGGCTGCAATGTTGGTTGTTGTCTATGTGTGTTCTTTGTGGGTGACCTTGGCTTCTTCATTGGTGTGTGACTGTGGCTGGGATCCCATTGGTTGGTGTGGTATTGCCGTCATGTCCATGTACAGCGTAGTGTGCAGTGTGTCAGACATTCAGGAGTCTTGTTGAGTGGCCATGTGTGATGTGTTTCTGCACCTTGGTTCCCACCCACCACCCTGGAATAGTCATGGGTGCATGTGCAATGTCACCAGTGCATGTGTGCTTCACTGCTGCACATTGTTGGAGGTCGAGGGGTGTGGTGTTGAGTGTGTGCAGATGAGAGTTGTTGCCCGGCTAGGCCCCTGCCTCCATGTTGGCCTTGGCTTACTGGCCATGCTGTTTGATTTGTGCTTGTGTAGGTGTGATGGTAGTTAGTTGCTCAGGACACATGACTGTGGTTCACAGTGTGAACCACATTTAGCTTTGTCATCACAGTGGGATTGTAATGCAGCCCAGGGTCACCACATGGTGGGGGCCCTGGGGGTGGTGCTGTGGTGTGTCTGTGTCTTGCTGTGTCAGTTGCTGTCCCTACGTGCCTGTGTGACATGTGTGATTTGTGCTCCCTCTCATCTGACAATGCCTGCTTGCCCACATAGGGGATTTGGATCCATGAGTTACCTTTGTGTGGCACTGTATGCACATCTGTATGATTGGTATTCAGGTCTCCTCATGTGTTGTGTGGTTGCCTGGGGACACTGGCACCCCCCCCCCTCACCTGTTGTGTATGATGTGCAGTGGGGTCTGCCTGTTTGTGTTTGTGCATCTGCACCACTGCATTGGCATATCTTGGGTGTGCCATTGGCTGTATGTAGTTTGGTGGGTTTCCCCTGCTGTCCCTGGGACTCCTAGGTCATCGGTCAGCACAATGATCATGGTTTGTGTGTCCCATTGCTGCCATGGTATGGTATCTGTTCACCTCACATCTGCAGTCTCCACAGGGTATCTGCATTTGTGTGCCCATTGGTGCAAATATGTGGGTCTGCATTCTGATGGTCACTTCTGTCATTGTGTCATTGATGATTGTTGATGGTGTCAGCCCCCATGGGTGTTGTTTGTCTGCACATGGCCAAAGGTATGTCTTATTTGCACTGCAGTATTTGGCTCCCCCAATTTATGTTGCAATGGGACACATACACTACTTTGCCACTGATGTGTTTGTTGTTCTTTGACCAGGAATCATCCATGCAGTTTGGCAGTTGCACCTCTTTCTTTGTCAACACTTACCTTTTGGTCACTGTGATGATGGGGGTTTGGACCCCATTGCCACAATGTTCAAAATGTGCTTCAGCTATGGACCCCACACTTACATTTTGGTCACTGTGATGATGGGGGTTTGGACCCCATTGCCACAATGTTCAAAATGTGCTTCAGCTATGGACCCCACACTTACCTTTTGGTCACTGTGGTGATGGGGGTTTAGACCCCATTGCCACAATGTTCAAAATGTGCTTCAGCTATGGACCCCACACTTACATTTGGATCACTGTGATGATGGGGGTTCAGACCCCATTGCCACAATGTTCAAAATGTGCTTCAGCTATGGACCCCACACTTACATTTTGATCACTGTGATGATGGGGGTTTAGACCCCATTGCCACAATGTTCAAAATGTGCTTCAGCTATGGACACCACACATACATATTGGTCACTGTGATGATGGGGGTTTGGACCCCATTGCCACAATGTTCAAAATGTGCTTCAGCTATGGACCCCACACTTACCTTTTGGTCACTGTGGTGATGGGGGTTTAGACCCCATTGCCACAATGTTCAAAATGTGCTTCAGCTATGGACACCACACTTATATATTGGTCACTGTGATGATGGGGGTTTGGACCCCATTGCCACAATGTTCAAAATGTGCTTCAGCTATGGACCCCACACTTACCTTTTGGTCACTGTGGTGATGGGGGTTTAGACCCCATTGCCACAATGTTCAAAATGTGCTTCAGCTATGGACCCCACACTTACATATTGGTCACTGTGATGATGGGGGTTTGGAACCCATTGCCACAATGTTCAAAATGTGCTTCAGCTATGGACCCCACACTTACATTTTGGTCACTGTGATGATGGGGGTTTGGACCCCATTGCCACAATGGTCATGGCCTGCTTGCATTGTGGGTGCCACACACATATGTGTGTGGCACATGTGCTAGGCGGTCACATTGTATGTTCAAAGTCATGTTCGGTGTTGTAGGCATTTGACACAGTCTACACACGCTTGTCATGGTGTTGGGGGATGTCTTCTTCTTGCATTCCCTAGGTTGTGGTGTGCTGGTTGTGTCATGCATTGTCCATCCTATGAGTGGGGGTGGTAGTAGTGGTTGGCATCCAGCCCCCTGGGTGTGGGTGGTAGTAGTGGTAGGCATCCAGCCCCCCCTGGCTGAGGGTGGTAGTAGTGGTAGGCATCCAGCCCCCCCTGGCTAAGGGTGGTGGTAGGCATCCAGCCCCCCCTGGCTGAGGGTGGTAGTAGTGGTAGGCATCCAGCACCCCCTGGGTGAGGGTGGTAGTGGTGGTAGGCATCCAGCACCCCCTGGGTGAGGGTGGTAGTGGTGGTAGGCATCCAGCCCCCCCTGGGTGTGGGTGGTAGTAGTGGTAGGCATCCAGCCCCCCCTGGCTGAGGGTGGTAGTAGTGGTAGGCATCCAGCCTCCCCTGGCTAAGGGTGGTGATAGGCATCCAGCCCCCCCTGGCTGAGGGTGGTTGTAGTGGTAGGCATCCAGCACCCCCTGGGTGAGGGTGGTAGTGGTGGTAGGCATCCAGCACCCCCTGGGTGAGGGTGGTAGTGGTGGTAGGCATCCAGCCCCCCCTGGGTGAGGGTGGTAGTAGTGGTAGGCATCTAGCCCCCCTGGGTGAGGGTGGTAGTAGTGGTAGGCATCCAGCCCCCCTGGCTAAGGGTGGTGGTAGGCATCCAGCCCCCCTGGGTGAGGGTGGTAGTAGTGGTAGGCATCCAGCCCCCCTGGGTGAGGGTGGTAGTAGTGGTAGTCATCCAGCCCCCCTGGGTGAGGGTAGTAGTAGTGGTAGGCATCCAGCCCCCCTGGCTAAGGGTGGTGGTAGGCATCCAGCCCCCCTGGGTGAGGGTGGTAGTAGTGGTAGGCATCCAGCCCCCCTGGGTGAGGGTGGTAGTAGTGGTAGGCATCCAGCCCCCTGGGTGAGGGTGGTAGTAGTGGTAGGCATCCAGCCCCCTGGGTGAGGGGGTAGTAGGCATCCAGTCCCCCTGGCTAAGGGTGGTGGTAGGCATCCAGCCCCCCTGGCTAAGGGTGGTAGTAGTGGTAGGCATCCAGCCCCCCTGGGTGAGGGTGGCAGTAGTGGTAGGCATCCAGCCCCCCTGGGTGAGGGTGGTAGTAGTGGTAGGCATCCAGCCCCCCTGGGTGAGGGTGGTAGTAGGCATCCAGCCCCCCCTGGCTAAGGGTGGTGGTAGGCATCCAGCCCCCCTGGCTAAGGGTGGTAGTAGTGGTAGGCATCCAGCCCCCCTGGGTGAGGGTGGTAGTAGTGGTAGGCATCCAGCCCCCTGGGTGAGGGTGGTAGTAGTGGTAGGCATCCAGCCCCCTGGGTGAGGGTGGTAGTAGTGGTAGGCATCCAGCCCCCCTGGGTGAGGGTGGTAGTAGTGGTGGGCATCCAGCCCCCCTGGCTCAGGGTGGTGGTAGGCATCCTGCCCCCCTGGGTAGGGGTGGTGGTGCGCATTCAGGCCCCTGTGTGCATATGTGGCATTGGTGATGGGCATCCCGCCCCTATGGTGCTGCTGTTGCTGGTGTAAGTATATTCTGCATCCCTCTGTGTGTGTGTGATGTGTAGTGTACGTGTTGTATGTGTTTTGTGGTTGGTGTCTGACTTACCTTCTGCGCCGTACGCGTCCGTGCCTGTTCTGGTAGTAAATGTAGAATATTGGTATGATCGGGACGAAGGGATTCATCGTTGGTTCGTGTCGTTCGTCCTTCTCGTTGCTTCGCGTCGTCCTCGTCGCTTCGCCTCGTCCTCGTCGCTGGCGTGTTCGTCTCGTAGCCGTGGATCGCGTTGTGGCGCGAATCGGAGCTTATGTGCGCCTCTCCCGGATGCTTTGACATGCTGTGCGTAGCGACGGGTTCGGCGCGTACGGAAAGCGCATCGTACTCGTTCGGCCGGACGGAGCTGCATTTTTCCTTCCGTGCGACTCGATTCGGCGTTTCCGGATTCGCCTCGGTCGGGGAACAGGACCTGGTTTGGGTGAGTACGGCTCGGCCGGATTCTGTGCTGTTGTGCGCATCGTACTTACTCGTTCGGTGTGCTGTACGGATCGGTCGGGAAACAGGCTTTCGCATGGCTTTTTTCCCGACCGAATGGTATTGGGTGTGCCTCCGACCGAGATCGGAATCGGCCCCAAAGTGTCTCCTTCAAAATTGCAGTTTTGTCAACAAGAAGTCCAGTATTTAGGGCATAAAATTGAGAAAGGCGTACGAAAGGTAACGACAGAAAGAATAAAAATGATTCAAGGAATGAGAGCTCCAATGACACAAAGAGAGGTAAGAATGTTTGTGTGAATGGTTGGATATTGTCGACAATGGATAAGCGGTTTTTCACTAATTGCTAAACCATTGCAGAAACTGACAAAGAAGGATGTTACAGATCCTTTTGAAATGAATGATGAAGAAATGAAAGCATTCAGAGAGTTGAAAAAGAAATTGTGTGAGGCTCCAGCATTACGAATGCCTGACTATGAGAAAGATTTTGAGCTGTACTGCAGTGAAAGAGATGGATGTGCATTTTCAGTTTTGGTGCAGAGACATGGAACTATGAAAAGACCAATTGCATATTTTTCAGCTGTTTTAGACCCTGTAGCGAAAGCGTTGCCTGGATGTTTGAAAGCAGTTGCTGCTACTTGTGTGAGTCTGGAACAGAGTGAAGGCATAGTGATGGGGTATCCATTGAGAGTGTATGTTCCCCATTCTGTGGAAATTCTCTTGACACGAACAAAAACCCAATACATGACACATAGTCGGCTGACTAGGTATGAAAAGGTAATTTTGAGTGCAGATAATGTGACCATTGACCGATGTATGAATGTAAATCCTTCAACATCATTGCCAGATGAAGAGAATGTGATTGAAATGGATGAAGTAGATCATGATTGTCTGAATGTGCTCAAATACTGTACAAAACAAAGAGCTGACATCCGAGATGAGCCTTTGAAAGAATCAGATTATATTCTGTTTGTGGATGGCTCATGTTTGAGAACGAGTGATGGAGTTCTAAGTACAGCATATGCAGTTTGCACAGTAGCAACTGTATTGGAAGCATCTTGTCTGAAAGGTGTACGGTCTGCCCAAGTTGCAGAATTAGTAGCTCTCATTCAAGCATGTAAGTTGGGAAGAAATGTACGGGTTACGATTATGACTGACAGCCAGTACGGCTTTGGGGTCGTGCATGATTTTGGTCAGATTTGGTCACAAAGGGGTTTCTTGACGTCTGCAGGGACGCCCATCAGAAATGGAGATTTTGTGAAAACGTTGCTTGAGGCGATACAGCTGCCTAAACAGATCGCTGTTGTGAAGTGCAATGCACATAAAAATGGGGAAGACTACATTACCGTTGGCAATAGATATGCTGACGAGATGGCACAGTACTGTGCAAAGAATGTGGTTTCTTTGAATAAATGTCGCGAAAGAGAGCATATTTCTTGTCCTTTGCTTTTTACTAACTCTATTGAAACATGGGATGAGGTGAGACAGTTACAAGAAGCTGCAGAAGACGAAGAAAAAGATACTTGGCTAAAAGCAGGATGTAGAAAACATGAAGAAACTGATGTATGGGTTTACAGGGATGAGAGACCAGTTATGCCCGATAGCATGATTTCTGACATGGCACGGATGTACCATGGGCAAGCCCATATTGGGAGAGATTCAATGATCAGACTTTTTAGACAAACATGGTACAATCCAAAATTCAGAGCCATAGCTGAGAGTCTTTGTCAGAGATGTCTTATTTGTCAACAGTTAAATCCAGGAAGAAAGACAGTAGTGAGTCTAGGAAGAATAGGACGAGAAGGGGGTCCTTTCACTAGAATGCAAATGGATTTTATTGAAATGCCACCTTGCAGCATATTGAGGTATGTTCTAGTGGTCGTCTGTTTGTTTTCACGTTGGGTGGAGGCATATCCAACAAGAAGGAATGATAGTATCACAGTAGCAAAACTTTTGTTGCGAGAATTCATTCCTAGGTATGGTTTTCCAGTCACGATTGAAACAGATAGAGGAACACATTTCCAAAACGAATTAGTTAAACTGATTTGTGAAGCACTTAGTATTAAACAGAAACTGCATTGTGCATACAGACCAGAGGCTTCTGGAATAGTAGAGCAAGTGAATGGAACGATCAAGAACAGGTTAGGAAAAATGTGTCAAGCTACAGGACTCAAATGGCCAGATGCTCTGCCATTAGTTCTGATGACAATCAGAAGTATTCCGGAAAGGAAAACTGGACTCAGTCCACATGAAATAATCATGGGACGAGCAATGAGACAAGCACAAGTACCTGTCAACAAGCTACTGACTATAACTGATGATCTAGTGCTGGATTATTGCAAAGGATTGGCTGATGTGGTGCGTTCTGTGTTTCATCAGGTTGGACCGGATGCGACCACTCTTGAAAGAAAACAAGCTCACGACTTGAATCCAGGAGATTGGGTTCGAATAAAAGTCCACCGGAGAAGAAACTGTTTGGTTCCTCGCTGGGACGAACCACGACAAGTGATCCTAGTGACGACCACCGCAGTCAAGTGTGCAGGAGTGAAACACTGGGTACATGCCAGCCACACCATAAGAGTTCCAGAACCTAAAGATCGACATGTGAGTCGGCATCTGGAAATATCAGATAACAGTTCAGCATCAGAAAGAGAAGAGGAGACAAACAGGGTGCCAGAACCTGAAGATCGACCTGTAAGTCGACATCTGGAAGACCCAACTACAAGTGCAACGATAGAAGAAGAAGAGGAAATAGAAGAAATAGCTGAAGTTCCAGAATTTGAAGATCGACCTGTAAGTCGACATCTGGAAATATCTGACACCAGTTCAGAATCTGATACAGAACATTCAGAAAGTGAAGAAATTCTAAAAAGAAAGTGGAATTTTGAAAGCATAAGAGAAGAAACTGAGCCAGAAGATAGTGACAGTGAGCAACCAAGTACAAGTTGTGGTAAAATTCCTTCGAAGATAATATTAATAGATGAAGAAGGGAGAGTTTCAAACCAAAAGCTAGAAAAATCGGAAAAATCCCGAGGAGCAGTAGGGACAGATAGTCAAACACAAGAACAGGGAAATTTAGAAGCAGATAGAGAAACTGACACAAAATCGGAAGAACCTTGAGGAGGGTCAGAAATAGGTGAACGAAGGAAGATAAGAAAAGAACCACAAGTAGATGAAAGTGAAATTATAAGCTTCAAAATAAGAGGAAATAACGAAAGAATTGAAACAGAGTCTGAAGAAAGTGGAGAAGAAAGAAATGAAAAACTAGAGACAAGAAAAAGAAATTGGAAAACAGAAAGAGAGGAAAAAGGAAGTGAAGCAAAAAGGCCAAGAAAAGGAGACAATTGGCCCAACGAAGTAAGAAAATTAAGATACAGAATCATAAGGTTGGATGGAAAAAGTGCTGAACAAGTGAATGAAATAACAAGTCAGAAAGAGCAAGAAAAACAAGGTGGAAAACACTTGCAGAAAACGAAAAGAATAAAAAAGTAAATCAAAAGTATAGATCGCCTGAATGGTTGTATCGTGCTTTGACTAGTCATAAAGAAGAGAAGAACAAAGAAGAATTGAACACTCACGAAAACCCAGAACAAAGAAACCTGATGTGAAAAAGTGAAGTGCAACAAACCTGAAGCAACAAACCTGAAGAAGTTTTAGATAGTTTACCGGATTTTGACAAAACACTGAACTGACGAATTTACCGGATGTGACAAAGAAAGAATTCTGAGAAAGAATTAAAAGAAAGTACCAAGCAAAGACAAAACATTAGAAGTACAGAGTGGCAAGCAAGTCATTTCTGAGGTGTAGTGACACAATTTTCAAGAAAACAAATAAATAAGGTTAAAGGACAAAATGGAGAATACTAGAGATAGAAAGTGTAGATGTGAGTTTTTAAGTAGATGGTGCAAGATGTGCTGTTTTTGGACAGGTTTATTAATAACAGTATGGGTGGTTTTAGCAATAACTATTCCAATTAGTTTAGCTGTAGTGGAAAAGTCTAATAACACTGAGAAAGAAAAAGGAGCTAACACTAAAGAGCCAATTATTTTAAAGAGTAGTGCAGAATTACATAAGGACAAATCAATAACAGATTTTTCAAAAAATGTTTTTACAAAATTATTATATGAGTATGTAGAAACGATGGATGTAAGAGATTGCTATGTTTGTATGCAGTTGCCTGCATCTGTAGCAGAGGGTGTGACTTATCATCACCTCCCTTTGACATATGGAATAACATGTAGTGTTTTAGCAAGTTTATTTTATAAAACAGGTAGATTAGAATATTATTACACTGACATAAATAAGATTTTTGCAAAAGTTTCTGTAGTTCCCGAGCTTAACAAAATAAAAGAGGGAAAGACGTTTGGTGAATATTTCTTAGAAGATAAGATCTTAACATTAGATAGTATAATTAGGTACAACCTCACCTGTGAGTTAAAGAAGGAAGAAAAAGTATTTTTAGAAATGGTTGAAGAGAGAAGAGTGAAATTTCAAAGAAAAGTGATAGAAGAGACAAAAACACCTCTTTGGGCGTTTGAGGAAGACCATCATGACAAGAAAAAGACAAATGCAGCTATGACTCTGGATTGGCCCCAACAGGGAAGATTGTGCATTAGAAGAAATAAGACAAGATATGACAATTATTTTGTGGGTTTCAGCAATTGCCATGACAATTACCAAATTTTAGGTGGATGGGGATTCAAAGGGGGAAAAGATCCAATATTTCCAGGGATTTATTATGTTTGCGGGAATAGGGCTTATTATAGGTTGCCGGACCATTGGTATGGGTCATGCTACTTAGGCCTGGTCTTTCCAAAGATTTTTCATATGGATAGAAAAGAAAAAGGAACACACAAAATGATAAATACCTTTACACGTAGAAAGAGGGAAAGTTTTTCAGAAATAGTAGGTGACATTTTTGGTGCATTGATACCAGCAGTGGGAGTATCTTTGAATGCATTTAGAATTCGGAAATTATCCACAGTGGTAGATCGCTTATCTACAGATACTGCTGGAGGGTTCTTAATGGTAAATACCGAGATGGTTGCCATGAGAGCTATGGTGATGCAAAATCGTCTTGCCCTTGACATTCTTTTGGCAAAAGAGGGCGGAGTCTGTGGAATGCTGAAAGTCCAACATTGTTGCACTTACATTCCAGATAAGAGCGAAAATATACAGGAGTATATAACAAATATTACAAATTTGCACAAAGAACTTGTTCCACTGGAGGTTGAAAGTGTGTGGGGAAAACTTGGTAAAGGGTTTTCTTCTGTAACAAATTGGTTAACAAGAATGAGTGGATTAATAATAGGGAAAGTTATAATAATAGCAACCATGATAATAATAATAATATTAGTACTGAAGCTTGCAGTAACATGTATAAAGAGAAAAAGAAGGCAGAATAAGATAGAAAAAGAAAACATGATAAACAAGGAAGAGAGAGAGAAATAGGTGAGATAGAGTTGGAAGAAATAAAAGAGAACATGTACAAGAAAACGAAGAAACAAGTTGAAAGGGATACAGATGTGTAAACTAACAAAAGCAAACGGATAAAAGATATATGCTGTCTGAGAAAAATGTATAACTTGGGTTTTTATGGTGATATTAAAAATCACCAAAGGGGGGAGTTGATGGAGCAGGGTAAATGTAAAAATTTTAACCTCCTAATATTTTCGTACAATATTAATAAACATGTTCGTTTAAGTAAAATAACCAACAATGTATTTTAAGGGTTAATGGTAACACGCAAATCAGTGTGCAAATTAATTGACTTATAATTGTTTACGTTTCTAACATAACATAATATTTGCGTACTAATTAAATAATAAATGCATGATTTGTGCTTTTAAATATAACGTGTGGTTGCAAAATAAAGCGATGGTAAGTAAGGGACAGCTTTATATGTTGCTTCTGCTAGGTAATACCTAATTGGGGTACGTAGAAAGACGGGAGGGAAACGAAAGGGTTTATATTTCTTTGTTTTAATAACATTTTGTTTATCTTTGAAAATAGTGCGCTTAGGCCTGCCGAGCAGAAATATAAAATGGCCGCGAGTTACTAGAGTGCGCATGAGCGGATGAGACCATGTGATAGAGGAGAGAGGCTGTGGAAAAAGGATGATCACGCGCTGATGCCGAGAGGCTAAGATGAAAGTATGGTCAAGGCTGCTGTGACCCTTCTGAGCAGATATGTGCCAAGATGATCAGCAAAAAGCGTGAGAAGCCTGGTTGAATCAATAGACGGAACTGTATTACATAAAATGTAACAGAAAAAGATACAATTTGGACTGATCGAAACGGATGAGCAAGTGCATGAACTGTGGGAAACGATGCTTGCATGGACATTCCACATGGAACTGGTTGAGACCAAGAAGTTTGATTAAAATGTATATGGACCTGAGTTTTTGACCAATGAGAATGAATCGCACCATGTAAGAAGAAACATTTTATGCTGTAAGCTAGAATTAGGGTATAAGAAGACCTACTCTTGGTGGGAGGGGTATGTATGCTGTTAGAATGCTGCGGGAGAAGCTGCTGAAATTAGATGCTGCGTGAGTTAGATGCTGTAGATGGGAGAAGTTGCGGTCGCTGATGCTGACGAGCTGATGCTGCTGCTGTTATTTTCCTTTTCCAGTTGAGTATAAAAATGCTGCTTTAGGAGAACATTTATTTGATAGATTTTATTAGAATTTTAGGTTTTCCCTAGAGAGATAGATAGGTTGATCTATAGAATTCTTAGTATGATAACCTCAATTTTCCGTCTAATAAAAGTGTCATGCAATTTCAAACCATTCTTATATTGATGATAAATGCAAATGATCTGAATAATAAGATTAATCTAAATTTCCTGCATTCAAAACTTTATATAAACTTTATTATTCTTTAAATAAATGACTCAGTGATTTTCTTTAACATAATGATTAATAATGAAATGGTAAAAGAGTTCATTGTGATTGAGCTGGTCTTAATCACCATCAACTGATTCCTACTAGTTGGTCCATCGACCAATGAGCGGAATACCTTAAAAGCAAATGAGAAATATTATGTCATTATAAAAGAGGTATCCCGTCTCCTTCCAGCAAATCGTTTTTCTCCTAGGTTTCATGACGGAGGAAATCCAGGGAACAAATGAGTAAGTGAATGTATATGTGGTGTTATGGGCCCCACCGTTATATGGATATAGTGTGTGTGTTAGAGAAATAATTAATTGCACCTGGATGACCAAAGCATAATAGGAGAATTATTTTTATTGTTAGCGCTGGATCACTCCAGAGTCCCAACTCCCACCAACACCCAAATTCACCCAAGTCTGCAACATCTCAGCACTGTATGGGCACAGAAGTCAAAGGCACACTGCCTGAAAGGGACAAGGGCAGCAAAATCAGAGCTGCAGGGGCGACTCTCCAAAAATGCAGCACACACACATGACATTCAGAGCACATCAGCATTGACAACAATGTGGTACAAACTGCAACACGTTTACAACAGGACAGAGGACACAACAGGTGCGGCTTGTGTGTAGAAAATGGCCATTCACATTTGGCATAGCAGGGAAATGTGAGATGTCAATGTAAAAGTACAAACACAGGGGCACAGTACCGAATCAGCTCTCACGCACGTTATGGATGACATTTTAAAAATGCTTGACCAAAATGATTCCTGCCTCCTAATCCTCCTTGACCTTTCTTCCGCATTCGACACGGTTAATCACGACAACCTCCTATCCATTCTGAAGAACAGGATGGGTTTCTCGGGTCTGGTGTTACAATGGTTCTCCTCCTTCCTCCACCACAGATCACAAAGGGTCAAGGCAAACCACTCCCTCTCCCAGCCCTCTCCAGTACTCATGGGTGTCCCCCAGGGGTCCGCCCTATCTCCTATCCTCTTCAACCTTTTCTTGGAACCTCTAGCGAAATCACTAAATTCCACGAACACCCTCTAACATATGTACGCGGACGACACACAACTTTATTTGAAAATCTCATCCCCGGATAACATCATCTCACTCAACACTACCCTTCAGGCCACACAAAATTGGTTAACTGAGAACCATCTACTACTCAACACTTCCAAAACTGAATTCCTTCTCATCTCTCCCCCAAACCACATCCCCAAGCTAGACCTTTGGCTGAATCACCTCACGGCCTTCAACTGCAGCCCCCTCATCATTGACTCAGCCAAATCTCTCGGAATCACCCTGGACAAGCACTTGAATATGAAAAATCATATCAGCAATGTGTGTAAGGAAGCTAACCACCTGATGAGGACCCTGAGAAACATCAAACCATTCCTGCCACAAAAGGATTTCAAGCAGGTGGTCCAAGCACTGGTCTTGTCGAGACTAGACTACGGCAGCGCTATGCTCTGTGGCCTTCCCAAATACACCCTGGCTCCACTAAGGGCATCACTGAACGCAGCGGCCAGACTGGTCACAGGTACCAACAAAATGAGCACATATCCCCAGTCCTAAAATCTCTCAAATGGTTACCCTACGAAGCTCGAATTCAGTTAAAGATTGCCGTTCTGACGCACAAAGCCCTGCATTTCAAAACTCCCAGGTACCTAGCGCAAAAGCTTGATTATCCTGTGGTGGGAGAGCCTCAAGAAGCGCTAACACTCTCCTCCTGAAACCACTCATCCTGAGCAAAAAGAGAACTTGTCACCGAGCCCTCTCTGGCGCGGCCCCAAAGATATGGAACTCTCTTCCACCGGATGTACGCAGAATCTCCTCAACGACTGCTTTCAAACTGGAAGCCAAAACATTCCTAATGGACAAATTCCTACCTTAATCTGGGCTAGGTCCATTGGCTCGAAATCATTGATCCTACAACCACTGTTCCATCATGTGATGCTGATCTTCTTTACCGCATTGTGTGCCCCCCTCGTAGCCGGCTATATACCTGTTTTTTGTGTCACTCTCCTTTGTGTCATTTGTCTGTGAATCATACGTTTATTCATGTTGTGTATTCTTACTTGATGTAGATATTGGGTTTTTGACCTTCCTTCCACCCTTTTGTAAAGCGCTCTGATAACCTTCGGGTTCTTGTTCGCGCTGTATAAAACTTTATAAATAAAATAAATAAATAAATAAAAACATATCCGTGATGTTGTCGAAATGTCCACTGTCCCGTATCAAATAGGCAGCTCCTCCGAAACAGTCACAATGTACATTGTCATGCAGTCTGTATGTGAACTTGTACAATGCGTCAACATACATGTGAACACAATGTAATACTGCATCTCCCCTTCACATTGCAGAGGGAGCATCAACACCTCCTGCAGAGCAGCCCCAGCAACTCATCACTGATGACGATGAGGACATCCCCAACATCAACACCGAAGCCCTCCAAATCCTCATTGACAGCTTCGGCACCCCACCTCCAGGAGCAGGGCAGCCCAGCTGCATCGAGGAGACCCCACCCCCTGCACAGACCACACAGCAGGAAGCACCTACCACCCCGGCTGTCTCCCAGGACCCCCACAAACAACACATGGCCTTCCAGCGCCGTGTGTTAGAGGTCCAGGAGAAGATGGCTGATCAGGTGCGGGTGGGGTTCGACCTCATGGCAGCCAAACTTGATGCCATACATGGGTGTCTGATTCCCATCAGGGACCACTTACAGTCCCTAACGGACACCCACAGTCCGCTCCATGCTCTCCAACGATCCATGGCTTACATCGCTGGAGTCATGATACTGAGACAAGAACAACTGTCCAGTCAGAGTGGCTCCTGCGATGTCAGCCGGGAGTTGGGACAGATGCGGGGGCTCATGGAGAACATGGAGCGTATGACGGCGGAAAGAATGGCTGCCACGGCTGCACACCAGCGAGTTGTGGCTGGGACCTTCCATGCCCTGCAGCACATCGTCATGGCATTGCTGCCTCAAGGTCTTGCGCAGATGAATGCTGCTGCTGCTTCTACATACACATCTCCGCCCCCTGATGTGTCAGTGCCTCACAGTGCAGCAGACAATCCACCTCCGGCCCCTGATGTGTCAGTGGCACACAGTGCGGCCGACATTCCACCACCACCCACGTGTGAGGCACATGTGACATCAGAGGACGAAGATGCGGGTGAATCAACCTTACTGGTAAGGAGGAGGCAGTAGCATTCATCTCCGCCATTTGGCCTGTTTCTGCTTGGTTCTGCCCTTTGCATCATCACCTTCCACTGTCCCCCGATACACTCTACGACACTCACCTTGGACCTCGACATGGACTGCCATTTTCTGTTTGGTTACCAATGACACAGCGATCAGACTGCGGACTGAACACTTCCTCTTCCGATGTACTTGTCATTCCCTGAAGGACCGTGGCTGGCCCTCCACGGGCCAATAATGTGAAGTGGGGTTTGCATGGCCCTGTACTGCTCCAGCTGCAACACTCCACTGGATGTGAATTAAACATTCAGAATCGCACAGATGTTTCATGTCGTTGATCATTCAAGTATGAAAGTATGGATGAATGTAGGGTCAGTGATTCCCCCTTACGTCCATGTTGCTCATGTCGTGGGACGTGAGTCACAGTGTGCAACATTGCCGATTGCGGTCCAGGTGGCGTAGACACTACAACAGAGACACAAGCATCAGTTACTTCCTTGTCCAGCCCAGAACTGAAGCACGCCCAGAGCCCCAGGCTCATTGTTCCCACCCCTACGCTGGCCTGCCATACGCCAGGCCAGTCCACTCCGCTTACGCTCAGAGGGGGGGGACAAAGCTACATGTCCCAGGTCTTCCCTGTAGTGATCTGCTGATCACTGGTCTAGTTGTCAGCATGCCACAGCCACTCCCTGAGGGCTGGTTAACACCCACACCACACCCATCCAGCACAGGCGTCACAGGACATGTGACCCTGCCAATAAAAGTGGCCTAGCACATCACATTACCCTACTGCCGAAGATGACATGATGGCGTCCGCACCACGAGACTCAATCATGAAGGTCCATGACTTGTGGCGCACTGGGTTAGTGGCACCCGATGCACTGCGGCCGGCACGGGCCTCCCGCCACGGGACGATGACTTGCGTTGCACAGGGTTAGTGGAACCTGCTGCACTGCGGCTGGCACGGGCCTCCCGCCACGGGACGATGACTTGCGTTGCACAGGGTTAGTGACACCCGCTGCACTGCGGCTGGCAGGGGCCTACCGCCACGTGACGATGACTTGCATTGCACAGGGTTAGTGGCACCCGCTGCACTGCGGCTGGCAGGGGCCTACCGCCACCTGACGATGACTTGCGTTGCAGAGGGTTAGTGGCACCTGAAGAGCTGAGCGGGTGTGCAGCCTGCGATGATGCGTAGGCCTGCGATGAGCCATCCTGCTAAATCGTGGTTCGATTTGAATTGTGAGCCATGCTGGACCGTGGTGCACGCCAAAGGCAGCAGTCAGCACACACATGACTCCATGGTGCGGTGCCGCAGGGTGCGCTGGGGGGCTGTGGCGCAGAATCCAGCGATCGGCTGAGGAGGATGCACCGGCACGTGGTGGGCCCTCTTGGAGACACGCCAGTGGCGGCAGGTGAGCATTGAGGCCTGGGTGCGCTGGGGCAGCCAGTCATCGCTGGGCAAAGGACCGGTCTGGGGACCAGGGCTGGGGTGCAGCAGGCGCACAGGATCGCGCAGGCACCACCGGTGACGGCGGCAGACTCGTGACTGGGTGGGGGGCGCTGCCCTGGCTGACACGACCCTGCATGTGATGACGTGATGTGCGTGGGTTGATTTGGGACATAGCCACCTTGTCTCCAGTGTGAATGTGCCCATTGAAGGTGGTCGGCCACGTGTGTGTAGGCCTATGGACAGGTTGTGGCGGAGACTGAGACACACGCAGTAGTCACTTTGGTGGTGGATTTGTGACGTGTGCATTCCCACAGTTGTGAGTTGGGGGATTGTGGAGTTGAGGTGTGTGGTGTGTTCAGTTGGTACTTGCCGATGGGCAGTGCATTTCCATGGGGGCCATCCTCAAAGCGCTGGTTGGTGGCGGACTTGCGGACATGTGGGAATCATGCACACTGCCTGGGGAGTTTGCGACGACATTGATGGACAGGCCACGGTGGTCCACTTTTGTATGCACATTGATGGCATGCATGTGGTTGCTGTGAGGTGATTGTGTGCAGTGTCGGCAGGGGGCACAAGTCGTACACGTGTGCTGTGAATTTCCCCCAACACGTGCGTGACGCCAGCTATGGCGTAGTTCCCTTGCATGGTCTCAAGATGTTCCTGCGCAGTGTGGGGGGAGTGAGGGGCAGGGGTATCGAGCTGAGACACACCGTGATGCTTTCAGGTATGATGAGTCCTGCATGATGTGACCGTAACAGCAGTTCATGTGGTCGTTACCTTCCTCTTCATTCCTACAACGGTTACGGCCACACGAACTTCTGTTATGGTCTTCTCATGCATGATTTATCATGCCTGTGAGCATTCCAGTTTGTCCAAGTGCAGTACACTGTACCAGATTAGGCATGTGACTATACAGGAGTTTGACCATTGTCACCATTTCTCCCACAGGTTTCTGACGACACGTTGCCCTGTTGAAGTTCCCCGTTGGGAATGGAGCGCATTGGCTGAGCTTTTCGTTTTGTTTGTTTGTGTATTTGTAATAAAGTTCTGTTTTTACACTACTGTTGACTACTGGACTTCATGACCTGGCGCACCCACATTTCGGTTACTACGATCTTGGGTCTGGGGCACGGAGGCGTCTAGCATGGCTGGCGTTGGGGTTGGTTGCGCAGGTACACTACAAATTGGAACTATCGTGTGGTGCGGATACAGGGGCCTGCCGTTGCTTTCGTGGACATGCATCCATGACATGTGTGAGGGAGTTTGATGGGGCTGGCTGTGGGACTCCTCCGACTCTAGCAGTTGTTGGTTGGGAGGTACCAGGGGCCAACAGGTGCAGCACAGCCAGCAGCTTTGTCTGCGGGGGGATGTAGGTTGTCCGCTGTGTTGGTACCGTCAGCCTGTGGGCAATGTGGGTCAGGGTGCGGAGGATGGTTGTCCTTTTGAGCCTGGGTTGGCCAATGGCTTCGTTGAGTCTCAGGGGCTGGATGCGTTTTAGGGTCGTCCGCTGTCCTGCACTGCCTAGGTGGTAATCCGGGGGAGTGGTCTGGGGGGGCCTGGGAGTGGTGGCGGTGGGTGTTGTGGCCCTCTTGGTTCTCCGAGCTGGATGATCAGTAGCTCCATGGCATCTGTTGGTCTTCAGATGTGGCTCTGGGCTGGGCTCCCTTTCATACTGCAGGTAGTCGTCCTGCTTAACACCAGCAAAAGGCAGGTGTTAAATCCCTGCTGATAACGCGCCTTATCGCCTGTTCTTGGTTCGCATCGCAGATCTGACTGGTCGTTGAGAATCTCACGAAGTGGTGTTTTCGTGTGTTTTTGCACGGGAACGCCTACTCTGCATATCATTAGCGTTAGTTGTCGCACTCATCCGTGGCGATGTTTTTTGCGATTGCTATCGCAGGAAAACTGGCGATGTCGGCAGTTTGCACCGGATCTTGAATGGGGCGATATGTCTATCGCCACTTTTGCGGCGCTAAAGTGCCGATAAATCGGCGATAACTCCTTGAGAATATGCCCCACACTGTATAGGTGCATTCATGCATTTGGCTTTCTACATGCAAAATTTGTAAAAATTTCAGAGAAATCAACAATGAAAATCAACTGTAAAAACCGGCCCACCGGAGCACAAAATAGGCCCACAAACAGCCAGACACAGATCTGTGAGTCTAACTCTTCCGGCACTGCCAGATTACCCGATGGGTCAGTCCAACCATGAGTGACTGATATTGTTCTGCTGTCAGAATGCATTGATAAAAGAAGCCACGTTAGAGAGATAACAAGCGCAATGTATTGACACATGAAGAACAAGGTTAATATTTTTGTATACTTTTCGTGTGTTGTGCCAATTTAAATAACTTAGTGCAAACCCTAAAACTGTATTATGATCCAAAGCCATCTATCATAGGTCTTGAGAGATATCATACACTGAGAACTTTTGATTTGCAGTTGTAAAATAGTGTTCTTTGCCACCTCTGGTGAGTCGTCTAAGTCAGTGTTTCTGAAACTGTGGGTCCTGCCTAGGGGTGGGCGATAAATTCTGCTCCACCCGCAGATTTGACAGAGTTTTGGCCACTCCACGGTACACCTGTAACACAGAGTTCCGGCTAAATTCTGCCAACCGTTGGTAAGTTGGTGAGCGAGATTTGGCGTCCCCTAGGGTGATTTTCAGTCACTAGGTGGGCACCCAGTGAGATTTCCCCAATGTGGGCGGTCCCGGCCGTTCACGTTCAGAAAGCTGCCGCTTGAGTAAAACATCTACTCGAGCGGCAACAATATCAGCTCGAGAAGCAGTGCCCTGTGATGTGACACGCTGTGCAGTTCGTGATGATCTTGCAGCGCAGAACAGGCTTCCGGCGCTAAAATTCAGCATGAGCAGCGTAACATGAAATTAAATTAAACATGCCAAATTCTGCCCATTCGTGGAACTCTGTGGAATCTCACAGAGTTTTCATGTGCATCCGCAGACTTATGCAGAGTGAAACTCCACGAGTTCTGCCCACCCCTAATCCCGACCCACTGATGGGTTGCAAGGTGATTTTTGGTGGGTTTGGAAAAGTCCATGCAATAAATTAAAATGCCTTTAAATTCTGTATTTATCTTGGCACGTTTATTGCGCTTCAAAGGTCAAATGTCAGAATATGTCTTCTGGAGAATTGCTGCTTACGTTTTTTATTATGAGGATTGGTGTTTACAAAGCCCTATCGCTTTGCAGTCAGAGAAAGAAAAGTAAAGTGAATTATGTGACAATCTTTCTGGTTTATTGGGAGTGTGACAGGAGAGGCTGTAGGATGTCATTTTTTTGTAACACAACAAAATGTAAATACTTGTAAATGAATTGTACACATTCAGCTACTAGGAAAGCAAACATGAAGCACATACTATTGTCATTCTGAAGTGTGATGTAAACAAAAATTCTAATAGGATCAAAACAAATCAAGACACTTTACTTGGTGATGCACAAATAAAAGTCACTGAAATGTGATTTCCATGCATTATCATTTGTGTGCAATGTAGTTTTATCAATATAACTTTATGCTTGTAGACCTTTAGTGGCAATTTCAATGTAAAATATGCTGTCTCTATCTGAAAGGGCACTACCACACGACACTTCCGTTACATAAAAATAATCGCCCTCCTCATGTCCTTTGAAACTAAGTGAGTCGTGAAAGTTTGTAATTTTCACAATTAAGTTGTGATTCTAAAAAGTTTGGGAAGCACTGGTCTAAGCTGTGCTCCAGTACAGTGGGCCAACCCCAGGGCACGTGGATCAGTGAGTAGCGACAGAATATATTCAATGTGGGTGCTATGTGGAGATGCATCCTGCAGGAGGCTTGGGGGACTGAAGGCTCTTTTCCACAATGCCTCATTCAAAGAGCAATACTCATTTATGTCCGAGTTGTGCCCTGGTTCGGAGTAGATATGGGCAGTTAAAGGCAGTCCATCTGATGCTTACATTGTGTTTACTGATTCAGCAAATATGAAAGCGTTTTACTTTGTAGGCCTATGTGTGCTCTATCTAGAAGTATTCTGACAAGATTTGATCAGCACACACTAACTCATGAAGTCAAAAAATCTCAAGAAAAATTATATTCATAAACAATTACGATGGAATCTTTTTTGAAAAATTCTTTATTCTTTATTCTTTTAATCTTCACAGGGTAGCCAATGCGTTTCATCCTTATATAGGACTCCTTCAGGGCTCAAACAGATGTCTTTCATATACATCGGGATATAAGCTCCAGAATTTTTGTAAGGCTAGAAGTCTTCCTCTGACTCAAAGAATGGAAAATTCCATTTGGTCCAATTATTGAAAAGTAGAGTATGATCCTGATCAGGTTTTTTCCAGGTTTGTTTTGGCCAATGTCGTTTTTTTTTTTTTGATAATACGGACAGAGAAGAGTTGGAGGAGGGCGTATTGTTGCCTTAAACCCATCGAATAGATGCAGTGGCCGACATTGGTAAAAAAATGCTTGAGATGCAACCTGCATTGATTCAAACATTAAGTGGACAGAAGTAAAACAAGCATGGCATAGCCAATAGGTCTCGCCTTTGGGACCTTATAAGTGTTTAGCCATGCAACAGTTGATGTCCTTAGTGCAACAACATCAACTGTTGCATGGCTAAACACTTATAAGGTCCCAAAGGCAAGACCTATTGGCTATGCAAATGCTTGTTATGTATTATTGTTGGAGCTGCTTTATGAATGTTCACGTATTTACAGTTCATTAAGTGAAAAGTTATAGCATGTTTAGACACTAACTTCAGTCACACAAATATTGAAATTACAAATCTTGCTCAAGGCAAAGGTCGATTAACATCAGCAACAGCCATGAAATATTCCAACAATGTCAAAGTGTGCACTCGGGATTCAGAAAAACACAATTTTACCTTGTCACTGACTTTGCTCCTTCCCCTTTTCTCCTAGAAAGATTCCTATGATTCCAAAGCGGTCCTGGCAGTACAAGCGTTCTATGGGTGGGGGGGGGGCTAATTCTTCCAGCTATCAGCAGAGTGAAGGTGCGGGCCTCTAAGAAGGGGTGAAACAACAACAAAGCCCCGTTCACAAGAAAATGGTCTTTTAAAGACCTGTGAAGTACTTGGGGGCGGTTGCGATAAGACGGACGACAGGCCACACACAACAGCTCAAAAACTGTCTCTGTGTGTGCCTGGGAAGCTGTCTCAGCCTGGGCTGACACACGTTGGGTGGGGGGGGACTGAAGCCCTTTGAGCCAAGTGGGCATTCTGCGCCTGCAATCATATCAAGTCGGAAGCCTTTGCATCAGGAAAAAGATCTGTGTTTTACCTGTTGACTTGCACTGTAAATAAAATTTAAAAAGCATTGACTTTTTAGGGACCAAAAACCATCATTTTAAAGTGAAAGAGAAATCGACTGCAACCTTTACTGGTTTGGAGGTATGTATATCAATATGCGTTCGGACTATTCAATTTCACGAACACGCATTGGGCTGTGCCACAGTAGTTATTGCTGTTCAGCTAGGTACAGAGATAGCAGTTGAAATATCTGCTGTCCATATTTTGTGTAAATGATACATGGATAAGAATGATAATAAAAATAATAGATGCAGTGAGAAAATAAGGCACTGCAGGAAGGAGAGAGAGGGACCAGTCGGCAGCTCAGCCTAGAGACTACCTAGGACCCCAAAGCTGGTGCAAGCTCTGCACCAGACCAACATCGCAGGGAAAGCATTGTGCAAAGCCCCCGTCCCTTACGGTGCAGCAGGCATTCAGCCAAACTTGCCACCACTGAGATGACTAGATGGGGTTGGTGGAGGCAAAAGGATGACAGCAGGCACACTCACCACGGGCCACACTCGACTTGTCCAAACAAGGCAGATGTCAGTACTTCGAGTTGGGAAGATCAATACCGGCTTGCACCACAGCCCAAGCAATCGTGGTCAACTAAATTGAGTGCCTGTGGCAACAAGCTACAAACAGACTGATAGACAGTAGGCTGGTATATGGCAGTGGCATCTGGATTAAAGCCACAGCCTCACCTTAGATATGGGGGACAAAAGGCAGCAAGTGGCAAGAAAAAGGTAGAAAGGATGTTGGGCGATACCTGGAGGTTAAGAAATCTTTATTTTCAAAGAGCATTGTGCAGAGCTCCATAGGCTGCCCCCTTCCCCACCATTTTTCATATGTATATCGCCAAAGTGTGCTATGAAGAGATAGATAAAAAAAAGCTAGTGCACTCTTTCTTCAAGCAAGAAGACAATGAATCTATTTTTTGCATCTCACATTTCTGCTTATTTTGATGTCATGTTAACAGTAACAACTTCTCCAACCTTTCATGTATTCCCTTATTTTGTTTTTTTTCAGAGTTCTTCACGTTGAGTTAATTTTGATTTGCTGTGAAAAGCCCCAGTACTATATTAATACCCCATGAATAAGCTGCAAACGCCAGATAAGAAAAGTTTGTTTTTTAAGAAAAAACTAAATGATCTCTCTATTTGCTGTCACTTCTATAACAGACTGAAAACTTCACATCTACCACTTACCGCGACTATAAGCTCATCTAGTTTTAAAGTCTGTAAACTGCAATGAGATCAATATGTCACTCTTTGTTCCAGTGAGCCATTATTTAACTTCATCTTGATTACAGGGTTTTACAGAGCATTCCAGAATTGAAATGAGGTGGCGTGGACGAGCTACTGCACAAACACTTTCATTATCTTTCACTCCTCACAAGATGGAGGCTTGGACTTCATATCAATTTCCGACACAACAGCTGTGAAGCCCGGGCCACTGCTAATTAACCTGCGTGCACGTGCTCACGCACGCCCCCTACCTCCAGTGGTTGAAGCACTTCGAATGCATACCAGAGGAATGAATGCGGTCTTGGCGCAGTTATGTGTGGGTGATGGGGACATTTTAGAGAACCCTCCTGTTGCTATCAGCGCGGGGAAACTGCTCTGTATTTACTCGCAGGCATGAACATATTAATCAGTGGCATATCTTCAAACGTGTTCGGCACAACATCTGGTGTGTAATAAAAGTGGTGAAGCCAAACAGTTGGCACAAAGGCATATTTAATTTTCTGTTCTCCATTTGGGCTGGGAAAATTGGTACTCGTGGAAACAAAAATGCACGCTTCCAGCACTGCCTTTGAATTGCAAACGCTTCCCATCTTTCCACAGCCTGCTGATTATTCTATTTTGAAAAATGTTCCCAAGTCACAGAAAAAGTCTGGTTTTCACTCGTTTATCTCATTTATTTTTTCCAAGAGCGTTGGGTGCCCGTGGTTTTATCTTTGCCGCGCGAGAGCGTGCACCATGGCCTATTGCTTGCGGTTACCCGCACGGCCGCCGGGCGCGATAATTGAAAACACATGGCGGTTGTGCGGGTAACCGCACGGAAAAGGCCATTGTGCACAAGCGTGTGGTCAGCTTTTGGAAGCCCCTTACATAAAGTCTCGCAGGGCAGCGCATGCGCGCTACTCTAGGCTCGACCAAAAAAATGTGGATACACTATGAAAAATGTGTGACAATTGGCTGCCCCGAGTTGATATAGAGAGTACATTTTCACCATACTTTAACACAACTGTATAGTCAATCAAATAAATCCAAAATTATAAAGGCCCCCATTACAAATCCGGTTTCCCTGGTGATGATATAAGTTTCTGGTGTCTCTGGGGCAAAAATATCACATCTACAAATTCCAGATCCCATAATTCCTATCCCAGAGATACTGATCCTGTACTTGTCAGTGGAACTCCTGTCATTAGCCCAAATCCAAATGCTTACTTCAGCATGGGGAGAAGAAATCAGTGCTTAATTTGTGCCCGTGGTTTCCGGTGCTCGGTACCGGCACATAATTGTCCACACCGGCGCTTATGATTGTCTGCCACATGGAGGCAAGGTTTATTTAATTTAGAGACGACCACAACAACAGTTCTTTATCAATTCAATTTACTTTAAAAAAAGACAAATATCTGCCTTTAAGCCATTCTTATAACTGTTTGGGGCTGGAATAGTCTGAATTGTCACACTTGATGGAGTGTAATAATTAGTAGTTGAGTTGGTACTGTCATTGGCAGTGCTGACTTGGTCAGTGGGTGGTGCAAGCTGCAGTGGCCTCCTGACAAGGGCCCCAGTACTTATTTTTTCGCAAATTAAGCACTGGAAGAAACCACTCCCCCGAGATAAAATTAAAGTAAAATTGCCCTCCCACCACCTCCTCCCCTAAACCACAGCTTCTAAGAAGGGGCCTCACACATTTACCACCCACTCAGAGTAGGTGGTAATTGTGTGCAGATGTGGCCTGTTGTTTCCCTCCCGAGGGAAACCTGCATGCAGTTTCTTTTCATGTATACTTTGCAAAATCAGTAAACTTGCCGAGTTTGATAAAACAAATTCAGCAACAAAGGAATTAAATTAAAACAATATGATATTTGTTTATTTTTTAATTGTATCACAATTTTGTGGTATTTATCATTGAATGCCAATGTGCTAAAAGGTTTTCCGGGAGGAACATAAAGAGCTGAAAATGGTGCATTGCTGACCATTTTAGTTTTTGAAACTAGAGGTATGAGTTACACCATTGCTGAGTATTTCTCTGAAGTGTATATGTTCAAAACAGAGGGAGTAAAATTATTTTGTATTGATGCAGTTGCACAAAATATTAGAAGGGGAGATAGGGAGGTACTCCTCAAATGAAAAGGGACACATGGATTTATTTATCGGTTTGGAGTCAAATTGAATCATGAATAAGGACTGTGGCTCTCAGGAGTTTCTGTCCGTTCGCAGTTGTAGACTAATGTTTGAAACACGTAGGCCCAAATTTACAAATGTTACACACAACGCTGCACAGCACCCTAAAAAAGCTGCGTTGCTCTGTGTTGCGTGACAAGAAGAAAGCAGAAGATCGCCATATCTAAAGAGATATGGCACTCTCCTCCCATCTCCTTATTACCGGTGCACAACTTTTCTGTCGAGCGCCATGCACACACCTTTGCGCCATAGTGGAAAGGTGTGTGTGAGTCTAGCATAGGTTTTGTACTGGAAGGATATCCTTACAGTACAAAATACTATGACTAGACAAGTTTTAAAAAATGTCCTACTTTTGTCGTGTGCTGTACAATGCAGCATACATGATGGAGCAAGGACTCACAAATGAGACTTGCTCGGAGGCAATCTCCTCACAGTATTAATTTATTAAACTTTGTATTGTTCATACTAATTCTTGCATACACGACATAAATAGTAAGGAAGCTTGCCTATGTGTTTTAACTAACAAGTAACGCTTGTCTGTTCTACAATGGCCGCTAAAACGCGGGCAACTCTACTGCGCATGTCTCAACCATATCACGTGGTGTGACGTCTTTCTTTGCTTCGTGGGAAAATTCTGCTTCTGCGCAGTGTGTTCTAAAATGGCTGCTTAATGTTTTCACATGCTACAGCTTGCTCTCGTGTTATAATTAAATTGTCGTTTTCTTAACGCTATTAATGCAGGATAGAATTTATAAATAAATGGGAATAGAGTAGAAAGAGTGGGTATACAGTGAAACATTTTATTTGTGATTTTAATATTTTCTTCTTTGACTTTTACTAGTTCGTAAACTTGGGCCTGGGGTTGGTGAACTGAAACTAGAGAGACAATGATTCTGCGCATGCGTCCTGCATGGCTGCCAAGAGAAAAGGATGAAGTCAACCTGGACGTCGTCCAAGGCCACGACCTGATGGCCGACACTGCTGTACCCATGTTGTTCCTGTTAAATATGCAACAATGTACATGAAGAATGTATAAACTTTGTCGTGAGACGGGTGGGAAATAAAGCAAATGTATTAAAATTGATGGGCGGTATTTTAAAACAATGGTCTTCAGAAAATTGAACTAAAATCATATGGTGTGAGGATCAACCCCCTGTCCCTGTCCAATCAGAAGTAGTGGTCCCATATTTTTGCAACATTAATGGGAGGTACATGGGTGTAGAAGGGTATAATAGATATAGAATTAGCTAATTAGCTAGCTTCTAGCTCCAGACTGACAAGCTGATCGATTGCAGACTGAATCGCTGTCCAGAGAGGTCCTGAGGAGGGGGCGGCGGAGTCCATTAGAAGGAAGGCACGGGAGAATCGAGGAGAAGCGGAGTATCAGAGAGGGGAACGATGCAGGCGTCGTAGGTAGAGAGGTCACCGGTCCTGTCCTGAACCTGGAGGAGGTCTTGCTCTTCATCCTTCCTGGGTCCTATCTTTTCCAACTCCTAGGCCAAGGGGTTTGGTTCTCGCACTTTAGGTAAATATATGCAACCTTTAGTTGCGCTGCTGTCTCTATCTTCTCCTTTCTGAGGGACCGTCATTAATCAATAATTGACTTTCTATGTGCTTCATCCTTGATATGCGACTAAGTATCATGCAGCATCTGCAATTTACTCTGCAAAATCTTTAGATAAACATTTTAAAACTTCCTGACTCTGTGATTATTTCAGGATTATGAACTGTAATGAATGTCACTCATTTTAAACTTCCCAATTAGCAAAGGATTCATTGGTAAGTCATTACTCTTCAATCAGAAGGTAATTGGTAGCAGGGATTTTTGATAAAGAGTAACAACTGACCCACCAGCGTGAAGTACTAGCGTAGTATGAATGTATGGGCCCAAGTGAGTATCTGATGTATGAATGCTCGTTGCTAGTATCGCGCTTGATCAGTTTTCTGGTTATCAGAGGATGGTTGTGCTTTGTTAATTGGGTAATGAGAATGATATTTTTTATGAATTAACACCTGTTATTGTTTAAAAGATTTGTTTTATGTTGTCCAGAATTTCCCGGGGAGGAAAATTGAATAGCAGGTGGTAAGTGGAAGCCATACTGCAGTGAGGTTATCTGTCAGGCAGAAATAGTACTGAAAAGTTAAGTAGGGCTATCAGTACTTGTTAGGAACTCTATGCGTGTGAGTAATAGCAAAAGGAATATGCTGGTGAAAATTTGATGTTATATCACCTAGAAAGGGTAACATTGAAGAAGTAACAGGTATTTTTGATGCTCGAGTGAAGAGTAAACGGAAGGGTTTTACTCGTAGTGTATGTTTAGTAAACGGAAAGGGTTTACTAAGTGTGGACGAAAGTATCTTTTTCAATTTAGAGAAACTGGCACGATAGCCAATGTTTTATGTTGTTACTGAATTTATATTTAAAGTCGTAAAGAAAATAAGGTTTTACGTACGAATTTGTAAAGAGAGGGTCAGCTGCCGGAGAGGGAGCTGACGTCACAAAGCGCCGCGCTGGGATTGGTTGAAACCGCGGGCGTGGAAGACTCTTGTAACGGAGGGGTCAGTATTCAGGAGTAATACTGACGTCACAGGTACCGCGCTGGGATTGGTTGAAACAGCGAGGGACAGAAAAGCGCAGATTGTAAAGGAGGGGTTGCCAGACAAACGTAACTAAAAGGCCGCGCTAGGATTGGTTCAGAGACAAAAGTAAACTAGCATTTGATTGGTTGTTACTATAGAAGCAGAAATCCTAGTGGATAAGTAGAGATTGCATGTTAAAACGCGATCCAACCTTAACAGGAACTCGTCCGGATAGGAGTTTCCTAGGTTTTGCAGAATATAACTTTCATACATCGAAGTTTACCCAGAAATGTACGGAGAGAAGAGGAAAATGTCATTCCTACAAAAGATTAAGAATTATTTTAAAAAGGATAAGCCAATCAAAACTAGAGAAGGAATTATTATTCCACCAGCTAAAACGCCCGCTTCATTCATGATGATGGAGAGAGGTTATCATACTTGCGTATGGTTAGAGAATTGGATAGAATATACCAAAAATGATGGAATATTAAAATTTCCCGAGAATGGTACTTTTAATGGGAGAATTCTTCAAAATTTGAGATTGAGGGTGAATGATTTAGAACCAAGACCTAGATTAACCCAATACGAAGCCTTAGAGGAGTGGGAAACTGAGGCATTTGAACGCGACCGATCCAGAAGTAATAGGGGTTATCGGGGATTTTTCCCGAGATACCACAATGAGTCAAGGGACGGTCAGATGAAACAGTGGAGAAGAACGATGCTTACAGAGGGACTGTATCCAATATTGACAGCAGAAGAACTGTTAGGGAGCAAATGCACAGAAAAGACAAAACACTTGATGAGAAATGGAGATTCTGAAGATGAATTTATGGAAGAAATATTAAAGAACCCGCCACCATATCAGGAAGGGACAAGTGGATGCACCCCAAGTGCACCACCGTTAAAGACCCCATTGGTACCACAAGTATTGCATGATTCCACACCTAGTAGGGTACTTCATGATAAAGAAAAGGAAGCCCTAGATAAAACCAGAGCAGAATTAATACAGAAAATAACACAGTTAATAGTGCATCCTGATTCCTTGACCATACCTGTAACAATTGGTCCAGTAGTTCCATTATATAGTGACAAGGTAAACTATCCCCCAGCCGCTAGTTACGCCTACTCCTGTGAATGTCTCAAAACCTGAAGCAGTAGTAATGGTTGAGGATCATTTCAGTGATTGTGAATCTATGATTTCATTAATGGACTTGCCCATTCGAGAATCTGCAAATAGTACTCCGCAGAAGAGCTACACCTGGTTGCTCGAAAGATGTAAACATAATAACCTCATCAGGAACCAAAAGTGCCACAGTAGTTACTCCAGAAGACTTAGAAAGGTGGGCACAAGGATCAGACAAACAGTGTACACCCCCAAAGATCACAGACATTTATAAATTAAAGATCGAATTGGAAGAAATAATAGCAGGAAATGTAGGGATAGACCGTCTAAATACTTATGATGAAGAAGAACTGTTGTTCGTGTGCAGAAGTATCACAAGAAATGTAAAGATATTCCATGAAAAATTATCAAATTTAGCTCTGCAGATGGGAATTGAAATAGGGAAGTCAAAGGTATTACAGAAACCCGATAGAGCAGATTTTTCAGACAAAGATTTAGAAAACATGAATGCCTCTGGAAGAAAATTACAAATAAAAGAATTAATGACAGTCTTACAGAAATGGGGAGACCTAGATAAATGGAAAGTTAGATGGACAAAGAAAAAGGAAGAAGCACGATACAGTAGAGCAGCTTCTGAATATTTGATGAAGGAAACAGGGAAAGCAGATCAAATATACCCGATGCGAGAAGTTCCAGGAGGGGGATATGTACATGTCCCATGGAGCAGACAGGATATTTTATCCTTTACGAATGATTTCCCCAAGTTAAGAGAAAAGCCAATTGAATGGTACAAGCAGGTTGAGAGGTTTGTGAAAGTGTCAAAAGACTTGGATGGTCTGTTTGACATAGTGGTACCTGCCGATTTATGGACAGATTGTAAAATCACAGTTGATTGGCCAAGTGAAGAGTATCCAAGAGATCCAAAGACAGGTGCCCCGTCAAATGATGTAATGAAAAAGTATCAGCAGGTAATAACTTACCTGAAAGGGAAAATACCACCAAAGGAAACAGATTGGGTGAAAATAGACAGAACTACCCAAGAAGCCAGTGAATCGGTACACGCCTACTATGAACGTTTATTGCAGGTATTCAAACAGTATAGTGGCTTTGAGGATATTGGAGACAAAAACATGAGTCAGTTTGTTTACCGATTCGTTTACGGTCTAAAGCCAGAGATTTGTCAGATGATTAAGCAGCACATGTTGTGTTGGCAAGGGAAGCCCATAGATGAAATTCTGAAATATGCAAAATATTGTGGAGATGACATTGAGGATAGGCACAAGAAATTGCAGGAAAAGGTAATGTGAGCTCAGGTAAAAATGGCTGAGAAACAGGGAATTAATTTGGATAATCCAAGTGAAAATCAGGGAAAGGATTCTGGAACGAATGGTGACACTGGGAATGGTGGAAAAATGAGAGGGCGAATGAGCAGAGAAGAGGCTAAAAAGAAATTTCCTTGTCATGGATGCGGAAAATTGGGGCATTGGAAGGATGAATGTAAAAAGATACGGAATAATAATGGCCCAAATCAAAATTTAAATCCACAGACGCAGAATGACTCACAGCAGGTTGTAAATCCTCAGAGTCAGTTGCCACCTGCACCTATACAGGGTAATGTAAGCAGAGCAAAGCACGGTACAGACGTCGGATATCAAGGAGGAAGTGGTAAGAATGATTATGTAACTTCACAGTTTCTTTTACAGGACGATTTCTGTCAGTACAGTTCATGACGGTGCCTAGGAGAGGGGAAGAAGGAGTGCATACTTGGCGCATCCTTACCGGTAGATCAGTCAGGTCCATATGTTGAAGGGAATGTGAAGGGTAATGATATTACTTTTCTTTTGGACACTGGTGCTACCCGGTCTACTGTGAGAACAGCAGACATCCCAGACCATCCTCTCTCTGGAGAAGCTATCCAAGTAGTGGGAGTAGCTAATCGAAAGATTAGAACACCTCTTACCGAACCAATGGAAGTTAAAATTGGAAATTTCAGAGAAATGCATCAATTTGTAGTCTGTGATTCTAGTCCAGTAAATTTATTGGGTCGAGATTTGTTGTGTAAAATGAACTGCACAATTTTCTGCACGCCGGATGGTGTGGCAATTCAGACCCCAGATGAAGACCATGTATATAAATTTATGATTGCAAAACAAGGTACAGAGGTAGATGAGATGTTCTCTTTGATAACAAAAGATGAGCTGCCAGAAGAATTAAAAACTACAGTAAATCCTATAGTATGGGATTTCACGGGAAAAGAAGTAGGACTTATGGCCAAAATAGACCCAGTTAAAATTACTGTAAAGGAAGGTGCCATTTTCCCGAATACCAGGCAGTACAAAATGAGTGCAGAAGTAAAAGCAGGAGTCATTGAAGAAATCGACCCGAATGGTAAAACAAAGACATACTAAAAGAGGTAATGAGTAGCCCATGTAATTCACCAATAATGGGTCTGAAGAAACCTAGTGGAAAATATAGGATTGTTCAAGACCTGCGAAAAATAAATAAGATTGTGGAACCTTGTTGTCCTATAGTGCCAAATCCTGCAGTAATTCTATACCAGATTCCTTGGAGTGCAGGATGGTTTACTGTGATTGATTTATGCCAAGCATTCTTCTCAATACCATTGCACCCAGACAGCCAGTATCTTTTCTCATTTAAATTTGAGAATAAGGTCTATGTGTGGAATCGTGTTCCTCAGGGGTACACGGAAAGTCCTTCCATTTTCAATCAGATATTGAAGAAGTGCTTAGAAAAACTAGTAATGCCAGGAAGCTCAGTCTTAGTACAGTATATAGACGACTTATTAGTGGCATCTAACACCAGAGAAGACTGTGTTGTTGACTCCATTGCACTATTGAATCATTTAGCTGAAGAAGGGCATAAAGTCTCACCTGAAAAGCTGCAGTTTTGTACCACAACAGTTAAGTATCTAGGACACCAAATTGAGAGGGGAAAAAGAAGAATAACCTCTGAAAGAGTAAAATTGATCAAGAAAATGCAAATGCCTAACACCCAACGGGAAGTGAGAATGTTCCTTGGAGTAGTGGGTTATTGTCGACAATGGATAGTAGGGTTTTCTCTGTTAGCAAAGCCCCTAATTCAAATGACGAAAAAGAAGGCAAAGGACCCAGTTGAGTGGGATGATGAAAGCGTAGGAGCTTTTGTAAAATTGAGAAACGCTTTGTGTGCAGCGCCTGCCTTAGGCATGCCTGATTATAAGAAAGAATTTGCATTATTCTGTCACGAGAGAGAAAATTGTGCACTCTCAGTCCTGACTCAGAGACATGGTCTGGATAGACGTCCTATAGCATATTTTTCTGCTACATTGGACCCAGTGGCGGCCGCATTGCCAGGCTGCTTGAAAGCAGTGGCGGCTACCTGTTTGAGCATTGAACAAAGTGAGTCAATTGTAATGGGACACCCTGTGAAAGTGTTTGTTCCCCACGCGGTTGTGATTCTATTGACAAGAACCCGAACTCAGCATCTTACTCCTAGTCGGATGACTAAGTATGAGAGGATAATTTTAGGTGCTGAAAATGTGACTATGGTAAGATGCACAATAGTAAATCCTGCTACCTTACTACCAGACCCATACCATGAAGAAGTTAAAGATGACGAGGAAGAACATGATTGTTTACAAGTCACAGAGTTATGCACGAAACCACGTCCTGATATTCAGGAATTGCCCCTTAGGAAGCCAGACAGGGAACTGTTTGTTGATGGTTCATGCCAAAGGCATGATGATGGTAAACTGACTGCAGCATATGCTGTATGTGAATTAACTGGAATAGTCGAAGCATCCTATTTACCAGGAGTAAAATCTGCACAAGTAGCTGAATTGATTGCTTTAATAAAAGCTTGCAAAATTGGGAGGAATCAAAAAGTAACTATATTTACAGATAGCCAATATGGTTACGGGGTTGTGCATGATTTTGGCCAACTATGGATGCAGAGGGATTTCATGACTTCTTCAGGATCCCCCATTAAAAATGGACAGTTTGTAAGGGAATTGCTGGAAGCAATACAATCACCAAAAGAATTGGCTGTGGGGAAATGTGCCGCACACCAGTCAGGAGATGACTGGGTGGTAGTCGGCAACAGATATGCAGACCTTGTGGCTCAACATTGTGCCAAAAACAGAATGGCGGTGAATAAAAGGGTAGAAAGAATGGGAATCAGCTGCCAACTTTTGTTGTGTGCACCTCCTGAAACATGGAATGATGTAAAACGATTGCAAGATGATGCTGATGAGAGTGAAAAGAATATATGGATTAAAGTGGGATGTTCTCAAAGGGAGGATGACGAGGTGTGGATTTGTGCCGATGGCAGACCAGTCATGCCTGACTGACTGCTCTCACAAATGGCCAGGATGTATCATGGAGACACACACATAGGGAGAGATGCAATGATTAGGCTCTTCAGACAAAATTGGTACAATCCCAAATTCAGGGCTGTAGCAGAGAGTCTTTGCCAGAGATGTTTGACCTGCCAAATGCATAATCCAGGAAGAAAGACAATAATTGGGTTTGGAAAGATTGGAAAGGCAGAGGGTCCCTTTTTAAGACTCCAATTTGATTTCATTCAGTTACCACCATGCAGAGGGCTGAAATATGTACTTGTCATAGTGTGTCTGTTTTCAAAGTGGGTGGAGGCTTACCCTACCAGGAGGAATGACAGTATTACAGTCGCAAAGCTGTTGCTACGAGAACTTATTCCTAGATTTGGTTTTCCAGAAACTTTGGAATCGGATAGAGGAAAGCACTTTAACAGTGAAGTGATTAAGATAATCTGTGAAGCATTCCAAATTGAGCAAAAATTGCACTGTGCATATCGTCCAGAGGGTTCTGGAGTGGTTGAACAATTGAATGGCACAATAAAATCCAGACTGGGAAAAATGTGTGTGTTAGAAATGGGATCTCTGGTTGGCTAAGGCTTGCGCCAAAGCCAGGCAGAGACCACCACTCTAGTCAGGGCGAGGGAGTTACACGCCGACGATAACCCCTGCTCACCCCCTTGGTAGCTTGGCACGAGCAGTCAGGCTTATCCCGGAGGCAATGTGTAAAGCGTTTGCGCAACACACCCACAGCAACAACATACTAGGCACACCACAAAAAGGGACTCCACACAAGGTTATATCAAAAATAGCCTTTGTATTATCATAACACATTAGAATAGTACTCACATAACATACATGGTGCCACCTGGCACTAGGTCATATTTACAAGGGATTATTTACACCTGACAGGGCCAACTGGACCACTGTCAGAACCAGCACAAAGCGAACTTAGTACATGTAGAACATCATAATAAATGTAGAACATCATAAACGTACAACCAGTACTCACTGGTAGTTACTGTACTTAGCATCAGCCTGTTAACATAAACCACATTATGCACAGCATCACATTAGGCGCGAATTACATTCTGCGCCAACCTCACCAGCATAAATACATTATGCAATCCTCTCATAAGTCTAAACACATTAGACCCTAACCTCCTAAGTATAACTCACACTAGGGCGTAAATCACAGTAGAGAATAACTCACAACCTAAACGCATTAGGTAATAATAAAATCACAAGCATAAACATATTATGCAAAACCTCATAATCATGAACCACATTTAGAGGTATAACCCAGGGTGCGTAAACCACAATATAGGAATCACATTTCCTAGCACCATAATCACCTTAACACCTGACTCAGATTAGGGCCTGGCGCCCTATAAACCTAACTGTCCCCCTGGCCAACTGGCCATCTCTAAAGGGGCTCAAATGCCCTATGTCCACAGAGTCAGGGCGCGCTGCCAACGCAGCGGAAGTCAAGGGTGCGCAACCGCGCAAACCTAAACGTAGCAGCTGCCCACTACTTGCTGGGCAGCTGTGAAAGTCAGGGGCCAAGGAGTGCATCTCACTCCTATCTCAAGTACACTAATGCCCCCAAAGAACTGTGGCCTAAACGCTGCAGCTGGCACTAAGTGCTGCTCAGCTGTAAATAAAGTGAAGGCCTGGCACCTCTGTGCCTCCGGTCCCACTCAGGGACTCTCTAACCAAATGCTCCTCATGTTGCAGCTGCCCGCGCTGGTGCGGCGCAGCTGTGGCATTTTTCCTAAAAGGGGGAGGGCCCGGCACCCTCTGTGCCCTCTGGACCCCCACATGGCCCTAAAGACATGCCCCCATCGTTGAGGCGGCCCGCTCCCTGGCGGGACCGCCCAGGCACCGACAATGTGCCTCGGTATGGCCCCAGGTCACTGGGGCCCTTTCAGGCACCAAAGAAAACTGCCCCAAGCGTTGGAGCGGCCCGCCGCCAGACGGGGCCGCTCTGACTCCGTGCCCCCCGAGCACCACAATACTAAAGAGCCGTCGCCCCCACGGAGCCCTACTCACCGGCTCGGGTCGGGGGAGGCTCTCTCTGTGCAGGACTCCGTCTCCTCTTCTGGCGGCGGGACCGGCAGCACTCTCTCGCGGCGCGGGGCTTCCCTTTCTCCTGGGAGCCCCGCGCTGCTGTTGGCGGCTACGGCCGCATTTACCTCTTCACCCGGGCCCCTCCTGGGACCCGGGACTCTACAGCTGTGCCGGTGGAGGCGGGGTAGGCTCCCGTCCTCCTTCTCCTTCACCCGGGCCCCCTCCTGGGACCCGGGACTTGTTCCTCAGCACTCGAGGAGGCGGGGTAGGCTCCCGTCCTCCTCATCACGCAGCCAAGCTTCCGGCCGCACTCTTCTCCAGCTTCCGTCCGTCCGGCCCCGCCCACAACCAGGCGGGCCGCGGATCGCGGCGGCAACCTCTGCTCGGCAATGAGGGGTAGGCTCCCTCGCAATAAAAATCCATCAGCGGGGTAGGCACCTGCGAAGAGCAGGCAAAACGCGGGGTGGGCACCCGCTCTTCCCACGCACTCTGAGGGAATCCCCACGTCGGGATTCCCTCGGAAATGATCGCAGCCCAGCGCTGCAAAGCCCACGCACTCTTGGGGAAATAGAGTAAAGCGCCCACAGGGCGCTAAAGATGCAGCGAGGTCCTGGGGGATGCCAAGAACAGCAGAGGGGACCCAAAAGAGAGTCCTTTAGGCATCAAGGGGGCAATGCAGGGCCCAGGGAGGCAAGCCCTCATGGCAGCCCCCCTGGGCCCCAGCAGCAGCACGCCCCAGCAGGAACAGCAACCAAGCACTGAACAGGAACACTGAACATTTTTATGGGGTCACAGCCCCTTCTTTATACACATTTCCCTTTGTGTCACAGCACAGGGCTGGGGAAAACCAGACGCAACTGGTTTGGGGGAGCTTTGGAGCACTTTGTTTTGCTCAGCTCCTCTCTCCTTTCACAGGACAGGCTAGGGACATCAGACGCACCACAGGGGGTGGAGCCAGCATTGTAGAGGGAAGGCACAGCCCTATTCAGGTCCCAGGTGCAACTCCTCCCTCCCATCTAGATGCAGATCTCCCTATTCACCACTGCGCTGACTCACCCTGCCCCTGTCACTCACAAGCCAGACATGCAATTCACATCAGGCAGGCAGACACAGAGCACACATAAATGCCAACTTCTAGAAGTGGCATTTCTACACAAGTTATAATAAATCTGCGCACACCATTGCGCAGCATTTATTCTCACGAGTTCGCACATACTAAACTCGCCCCTGCACTCCTCTCACACCAGGAATTACCATGGACACACAGATCCCCCATGCATTCCTATGGGAGGGCAGGACAATCTCACCACACGCACTCAGCGCGCACGCACTTTACACTGGCCCACAGTGCTAAAGTGCCCAGAGACTTAAAACTACTGACATACAAGGCAAAAAGTTTAGGGGTGAACCGGCCAAAAAGGGCCAAGTCCAACACAACCCCTTCCAGCCAAAACGCAGGGCAGACCAATCACCACCGTGATGGGCTTCCTGCTTGGGGCGATAGAACACGGACGCGGGCCCGCACTGCAGGGACACCCTCCGGTTCTACGCCACTTGGAACCCATGGAATCCATCTAAGAGAAAAAAAACTCAGGACCAACTAGGCTACCCCACCGGTACTCCTTAGTTGTCCACGGCCAGGACCAGGCCCTAGGCCACCCAGATGCCACTGGTCCTTGCAAATCCAGAGTGGGGGGCAGTAACCCCTGGCATACAATAGCCATTCTCCACTCTCCCTCTCAGTGTAGTTCCAAACTACCACTGATCCTTCAACCTAGGGTCTGCACCCTCAGGCTGACCAGAGGTCATGGGCGAAGCATCTCCTTCCCCTACCTCTATTTCTGACGTTTCGCGCTCTCCCAGGAGAAGCACCTACCAGAACACAACTCTCCCACCAGTTCAGGACCTCTCTCCATCACTGGTCTACCACCTGGGAAATAAATTCACCGGCTGCACCGGGGTCAGAGGCGAGGACTCCCTCCCTCTGCATCCCCTTCCAGAGTCCGATACCCTCCCAACTGGAGTGGTACCCCTAGAAGGCAAAACCGGCCAGGACACTGATTACAGTCGCCCTGCCGTCCAGATCCGGAAACACCGGCTACTGGCTCCCCAACCCAGGGACGTACCCTTTGGTCAGATGCCCGGCGAACCAGGACTTCACGAGGGTGACACGTAACTAATGGGTCGTGTGACAGTCTGCCCGGCGCAAACCCAGGGCAGAAGTGGCATCACCATGGTCACTCATTGGCGACTCAGCCCTGCTGGCTGGCCCCTGACCCACTGGCTCTTCCACTGGGTACTTTTTCCCCTCTCACCCCCTCACTCTGGACTTCTGCACCCTCCCAAGGGAGTGGCACCGCCAGACAAAGGAACTACTGGAACTCTGCTTACAGAGGCTCCACGTTCTCTAGACACTGGGAGATCCTCCTCAAATGGCCTACAAGTACAGCCTAGGCCCCCAACCTGGTGTTCCCTGAAGAAACCATCCAGGCCCTGGGACTGGGTTTCGGGCACACTCACTCCTTCTCCTCTGAGACAGGACGTAAGCCCCTACACCCCTCCCGCTACACTGGGACCTAGCTGGGCTACACTGAACCTCTTCCACCACACAGGACCGGAAGATACCCGAGCCACTCTTGTTGGACTCACTACCCCATGCAAGCTCCTTATTTCAGAGAACTCACACCCACGTATTCAGCAAGCTCCTTATTTCAGAGAACTCACACCCAAGTATTCAGCAAGCTCCTTATTTCAGAGAACTCACACCCACTCGTCCAGTGCAACACACCATTTATCCACACACACCCCCCCCCAGACCGGTGAGACAGTATCTACTACCCCTGAATCTCAACCTGCACCCCTCTTACTGAGCACCAGGTACCATACTCTGGGAACGGGACGGGGAATTCATGCACTGGACACACACTTCGCTGCCACCACTGGATCCCACCCTTACTGGTGAATCCAGAAAACTCACACTGCACTTAGGGGATAATCTACCCTCCCGAGCTAGTGACTCCATACCAATTAAGTCCCCACTGTAGGCCAACCCAAGAACTAGCAGACAGCACAGGGGCAGTCCCTCCCTCAGCTGAAGGCCAACCCAAGAACCAGCACAATGGCTCAAGGGCAGTCCCTCCTCCAGCTTTAGGCCAACCCAATAGCAGTCTGCACAAGGGCAGTCACTCCTCCAGATTCTCTGGTTTCTGTCCTTGGCAGGACACCCAACTCATAGTGCAACATAAAACACATTTCAAAAAGAAATGACACTTAAAACAAACTCAGAAGCAATAATCCCTTTCCATGTGACTATCTAAAATGCAGAGTTTTGTAGTGCAGCCAGTTGTCGCTGTGGTACTGCGCAAACGCAAGTCCTAATCCCCACCGCTGACACCAATGTTAGAAATGGGATCTCTGGTTGGCTAAGGCTTGCGCCAAAGCCAGGCAGAGACCACCACTCTAGTCAGGGCGAGGGAGTTACACGCCGACGATAACCCCTGCTCACCCCCTTGGTAGCTTGGCACGAGCAGTCAGGCTTATCCCGGAGGCAATGTGTAAAGCGTTTGCGCAACACACCCACAGCAACAACATACTAGGCACACCACAAAAAGGGACTCCACACAAGGTTATATCAAAAATAGCCTTTGTATTATCATAACACATTAGAATAGTACTCACATAACATACATGGTGCCACCTGGCACTAGGTCATATTTACAAGGGATTATTTACACCTGACAGGGCCAACTGGACCACTGTCAGAACCAGCACAAAGCGAACTTAGTACATGTAGAACATCATAATAAATGTAGAACATCATAAACGTACAACCAGTACTCACTGGTAGTTACTGTACTTAGCATCAGCCTGTTAACATAAACCACATTATGCACAGCATCACATTAGGCGCGAATTACATTCTGCGCCAACCTCACCAGCATAAATACATTATGCAATCCTCTCATAAGTCTAAACACATTAGACCCTAACCTCCTAAGTATAACTCACACTAGGGGCGTAAATCACAGTAGAGAATAACTCACAACCTAAACGCATTAGGTAATAATAAAATCACAAGCATAAACATATTATGCAAAACCTCATAATCATGAACCACATTTAGAGGTATAACCCAGGGTGCGTAAACCACAATATAGGAATCACATTTCCTAGCACCATAATCACCTTAACACCTGACTCAGATTAGGGCCTGGCGCCCTATAAACCTAACTGTCCCCCTGGCCAACTGGCCATCTCTAAAGGGGCTCAAATGCCCTATGTCCACAGAGTCAGGGCGCGCTGCCAACGCAGCGAAAGTCAAGGGTGCGCAACCACGCAAACCTAAACGTAGCAGCTGCCCACTACTTGCTGGGCAGCTGTGAAAGTCAGGGGCCAAGGAGTGCATCTCACTCCTATCTCAAGTACACTAATGCCCCCAAAGAACTGTGGCCTAAACGCTGCAGCTGGCACTAAGTGCTGCTCAGCTGTAAATAAAGTGAAGGCCTGGCACCTCTGTGCCTCCGGTCCCACTCAGGGACTCTCTAACCAAATGCCCCTCATGTTGCAGCTGCCCGCGCTGGTGCGGCGCAGCTGTGGCATTTTTCCTAAAAGGGGGGAGGGCCCGGCACCTCTGTGCCCTCTGGACCCCCACATGGCCCTAAAGACATGCCCCCATCGTTGAGGCGGCCCGCTCCCTGGCGGGACTGCCCAGGCACCGACAATGTGCCTCGGTAGGGCCCCAGGTCACTGGGGCCCCTTTCAGGCACCAAAGAAAACTGCCCCAAGCGTTGGAGCGGCCCGCTGCCAGACGGGGCCGCTCTGACTCCGTGCCCCCGAGCACCACAATACTAAAGAGCCGTCGCCCCCACGGAGCCCTACTCACCGGCTCGGGTCAGGGGAGGCTCTCTCTGTGCAGGACTCCGTCTCCTCTTCTGGCGGCGGGACCGGCAGCACTTCTCTCGCGGCGCGGGGCTTCCCTTTTCTCCTGGGTGCCCCGCGCTGCCGTTGGCGGCGCCGTCCGCATTTACCTCTTCACCCGGGCCCCCTCCTGGGACCCGGGACTCTACAGCTGTGCCGGTGGAGGCGGGGTAGGCTCCCGTCCTCCCTTCTCCCTTCACCCGGGCCCCCTCCTGGGACCCGGGACTTGTTCCTCAGCACTCGAGGAGGCGGGGTAGGCTCCCGTCCTCCTCATCACGCAGCCAAGCTTCCGGCCGCACTCTTCTCCAGCTTCCGTCTGTCCGGCCCCGCCCACAACCAGGCGGGCCGCGGATCGCGGCGGCAACCTCTGCTCGGCAATGAGGGGTAGGCTCCCTCGCAATAAAAATCCATCAGCGGGGTAGGCACCCGCGAAGAGCAGGCAAAACGCGGGGTGGGCACCCGCTCTTCCCACGCACTCTGAGGGAATCCCCACATCGGGATTCCCTTGGAAATGATCGCAGCCCAGCGCTGCAAAGCCCACGCACTCTTGGGGAAATAAAAGTAAAGCGCCCACAGGGCGCTAAAGATGCAGCGAGGTCCTGGGGGATGCCAAGAACAGCAGAGGGGACCCAAAAGAGAGTCCTTTAGGCATCAAGGGGGCAATGCAGGGCCCAGGGAGGCAAGCCCTCATGGCAGCCCCCCCTGGGCCCCAGCAGCAGCACGCCTCAGCAGGAACAGCAACCAAGCACTGAACAGGAACACTGAACATTTTTATGGGGTCACAGCCCCTTCTTTTATACACATTTCCCTTTGTGTCACAGCACAGGGCTGGGGAAAAACCAGACGCAACTGGTTTGGGGGAGCTTTGGAGCACTTTGTTTTGCTCAGCTCCTCTCTCCTTTCACAGGACAGGCTAGGGACATCAGACGCACCACAGGGGGTGGAGCCAGCATTGTAGAGGGAAGGCACAGCCCTATTCAGGTCCCAGGTGCAACTCCTCCCTCCCATCTAGATGCAGATCTCCCTATTCCCCACTGCGCTGACTCACCCTGCCCCTGTCACTCACAAGCCAGACATGCAATTCACATCAGGCAGGCAGACACAGAGCACACATAAATGCCAACTTCTAGAAGTGGCATTTCTACACAAGTTATAACAAATCTGCGCACACCATTGCGCAGCATTTATTCTCACGAGTTCGCACATACTAAACTCGCCCCTGCACTCCTCTCACACCAGGAATTACCATGGACACACAGATCCCCCATGCATTCCTATGGGAGGGCAGGACAATCTCACCACACGCACTCAGCGCGCACGCACTTTACACTGGCCCACAGTGCTAAAGTGCCCAGAGACTTAAAACTACTGACATACAAGGCAAAAAGTTTAGGGGTGAACCGGCCAAAAAGGGCCAAGTCCAACAGTGTGCATCAACATCATTAAGTTGGCCGGATGCATTGCCACTTGTCCTAATGGGACTCAGAAGCATTCCTGATAGAAATACCGGATTGAGTCCCCACGAGATAATGATGGGAAGAGCAATGAGACAAGCACATGTTCCCATAAACAAACTGCTGAATATATCTGATGATATGGTTCTGGATTATTGCTAAGGATTGGCTGACCTAGTGCGTTCTGTCTATCACCCGGTTGGAGAAGACGCAGTTTCCAGGCAGCCTGAACAAGAACATGATCTGAATCCTGGTAACTGGGTGGTAGTGAAGAGTTTCTGGGAGACCAAAGTGGAGATGTTGTAAAAGATGCTGTGCTATATGCATATGCAGTTTAGTAGTAGTACTTGTAGTATGGTTAGTACTGATTGTAGCAATTCCCTACCTTATGATAGTGGATAAAAAGATTAACAATGAAACGAAGGGAAGGATAGATAACTTGAGAGGTAATAGAATAGAACTAATGGCAGAAGATGATTCAGAATTTCATCATGAAGTAACAGATAATGATTCTAGTTTAAATGTTTTCACCAAGTTACTGTTTCAATATGTAGATACCATGGAAGTTAGCAACTGTTATGTTTGTATGAAGTTACCAGAATCAGTAGCAGAAGGATTAACGTATCATCACTTACCATTAACCTATGGCATATCATGTAGTGTATTAACAAGTTTATTCTATAGAACAGGGAGACTTCAGTATTATTATTCAAACCAAGATGTGATATTTTCTGAGGTTCCGATTCGCAAGAGTATGAACCCAGTGCTTAGTAGTCAAGATGCACAGTTTATGGGAGAATTTTTCTTAACCATGAAATCAATAGACATAACACATGCACATAGAAACAATCTAACATGTTCTTTACATGAAGAAGAAAAGATATTTTTGAATTTAGTAGAAGATAGAAGACAAGATTTTCAAAAGAAAGCTTCTGAGCATAAGGCTCATTTGCCACCTTGGGCTGAGAAAGAAGGTAGTTACACACCTGGCAAGGCTCAAGCTGCTATGGCTCTGGATTTTGTAAAAACAGGGAAAATTTGTCTACATAGGTTAAGGACTGAGTATAACAATGTTTTCATCGGTACCAGTGAATGTGAACATAATTTCTTAATTCTTGGAGGTTGGGGAATCAAAGGAGGAACAGATTCAGTTTTTCCTGGAATCTATTATGTGTGTGGGAATAAGGCTTACTTTAGGCTTCCTGCACGGTGGTATGGAAGTTGTTATTTTGGAATAGTATTTCCAAAGATATACCACGTAAAAAGAAACACTGGGAGCAATGAAAATAATGGTGAATTACCACGTAGCAAAAGAGCTAGTTTTTCTGAGATTGTAGGTGATATATTTGGTGCATTGATACCTTCAGTGGGAGTAATTCTGAACTCAAGAAGAATATGTAAATTATCTACAGTGGTTGATCGTTTATCAACGGATACTGCTGGAGGTTTTCTAATGATTAATGCGGAAATGGTTGCGATTAGATCTATGGTTATGCAAAATCGACTTGCTCTTGACATTATTTTGGCAAAAGAGGGCGGAGTCTGTAAATTATTGAAGACGAAACACTGTTGCACTTACATACCTGATAAAAGTGCAGAAATTGGAACGTATATACAGAACATTACAAAACTTGAGAAGGAACTGTAACCACTGGAAGTTGATAGTGTATGGGAAAGATTGACAAATAGTATTGCGTCAATTGGTACCTGGTTTTCTAATATAGGGAAAGAACTTATAGGTAAAATACTAGTAGCCTTAGCAGGGATAGCAATAATAGTATTAGCAATAATAATATGGTGCAAATGTTGTAGAAAGAATGAATCGTATAATGTGACAGGAAAAGGAAAGAAAAGAAAATTCAATGAAATAGAACTTGAAGATTTAAGAAGTGAATTATACAAGAAGCTGAAAGGGGATGTGAAAAATAGAAAGTGTAAAGATGAAAATGAAATTATTTCATGCTAAAAGTTGGCATCTGGTTTATGGGTAGTATTTGATGGCTCAGAAACGCCATCAGAGAGGGGATTGATGGAGCAAGGACTCACAAATGAGACTTGCTCGGAGGCAAACTCCTCACAGTATTAATTTATTAAACTTTGTATTGTTCATACTAATTCTTGCTTACACCACATAAGTAGTAAGGAAGCTTGCTTATGTGTTTTTACGAAACAAGTAACGCTTGTCTGTTCTAAAATGGCCGCTAAAACGCGGGAATTCTACTACGCATGTCTCAACCATATCCCGTGGTGTGACGTCTTTCTTTGCTTGGTGGGAAAATTCTGCTTCTGCGCAGTGTGTTCTAAAATGGCTGCTTAATGTTTTCACATGCTACAGCTTGCTCTCGTGTTATAATTGAATTGTCGTTTTCTTAACGCTATTAATGAGGGATAGAATTTATAAATAAATGGGAATAGAGTAGAGAGAGTGGGTATACAGTGAAACATTTTATTTGTGATTTTAATATTTTCTTCTTTGACTTTTACTAGTTCGTAAACTTGGGCCTGGGTTTGGTGAACTGAAACTAGAGAGACAATGATTCTGCGCATGCGTCCTGCATGGCTGCCAAGAGAAAAGGATGAAGTCAACCTGGACGTCGTCCAAGGCCACGACCTGATGGCCAACACTGCTGTACCCATGTTGTTCCTGTTAAATATGCAACAATGTACATGAAGAATGTATAAACTTTGTCGTGAGACGGGTGGGAAATAAAGCAAATGTATTAAAATTGATGGGCGGTATTTTAAACCAATGGTCTTCAGAAAATTGAACTAAAATCATATGGTGTGAGGATCAACCCCCTGTCCCTGTCCAATCAGAAGTAGTGGTCCCATATTTTTGCAACATTAATGGGAGGTACATGGGTGTAGAAGGGTATAATAGATATAGAATTAGCTAATTAGCTAGCTTCTAGCTCCAGACTGACAAGCTGATCGATTGCAGACTGAATCGCTGTCCAGAGAGGTCCTGAGGAGGGGGCGGTGGAGTCCATTAGAAGGAAGGCACGGGAGAATCGAGGAGAAGCGGAGTATCAGAGAGGGGAACGACGCAGGCGTCGTAGGTAGAGAGATCACCGGTCCTGTCCTGAACCTGGAGGAGGTCTTACTCTTCATCCTTCCTGGGTCCTATCTTTTCCAACTCCTTGGCCAAGAGGTTTGGTTCTCGCACTTTAGGTAAATATATGCAACCTTTAGTTGCGCTGCTGTCTCTATCTTCTCCTTTCTGAGAGACCGTCATTAATCAATAATTGATTTCTTGTGCTTCATCCTTGATATGCGATTAAGTATCATGCAGCTCTGTAATTTACTCTGCAAAATCTTTAGATAAACATTTTAAAACTTCCTGACTCTGTGATTATTTCAGGATTTTGAACTGTAATGAATGTCACTCATTTTAAACTTCCCAATTAGCAAAGGATTCATTGGTAAGTCATTACTCTTCAATCAGAAGGTAATTGGTAGCAGGGATTTTTGATAAAGAGTACAACTGACCCACCAGCGTAAGTACTAGCGTAGTATGAATGTATGGGCCCAAGTGAGTATCTGATGTATGAATGCTCGTTGCTAGTATCGCGCTGGATCATACATGCAAAGTCTGAAAAGAAAGGCGAAATGAAAACTTTCTCCTTTTAAAACCTGCTTTCCAGTAACATTATTTTTTGCCTCGAAACCCTGTCTACTAATCTTAGTAGATAGGGTTTTGAGTCAAAAAGTATAGGTGTTTGCATGGGAACACCCATGTACCACCATTGTAACGCCCCATGACGCCAAGTACTGCAGAGCAGCACTTCGCATTGGCTTGCGTTACTTTTCCTTACAAACAAACACAAATACCAATTTGTGCTGGTTTGTAAATCCCCTAAAAGGTTTTGCGTTGGGTTTGCTTTAAAAGGTAACGCAAACCCAAAGCAAAACCTTTGTAAATGTTGGCCATAATGTAGCTCGCATGTGGGCTAGCCATCATGGAAATGTTTAGATATTATCATATTTATCCAGTAATTGAAGCCAAATCTCAAGGCTCCACCTCTGGCGTTTAGTACTAGTTGTGCCAGGAATGTATCTCTGCTGTTTTGTCATGACTGTTTTTAATGCTTTATTTTGATTTGCCTTTTTTACTTGTAGCTAGAGAAGAGCAAGCACCCAGGCCTGTAACCCAAATAATTAAAAATTTTAAACAAGGGAATTAGACTGGGTGATTGTAATTGCTCATTTGAGCTTGTATTGAGTAACAGACGATTTAGTGAATGATATAAACTGAATCATGTCACTCTCTCCTCTTTCCATTTCTCATATGACCCCATGAGATCCTGAGGAAAAACCCCAAAACGTGTTGGTACATCCTATATACGCAGTGGCGGCTGGTAGGGAAGGCTGGCAGGGGAGAGGGAAGGTGTGAGGGGGGATGGGGTAGAAAATAATTAAAAAAATAAATAAAAATTACCTGCTGCTCGCACAGCCAGCCGCAGCCAATTCTGCAGCCTCTCCAGTCTCCTTGTCACAGGGCAAGCACCTTGATTCCCAGGGTCCCTAAGCCAATCACAATGCTGCAATGCTGCATTGTCACTGTTTCCCCCAAGTTCCCCTAAGTCAATCACAACACTGCATTGAAGTATTGTGATTGGTCCACGGCGCTCAGATAGGGGCAGGGAGCCTGTGCATGTTCCTCACCAGGCTGTGTAATGCAGCCTGGTGGGGAACATGCAAACTGTGCATGAATGTTTGGCCGGCCCAAGACGGCCGGTCAAACATTCATGCACACTTTGAGTGGCCAAACCACTTCCCCCCTGGACCCTGCTCTATCCAGCTCCGCTCCGCCCTGATAATAACACGTTTCATTATTATAATTTTTTTTCCTCTGCACTGCCGCCTTAAAGCAGTGGGATGGGGGGCGCTAGAGAGCCCGCTACAAAATGGCCGCGCACTAGCGCTGCTCTGACGGCCGGAGCGGCAATTCGGTAAAAATCATCGGATACACCAACCACAGCCGTGCCGAGGCAGCAGATTCAGCGGTCGGAAGCCATGCGGAGCACATCGGTATAACTCTGACCGGCTGACGCTTCACATTTCAAGAGAACGCCCGGTTGCTCGCTCCACGGTGAGGCGGACTAAGAAAATGGCGGCAAGCGCGGACACGGAGTGGCGATAAACTTCGCCTGAAATGTAGCTGACCCTGCAAAACTGAACGCGAACAATCACAGCCTGACATGCTGTAAGTGAAGATCGCGCTATGTGACTGGCCGCGCAGGACAGGCAAGGCTGTGGGAAGACTTAGCGTATAACGGCGAGCAACATGGTGGCTAAGATGGCGGCTCGTGATGGGATGTCTGACTGATACACGCCGTGCTCTGCACTCATGCATCCCTAAGGTACGATCGTCACGCTGACCCTGCTGGACCTGCATTCCCTAAATCTGCACATCGCTACTGCCCGCAGGTACTACACTGAGCGCTGCAAGGTGGCAATCTCAAACACCAGAAGGTGGGCAGCTGCGGGGTGCCTGCCCATGTAAGGAACACCGGGGTAGTGCGCAATGTCGACATGCGGATAAAGAAAGCAGACGCTAACGCAACTGCATGACACATTGGTGAAAGTGCGGCGCTATACAGGAGACTTGCTGTAATAATTAGCTGGACCTTCAACTGCGCCACAACGCACGGCACCTGGATGTTAAAGCTCGTGTGCCATGCCAGCTCAAGTCCATGACGTACCACATGAAAAATAAACAGTTGCTAAGGGGGCTCTAGCACATGCAGACTATCGTGTGGCAAGATAACGTGGCTATATATCGCATCCTGCTCCATGTGTGATCGTTGAGCCCTCTGCAGTCCTGTACCGATGCGGTCATCCTTCACCCCCCGCTCTTACCAGCGTTAATCTTTGTATTCGACCGAAGCGTGAGTGATCAGCATAGAATTTCAGATCCTGCTGTTCGGGGAGACCAGCACCCACAACTACGAAGTGCGTGCTTAAGAATGGGAAAACCTGACAAACAGCAAGCTAAATTGCCATTTGAACCTCGACGTACACCCAGACTCCCAGGCGCAGCGGCGGACGCAGAACTGGAGACGGGCCCAGACCCGGACGCCAAAATGGAGGAAGCCCTCCAGGCCATACAGCAAAGTCTTCAAGCCATCGATGGCAAAATAGACGCCCTCACGATACGGATGGACCACGTCTCTGCTCGACTTGATAAACAGGGGGAACGGCTGGAGGAGGCCGAACAGAGGATATCGGCGGTCGAGGATGAATCACACGCAACCACATCTAAATGCGACGATATGGCAAAGCTCCTGGAGATCATAAAAGCGAAGTATGAGGATTTAGAATCCAGATCCCGCCGCAACAACCTACGCGTCGCAGGCGTGCCAGAGAGTACAAACACTGGTAAGCTCGAAGACTACATAGAGAAAATGTTGAAAGACATGTTCGGGGCGGACCAGTTCTCATTGATGCTGTTTGTAGAAAGGCCGCATAGATCTCTTGCACCAAAACCGCCATCGGGCGCCCCGCCACGACCGATAATAGCCCGAATTTTAAACTACAGCGGCCGGGACACAGCACTCAGACTAGCAAGGGAGAAACAACCGTTGATGTATAATGGCTGCGAGGTGGCCTTTTACCCTGACTTTACACTAACGGTCCAGCTGGCGCGTAAGGAGTTCGGCCCGGTAAAAAGAAAGCTGCGAGACCTGAATATCCCCTACGCCATGCTCTTTCGAGCCAGACTCCGCGTGACTCATGCAGGTAAAACCCATGTCTTGCCAACACCCCAAGCGGCACAGGAATTTGTCAAGCACCTCCGGATAAAAGTAATGCCACACAACCGGATTCAGATTAATGCTACGCACAGGTGAATCTTGAGGCACGGTTCGCTTCCTTGATGGACATCTGCGCCTGGTGCCCACATGAACCACTATGATGGGGTAAGATGCCACGTTCCTCATAAAGTCTACAGTTGTATGACCTAACCTGTCAGGACTATTGAACTGTTATGGACATGGAACTAATGTGCCTACTTAAAATATGTTGAAAACTGACATTTGACTATTGCCTCTGGCTCTTTATACCAGATGACAGTTATCAGGTATATCACTAATGCATACTATTTGTGTAGCCTTCCTTGAAACATCACACCAATTATGCATATTTGTCGCTCCGGCCCCATCTGCACCTGGATGGAACACCGAGCGCCTAGTCGCCCCCTGTCGGGTAAACCCCACTGAAATTCTGTTGTCATTTTCGTTGAAGTTTGGGAAATGTCTTTGGCATATTTGGGAAGCTAAAGTGGGTGGGGGGATAGTTGGGTTTTGTGTTATTTTTTACCAGCCATCTACACTCTTCTCATCATGCAGCACACTTGTGCAGAGGCACACTACGCACCACTTCATGACCATGTTGGCAATGTTCTATGGGGCTACTCCGGATACCGTTAAACACTACATCAATGCCCGAATGCACCCCCCTAATGTACGTGCCTGATAATCCCACACCACTGAGATTAATCACGTGGAATGTACGTGGCCTGAACAACCCCCGTAAGATTAGACAGATATTTGCCTATCTAGACAGGCATTACATAAGTATTGCTCTTCTGCAAGAAACACATCTCGTTAAACACAAGGCTAACACACTGGGGAAAAAATGGGCGGAGTTGGTGGCAGCTTCCACATATTCATCATATGCCAGAGGGGTGATAACATTAATCCGCAAAGGGACACACTTTATACAGGAGTGAACGCTAATAGATGATCATGGGCGCTATGTCATAGTTACGGGCGTTCTGCGGGCTCCAGAGTGGGAATCATTAATACCTACGGTCCAAATGTTGATGACCCTGTTTTCTTTGCTAACTTATGGAACATACTACGAACTCTCCCGGCTATGGAACTAATATGGGGAGGAGACTTGAATGTTGCCCTGAACGACACCTGTGATAGATCGCACAACACCACCGAGCAGCATCACCGTGCTGTCACTACTATACTAAATGGGATGTCAGAATTTCATATACAAGACATCTGGCGCCTGCGTAATCCACTGTTGCTAGAAAGCACCCACTCCTCCACCACGCATAACAGCTGGGCCTGGCTTGATTACTGGCTGCTCACCGAATCAGCCTGCACATGGACGCAAGACATACAGCACTTACCGAAAACGTTATCGGACCACAAGCCAGTGGCTCTCACGCTCAGAGTACCGACATATACCCCCCTCCATTCATATGGCGATTCAATGCAGCGTCCCTTCTAGATCCTCTATATAAAGAAACCATACATAGCGCCATAGAAGACTTCTTCGCTCTAAACACAAACTCAGTAGATAGTGCAGGCACTATTTGGGAAGCCTTTAAGACGACCTTGAGTGGTATTTGTATCAGTACAGCTGCCAGTATTCCGCGAGATATACGCACACAATTAAGTAAGAGCGAAGCCCATATAAAACAACTAGAAACGGAGTACGAAAATACCCACAATGCAACATTACTAGGGGAAATCAGAGACAAAGTGACGAATTATAACAAACTTGCAGAGGACGAAATTAAATATATCTCGAGTAGACATACTGCTCGCAGAATGGGTGAAGGGGGCAGACCTGGTCGCCATCTGGCGCAAAAAATACGTGTAGAACACAAACAGCACATTGTACTAAAAATGCAGGATCAGGTATATTGGACACTTTCGTAGAAACATATGGTAGGTTGTACGCCGCGCGAGACACAGCAAATACACAAGAAATTAATGACTACCTGGAGGACATAGCACTAGTTTGGCTCACTGATGGGCAGCGTGAAATACTGGCTCAACCCATCGCGCTGGAGGAGGTACAGGCTGCCATTAAGTCCCTCCCCAATGGCAAAACCCCAGGGCCAGATGGCTTTACTGGGGAGTTTTATAAAACATATGCGGAATTGCTCATCCCCCATATTGTGGAAATGTACGATGAAGCCTATAACAAACATACTCTTCCTCCGACACTGGGAGAGGCGCTGATAGTGGCTTTATTAAAACCGGACAAACAGCCGGATCGTAGGGAATCATACAGACCACTATCCCTAATAAACACCGATACTAAGATACTAGCTAGGATTATTGCCACAAGATTACAGCCCCTATTGCAGGTCATGATCCTTCCGGACCAGTCTGGTTTTACACCCAATCGTTCGACCTCACATAATTTACGCACCATATTCGCGTAACTACACCAACTGAATCCAGAGATGGAAGCGGTGGCGGTCCTACTGGATGCAGCCAAAGCTTTCGACTCAATTGAGTGGACGTATCTATTCACAATTTTACAAAGGATGGGGTTACCACCTATGCTACTGAACTGGATCAAATTATTATATACCAAGCCGACTGCAGGTATAAAGGTGAATGGTCACATCTCGGAAGTACTTAATATCCAGAGAGGCACAAGACAGGGATGCCCATTATCACCGTTACTGTTCTCCATTGCGATAGAGCCCTTAGCCTGTAAGATACGACAATGTTACGCACACACTGCGTTGAGATTTCGTCTTCGCCCTATTGGCATCTCAATGTACGCGGACGATATGGTGCTTTATGTCCGTGACCCGAACACAAATCTGGCCCCTATCCTACGAGAATACATTAAATTTGGTAGACATTCCGGCCTGCAAATAAATTGGGATAAATCTGCCATACTGCCACTAACAGAAGCCACCCGTCCTCACCAAATGGAATTTCCATTAGTGTGGCAGACGGACCCCATTAAATATCTGGGCATCTGGATTCACCGCGACCCAGAAATTGTACTAAGAACAAATTACGGCACTGCTGTTGATAGAATTGAAACACAGATAAGCAGATGGATCACACTTCCTCTCTCATTGGCGGACCGCATATCCCTGATAAAAATGGTAATCCTCCCCAAATTATTATATTTGTTTACAAATATTCCAATAACCCCCCCTACCCCAATATTCAACAGGCTGAGGATACTTCTGACAAAATTGATATGGGCAGGCAAACAAGCGCGGATAAGCTTACACACACTAACTTTATCATTAGCATCGGGTGGGTTTGCGGTCCCTAACTTATTTTTTTATTATTTATGTGCGCAAGCCCAATACGCCCATTATTGGTATCATCCAATTCAGTATATGCCGCACATAGCGGTGGAAGATGGCGACGCTAACCCTATTAACCTCACTGCTGTCCTGACGCATATTAGACCACACTTAGCCAGGCAGGAGATTAACACAATTCGCACTACATCCCACGCGTGGCTAAAACTTGGCCAAATGGCTAAAAAACGTCCACTCTATGCCCAAAATATGCGCTTAGCACAACACCCCTCTCTATCAGCCACTCAAGACAGAGGAAGCATGGAGCTACTGGAACAAGTGGGTATTACCCTGATGGGAGACCTTTATGTCAATGGATCATTCATAACCCCTGCAGATCTGGCATATGTCAATAACCAATCCATGTTATTTAAATTCACCTTACATAGATTACGGGAAGAAATGAAGAAATTGTACCCCTCACACCCCGCAGAGCCCCCTGCACTTGACTCGCTACAATTACTCATAACTAGTCCGAATATTCACCATATGGTGACTAAACTCTATAGGGCTATGCAATCAGAGATTGGGGATGGTACGGCAAAAGATCGTGAAAAATGGAACTCACTGCTAGATACACCACTTACCGAAGATGACTGGCAAGCATGTTGTGCACTAACGGATTTACTCACCCCCAACGGGAATTTACGTCTTATCCATTGCAAGTACCTACTTCAAGCCTATCACACCCCATTAAAATTGTACAAATATGGTTTACGAGACAACGCAAATTGTAAACGATGCAAACAGGACCAGGCTGACTTTGCTCACCTGGCCTGGGGATGTGCACAGGTACAAACATATTGGGCACAGGTGGTGGATCTGCTGGGTAAGATTTTGAACTGTAAACTAACTTGTACACCGCAGTTGTGCCTGTTGAGTCATGTATTACCATTGAAATATGTAAAGAAAAAATTTGCAGCCATAGCACTGCTCCTGGCGAAACGCAGAGTGGCAATGCATTGGGACAGTAAAAAACCGCCCGCTCTGAAACAATGGATAATGGACTTTGTATACTGTAGAGACCATTTTTTACCATACGCAGAGGAACTACCCACCTCTTCAAAATCGTCTAACTTCTGGGAACCTCTCACCATCTATCTCAATAGTCACCCATATTTGTTAACAACTGGTGTATAAGCTGCACTCGTGGTTTGCCTTCACAACATGGTTATATGATTTGGATGTTAAGATGTAAAATGTAAAGTGCTGCACACCGTAACACTTAATGCGCAATGATTTACATGCTGGTAATGTTTCTTATTACTGTATTGTAATACTTAATGAAAAATTAAATTTAAAAAAAAAAAAAAAGCAGTGGGGTGACGCTCCTCCGCCGTAGCAGAGGAGCCGCCCTGTATATTCGACTTGAACTGTTTGCTTCTTGGACTTTTTTTCATGATTTAATTTTTGAATGGAGAGAGTTGTTTACGGCATCTGGCAGATGTGGAGCTCCTTTGCAGTCAAACACACGCTGTGGGGGGCTTAATCTGGATATTGCTTTGTTGGCAGTTACTGGCACCCACTGCTCTGCACCAGCACCATGGATAGGGATTGCAATCCTCTCAGATCTTGGTTTGGGAGCTCGGAGTCTTGGTGCTTTCTTGAAGTACTATTTCTTACCTCAGACAATTTCCTCAATCCCCTTCAACAAGGATCCCATCTGCTTCACCTTATAGAAGCATTCCTTTAGCAGGGAGAACATTTTATTACCTTGGACCACAACTGCCTTTCATCTATTCCTTAACTACTTCATCTATCAGCATTCTTTGACACTACAGACAATCTCAACTTACTGCCTCCCCTACAGATCCTAAGCATCTCTAGCACTCCCTGAAATTCTTTACATGCCTCTTTTCTGACCATCCTCTCTTTCTTGCCTGGTATTCCAAACAATCTACACTCACAGCTGTTATTCCGCAAAGTTCGGTCGTAAGTCATCATCTTTTTTCTCTCACACCACCTCCTGTGGTAACATCATCTCTTCGGTTTATCCTACTATCCTTCAGAGGGGAACTGAAATCTGGTTCCTATTCTGGTTTCCACCGTCTTCATCGATGCTTGTACCATGTACGTCCCTTGCCCAATGGCTGCATTTGTCCTGGTCGCAGTGTCACATGGCCCATAGGGACATTGTTGGTTTTCACTAACTTAGCATGAGCACGTTGCAGCTTTATTTTTTGCAATAATTTCAAAGACTGCTTACACATGAGAACTCATTGCTGTGTTCAGTCTCTGCATGTTCCTGGGATTTTGACTGAACATTATGTGCAAGGTCGAACAACAATGCCCCTTGTTATTTTGTTCTGGCCATTCCTTAGCCCTTAGACAAAACATACCGATGCAACTGTTGTTTGGACAGCGTACTTGGGTTTTTAGTGGGGTGCACGAATAGGAGACACACACTTGGAGAGGGACCTTTTCAGGGAGAAGAGCACCCATGATGTAGATCTACCATCTATAGGCTAAGGTATGGGGTCTGCTGACAAAGCCCAGAGATCTTCTATTATATAACAAAACTTCTTCTTAGCAAGGGGAGGGAGGTTAGGCACTATAGTCCTTTTTCCATTTTCCTTTTATGATGACATCTCCCTTCGTGATTTATAGACTGACTGCTATGCTGACAATATTTGTACTATGCATTTTCCTGCCTGTTGTGGCACGTATACTGCATGTTAGGGCACGTTAGTTAAAATAAATATTTTAAACTGTTTCGTGTCTCCGTCAGATCTTATTGTGGACGAGTACAAGAGAGTGAGAGAAAGGGTGTGTCTTGTTACCGCGATTCCTGAGAGATCTGGGAGTGTTGTGTTCTGGGGTGTCTAATCATTTGTTTCTCTGTGAGTGAGTAGGAGAGTAAGTGTGACACTATAGCTAGTCGGTCCTGGGTTCATGGGTACTAAGGTATTGGGAAGACTAAGTTCCTATAAACTAAGGTCCCATTTCCTGTGCATAGTTCTGTATTTGTGCAGAATCCCTGCAACATGGCACCAACAACGATTGGTCTGGTACTTATTCACAAGACCCCTGAGTAGTGCTTGTGCTTGTCCACAATCCCCTCACACCGGTTTCCAGAGATGTCCATGGTGTGAGGGCTTTGCCTCCTATATTGTTTAGTTTATAGGTTTTTCACGCTTGAAATTTAAAAGATTTTGTTTCTCTTTCCAACCCAGTTTTGCGCTACCGTTCTACTGATTTATCCTGGTAGCTGTTGTAATTGCGGCCGCTATTGCAAATCCCAACCGTGCTGCGGTCACAGCACATTTGACTCAACATGGAGTCCCTAGTGCGGGGCTGATATTATCTTTGTTGTCGAGGCGGATGCAGCTTACCGTTTCGAAGTTTTCTATTCTTCGGTTACATTTCCAGCAGTGGATGGGAATGATAATTTGTTTCATGAATATACTGCGGCCACGGTTCCGCGGAATTATAGGCCTTATCGATTACTTGAAGTTCCGTTGACAGCCTGGGAGCATACCTTATGGTTTAATGGCGCCCTTCCTCACCCTGTTTCTGTGGTCCGTTTAGGCCCCTTATCAATTGAAGGGGCGACTTGGCCCATTTTGGCTGGTTTTACACCACATCCACATTATCTTAATGTTCCTCTCGCAGATCTACATCAATTACATACGATGTTGATTCATATACATAGAGCTGTTTTACAGTTTATGTCATGTAATATTCAAGTGGCTCCGGCTGGGGCCGCTCCTCAACCACTTGGACATGGTTGTGGTCTTGTCATTAGGCCCATCATGATTAATTCAGTGATGGGCAAGCGTCCTCAGAATAGGGATGATTTCCCCTACTGGCTTGCAGTAAAATTTGAGCAACTCGAAGCTGTTTTTCCCCATACTACACCTGATGAGAAACACAGGATCCTTATAATGAGTTTACCGAGTGGTATTGTTCCCACTTTAGCTGATTGCACCACCGGAGGACGGTGTTTGCTGCGGTGTATGCACTGTGCTTTTGCACCCCCCCATGAGCGTTCTGCTGAGCGTTCTAAAGAAGGTTCAAGATGAACATTGGGCTGGTCCAGCCCTGGAATTGGGGATGAGATTAGCGGGCATGTTCCCTATTGTCTCTGATATTATTTTGGCCAATGTCAAGGGTGAAGCAGTTAGCTTACAAATGCGTCAACCCCTTTCGGCAGTGGCGAACGTTGACCGGCAGTTGCAGATCATTATTGAGGATGTATATACATCATTGTGTCGCAATAGTTCAGGAGTAAGACCTTATACTCAGGTACAAAGTAAGCCCCCTCCAGACAAGGAGGGTTGTGCACTCTTTCCTAAAAATACATGTAATAAAAATTAGCCACTATTTCAAAAGCAAACTCCCTTTGGGTTTCTTTAAAGCATACACATCCACACTCCTTTCATGCCTATTCAGTCTAATCACCAAAAGTTGAACAGAAACCAAAGATTAACTATATAATATGCTTTTATTTGACCAAATCCTTTTAAAAATTCAGAAAATATACAAAAGATTTAAAAACATATATGTCATCATGTATTAAAAACAACTCATTCAAAGAACATGGGAGAGTATCACAAGCAATAAAATATCCTAGACCAAATGGGTCAAAGTCGCACACCAAGTGTAAATGACAGATATTAATGTCCCTGGTTCAACACTCTAGAGATTCCTTTACTCCTGGTGGAACCGGTGTAGCTTGGGCGGCTTCTAAACAACGAGCGACGCGTTTCGGTGGTACAATCTGATCATCCACCTTCTTCAGGCTTACAAATCTAATATGGTGTCTCCCAACACAGTCATCCACTATAATAAATGGAATGTCGGGGGAATATATGTTCTCCCCTATGGAGTCTTCTCTCACATTAGCCTCCAAGTATCGATATGTTAGCGATACGGATTTTCTCAAACTCCCTTTAACAAGTGTTCTTCTGTTCACTTCAAACTGGGTTAAAAACGTCTATCTGTAGGAATAGGGACCAATCTTCCCTTTAATCCTTTTATTAAAAACTCGTTTTCATATAGCCACTGGAGCTGTGGCTCAAAATCCGATAACTTCTTGTTTCAAATAAACTCCCAAATCACTGGTCCCTCATTGGTGGGTAGGAATGAAGAATTGATCAAAACCGCCAATATCGGGACTGAAGAGTTTCCTGGCGTGCTCCAAACTCACTCGAAATGTACAATCATAAATAAAAATTAGCGGCAGCAACAGCAGAAGCCTAGTTCCCGTGCTGGTTCACCAACGCCGGACGCTTCTGACCGTAGATATGATTTGCGTGACCACTCTAAAATTAAAACACCAGAGAGGTTTCAGGTTCCTGATCCTCGTTCTCCTCGTTACTTTCATGAATCGTTGAATCAACAGTTCAGTGGGGGAGGACGTCAGGATCGGAGAGAAGCTGAGTCTGCGCAACCAAGGTATGACACGCAGCGCTAGTTTGAAGTAAAAGCCAAACCAGAGGGACCACCTCAATATCGTGCCCGTTTCAGAAGAAAAAAGTTGCCACTTTGACTGCGAAGTATGCCTCAGACGGTGAGAACCCTGCTCCTCAATTGGAGATGGGCGGTAACCCTCCTCGACAGCGTGACGGAAGTTACCATAGTGCGGGAGGCACTCCACCAGTGTCTGTAGGCGAAAACAACTGACACGTTCATTACAGTGGAAACAGCTGACACACGAGTTGCACCCCCTGATAGGCTTTATGAGAAAGGCCTCCAAATTGAAGGTGATATTAACCCTTTCCGTGCTCATGACGAGCTCAGCTCAGCTCGTCATGCTGCGCGGTAGCGCTGTGCGCATGACGAGCTGAGCTCGTCACGACCCCACCCGCGATCGGAATGTCCAGCATACGAGCGGAATTCCGATCGCGGTCAAGGGGTTAAACGCACAATCAAGGCGGTCTTTTGGGACAACCTTAATTCTTCCTATGATATTTTGTTGGCGGAGGTAGATTGGCCTCCCCCATTTGTTTTATTTTCTTCTAAAGGGGAAGATATTATTCTCCCGAGTTTTTCCCATTATGTCTCGGAGGAGGCTAAACAAGCCCCCCCCCATTTGTTTTAGCTTCTTCTAAAGGACAAAATGTTATTCTCTCGAGTTTTTCCTATTATGTCTCGGTGGAGGGTAGACAAGCATACGCGTCGGAGTGGGCGCTGGCACTTGCCCCGGCAGTGTATCGTAATCAGGTGGATTTGGATATGGAATCCCCAGCACATGAAATTCCTTTGCGATCAATGCCACAACCGCAACCACAATATCCAATTAAGCGTGACGCGAAAACATCTGGAAGTGAAATATTGCACCAATTGAAATATCAGGGTGTAATTGAACCCTTTGTTTCATCCATGAATAATCCTCTTTTTCCGATATTGAAACCGGACGGTTCATATCGTATTGTTTTGGATTACCGTCATTTGAACAGTCATGTTCATACCTTCGCAGTACAGAACACCCACAGCTCTGTGTTAGTTGTTACCATTGTTCGCAAAAAATATAAAACGACTCTTGATATCTCAAATGGTTTTTACAGTCACAATTTGGCTCCTGAGAGCCGTGACCTGACAGCATTCAGCACCCTTGGCAATTATAAAAGGTATACTCGTTTGCCTATGGGGTATAAGAATAGTCCCGGCACTTTTGCCGCACGCATAGTGTCTGTTTTACATGAGATTGGCCCTGATGCTTTCTCGTACGTCGATTACATCTATTTGACGGATCATGAATTGATACCGCATCTTGTGCGTGTGGACCGCAACAATATCAGCTCGAGAAGCAGTGCCCTGTGATGTGACACGCTGTGCAGTTCGTGATGATCTTGCAGCGCAGAACAGGCTTCCGGCGCTAAAAGTCAGCATGAGCAGCGCAACATGAAATTAAATTAAACATGCCAAATTCTGCCCATTCGTGGACCTCTGTGGAATCTCACAGAGTTTTCATGTGCATCCACAGAATTATGCAGAGTGAAACTCCAAGAGTTCTGCCCACCCCTAATCCAGACCCACAGATGGGTTGCAAGGTGATTTTTGGTGGGTTTCGAAAAGTCCATGCAATAAATTAAAATGCCTTTAAATTCTGTATTTATCTTGGCACATTTGTTGCGCTTCAAAGGCAGAGGTCAAATGTCAGAATATGTCCTCTGGAGAATTGCTGCTTACGTTTTTTATTATGAGGATTTGTGTTTACAAAGCCCTATCACTTTGCAGTCAGAGAAAGTAAAGTGAATTATGTGACAATCTTTCTGGTTTATTGGGAGTGTGACAGGAGAGGCTGTAGGATGTAATTTTCTTGTAACACAACAAAATGTAAATACTTGTAAATTAATTGTACACATTCAGCTACTAGGAAAGCAAACATGAAGCACATATAATTGTCATTCTGAAGTGTGATGTAAACAAAAATTCTAATAGGATCAAAACAAATCAAGACACTTTACTTGGTGATGCACAAATAAAAGTCACTGAAATCTGATTTCCATGCATTATCATTTGTGTACAATGTAGTTTTATCAATATAATTTTATGATTGTGGAAATGTAGTGGCAATTTCAAGGTAAAATATGCTGTCTGTATCTGAAAGGGCACTACCACACGACACTTTCGTTACATAAAAATAATCTCCCTCCTCATGTCCTTTGAAACTAAGTGAGTCGTGAAAGTTTGTAATTTTCACAATTAAGTTGTGATTCTAAAAAGTTTGGGAAGCACTGGTCTAAGCTGTGCTCCAGTACAGTGGGCCAACCCCAGGGCACGTGGATCAGTGAGTAGCGACAGAATATATTCAATGTGGGTGCTATGTGGAGATGCATCCTGCGGGAGGCTTGGGGGACTGAAGGCTCTTTTCCACAATGCCTCATTCAAAGAGCAATACTCATTTATGTCCGAGTTGTGCCCTGGTTCGGAGTAGATATGGGCAGTTAAAGGCAGTCCATCTGATGCTTACATTGTGTTTACTGATTCAGCAAATATGAAAGCGTTTTACTTTGTAGGCCTATGTATGCTCTATCTAGAAGTATGTTGTTCTGTACGTGAAATTGCAGTAAATATGAATACCTGCAAAGCAGAACCCAAATTTGTTTGTTAATTTGTTTGCTTGGTTGAGTTGTTTCTTTCTGCCCAGTTCCATAGAACCCATTTTATAAATTGTAGAAGACCAAATGCTTGAGCCGCAACCTGCATTGATTCAAACATTAAGTGGACAGAAGTAAAATAAATGTGGATACACTATGAACAAGTATTTGCAAAGCAATTGGTCTCGCCTTTGGGTCCTTATGTGTATTTAGCTATGCAGCACATTAGCCTGGGTGCTGAAACATCTACTGTTCTTTAACATGGAGGGAAAGTAAGCACCAAACTGCGTGACACGCCAGGTATGGGAACATATGGAGAGAAATATTGCCTTTCAGCTGGAAATGGTATAGTCCTAAGCTCTGTTTTTAATATAAAATCAGGGCCTTCGGTGGTCATATCACTGAAAATACAAGATTTGAAAAAAATATGATGGTCTACGGGTGCTTGTGGAAGACAATTTCTATGGACTGGAATCTAGAGAATGCTAAAGTGATTCTAGTATTTTACTGAACTCTGCTGGTTGTTTTCCATCAAGAAAGTTAAATAGAGGCAGTTGCCAGAAAAATAAAAAAAATAAAGTCCCTAAGCAGAAAGCAATTCTGGTATTTTACTGACCTCTACTAGTCGTTTTCTATCAAGACAGTTAAATAGAGGCAGTTGAACAGAAAAAAAAGTCCCTAAGCGGAAGCAGACAAGTCCTAGGGCTGATCTCCAGAGCCCACAAAGTACATACAAATACAAGCATTTGCAATGCAATAGGTCTCGCATTTACAAGAGTTTGAGCTATTGGCATTGCAAATGCGAGGACTATTACATTGCAAATATTTTTTTTGTTGTCAAAGCCCCCATGCCGCACTTTCACGTGCATAAAGGCTGTGCCCCTTTCTGTAAAAAATCAGTATCTAACCAAAGGTGTGCGGCAGCTATTAAAGTAAAACCGCGGCATGGGGGCTTTTACAAAAAAAAAAAAGCATCTGTTTGTCAAATCTTCTAAAGAAAGTGGCGCGGCCTTAATGCATGTGAAAGTGCAGCGTGGGAGCTTTGACAATAAAAAAATATTTGTTTCCACAACGTCTATGAAGCCGCAGATCTGTGGCAGCAAGCGCTATGAATAACAAATAGGAGCAGATTTTTAAAGCAGCAATACTCCATGATGTACAGGGGGTACAGCAGCAGAGATGTGTGGGCACAGTCTCCTTTAAACTACTGCAGCACTGCCTTAGAGTCCTGATTCATTACAATGCTGCAGCCCCTCATTTTCTAGTGATAACGTAAACCCCTGCACAGAGCTGCTCTATCAATCCAGGTCCCAAAAACCAATGAAATTAGAAAAAACATTGTCAGTTGGACCCTTGCCTACTAAAATAATCTGGGGAAATCTGTGCTAGACAATTCCTGACTACAGGCTGTAACTCAGTCTAAGGACAATACATCCGAAAAGGTCTACTGGCTTTAACATATGCTTTTCACAATAAATAATTCAGGCCTAATGCCTTTGTCATAACAGATCAGATCTATTGGATCTGGCATAACTCCCAATGAATCAATCAGTTTTACATTCTTGATTAATTGGCTTGTCACCATAACTGCGTCAGGCCTACTGTGGCTTACAAGCACTCTTTCAGCGGGAAGCACACAAATTCTGCTCAAACAAATACAGTAAGAAGGAAGATTAACATGTGGGCAGAGCCAAAGGCCCTCTGTGCAGTACTTTGTGAAGTTCTTTTTCTGTTGACTGAATCAAGTACAGCAACAGCCACACCGGTCAAGCGAGGCCTAAAAAGCATGTTGGGTGGAATTTCCCCTTTAAAGACTAGCACCACAAAATAGCCTCTGCTGCCCAGTAATGTGGTTGTTTATGAATCAAAGTTGACAAGTGGGTTGCTTTAATGGCGGTCTTAAGGTGTTTTTTCATCGTGGGGTTCCTCTTTGACCAAGGCAGACACTGTAGCTGCTGGTAGACATAAGGGCTAGTCGCTTGTACCTCACTGCTAACCTCTGCCTTTTAACGTTCTGCAGTTCAGAGGTCACACAGCTGGTCCTGCTGGGAAAGCAGCTGAGCGGGCTTTTCTGCATGTGCCACATACCTGTGCACCGTCTGACAAGCCCTGCCCCCAAGATACCTTAGCATTTCATTCCATGGCCATATAAACAACTGCAAGTGGCATCTCGTAGGTTTTACAGCGGCACTGCAAACTGCTTTATTTCTTTACCTATCTGCTAATAAAATCCCAAGCAAGTGCACAATTCCTGGGAAAAATAGTAAAGGGGGATTAATTAGTGTATTTAATTCAACAATAAGTAATGTTAAATCATTATATAGGCCCTATTTAAAATTGAACCGGCCTATTTAACAAAAACAACCATTGTGCACACTCACAAAGAAATGAGGAAAGGTCATTTTTCGTTAACTTTTTTGTAAACCACATCCAGGTTTACCATGTATCAGTTTGCAATGCAGCTCAGGAGTAGCGTAAGGGACACTGTTGTGAAAGAGACTTGAGGAACGTCTGGCATTAGATCTTCAAATTGCGTCAAGAGAATAAGCAAGACAAGCAGGGTGTTCATTAGGAGATAAAGGAGTTGCCCCCGCCCTCTTTCACTGGACCCCTCTCGCACATAAAGGAGGTTTTAAGACATGTATATTTGTACAGCGCATGTTTACCCAGAATGGTATCTTAGCGCTGAATAACAGATGTTTATTGTTTCCCACTTCTGTGGTGCTCATGTTATTGATCTCAGAAGGATGAAAGACTGAGTGGACCTGCCAGGATTTGTACTTGTGACCATGAGGTCTAATACAGGCCCCTACATTGGACTCATTAGTCCACTAAGCCACCAGACCCGGCACCCTGTCCCGAGGCCACATTTCACAATATTTGTAAATGTAAGCATCTGCAGTGCTGGGACCTAGGGTGATGCCTCTCAGTCTCGGGCAGAGAGAGTGGAGACCCCTCTGTAAAAGGGGTGGAGGTAGGGGGTGGAGACAGACTCCTTTCACCCACATCCACACCTGACTCGTGCCCTACCCTAGACACAGTGGGCAAATAAAACTCCTCTAGTTTTCTCCTTGGCCTGCTGCAGCACTGCAGTGGTACAAATCTGAGTGATTTTGTCAGAATGCAGGAGAGAGAAAAAAAGAGCTCTTTGAGAGAGTTTGAGCTATTTGCATTGTAAATGACAATGCTTTTTATTTAAAAAACATTTTTTAATCTTGCAAGCGGTGGGTAAACACGCACTTTGTAGTTATAGTTGTTGCTTCCGAGAACTGAACCTGTTTTACTGCCAGCCCTGCTTCTTGTAAGCAAGGAGTATATAAGTACAAAATGCGTGTTTACGCACTGCTGGCAGGTTTTCAAAACAAATAATTAAAAGGTATTGTCATTTAGAATGACAATTGCTCAAACTGTCGCAAATGCGATACCTATTGCATTGCAAATGCTTGTTCCCTTTGTCACCGATATCCTATTTCCAATCCTTCCTTATTTTTCCCATTTCTGTTTTTTTTTCTTACTCCCGGGTAAATCTGTTGGTGAAACATAAGACCTGGGGGCATATTAGCAGACCCACGTTAAAATTATCGCCGTTTTAGCGGCAGGAAACTGCCGCTAAAACGGCGATAATGGGCTTGATAATATGCGTTATAGAATTCCAATAGAAGCCCAGGTTAGATGTCCTGCACATCTAACCTGTGCTTCTATTGGAATTCTATAACGCATATTATCAAGCCCATTATCGCCGTTTTAGCGGCAGTTTCCTGCCGCTAAAACGGCGATAATTTTAACGTGGGTCTTGCTAATATGCCCCTGGTTCCCTCAAAAAGTGCTGGTGCCCACCACCAGCAACCACTGGCACAAATTAAGTGCTGGGTATGTTTGAATTCAGAGGCAAAGCCTGTGCAGTTTGATGGAATGCAGCAGGGAGCTGGCTCTGTTTGATATGTATTTCCGATGTGCAGATACTCCTGTTTTTGCAGTGTGTCAGGGGTGAGGATGGCTGCTTGTTGGGTCATTCACTGTCTTACATATTTTCACCAAGCCAGCTGTTTAACATTAGTTTGTGCGGTATATTACTATGTCATGCAAGTGCAAGGCATTTTGTCCTAGTGTGCAGTGTGAAGGAGTCATACTTGGGCATGTATTTAATTGTTCTGTTTTTCTTAAGGGTGTAGTGGTTGGCGTGTCTAGCTGCCTGGATTACTTTTGATTCACTGAGTATAAAGATGTGGTTGCTACAAGTGCTGTCAAGCTGCACAGACCAATTGCTCAATCGTCTTAGTATTCATTATAATGGAATTTGTACATGGTATGCTTTTATGGTGCTTTTCAGTGGGTTACTTCCTTGTTATTTAAGGACAACGGTCATGAGCACAAGGACACTCATCTCCTTGCTCCTTGTGACATCTCACTGCTCACCCTGCAGTCTCACCATTCACCCTGGACTCAAACAAGAACATCGCACACACGCATTGATTCTTCCCACACTGCACTTGAACCTGCACCCAAACTCAAATGGGCATATCCCTCACCCTGCACTTACCTCACTCACCCTCCACTTTTATGGTGCTTTTCAGTGGGTTACCTCCTTGTTATTTAAGGACAACGGTCATGAGCACAAGGACACTCATCTCCTTGTTCGAGAACTGATGACTTAATCAGGTGGACGTACCAGCCTCCCTGAACATCTGCTGTGGTCTACAATGCAGAGTTGTACCAGGTTTGGACAGTCACATGTTCATATTGCTACCATAATAATGAATGACAGATCAGCATCTGTGCATTATTTAGATTTAGTTTGCCAGTTAGTAAGTTTATTCTCTTAATCGTGGGCAAAAGAATAACAATGAAACGCCTAAAAAATTACAGCTTGAAGTTAAAATGTCTAATCTGTATATTGCCAGTTGTGCATGGCAATGACGCGCCAGGAACAGACTGCAAGCCCCAAATACATCATTGGCATTGTAGGGTAGGTGGAAACTCAGAGTCGTACCAGCTGAAACCACGGAACGCGTGGTGAAGGGAGAATAATGACAATACACGGAGGGGCATATTCTCAAGGAGCCATCGCCAAATTATCGGCACTTTAGCGCCGCAAAAGTGGCGATAGACTTATCGCCCCATTCACAAGCTGGTGCAAACTGCCGACATCGCCAGTTTTCCCGCGATAGCTGCCGCAAAACACATCGCCACGGATGAGAGCGACAACTAATGCTAATGATATGCAGAGTAGGCGTTCCCGTGCAAAAACACACAAAAACACCACTTCGCGATATTCCCAACGAGCAGCCAGATCAGCGATGCGATCCGAAACAGGCGATAAGGCGCGTTAGCAGCACGGATTCAACACCTGCCTCTCACTGGTGTTAAGCAAGACGACAACCTGCAGTATGAAAGGGAGCCCAGCCTAGAGCCACATCTGAAGACCAACAGATGCCATGGAGACAATGATCATGCAGCCTGAAGACCCAAGATGGCCACAACACCCACCGCAACCCCCCGGACCCTCCCCCCCCCAGGTCATGAAGTCCAGTAGTCAACGGTAGAGGAAAAACAGAACTTTATTACAAATACATAAACAACAAGACGAAAAGCTCAGTCAACGCATTCCATTCCCAACGGGGAACTTCACCAGGGCAACGTGTGGATCCAATAAACTGCAAATGCTGCGGGAACTCCCCAATACCATTCCATATCCCGAAATCAGTAGTCAGAAACCTGTTGGAAAAATGGTGACAAGGGTCCAGCGTCCTCATAGTCACAAACGTAATCTGGTACAGTGTATTGCACTTGGACAAACCGGAATGCATACAGGTATGATGAATCCAGTCCAAACATACTGTAACAGAAGTCTGTGTGCTCGTAACCTAAGCAGGAAAGAAAAGGAAGGTTACGACCACACAAACATCTGTTACGGTCTCATCATGCAGGATTCATCATACCTGTAAACATCACAGTTTGTATCATCTTGATACCCCTGCACCTTCACTTCCCCCACGCTGTGCATGACCAGCTGGAGACCATGCAAGGGAATTACGCCATAGCTGCCTTACCGCACGTGTCGGGGGCAATTGACTGTACACATGTACCACTTGTGCCCCCTGCCGACCCTGCACACAATTACCGCTACAGAAAGCACACGCATTCCATCAATGTGCAGGCGATAGTGGAACACCGGGGACAGTTCACCAATGTCGTCGCCAACTTCACAGGCAGTGTGCATGATACATACATCTTCCGACAGTCCATCATCAACCAGCGCTTCCAGGATGGCACCCATGGCAATGCACTGCTCATTGGTAAGTACTAACTGAACACACCACACACCTCAACTCCACAATCACACAACTCACAACTGTGGGAGAGCACACGTAACAAAATCACATACAACATGCCAACCAACATGCCCAACTACCGGACACGACAACAAAAGTAACCATGGTAACAGGGGCCAGACATGTAGACAAACCATCCACAAAGGCAGAGCCCCTCTGCCACACAATTGCAGAATGTGGGGAGAGGTGGGAACCAAGAATGTGCGAAGGAGGCAAGTGACCCAGTAAAAAGAAAGGACACAATGCCAAGTGTGGCGGAGATGTGCTGGACAGACTGCAGTATGCAAAGCTCAGACATGTCCATGTGGACATCTACTGCTGGTGTTTGTAGTGTAGTGGACAGTGGACGCAAACAGGTGACCCCAGGCAGTGTGGAAGACCTTGGACATGTAGCCATTTGGTCCCCCCCTGTAAGCCTGAGCGGAGCGGCCTTGGCCAGCGTATGTCGCGAATGAATAGCCCGGGGCCCTGGGCGTGGTCCAGTTCCCGGATGGCCACCACAGTAACTACTGCGTGTGTCTCTGTGTCCACCATATCGTGACCATAGGCCTACACACACATGCCCGACCACATTCAACGGCCGTATTCACACTGGAGACGAGGTGACTACGTCCCAAGCCAACCCACGCACATCTCGTCAGCGCATGCAGGGTCGTGTCTGCCAGGGCGGCGCCCCCCACCCAGCCACGAGGCCGCCGCCATGACCGGTGGTGCCTGCGTGATCCTGTGCGCCTGCTGCACGCCAGCCCTGGTCCCCAGACCGCTCCGCCACCCAGCGATGACTGCCCGCCCCTGCGCACCCAGGCCTCAATGCTCACCTGCCACCACCGGCGTGTCTCCAAGAGGGCCCTCCACGTGCCGGTGCAACCTCCTCAGCCGATCGCTGGATTCCACGCCACAGGCCCCCAGCGCACCCTGCGGCACCGCACCGCGGAGTCATGTGTGTTCTGACTGCTGCCTGCACGTACACTGCGGTCCAGCAGGGCTCACAATTCAATTTGAGTCTTGATTTGCTGGACGCCGTATCGAGGCCAACGCATCATCGCAGGCTGCACACCCGCTCAGCTCTTCAGGTGGGCCTAACTCAGTGCAACGCAAGTCATCGCCACGTGGCGGTAGGCCCGTGCCGGACGCAGGCCATCGGGTGCCACTAACTCAGTGCAACGCAAGTCATCGCCACGTGGCGGTAGGCCCGTGCCAGTGCAGGCCATCGGGTGCCACTAACTCTGTGCAACGCAAGTCATGGACCCCTCATGATTGAGTTCCATGGATGCGGACGCCATCATGTCACCTCCGGCAGTGGGGGATGTGCTGTGGTGGGCCCCTTTTATTGGCAGGGTCACATGTCCCGTGACGCCTGTGCTGGATGGGTGTGGTGTGGGTGTGAACCAGCCCTCAGGGAGTGGCTGTGGCATGCTGACAACTAGACCAGTGACCAGCAGATCACTACAGGGAAGACCTGGGACATGTAGCTGTGTCGTCACCCCCTGTGAGCGTAAGCGGAGTGGGCTGGGCTGGCGTATGCCAGTCCAGCGTAGGGTGTGAACAATGAGCCCGGGGCTCTGGGCGTGGTTCAGTTCTGGCCTCGACAAGGAAGTAACCAATGCGTGTGTCTCCGTTGCAGTGTCTGTGCCACCCGGACCGCAATCGGCAATGTTGCACCCTGTGACCCAAGCCCCACAACATGTGCAAAATGGACGTGAGGGGGAATCAGTGACCCTACATTCATCCATACTGTCATACTTGAAGGATCATAGACATGACACATCTGTGTGAATTTGAATGTTTTATTCACATCCAGTGGAGTGTTGCAGCTGGAGAAGTACAGGGCCATGCACACCCCACTTGACATTGTTGCCCCATGGAGGGCCAGCCAGAGTCCATTAGGGAAGGACAAGTTCATCGGAAGAGGAAGAGTTCAGTCCGCAGTCTGATTGCTGTGTCATTGGTAACCAAACAGAATATGGCAGTCCATGGCGAGGTCCAAGGTGAGTGCCGCAGAGTGTATCGGGGGACAGTGGAAGGTGATGATGCAAAGGGCCGAACCCGCTGAAACAGGCCATATGGCGGAGACGAATGCTACCACTTCCTCATAACCACAACGGCAGTCTCATCCACATCATCGTCATCTGATGTGTGATGTGCCTCACCTGTGGGTGGTGGTGTTTCGGCTGCAGCACTGTGTGGCACTGATACATCAGGGGCCGGAGGTGGATTGTCGGCCGCACTGTGTGGCAGTGACACATCAGGTGCCGGAGGTGGAATGTCTGCCGCACTGTGGGGCACTGACACATCAGGGGGCATAGATGTGGATGGTGTAGGAGCAGCAGCATTCATCTGCGCCAGCCTTGTGGCAGCAATGCCATGATGAGGATCTGCAGGGCATGGAGGATCCCAGCCACATCTCGCTGATGTGCAGCCGTGGCAGCCATCATTTCCGCCTCCATCCGCACCGAGTCCTCCATGAGCCTCCGCATGTGTCCCAACTCACGGCTGAGATCGCTGGAGCCACTCTGAATAGACAGGTGTTCTTGTCTCCGAGTCATGACTCCAGCGATGTCAGCCATAGCTCGTTGGAGACCATGGAGCGGACTGTGGGTGTCCGTTAGGGACTGTTAGTGGTCCCTGATGGGACGTATACACCCATGGATTGCATCAAGTTTGGTTGCCATGAGGTCAAACCCCACCCTCACCTGCTCAGCCATCTCCTTCTGGCCCTCCAACATACGGCGTTGAAATGCCATGTGTTGGTCGTGGGGATCCTGGGAGACAGCCGGGGTGGTGGGTGCTTCCTGCTGTGTGGTCTGTGCAGGGGGTGGGGTCCCCTCGATGCAGCTGGGCTGCCCTGCTCCTGGAGGTGGGGTGCCGAAGCTGTCCATGAGCTCTTGGAGGGCGTCGGTGTCAAAGGTGGGGAGGGCCTCCTCGTCATCAGTGAGGAGGTGTTCGGTCTGCTCTGCAGGAGGTGATGATTCTCCCTCTGCAATGTAAAGGGGAGATACAATTTAACAGTGTGTTCCATGTATGTTCACGCATTGGCCAAGTTTCCAAACAGACTGCATGACAATGTACATTGTGAGTGTTTAGGAGGGGCTGCCTATTTGAAGCGGGACAGTGGACATTTGTGCACCATCAAGGATGTGGGGTTGTACTTGTCAATTATCATGTCACAGTTTCCTGCTATGCGAAATGTGATTGGACAGATTCTACACACAAGCGGCAGCAGTTGTGTCCTCTGTTCTGTTGTGAAAGTGTTGCAGTTTGTACCACATTGTTGTCAATGTTGATCTGCTCTGATTCTTGTGTGTGTGCTGCATTGTGGGAGAGTTGCCCCTGCAGCTCAGACTTTGCTTGGCCTTCTCCCTTTCAGGTGGTGTGCCTTTGACTTCTGTGCTTATGCAGTGCTGAGATGTTGCATACTTGGGTAAATTGGGCTCTTGGTGGGAGTTGGGACTCTTGGGCATGGTTTGTCCGCAGATGTCTTGTTGCCGTCAAGGGTTGTTTGTGCACATGGATATGTCAGTGTGTGACCTGCTCCTTTCCGGATGTGGACCACACTCAGCCACCTCAGTGTCGTGGCTTGCAACATGTCATGATGAGTGGCCTGCAGACATGCTCATCGTCATGCAGTGTCACTTGCATTGTCAGTGGGGCTCACGGATCCGCAGCTTTGCTGGGTTCAGCACATGTGCATGTGTTTGTTGTGAGATTGCTGATGTGTGGGGAGGGCCCCTCTGGGCACATTGTGGACGGGGGACTACTTGCTGTTTCTATGTGTGCTGCAGTATGGCAAGGAGATCAGGGACATGATCCAGAGTCATTGTGGTTGTGCAGTGTGCTATACTTCATTGTGCATGTGTGCCATTGTGCCCATCTCCCCCCGTCCCCCCAGTCCCTGGTGGTTACTCACCCTGTTGCTGTTGTGTCAGGTCATGTTGAGCAGTGTCCGGTCCCCGACTCCTGCCACTGTCTCCACACTGATGACTGTGGACACCATTTCCTCCATCTCATCCAGCTCCTCCTGCGGCGACGGGCTCCCACCCCCAGTCTGCATTGCTGCTTTGCGGTTGTTTGCGAGTTTTTGCTTGGTTTTGCGCTTCACATCATTCCAGCGCCTCTTGACCTTGTCCATTGTCCTCCTCAGCACTCCGACTGCATTCACCTTGTCCACGATGGACTGCCATGTTCCATTTTTTGTTGCCAATGACACAGTGGAGGTGACGAACAGTTGTTGATGGTGTTCTATCACCTCCGTAATCAGGATCCTGTTTTCCTGTGGACTGAACCGTGTCTTCCTCTTCTTCTTCTCCTTGCCCTTCCCTGACCCCGAAGTCCCAGGCTGGTCCTCCGTGGGGCTTGTGGGGTTCGGGTTGTCCTCTGTACTTGCTCCGGCGGCTTCCATTGTGCTTCGCAGTTGTTATGTTTTTTTTTGTGGTTTTTTTGCTGCTTTTATGGTGATTTTTCCCGCCTGACGTGGGAATTGCAAGCCTGGCGCTGCTTGTCGCTGATTTTTCGATCGCGGTTGGGTCCATCGCAACTTTTTTCCCGTTCGGGTTTCCTTTTTTATCGCCATCGCTGTAGTTGTATCGCGGACATTTGAGGCGTTATCGGGAAAATATCGCATGTTACTGCCATGTTGTGAATACGACGTTGACACAGAGTTATTTTCCCGCGATAGACGGCGATATGAAAAATTGCGTTAGCCTATTTTGGCGATGTTTATTGCACGTTCTTGAGAACATCCCCCGGAGTGTTTTATTTAGAGCTCTTGATGCTCACCTGAATGATAATGTATATACAAAAGAAGTTTCAAACAAACACATGGAGGGTTTTATTTAGCGCTCTTGATGCCTACCTGGGTCTAGTCCGCTAGATACAAAAGAAGCCAATTAAAAGTGACACAAGCTGGACTGATTAAGCACGTGGATTTGAGGTAAGCGGGGGTAAAGTACGCGTTTTAATGACTGCACCGGCAGTGAGAGGGGTTCAGATGCGCTTATGTGAGGACGTCCAGGAGGGATGAAGAATAGCCGGGGTTTTACCCTGACATTAGGAGAAAGGGCTGTCCATGAGAGGGGGTGGGAATTGGAGTCTCCCGGGAGTCGTGAATAGATATTTACAAGGGGGTGAGGGAATTCGGCCCTAATGCGAAAGGTTTTTGAAATTGGGAGTAGGAAGTAGGCAGTGGGCACAGGCTGGATGCGGCCCGCTCACCCTCCTCTCGCATGAGCAGGCGGGGGATGTGAGTTCCGGAGGGCAGAGCGAGCAACGGGGCCGCTGCATTGCTGGTGTCTCAGTTCCCAGGCGACAAGCCGGGGCAGGATCGCAGCAAATAGCCGGCACCCCTCCCCCCTCCCCGGGGGCTGCGCGCAGCTCTCACCTTCTCGCGCACGGAAATGGCGTTTCTGAGTGAATTAAGAGACGCCGGCAACCAAGAAGTTGGACCTTATATGAGCTGGCGTGCTGGAACAAGCTTGCTGTGCTCCCATTAACCCTCCCACTGCCTCCCTAAACATGGCAATTTCACGACAAAGCGTTTACGGTATCATTTCACACAGAGTCGCAATCTTCAAGTATCGCGGTTTGATGAAGAAAAACGCTTGCGTTAGGATGGTGGAGGGAGGGCTTATAACATGAAGCAGAAGGGAGAAGCAATCAAAACAAGTTATGACGGGCGGCAAGCAACAATAAAATAAACAAGCATTGGCAATGCAATAGGACTCGCATTTATGCGAGACCTATTGCATTGAAAACGGGAGTGCGGGAAGGCGCGAGAAGGCACGAACATGACCGGGAGTGCGCGGGAGGGGGGCGGGGGGCCCCAAGAAGTCACGGACTGCGGAGAGGTAGGGAGGGACGGGAAGAAAGTAGTCTGTGCAGTAAAGGGGCCAGTAGCCTTGGAAGGATACAAATGACTGACATGGCTGTCATGGGGAGGGACTAACAAGCTTAAAACCAATAGGAAGGCAGCATTTATAACCTAAGCCAATGAAGAAGATGGGCCGGAGAGTCGGCGGAGCTTCCACGAAGCTTCCACACTATAGTGTATACTGCATGCCTCGCAAAGCGATGGCAGCGCATTCGCGCTGCAACGCTAGGCGAGACCTAAAAATGTGTGACAATTGGCTGCCACGAGTTGATATAGAGAGAACATTTTCACCATACTTTACCACAACTGTATAGTCAATCAAATAAATCCAAAATTATAAAGGCCCCCATTACAAATCCGGTTTCCCTGGTGATGATATAAGTTTCTGGTGTCTCTGGGGCAAAAATATCACATCTACAAATTCCAGATCCCATAATTCCTATCCCAGAGATACTGATCCTGCACTTGTCAGTGGAACTGCTGTGGCTGTGGGCAGCTCCTGTCATTAGCCCAAATCCAAATGCTTACTTCAGCATGGGGAGAAGAAATCAGTGCTTAATTCGTGCCTGTGGTTTCCGGTCTTATGATTGTCTGCCACATGGAGGCAAGGTTTATTTAATTTAGAGATGACCACAACAACAGTTGTTTATCAATTCAATATACTTTGAAAAAAGACAAATATCTGCCTCTAAGCCATTCTTATATCTGTTTGGGGCTGGAATAGTCTGAATTGTCACACTTGATGGAGTGTAATAATTAGTAGTTGAGTTGGTACTGTCATTGGCAGTGCTGACTGGGTCAGTGGGTGGTGCAAGCTGCAGTGGCCTCCTGACAAGGGCCCCAGTACTTATTTTTTCGCAAATTAAGCACTGGAAGAAACCACTCCCCCGAGATAAAATTTAAGTAAGATTGCCCTCCCACCACCTCCTCCCCTAAACCACAGCTTCTAAGAAGGGGCCTCACACATTTACCACCCACTCAGAGTAGGTGGTAATTGTGTGCAGATGTGGCCTGTTGTTTCCCTCCCGAGGGAAACCTGCATGCAGTTTCTTTTCATGTATACTTTGCAAAATCAGTAAACTTGCCGAGTTTGATAAAACAAATTCAGCAACAAAGGAATTCAATTAAAACAATATGATATTAGTTTATTTTTTAATTGTATCACAGTTTTGTGGTATTTATCATTGAATACCAATGTGCTAAAAGGTTTTCCGGGAGGAACATAAAGAGCTGAAAATGGTGCATTGCTGACCATTTTAGTTTTTGAAACTAGAGGTATGAGTTACACCATTGCTGAGTATTTCTCTGAAGTACATATGTTCAAAACAGAGGGAGTAAAATTATTTTGTATTGATGTAGTTGCACAAAATATTAAAAGGGGAGATAGGGAGGTACTCCTCAAATGAAAAGAGGACACATGGATTTATTTATCGGTTTGGAGTCAAATTGAATCATGAATAAGGACTGTGGCTCTCAGGAGTTTCTGTTCGTTCGCAGTTGTAGACTAATGTTTGAAACACGTAGGCCCAAATTTACAAATGTTACACACAACGCTGCACAGCACCCTAAAAAAAGCTGTGTTGCTCTGTGTTGCGTGAGAAGAAGAAAGCAGAAGAGCGCCATATCTAAAGAGATATGGCACTCTCCTCCCATCTCCTTATTACCGGTGCACAGTTTTTCTGTCAAGCGCCATGCACACACCTTTGCGCCATAGTGGAAAGGTGTGTGTGAGTCTAGCATAGGTTTTGTACTGGAAGGATATCCTTACAGTACAAAATACTATGACTAGACAAGTTTTGTAAAATGTCCTACTTTATATGTGTGCTGTACAATGCAGCATACATGCAAAGTCTGAAAAGAAAGGCGAAATGAAAACTTTCTCCTTTTAAAACTGCTTTCCAGTAACATTATTTTTTGCCTCGAAACCCTGTCTACTAATCTTAGTAGATAGGGTTTTGAGTCAAAAAGTATAGGTGTTTGCATGGGAACACCCATGTACCACTATTGTAACGCCCCATGACGCCAAGTACTGCAGAGCAGCACTTCGCATTGTCTTGCGTTACTTTTCCTTACAAACAAACAAAAATACCAATTTGTGCTGGTTTGTAAATCCCCTAAAAGGTTTTGCGTTGGGTTTGCTTTAAAAGGTAAAGCAAACCCAAAGCAAAACCTTTGTAAATGTTGGCCATAATGTAGCTCGCATGTGGGCTAGCCATCATGGAAATGTTTAGATATTATCATATGTTTCCAGTAATTGAAGCCAAATCTCAAGGCTCCACCTCTGGCGTTTAGTGCTAGTTGTGCCAGGAATGTATCTCTGCTGTTTTGTCATGACTGTTTTTAAAGCTTTATTTTGATTTGCCTTTTTTACTTGTAGCTAGAGAAGAGCAAGCACCCAGGCCTCTAACCCAAATAATTAAAAATTTTAAACAAGGGAATTAGACAGGGTGATTGTAATTGCTCATTTGAGCTTGTATTGAGTAACAGACGATTTAGTGAATGATATAAACTGAATCATGTCACGCTCTCCTGTTTCTATTTCTCATATGACCCCTTGAGATCCTGAGGAAAAACCCCAAAACGTGTTGGTACATCCTATATACGCAGTGGCGGCTGGTAGGGAAGGCTGGCAGGGGAGGTGTGAGGGGGGGATGGGATAGAAAATAATTTTAAAAAATAATAAAAATGACCTGCTGCTCGCACAGCCAGCCGCCGCCAATTCTGCAGTCTCTCCAGTCTCCTTGTCACAGGGCAAGCACCTAGATTCCAAGGGTCCCTAAGCCAATAACAATGCTGCAATGCTGCATTGTGACTGTTTCCCCTAAGTTCCCCTAAGTCAATCACAACACTGCATTGAAGTATTGTGATTGGTCCACGGTGCTCAGATAGAAGCAGGGAGCCTGTGCATGTTCCCCACCAGGCTGTGTAATGCAGCCTGGTGGGGAACATGCAAACTGTGCATGAATGTTTGGCCGGCCCAAGATGACCGGTCAAACATTCATGCACACTTTGAGTGGCCAAACCACTTCTCCCCTGGCCCCTGCTCTATCCAGCTCCGCCCTTCCCTGCACCTAGGAAGGGAAAAAGAAAATGATAATAACACGTTTCATTATAATCATTTTTTTTCTTATGCACTGCCGCCTCAAGGAAGTGGGGTGACGCTCCTCCGCCGTAGCAGAGAAGCCGCCCTGTATATTCGACTTGAACTGTTCGCTTCTTGGACTTTTTTCATGATTTAATTTTTGAATGGAGAGGGTTGTTTATGGCATCTGACAATGGGGAGCTCCTTTGCAGTCAAACACTCTGCTGTGGGAGCACTCATGGACAAGAGACTTGTTGGCTTGATCTGGATATTGCTTTGTTGGCAGTTACTGGCTCCCACTGCTCTGCACCAGCACCATGGATAGGGATTGTAATCCTCTCAGATCTTGGTTCGGGAGCTCGGAGTCTTGGTGCTTTCTTGAAGTACTATTTCTTACCTCAGACAATTTCCTCAATCCCCTTCAACAAGGATCCCATCTGCTTCACCTTATAGAAGCATTCCTTTAGCAGGTAGAAAGTTTTATTACCTTGGACCACAACTGCCTTTCATCTATTCCTTAACTACTTCATCTATCAGCATTCTTTGACACTACAGACAATCTCAATTTACTGCCTCCCCTACAGATCCTAAGCATCTCTAGCACTCCCTGAAATTCTTTACATGCCTCTTTTCTGACAATCCTCTTTTTCTTGCCTGGTATTCCAAACAATCTACACTCACAGCTGTTATTCCGCAAAGTTCGGTCGTAAGTCATCATCTTTTTTCTCTCACACCACCTCCTGTGGTAACATCATCTCTTCAGTTTATCCTACTATCCATCGGAGGGGAACTGAAATCTGGTTCCTATTCTGGTTTCCACCATCTTAATCGATGCTTGTACCATATACGTTCCTTGCCCAATGGCTGCATTTGTCCTGGTCGCAGTGTCACATGGCCCATAGGGACATTGTCGTTTTTCACTAACTTAGCATGAGCACGTTGCAGCTTTATTTTTTGCAATAATTTCAAAGACTGCTTTCACATGAGAACTCATCGATGTGTTCACTCATTGCATGTTCCTGGGATTGTGCCTGAACCTTATCTGCAAGGTCGAACAACAATGCCCCTTGTTATTTTGTTCTGGCCATTCCTTAACCCTTAGACAAAACATACCGATGCAACTGTTGTTTGGACAGCGTACTTGGGTTTTTAGTGGGGTGCACGAATAGGAGACACACACTTGGAGAGGGACCTTTTCAGGGAGACGAGCACCCATGATGTAGATCTACCATCTATAGGCTAAGGTATGGGGTCTGCTGACAAAGCCCAGAGATCTTCTATTATATAATAATACTTCTTCTTAGCAAGGGGAGGGAGGTTCGGCACTATAGTCCTTTTTCCATTGTCCTTTTATAATGACATCTCCCATCATGATTTATAGACTGACTGCTATGCTGACAATATTTGTACTATGCATTTTTCTGCTTGTTGTGGCACGTATACTGCATGTTAGGGCACGTTAGTTAAAATAAATATTTTAAACTGTTTCGTGTCTCCATCAGATCTTATTGTGGACGAGTACAAGAGAGTGAGAGAAAGGGTGTGTCTTGTTACCGCGATTCCTGAGAGATCTGGGAATGTTGTGTTCTGGGGTGTCTAATCATTTGTTTCTCTGTGAGTGAGTAGGAGAGTAAGTGTGACACTATAGCTAGTCGGTCCTGGGTTCGTGGGTACTAAGGTATTGGGAAGACTCAGTCCCTATAAACTAAGGTCCCATTTCCTGCGCATAGTTCTGTATTTGTGCAGAATCCCTGCAACATGGCACCAACAACGATTGGTCTGGTACTTATTCACAAGACCCCTGAGTAGTGCTTGTGCTTGTCCACAATCCCTCACACCGGTTTCCGGAGATGTCCATGGTGTGAGGGCTTTGCCTCCTATATTGTTTAGTTTATAGGTTTTTCACGCTTGAAATTTAAAAGGTTTTGTTTTTCTTTCCGACCTAGTTTTGCGCTGCCGTTCTACTGATTTATCCTGGCAGCTGTTGTAATGGCGGACGCTATTGCAAATCCTAACCGTGCTGCGCTCACAGCACATTTGACTCAACATGGAGTCCCTAATGCGGGGCTGATATTATCTTTGTTGTCGTGGCGGATGCAGCTTACAGTTTCAAAGTTTTCTATTCTTGGGTTACATTTCCAGCAGTGGATGGGAATGATAATTTGTTTAATTAATACACTGCAGCCAAGGTTCCGCGGAATTATAGGCCTTATCGATTACTTGAAGTTCCGTTGAAAGCCTGGGAGCATACCATATGGTTTAATGGCGCCCTTCCTCACCCTGTTTCTGTGGTCCGTTTAGGCCCCTTATCAGTCGGTGGGGTGACATGGCCCATTTTGGCTGGTTTTACACCACATTCACATTATCTTAATGGTCCTCTTGCAGAGCTACATTAATTACATACGATGTTGATTTATATACATAGAGCTGTTATACAGTTTATGTCATGTAATATTCAAGTGGCTGGGGCTGGGGCCGCTCCTCAACCACTTGGACATGGTGGTGGTCTTGTCATTAGTCCCATCATGATTAATTCAGTGATGGGCAAGCATCCTCAGAATAGGGATGATTTCCCTTACTGGCTTGTAGAAAATTTGAGCAACTCGAAGCTGTTTTTTCCCATACTACACCTGTTGAGAAACACAGGATCCTAATAATGAGTTTACCGAGTGGTATTGTTCCCACTTTAGCTGATTGCACCACCGGAGGACGGTGTTTGCTGCGGTGTATACACTGTGTTTTTGCACCCCCCCCCCATGAGCGTTCTGCTGAGCGTTCTAAAGAAGGTTCAAGATGAACACTGGGCTGGTCCAGCCCTGGAATTGGGGATGAGATTAGTGGGCATGTTCCCTATTGTCTCTGATATTATTTTGGCCAATGTCAAGGGTGAAGCAGTTAGCTTACAAGTGCGTCAACCCCTTTCGGCGGTGGCGAACGTTGACCGGCAGTTGCAGATCATTATTGCGGATGTATATACATCATTGTGTCGCAATAGTTCAGGAGTAAGACCTTATACTCAGGTTCAAAGTAAGTCCCCTCCAGACAAGGAGGGTCGTGCAGTCTTTCCTAAAAATACATGTAATAAAAATTAGCTGCAGCAACAGCAGAAGCCTACTTCCCGTGCTGGTTCACCAACGCCGGACACTTCTTACCGTAGATATGATTTGCGTGACCACTCTAAAATTAAAAACACCCGAGAGGTTTCAGGTTCCTGATCCTCGTTCTCCTCGTTCCTTTCATGAATCGTTGAATCAACAGTTCAGTGGGGGAGGACGTCAGGATCGGAGAGAAGCTGAGTCTGCGCAACCAAGATATGACATGCAGCGCTAGTTTGAAGTAAAAGCCAAACCGGAGGGACCACCTCAATATCGTGCCCCGTTTCAGAAGAAAAAAGTTGCCGCTTTGACTGCGAAGTATGCCTCAGAAGGTGAGAACCCTGCTCCTCGATTGGAGATGGGCGGTAACCCTCCTCGACAGCGTGACGGAAGTGACCATAGTGCTGGAGGCACTCCACCAGTGTCTGTAGGCAAAAGCAACTGACACGTTCATTACAGTGGAAACAGCTGACACACGAGTTGCACCCCCTGATAGGCTTTATGAGAAAGGCCTCCAAATTGAAGGTGATATTAAACGCACAATCAAGGCGGTCTTTTGGGACAACCTTAATTCTTCCTATGATATTTTGTTGGCGGAGGTAGATTGGCCTCCCCCATTTGTTTTATTTTCTTCTAAAGAGGAAGATATTATTCTCCCAAGTTTTTCCCATTATGTCTCGGAGGAGGCTAAACAAGCCTCCCCCATTTGTTTTAGCTTCTTCTAAAGGGCAAAATGTTACTCTCCCGAGTTTTTCCCATTATAACTCGGAAGAGGCTAAACAAGCATACGCGTCAGAGTGGGCGCTGGCACTTGCCCCGGCAGTGTATCGTAATCAGGTGGGTTTGGATATGGAATCCCCAGCACATGAAATTCCTTTGCGATCAATGCCACAACCGCAACCACAATATTCAATTAAGCGTGACGCGAAAACATCTGTAAGTGAAATATTGCACCAATTGAAATATCAGGGTGTAATTGAACCCTGTGTTTCATCCATGAATAATCCTCTTTTTCCGATATTGAAACCGGACGGTTCATATCGTATTGTTTTGGATTACCGTCATTTGAACAGTCAAGTTTATACATTTGCAGTACAGAACACCCACAGCTCTGTGTTAGTTGATACCATTGTTCGCAAAAAATATAAAACGACTCTTGATAGCTCAAATGGTTTTTACAGTCACAATTTGGCTCCTGAGAGCCGTGACCTGACAGCATTCAGCACCCTTGGCAATTATAAATGGTATACTCGTTTGCCTATGGGGTATAAGAATAGTCCCGGCACTTTTGCCGCATGCATAGTGTCTGTTTTACATGAGATTGACCCTGATGCTTTCTCGTACGTTGATTACATCTATTTGACGGATCATGAATTGATACCGCATCTTGTGCGTGTGGACCGCATCATAATGTCTTTTGCAGACTTGGGATACAAATTCAACTTTGCCTGTTTGGCAGTTCTTTTTCTGGGTTACGAACTCACCAATGAAGGTATGGGTTGGCCCCCCACTTTCAGGAGAAATGTGCTCAATTGCAACCTCCGTCCACTCTTAAAAAATGACAATCTTTGCTGGGTTTTTTGAATTTCGGGAGGACATACATTCCCGATTATGCCCAGCGTACCAAACCACTTTACTCCTTGATACAACCTTCATTCTCAGCTTCCTGTTGGCTTCCGGAACATGCCGCGATTCTTCGGTCCTTGCAGTCTGATCTACTTGTGGCCAACTTCTTGTTAACACGTGACAATTCTACAAATTTGGTCATAAGGATTGTACCAGGGGCGTTCGGTTTCACATACTTGACGCTCAATAAAGGGGACACGGCCCCCTTTGCATATAAATCGCATTTGTACACTTCGGCTGAGATGTGTTTCTCTTCTACAGAAAATATTTTGACTGCCGTCCAGATAGTGATTCGGAAAGAAAGCTCTCTGGCTCAGGGTAAACGCATTTTCATGGTCTCGCCGGTACCTGCTTTAGAAGCAGTTACAAAGGCTAGTGTTCCAAATTCTAAAGCCTTGCATCCGCGTTGGATACAATGGGATAGTTCTTTGACGTCGGCTGATGTCAATTTTATCTTTGACCCGTCTTTGCAGCCACAGCAGTTTTTACAATATGAACAAGTTCACCCGCCTCCTCTGTTGTTGCTTCCTCTTGATCAGTTGAAATGCATCGTTTACACTGATGGATCTGCGCAGCCCGCCGTTGGTTCTAAGCATGCTTATTCGGCGGCGTGCGCGATAGTGGCTGGAAAATTGTAGATGGGGATTTAAAATCCTCCTTGGTACACACACAGTCTCTTGGAGACTGCACAGCTCAATTGGCAGCGCTACGTGCTTTGGTTTTGGCACTTGAATTTGCTGATCCAGATATTCCTACGCTTATAGTGTGCAATTCTTTTTACAGTGTACAATCCTTCAATGACAACTTATTCTTTTGGAAACAAAATGATTTCCGTGATTCTAAAGGTAGCGCAATTAAGCATAAAATGCTTTGGGTTCGAGTGGCTGCTCTTAAGGAATGTTTGCCACTCACACATGTTATCCATACTTTGGGCCATCAATGTGTGGGAGCACATGCTGTTGGTAATTCACTGGCTGATGAGGCAGCCAAATCTGAAGTAGCCACTTGTTCTGTAGTAGCAGTCACAAGGTCCATGACTAAAATTGATGATGATATCTTAGCGGCTATTGCTGCAACAAAAGAGGAAACAGGGTATCCCCAAGGTTTCCCTTCATGTTATACATACCACTTGTCATCTGATAAAATCCCATTTGCTACTATTCCGTCCGTTAGGGATCTGCTGATTCCCAACGAGGACCGCAGACTTTCTTTGATCATTGCCACACATGAAGGCGTGGCTTCTGCACATGCTGGTGTGAATGCAACTGTTTCCCTTTTGTAGCAACGTATTTGGTGGCGTGGTCTATACCAACAGGCGCATGAATATGCTCTGTCTTGTGACATTTGTCAACAAATTAAGCCTTCTACTATTGCACGCCCACCACATACTCAGCTTTACATCTCTAATCAGCCGTTTGGCTGTATTTATCGTGATCACTGCGGTCCTTTGACTTCTGACACTGCTTTTAAACACATCTTAGTTGTAGTGGATTCGTGCACTAGATTCCTTTGGGTTTGGCCTCAACGTAGTGCTGACGCTCGAACTGTCATTAAAGATTTGTGTGTCTTTATCGGGACGTTTGCTTGTGGCACCTTCGATTCGGACCAAGGTCCTGCGTTTGCCTCTAGGGCTTACCGGAATGCGATGAAGTCTCTAAGGGTGCAGGTGCAATATTCCTCTATATACCGGCCCGAGGACAATTCTGTTGTGGATCGGGTAAACCGTGACTTAAAGCAATCTTTGACAGCTAGATTCTTAGGTACTGGCAGGGGTTGACTGACTCATTTGTATTGAGTCCAACGTGCACTAAATAATCTCCCTAGAAGATCTCTGGGTGGGCAGACCCCATACGAAATGCTCTTTGGCATTAAAATGTTTGTGCCAGACCTTGATGGTCTAGACGTTGTGGCGGCTGCTGCAACCTTTGACGTAGAGAATCATTGTGCTATGTTAGAGGATCTACAAAAAGCTCGTGATTCACAGGCAAGAGCCCAGTTGCCCTCTTCTGCAGATCCAGCGGTGCTGATTCCTGTTTCTGGCTAGCTTCCTAAAGTTGGAGATCTCGTATGTGAAAAGGTGGAGAACAAAAAAGAATTTGGTCCATCCTACCGTGCACCAGTCAGAGTCCTTGGTTTAAAAGGCACCCGCACTGTGATCCTGCCTCCTTTACCTGGTTGTAAGGAGAATCATTACATTTCGATTGAACATGTCAAGTTACACCATATGGCCGATATTGAATAGTATGCCTCAAAGCATTCCACGTCGAGATCTTTTGCTGAATCCGATGGCTTCTATTTCTTCGACTCCTCCCCAGCAATCACAAGGGGAGATGGAAACTTCAATTGATTTATTACCTGTTTTTCCTTTTACATCCACATCTGCGGATATTGAGTATGATTCTCCTCCAGTTGAAGTCATAATTGACATTCCTGAGAGTACCATACCTGAAACATCTGATGCAGCACATCCACCATTGTTTCAGCTGGGGTCCAGTGGTTATTATATGGATCGTAATAGCTTCTCCTCTGGCACATCTTCCTCGTCATTGCCTGTGCAGGAGACCCCTACCCGTACCAGTTTTTTCATCTCCTGGTTCAAAAAGACTAACTTGGTCCCGCCCTGGACATATATCTGGATGGTGCTTATGATGATATTCCTCTTCATGTGGGTCGAATTTGTGACTGTGTTTTTCCTGCTCATTAATGGCCATTATTTACCTGAAAGCTCTGCTGTGAACTTTGTTGATGAAGTTCGGCCCCTCACACATCTTCCCATATAATGAAAAGAGACCAAGCCCATGTCAATATATCAGGGTTTCCTGTTGTTGATGGCATCGTCTGGGATAAAATTGCATACAATATTCATGGCCCAAAGGAAATTTCGAACATTCCATACGTCTTCCGCGTTTCCTTGGGAGATGTGGTTTTGCCCGACATCCACTCTGATGACTGGGATGTTCAGGCCGTTCATTCATTGTTCTCTGATATAAAATATTATGCTGCATTTGACACTGAAGATTTGTATTTAAATTTGGCTAATTACGCAGATTTATTTTGTTATCAGCATTATGGCCATCATTTCTTGCACAAGACAAAAACACAGAGACCCTTTTTTAATTATACCCAATGGGAGCATTGCCCAACACCGTTACAGGGAAGTTCAAAGACCCAGCAAAGTAAATTTGTAGATTTTTCTGGCTATAATCTGTCTGACCCACAGTCCTATTTTTATAAATTGAAGATGCCGCCCCAAACTAAATTTATGTTAACACAAACTAAACTGATTTACTCCATGTCCTTCAGAAATGATTTGTCCGTGAAGGGTTATGAGCATTGGAAGGACACCATTGCTTTAAAATACATCTGGGGTACCAAGGATTGGCAAGTGAAGCGCACAGAAGCTTTGCGCATGTCTGATACTGTCTCAAATCTTATTTTTAAATGACACGGTACAACAGACTACTTGTTTCGGTGTAGCCACTGCCAAAAATCTAAATATTCCCTCCATTCCATTACTGACTCCATATGATGCATGGCAAAAACATACCAACTACACTATTGAAGACTTAGCTGTCTTATTTCAAAATGGCACACTTAACACGTCCAATATATACCCCTTAGGATGGTTAGTGTAGCCGACAACTTCAAATGCATGTCAATTATGTTTTGTAAATACTGCAAAGGGTTTTACACAAAGTAGACCTGATCCACGTTTCCTACATTCGCATACAGTTACCACATATTCCGTGGGCAAATTATGTCAGCAATGGTTGGAACATTCCACACTGTCTTCTGTGAAACAACACCTCTCTCATTTGTCAGGTCACATCGATTTGGCTGATTTTCTTTTAGGTCCAAAGTCCCCTCGAACAAAACGTTTTATTTATTCCGCATATAATGAATTTTGGAAACTGTTGCAGATGGAAGCTGCGGTGCGTCTCCGCCAAATTGACCAGGCTAATTTAGAAAAAGTCCTTGGAGTAGTAGATAATAGCATTAATACACTGTCTTCCCGTATATATACTTTAGATAATATTGTGTCTTCTGTCATTGACATTGTTCAGCATGAGGTGTCACTTTTGTATCATGGTCAAAATCAGTTACGTTCTGCAATGCAGTTTGCTTGGACGTTCCAAACACTCAAAAATGGAAAAGTACCATGGGATTGTTTGAATGCGTCTGCACTGTTTTGCCATTAATTTTACTGATAAACAGAAATTGATGTCCATGAAAGATGCCACATACACATTGTTACATATTGAACAATAAGAACAGTTACCATTTTCGGTAGCCGAGACTAATTCAGCTGTGTGGTTAATACATGGGGTTATTTCACTGCCTATCTCACTTTTTCATTTCACAGCATGCATGAAACATTATCTCGTTGGGAGATATGAGCCCCTTGGCAATAATTTATTCACAAATTATGGTCATTGCCTTTCGGGTACAGATGTCAACGCGCAGAAAAGGAAGTTTTCCTTACAGGGAGGACTGTGATTCCACAGTAGGACATTCCATAGTCTGTAAACAAGTTAAGCTTCACGGAGCCTGTAACGTTTCGGACCCTAATCTGGCTTGTTTTTTGAAAGGTACTCCTGTCCCGGCTATTATTCCTGTATTAACTCTGCTTTGTGACTGTAGTTATCTTATTTTGAATAACCACAATTGCTGCGGCTTGAGAGCTAGCATCCCATCTATAGTAACGGTTTCTCATCGAGTTACATGTTGCAGCAATGTCCTATTTCCACGCCCGCATGGGATTATTGATAGTTCGCTTTGGCCTTCCATTCCAACTTTGAAAACAGATTTCAATAAACTAAGCAGACTCAAAGCGCTAATGTTTCAACAAGAAGTGGCTCTCACATCAGCTCGAGAGACCTTCGAATTGCAGGTGGCAAGGACCGTAAGCGAGATGCACTCGCTGCTAAACACAAATCTCCCACTCCATTTGGAGAATTAATACACATGGGGGCAGATTTACAAGCCCCTTGCGACACTTTTACGCCGGTGTTGCGTCACTTTTGTGGCGCAGCGGCGGCGTAAACCATGCGCCACGTTGCGACTTATTTACAACGTGACGCATCTAGGCAGATGCGTCACGTTGTAAAGCACTGCGCCACATGAAACCTGCGTCAGGTTTCATGTGGGCGTTCTGTCGCAGTGTGGGCGTTCCGTCGGAGGAAAGCCTCGGAAAAGTGACGCAGTGAAATCTACAAGATTTCACTCAGTCACTTTTCCGACACCGCTGCGTCGAAACCTTGCGCCTGCTTGAAGCAGGCGTAAGGCGTGACGCAGCATGTTGGAGATAGGCCGGGTTGGAACAGTGCTGGAGTTGCGTCGCGCGCGCGACACGACTCTCGCACTGCGCCAAACTTACGCCGGCAGATACGTCACGCATCTGCCTATCCGTGTGCCACAGCGCGCCGCATTGTAAATGCGGCACATCCATGGTGGCGCATGGGTAGTTTTGCGTGACGTATCTTTCCTGGCGCATCCCTGCTAATTTGCAGGGATGCTCCAGGAGTTGTAAATCTGCCCCCAAATATTTAATGCGTCTGATACCGAAGGCCTTGCTCACTTTTTTAAACTTGTGGGATCCGGCCTTGTTTCTTCCTTTCAGACTATTTTTGGAGTAATTCCGGCCTTTATTCATTCTATTTTTACAGCGCCTTCGGAGGGTTTCCCCTGGTGCTCCTGTTGGTTTGCGACGTGCTGGTTCTCTTATTATTGCTTCGCAATGGATGCTCGATCTTTGGCGCAGCCAAACCCGGTCCAGTTGCATCTGTACCATGATAGAATGTGGCAGCTCTTTGGTTCTATGCCAGTGGAATATTTTGCCATCGACTACTGGCTGACATTCCATTATGCCAACTTCACCTTCGTACAACCTGTGTTTCACTGCCTCCGGTGCCCTTTTCAATGGGCCATGGATGTCTGCCTGTCCAACACCACACACGCTGCCCTGGATTATGATCTGCTAATGGGTCCATTGAAGGCCCATGACCAGGTATGTGCCAGGGGTAGGCGTTTGGGTTGCGATTCTCTACTTGGACCAACGGCAGACTTGAGTACCTGTGCTCTTGCGCAGCGCCTCATAGACCACAGTTTCATCGAAGTTAACGCAGGTTTCCCTGAGATGCTCCTAACGGCTTCTGGATATGAGGAGCATGTGTGCTTGTTCGACTGACTAAACTGGCTGGCATACATTTTTTCGATGGAAGGAAGGGACAGCGTTCTGCAGTTCATGGCATTCCGCTTTTCTTGTCATGTTTTTGACTTTGAAGACTAACTATGAATGGTTAGCAATTTTTGAGCGCCCAATTGGCAACATTTTGGAACATTATACCCTGGCAGTACCAAAAATATTTTGGCTTCAAAATTACACGAATTGGCCTTCGACAAAGACGCTTTGCCTCTGCTTACCTATGATTTTTGTTTTTTGCATAAGGCTAACGCCCTGGCCAAGGGGAGGGTGTCTCGTGGCCCATAGGGACATTGTCGTTTTTCACTAACTTAGCATGAGCACGTTGCAGCTTGCCTGCTGTTTTGCACACGTTACTACTCATCTTTATTTTTTGCAATAATTTCAAAGACTGCTTTCACATGAGAACTCATCGCTGTGTTCACTCTCTGCATATTCCTGGGATTTTGACTGAACATTATGTGCAAGGTCGAACAACAATGCCCCTTGTTATTTTGTTCTGACCATTCCTTAGCCCTTAGACAAAACATACCGTTGCAACTGTTGTTTGGACAGCGTACTTGGGTTTTTAGTGGGGTGCACGAATAGGAGACACACACTTGGAGAGGGATCTTTTCAGGGAGAAGAGCACCCATGATGTAGATCTACCATCTATAGGCTAAGGTATGGGGTCTGCTGACAAAGCCCAGAGATCTTCTATTATATAATAATACTTCTTCTTAGCAAGGGGAGGGAGGTTAGGCACTAAAGTCCTTTCTCCATTGTCCTTTTATGATGACATCTCCCTTCATGACTTATGGACTGACTGCTATGCTGACAATATTTGTACTATGCATTTTCCTGCTTGTTGTGGCACATATACTGCATGTTAGGGCACGTTAGTTAAAATAAATATTTTAAACTGTTTCGTGTCTCCATCAGATCTTATTGTGGATGTGTACAAGAGAGTGAGCGAAAGGGTGTATCTTGTTACCACGATTCCTGAGAGATCTGGGAATGTTGTGTTCTGGGGTGTCTAATCATTTGTTTCTCTGTGAGTGAGTAGGAGAGCAAGTGTGACACTATAGCTAGTCGGTCTTGGGTACGTGGGTACTAAGGTGGTGGGAAGACTCAGTCCCTATACACCAAGGTCCCATTTCCTGCGCATAGTTCTGTATTTGTGCAGAATCCCTGCAACAGCAGCTACCGATGCAAATGTCTAAACGTAATTATTGTAACTGTAACTTGCTGTACCCTTGTATCATGCTACTGTTGTAAAGAGCTCTGATACCTTTTGGCCATGGTAGCGCTATGTACAATTGCAAAAATAAAATAAAATAAATAACTTTTTCACTCCTGCTCCAGTCACTCTGATTGTCATGCTAACATTCGACACTGGATGGACCTATATACCCTCATGATGAACTTGTCTAAGCTAGAGGTCCCAAACTTTCTTACAGCTTCCCAATCTACCTATATTTCTGGCTCAATATCTTTTCCTCCTTGCTCACTGACTCCCACTCTAATATGCAGACCTGCTGCTTCCACAACCTTAACCCAAGATCTGCCAACCAACACCTCCTATCTTCCCTCAGAGCAGCTTACAGCTTTGGGACCTTACATCTCCTAGGACGCGCACACTGGAAGTACATCCACTGCCTCTTTGGACAGCCTCTTACTAAACAAATCGAAAACAACTCAAAAAAACATATCTTGCTACTGAAGGGCATCAAATGATAACTAATGCACAGCGATGTCCAACCAAACAGTGTAAATATGTTAATATTTAAATATCCCAGTATGGTATGGAGAGGAAACCACATTTAGTTTGTACTTCCAGTTTTCTTTAACACTACAGCATTCTTTAATCAAACCCGCTGGAATATGTAATCCACCCGGCATACTTATTTTTTCTATGTACCAACTAATTGATTGCATTTACTATTGTACCTGTTTACTAATTAAAATGTTATTTGGTGCTTTTTCCAAAAATAAATAAATAAATAAATATGTACGACATGGATAGCATTAAGATAAAGGTAAAGTTAAAGAGAAAAGGAGACAACGGAGATAAAATGTTGTCAATTCTCAGCATAGAAATGAAATGTTATTTCGAAAGATGACATTATATCTGCATAGAATAGTGGAGCAGATTAAAAAGGTGCCCTTGGACAACCATATAACAAAAGGAAAGTTTGTTAGAGGAAGAACCTGTCACAAGAAAAAGGGTAGGACTAGTCAGAAAGATATGAAAGGAACTGGGAAGGAACAGTAGCAGACATACAGAGAGAACACAATTTGGACAGAAGGTGGAGCCACAAATGGGTCATGGTGCCTTCTCCCTCAACAATGGTAATTCATCGCATATGATCTTGGTGAATTTGCATGTATGGTTTATGCTATGATATTTTGTCATGTGTGCATGCTATACATATATTCAAACGGAAACACAAAACAAACAACACCCTTCACATTAGTGCTTTTAGAGCATATTTACAATGTAACAAATGATCCCAAAGTCCCATGATTATGTGAGTTTAATAAGAAAGTCAGGGTTGGGTGAAGGTCTCAGACATGATATTGTGGACTGCTAGCAGCTATGTACCCTTCACCATCCTTTACCTTCCAATGATCATGGGGTGAGATGGAAGGCACTCTAGAGGCAGGGGGCTAAACCCTTGTACCAGCAATGCAGGCCTTCCACAAAACTGGCCCCATGGCATGATTAGCCTAACATAGTGCAATTGGGAGGCGCCATGTCACCAGCATGTCACCTTTCTATTTACATATCACTATTTTCAGGTGGGATAATCTAATTGGTTCAATTAATGAAAGCCAAGACTACAGGTCCCAGTGAATTGCTAAATGAAAGGCCAGGATGGTTAAAGTGGTGTCCTAATGGTGCCCTTAAGTAATCTGGTCACTTTACCACGAGTGATTTTAATCTTCATAGATTGGCATTGGATAACCTTAGTGGGCACAATATTCAATTATTTGTACATTGCCTGTCAAGCCATTAACAGCCTGGTGACTGCATGTGGCACACCTCAGGTACCACATTGTGGGAAAACAATTTATATAGTGGTAGTTTGGTGAAGCATCGATTGTGAACCATTTGTACATTGTAAGGGTCAGAAGGTAGTGACTATCCGCTTTGTAATCCTTGGGGCAGATTTACAAGCCCCTTGCGTGACTTTTGCGCTGCAGTTGCGTCACTTTTTTGACGCAACAGCGGCGCAAACAATGCGGCCTATTTACAACGTGACGCATCTAGGGAGATGCATCACTTTGTAAAGCCCTGCGTCACATTATACCTGCGTCAGGTATAATGTATGCAGGGTGGGCGTTCCCATGCAGGAAGGCCTCGTAAAAGTGACTCCGTGAAATCTACAAGATTTCACTGCGCCACTTTGAGGACGCCACTGCGTCAAAACCTTACGCCTGGCGTAAGTAGTGACGCAGTGCAGTGGGAATAGGCCTCAACACGCATTGCTGGAGTTGCGTCGTGCTTGCGACACGACTCCAGCAATGCGTGACTTTTCCGCCAACAGATGCGTCAGAATTTCTGACGCATCTGTCAATCCTTGCGCCATAGTGCGCCGTATTGTAAATACGGCGCATCTATGGTGGCGCAAGGGTTTCTAAGGGTGGCGCAGGGAAAGTGATGCATCTGTACAGATGCGTCACTTTCTTGTAAATCTGCCCCCTTGTGTTTATGTGTGAGCAGCACAACAAGTCCTGTTTCATTTTGTACAATCTGCTACTTGTATTCCCGCATTTAAAAATGAAAATCAAAACTACAAGTATGGGAATAGAAAGTTAAAACGGGATTGAAAAAGCTATTGTCTCCCAGCACGGTACTTTATGTACTAGGCACATAGTCGTGGAAGTTAATCTTTCTTGTACTCTCCAAATATCGAGTTATAGCTGAAGGGAAGGCAGAAGCAGTGCATGTTTTCAACCTAATCGAATCTTGTGAATGAGAAAGGAATACAAGTAGCAGTACATTCCCCTGTGCTCCCTTCGTTGTTCTGTGAAGGAGAACTTGCCCTGCCAAATCCGACGTGTCCAATTCATATACTACTAAAGAGCTGACAACTAAATCCATAAAGACACCACAAACATACAGAGCCTCTCCAATGCTTACAATTATTTGTTGGTCTGAAATCTAAGCATTTTGAGAAAGTGAAAAAGTACTGCTTGAAGTCTCGCAATGCCGCTCTGAAGCATATTTAGGAATCGCAGACATTATTGCCCGTATTTACTTTGTCAATGTTCCTTAAGAAGCTCATTTCGACATTCATTTACACCAGCAATCAGTAAAATTCCCCTAAAATATTTTTAACATTCTATGAAGTTTAAAAAGTTCTACTCATCAAATGTGCATTTAAATGCACTTTTCCAGATCATTTCCTAAACAGATCCTGGATGACAGTCTTTAAATTTATGCCAAAGTCTGACCAGTGTTACCCTTGTGAATACAACAATTAATGCAAATGTCCCAGTTTGCCAATAATATACCTTGACATTATTGGAGACAATTGAAACCTTCAGTAAAGTTATTTTTATATCCTACCCAATTTTTGTTCATTGTTATCATATTCTTACCTAAAAATCTCTTCAGTGGGCACCACCAATCCCCTTAATAAAAGTGTATGCAACTACTATTCAGTTAGACCATTGCTTCTCGTCTATGAAATTTCAAAATGGGCCCTTTGCCATTTTTATTCCAAAATAATGTTGAAATCTAACCATCCTATAAATTTACATTTAAATAATTTTCACTTTTGATCGCTGTTACTAGCCAAGTCTGCTTTTAAATGTGCCTTAAAAAACCACGCCCTTCCCCCAAAACTGTATTTAACACCTTAGCACTTTGTAATACCTTGTCTTTAGTGGTCCCATCTGCTGCCATGATGTCACAGTGCACTGAGTACATGTTGTAATGAGGAGTGCATGTCTGTGGATGCTCCACCAGGGTCTGTCGAAGAGATCAGATCTAGTTGGTCTGAGCTATATGCTTAGGTGAAGAAGAACCCGTAACTCAACTTATTTATTAGTAATATACCGTCTTAAAGTCACTCTAAAGCATGGATGTTCATATATCTAATAGAGTTTTTAATCATTGCTACCGGCCCCGTGGGCCCTAAAATGCATAATTTACTAATGATTTGTCCAACAAAACCCAAACGCACCCCTTTTAAAGTTGTTTTTCATATCCTACCCTGTCCCTCCCCTTGGGTCTTTTCCAACCCACCACGTTAAGGCACAATGCAATAATCTACACATTCCTGGGCACTCCCCTATCCCATATTAGCAGGAGACAGTCACCTTCCTCTGAAATCCATCCTTGTTGCCAGTCTAGCACGATTCATACATATTTTTGCCTTTCCATCACACATGACCTACAGAGTCAGAGAGGCACAACTCCAAATTTGAAATTTGAGAACAGTATCCCAAAGTGTGCCTGCTATGGAGTGATACTCATCATTTTCTCAGAGAATTGGAAATAGGAAGAAATGTTAGCTTAGGTTAGCAAAGTGGAACATCCATAAGTACAGTGGTATATCTTGAATCACACCATCTTCCCACTGCTTACCAAGAAAATCACAAATCACCTCCTGTCTAGTGCCCATCAACTGTGCCAGTGGCCAAGGTCAAATTGATTTTCTCTAATGCAGCTGAGACCACTTATAGCTAGAAAACTCATAGGATTCTAGTATGGAATTGTGTCTGGAAGATTCATACTTCTCTGGAGAGAGTCCTTTAAATAATGGTACTTTGAAGAAATTTGTGTTAGAGCAGCCTATTAGTCTTGAAGTAGACACATATGTCTCAGGGAGGTGAGACCCTCCCTGCCCAAATTGTTGGACATCTGTTTAAAACCAGCACATGGCTCAGAATCCAATACCTAGCCAGGAAGTGCTCTGTCAAGAATGGCTTAGAGTTGAAGCAAATGGCTTCCACCAAGAGGTGCCTGAGACTGGAGTACAGAAAGTGCAGCAAATAGAGCATGAGTATAGGTCGCAGAAGCGTGATTTGTACCATGAGTGGTAAAATTGTTAATTTCGGTAAACCCTTTTATGCGCAGTCATAATTTCAATGTGCTACCTGTGATCGGTGCTAACTTGTCATAAAATGTTCCATAAAGCTGAAGCTTTGTCACTTGAGTCTACATTCCTGTGTGAAAGGATCTGTCAAGGGTGATTTAGTAATTGAATCTTAATCCTCTTAACGTGAGGGCCACTACTTGAAGATGCTGCACAGCCTATCCAGACACAAATATGAATTATACAAAGATGTAATCAGATATAAAACAACTACTTGAAATCTTCAGTCAGGCTTGTGCAAGACATGGATGGTAGAACAGATGACAGTTTATTTGAAATGTTAGTACTAGACTGGTGCAGTGGAATAGGAGCTTGGTCACCAGGCTCTTTGCTGCTGGATTGCTTCTTGTTTTTCTTACTTGTTTGGTAGAATAGGAGTACAAAACGCGTTAGAAGAAGGCCCAAGAGAGAAGAACCAGATGGCTTACAGAAGAAAACTAAGCTAGTCGCAATGCACTGAGCCACAACTCCAAGACTACTAGTGAGGTGAAAAGCAGTTACACCTTACAGGAAAGGGAAGCTTTAAAAGCAGCCATGATGGGTTGGGTTTGATCCTATCTAGAGGACTGAACAGCACCTGTAAAGGTATGAGCATAACACACCACCATGTGGCACAAATAATTAATTATACATGACACATTGTGAAACCCTAAGAAGCTTCTCACTGGTGCCACAGATGACCAGATACCAAGCACGATACCCAACCCAACATAAGGTATTGAGAAGAAAGATACCAATGAGTTGCCCACGTTCCCAGAGTAACTGCATTAGTGCTTTATCTTTCAACATGAGTACTGTTAAAGTAAGTTGAAGAATAAAGATCAAGATATCTGTCCTGGAAAGGTATGTAAGTGATAAAATGATAAAGGGCAGTATGTATAAAGCACAGGTGCTAGCCCTGATAGCATCTTAATGCAAATGCATTTTGGGAACACCCATTCAGGCAATCAAAATGAAAACATTAGGGCCTAACATTGGAGAAAGACCTAATTCAAGACTCGAAAGCACAACTCTAGAATTGAATCAATTAAAATTCAGGGCAAGTCATACCAGAATGGATCAGCACCTTACTGAGACTGGCATTGGGACCACACACCTCTGTTGGGCAAATGCTGAATTCACTTACAAATTAGTTCACTGGGAGCTGCAGCTTTTTCTAGTCATGGAAATTATTCATCCACCCCAAACCAGCCTCCATACCATTCATTTTCCACTCTTAAGAGGTTGATCAGATCTGAGACTGCATGCCATTGGTCATTCTTTTCACCCACCCCCAATATAAGAGACTTCCTTTTCAGACTTTTGAAATACCCACGTATGGAAGCACTGACAGCATATTTTAACTTTTGAACTAATGTTGCCCAGCTTGACTAAATTATTGTTGTCACCCCATCCTACTTCCACACCTTGAAGGTGCATCACTGTTAGAAATGGGATCTCTGGTTGGCTAAGGCTTGCGCCAAAGCCAGGCAGAGACCACCACTCTAGTCAGGGCGAGGGAGTTACAAGCCAAAGATAACCCCTGCTCACCCCCTTGGTAGCTTGGCACGAGCAGTCAGGCCTATCCCGGAGGCCATGTGTAAAGCGTTTGCGCACGCACACAGCAACAACATACCCGGCACACCACAAAAGGAACTCCACACAAGGTTATATCAAAAATAGCCTTTGTATTCTCATAACACATTAGAATAGTACTCACATAATATACATTGTGCCACCTGGCACTAGGTAATATCTACAAGGGATTATTTACACCTGACAGGGCCCACTGGACCACTGTCAGAACCATCACAAAGTGAACTTAGTAAAAGTAAGACATATCATAAACATACAACCAGTAATCACTGGTAACCACTGTACTCAGCATCATCCTGTAACATAAACCACATTATGCACAGTATCACATTAGGCGCCAAACACATTGTACGCCAACCTCATCAGTCTAACATATTAGACCCTAACCTCCTAAGTATCACTCACATTAGGGGTATACTCACAGTAGGAAATAATCTCACTGGCATAAACACATTACGCACAAAATCTCATCCCTAAACGCATTTAGAGGCATGAATCACAGTAAAGCATCACATTTCCTAACATCATGTAAATCACTGACCCCCTGGCCAACTGGCCTTCTCAAGGGGCTCAAATGCCCTATGTCCAAAGTGTCAGGGCGGCTGCCAATGCAGCAGAGTACAAAAGTGCGCAATTGCACATACCTAAACGTGGCAGCTGACGCTAATTGCCGTGCAGCTGTGAAAGTACTGGGGCAGAGGAGTGCATCTCACTCCTATCTCCTAGCAAAAATGCCCCCAAAGGAAAGATGGCCTAAACATTGCAGCTGGCACTAAGTGCTGCGCAGCTGTGGGTCCAATAAAGGCCTGGGCACTCAATGTGCCCTCTGAACCTAGGTGGACAAATATGCAAAGCGTTGCAGCTACCCGTGCTGGTGCGGCGCAGCTGAGAATCAGGTAAAGGGGCCCTGGCACAACTGTGCGCTCGGGGCCCCACTGGGCCTCTGTAAACAAACTTGGCCCCACATCGTTGCAGTTGCCCACTGTCCAGTGGGGCAACTGTAAAATCATAGGCAGGGGCCCTACACGGGCCGCCTGAGCCCCACTCCGGGACTCAGAGGAAACAGAAATGGCCCCCAAAGTTGGAGCGCACTGGCTCTTAAAACAAAACCATGCCCACAATGGAGCGGCCCTCTGTCATGTGGGGCCGCTCAGGAGGTAGGCACTGGCACTTGTGCCTCGATCTCGCCTCCCCCCCAGGCCATCTTAACTCACCAGCTCTCTTCGTCGCCGGTGCTCCTGCCGCGGGTCTCCTCTCAGAGGGGAAGACTCTGCTCTTCTCTTTGCGGCCCGTGTGGCTTCCCTTCACTCACGGGAGCCCCACGCTGCCATCGGCGGCCTCGGCCGCTTCACTTCTTCACCCGGGTCCCCTCCTGGGACCCGGGACTTGGATGTGGAGCCCGCCAGGCTCCAGACTTCCTCCGCGGCACGTCCCAGTGCGGGGTGGGCTCCCGCCTGGGTCTTTGGATGCGGCGCTTCGTTTCCGGCCACACGGCCCTTCCGCTCCCGTCCGCGAGGCCCCACCCACAACCAGGCAGGCCGCGGATCGCGGTTTCTTCCCTCGGCGGCAATGAGGGGTAGGCTCCCTCGCAGCTTCAAATGTAAAGCGGGGTGGGCTCCCGCTACCACGGGCTCCATAATGCGGGGTGGGCACCCGCAATTGAGATCAATAAGCGGGGTGGGCTCCCGCTCGGTATACACAAATGCGGGGTGGGCACCCGCTCCCGGCAGCATCACGGGGGAATCCCTCGCGCTGGGGATTCCCTCCAAACAAGCTGCAGCTCAGCGCTGCAAGGTCAAGGCAAACATGCTCCTCTTCTCCCTGCATGTAATTTAAATATAGCGCTCACGAGGCGCTTGATGTCCCTCAAGGAATCCAGCAGGCAGAAATAAGTCCTTAAGGTTTTAGGGGGCATAGCTGGGCCCAGGGAGGCCAGCACACAGGGCCCTCCAGCAGGGAGGCAAGCCCCCATGGCGGTTCCTCCTGGGCCCCAGCAGCAGCACCCCCCCCCCTCTGTCAGGAACAGCACACCAGAACAAGAACTGAACAATTTCATGAGGTCACAGCCCCTCTACTTATACCACAACTCTCTGTCTGTAGTGCAGGGCATGGGGGAACCAGATGCAACTGGTTCAGGGGGATTTGAGTACTTTGTTTTCCAAGCTCCTCTTCCCCTTTGTCAGGTGGGGGCTAGGTGATCAGACACACCACAGGGGGCGGAGCCAGCATTCACTAGGGCAGGCACCTTCCTATTCAGAGTCAGGGATTACCCTCCCACTACTCTTAGCCCAGAGGTCCTATTCAGCCCAGCGCTGACTCACCCTGCCCCTCCTGGAGCCACACACACCTCCCAGCCCCTGTCACTCACAAGCCAGACATGCAATTCACATCAGGCAGGCAGACACACAGCACACAGAAATGCAAACTTCTAAAAGTGGCATTTCTCCACCAGTCATCATAAATCTGCGCACACCATTGCGCAGCATTTATCCTCACGAGTTCATACATACTAAACTCGCCCCGGCCGCTCCTTTCATACCAGGAATTACCACGGACACACTTATCCCCAATGCATTCCTATGGGAGGGCAGGCCAACTTCACCAAATGTACACAGAAAGTGCACGCACTTTACACTGGACCACAGTGCTAAAGTGCCCAGAGGCCTAAAACCACCAACACCATGTCAGAACTTAAGGCAAAAAGTTCAGGGGTTAACCTGCCAAAAGGGCCAAGTCCAACAATCACCAAGTAAAGTGTCTTGACTTGTTTTGATCCTATTGAAATCAATGTTTCCATCACTCTTCAAAATTACAAAAAGTGCTTCATTTTTCCTTTGTTAACTGCTGAATGTTTACAGTTCATTTACACTCATTTACATTTTTTTGTGTTACAAAAAATGATGACACCCTACAGCCTTTCCTTTCTCACTCCCTGCACCCCAGCAAGATTGTCACATAATTCACTTTACTTTTCTTTCTCTGGCTGCAAAGTGAGAGGAGTTTGTAAACACCAATCCCTAAGTTAAAATATCTGCAGCAATTTGACGGAAGAAATAGCCTGACATTTGACCTCTGTTTTTGAAGCTGCTTGGACTTCCAGGACCCACCAAAAAATGGCTCACCCCACAGTCCGGGCAACACTGTCTACAGTGTAGACCATTGCGCAAAGTCACAATTATTATTTTATGTGCAAAGAAAAAACGCATATATCTATATCAGAAACTAATAAACAATTTGAAATCACTGTGCCAAAGAATATGTTCATCAACATTCTTGTGATACAAAAGGGGATGATGGACGGAACGCTTGAGCCAATCAAACACTCACCCCCAGTCAACTGATCTGGGTTTAATCCATCATCATTCTTTAGCTCACTCCACCACCCCAGTTCAGACATGGCCATATGCAAATCAGTCTGACCCTGTGCCTCATGGGAACAGTCCAGCCCGAACTGCCAAGCCATGCCTTCCCTGGACCGGAAACAAGCATCCTAGGACCGGTTTCTGGCATTCCAGCCGTCATCAGCCAGGCTTGCTTGAATCCAGTGGCAAAGTGAGCAAGGGACCCACGTCTGGGCATACCCCGCCAACTTAGGGCGAACAAAGCGATACAAAAGGGGATGATGGACGGAACGCTTGAGCCAATCAAACACTCACCCCCAGTCAACTGATCTGGGTTTAATCCATCATCATTCTTTAGCTCACTCCACCACCCCAGTTCAGACATGGCCATATGCAAATCAGTCTGACCCTGTGCCTCATGGGAACAGTCCAGCCCGAACTGCCAAGCCATGCCTTCCCTGGACCGGAAACAAGCATCCTAGGACCGGTTTCTGGCATTCCAGCCGTCATCAGCCAGGCTTGCTTGAATCCAGTGGCAAAGTGAGCAAGGGACCCACGTCTGGGCATACCCCGCCAACTTAGGGCGAACAAGCGATACAAAAGGGGATGATGGACGGAACGCTTGAGCCAATCAAACACTCACCCCCAGTCAACTGATCTGGGTTTAATCCATCATCATTCTTTAGCTCACTCCACCACCCCAGTTCAGACATGGCCATATGCAAATCAGTCTGACCCTGTGCCTCATGGGAACAGTCCAGCCCGAACTGCCAAGCCATGCCTTCCCTGGACCAGAAACAAGCATCCTAGGACCGGTTTCTGGCATTCCAGCCGTCATCAGCCAGGCTTGCTTGAATCCAGTGGCAAAGTGAGCAAGGGACCCAGTCCAGCCCGAACTGCCAAGCCATGCCTTCCCTGGACCGGGGGATGCTTGTTTCCGGTCCAGGGAAGACATGGCTTGGCAGTTCGGGCTGGACTGTTCCCATGAGGCACAGGGTCAGACTGATTTGCATATGGCCATGTCTGAACTGGGGTGGTGGAGTGAGCTAAAGAATGATGATGGATTAAACCCAGATCAGTTGACTGGGGGTGAGTGTTTGATTGGCTCAAGCCGTTCCGTCCATCATCCCCTTTGTATCGCTTTGGTCGCCCTAAGTTGGCGGGGGTATGCCCAGACGTGGGTCCCTTGCTCACTTTGCCACTGGATTCAAGCAAGCCTGGCTGATGACGGCTGAAATGCCAGAAACCGGTCCTAGGATGCTTGTTTCCTGTCCAGGGAAGACATGGCTTGGCAGTTCGGGCTGGACTGTTCCCATGAGGCACAGGGTCAGACTGATTTGCATATGGCCATGTCTGAACTGGGGTGGTGGAGTGAGCTAAAGAATGATGATGGATTAAACCCAGATCAGTTGACTGGGGTGAGTGTTTGATTGGCTCAAGCGTTCCGTCCATCATCCCCTTTGTATTGCTTTGGTCGCCCTAAGTTGGCGGGGGTATGCCCAGACGTGGGTCCCTTGCTCACTTTGCCACTGGATTCAAGCAAGCCTGGCTGATGACGGCTGAAATGCCAGAAACCGGTCCTAGGATGCTTGTTTCCGGTCCAGGGAAGACATGGCTTGGCAGTTCAGGCTGGACTGTTCCCATGAGGCACAGGGTCAGACTGATTTGCATATGGCCATGTCTGAACTGGGGTGGTGGAGTGAGCTAAAGAATGATTATGGATTAAACCCAGATCAGTTGACTGGGGTGAGTGTTTGATTGGCTCAAGCGTTCCGACCATCATCCCCTTTTGTATCGCATCAACATTCTTGTGTCAGGAGAATAGCCATGGGAATTTTTATGCCAGAATACAATGAAGGGAAACCACTGGTTAGTAACTGCATAATGTGAAAAGTCTTCTGAAAATAAGAAAGTGAAAATAAATAATAAACAGGGCGATCATATTTATTGTGTAACAAATTGGCTGCACATGTGTCCCATCGATATGTTTTAAAACTGAGAATTATAAGGGAAAATGGAAGCACATAATATTTGCCAACATTTAAAAAATAAAACAGGGAAAAGTGAAAAAAAAAACATGATTTAGTGGAGTTCATTTTTTTTTCATTGAGTGATATCTTCATGTAGATTGCAGCAACTGCATTTCAAATGCATGCCACGTCTGCGGCAGAAAACATTTTAATTCGGGGGATACAGCAAACAAAAAATCAAATTTTTAGTGACATTGAGGGTAATAAGAAAGGAATAAAGATAATAAACTTATATCAAATTTGGAGAGCAATTCCAAGTTCTGTTGCACAGCAATCCTCTCATCTAAACTGAAACTAAATATCATTCTGTTGGTTGTGTCTCTTTACTTTGATCTCTCTAAAGTATTTTGCTTTGTGCAGGCCATGTAGTGTTGAAAACGACATGGATGATGACGGGTGGATTTGCAAGCCTCTTACGCCGCCGGTGCCTTACTTTTTATGACACTGAGCAGAGTGCAGATTCATATCTATGAGGCCACGTAAAGCCAATTTGAATGGCTTTTCATGGTCTCATAGATATGGTGTAAGGCATGGGTACTCACAAACTTTCTCTCGGGGGCCAAATTTACTGTGTGGTTTGTGGCCGAGGGCCGCACCGGTGGGGGCGGGGTCAGTGGGGAAGGGGGGCGGGGCTAGAGCAACAAAAAAAACTATGATCATGAGGTTGAACACAGGCCCCTGCAGCGGACGCCTTCGTCCACTGAGCCACCAGACCCGGCATACACACATCTCTCTCTCTCTCTCTCTCTCTCTCTCGTCTGTCTCCCTCCCTCTCTCTATCTCTCTCTCCCTCCCTCTCTCTCTCCGTCTCCCTCCCTCTCTCTGTCTCCCTCCCTCCCTCTCTCTCTCTCTCTCTCTCCCTCTCTCCCCCTCTCTCTCTGTCTCCCTCTGTCTCACTCACTCTGTTTGTCTCCCTCCCTCTCTCTCTCTCTCTCTCTGTCTCCCTCCCTCTCTCTCTGTCTCCCTCCCTCCCCCTCTCTCTCTGTCTCCCTTCCTCTCTCTCTCTGTCTCCCTCCCTCTGTCTCCCTTCCTCTCTCTACCTCTCTCTCCCTCCCTCTGTCTCCCTCCCTCTGTCTGTCTCTGTCTCCCTCTGTCTGTCTCTGTCTCCCTCCCTCTGTCTGTCGCCCTCCTCCCTCTGTCTGTCGCCCTCCTCCCTCTGCCTGTCGCCCTCCTCCCTCTGTCTGTCTCCCTCCCTCTGTCTGTCTCCCTGTCTGTTGCCCTCTGTCTCCCTCTCTCTGTCTCCCTCTGTTTCCCTCTCTCTGTCTCCCTCCCTCTGTCTCTCTCTCTCTCTCTCTCCCTCTGTCTCCCTCTGCCTGTCTCCCTCTCTCTGTCTCCCTCTTTCTCTGTCTCCCTCTCTCTCTGTCTCCCTCTCTCTCTGTCTCCCTCTCTGTCTCCCTCCCTCTGTCTCCCTCTGTCTGTCTCCCTCCCTCTCTCCCTGTCTCCCTCCCTCTCTCTCTGTCTCCCTCCCTCGATCTCCCTCTGTCTGTCTCCCTCCCTCTATCTCCCTCTGTCTGTCACCCTCTGTCACTCTCCCTCCCTCTGTCTCCCTCTGCCTCCCTCCCTCTGTCTCCCTCCCTCTGTCTCCCTCCCTCTGTCTCCCTCCCTCTCTGTCTCCCTCCCTCTGTCTCCCTCCCTCTGTCTCCCTCTGTCTCCCTCCCTCTGTCTCCCTCCCTCTCTGTCTCCCTCCCTCCATCTCTGTCTCCCTCTGTCTGTCTCCCTCTGTCTGTCACCCTCCTCCCTCTGTCTGTCTCCCTCTGTCTGTCGCCCTCCTCCCTCTGTCTGTCTCCCTCTGTCTGTCGCCCTCCTCCCTCTGTCTGTCTGTCTCCCTCTGTCTGTTGCCCTCTGTCTGTCGCCCTCCTCCCTCTGTCTGTCGCCCTCCTCCCTCTGTCTGTCTGTCTCCCTCTGTCTGTTGCCCTCTGTCTCCCTCTCTCTGTCTCCCTCTGTTTCCCTCTCTCTGTCTCCCTCCCTCTGTCTCCCTCTGTCTCTCTCTCTCCCTCTGTCTCCCTCTGTCTCTCTCTCTCCCTCTGTCTCCCTCTGTCTGTCTCCCTCTCTCTGTCTCCCTCCCTCTGTCTCCCTCTTTCTCTGTCTCCCTCTCTCTCTGTCTCCCTCTCTGTCTCCCTCTGTCTCCCTCTCTGTCTCCCTCCCTCTCTCTGTCTTCCTCTCTCTGTCACCCTCTGTCACCTCACCCCGCGTGTGTGTCAGCCCGGGCTGAGACAGCTTCCCGGGAACACACACAGCCGCACCTGAGTACTTCACAGGTCTTTAAAAGACCATTCACTTGTTAATGAGGCTTTGTTGTATTTCACCTCTTCTTAGCGCCCCTGCATCTCCACTCAGAGTGGCGATGCAGGGGTGCTAAGAAGAGGTGAAATACAACAAAGCCTCATTAACAAGTGAATCGTCTTTTAAAGAATCGCCCTGCCCCCATAGAGCAGAGTCTCTGAGTCCGCGCTGCTGCAACCGGCGGTGTTTGCTGACACTTTAAAAAAACACAGGTACGATGTCTGCAAGGTCCGCGGGCCGCCAAGGAAGGCTTGCCGGGCCGCTGGCGGCCCGCGGGCCGTACTATGAGTACCCGTGGTGTAAGGCAATGCAGTGCAAGTTGCTGCGTTGCCTTACACTGCATCAGGGAGGAGATCCATAGGTGTTGCGGTGGGTGTTCCCTTGCAACACCCATGGGTTTTGACCCTTTTAGACCTGGCTTTTGTTGGTGTGGTCTATCCTAACCTTTTTGGTTGGCGACCTCATGTTTTGACCTTGTTTTGCTAGCCTTAGGGCTTAGGCGCGGTAGGCACTGCCGTGCAGTGTCAAAGCACTGTGCTCATCATGTACATACTGAGGAGCGGTGTATATATGATTGGCCGGTTCGAGTTAGCTGTAAGTCCCTTGCCATGGGGTAAGACCTATACCAGGGGCATGTATCTCGAATGAGTCTCCGTGGGTTCACCATACTGGTTGTGGCATCCACAGAGGTAGCTCATCAATTGTACTGTTACTCGACTTGGCATTTACAAAGCTGCATTCAAAGGTTCTGCATGTCTCATGCTATATCAGAGTTCTCCCTGGTGACGGGGTGCAGTTTTGGGAACAGGTTGGGCAGGTGTGTGTATGCGTTACCTGCAAGCTTCTGGGAGAGGATGTAGCCTAACGGCTAGTGCGGTCGACCTCAAAGCTGGAGAACTGGGTTTGAGTCTTGGCAGGGACACTCAACATCCTGTGATTCTGGGCAAAGCGCTTAATCTCCCTGTGCCTGACAAAATGAATGTGTCCATCTGTAATGCCACTGGTGCTCATGTAAAGCACTCGAATACCTTTGGGTCAAGTTTGCGCTATATAAAACTCCGGAAAAAAAAAGAGTTGCGAGTGAAACCGGATGGTGTGTCCGGCACGAGGGGGCCTCCTTCCCACATTGGATTAGCATGAGGGGACATAGGGAAAGTCTATCTAGCATTATTTCCCATGGGCAGAATAGAAACAGTATGATGTTTGGTATCAATGAGTTTGTAATGGCAACTCCTTTCCAGTAGTGGGAGTGGATTCGACATTACGGTGATCGAAATGTCACTTTGGGAAAGAGGGCATTTCGATGTGCGTGGTTCTGTGTGCCTGGAGGCCTGCCTCCTAATTCACAACTGGGTTTTAGGGGTATAGCGACATCTGTGCATTCCTGATAGAGGGCCATAAACCAGGGGTTCACAGAAAACTGAGGACTTCTGACTCTGAATGGCCTTTCTTGGATGGAATTGGGACCTGCATTCCAAAGGGCAGGGTCTTGGCCCGACGGAAGATTGTGATCATACCTCTAGGGGTAGGATGGCAGACAAGACAAAATTTAGAGTGGGCCTGTGCACTTCAAAGGTGGCCTTTTGAACTGATTGTATCTTCAAAGGCCATGGTGAATATAACTACTGGGGCTTTGGCCTCCGAAAGTAGACAATTTTGGATTTTGAACCGTACTACGCTAGATCGATACTGGGACATTGACATGAGGAATCATTAGGCAGGAGGGACTGTTATCAGACTCTCCGCAGACTTGCGGTGGCTTGGAGCTTGTCGTGCTCCAAGTAGGGGGCTATCACTTGGTTGATTTTGCCTGGACGTTGCTTGCCTGCAGCTAGTGCCAACTGTCGTGGCCTGGGTCTTGGAGTACTCTCCTGAGCCAGGAGCTGAGACTTTTTTCAGCCTCCAGATCGGAGGACGGCAGTGTCTGACATCACAGCCTCTGTCCGAGGTCCTTGGCTCCCTCTCCTTGAACCCAGGCCACAGGATGCTTTGTTTTGGAAAACATTGTGACGAGACCCAAGGGGTTTTGTGTGCCTTATGTGCCCCTGCAGCTGACTGCCGGGGGTCTATGGCGGGTCACACCTTTGCTTGAGGGGAAAACATTTCTCCAGAAGGGGAGTGCGCCAGCTTCCTGGGTTGAAACCTTTGACCTACAGGGGGATAGTGATCTTACCCACATGCAGATGCTGTCGGAGGTCTTATCCGGATGGACACAACTAAGTAAGAGTTTCTTTCTATGTTAAGAGGTTATGACTGTCTAGTTAACAGGGCACCAGCAAGGGCAACATGTATCTCTATCTGGTAGAGTTAGAAGACTGAGGGGCTGAGTCACGAGGTGTAGTCAGGGACTCATGACTGGTTGAACTTCTTGCAGTGGGAAAGTCCAACAATTGCATATAACTGTAAAGTGTATATACAATGTGTGTTTTCTTGTGATTTCAATAGAGAAGTTTGACAATTGCTTATCTCATTTGATTTCATGCAAGTGTGTAATACAGAGACAAGTGTTTTTATACATATGGTGTGGTCTATTTTTGTGGCGAATGCAGTGTGTTGCGAGTGGAGGTGTTGTGCCAACGCTTTACACTCTAGCCATAAGGATAAGCCTGACTGCTCGAAGCCAAGCTACCAGAGGGTAAGCACAGGGTATCGGACAAGTGTATCATACTCATCCTATTTGGAATGGTGGGTTCTGGCTGGCTTCGATGTGTCTTAGCCAGCCTGAAACCGATGGGTCTAACAGACGCATTCCCAGATTTACAAGGATCTGTGAAGCTGGGAATGTGTCAAAACTGTATGCCTTCCCAGAGCAGGCATAAGGAGGAGAACTATCCAAGTCCTATCTGAAAGTCTGCCAGACTTTGCAGGAGATAGGACATGACTCGTGGCGCCGTACACGGTGGCAACAGAGCTACAGAGACCCTGGATCTTGATGCGCCTACAGATGCTTCTCGTGTGATTCCTGCTTCAAAGGAATATGTAATGAACTCTACCTCTTGGAAGAAGTGTGGAACTAAGAACCACTGGACTGTGACTTGATTTATGTATTTGAAGCACGCCGCTCACGGTCAGATCAGGAGATATACGCAACGATCCATGAATGAGACAGAAAACAAATATCTTTCAACCTAAAACGAATTTTGATTTGAAAGGCGACACAGCTTACTTTGTACCTGGAGTTTTTCTCGTGTTCGTAGTGGTTCAGATCATTGGCCCTGATGAAGCCTTTTGTAAGGTGAAACGCGTTGGCTGCACTTTTTTGGAAATATATCTTAAAGAAAAGTTCTGCATCAACACTCAAGACTTTCGATCATCTGGATATTCTAAATATGTATTCCAGTTGCCTCTCTTTTTTGTATATAAATACTTGCATGATAGACTCAGTCTATACCAGCCTACACAACTGCTTAGATGGTCAAATCAAGCTTTGCTAAAAACCCATTATATCCTCACTTCCAGATTTGGTGGCAGATCATTTTCACATCTTGTCCCACTCAACTGTAATAAACTTTCTTTTCAAATCTGGACATGCCAAAATCTTTCAAAATGTAAAAAACTTCTAAAATGGTGGATGTTTTGGTTGGTCTACCTGCACTAGCCTTTTCTGGTTGCAAAGCGCCAAGATACACCTTCGGGTGTGAGTCGTTTGCGCTGTATCAAATGCCTTTAACATAACATAACGTAATATAACATAACATAATAACACAACAAGGAACTAATCACAGAACTGGGAAAAAGAAGGCACACTACCAGGCATACCAGTACATCATGCCCTTCCCATTTTCATACATGGTTATGTGTTACTCAGAATTCTGGTTATAGTAACCTGAGATGTTTCCCGTAAGAGATATGTAGGTTCTTTAAAAAAAAAAGAGCATAATCTTTCAGAGGGTATGTTCTCAGTAAATAAAAAGATATGGACCCCATAATAAGACTATAAAATTTGTCACTGACTAAGGTTCGTGGTTTGGCTATCGGGCTTGGTGTTTGAGGTATTTGAGAGTAGTTTTGGATAGGCTGGTGTGGCGAATTAGATCTCTGATGTGTTGTTTTATGTATCCTGAAATCTGGTTTGCTATGAAGCTTTCTTTGTTGTAAGTTTAGTGGCCATAATAAGATCATGTGACGAAAAATGTTTAGGCTATTAGTCTTATGAAACAGATTGAATATGGGACAGCCACACTGCATTACTTAACAGAAAGCATGACAGTAAGATGTCACACTAGGTATAAAAAGTGGGCTACATCATAATGAGTAAGGAACACTTTTGGGAGCACTAAACACATTTATGAGCAAAATGACTTTTAGATGCAAAATTCCTATGTGCATAGTGAGAAGGAATGTGGTATGACATTTAGAAACAAAGTCACTGTTAGACCTGTCAGCCTTAGGGTGGTCATCCACCAAAGTTTTTTTGCCTCCTTCCTCCATTTTTCCTGATCTTGTTTTTGCTGGCATTAGGACTCTGCACAGTTTACCACTGCTAACCGGTACTAAAGTGCTTGTGCTCTCTCTTTTAACAATAGTAATATTGGCTTATCCCCAATTGGCATATTAAATGTACTTATAAGTTCCCAGTAAAGTGGTACTACATGAGCCAGGAACTGTAAATTAAATGTTAGTAGTGGACCAGCAGCACTGGTTGTTCTAGCCCTTTAAACATGCCTCAGGCCTGCCACTGCAGAGCCTAAGTGTGCAGTTTTAAACTGCCATTTCAGCTTGGCAAAACAAACCTCTTGCCAGGCGCAAACCTTTCTTTTAAATACATGTACGTCACCCCTAGGGAAGGCCCTGGAGAGCTCAGAGGGCAGGGTGCAATGTATTTAAAAAGCAGGACATGTACTTTTAAGTTTTACATGTCCTGGTGGTGAAAAATTCTTAAATTAGTTTTTCAGTACTGCAAGGCCTATTTCTCCCATAGGGTAACATTGGAGTTGCCTTATTACATTTTATATGAGTAATTTCCAAATGGGAAGAGATGACCAGTTCATGTTTGGTGTCTCTGGAAGAACAATTTAAACTCCTAACTTATAGTGGTCAGGTTTTAGATTGCAATTCTGAAAATGCCACTTTTAGAAAGTTGTCATCTTCTTGGCCTAGCCATTTAATGCCTGTAGCCCGACTCTGGTCATATGACTGGGTGTTGCTAATAGTTAAGCTTTATGTATTCCTCCTAGACTGTCACACAGAATAGGCAGCCTAGTGGTGCCTGGATTGGCCATCACTGGCAGGAAGGGATGAAGGAGCTGGGCACAGTGCAACTTACACCTGAATAGGCTATGTTCTGCATCCACACAACGGGCTGCATTCTGTAGATAGTCTAGAGCCAGGACAGGGAAGGCAAGTTGCTTGGGGACTTCAAAGGGAAACCTCTAGAAGCTACTTCCCCACTTCAAAGGCACAACTAGGTATAAATACTGGGCCTCAGACACAAACTCTTCAGTACTCTTCTGGACCTGTGGATACTCTTCCAGGAAGAAGGACTGCTGTGCTGCTGAAGGACTGCTACTCTGCTGGGCTGCACTCTGCTGGGCTCCTGCTTTGTTGTGTTGACCTGATGCCTTCTGCCCCCTTTCCTAGTTGAGAAGGACTGGGCCTGCATATCTTGAACCCAGAGTGACTTCAAGGGCTTGTTGGCTGGCCTCCTAATCTAAAGACGCATGGACATACCAGGCTTCCAACAACCTTGCATCTGCATGTAGACTCTGCCATCTGTGTGTCTATCCTGCCAAGTGGAGCCACCCCAGACCTGGACCGTTGGAAGTGGACTTAAAGTGCTTTGTCAGTCTCTGTGGGTCCAGCGGAACTGATGCATCACCTCTGCTGCACAACACCAATGAGAACCGACTCACCTCTGCTATTGGTGTATTGGACCAGTCGCAAAGACGCGCATTGCTGCAGCAGCCGGCATCACCTTCAGAACCGCCGCTTCCAGGCACATCCTCTGCACAGACCTTCACATCTCTCGTCGGCAGCAGCCATGATGATGACGACGGACTCCGCATCAGCCTCACAGCTCCTCATAACCAATGCATCACCCAGACTGCGCAACACACTCCAACTCTGGACTTCACATCGCAAGCCCTCGTCATTGGGATCCTTGACATCAATGCAACAGGACCTCACACAACAACCGCCCCATATCTCGGAACCGACACTTCACTTTGGATGAGCGACGCATCTTTGACATGGATCCACGCTAAGCTCTGCAAACCATGTTTAATGTACTATTTTCAGCGGGCCTAACTTGGTCCTTGTAGCCAGCCAACACTCCATCACGGTCGGCCTGAACTTGTGACTTTGTCCAGGTACAGCACAACCAGATTGCTACGCTTGGGGCTTTCTGCCTTTTGGTGCTATTTTTCCTAAAACCTTTAAAATTCAAAATCTGTGGTTCTACTAATTGAATTTTCATTGTTTGGTCTTGTTCTATTCATTAAAAATCACTCTATTTTTTCTAATCCTGTTGTGGGCTCCTTTTGTGGTGTGTTCCCACTATGTTACTGTTTGAAGTGTTGCTTCTGAGTTAAGCCTGACTGCTCTGTGCCAAGCTACCCGAGGGTTGAGCATAGGTTAATTTAAGTGTTGCCAGTTACTTCACCCTGAGAAGTATTGCGGATCCTGATTGAGAAGGGTTTCACCTCACTCAACCAGTAACCCAATTTCTCACAGTCACATATAGGTGCGAAATCAATTTAGGTACAAAATCACCCTTGGTGCAACTTTAGCAGGAGTGTGAAGGCACTTTTAGGAACACAAATTACATTTACGACTAACAAAATCACACTTGGCGCAACATCAGCAGCTTCATAATCCATTCATTGCAAAGGGAAGCACTCCTTCAGCACGGGGACTAACATACCTAGGGGAATATTTATCAAAGGTTTTGCGTCACCCTTGCACCACGCAATAAGGTGCAGGTCGAAACTTGAAGGGCTATACCAAGCCACGCAGGGCCACCTTGCATGGCCCTTCATGGCTTGGTAAATCTGGAGTAACGCAATGCAATGCAGGTCGCTGCTGTGCGTTACTCTGCTCCAGGGAGGTGATCCATGGGTGGATCATAGGTGTTCCCAGGCATGCACCCAAGGATTTTGGAGTATTCCCAGATTTACTATGAGTGGTAGACCTGGAAATGAGTCAAAATAGTATGCTTTCCAAGGGGAGGCATAATAAGGAGCAATATCTTTATAGTGCCTTGTTGTTTCCTCTTCCTACGTACGCTGCATTCTTCAGCACACATAGAAAGAGGAAAATACCTGAAAGGATTGCTTTTTTTACAGGAAGGTGTACCTTCCTGCACAAAACAATCCTGCCTGCAACGCAGGCAACGCTGCACAATAGTGCAAGAGTGCCTGAGTTGGCGCTATACAGCATATAGTGTATCAGCGCCTGCAGAAGACAGGAATGCACCATATAATGTTAAATGCAGAGCATTCCTGCCCTCTCCCTGTCAAGCAACGCAGAGCAACAAGGTGTCTTGCTGTGACTCATTGCGTAACATGAAGCCCTCTGAGCCCACGCCTGATTTTGGTACACACAGATATAGCCAGACCTAAGAAACGATTTAATTGACACATCAAAGCTTTAAGCAAAGTTTCAGTAGAGGGAACGACATACCCTTTTATCATACCCTTAAACGCTCTTTTATTACAAATTTGTCCCTCATATTTTCGGTTATTTCTTTACTTATTTCCAACATAAAATAACTGTTTTCGTATATATGAATCCTATGTATTTTCTTTTTTCCAGCCCTGAATTTAACATTCAAAGCGGGGCCTGTGAGGCAATTTCAATCAAGAGCTTAAACAAACAACTACTTCACTTGGTTGACGTCCTATATACATCAGTTCTCTGCCTCGCTCCAGCGCCCAATATGTCACGCAACGGTGAATAAATTGTGCTCGTCTGTGTTAGAAGACGCTGATCTGCACCTGAAATCTCCAAATAAATGTATTATCTGGTGATAGCGTGTCCAAGCGCACTCCTGTAAACGGATAATGTCATGCCCAGAGATAAAAGCATTTGAGGTATTCTGTATTTTCACTTCCTGGACAGCTGCAAAGTAATTATAAAAATCAATTAGCTAGGCAACTCAGGTGTGTCAGGTGGGACCATCTGAAGAGGCAGTCGTGGCTGCAAGATAAATTAGCAGCAACAATATCTATGTGGTGCGAGCATGATGGCGTGACATTTACTCACTGAGAGGCTCGTCCGCTGAGACAATTGAAATTCTACAAATATGCTAAGCTGCCCGGAAAGGTGTCATCTCATACAAAGGCTTGAAGAATATCAAAAGGGGCTCGCACGGCTTATTTGATCTACCAATGCAAACAAGGTTGCTTTGACATCTATAAGAGAGGAGTTTGAAGAATGACGGGACCGCACGTGGATTTCATGGCGGATCTAAATTTCAAACAAGATGGCGGCGATGGAATCTGTAAAGCAGCTGAGGTTGCTGCCAAGGGGCGTGCCACCCAGACCCCGCTAAGCGCGTCTTACTTAGTGAATATTTGGCAACGTTGAGGGCAGCCGCGGTCGGTGGTAGGAGTGCTGCCGGGCGGTGACGTGGGGAGGGGGAGGGGCAGGGTGGGGGTAGTAAACTATGGATTACGGAGGTTTACAGGTAAGTAAACATATAAATAAATAAAACGAATTTCGTTGCGCGCACTGCATTCCCAAATGCGATGCAGTGCACGCAACGAAATTCGTTTTATTTATTTATATGTTTACTTACCTGTAAACCTCCGTAATCCATAGTTTACTACCCCCCATCCTGCCCCTCCCTCTCCCCACGTCACCGCCCGGCAGCACTCCTACCACCGACCGCGGCTGGTTGAGGGATACAACTGGAATCCTTGATTTGGGAGGGGTGGGACGGGTCAATTCACCGTATCAATTAAAACAAGAGTTCTTCAAGAATGTTTACCACGAGATTATGCTCGAGTCAAAATTCCCGGGGTCACCTTTCAGAGAGTATTGAAATTCCCCATGAAGGCTGTTGTTGCTTGTAGCCTGGTGAATGACTGTTTTAGCAGATGTGTTCTGCTTGTCATATTATTCAGTTTATTTATATCAGCCATTCCGCAGGCTTTATGCTTCACAAAGAATGCTCTTTGTAGCACAGTCAAATGCTCAATATAGGGCAAAACACAAACAGCAGCGAACCATGGGCCGTAATGCAAGCAGGGTAAATGGGCCGTCCTGCCCCCGATATACCAGCATTACCTCCTCGTCACAGTCATTAACGCATGAGCAATAGCTCCTCCCACAGAACTTACAAGCAAAACTCCCTTAGCCCAAGTCAAAAAGGAAGATCATCCTGGAGTCATTCTGAAGTCATCCGATGACTTCAGCCAGGCTATCCCTGTAATTATTTGGGGAAGTCATCCCAAGCCATCCTGAAGTATTCCCAGAGGAGGAAATATTTAAATGAGATGACTCCAGAGTCATCACTAAAACTACTGCAGGATGTTATTCGGATTACTTCCTTGGAAGAAGTGTGATTATCTCCAACTATTACAGGATGACTCCAGGTCAGCAACGGGATGAGAGCAAATTACTTCAGAATGACTCTAGGACAACTAGGGGATGAGAGCAGATTACTTCACGATGAACACTGACTGCCGACCGGACGATAATAACAGGACTGTGTCCCCAGAGATACAACCATCAGGCACTTATCATGGTAGTTCAAGAAATTAGGGAACTAAGGGCTGTTTAGATAGGTCCAGCGTACATGCCCTATCAATATTTTAAACAAAAAGAAGTACGCTGTTCCTCAACATGTGCAAGTCAGACCTACAAAATGTAGGTCAGTGTGCAAGTACTGTCCCAGGCACCCAAGAAAAGGGGGGAAAGAACCCCTTTCGGAACTAGGGCCCTCACACACCCAGCAAGCTAGGTGTCATGCTTCATCATATGGGCCTGCTCCTCGTCGGGTCGGCGCTGCAATACCCGACGGGCACCCATGAATGGGGCTCTTTGCCAGAGATCTTTTATTCCTGCCGTATGGGTGCTGTGGGTGTGAGGGGCCTAGTGTATGTGTAGATGTGTTGATTTAGTGAAATTAAAACAAGTAGGGAATCCTTTCGGAACAATTTTAATCTGGGGGGGATCCCTGCCTGGTTAAAAATAAAGATAAGGAGAGGCGACTGTCAGGCTATCAAGAGTCAAGAGGCGCTCTGCTCCTAGATGGTCGACATGTTTCACGCCTATCTGTCTTAAGGATCAGGCGGCGTTTCTTCAGGACCGTGACTAAAACTATCTACAACTAATGGTGTATGCCACTAAATAATATAAAACTGTGGTTTGGTACCAATTTACCTACTACCACGAAGGTGCAGCATATTACCTGTGGGCAATGGGACAAACCTGCATGAAAGAACGTGAGAAAACAATAGTTTATGGTAATGCCCAAATGGTGCTGACTGCATGTCAATTGATGAGGGGTTAATAGCCCCATACAATTTATTCATTGTATTGAAATGCCGGCGGTCAAAAGTTTATATAAAAACAGAAAGCAACAAACAATAGGAGAAGAAGAGGAAGCAACAGAGGGACTCTCGTTATTACTTGGTAAGTGACATCATAAGTATGTGATAAAACATGCCATTGTGAGCGGTGGTGAACTTAGCTCTAGGACTCACCTAAAATTGGTGAACATTTCGCCCCATCTGCTTCAGCACAAATAATGACATCTATATTAGGTTGTCTAATCAAAATTGGGAGGCAAGCATGTTTATGGAAGGTTAGAGGCAGGTCTTGTACTGTCTGCTCGCAGAAAAACAGACCCAACTCTCTGGGACCTCGTCCGGTAAAGAGAGCGTAAGGGAAGTGTGTCAGGGCAGTTACGAAGCAACCCCTGAGCAAGCCCTCTTTACCCCATGTCGTAGCGGAGTAAGAAGGTACAGGGGGCGTGGCGCGGGTACCTAATTCCCACATACCAGTCCCAAAACCCACCGGGTTCACGCAGCTGGTCTCTGTGTGAAAAAAGGCCCGCTCCTCCGCCCACCACAGATTGGGGTAATAAGAGAGATAGAGCGAGCGAGTAAGGCCCAGGGGGTAGATTCAGTAATTACGCCACAGACCAAACCACCATCAAAGCTACCCGCTTACCTTAGTCTAGTCGTCACAGGGTGCTGGGTTTTCATTCTTTAAAAGCTAACCATGGGCCGTAATGCAAGCAGGGTAAATGGGCCGTCCTGCCCCCGATATACCAGCATTACCTCCTCGTCACAGTCATTAACGCATGAGCAATAGCTCCTCCCACAGAACTTACAAGCAAAACTCCCTTAGCCCAAGTCAAAAGGAAGATCATCCTGGAGTCATTCTGAAGTCATCCGATGACTTCAGCCAGGCTATCCCTATAATTATCTGGGGAAGTCATCCCAAGCCATCCTGAAGTATTCCCAGAGGAGGAAATATTTAAATGAGATGACTCCAGAGTCAGCACTAAAACTACTGCAGGATGTTATTCGGATTACTTCCTTGGAAGAAGTGTGATTATCTCCAACTATTACAGGATGACTCCAGGTCAGCAACGGGATGAGAGCAAATTACTTCAGAATGACTCTAGGACAACTAGGGGATGAGAGCAGATTACTTCACGATGAACACTGACTGCCGACCGGACGATAATAACAGGACTGTGTCCCCAGAGATACAACCATCAGGCACTTATCATGGTAGCCTTTAAAATTTAAATACTTGTGCGTCGACAGCAGGAATTTGAAATATCTCAGATCAAGGGCTCTTCATTGCCTCTGTGTTCCTGCGTCTTCTTCACATCCCCATTTGCCCTGAAGAAGTTCATTTTATGTATGAACGAAACGCGTTGGCTGGAATTTGCACATTTTGATATTGAAAATAAAGGATTCATAAACCACTATACAAAATGAACATTTGGATTTATTGAAGAAAACTCTTTGGTAGTGCACCGCTCCACTATTTTCACAGTTTTCTCTCTGCTTGGCAGCTGGCATCCAACAACGGCAGGTGCAGGAGCTGTATGTGCACACCCAATTATACTATCCATTACAATTTCTTAAACAAGAAAAGGAATAAAGCAGGGAGGTGCGGTTACTCAGATCCGCCGTTGCTCATTCATTCTCTATATTCACGATGAATCCATGACAACTAGCTGATGAGGGAAGATTACCTCATGATGACGCCAGGACAACTAGGGGATGAGAGCAGATTACTTCATGATGCCCCTATGATAATTAAGGAATGGGAGCAGATTGTTCCCAATGAGTTTACGACAACTTCAGGATGTGTTTGTATTACTACACAATGAATCAATGAGTACTTCAGGGTGTGGTTTTAATATTTCAGGTTTATTCCACAAGGACTACTGGATAGGTTTTTACTACTCCATATGCAATCCAATATGATTCAAAACCATACAGGCCCGACATATTGTTGTGGTAAAATTACAATTCTACTGAGTTTATCACCAAAAGCACTAATTGTGATTACCATAAATGTAGATTTCATTGCTGAATAACATGCTGTAAGGGTTGTGTTAAATGTCAGCCTATTTAAATCTGCATATTTTGCACCAGCTTTCAGTGAAGTAAATGGTATCACTTAATAAAGTCATACCACTTACCTCTAAATTGAAACAATCATGTTAAATGTATGGAATTCCACTTATGCACGCTGAACATTACCTTTTGCATCTACAATTCTTTAACAGGGACCAGAATGAACTAACACCATGCCTTCAATCCGTGTATCTCAGTATTACTAATCATCCCCTCTTTTAGTTCTTGCCAGATGTGTGAGAGCAGTGATAGGTAAATTGTAATGGCAGTGAGAAAGGAGAATATTGAGGAGCCATTAGTGAGAGGGTGTAGGTACTCATTTTTAGTGGATGTCATATGACTTCTGGGTTGTGCGACTGGGTAATATTTTCAGTTGGAGAGGGTGATGGATGTGAGTTTTTTCGTATATGGCTTTAGGTGGGAGGCTGGTCAGCTGTGAACAGATGTGTGTGCAAGTTTCTGTGACTATGGTAGTGCGATATACGAAAAGCAATGTGAGTTTTTTTTTAAGTGGCCACTGTGAGTAGGGAACACAAAATGCTAATGAAAGTGAGCGATTTGAGTGGTCAATCAGAAAAAGGGGGAGGAGGAGGATTGGGCTAGGTTCACCCTCCTGTGTGATCAGAATACATCAAAAAGAATCCGTAGGTGACGGATCAAAAGAACCTAGCCAAGAAACAAGGGCGGGTTCACCAATTGGGGTGAAGGCCACCTCTACTGGTAGAAAAGAAAAATGTCTTTTCTTGTGTCCCCTCACTCACCCAGGGTTGCCCCTAGGTGACATGCTTCATCATTGGGGCCATCCCAAACATCTACTGATTGGGGCGTGCTGCGACTTGCGGATTTACGTAGGAGCACTTACTTTGTGAGGCTATGTGTCGTGCAGTGTAGGGGGAGTGGTGTAAGTGATGTTTTAAAAATTACCTAACTAGTGAGCTATTGTTTTATTCCTGCTCCTAGTTGGTAAGGATAAAAGGGGTTAATAAAAGGGAAATGTAACTGTTATGTAATTATAATCCCTTGTATTATGTCAACATGTTTCAAGGTATCCCCTAAACCTTTTCTTCAGGACAACAAAGGGACCAGCCCTTTGTGTACCACTCCGTGCCGGACCTATAATAAAGTGAAGTGAAAAATTATTAATGCACACCTATTGTGTGAGCATTGGGAAAAATATATACATACGGTTGCTTCTGAACAAGTAGTAATTATTTTTTGGCAAAAGTGCGCCTCATGGTCTGTCTGGGTGGAGGGGCCTGTAGAAACCTGTGCTCAGCAACCCTCCGTCAATACGACCTATTTAGTCCCAAGGCAGACCGCATCTTGAGTGGTCAGCATAGACCGATGCCTATCAAAAAGGAGTGGTCAGTGGGTGTTTGAAACTGGTGTGAATAGGTGGCGTTCAGTAGTTTAGGGAGAAACTCAAGAGCCTCTGTGCGATGTGAGCGATGATGCATTGTTAAGATTACGGACTGTGAGTATCTAAGGAAAATAGATGTGTTGCCAGTTGCTGTGGGTGTTTCGCGTAGAGTGTTGTGGAGTGGTGAGGCGTAGAGTGACAGAGAGGTGGTGGGGCGTAGAGTGACAGAGTGGTGGTGGGGCGTAGAGTGACAGAGCGGTGGTGGGGCATAGAGTGACAGAGCGGTGGTGGGGCGTAGAGTGACTGAGCGGTGGTGGGGCGTAGAGTGACAGAGCAGTGTAGTGTAGAATGGAGTGGCATATACTAGAGTGGAATGGCATAAAGTGTTGTGGAGTGGAGTTGTGGACGTAGAGCGACGTGGAGTGGTGGGCGTAGAGCAATGTGGAGTGGTGGGCATAGAGCAACGTGGAGTGGTGGGGCGTAGAGCGACGTGGAGTGGTGGGGCGTAGAGCGACATGGAGTGGTGGGGCGTAGAGCGACGTGGAGTGGTGGGGCGTAGAGCGACGTGGAGTGGTGGTGGGGCGCAGAGCGACGTGGAGTGGTGGTGGGGCGCAGAGCGACGTGGAGTGGTGGTGGGGGGTAGAGAGATGTGCAGTGGTGGTGGGGGTAGAGTGACGTGGAGTGGTGGTGCGGCGTAGAGCGACGTGGAGTGGTGGTGGGGCGTAGAGCGACGTGGAGTTAGTGGTGGGGCATAGAGCGACAGAGTGGTGGTGGGGCGTAGAGCGACAGAGTGGTGGTGGGGCATAGAGCGACAGAGTGGTGGTGGGGCGTAGAGCGACAGAGTGGTGGTAGGGCATAGAGCGACAGAGTGGTGGTGGGGCAGAGTGAGAGTGGTGGTGGGGCATAGAGTGACAGAGGGGTGGTGGGGCGTAGAGTGACAGAGTGGTGGAGGGGCGTAGAGTTACAGAGCAGTGTAGTGTAGAATGGAGTGGCATAAACTAGAGTGCAATGGCATAAAGTGTTGTAGAGTGGAGTGTTGTGCAGTGGAGTGTTGTGCAGTGGAGTGTTGTGCAGTGGAGTGGAGTGCAGTGGAGTGGAGTGTTGTAGAGCGTTGTGGAGTGGAGGGGCGTAGAGCTTTGTGGAGTGGTGGGGCGTAGAGCGTTGTGGAGTGGTGGGGCGTAGAGCGTTGTGGAGTGGTGGGGTGTAGAGCATTGTGGAGTGGTGGGGCATAGAGCGACAGAGTGGTGAGGCGTAGAGAGACAGAGTGGTGGGGCGTAGAGCGACAGAGTGGTGGGGCGTAGAGTGACAGAGTGGTGGGGCGTAGAGTGACCGACGTAGAGTGACAGAGTGGTGGGGCGTAGAGCGTTGTTGGAGTGGTGAGGCATAGAGCGTTGTGGAGTGGTGGGGCGTAGAGCGTTGTGGAGTGGTGGGGCGTAGAGCATTGTGGAGTGGTGGGGCGTAGAGCGTTGTGGAGCGTAGAGCGTTGTGGAGTGGTGGGGCGTAGAGCGACAGAGTGGTGGGGCGTAGAGAGACAGAGTGGTGGGGCGTAGAGCGACAGAGTGGTGGGGCGTAGAGTGACAGAGTGGTGGGGCGTAGAGTGACAGAGTGGTTGGGCATAGAGTGACAGAGTGGTGGGGCGTAGCGTGACATTGCACAGAGTGGAGTAAAGTGTGCAGAGTGGCGTAGAGTAAAGAGGCATAGTGTGGGGTGCCGTAGCAAGGAGTTGTGTACAGTGGAATAGAGTAGAGTGGACTGGTATCGAGTAGAGAGCTGTAGAGTGGAGAGAAGCAGAGTAAAGTGGCATAGAGGGTAAACAGCCCTTACTACAAATCCGTCACCCTGCATGTTGTTACAACGCGGTCATTACAACGACAGTGTTGTAACAACGCATACCATTACCCCGCAAGGCGTAACAACGACTTGCGGAGGGGGGAGAAGGTGTTGGATTTTAAAATCCAACACCTTCCCTACTGTCCGCACAGACAGGAGTTGGAATAGTAAATTATACTATTCCAACATCCAGCGCCCCCCTCCGCAAGTAGTTGTTACGACTTGCGGGGTAATGGTATGCGTTGTTACAACACGGTCGTTGTAACGACCGCGTTGTAACAACATGCGGGGTGACGGCAAGCATAATAAAGAGGCATATTCGCATAGAGTAGATAGGAGTGTAGTGGCTTGGAGTGCAATAGTGAAGTAGCATAGAGTGAAGTGGTGTAGAGTAGAGTGCGTTGTGTGGAGTGAAGTAGGGTAGAGTGGCACTGTGTGGAGTGGCATCGCGGGACCTACAGTAGAGTAGTGGCGTAGAGTGGAGCAGAGTAGAACGGTGTAGAGTGCAGCGGCATCGAGTGATACAGAGTAGAGTGCAGTGGAGTAGAGTCCAATGGCATAGAGTGAAGTGGCGTAGAGTGGAGTGGCATAGAGTGCAGTGGTGTAGAGTGGAGTGGCGTAGAGTGGAGTGGCGTAGAGTGGCGTAGAGTGGAGTGGCGTAGAGTGGCGTGGAGTGAAGTAGTGCAGAGTAGAGAGGCATAGAGTGGCGTACAGTACAGTCGCATATAGAGGTACAGAGTAGAGCGCAGTGGTGTAGAGTGGCGCAAGCGTGGCGTAGAATGGAGAGGCAGAGTGGAATCGCTTACAGTAGCGTACAGTGGAATAGAGTGGACTCACAAAGATTGCATTGGCATAGAGTGGTATAGTATCGAATGTTGCAGACGGCAGCGGCGTAGAGTGCAGAACAGAAATAAAGGTAAAGGGATATAAGAGTTTTTAGAGTTCACGGAGGGTAGAGGTAGAGTTCAAGAAAAAAAATGTGCATATACATATATATGTATGTATACATATGTAAATAAATATTAATGTAAAAAATGAAAATCTAAGGGGAGTATAGCAGGTCCTCGCTCCCGAAAAACCCATTTCTATATATATATATACACATACATACACATATATAAACACACGTTTGTGTGCCTAGATACTTACACATGTGTGTGTGTGAGCGCACATATATATGTGTGTAGGTGTGTGGGTGTGAGTGCACATATTCACATAAGATTGGGTGTATACATATAAGGATAACAGTCTCTACAACAAATGAGTTGTAAAGGTACAATGATGTAAAACAACGTTCTGTTAAGTCCAATGCGCTGTATTACATGCATTGTATAGGTACGCATTTGAAACGCATTTGTTGTAAAATCTGCTATCTGGTGGTTGTGGACCATGGAATGCTGATGTACATGGTGAAGAATGGATATAGTCTGTGTAGCAGATGTACAAAAGTGGTGCTGAGAGTGGGTGTGGACCCTGGAGTGTGGAGGGTTGGTGTGCAGAGTAGAGTGCATGTGGAGGAGAGAAAGCGCGCACGTGGATGGTGGGGGTGAGAGCGCGCACGTGGAGGGTGAGAGAAAGCGCGCACGTGGAGGGTGGGGGAGAGAGAGCATGTGGAGGGTGGGGGAGAGCGCGCACGTGGAGGGTGGGGGAGAGAGAGCATGTGGAGGGTGGTGGAGAGCACGCATGTGGAGGGTGGGGAGAGCGCGCACGTGGAGGGTGGGGAGAGCGCGCACATGGAGGGTGGGGGAGAGTGCGCATGTGGAGGGTGGGAGAGAGCGCGCACGTGGAGGGTGGGGGAGAGCTCGCACATGGAGGGTGGGGGAGAGTGCACAGGTGGAGGGTGGGGGAGAGCGCACGTGGAGGGTGGGGGAGAGTGCACGTGGAGGGTGGGGGAGAGCACACGTGGAGGGTGGGAGAGCACGCACGTGGAGGGTGGGGGATAGCACGCATGTGGAGGGTGGGAGAGAGCACGCACGTGGAGGGTGGGAGAGAGCGCGCACGTGGAGGGTGGGAGAGAGCGCTCACGTGGAGGGTGGGAGAGAGCGCGCACGTGGAGGGTGGGAGAGAGTGCGCACGTGGAGGGTGGGAGAGAGCGCGCACATGGAGGGTGGGGGAGAGCACACACGTGGAGGGTGGGGGAGAGCACGCATGTGGAGGGTGGGGGAGAGCATGACATGGAGGTTGGGGGAGAGCGTGCACATGGAGAGACCACACGTGGAGGGTGGGGGAGAGACCGCACGTGGAGGGTGGGGGAGAGACTGCACATGGAGGGTGGGGGAGAGCGCGCACGTGGAGGGTGGGGGAGAGAGAGCACGTGGAGGGTGGTGGAGAGCACGCACGTGGAGGGTGGGGGAGAGCACGCACGTGGAGGGTGGGGGAGAGCGCGCACATGGAGGGTGGGGGAGAGTGCGCACGTGGAGGGTGGGGGAGAGCGCGCACGTGGAGGGTGGGGGACAGCACGCACGTGGAGGGTGGGGGAGAGTGCACACGTGGAGGGTGGGGGAGAGCACACGTGGAGGGTGGGGAGAGCGCATGTGGAGGGTGGGAGAGCGCGCACGTGGAGGGTGGGGGATAGCGCGCATGTGGAGGGTGGGAGAGAGCACGAACGTGGAGGGTGGGAGAGAGCGTGCACGTGGAGGGTGGGAGAGAGCGCTCACGTGGAGGGTGGGAGAGAGCGCGCACGTGGAGGGTGGGAGAGAGCGCGCACGTGGAGGGTGGGAGAGAGCGCGCACATGGAGGGTGGGGGAGAGCACACACGTGGAGGGTCGGGGAGAGCACGTATGTGGAGGGTGGGGGAGAGCATGACATGGAGGTTGGGGGAGAGCGTGCACATGGAGAGACTGCACGTGGAGGGTGGGGGAGAGACCGCACGTGGAGGGTGGGGGAGAGACCGCACGTGGAGGGTGGGGGAGAGACCGCACGTGGAGGGTGGGGGAGAGACTGCACGTGGAGGGTGGGGGAGAGCGCGCATGTGGAGGGTGGGGGAGAGCGCGCACATGAAGGGTGGGGGAGAGCGAGCACGTGAAGGGTGGGGGAGAGCGTGCACGTGGAGGGTGCGCACGTGAAGGGTGGGGGAGGATGCACACGTGGAAGGTGGGGGAGGGCACGCACGTGGAGGGTGGAGAGTAATATGCAGAGTGGATAGCAGAGCTGGAGAGAGGATGGTGAGGGTGGACAGCACCAGAGCAGGGAGGAGAGAAAATGTGCAAAGAAAGGATAAATAGGGTGGTGATTGTAAATAGAGGATATAGAGCACATGGGGAGTGTAGACAAGATGTGTGGGGTGGAGAGGTGCACGGTAGAGAACAGCAGTAGAATGAGAACGTGGATTTTGGAGAGTTGATGTGGAGAGAATATGTAGGGTCGAGAGCAGATGTGGAGTATGCAGAGCATATTTAAACAGTGGTGAATAGAATATTCGGAGAATAAAGCGCAAGTGGAGGGTTTGAGAATATATGTGAGTTGAGGGTGCATTTGGCAGGTGTATAACCCAGAGGGTTGGGACTGGTTAACATGGTGGACAGCAGATGTATAGTTTGCACAGCAAATTTTACAATGAAGAAAAGCATCTATCCAAGGTGTAGAAAGCAAGTGGTGTATATGGAGGGCTGAGAGTAGATGTACCGACTGTATGCGGCTGGTAAAGGATACAGACATTGGATTTATAGAGTGTTGAGTTGGACAGATGAATGGACCTGGGGCAAAAAGCAGATGCAGTATAGAGAGCAGAATTGGAGAGTGGATTTTAAGGTGCAAATGCACGAGCAAGATCAGGGTGTAGATGTTGAAAATGGATAGAAATCTAACACCCTGGAGAGGAATATTGTGTAGAAACCAAAGAAAAGAATATTTAAATAGGAAAGGAGGAAGGCATGCTAAAAGGGCCGAGAGTAGACGGATTTCCTGCCCAATCTACTTGCAAAATATCGAACTAATAACTCTCTCACCTAGGAGGTGCAGAAGTCCAATGCCTCACTCACCTCGTCCAGAAAGTTTCTCCCTGCCCTAAACCTTCTCCTGCCAAGAACGCTGCACTCGGTTTAACACCCTGCACCTTCCTTCGGCTTTATATAGAAAGAGACACAGAAAACTGCTGGGATAACTCTTTGGATTTAACTGCATCTATGCGCTGCTTTCGCCATTTCCCTCGATCATTCTCGGCAACATGTTGACAAAGAGCTGCACAAGTTAAGGTCGAGGAATCTGATTGCTGGTATGGACGCAACAATCCCTTTCTGATTGGCCAAATCGGCTAGGAGGTGGGCACAAATGTTGGGTGCGGGAGACCCCTTGCCCATTTCAATTCAACAATCTTTATTGGAAACTTGAGATTAACAAGAAGATACGCAAACAAAAGCAATAATGTAACTATCATGTAAAAGATTGTAGGCTTGGAGTCTGCAAGAGAGACATCACCTCGTACATACTTATACAGCAGTTTTTTTTAATATGCATAGATGTTGACAGTTATAACAATAATGATGAGTTTTTATACATAGGTATCCCCGAAATTTAAGTACTTTAAATACATATGTGGTTTAATTAAACCTCACATATTTCACTAATATGAATTATCAAAAGGTTTGCGGCTTTCAACACCAACTTTAATTAGCATTTCACTTCATGGGACTCACAGATTTTACACGCGCACACGGCCCTTTCCCACCAGCCTTTGACTGCAACCTGACGGAATCATCCCTACCCTCCAGGCCACTCCCACATCCTGTGGCTCATAACCCCAGACCCACTACAGCACATCCTGTTGTTTTTTTCTGTGGACGTGTCCGTGCAAGACTCTCTACTGGAGGTGACTGCTGCCTCCAGTTCAGGTTCAGGTGAGTGTGCGGCGGTCTGCTGTAGCGAATGTTGTGGTGGGTTGTGTTTCAAGTCCCTGCTCTAGCGGGATTATGCTTACATTATCGGGCAGCCTGTTTGCCCCCGCATTTTGATTGCCAAAAGCTGCCCTTGTTCCCATGTTGGGATTCTTCCTGCTGGGTGCCATCCTGCTTCAGCGGGACCGCCTGGGTGGGTTTTGTGGTATACTGCGGTTGCTGCACTTTGTTGGCACGCCTGGGGCGTGGCAGGGAGGTCCCTCCTCTGGGGATGGGGGGATGCTCTGCATTGATGGAGCATTTTTTCAGGGCACGGGTCCCATAGGAGCGGGATCGCGTTGCCTTCTTTGAGGCGTGGTATCTCGACGGCAGTTGCACCTGGGAGCTGCGCACTCCATTTTGGTCTGTCTGCCTCAGTTATACATGGCCGGTCTCTTGGGGCCGGTCTGCGGGGGAGGTTGAGCTCTCTCGGACCTACGGGATGGCTGCGGCCTAATTTTTCCACTAGTCCTGCTTACTAGTTTTTGGTTTCGGGGGAGTCCAGATTATACAGGGAGTATCTTGTCTGGGCTATTGACTTATTTGTACCTCCGGATGTGGAGGGGATCGTCTGGTGCTGTGCATTGAGCGCAGGGGGCCTAGGTCTGTTCAGTCCTGGGTTTTTAGTATGGTTAGGTCTCTCTGATTGGCTGCTGTGGGGTTTGAACTCCTGTCATGCGGGGATTGGCTGGTTTCTATATGTGCTTCCTCTGATTGGCCTTTGCGGGTTCTGTGGTTGATTGGTTGGCCTATATAGGTTATGGGTGTTCCTTTGACCATAGCTCGTCATGGATGGGAAACAGTCAGAGAAGAGTAAGCACCTGGATGAGGAGGTGCTGGTTGCTGTGCCCCCCTCTGCTCCTTCCTTTTCTGAGGTGCAGAAGATGATTGAAGCCGCGGTGGCTGCAGCATTTCAGGCTTGGGTGTCCAAAGGGCCTAAGCTGCAGAAGTTGGATGCCCCGACAGTCCCTGGTCCTGATGAAGAATCGGATGAGGAGGTGAAGGCCGGGTCAGTTTGTCCAAGGGGCAGACTTTCACAGTATCCTGCAACATGTGCGGGACAATTGAGGGTTCCCTGATCTCTCAGAAGGTGAGGAGTTGGAGGACTTTTTCGCCAATTATCAGAAGAGGGAGCCTGAGTGCCTTCCTGTTCATAAGTCAGTATGGAATGTGCTGGAAGGGGAATGAAAGGATATTGACAAGCATACTTTTCCCAGGTTTCTGGCTAACAGATATCCTTTACAAGGGTTCGCGGAGGAATTTCCTTCTGTGGTGAAGGTGGATTCACTGGTGGTGGGACTGGCGTCTCAGAGCCTGGTGGTTTCCGAGAATGTGGTTCCTTCTGACTCTGGGGACAAGCGTGTTGAAGGGGCTTTGAAACGGTCCTTTGCGGCTTCCAACCTTGCGGTTCGTTCTGCCGCTTACACTAGCTATCTAGTGCAGTCTCTACTGAAGGACTGTCAGGGTATTTCTGAGCAACTGTTGCAGGAGGAGGATCCCTCTGAGTCTTTGACAATGTTGGAGCAGCAGTTGCCTTTCCTGTCTGACTTGTCCTTTGATTCCCTCAATCAATCAATCAATGCATTTATAGAGCGCGCTACTCACCCGGGAGGGTCTCAAGGCGCTGGGGGAGGGGGGAGTTACTGCTCGAACAGCCAGGTCTTGAGCTGCTTCCTGAAGGAGAAATGGTCCTGGGTTCGCCGAAGGTGAGTGGGAGGGAGTTCCAGGTCTTGGCTGCCAGGTAGGAGAAGGATCTTCCTCCGGCGGTGGCTCTGCGGATGCGTGGTACGGTGGCGAGGGCGTGGCTGGTTGATCGTAGCTGGCGGGTGGGCGTGTAGAAGGTCATGCGGTCGTTGAGATACTTGGGGCCCAGGTCGTGGAGGGCCTTGTGTGCGTGGGTGAGGAGTCTGAACGTGATTCTCTTGCTGACGGGGAGCCAGTGCAGGTCTTTCAGGTGTCCGGTGATGTGGCTGTGTCGGGGATGTCCAGGATGAGTCGTGCGGAGGCGTTCTGGATGCGCTGGAGTCTTTTTGAAGTTTGGCTGTGGTTCCGGCGTAGAGGGTGTTCCCATAGTCCAGTCGGCTGGTGACGAGTGCCTGGGTGACGGTCTTCCTGGTTTCAGTGGGGATCCATCTGAAGATCTTGCGGAGCATGCGCAGGGTGTTGAAGCACGAAGATGAGACGGCGTTGACTTGTCTGGTCATCGACAAGGAGGAGTCCAGGATGAAGCCCAGGTTGCGTGCGTGGTCCGTTGGCTTGGGCGCGGTGCCCAGGGGCCGGGGGCCACCAAGAGTCGCCCCAGGCGGAGGGTGATGAACCCAGGATGAGGACTTCCGTCTTGTCTGAGTTCAGTTTAAGGCGGCTGTTCCTCATCCAGTCGGCGACGTCTCTCATCCCGTCGTGTAGGTTGGCTCTGGCGGTGGTGGGGTCGTTGGTGAGGGAGAGGATCAGCTGGGTGTCGTCGGCGTAGGGAGATGATGTTGAGGTTGTGTTGGCGTGCGATGGCTGCGAGGGGGCTCATGTAGACGTTGAAGAGGGTAGGACTGAGTGAAGATCCTTGTGGAACGCCGCAGATGACTTCGGTGGCCTCGGATCTGAACGGGGGAGGCGGACTCTCTGGGTTCTTCCGGCGAGGAACGAGATGATCCATTCCAGTGCTTTCTCTCGGATTCCGATGTTGCTGAGGCGCTTCACTAGGGTGCGGTGGCAGACGGTGTCGAACGCCGCGGAGAGGTCCAAGAGGATGAGGGCTGCTGTTTCCCCGTTGTCGGTTAGGGTTCTGATGTCGTCGGTGGCTGCGATTAGGGCGGTCTCGGTGCTGTGGTTGGCCCGAAACCCGGACTGCGAGGGGTCGAGGATCCATTCGTCTCGAGGAAGGCGGCAAGCTGTCTGTTGACGGTCTTCTCGATGACTTTGGCCGGAAACGGAAGGAGCGAGATGGGACGGTAGTTCTTGAGGTCGGTGGGGTCCGCCGTTGGTTTCTTCAGGAGGGCGGTAAGCTCGGCGTGCTTCCAGCTCTCCGGGAAGGTGGCGGTGTGGAAGGAGGAGTTGATGATGTCCCGGAGATGGGGTGCGATGGTGGCGTCGGCTTTGTTGAAGACGTGGTGTGGGCAGGGGTCGGTTGGTGATCCGGAGTGGATGGAGTTCATCGTGCGGGTGGTGTCTTCGGTGCTGATCGGGGTCCAGTTGCAGAGGGTGGTGGTGGCGGGCGTTGGTTCGGCGGTAGGGTGCGTGGTCTGTGCGTCGAAGCTGTTATGTATGTCGGTGATCTTGCGGTGGAAGAACGCGGCGAGTGAGTTGCAGAGGTCTTGCGAGGGGTGATGTCGTTGTTTCCGGCGCTGGGGTTGGAGAACTCTTTGACGATGCTGAAAAGTTCCTTGCTGTCGTGGGCGTTGTTGTCCAGTCGTTCTTTGAGTGCCGACTTCTTGGTGGCACGGATCAGCTGGTGGTGTTTGCGGGTGGCGTGCTTGAGGGCGGTCCTGTTGTCTGTGGTCTGGTCGAGTCGCCAGGCTTTCTCGAGAGTGCGGCAGTTCTTCTTGGATTCCTTGAGTTCGTTGGTGAACCAAGGGGTTTTCTTGCTTCCGGGTCTGCTGGGAGGGTTTTTAGTGGTGCGAGGTCGCCGGCGCAGGCGGTCAGCCACTTGGCGAGGTTGCTGGCTGCTTCGTTTGGGTCCGTTGTGTTAGTGGGTGTGTTCTGGCTGAGGGAGGCGGTGAGCTGCTCGGCGGTGATCTTGCTCCAGCTCCGGCGGGGAACCTGTTGCGGGTGGTGGTGGGTCGCAGTCTTTCTGAAGCTGAAGTGGACGCAGCTGTGGTCGGTCCAGTGGAGTCCGGTGGCGTGGCTGAAGGAGATGTGCTTGCTGGAAGAGAAGACGGGTCAAGCGTGTGGCCGGCGTAGTGGGTGGGCGTGTTCACCAGTTGCTTGAGTCCGAGGTTGGCGAGGTTGTCCAGCAGGGCGGTGGTGTTTCTGTCGTTGTTGTTCTCCAGGTGGAAGTTGAGGTCCCCTAGGAGGATGTAGTCGGCGGAGGGCATGGCGTGCGGGCTGATGAAGTCTGCGATGTCTTCGCTGAATAGTGTGCGTGGTCCCGGGGGTCTGTAGATGAGGGTGCCTCGGAGGGTGGTCTTGGGGTCAGTGTGTATCTGGAAGTGTAGGTGCTCGGCGGCGGTGAAGGTCTCGCCGGAGTTAGTCGAGATGCGGATGGTGTTCTTGTGTACGATGGCGATGCCTCCTCCCGTCTGGTTGACGCGGTCCTTCCGGGTGATCTTGTATCCGTCCGGGATGGCTATGGCGATGTCGGGCGCTGAGGAGGCGTTCATCCAGGTTTCGGTGAGGAAGGCGACGTCCGGTGCTGTTGCGTCGAGCAGGTCCCAGAGTTCCACGGCGTGCCTGTGGACGGAGCGGGTGTTCAACAGGATGCATTTCAGGTGGTTGCTGCTGGTGCTCGACTTGGCGGGGGTGGTGCAGGTCCGGGGGCAGGTGAATCGGCAGGCTTGGCAGGTGAAGGGTCCGTGGGTGCGTCTCGGGGAGGCTCGGTAGCAGGCAGGGTTCCGGTCGGCATTGAGTGCGGTGAGGGTGGCGGCGTCGTAGGTCCGTCGAGTGGTGTTGCATCGGTGGGATCCAGGGGTCCTGGCGCTGGGCGCGGGCCAGACGCGGACGGGCGCAGACGGGCTTACCTTCGGCGCTCCGTCGGTGCTCCCGCTGCGCGCGGCCGCTGCGCGGTCGCTTAGGGGGCGTCATAAGTAAGGAGCCGGGAGGGAGGAGCAGCTGGGTGGCGGGAGCGGGGCGGCGAATGGAATCACGGGGGGGCGGGGCCGCAGGGAGGCAGTGGCGGGAAAGTCCCAGGAGCAGCGGGAAAGTCCCAGGAGCAGCGGGCAGCAGGAAAGTCCCAGGAGCAGCGGGCAGCGAGCGAAGGAATCTGCAGGCAGGAGGCGACAAGGCAGGCAGGAGCGGCAGCAGTGAGTGGGGCGACCAAGCCCTGTGGAGGGCTGAGCGATCCCTTAGTGCTGCTGCAGCTGGTGCCTCAGTGGCGGCTAGGAGACAGTTGTGGCTGAAGCCTTGGAAAGCTGAGGCAGCTCAGAAGGCTGATCTCATGAAGATTAGTTTCACAGGCTCCAAACTGTTTGGGGAACCGATGGAGGCTTTGATAAAAAAGACTGCAGACGACAAAAAGTTGTTGGCTCCGGTCCGCTTGTCGCAGAAGGGGAAGTTTGCTGGTTATAAGTGGGCTTTTGGGCAAGCGTTTCAATCAAAGATGGCTGCCCAGCCCTTTTGTGGTAGGGGACATGGCCGGGGTGTCCCTTCCTTCCACAAGTCCCAGTGTCAGCAGGGTACCTCCAGTTCTTCAGGTCCTTCCAAATCATGACTATGGGAGGGGTTCGGAGGGGGCTCTGGTTGAGGGTCGCCTCAGGTCCCTTTTTCCGGTCTGGGAAGAGTTTGTTAGAGATATATGGGTCCTATGGGTTATCAGGCCAGGATATCCGATAGAATTTGGGGAGCCCCGGGGGAAGTGTTCCGGGCTACCCAGATCTCCGGTCAAGTGTCAGGCTCTTTTGGAGGGGGTTCAGGACTTGGTTTCCAAGGGGGCCGTGGTGGGGGTGCCCGTGAGTCAACAGGGTCGTGGGGTTTACTCAATCCTGTTTCTGATCCAAAAACCCAATGGGACTTTCGTCCTGTTCTGGATCTGAAGGCTGTGAATTTGTGCATCCCTCATCGGTCCTTCAAAATCGTGTCTCTACAGATGATTCTGCCCTTCCTGTCCATGGGGGATTACCTGGCTTCTCTGGAACTCAGAGATGCCTATTTTCATGTGCCAGTGCACGAGGCATCCATGAGGTTTCTGCGGTTTTGTGTGGGCATCGATCATTACCAGTTCCAGGTATTGCCCTTTGGTCTGTCTGCCTCGCCTAAGGTGTTTACTAAGGTGTTAGCGCCCTTAGTAGGGTTAGTGCATGCTCAGGGGATTCAGGTGTTTCCTTACTTGGATAACTGGTTGATTTCTTCCTCTTCTTTCCTTAAGGCTTAATCACATACCCGGAATGTCTGCCGGCTCCTGCAGACGTTCAGGTGGATTCTGAACTTGGAGAAGTCCCATCTGTGCCCCACTCAGGAATTGCTGTTCATTGGGGGGGTATTCACCACCAAGCTGGGGAAGGTTTTCCTGTCGCAAACTGACCCTGGTGCTCGAGCTGAGGAAAGTGTTGGTCTCCCCTTCTTCCACAGTTCGGCCATGTTTAAGGGTTCAGGGGTTGTCTGCTTCAGTGATATTTGTTCCTTGGGCCCGGCTGCACTTGTACCCTCTAGTGAATCATGTTCTGGGGCATTGGAGTCCAGGGTCTCAGAATTACGAACAGTTGATTCCAGGGGGTGTGGAAATTTCATGGTAATTGTCCTGGTGGCTGGAGGGTCAGAACCTCTTGCAGGGCTCTCCCTTTGTGTCCCTGGAGCAGTTGGTGCTGACTACGGATGTCAGTAAGCTGGATTGGGGGGCTGTGTTGGCCCAGGAGTCTGTTCAGGGGATCTGGTCGGTCCAGGAGGCTGTGATGTCTTCAAATTGGAGGGAATTAAAGGCGGTTCAGTTGTCCTTGACTCATTTTTTTCCTTGGGTCCTACAGCGGGATGTCCTGGTGAGGACAGACAACACAGTGGTGGTGTGTTATGTCAACCACCAGGGGAGTGCAAAGGTGGCTTAACTCAACTTGTTAGTGCAACAGATTTGCTGGTGGGCAGAGTTGAACTTTTTGTCTCTGAGGGCGTTGCATCTGCCCGAGGTTTTGAACTCAGAGGCGGATCACTTGAGCAGGTTGTTTCCCTCCCTGTCGGACACGTGTTTGAGGCCGGAGGTGTTTGAGGGACTGATGGGGAGGATTAGGATCCCTGTGGTGGACCTGTTTGCTGCCCCGGAAAATGCCTTGAGGGAGAGGTTTTGCTCTCTGGTTCCGTCTGACTCGGTTTGGAGAGTGGATGTGCTGTCCTTTCGGTGGGAAGGGGGCTTGATGTATGCCTTTCCTCCAATTGCCTTGATTCCGAGATACCTGCTTCTGTAATCCTGGTGGCGCCTGCTTGGAGCTGGAGGCCTTGGTTCCCTCTGTTGTTGAGGTTGGCGGTGGGCCCTTGCTGGCCGTTGCCGGTGGTTCCTTGTCCCCTGTCATATCCTCCTCTGTCCTGGGATTGTCTTGTACGCTTGCATCCGGCGGGTTGGCTGTTGAGAGGATGAACCTCGTGGCTATGGGGTGTTCTCCTGAAGTGGCTCAGTTTATCCAGCAGTCCCGGTGCCCTTTGACTCTTAAGTCCTATGCTAGGTATTGCGTGTCTTTTAAGGGTTGGTGTGTGGATCGGGGCTGGCCTGCTATGGAGGTGGATCCTGTGCGTGTCTTGGATTTCATGAAGGATGGCTTCGACTTTGGTCTGGCTGTGCCCTCTTTGCGGGCTCAGTGGGCGGCAGTGAGGGCCTTTTGGGGTCTGGCCTGTGAGCCTGTTGTTCCTTTGTTGTCCTGGTTGTTGAGGAGCTGTTTCCTCAAAAAACTCCGGGTTAAGTCCTTTACGCCTGACTGGGAACTTCCGTTGGTGCTGAGGACTTCACAGTCTGCTCCCTTTGAGCCTCTGGGAGAGGTGTCTCTGTGTTTTCTGACGATCAAGGTGGTTTTTCTTGTCGCTATTACCTTGGCCCAGAGGGTTAGGGAGTTGGGCTCCTTGCTTTGTTCTGAGCCCTTTTTGCGTTTTTTTCCAGATCGGGTCGTTCTCGGGCCTGATCCTTCCTTTTTTTCCCAAGGTCCCTTCCTTGTTTCACTGCTTGGAGGATCTGGTTCTGCCTGTGTTCTGTTATGATCCTCTTTCGGAGAGTGAGGTGCAGCTGCACTGTTTGGATGTTAAGCGGGCTCTTGAGGTGTACTTGGTTCGTACTAAACCTTTTCGTACGGTGGATTCTCTTTTTGTGACCGTTGGCCTGGCGGGCCAGGGTCTGAAGCCTTCTGGTGCGACTCTCAGTCGGTGGCTGAGGTGGGCTGTGGGGGCGGCGTATGAGGGTAGTGGGGTGCTGGTGCCTGGGTCGGTACAAAGGAGATCGACTCGGGGTGTGGCTACTTCCTGGGCTTGTTTTCAAGGGGCGTCTATGGCTGAGATCTGCAAGGCAGTTACTTGAAGTAGGAATACACACAAGGGGGGCTTTGAGGAGTTTTAAGGACCTGCGTGGGCAGACTCCCCACTCTTACTAATACCTATCACATAAAGAGCCCACGGGTCCAATATGTAAGTCTAAAGGGCATGTGGATAGAACCAACCATGTTCGGGAGGGGGATCTTTTTTAAGGACGGTTCCCCTCACACACCAAAGGTGTCATGCTTCATCATAGGGGTGCCTCCTCGCGTCAAGAGCCTAGTCGTGATGCGGGCTACAACCCCCCCTGCTGCGAGGGAGGAGCTCAGGAATGTTTTTCTGGAAGAGGGGGTTATCCTAAAACCCTATGTGAGCGTGGTGTGCTGTGGGTGGAGTGCCGTGCTAAGGTGAGTAGTGGTTAAAACTGACTACAAGGTTAGCCAGAACAAATTTTATTATGCTACCTTGTGACAGGATTAAAAACAAATAGCTTGTAATGTAACTGCCAACATTAGAGACAGCTGCATTTAGAAACGATCAACATGTTTCGGCCTTAAGATCTATAAAAGTGTTGTGGCCTTCATCAGGATCATATGTAAGCTACTGCAATTGGTGAAAGTAAACAACAGTGAAAACGTGTAAGCAAAATAGCAATAGACAGCGGTGTGTAATACTGAACCAGTGGTCCTGTAGTTCAGTAGATTCACCGATGTAACCTGTGGTGAAACAAAGAGACAGCGTACCGCGCCAATTACATTGTGGTAAGAAAAATGTAAAACGCATGGTTGAGCCACAGCACAAAAGACAAACAATACAGTACATAACATTATGTAGTCAGTCAAACCTCTATTAATTTGCAATAAGTGGTTACAAAATGCGAGACTCACCTACAACAGTCAGGGAATTTACCGCATTTGTCTTGGGCTCTGAGCCAAAGGTACATACGCCAAACCAGCCTAGTGAATAAAGTGGATGGCGTTAATGTAAAAAAGGGAGAATGTATGAGTAGCGTTAAGAGTAAAAGAGATTGCTCAAAAGAGTATGAACAAGCCAAGCGGTATGTGAGCAATCGTAAGCACAAGTTGTGAACTGACATGTGCTACTAACTAGCAACTACGAGAAGCACACACACAGCAATGTGCACTGTGTGTAGTGGTCTGTGTAGGCCAGCGAGCACAATATAGTATGCCCCAGGTGTGAGTCAATTTGTGTGTCCGGGTTTGCCAATGATGAATGCTTAAAAACGGACGCTGTCATGGAAGACCCAAGAAACGCCTATGCGAGATAGGTGGTGCGTGGTAGGGAAATAAAGATAAGAAAGAGCGCTGGCTATAGAGTGCGTGTCATCTATCTCGCTACAAGAAGGGAGACTCTTGCAGAAAACCTCAATCGCAGGGCAGTGTACCTCCGAAGGAGCGAACACCGTAATGGGCGATGAATCGCTGACGCGTATACATTAAGTGTACGCTTTCAGTGTAACCACCGGTTCATGGAAGTCATGGTGCGCATATAGGAACTATCCAGTCAAACTCTAACCGTAAGGGCATGTTTGCGTTATCCCGTGGCTCCTGGGAGAAATGCGTGAGCGCTATTAGACTAATCGCGTGAGTAAAGAGCAGACAACATTGTCCGAAAAACACACTTACCGCTCAATGTGAGCGTGGATTCCCAGAGCGTATGTCCGTCAGACAGGGGGGAAAACTACTGGAGGACTACGCGCTTTTATAGTAACAATGCATAGCAGGCCCAGCTTCCTGGTGTGAACGCCGGGGATGCTGGGAAATGTAGTCCTGGTGCAATAACGCCCTCAAAGCAGCGAAAATGATTGAGAATAAAGTAAAACCAATATCAGACACTAAATACAGTGGCAATATCTTAGTAGTAGGCCATGGAAGGAGTCTTGGCAATAGGAAGACCCAGGAAGCCGGGGCCGTGTGACACTCGAGGTAAGGGTGTCGTCTGAAGTATGTCCACGATTGCGTGCCTGAGAGATGTAAGACCAGCAATCCGGAAAAGTCGAGGCCATGTGACACTCGAGATGGAGGTGTCGTCCGAAATATGTGTCCAGGATTGCGTGCCTAAAAGATGTGAAAACAGCAATCCGGAACTTGCAAGGTGTGTCAAAAACGTGGCAAATAACAATACCTTAGAAAGTATGAGTAGATGTTATGTCCTAATGGGACAGCAATGTAAGGTGCATGAGGCCTTGAGTGCTGTGCGGGCTATGTAAGAGCCAGGCAAGGAATGTCATCATTCAACCCAAGTTTCGATGTATTCAATCTGAACACCCATCTTTGCTTGATTTGCAACAATTTTTTGGTGAGATTGGGTGTCACCGCACTGAGGTTGGGTTTATCAAGTACTGTCCAGGTGAGTGTATCTGCCTGGTGATGCATTTCTACAAAGTGTTTTGTAAGCTTTGTTGTTTGTTTTGCGCATCTAATCGTGCTCTTATGTTCCAGTATGCGTGTGCATACTTTACGTGTCGTCATGCCCACGTATCTAAGACCACATGGGCAGGTGATGAGATAGATGACTCTCTCACTGTTACAGTTAGTGTGATGTCTTAACTCCCAGGGTCTCCCTCTACCAATGTAAATTGTCTTAGTGACTGTGGTTTGAGCGCAGGCTGCGCAAGTCCCACAGGGAAAGTATCCTTGGACGGGTGGAAGGTGGCACAGGGTGTTGGGCCTCTGTATGGCCGCTGGTGGAGGTCTGGTATGAACCATACTGTCTTTTAGGTTGCGCCCTCTTTTAAATGCAAACAAGGATTTTTGCAGGGTTAGTTGTTCCTTGTTGAGGATGTTCCAGTTGCACATGATGGATTTTTTAACTAAATTCGAGAGGCAGCTGAAGGTGTTGATGCACACCAGTCTCGTTTGTGGTTGTCTATTGGGGGGGTTATCCAGCAGGGCATCTCTATTGTTATTCAGCGCTCATTTCGCCGCTTTCTTGACTAACGCAGCCGGGTAATGCCTGTCCAGAAGGTTACCCTGTAATGTCAGTGCATGTTCCTTATATTTGTCGACACTGGAGCAATTCCGCCTGAGCCTAAGGAATTGGCCAAAGGGTAGGTTCTCACGTAGTGACTTGGGGTGGTGACTGTCGTATTGAAGCAGGGCATTCCGGGCCATGGGTTTTTGGTACAGTTCGGTTTCTAAATGACCATCAGATGGAAAGGTTTGAAGATCTAGGAAGGCAAGCTTTTCTCTGCTGTACTCGCATGTGAACCGGAGGTGGTCATTGCGAGTGTTAAGCCATTCATGGAAGGTATTGATGGTTGTACCGTCGCCTCGCCAGACCACTAGGATGTCGTCGATATACCTTTTCCAGAGAAGGATATGGGCTAGGTACGGGTTGTTATCAGAAAGGACGACATCCTCCTCGAAGACATGCATATAGAGGTTCGCCAGGCTGGGGGTGAATGTACTCCCCATGGAAGTACCTGATACCTGTAAATAGAGCTGGTCTTCGAATTGGAAACATTTTTCTTTCATCGCCATGGTGGCGCATACCATGATAAATGGTACTGGTGTAATGGTATCCGGTGGATGGCGGCTCAGAAGATGTTCAATAGTGGCCAGTGTCTGGTTCTGGGGGATGCAGGTATATAATGACTCTACATCAAAGGAAACCAGGTAGTCGGTGTCAGGGTTGAATTCCATCCCCCTAAGTAGGCAGAGAATGTCCTTAGTGTCTTGCAGACATGTAGGCATGAGTTGAACCAAAGGTCGAAGGAAGAAATCCACAAACTGAGACAGAGGTTCTAAGGCGGAGCCTATGCCGGAAATAATCGGTCTTCCTGGTGGTGGTCTCTGTGGTTAGTGGATCTTTGGTCAAGACTTGTTAGTGGATCTTTGGAAAGATGTAAAAGTAGGGAGTCACGGGTTCCTTGGAGTAGAGGAACTCAGCTTCCCTGGGTGTGATCCATCCATTATCCCTAGCTTCCGTTGTGATAGTGACAATGGTGTTGGTGATCCTTTCGGTAGGATCCTGTTGTAGTGGGCGGTAGGATGTAATCACGCTCAACTGATGTAAACATTCAGACCTGTAGTTATTGGTGTCCATAAGAACAGTGGCACCACCCTTATCAACTGGCTTGATTGTGATCATTTTGTCCATGCTGAGGGTGCGTAGGCCTTGCTGTTCGCATTTAGGAATATTGTTGTAAGTCCTGGGTGGTGAGGACAATTTATAGTCCAAGTCTTTAAGGACCGCTTTTTCAAAAGTGGCCACCTCCACTGGTACTAGACCGATGGCGGAATTGAATGTCGATTTCGGGCGTAAGTTGGTATTCGTGATGCCTTTGTCAATGTCCACAGGGGTCTAGTCCGAAAAGAAGAAATGCAGTCTGACCTTCCGGAAGAAATGATGAACCTCCTGATGGAGTTGAAAAAGGTCCCCACTGTAGGTGGGTGCAAAGCCTAAACTGCGGTTGAGTACGAGGGTTTCATCAGTCGTAAGTAGGCGTTGGCTCAGGTTGACTACGAGGCTGGGTCCCTGCTCGGTCCTGGTTGTTGTCCTGTTTTTGTCATGCTCCTGGTGTTCCGTGGAGAGGCTGGGGGACTCCAATGTACTTGTTGCTGTGATCGTCTTCTTCCCCTCGACCGGCCGTGGCCCTGCCCTAAAAAAGGCTGGTTATAACCTTGTGGGGGCGGTGGTTAAAATCCCATCATGGGTCCCTGGGGTCCTGGGCCAAACGCCGGGAAGGCGGGATAGCCCCATGGTGTGGGTGGCCACCAATGATTAGGTTGGGGTCCGCCTCGAACTCCACGCCATTTTCTTTGTCCACGTTTTTGTGCGCTCTGTCGGGATGTGTCCGAGTTCGTGTCGGAGTCGCTGGACCACTTCTCTCTGTCCGAGGAGGAATAGTTGGAACCATACCGCCTGCCTCCCCTGTTGAATTCTGGTGGTTTGTATGCTTCATCAGTGTACGGGTATACTTTTTCAAGCGTGAATTTCGCCAAATCTTTCTTAAATTTATTTATTTTGCTGGTCAGTAAAGATTCCTTATACTCTTGGTGGTCTTATTAGTTTCATCCAAATTCTTCTTGAAAAGTGTGGCGCTCACTATGGTTTTGATTTGAGATTCTAGGGTTTGGATTTCGATCAAGATGGTATCGGCCACGTTCTTCGCTGTACTAATAATCAAGATGAGGCAGTCCCTCGTGCATCGCCACGCAATGAGGGACCAGTCTTTGAGGAAGGTCTTGTTGTCCAGGAAGAGTCTGGGAGCATTGGTTACAATAAGGCCTGTGGGGGCGCAGTTACCTCTAAGATATTCTGTCATTATAGACCCATGTGTAGTGGTCCTAATGTAGAGACGCTTGAAATGTAGCAATTTGCTCCAATCGTCAGAAGTCGTGATTGTTTGGGTCAGCGGTGTATCTAATATACTCGGTGTAGTCAGAATGTCCAACACCATTGCGTCGGCAAAGGACAGCCCTGTGCGCTCAGCCATGCTGTGAAGGCTGTATATTTCAGGGATTGCCAGTGAAAAGTAGTTAGGATTGCTCACTGAGTGCTTGTTCAAGAAACCAGAGAAAAGTTAAAGGAATAGCCCGCAGCTGAGCCGCTGCTCGTACAGGAATACACACAAGGGGGGCTTTGAGGAGTTTTTAAGGACCTGCCTGGGCAGACTCCCCACTCTTACTAATACCTATCACATAAAGAGCCCACGCGTCCAATATGTAAATCTAAAGGGCATGTGGATAGAAGCAACCATGTTCAGGAGGGGGATCCCTTTTAAGGACGGTTCCCCTCACACACCAAAGGTGTCATGCTTCATCATAGGGGTGCCTCCTCTCGTCAAGAGCCTAGTCGTGACGCGGGCTACAACCCCCCCGCTGCGAGGGTGGAGCTCAGGGATGTTTTTCTGGAAGAGGGGGTTATTCTAAAACCCTATGTGAGCGTGGTGTGTTGTGGGTGGAGTGCGATATAGGTGGTGCGTGGTAGGGAAATAGCATAATAAAATTTGTTCTGGCTAACCTTGTAGTCAGTTTTAACCACTACTCACCTTAGCACTGCACTCCACCCACAACACACCACGCTCACATAGGGTTTAGGATAACCCCCTCTTCCAGAAAAACATCCCTAAGCTCCTCCTCGCAGCGGGGGTTGTAGCCCGCATCACGACTAGGCTCTTGACGCGAGGAGGCACCCCTATGATGAAGCATGACACCTTTGGTGTGTGAGGGGAACCGTCCTTAAAAGGGATGCCCCTCCCGAACATGGTTGGTTCTATCCACATGCCCTTTAGACTTACATATTGGACCCGTGGGCTCTTAATCTGATAGCTACTTGAAGTACTCCGCACACATTTCTGTCCCATTATCGTTTGGTGGTGGGTGGGACAGGGTCTGCTGGTTTTGGGGGCGCTGTGTTGCATTCTGTTCAGGTGGTGCGACTTTCTGCTTGTGCTAATAAAGTCTGTTTCCTGCTCTATGGTGAAGCCGATTCTTGCTTTGGTCTCTGCTCATGCGCTAATGACTGTGACGGGGAGGTCTGATGAGGAGGTAATGACCGGTTACTTACCGGTAATATTCATTACTCTGAGTCGTAGACCTCCCCGTCACAGTCCTGGTTCCCATCCCTCCCTCCCTTTTCGGCTTCTTGTGCTTGGTGGTACAGGAAGTGCTGTAGTGGATCAGGTGTTATGAGCCACAGGATGTGGGAGTGGCCTGGAGGGTAGGGATGGGCTAAGGGAGTTTTGCTTGGAAGTTCTGTGGGAAGAGCTATTGCTCATGCGTTAATGACTGTGACGGGGAGGTCTACAACTCAGAGTAATGAATATTGCCGGTAAGTAACCGGTTATTCCCTGTGGCCACTGCACCTGCTTCGTCATTCATAGCTGACACATGTATGAAAGGAAATCCAAACTAGGCAGCTTGAGTATTCAGCAAGCTTTGCGTTCAGCTGCACCACTGGGACTCCTGAGAGAAAATCTTTTGACCTCTGCACTTTTTTTCTTCCAAATTCAGCAGTAGTGGGAGTCAAATGAAGTGAGCCCCCATGAGAATGGTGTCTAAATTCATTCTCCTTATTAATGATATTTGAAAGGAGCAGTTTGCAAGATGTTGTGGTGTAGACCAGGCCCTTCGGTGTATCCTGAAATAAATCTCAAGGCCATGCTTATAATTCATAAAATTGATAGTAATTATACATTTTATCTCTTCCAAGCCGCTAGCAGATGCCCTGGTCTGCCTCTAGCAGCGAATGAGCTTAGCTGAGGAACATTACATTAACGAGTGCAATATTTATTTTTCTGGTGTCTTCGAGGCCCATTAAAACATAAGTAAATGATGTACAGTGACATTTACAATATGATGGCAATGACCTTCTTATAATGAATGCCCTCTTTCCTTATGGATGCTCCTTTTGTGTAGAAAGGGGAAAGCTTCATTCAGTGCATCAGATGTGCTGCTGGCACAAACAGCTTTAATACTAAAGGGCTAAAGATAAATTTAACAGATGTAATGAAACAGTTTATAGCCATTATGCACCAAATAAATAAGATAAGAAACTCTTGCAAATATGCAATCTGGCGGTGCAGACAGAAATGCATTTGGGGATTTCACGGATGTGCAAAAAGTGTTTGCTTTATCAAAGTTTGCATAAATGCAAACTCCAAATTGGCAATAAGCCCAGATTTAATAAGATTTTGCATCATGGTTGCACCACAATGCAAAATGTTACTCGTGACATACAAAGCCACGCAAATCTTAATTTGTGTGACTTTGCGCCACATTTTCCCCAAAGAGTAACATGCCTTGCATTACCTTGTGTCGGGAAGGCATTACATGCATTCGCATGGGCTTTACCATACATCCATCCATGTGTTCCGATGCAACTCCATATTTACTAAGGTCAGTACACATGGCTTTGTGCCAAAATGTCGCGCTTATCCAACAGTGGCGTAATGAGAAGGAATATCTTTATTCTGCTGCACCCATACAAAAAAGAATAAACATCTAAGGATTGCTTTTGTGCATGATGGTATGTCTTCCTGCGCAAAAACGATCCTGATCACAATGCAGGCACCACTGCATCATGGCACAAGTATGCCTGAATTGGTGCTAGGCTGTCACAAATCGCCAGTACAAGGAGAGAGCAGATGTGCACCATATCTTAATATATATGCCTCATTTATGCTCTCTCACTTCCACACAACACAGTACAGCAAGCTCCCTTGCTGTGTTGCATGAAAGGTGAGTAAATCTGGACCAAACTGTGTTCTGTAATTCGCATTTGGATAGGCTGCTCCTTGTCGATGTGGAATTTTACCAATGTTGTCCAACCGTGCATGTGGTTGCTAAGCATTGACTGGCCCCCCATGCTCAAGTCGTAATGAATGGCAAAGTGAACCCTCTCCATGATGGGCGGATTCCCCAGTGCATAGAACACTTGCTGCTATCAGTGGCATCTGGAGCAACCCCTAGTGACTGATGTCTGTCAGCTCTTAGTCTGATTCACTATGTGTCACTAACAGTGGCATTCTGAGCCATGTCCCTATAAAGAGCAGGGGGCATATTCACAAGGACCTACCGCCAATTTATCTCCACCTTAACCCATCAAAAGTGGAGATCGATTTAACACCCCATTCACAACCGGGTGCAAACTGCAGACTTCGCCAGTAATCCCGCGATAACTGCCCCAAAATTTATCCCCACGGCGGACACCACCAACTAACCCTAATGAGATGCAGAGTAGGCGTTCCCGTGCAAAAACACACGAAAAAAACACAACACCACTTTCACAACAAACTGCCAGATCTGCGATGCAAACAAAAAACAGGCGATAAGCCGCAGTAGCACCAGGGATTTAACTCCTGCCTTTTGCTGGTGTTAAGCAGGACCACTACCTGCAGCATGAAAGGGAGCCCAGCCAAGAGCCACATCTGAAGACCCACAGATGCCATGGAGACAATGATCATGCAGCTCCGAGACCCATGAGGGCCACAACACCCACCGCCACCCACCCCAGGCCCGCTACCACCCCAGGACCCGTCCTGCCCCCCCCCCCGGGAACACCACAGAGGCAGCGTACACAAAGACAGCGGACCCACCTGAAATGCACCTGCCGCCCAGACCCAACGCCAGAGGAGGACATTGCCCACTACAGGCCCGAAAGGACAACCATCCCCCGCATCCTGACCCACATCCCCCACCTGCTGATGGTACCAACCCAGCGGACAACCAACATCCCTCCGCAGACAAAGCTGCCAGCTGCGCAGCACATGTCGGCCTCTGGTACCATCCAACCCACAACTACCAGAGTCGGAGCAGTCACACAGCCAGCCCCATCCAAGGTCATCACACCTGTCCTGGATGCCAACATGAGCCTGGTACCCCAGCACCTCCACTTCACCCACACTGCGCAGGAGCAGCTGGAGACCAAGCAAGGCCCCTACGCCATAGCTGGATTCCCTCACGTGTCAGGGCCAATCAACTGCACACATGTACCCCTCGTGCCCCCTGCCAACACTGCACACTACTACCACAACAGAAAGCACACGCATTCCATGAATGTGCAGGCAATAGTGGACCGCCCGGGACTCCTCAACAATGTCGTGGCCAACTCCCCAGGCAGAGTGCATGATTCTCACATCTCCCGACAGTCCATCATCACCCAGCGCTCCCAGGATGGCACCCATGGCAATGCAGTGCTCGTTGGTAAGTCCAAAATGAACACACCACACACCTCCAGCCCACAGTCATGCAACTCATGACACTGGCAATGGGCACGCAGCACAACTACATTCAACATGAGACACAACATGCCAACCGACCAGACATGACAACAGGACTCCATTGGGAACTTGGCCTTGCCATGCCCACAACCCAGCCACGGCATGGCTCCACAGATACACAACAGCAGAATGTGAGGAGAGGCTTGGAGCAGGCATGTGCGAGAGCGGCAAGTAACTAAGGAATGAGAACCTACCCAATGCCAGGTGTGGCGTGGAGGTGCCGGACAGACCACAGTGTGCAAACCACGGAAATGGCCATGTGGAGATCAACTGCTGGTGCATGGAGTGTAGTGGCCAGTGGACGCTACCATGTCCCCACAGGCTGTGGGGCAGAACGCGGAAATGTTGCACGTTACGTCCCCCCCTGCATGCGCAGGCAGAGTGGGTTGGACCTGCGTACGCCAGGCCTGCGTAGAGGTGTGAACAAAAAGCCCGTCACACTGGGCGTGGTTCTCATTCGGAATGGACAACGCGTCTGCCAGGGAGGCGCCTCTCAGCCCGCCACGAGTCCTGCACCGAGCGCGGCGGGCCTGCGTCCCTGTGCGCCTGCTGCACCCCGGGCCGCTGGTCCCCAGACCCATCATGCCTGCCCCAGCGCACCACTGAGGCTCCGCTCACCTGCCTACACCGGCGTGTGTCAAAGAGGGCCCACCACGTGCCGGAGCAAGCTCCAAGCCCCAGTCCCGTGACCTCTGCAGCCTACGCAGACCATCGCTGGCCCCCACGACTCTGGCCCACATTACTCCTTTCTCATTGACATACTTCACCGGCGTCCTCTTCGGCCCAGTAGGTCCCACATGTGGAACTGTGTCCTGAGTCTTGAATGGCAGTGACCCCAAGTCCGTGGCAGCGGCCACAGCACCAGACTCCCTTCGATCAGTGAAGCATAATTCCGTATCGCAAGCCTGCGACATGTGGCACCACTAACCCTGTGCAACGCAAGCCGGTGACACGTGGTGCCACTAACCCTGTTCAACGCAAGCCGGCGACACGTGGTGCCACTAACCCTGTTCAACGCAAGCCGGCGACACATGGTGCCACTAACCCTCTGCAACGCAAGCCGGCGACACGTAAATGAGGGCTCAGGCCTACCCTGCAGACCAGTAGGTCCCACATCCAGCACTTAGTCGCGAATCATGATTGGCAGAGTCTACACCAGTGAACGCACAGAAAGGAGTAAGAGGAAGATGCGGCTCAGTCTGGACGAAAGCCGGATCAGAGTCACGGAGGTGATCGAACACTATCAACAACTGACCTGGTGCCATCAACCCTGTTCACTGCAAGTCCGCGTCCCGTGGTGCCACTGAACCTGAACTACGCAGGCCAGTGGGACCATCCAACCTAAGCCGGTGACACTCGGTGAATGGCCCGTGCTGACCATTCCCTCAGGCCTACACTGTGGTCCAGTAGGTCACACATGTGGAACTGTGTCTTGTGTAAGATGTGGAGGAGTCCACACCATTGGACATGCCTCATCGCAGGGGGCATCCCCTAACAGCACTGGTGCCACTAACTCTGTGTGCAATGAGTCATGGGCACTATCTGGTTGGACCTTGGTGGCGTCTGAGTCCATGGCCTGGTGGTTTTCTGCATCTTCATCTGGCTGGACCGGACTTGGTGTCCGACATGTGTCTGTTCCATTCATCACCACCATAGTGACTGTTTCAGCGTGGTTCTGCCCTCTGCATCATGCCCTGGGGGTACACCTTCCACTGTCCACCGAGACACTCCGCGACAAGCCCCTTTGTCATCTACGGAAACCTGCTCTGCACTCGTGACCCTGCCCCAGTGCCCCGCAAGTCAGCGGCCCGTCGCGGTAGGCCCGTGCAGGACGCTGTGCATCTGGGGCCACTAACTCTGTGCAGCACTAGTCATGGGGCCTTTATGGTTGAATGGTTGTGTCCTTTACGATGTACACTGTTGTCAATTTCTGACTGCACCAGGCAGCCCTTGCCAGCTGGTGTGCACACACCCCACACACATCCAACACAGGTGTCACTCAATATGTGTGCCTGCTAATAAATGTGGCCGGGAGCACGTGCCCGTAGCCATTCACACCATCTGAGCAAGTGTGTCCGTGTGGTCATTGTGTCAGCATGATGGGCACGGGCACTGCAACATCACAGTGTGCTGTCTTCAGCAGACGATACCATGTCACCTCAGCGTTGTCAGTGACCTTGGACATGTAGCTTCGCCCCCCCCCTGCATGCACAAGCGGCGTGTGCTGGTCCGGCGTACGTCAGGGCAGTGCAGGGGTGTGCTGATTCGGCAGGGGGAGCAGGGCGTGACTCGGACCTGGCCTTGGACAGGATGTGCGGTAAGTGTGTCTCTGTGTTGGGGTGTTGTCGCCACCAGGGCCACAGTAGTCGATGTCGCAATGTAGCATGCACCAGGAGGGCGAACCCGCACGGACGGGGAAATGTAGGAGCGCAAGACCACTCGGGGTCTTGGCACATGCATGCCAAGTGTTATGTGTATCAGTCCTGCGGCTGCATGAGTCAGTTGCCTAGCCGCATTCGCAGCGCGATCACAGCCAGCCATGGACTGTACACTTGTGTCCGCCTTGTCCGGACCATTGGCCTACACTCACTTGGCCGCACACCTTCAAAGGCCAGCGTCACGGTGTTGTTGGCATGCCGCTGGACATGCGCGGACAGGCATTACAATGGTGTGCCGTAGGAGTGCACGTGATACAACCGCGCAGCACACACAAGTGTGGGGGCTCATGGTAGGGTGGAGCAGCTGTGAGGCAATGTAACACACAGTGAGGCCGCTCATGTGCCACGTGCTGGGCATATCATCCATGATTCCCAGGGTCGCAGACATCCCACCACACCCACGACAGGCCTCTGTACATCTCCTGAATGCATGCAGATGGTGAAGTTACTGTAGGGATGAAGGGTCCTTTGTCTGTACTATCAGGCGGTGGCACATCTGCAGCTCCGAGCTGGGACTTGCATGTGGCCAGCACCCCCTGACAGATACAATAGCATTTACTTGCGACTCCCACACTACGCACTGCCCGACGTGAGACCAACATGTACACATCCCACACGCAGAAGTCCTTGGTCGTAGTTAGCGTGCATGAGATGGCCTTCACACGTACTCCCACCCCACCCCAGGCCTGCACCCGTTGCACACAGACACTGCTCATTGCTCCGAGCTGTGCCATTTCATCCACAGGACTGGTGCAGGGCAAGCCTGTGCCGCTTCAAGCAGAGCCACTGACGCAATGGCAGACCATCCCGGACACTTGCTCGACTCCAGTCACGTGGACCTGTACCGTGCACGTCTGCTGAATGTACTGGGGGCACTGCCATTGGCAGTGCTGCGGATCAGTTACCGGCTGAGCTTCCGCCTTGCAAACGTCACCTGCATTCAGCCTGTGTTGCATTGTCGCTCGTGTATATTCGAGTGGACCATGGATGTCTGCCTCTCCAACGTGACTGTAGCTGACGTGTATTTCGACGTGTGTGTGCGCCCCCTGTTGGCCCACGACCAGGAGTGTCACCGTGATGCCCGTTTATGGCATGCATGGATGTTTGGCATGCATGCTGGCAACTGGACCTGGGAGATTGCATGAGTCGTCGTGTGCAGTGAGCACATTGATCCGCTACCCGATTGGGCTTTGGTGCACTTTGGGGCCAGGGGTTGGAGTCAGCACATCTGTCCGGGTCAGCTGATGGATTACGTCGACGACATGTCAGATGTGGTGGACAACGATCTCTCATTGGAGATGTTGGCCTACGCTGCTGCACTCGCGTTCATGGACGAGTGACAAGGTATCTGCAGCCACAACTGGATGTGACCCATTGCACGTGTCCCGACGCCTGGTTGCATGTTGGAAATCTGGTCACATGTCCCAAGACGACAGTGGACATGGCTGAATTGGCCTGGACTCCTGATCCATGCGCGGACAACCAACGCGGGTTGGCACTGACTTGTGTTGGTGATGGACTCCCCCGGGGTTGACATGGGCGCTTTCCTACGTTCCTCAGTCAGGCGTGCTGCTGCATTGGTCTGCATATCGTGGCACTTCTCTTGGCCGTACTGACACGCACTTGTTGATAAAGTTTCCGCACCTTCACTTGTCTCCAACTGAGGTGAGTGTTGATTTGTATGCCAATGTGTGTGTCACGGCCTATCTGGGTCCCTGTCATACATGTATTGCTACCCCATCAGGGCTGTGGGTTGGTACTTGTGCATTATCATGTCCCTGTTTCGTGCTTTGCAAGATGCGTATGGCCGTTTAACGGCCACAAGCGGGTGCACTTGTGTCCTGTGTTCGGTTGTGCAAATGTTGCTGTTTGTACCACATTGTGTTCGATGTTGGGGTGCTCTGCTTCCTATGTGTGTGTGCTGCATTGTGTGTGAGATGTCCCTTCAGCTCTGATTTGGCTCACCCTTCTCCCTTTCAGGCAGTGTGGTTTTCACTTCTGTGCCTGTTCAGTGGTGTGATATTGCCGGGTTGTGTGACTTGTGCTCTTGGTTGGTGTTGTTACTCTTGGGCATGGTTTGTCTGCAGTTGTGCTGTGCTTAATTGTGCATGTGTGCCATTGTGCCCATCTCCCCCCGTACCCCCAGTCCCTGGTCGTTCCTCTCCCTGTTGCTGTTGTGTCTGTTGATTTTGGGCAGTTTCCAGTCCCCGAGTCCTGCCACCTTCTCCAGACTGATGAGGTGGACACCATTTCCTCCATGTCATCCAGCTCCTGGTGTGGCGCTGGACTCCCACCTCCGGTGTGCATTGCTGCCTTCTTGTTGTTGGCGTGTTTCTGCTTGTTTGTGCGTTTCGCATTATTCAGGCTGTTCTGGTTTTCTTCCATTGTCCTCCTCCGCTCTCCGGCTGCATTTACCTTGTCCACGATGGCCTGCCATGTACAATGTTTTGTTGCCAATGGGACTTGTGGGGTTGTATACTGGCTCCGGTTGCCTCCATTGTGCTTGGCTGTTGTTTTCTGTTTGGTTTGTCTTTCTTTTTCAGGCTTTTGTTGTGCTTATTCCCGCCTGCCGTGTGTGTGTCGCGGGCCTGGCGGTGCTTATCGCTGCTTTCCTCATCGCGAATGGGCTCATTGCACGTTTTGTTGTGTTGTGGTTTGTGTTTTTATCTCCGTCGAGGTGGTTGTATCGCGGACATTGGCCGCGTTTTCAACGGACTATCGCATGGTACCGCCGTGTTGTGAATTCCACGCTGACACAGGGTTATTTTCCCGCGATCGGCTGCGATGTGTAAAGTTGCGTTAACATTTTTTTGTGTTGTTTAGCACACGTTCTTGTGAATATCCCCCCAGGAGTGCTAAGGCATCACACATTTGAAAACAGAGACTGGGATGTTCCGTTCCTTGGAAGCCTGTGCACTGTGTTCACAGTTGTGCACAAAGAGGCACAAAACATCACTTCAAAATAAGTGTCATGTATGCCGGGAGCACTATATTGCACATAGATTCGTTGCTCTCTGCCCCGTTAATACCATCACTCCAGTAGCACTTAGACTCCTATGTTAAAAATGTCACAAATTATCATTAGTTTAGTCAAATAAAAGAATGTGGACTTCAAGGTTGTTCAGAGGGGAAAGGAGGGAAGGGAAGTGGGAAGTTTGGGTGAGTGCAGCGTAAGCCAGTTCCAGGTCAAAGGATTCCAAAGGGTCATCAAATAATTAAGGTAGACATTCACAAAATTTGCAGGTGATACCAAGGCGATTACATATTGAGGGTCAAACACCTCCTTTAAGACTGTCAGAGCATGAAGTGGTTTCACAGTTTGTTACTGAATCATGTTACTTATTTGCACCCTGATACATCCTTCTGTTAGACTGTATTGCTTAAGTTCTGACATAAGCATGCATATGACTAGGATTATGATGAAGGGTCATGAGTTGCACAACAAAGTTCCCACCAAAATCCTTAACAATGATACATCCTTCTATGCTTTAATAGTATTGATGTAGAACAGATTTCCCCTGCACAAGCTGCTCAGCAGCCTACATTATAAATATGAGATTAACTAAATGCAATTTGATTTGTCCACATGTTTGTCTGAGTAGATTTGCCCAAAACATCTTCAAGGTAGATAGTGTAGAAGGCAGGTATAGGGTGAAGATAATAATGGAAGCTAAGAAAGGGGCTGCAGATATATATTCCTGTGTACTTATGTAGGTGATGGCATATGTGTAGCACCTCTCTTGCTGAGACACAATGTAAAACAGGAATGGAGCCAAGGTAATGGAATATGGGTCTGTAAGGAAATGGGCCATTAGTCGTGTGGCCTGCACAAGTAATGGATCCACATTCGCCCTGTACAAATACTTTTCCTTAGAGATCTTTACATCACAATAACTGCAGCCATAGACTTAGACCCTAGAGAGCGCTGCACTCCCAGCTGTAGAGCACATGCTCCAACCTGGGGGGTGCTTGAAACATAGAGAAAATCCTGGGTTGGTCCTCTGTTTTGGGATCCTGTAAACTTAGGGTCAGTGCTTTCTTTAAACCCCTTTTGGAGGAGGCTGCACTACTCCTGCAGCTCCCCACACTCTTTTTGTATGGTTGGTGGTGGCTCCCTGTCCTGGGGCCACCATGGGGAGGGAAAATACGCTAAATTGAAGATCCCCGCATGGCATTATGGGACGCTCCGGAGGAGCAATAAATATTTAATGAGCGGCTCTCCCGCTGCACTGGGGAGAGCCACTGTCTGCTGTTGTTTATGTTTCTTGTAGCACAGCTTTTTCCCTTTTCTTTTCTTTCATTTGGGGCTGCTCAGTCCTACCTGGGCACCCCACCAGTCTTCAGATGTTAGGGACGGCTGAGAGAGCCCACCCCTTGCTGCCCCACAGCACCCCACACGGACAGGACTTCACCTGCTGCCTGTGGGAGCCAGCAGCTCTGCTCCCCTGCCCTCTCCTGCAGGCAGAGATCTTCTCCGTTGTCACGTGGCTGCCCATTTCCCCCAGACATGAGCACGGGGAGAGGGGCAGGCCCAACACTACTGGGGGGAGCATGACAGCAATTCCCCCTCCATCTCTGGCACGCAGGGATAGGGGATGGGGTCCCAGCCCCCTTCTTGATAATCATGCTCGGGAAATGGGGTCCCCAAGTAATTGGGAGAGCCTGGGGAGGGGGCCCCACGTACACCCCCTTCCTAGAGAATTTGAAGAAAAATCATCAACCCACGGGCCGTGACTTACCACGGGGATAACTCTTTGATGCAGCAGCAGTGCACCACACACTCTGATAGTGCTGGTGGGGCTCAAAGATCAAAACTTTCTCTGACAGATATCTCAGACCCCGTTGGACTGTTTTGCTTCATCTAGGGCTCATGTTGCTACTGGTGGCGAGTCCTAGCCACCTAGAGCATTTCCTAAAGCCTCCTGGCCTCCAAGGCAGTGACATTTGCAGGGAACTGGTTCCACTGGCCTCCTGCACCAGACTTTGTCCTTTGTTCCCTCTGGAGCCTCTATCCTCCTTGGCGCAGAAGTTCAGTCTTTCCCCAACTAGTCCTTAGGGGTTGTAAGGGGACCACCTTCCCTGGTCATGGGGATAGCCCCACTGGTTCTGGAGTCAACTGAAGTTAGAGTCCTTAGTCCAGATATGCATCAGAAGGTTCCTCCTTCCAATTGCCCATGGGTGCTGCCTCCAGTCCCAGTACCCAGCAGAAAGTCACAACCAAGAGAGAGTTCTCCCCCTTGCGCAAGACCTTTTAAGTGGGGGCAGAAAGTTCCAGAAGTGAGGCACCTCTGACCTATCATCGGGCGCCACATCACCTCTCTGCAATTGTCCCAAGCTTCCTGCACATCCTGCTGGGATATTTCAAAATGGCATCACCCAGAACTCACTAGTTACACCTCCTCTGGGGACCTCAGCTATACCCCTCACTGATATTACTGGCAGGAACTTTCCCACCTAATCATCAGAGGGAGCCCCCTCCTGTATTGGCTCCAGAGGTCTGGGCTCCCTCCTTTGTTCAGTGGGCTTGAGCTGGCCCATCCCTGGTACAGTGTGACAGCTGATTGAGTGATGCAGACCCTTCATCCTACACCTTTCCTCCTCAGAAGCTGAGTCAAGCACTGTAAATTTCTCCCTTTGTGTGGGAAGGGGTTTGTTCCTGCTGCTGGCGAGAAATGTAATTAATGCTCAGTAGGGTGACAAAAGGGCTGGGCTCTGACATTGAGCTGAGTAAAAGAAATATGACAGTCCTGGATGACCCATAAGCTATACGGATATCCTCTGGTTTGGGATGCAGATTCCACCCCAGTTCTATACGTCACCGGTCTCTGTAGGCCAAAGGGAAGTGAAGCTGCACTCTAAGGCAGTCAAGATAGTAAACCAAGCTGATTATACCTATGAGTACATACTAACATTATGAGGACTTCCCCAGGTCGATATCCAAACCTGCAGAGTTCCCTCTGAACCCAGGCTGCGTGTCCGCAGTTACTGGGCAGCACATGACAGGAGTCTCCCAAGTTCAGCTCTTACACGTGTACACATGTGTTTAAGTGTAAGCAGCCAAGTGCCCCTTACCCTTGCTCCGTTGCAGTGGTCTTATCTTAAAAAGAGGACACTGGCAGTAAACATGCGCAGTCCATTTACTGTGAGTTTACAGTGGGTGAATCACTGGTTGTGAGGCTCACTCACAGTAATAAGGTCAAAAACTAGGTGATAAAAAAGCGAAAAATCCGGACGGATTTGATGGCAGAACCCATTTTCTTACAGTGTGTTTTTTGCTGTTGAACATGCCTAAGAAGTATCTGTCCAATATTCCCAGATTTTCACACTCTTTTGGGTGATCATGCTTTTAGAGTAATTTGACTTGCATTCTTTTATGTTGTTTTCATTTCACTTCTACTCTGTGATTAGCTTGTCTCATGCTTTGAAGGTGGCATTAGAAAGTGATAACAGACATGATGTTGATGATCACAGAATTTAAAAAAAAAGGCAACAAGTATTGAAAATCCAGTGAAGAGAATTTTTAACCCAAAGATATTGAAGAATTGCAGGATTTTGTTCAATAGGAATTTTGAGCATTTAAAAATAACCTTTGGACAAGGATGGAACGTAGCTGATGGGAAGCAAAGAAGGCAGATTTGTATCAGTCTAGATGATGGGCCAACTACAAACTAGGTCTAGAAATGGCCTTGGGAGTATGCAGGTCTTGTTACTAAAAAGAGAAGTGTAATCTATAACTATAAACATGCTTCACAAATTAATTAGAAGGTCTATATGCCCTCACATTGAGGCATCTACTGAAAACCATTGGAGGATTTCTAACAGCAAAAATAGAAGGCAATTTATAAAAGATTAGGGGGCATATTATCAAGAAACGGCGTTAAAATTATCGCCGGTTTAGCGGCAGAAAACTGCTGCTAAATCGGCGATAATGGGCTTGATAATATGCCCTGGAGAATTCCAATAGAAGCCCATGTTCTGGTGTCAACATGGGATTCTATTGGAATTCTCCAGGGCATATTATCAAGCCCATTATCGCCGCATTAGCTGCAGTTTTCTGCCGCTAAACCGGCGATAATTTTAACGCAGTTCTTGATAATACGCCCCCCAATGTGTACAGCATTTCCCCGATGTGGCCGATATATTGAAAGAGGTATGTAAAATAGAACACAACACTTCAGGAAGCCTAAAAGTCTACTATGCATTTACTGCAAAAATAGTAAGTAAGGGGCATATTATCAAGCCCGATTTCGCCGCTTTATCGGCCGTTTTTGGCCGAAAAGCGGCAAATTAAACATCGCCCTATCATCAAGCACACGCTAACGCGTGTTTCCGTGTGACAGCCGCTGTTTTGAATACGCCTCGCATCGCATCTCTAATGAGATGCAAAGTAGGCGTTCCTCAACTGAATACATGTGAATACCTCCCATAATCAGCTTCTCCATATTTACAAGGAAGCCACAGACCCGCATTGCGATAATGGGAATCGCGCTAAACTCCCATTATCGCCTAATCTAACGTCTGCTGAAAACCGGACTTAGCAGTATTCCCTATGGGAGGTGGATTGTATGTTTACATCCACACTCCCATATCAGCGAGTGAACAGTTAACGCTGCTCGCTTATCTCCGTTTATTTGGCGATAAGGGGCTTTTCCACCGCTATCGCTGGATTATATATCGCCCTTGAGTTATGCGTTGATGATAACGCGCTAACTCGGCGATTTAATTTAGCGATAGCCGGCGTTAAGGAAATCAGCGCTAGGCACGCTGGGCGATAATTATCGCCACTCGTTGTTGATATGCCCCCAAGTAAGTAAAACAGAGCGCAACAATTGTTGTTGCAGCTGCCCAGAGCTTCCACCCAAAATCCAGCTGGGCCATGTAATGCTAAAATGCATACATTTCAAGCACATTTTAATACTCAGTACAAGTCAAAGGAAACATGAGCATGTGATTGAAACTATTATATTTCTATTCTTTTCTTGGCATTTCTAAAGTGCATGGTTACCTAGAACGGGATACCCAGCGCTAAGCAGAATATGCAGACCATGTTTCATACAGTGATCAGATAAACAGCAACGTTTTTAGTTGCGCTTTTGAACGCTCTGTTCATCATCCGTCTTGCAGATCGTGATGGGCAAGGAGTTCCATGGCTTAGAAGTCAAATAGACAAGTGATCGTCCATCGCATCTCGACTTACGGATCTTAGGAATTTTGAGTTGACAGGAAGCAGTAGATTGCTAGGTCCTCTTAGGGGTGTAAGGTTGTATTACTGTTGTTACAACTTGGGGCCCTTATTGCACACAGGTCTGTGGGCCAAACATAGGGCCTTAAACTGCACTTAATGTTTGACAGGAAGTCAGTGTAAAGAGGCCAAGGCACCTGCCACTGAGCAATGCTTGGGGATCTTTAGTAAAATGCATGCTGCTGCATTTTGTACAACTTGAAATCTTCTCACTTCATATTGAGGGCTTACAAGATAAAAAAAAAGTTGCCATAGTTCAAACGAGACATGACTAATGTTTGAACAAGTCTACGAGAATTTGGAAGTAAGAATTGTAAGATTATCCGGAGCATTCTCAGAATGCTAAAACAGCTGCCAGCAAATTTTTGCACAGGTTCCTTCAAAGTAAACTTGTTGTCTATCCAAACACCCAGGCTTTTTACTGCAGTTTTAGGTGTAGGGTGGCTGCTGAAGGATTCTGGCAAGCACACTGTGGACTAACGGTGGAGCTATTGTCGACCACTAACACCTCGTTTTTTTCCCTCATTGAGCTTTAAACAGATAGCTAACATCCATTCTGCTACTTCCTTCAGGCAGGAGTTGAGCAGCACAGAGTTTAATTCTGTGTCATGGGTGAGGGAGATGATGATCTTGGTGTCATCGGCATATGACACTATCGACAGGCCATGTGATTGTACAATTTTCAGCAAGGGGCAGACATATAAGTTGAATAGGGTTGGGCTTAGGGACGAATCTTAGGGCACTCCACACTTTAAAGGATAAGAATGTGAGTGACAAAGAGCCTCATAAACCTGAAAGCTCCTGCCTTATAGGAATGATGCCAACCATTGCAAGGCTACACCGACCACTCCTGGCTGCTACTTAAATGAAAATCACTAATAATCAGGAGGCAGGATCTTCTCACAAGAAAGAATGTTAAAAGTCCTTGAAGACTAGACACAGAAATATAAACAAGTGCTGACTTCACTGCTCTCTAAAATTCATGCTACGTGGTGCCAATCCTCAAAACGAGCCTACGCTTACTGCATAGTGCAGAAAATGTGAAACTGTAAAGCGGTGAATAAAATGGCACCTGGGTCTCAGAAGAACATGAAACTTAAAAGATATATTAAGTTTACTGTGCATTTCTGTTTACTACAAAAATATTATAATTGAAACAAGAAACCTATCAGTACATAGTAAAGACATACATGTGTATCGACGAGTTCATAAAAAGCTCTTGCATTAAGGCATGGAAATAATGACTCTACTCTCTCAGGTGTGAGTTGAGTTATGCAAAGGAGTCACTGCATGGATGCCTCCACCACCATCAGTGTAGTGCCACATCTATCCCAGGATTTGAAAGGTTTGACAGACCAGCGTGAAGGAAAAAGTGGAATGGAACTGAAGAGAAGGTAAGGAGAACATACCCCGAACCCCTCCCCCAAAAAACCTGGGATGAGGTAGTGGCGTAGGTGCACTTGAGTACAAAAGTAAGGTAGAGGAAAAGGAGAAGACAGCAACACAGAGAGGCCACAGAACCATGTATGTCTTCTTTTACAAGTCCTAAGATCTGAAGCCTACCTTATGTTTCCCTATAGAAACACAAAAAACATGAAAAGACTAGGAGAAAGATGACAAAAAAAACAAAAACAGTAGGCCACGTATGAGAGGAAAGCACCATGGTAAAATCAACAGGCGTAGTTTGTGGCAGTGGTGCTCCTGTGTTGTATTCACCTAGAAATACTAAAATGATGACTTAGCAATGCTTTTACTAAAAGAGGAAAGATAAAATGGAGTCACAATCAGCTGTTGGGTATATGGTAGTAACTGGTTGAACCAAGCGCCACTCTTGAAAATAAGAGTAATACCCTTGACTCTTGTTGGTCTTGACTCACATGGAAAGATAATAATGCCCTTCTTACTTATGGTTAAATTATTGCAAGGATGAGGCTCTGCTAGTGATGGCAGGCAGAAGATGTGCAATGAGTGGAGGTATCGAATATTGAAGCGACTGCGGTGGAATAGGGCATAGTGACTGCAAGAAGAATGTTGTGGATGTGGAGGGATGTGGAGGGATGTGTTTGCAAGAACTGCAAAGTGTCAGGCATGCACTGTCCCTGTGGGTAGAATGCTGTTTAGGAGGAGTAATATAGGTGCTATCTGTTGACTAGAGGAAGGACTCATTTCAGTGAATGCAGCAGTGGTCTTTCGCAGAGACTGCAAGCAGACAGGCTGCATTAAATATTGGGAAAGGGTGTGGAGGTGATTCGAAGAATGCAAGGTGAGTGCTATGTAGAGCTGCAGGGAAGTGTTTCACACTTACTACAGCGAGAGTGAGGTGACCAAATAGAGTTTATGGGGATGGCAGGGGATGTGCTGTGCAGTGCCCACAGAGTGTTGGAACTACAGTGCAATTATTTCCAGGGAAAAATATGCAGGCTGCATAGAGGCTACTTTGCAGTGTGTTCAGGAAGAGAAGGTGCAGCATTTGAAAAGGCTACAGCATGGTATGAAGAATTTGAATACAGATGGGTTGTCACTAAGTGACTTCAGAATGTTACAGCTAAAGCAGTGTAAGAAAGGAAGTCAGCTTTGGTTGGCTAGGTTCTACATGAGTAACCCTGGGCGTAGTTCGCGTAGTAGCGCTACGCGTAGCTACGCGAAGTGCACTTCGCACTACGCGAGCTACGCGTAGCACTACGCGAACTGCGTAGTGCGGTAGGAAATGCTGTTCGCAATGATTGCACAGTGCCGGATGCTTGTCCGCACTGTGCAATCATTGCAAACAGCATCTTGCACAGTGCAAGCGGTCGTTTTCTGCAGCTCGAGTAGATTTGTACTTGAGCTGCAGTTTTCTCAACGCGGACTGGTAGTTTCTCATCGCGAGTGGTCACGAGTTTACGCGACCACTCGCAATGAGAAACCTGACCTCCCCGCGTTGAGAATCTCGCCGGGAGGTTTATTTTCCACGCTCGCGATAGGCAACTTGATGTTGCTGATCGCGAACGAAGAAAAAGTCTCGCCGGGATGTCATTTTGCTCGCTCGCGGTCGCCAACTTGACGTTGAGGACCGCGAGCAAGCAAAAAATGCCCGCTACGCTACGATACGTGTTTTTGCACAGTGCTACGTGCAATTCGCGTAGCGCGTAGTTGCGCAAACTACGCGAGCGTAGCATAGTTTTCCGCCCAGGCCTATACATGAGTAAACAAGAGAGGTCAGTGGCATGATAAATTCTTGGTACTCGTATGATTTTAACCATATTTCACACTTTTCTGAAAGCCCAGACAAGACGCTGTAAACATACCATTCTCACCAAAAGAGACACGTTTTTCCAGAAACAAACAGGTTTGTTCCCCAACATTTGCTCAACACTATTCCCCAATTAATCTATTATCTATCTCTTCAACTGACGAATGCAAGGAATCTCTTTCCTTCGCCAACAAAATCATCTGTATCAGAATGAACTCTCCCTTACCTAGAACATCCAATGGAACTCCTGCCCCCTACAAGCCAACAATAACTGGAACTCTTTTATACCTATAACAACAGAGGATCTTGATTGATCATCAAAGTTCCAAAACCCAACATCAGTATTTGGACTTAATTGATGTGGATATCAGAGAAGTAAGGTTTCATTTCTTTTATCTGTGTGGTGCACCCTAATCAATGCTTCTCTTACCCAGTGGGTTGTTCTCAATTTGTTAAGAATTTTTGAGAACACCCTGTTCTCATAAAACTCAACTTCCCATTTCCAGCCTGTCTTGGCTCAGTGAAGCCTTTCAGACATGTGCCCAGTCATCTCCTGCTTTACATCAGCAAAGGGAATCTCCAGCCTAGCTTCTGCTCCACTTGCAGCACTGAAACTAGATGAAGTGCATTGCGTTGTGAATGTGGTAGACACATGTCTTCTTATTTTACTTACTATATCAGTGGCTTTTAATACAATTTATCATGATAGTCTCAACTCTCAACCGTGGAACACAACATCGGCCTTAGTTGATACCCTCTTTTTAACCAACCAATCGCAACTAGGGATAATTGGAAACCATACCATAGGTAGTAGTGTAGCACAATGCGGCATTCTATAGAAATCCATGCTAGCACCCACTCTGTTCAATTTCTCTCTGGAATCACGGAGTGTCAAAAGGCTCCATATAAAAATATGCAGATTACACAAACTCTATTTTTAAAGTTCGTTCATAACTGATAACATTTGTCTGTGCTTAGGTCTCATCAGCTTATAGACATGAATGGCTGACAATTGCTGGTCCGCTGTCCCCAGGAAAAAGAGTTACTATTCTTTAAGTCCAAGAACAAAAACATATGTTTATTTGTATGTTCTTTTATCCCAATTTTTAAATTTAGTTTTGATGCATTGCGACGATTATGTTTTTATCTGTTTGCACTTTTATGGATATGCATTTTTATCCGAATAAAGTCTTTTGAATTGAATTGAGTTGAAAAACATATTCAATCCAGCTCTCTTCACTGATCTCAAATTGGAAACCCTGCCTACATCTCTCACCTCATCAGATTTTACTTTGGAATCTACATTGTCATTGTTTTCTCCCATCAACTGAATGGAGAAAGTCCCTCAAACAAAATGTTATCACCTGCTTTCACCTCCTCGCTTAAAAATGACACCACAGGCAATAGTTTTATATTCTGAAGCGACTTTGCCGGTATTTAGACAGAATTTCAGAAACACAAATAACATGGGACAAAATATCGCGTCAAAAATATAGAGGACAAAAGTATTGTGAAGGGCAGTTTCCATAGTTAAGTAAGCTTTACTATATATAACTCCACATATATGTACCTTGACAATATATATATATTCAAGGTACGTAGATTTGGAGTTAAGAATAGTAAATCTGTACTTACCTATTTGCACTTACCTTCTCAATATGTCGGTCCTCGATATTTTTGACACAATATTCTGTCCACAAGATATTGGTGTTTCCAAATTCTGTTACTGATCGGACTTTACCGGATTTAGAAGAGCTGCTGCTAGGCTATCACTGCTATTGCCACACTAGTAGTCTGTATCTGGTGCGCTTGGTGCACTACACTGGCTACCTCTGTTTAAGAGGGTTATTTTCAAGTTGCTTTGCATTGTGCACAGAGCCATTCACAAGGTAGGGCTGCAGTTTCTGCAACAGAAGTTCAAACGGTATCGTCCCAGATGCATTTTGCTTTCTGCTGATGCAAATCTTATCATGTTTCTAAGTTCAGACTTTAGAGACCAGGAGGAAGAAAACATTCTGTGCGAGCTGCACGTCTTTGGAACAATTTACCTCAATCTCTTCACTCAACAAGTGAGTTCTTGGCCTTAAGGAAGGCCTTAAAGACTTAGGGGCTGATTATGGGTTTAGTGGTGCTGTGCCGGCTTTGTGCTGGCACAGCACTACTAAAGCCGTGCATGGTCTGCCTGTCAGATTATGAGTACAACTCGCGTCTGGCGGGCTTTTCTTTTGCCGTTCTCACTGCGGTGTCCTGAAAATGGGCACCGCAATGGGAAAGCAAAAGAAGTCCCAGAAAGGCATGGACTGTGAAGTCCACACAGTCCATGCCGTGCTGGAACTTGGGGTGCATGCAAACAAGAGGGCACATGTTGTGGTGGGGGCAAGGGGGCCCTGTAGGGCCCCCTTTGTTTCCCCACCGTCAGCCTTTTTATGGCAAGCTCACTACTATGAAATGGCTGGCAGTGGGGAAACTTGAAATATGCTTGGCATACCTTGCATATTGGATACCCCTGTCCGCTGTGCCACTGCCTAAACATATTGCTGATCTGTTGTTTTGTGATAGATAGGGGGCACCTGCGTTTTTGGTCCCGCGCTTGGCGGCCATCTAGGGAAACCTAGCGAACCCAGACATTTTTTAAAACTAGACACCTGAGGGAGTCCAGGGATGTGTGGCTTGTGTGGATCTCCCAATGTTTTCTTACCCAGAATCCCCTGCAAACCTCAAATTTATCTAAAAAGTCACATTTTCCTCACATTTCTGTGTGGGGAGGTTGTGTCATCACAGCGCCTGCACAGATTTCCCTCCACCCAGCATTCCCCTCAGTCTCCCAATAAAAATGATACCTTACTTGTGTGGTTCCCCCTCACTTTTTCATTTTATACGTTTTTAGGTTCTCTGGAAAACGCTGGAGGATCCACGCAAGCCACACCGCCAGCCAAGCGCCATCCATGCACACCACCAGCCAAGCGCCATCCCAGCACACAGCCAGCCAAGCACCATCCAAGTACATTGCCAGCCAAGCGACAGTCTACACACACCACCAGTCAAGTGACAGTCCACGCACACCACCAGATATGTCCCATCCATGCAGTCTGCTAGCCAAGCGACAGTCCACTCACACTGCCAGCCAAGCTCTAGTCCACATACACTGATAGCTAAGTGCAAGTCCACACACACCGCCAGCAAAATGCAGGTTCACACACAGCCAGCCAAACGCCAATACACACAGACCGCCAGCCGAACTCCATTTCACACACACAGAAACGTTTGCTAGTGTCTAGTGGTTTTCTGCCCCCCTTGGAGGCAGATGAGCCTAAACATATTGCTGATCTGCCCCAAAGGTGGGCAGAAATGGCTAAAATGTGTGAACAAAAAAGGGAAGAGACCCTTGCCTAAGGGGCTGCTCCCTGACATGCCCATAAACATATCTCTGATATCTAGTGGGCTTTCTGCCTCCTGAGGAGGCAAATCGGGGCTATTGCCCCTACGTGCCCTCCAGAGTGGGTAGAAAGACTGTGACTATTTTTTTAGGGGGTGGGGGCATTGGCATCCCCATTCTGGGCAGCCCCTATCCCTGAACTAATAAAATAAAATAGTCCCTGGCTTCCAAGTGGAATTTCTGCCTCCCCAGGGGTCGGATCGGGGAAATTGACCCAAATGCTCTCAGTGGGGGCAGAAAGACAGTCCATTTGTTTTTGAGTGGGGTGGGGGCATTGGCAGGCCAATTCTGGGCAGCCCCCACCCCTACTCTGGCAAAATAAAATACTCCCTGGTGCTTTGTGGGCTTTCTGCCCCCCCAGTGGGGCAGATTGGGGGCTATTGCCCCATCTGCCCTCCCAGGAGGGCAGAAAGACTGTGGTTGTTTTGGTGTGGTTGTAGGCATTGACATTCCATTCTGGGCAGCCCCCACCCCTAAATGTACATAAACATGTAATTCCTGGTCCCTACTGGGCTTTCTGCCCACGGGGTGGGGCAGATTGGGGCTATTGCCCCATCTGCCACCCGGGGGGGGCAGAAAGAATGTCCCTTTAGTGTTTGGTGAGGTGGGGGCATTAGCATTCCCATTTTGGGCAGCCCTCACCCATACATATTCAAAATAAAAATATCCCTGGAGCCTAGTGTGCTTTCTGCCGCCCCTAAGGGGCAGATCAGGGGCTATTTCCCCCATCTGCCCCCCAGGGGGGGCAGAAAGACTGTCCCTTTAGTTTTAGGAAGGGTGGGGGCAATGGCATACCCATTTTAGGCAGCCCCCGCACCTCCATATTGAAATAAAAATAATCCCTGGTGCCTAGTGTCCTTTCTGCCCCCCGGGGGGCAGATCGGGGGCTATTGCCTCCATATGCCTCCCAGAGAGGGCAGAAAGACTGTCCCTTGAGTTTTAGGGAGGGTGGGGCATTGGCATGCCCATTTTGGACAGCTCCCACCCCACATATTGAAATAAAAAGAATCCCTGGTGCCTAGTGTGCTTTCTGTCCCCCGGGGGGCAGATCAGGGGCAATTGCCCCATCTGTCCCCATGGGGGCAGAAAGACTGAAAATGGCAAAATAGTTGGGGGGAGCAAAGGCCCTTGCCCAAGGGGCCGCTTTCCCCTCCCTGGCATCTAAGGGTGGATCCCTGCTTGGGGATAGCCCTCTGATCAGCTCATTACACTTTCACTTTTAGTGTAATGACGTAGGCGCGCCATGCGCATCGATCGTCATTACTCTGAAAACAAAAATGCCTCGGGCAGCTGGGGAAGCTCTTCCCCAGCTCCCAAGGCTGAAAAAGTTAAAAGGAAATCCCTCTGCTGTTCATAGCAGAGGGATTTCTAAACTGTGTGCCTTGGTCGTAACCGTTACATCCAAGGCACCCAAAGGGTTAATGCAACCATATGCCTGTGGTAGGCGTTTTCTGTTTTTGGTGGTGGAAACACCTAAGACTTTGAAAGTTTCATATCTGCAGTTCCCTGCATTAGATTTTTGTTGTTTTGGTATCTATTTGTTCATTAAAATGTACTCTATTATTACCATTTGGAATGGGAATTTTTTTGTATTATATTTTCTACTTTTAATTGTTTAGTTACTAATAAATGCTTTATACATTTCTCCAAAGTTAAACCTGTCTGCTCCTATGCTACATTTACCAAGGATTGAGCTCAGGTTTAAATTACTGAGACCTAAATGGACCTAGTAAGGAATAGTGCATTTGTTATTTGGAGAGGACTACCATTCACTTGTCGTGGTCTGCCAGCAGTCACTTATGCCGTCTGCAACCACAATATCTACTACAGAGCTAGTGCATAATGTACACAATCTGGATCCAGGATACATGGGGTGTATATTGTCTTGGAAATATTGACATTCTGGCAAGATGCAAAAAGTGAACTTTATTGTAACAATAGGCAGTTACCATCTGAGGCAGTAAAATCATGGAATTGTGTGGATTTGCATTCTCTTCATGTCAGTCTGCAAGCTGCCTTTGCATTTCCGGCCTGCGCTATAACATCATGCAGGCCGAAACTGGAATCGGTGCAATGGTGTCGGCAACGCACTGTCATTTACGACCAGTGGCATAACACAAAATGATGGGGCCTCCTGCAAAATGTGGTTAGGGGCCCCTCAGCCTCCCATATCTCAGGGATATTCATAGACCTTGGGCTGATTGGGGCCTCTGAATGGTGATGGGGGGCCTGCGCGGCAGTGGCCTCTGTTATGCGGCTAGTTACAAAACTCCGTGGCCTGCTCCTATTTTCCCATATGATCGATACTGAGGAAAGTCTGTAAAACGTCTTGCATTTTTGTCCTTTCCTTGGCGTATCTAGGCACAATATTATAAATGCCTAAACGAGAAAGTCACCCAATTGAATATTTATAGTACGAAATGATCTCATGTAAATTCTGGTGGCTAAACATACCATTCTTTCTTGGTTACTAAGTATCATTTGTTTCTTTCCTGGTTACTTAGTATAGAGCAAACAGGATCAAACTTTAACATCGTACAGGTTTTAGAAATATTATTTTTATAGTCCCACATGATTACTTGCTCTTCTCTTTACATTATATTCATGCAGCTGGACGAGGCTACGTTGCTTTTCATTTGCTACATGGATCGCAGGACAATCTCTTATTCTGGACTGAGCCATGCTTTCACGGCACAGAAGTATAGTTCAGCCTGTAAAAAGGATGTAAATCTAATTTCATGCAATTCCTCCCTCGTTGCAAATTAGGTTTCACTCCATCTGGCAAGCAATGAGGGTTATAACAATTCAGACAGCTGAATAGCTCACATCAATCGGCTGAGAACTATTTACGCAAATTTCAAACCAAGTGTTATTTTTTCTCAAGGTTCCAACCATCAGAGAACATTGGTGCTCGTACAGTGCTTCATGTGTATAGTCGAAAACAGATAATAAACTTATGACGATTAAACTGTACTTACTAACACAGGGGGCTATCTGAAAGAGGCATCACAAGTTGATAGGGAATAAGAAGTAGGCCTAGGTGCTTTATTGTGTTTTTTTTCCTTTTGTTTGTGTCATCTCTCTAATCTCTAGGTGACATTTGAGCGACTTGACGGTTACCCCAAAACTCCCATGGAGACTCGGGGGCAGATCTACAAGAAAGTGCCGCAGCGTGGCGCTGCAAGCCCTTTGGCTGCGCCACGCTGCGGCACTTTCAGAGCACAGGAATGCGACATATTTACAAGAATATGTCGCATTCCTGTGCTCTCCCCTGCGCTGGCGCACAAACAGCTGCCAAGCGCCGGCGCAGGCAACCTTGCACCATGGTGCAAGGATGCCTGCGCCATGGGGAGATTGTTTCTGTGCAGGAAGGGGCACCTTTCTGCACAAAAACAATCAGTACAGGCTTTTCCTCTTTCAATGCGTGCTGCAGAATGCAGCACGCATTGAAAGAGAGAAACGAGGAGAAATGAAAACATTTCTCCTCGGTGCGCTCGCTACGCCACCTCTAGGGTGGCGTAGCTTTCAGACGCATCTCCAGAGTTACGATTTCTCGTAATTCTGGAGATGTGTCTTGTTCCATGGGTGTTGCGTGGGAACACCCACAGCAACACCCATGGAACGCCCCTTCACCGCAAAGTGCTGCGTGTGAAGGGACGGTATTTACAAGGAGAGGAAAAGTCACGCATGGTGGCTTTTCCTCTCCTTGTAAATATCGAGGAGCCCCCTGCGCCACCAGTACGTCACGAAAAGTGACGTACTGGTGGCGCAGGGGGCTTGTAAATCTGCCCCTGGATGTTTCAAGCATGGGGCAATGAAACACGAGCCTCAGATCAATGGGGAGTATTTGAGGGGGCCTGAAAGAGATTTGTGGACATTCGTGCCGTGCGGGTGTGGTAAAATGAAAGCAATATTTCATATTTCCAGGCACATCTTGGAGTAAGAAAAAGATTTTCCTGGAAAGTCTTTTTCCAGGAATGAAAAGGGAACTAAAAAGATGGGGCATATTAGCAAGACCCACGTTAAAATTATCGCCGTTTTAGCGGCAGGAAACTGCCGCTAAAACGGCGATAATGGGCTTGCTAATATGCGTTATAGAATTCCAATAGAAGCCCAGGTTAGATGTGCAGGACATCTAACCTGTGCTTCTATTGGAATTCCATAACGCATATTAGCAAGCCCATTATCGCCGTTTTAGAGGCAGTTTCCTGCCGCTAAAACGGCGATAATTTTAACGTGGGTCTTGCTAATATGCCCCGATGTTTTTAAAAAAGATCTGATTAACAAAACGTTTGCATCGAAGTTCAATAAATGTATGAAAATGTACCAATATCCCTGTTGTTTAGATCAGGCCGAGAGAAAGTTAGACTAATAGAACATATACTAATATTGACCAAATTAACAGTATTCAGTTCACAACGTGCAAAGATGGAAAGCTTCAGTTAGAAGTGCCAGGAGCACAACTGTGTGACTTTCTGCTCTCACATACCACAAGGGCAAACATTTGACTAAGACTCCCTGTTCGCTGTGGGTATTCTCTTTTTTGTTTTATTAGCCCTGCCCAAACTTTATAAATCTGCATGTTTACTGTTCTAGAAAACAACACAGCCACCTGGATTAATGGCCTGATGTATATAATAACTGGTCGCAAAAACCAGTCTCAAAATGCTGAGGGAGTTTTTGCTACCTGTATTTCATTTTGCGAACCGACCTATCTATTAAATAGATCGGTTCACAAAATAAGGAATGGCAGGAAGCCGCAGAATGACCTACCTAATTTATATTAATTAGACAGGTAGCAATTTTCAACATCCTGCAATTGGACAGCCAACCACTATTCCTGTAATTGCACTGCAAAATGGAAACATTTCATTATCAGTGGCTGTGACCCTGTGGCAGCGATGGATTTCCCAGTGTCTGTGCTAGTGTTTCAGTATCAGCATCTATAACCCTGTGTTCCAGTGTCTATGTATTCAACTTAGTGCTCTTGCGTCAGTGTCCCGTGTTATAGTTCTGTATTAGTGCCTGTGTTGCAGGGATTCTGCCCAAAATCAGAACTATGCTTACGATTATGGGACCGTAATGCATAGGGACTGAGTCATCCTACCACCTTAGTACCCATGAGGCCAGGACCGACTAGCTATAGTGTCTCACTTGCTCTCCTACTCACTCACAGAGAAACAAGTGATTAGACACCCCAGAATACAACACTCCCGAATCTCTCAGGAATCGCGGTTGCAAGACACACCCTTTCGCTCGGACTCTTGTACTTGTCCACAATAAGATCTGGCAGAGACACGAACAAGTCTAAAATATTTATTTTAACTAACGTGCTCTAATATGCAATATATGTGCCACAACATACCGTAGACTATAGATGGTAGATCTACATCATAGGTGCTGTCTCGCTCTTCTCCCTGGAAGGTCCCTCTCCAAGTGTGTGCTACCTATTCCTGTATTCCAATAAGACCAAAGTGCGTTGTCCCAAACAACAGCTGCCTCGGTATGTTTTGTCTAGGCGCTAAGGCCTGGCCAGAACAGAATAACAAGTGGCATTGTTGTTCGACCTTGCTCACAATGTTCAGACTAAATCCCAGGAACCTGCAGAGTGTGAACACAGCGATAGGTTCTCATGTGAAAATGGCAAAAGAGACATTTGCAAAAATAAACTCATGTAGTAACGTGTGCAAAGCAGCGGACAATCTGCAGCGTGCTCATGCCAACTTAGAGAAAACTACAATGTCCCCCCGGGCCATGTGACACCTGCTATCAGTATTCATGTATAAGTTTTGGCACCCTATTGTCTGTGTCCTCCCTGGCAGTATCTGTGTATTCGTGTTGGTACTCTAGTGCCAACGACCCAGTGTCTGGTGCCTCCTTGCTGGTGCTTTCGTGTCATGTCACTTCATAGCATTAGTTTCAATATACATGGACTGTAGTATCCCTTTGTCCGTGTCCCAGTGCTTTTGGCCGTCTGTCAGTGTCTCAGCATTAGTGTTTGTAGACGGTGAACAGACATAATATCGAATTTTTAATATCGAATTGCCAAAATATCGAGTTTTTATATAGAATGGACAGAATATCGAATTGCCAAAATATAGTGGTGCAGAATATTGAAATTCAGGTAAGAAATATCGATTGTCATAATATCGACAGTCATAATATAGTTGTTAAAAATATCGATTTTTTTAATAGTGTTTTAAGTGTTAGTATATGTGTTAAAAGTATGTATTATTTTTGTAATGTATGTTTTAATTTTTTTAAAGTAATGAATTTTATGTTATTTAATTTTTGCGTAATTTAATTCCGTAGCGGGTTGTGGGTTTATAGGGGAATAGGGTGGGAAGTAATTTAATTATAGTAAATTAAATATTAATTTTTAGGAATTATTAATAATTTTTAATTTAATTTTGCGTTTTAGTTCTGTAGCGGGTTGTGGGTTTATAGGGGAATAGGGTGGGAAGTAATTTAATTGTAATTAAGTAATTATTTAATTTTATTTATTGGTATTGATAAATAATTCATTGTTAATTAATTATTAATTGGTAATAATTTTTTATTAATTGGTAATTAATTTTTATTAATTTTTTAATTGATAATTATATTAATTGTATTAATTTATTATTCAGAGCGGGTTGTGGGTTTATAGGGGAATAGGGTGGGAAGTAATTTAATTGTAATTCAGTAATTATTTATTTTTATTTATTGGTATTGATTATTAATTTATTGTTAATTAATTTCTATTTGGTAATTAATTTTTATTAATTGGTAATTAATTTGTATTAATTGGTAATTAATTTTTATTAATTGATTAATTGATAATTATATTAATTGTATTAATTTATTATTTGGAGCGGGTTGTGGGTTTATAGGGGAATAGGGTGGGAAGTAATTTAATTGTAATTAAATAATTATTGAAAATATTTTTGTGTATTGATAATTAATTTACTGTTAATTAATCATTAATTGGTAAATATTTTGTATTACTTATTAATTTTTGGGATTGAAAATTAATTGGTTGTTAATTAATTATTAATAGGTAATTAATTTGTAATAAATAATATTTATTGGTATTTATAATTAATTAATTATTAAATATGTTGTAATTGGTAATTAATTTTAATTATTTTTTTATTGGTATTGATAATTTTTTTTTTTTTATATAAATATTAAATCAATACTTTCCCTACTGTTGCACTCACTGGAGTGGGAATAGTAATTTTTACCCTATGCTATCCAACGCTTTCCCTACTGTTGCACTCACTGGAGTGGGAATAGTAATTTTTACCCTCCCGCTATCCAACGCTTTCCCTACTGTTGCACTCTCTGGAGTGGGAATAGTAATTTTTACCCCTACGCTATCCAACGCTTTCCCTACTGTTGCACTCTCTGGAGTGGGAATAGTAATTTTTACCCTCCCGCTATCCAACGCTTTCCCTACTGTTGCACTCTCTGGAGTGGGAATAGTATTTTTTACCCCTACGCTATCCAACGCTTTCCCTACTGTTGCACTCTCTGGAGTGGGAATAGTAATGTTTACCCCTACGCTATCCAACGCTTTCCCTACTGTTGCACTCCCTGGAGTGGGAATAGTAAATGTTACCCTCCCGCTATCCAACGCTTTCCCTACTGTTGCACTCACTGGAGTGGGAATAGTAATTTTTACCCCTATGCTATCCAACGCTTTCCCTACTGTTGCACTCTCTGGAGTGGGAATAGTAATTTTAACCTCCCACTATCCAACGCTTTCCCTACTGTTGCACTCACTGGACTGGGAATAGTAATTTTTACCCCTACGCTATCCAACACTTTCCCTACTGTCGCACTCTCTGGAGTGGGAATAGTAATTTTTATCCGTACGCTATCCAACGCTTTACCTACTGTTGCACTCTCTGGAGTGGGAATAGTAATTTTTACCCTACGCTATCCAACGCTTTCCCTACTGTTGCACTGACTGGAGTGGGAATAGTAATTTTTACCCTCCCGCTATCCAACACTTTCCCTACTGTTGCACTCACTGGAGTGGGAATAATTAATTTTACCCTCCCGCTATCCTACGCTTAAAATATTGAATATTTGTTATTAATATTACGTTAATATATATATGTATTAAAAAATAAAAGTGCATGTTTATTTTTTTAACTTACATTAAATATTTATTAATATTAAGGTTAATTAAGTATTTTTAAGTATGTTTTAGTTAATTATATGTATTATTTTATTAATTTTACATTACTTTTAAGACATTTAAAAAATTCAATATTTTGACTAACTATATTTTTTACAACGATATTTTGGATTCGATATTTTTGTACTTACCTGTTTGTAGATAGGAATTCGATATTCTGGCATTCTATATTTTTTCCTCGATATTTTGCCAGGTCGATATTTTGCTCCTCGATATTCTGTCAGTGATCCTTTGTAGACATTAGTGTTCTTGGGTCAATGTCCCCATTTCAGCATGTATGATGGAACCACGCATGCCATTACCACGCATGCCTTTACAATGCACATGCCTTTACCACACCAATATTTGCCAGATATATGCCTTTGCCAAACATGCCTTTACAATGAAAATCGAAGTAATTTGCAGGTAAGTATTAAGCCTTCACACACACACACACACATATATATTTTCACTGAAAAAACCATAGGTTTCAGGGACGTTATAGTTCGTTGGACATTTCTCTCGTACAAAACCATAGAAATTCCCCCGTTTAGTTAGTTCAGCTAACTATAACTCGCGCACTCCGTAATGCACTGCTGATGACGTCACATATTACATCATTCATGACATGGTCAGTGACATCACTGATGACATCACTGATGACATCTCAAATGACATCAATGATGACATCACTGATGACATCATCCAGTGACTGTGTGTTTCTTTAAAGTTTAAATATGTATTATATATATATGCCAAGGTGTTTTGAAGAATGAGTGGGTGTATAAGTGTCTGGATGGAGGATTTAGTAGGTGCGTGACTGACTGTTTAAGTGAGTGATTACATGTGTCTTACTGAATGCATGGGTTAGTGACTAAACCGTGTGAATGTCTGTATCAGTCTGACTGTTGTTGTATAAGCTGCTGCATGGGTTGGTCAGTAGCTACATGAGTGTCTATATGGGTTATCGATTGGTTGCCTGAGTATTTGTATGGGTGCCTGAGTGTGTGTGTGGGTGGGTGGGAGGTGTGTGACTCTGTGCATAGATGTTTGAGTGGTTGATTCACTGTGTGTATGGGTTCAAGAGTGCATGTGGAAACAGCTGTATGGGTGGGTGAGTGTGTGTATGGGTGTGTTGGTGAGTGAATGGATGTCTCAGTGGTACATGTCCAAGTAACTACATATGTAAAGGGCAGTGTATGTGAGAGTTGGAGTATATAAATGACTATACGTGAGAGTCAGTGATTGTAAGAGTGGCTGTATGGATGAGTGTGTACTTATATCAGTGATTGTATAAGAGAGTAAGTATGCATTTGTTTCTGTTTGAATAAGTGATGTGGTATGTGTATAACTGTGTAGGTCAGTAAATGGAAGTGTGATTGATTCTTTGCATGACTGACTAGGTATGTGAGTAACTCTGGATGAGTGGTGGTGTGTGAGTCTCTGTATAGGTGTATGAGTGCATATCACAGTGTTGTATTGATGAGTGACTGCATGTATGAGTGATTGCATGGGTGAATAAGTGGATGTGTGTGTAGACCTAGGAATCAGTGAGTGGGTATGTAGTAACTGGTATTGGTGTGTTGATGGTTTTGAAAATGGTAGTCTGTATTTTACAGCGGGTGTATCAAAGGTTATATTAGAGTGTGAGGAGGTGCATCAGATTTTCACATGGATGATGTCATCAGTGATGTCATTTGAGATGTCATCAGTGATGTCATCAGTGATGTCACTGACCATGTCATGAATTATGTAATATGTGACGTCATCAGCAGTGCATTGCGGGTGCGGGAGTTATAGTTAGCTGAACTAACTATAACGGGGGAATTTCTATGGATTTGTACGAGAGAAATGTCCAACTAGCTATAACGTCCCTGAAACCTATGGTTTTTTCACTGAATTTCTAAGGTTTTTTAAATGCTAATTTCTAACTATAACGTGCCTGAAACCTATGGTTTTTTCAGTGAATTTCAAAGGTTTTTTCAATGCTAATTTCTAACTATAACGTGCATGAAACCTATGGTTTTTTCCGTGAATTTCAATGGTTTTTTAAATGCTAATTTCTAACTGTAACGTCCCTGAAACCTATGGTTTTTTCAGTGAATATATATATATATATATATATATCCACACACACACACCAAAACTATCTTTATTTAGTGACCGCTAGGATACACCCGAACACATTAAATGCTAAAACACATTTTAAAAAATGTGATGTCGCTGGAGTCTATCGAAATGAAAAAAAATGGATTATTATCTGAGACACACTGAACTTGTGGAGCGTGTGTGTGTGGGGGGTGGCTGTGCGTATTTGTGGGGTGAGTGCTTTTCTGTGAGAGTGGATGTATATGGGTGCGCGTGAGAAATAGAGGATGTGCACGCTTATGTGCGAGGGTGCACTATTCGTGCGTGTGTATACATGTGTGTACGTGCATTGCGCGTGTATGTGTACATGTATGCGTGTGTGTATTGTAACATGTATTGTTTGTGTCTTTGTATGCACTTATACGTGTGCGTATGTGTAGAGTTGGAGTGACTTCATGTGTGTTGTGTGTGTACACAGCGCGCCCTCCAAGCGTGTTATCTTGGGCGTGTATGTTGTGTCGTGCAGTAAGTGCTCGCACGCACACGTGTTGTATACAGAACTACAATGCACATGTGTACGCGCACTTACCGCTTGATACGGGGGGCATATGCCCCTGACAGGGAGATGCTGAGACACGCCGATGGTCGTTATGGGGTTCGGGTCGGGGGTCTCTGAAGTCCAGGGATGCCTGACCACACATCTGCAGCCTATGCCCGCAGCACGAGGGAGCAGGGGTCTGTCTCTGAGCCTCGAACCCCATGGAGCTCACCATAATGGAGGGGGCACGTGGCCACGGGAGTGGCGGCCCCCCTCGGCCTCAGAGTGCACACTAGGTACAGCAGATCCCTGCAGCCCGCCATGCATGTGAAAGCAGAGTCTGTCTTCGAGCCCCCACTGACAAGGAGCTGACCCCGGGGGAGGGGCAGGTGCTCCCATGCCTGGCAGTCTTAAACTATCAGGTGTAGACCACATATTTGGAGCACCTGACTGTCTGTGCAGGGGCGCACGTGATGAGAGCGAGGAACCGACTGACTGTGAAGACTGATCTCCACATAGAGAATTAATGGGGGGGCATTTAAAGTGCACGGGGAAGTGGGAAGCCTATAACGGTCCTTGCAGCTTCAGACGCAGCCGTGCAGGCCTCGTACTTCAGACGCCTGATGGACTGCCAAGGTTCACAAGTAGGAGCAGGGGACTCCAGGTGGTGTCTTTACTACACAAAGAGATGTAAGGGAGTTGATCGCAATGCTAGATGGTCTTTTATTGTAAAAGGCACTGGCCCCATACATCAGACACCTACCAGGCTATGCAGGAACACCAGCCAGCCCTGCAGCGGGAGCCTGGAGGGGGGGCACTGAGGCATCTTTAACTTCCCATGAAGCAGTCCCTTGAAATGGGCCACAGTCTGTGGGGCACTGCCTGGAGTGTGTGGTGAGTGGTCCCGGGAGTCTACTTCCGGGTGGAGGCCAGGTACACCTGCCAAGATGTGCAGGAATACCGGCCAGGCCTTGTGCAGCGGGGGTGGGGGGCAGGGAAGAGTCTTTAACCTCTCATGAAGCAGTCCCTTCAATGGGGGCACAGTCTGGGGGGCACTGCCTGGAGTGTGTGGCGAGGGAGCCCCGGAGTCTACTTCCGGGTGGAGGCCAGGTACACATGCCAGGCTGTGCAGGGGCACCGGCCAGCCCTGCTGGGGGGGGGAGGGAAGCATCCTTAACCTCCCATGAAGCAGTACCTTTGAACGGGGCACAGTCTGGGGGGCACTGCCTGGAGTGTGTGGTGAGACAGCCCGGGAGTCTACTTCCGGGTGCAGGCCAGGTACACTGCCAGGCTGTGCAGAGTGCTGCGGTGGGTGACACCCGGTGAGCTCAGTCCTAGCAGAGGTGGTTTCACTAGAGGTGGGATGGAGGGCAGGGTAGAAGAAGATGGAGGAGCGTGCTCACCAGCTGACAGCCCTGAGCAATCAGGGGCTGTCCCAGCAGGGTCAGACATGCGCTGTGCATCTGTCGGGGCATCTCCAAACAATGCGCCTCATTAGGCATGCATAACGACCGTAGCAGCATGGCACACGGGGGGATTATGCACAACCCCCTCAGAGATGCTGCTCTAAACACTCCACTAATCTGGCTCTTTGGAACAACACCGCCTGGTTCCATCAGGTGCGTTGTGCTGCCCGTTGTAGTGTTCGCCACTGCAGTTCTTCTTGCTTTTGCTTTAAAACATCAGCACATATTGTGTGTGTTGAATGGTCACCAGTTAGGAGTCAAGCGCAGCATTAAACGTGTTGAATCAATTCAATGTGTTCAAATTGTGGAGACGGCTCCGTCTGAAGAGTTCAGGAAAGGACAGGCCCCTGGGATTGAAAGTTTCCACTCTCCAGCACTCCCCTCCCCCCCAAACTATCCACCGACTCACCTTTGCCTCCAACAACCCCTGTCCCATGGCTGCCACACCACTGCCCACCCCTCCTCTGCCTCCAAGAGGTCCACCATTCACCGCAGCATCTTCCACCACCAACCACTCACCCCCAGCACCAGCGCCACTACAATTAACACAACACACGCACCACATTCACTTACCACCACCTTCTCTCCACGCCCTCACCGCGTCTACGCTACCCCTCCACTTCCACACCACCGCCCCAGTACCTCCCCATGACCACATACACCCTCCTCCGCCATCACAACTACCTCCACATCATCAGAACCACCCCAACCACATTGACATCATCACTTCCACATGCCACGCCGGCACGCCCACCCCCACCACCTTCACGTAACTCAATACCGCCAATCACCACCACAAGTATGCCATCACATGCACCTGACCCCCCCAGGCCCACCCACCAACACCTCTACTTCAAAACACCTTCACATTAATTCAATCCCGTCACCCACCCACCATCACCTCCAGGTACCACCACATCCACTTCCACCACGTCCCACCCACTATTACTTACAACCGCTACCACGTCCACTTCTACCACATCATGCCCACCTCCACAAACTACACCCCACTAACTCATCTTGCCACCAACCCTCAATTGCATCTGTAACGCCACTTTCACCCTGCCAGACTCGGCTCCACACCAGCACGCCCACTCAGGCCTTCAGTACCACCACACCCACCTATAAGCCACCACGCCGACCTCCACACCACCCTGTCATGTCACCACCACCACCTGCAGTACCTAACTACGCCAACCTCCACATATCCACCGATTTACCACCACAAGCAGCCCACCCACACCACCACGCCAGCTACCGTGCCAATACTTTCACCCGCACCGCGCCCCCACCACAGCACCACATCCATCCTCCGTGGGGTACCACCCAACGCCACGCCACACCACACCCGTGGTGACCGGTAACTTGTTACAGACATTGGCCAGCGGCAGACTGCTAAATCTTTACTGCCCAGTCAATAAAAACACTGCAGGCTCGCGCGCCAGGCAGGGTCCACCACACACAACAAACCGCTATAGATGTTAAAGATCTCTCAACGTGGCACAGAAAGGCAGCACTCCGAATATTGTAATCTGATGATAACCTTAGTAAAACTGCTATGTTTGAGAACATTTCCTTGCAGATGCACAATTTTCAAAATATCTTCTGGACACAGAAATGTGCTGGAAATAATAAATACAACTTTACATAAAAGCAACAATTGCCGACTACGGTGCTCCTCGCTTTAAATTCGCCAATGAGGGAACACATGAACCTGCACAGTATGTTTACATTAAAACTCTGGTTTCTGAATGCATGAACGACGCCTGGACTGGGTCCGCTCGGGTGACGGAAGCAATACCTCGAGTCCTCGGCCTTTCAGGCTAAGTGGGGCCAGTTTATGGCCGCCCTGAATGTCCTGTTGTTCTTCCGGGGTTAGTGAGCCGAGCTTGTTTTCTGTGCCCGAGCAGGCGGGGTGATTTCACGGCTGTCAGCGCTGGCCTCCCACAAGCAGAGCAGAACTGACAACATCAAAGAGGGACCACAACTCAGACATGCACGGAACTGCTTTTACCTATTTTTTAATCTCCAGCCCAGCACTGAGTGAGGGCGCAGGACCGGGGTCACTGAAAGTGAAGAGGGAGGGGCTGCTACAGAGAGATCTACCCGCCCAGGGCGAACCAGGCCACCGGTGAAATGCTTGTATCTCCAGCCCGGCACTGAGTGAGAGCGCAGTCCTGGGGGGCCCCCGCTATTATTTTTTGGGCAATTCCCCCGGGACCTGGCCCACCCGGGGGCCTCATTAAAATGAAGCGCGGGAGCCCGCGCTTCATTTTTGTTTATAATATCAGAGGGATTCGCGACCCCAACGCGATTTCCGCCGAAATTATTTTAAAAAAATGCTTTTTTTGGCCCTGGGGGTCCTTGTGGGACCCCCTGAGCAGGCCCAGGGGGTCAGGGTGTTTCTACCCTGCCCCCTTTTATTGTTTTTTAACCTCTTTTTTCTGTTTTCTTGTGACTCGGTTCTACCGAGTCACAAGATGGCTGCCAACACTTCCTGGTTTGGAGTGTTGGCAGCCAATAGGTAATATATATGAATTGAAACAACACAACATATCCAATAAACCAGTTCAAATGAGGGAAAAGGAGTTGATAATGGAAAATATAGGAAAGAAGAAAGAAAATATGAAAGATACTTGATCTAAAGGCAAGAGGACTGCAATAAAAATTGTGCAATAATGAAATAGATACTATCATATTTTTTATTGAAATTTGTTCTTAGAAGTCTTTTTTAGCTGATAAAATATTTATGGATATAATATGTTTATTTATGATTCCACTTCAGATAATATGAGAAGAAAAGATGAACAAAGTGAAAAAAGAGGGGGGAAGGAAAAAAAGGAAAAAAAAGAAAAAAAAGGAAAATGGTGCACAAAAGGAATGTACCATAGCAAGTATCTTTATTTCATATGGCAGCTATATGGACTTCTTGAGACATGGAATGATCTCACATGGACATAACATGGAAGAAGTCCAATTGAAATATGCAAATTTGCACAAATACTCCGCACAAAGCACTTTAAATTTAATACGATTGTTTGGACTAAATGTTATTAACTTTTGTGGATTCTCCATCAAAATGAAATGTTGATTTATTGATCTAATATGGACATGACATTGAACAAACCAGACTAAAGATGCATTTTTGCACAAAGATATTGCACTAAGCACTTTAAAATTAACAAGATTGTGTGGACTAAATGATGTTTTACTTAGTGTACTTTACATAAGAAAAATTCTTTATTGAGTCCAGCCCTTTAGATCAAATTATTTTCATACTTTCATATTTATATTTTTACATATCTGAATTTAACTGGGATAACTCTTTTTACATTTGAAATTTTATGTATCAATGAATCCAATTTTACTCTACTACTGAAAAGAAAAAAATTTTGGACTGTAAGATTGATGTTTTTCTTCTGCCTCTATACTGCATTTTATATTAGTACTTTACTGAAAGGCTTGTGAAGAAAATAATATAAATGGTAGCCATTAAATCCCATTAAATCCCATTAAGACTGAGGAAGACGAGGGTTAACAGTCTAGCACATTTTTTAGAAACAAACAAGGGATCAAAATGCACTGTGTCACTTTAAATAGATGTTCTGGATGACGCGACTCTATGGTCCAGTTGAAGGCAGGAGCCGAAATGCGTAGACCGTCCATGCTTGCACAAATGTACTAAATAAATTCACTTTACTGGGTAAAAAAAACCTACCTGTGGATCGTTCTTTCTCCGTGCTGTGGGACCCTTGCTGAGAGCAGTGTGGAGTCCGCTTTGCAATATATATATATATGTGTGTAAAATCTGAACCTAACTATAACGTCCTTGTAACCTTTGTTTTTTCATATATATATATATATTAAAGCTCCTTTGTTGTCCCAACATGTGAGCAGCACTCCACAGCGGCATTTGCAATCAGCTTTATTCAGGTATGGAAGGTGCTATGCCTACCGATTCCAATGACAGACGATCCATCTATTACGCCTGACGCGTTTCAAAGTATTGCACTTCTTCTTCAGAGGCAGATGAACTCGATTCTGTGCATGCCGGTCTCAGTTCCTTTATGGATCACAATATATATATATAGCGAATCTGACAACGTACAAGTGAGGTCACAGAGATCGGGGTTTCCGAAATTTTCCCTGGCCCAGGAAGTAGACTGTTTACGCCAGGACAGAAGATACATGTTGCACCCACGTGCACTAAGTGCAAATATCAACAAAAACGCAACCAGAAAAGTCAGGAGAGACGAAAGTGCAGTAACTTCAGGCAAGCAAACAAACAAACAACAGACAAACAGATGGAAGCTCAAACAGAATCAAAAGGAATAAGGAGTGACTCTCAAACAGTCATCAATTTGTCCACAGTCACATTAAGTGAAAATGAACGGTAGATACTTGCGCTGGGACTCTCTTACAGCCCAAAAAGCAATTTCAATTACGCTGAAACGCGCATAGACATGTACAAATTTGTCCGTAAACTTAAACTGCGCAAGTACCATCTTTTGCAGGGATCACAGAGCCATAAACAAATTAGTGTGCAGACAAGTGAAAGTGAGAGCCCCTCAGTTTTAACAGCTGGTGATGTTGGATTACTGCATAATCTCCAACAACTTCAGCTAGAAAGCAATATTGTTGAACCCAGCTGCAGCCAAGACTTGACATCATATGGGGGGGCCACAAGGACTCATTTTAAACCAAAATCTGCATTCTGTCCGATCATGTTACGTGATAACATCGACGTATTCAGTGACAAGGTGACTCAAGACCTAAAAAATCTACATTTGAAAAATGCAGGTGTTCAGAGAAAATACACCAGACAGGACAATGCATATTTTCAACTCATGAAAAAATTACAATCTAATGAGGACATAATTATTCGTCAGTCGGACAAAGGCGGCAACGTCGTGCTGTGGCCGCGATTCCTTTACATGGATGAGGCGTTGACGCAGCTGAATGACAGAGAGTGCTACAGGCGCAGCACAATGTAAACAGTTAAAAACTCATGGTGCAATTTCTACACAAAGCTTCTGGCATGGAAGAGTGCAGGATTGCTAACCACAGATGAGTTCAAGTTCCTGAAAAATGATCATCCCGTTATGCCGGTCAAATATTTTATACCGGAAATACACAAAAATGTGTCTAAACCACCAGGAAGGCCAATAATATCTGCCTGCAACAGTATAATGGAGAATGCCTCAAGATACGTGGATTTCTTTCTTCAGGAACACGTGAAAAAACTGCCATCTTTCATTGAGGACACTGGTGACCTGCTTAGAAAAATAAGTGATGTCAAGTGGGATTCTGAATGTATACTCATTTCACTTGCTGTCTCTTCTTTGTACACCAGTATTTACCACAAAGATGGTGTTAAGGCAGTAGAGCACTACTTGAACAAAAGACCCATATGTTTCTTCTTGCACAACAAAATGTTGCTTACTATGATTTCAACTTGTCTAGAGAACAACTTTTTCCTCTTTCAAAATCAGGTGTTCCAGCAGGTGAGAGGCGTAGCTATGGGGGCTTGTTTTTCCCCTAGTTCCGCGTACTTGCATATGGGACTGTGGGAGGAACAAGTTCTTGGGTTGACTTATGGTACAATAATGTCCAACCATGTTGTACGATGGTACAGGTATATAGATGACTTGCTTATAATTTGGAGAGGAACGGAGGACAGTGCCCTCCATTTTATAGAGCAAATCAATATCAATAGCCTTAACCTAAAATTTACAGCTCAGATTAGCAAGAGTTCGATCTGCTTTTTGGATGTGGATATAATAGCTGCACAGGACAGGCTAGAAACAAGGTTACATAGAAAACCAACTGCTGGCAATACCTTGTTACATGCTTCTAGTCATCATCCTCTACATTTGATCCACAGCATCCCCTATGGGGAGATGCTGCGGATTTGAAGGATATGCAGCTTAGATGATGACTGTGTAAAAGCACAAGGAGAGAGTCGGGAAAGGTTCCTAGCTAGGGGCTATTTTAAGACTGAGATCGACAAAGCCATTGAAAAAACAAACATAATGGGTAGATCCCAGGCTCTGGCTTGTAGATCAATTACTAACAATCATCAGCAAACACAGTCAGACCAACCATCCAGATTAATTCTCACATACAGTAACCAACATAAAATACTGCGCAGACTAAGCAACAAAAATTGGGTCCTGGTAAAAAACGATCCAGTCTTGGGGGCCAGAATAACCAGGACTCCTAACATAACCTTCAGAAAGGCACGATCAATGAGTAATACATTAGTCAAGAGCAGCCCAGAAGTAAGAACTAACACGTCGTGGCTAGACTCCAGCAAAGGATTTCTTAGATGTGCTACATGTAAGGCCTGCAAACATGGGGTGAGTAAATCAGAGTACACCACACCATTTAAGACAGAGCCAGTGCCCATCACCAAAAAATTGACCTGCAAAACAGAATATGCAGTGTATGTGTTGGAGTGTCCCTGTGGCCTGCGGTACGTCAGTAGTACGAAGCTGCAGGTTCACAAGAGGAAACTCCAACACATAAGGGCCATCAACAACAGTGACATGTCTTACCCGGTTGCTAGGCATTTTAAGGAATACCATAGCAACAATGTGAGAGAGCTTAAATACTTTGTCGTGGACACTCTCCCCCCCTTGAGGAGAGGAGGCAACCGGGAAGCACTACTAAGGAAACTTGAGACTAGATTTATACTGGAGTTGGACTGTAAGACGCCGCAAGGCCTCAACTCCAGCGAAGCTTTTTATACCTGCCTTTGAAAACTCAGTTTTTTTTAACATCTATGTATTCGCTCTTTTTCCGCTGCCTCTGCATTGTTTTTAAGTCTTCACTATATGCATTGTTTGCACTTTTTTTGCACTTTAAGAATCGATTGAGGGTTCTGAAGGTGGCAGCACATTCAAATTAGCACTAGAACTTTAGTATGTGTAGTATGGATTATAGTCAAGGCCCACTTGGGCTTAATTTTGTCTAACTCCTGTAAAGGTTTGCATATGCAAAACCCCAGAGTTTAAGCAATATCATTAAGGGTCGTCACAGGCATGAGTCATTTTTTCCAATTGAAACACAACTGTGAATGTTTTTATATATGAAAAGTTTGCACTAGTTCAACTTTTGATATGTTTTTTACTCAGTATTGTGGTTTTAATTCTCATTTGCACTATTTTAAAATATACATTTTGCATTGCCTATTTATATAAGTATTTATTTATGTATTTATACATTTATGAATATTTATATTGTCGCTATTGAAAATAATACATTTGTTTACATACAATGTTTCAATATCGATGTGACATACAGTTGAGACTACAAGAACTGTTCTGTTTCCATGTCTATGAAAAAACGTCATTGTTAGGTCACTAATTTTTTAGCACTGTCACTTTAAATTGTGAAGGCACTCCACATGCGCGTCATGTGATCAAGGCCTCCTGAAGGCTGAAATGCATTATGGCGGTGGTGCAGGGCATGAAATAATAAAAAATGAAAAATATTGCACCATAACTTGGGTCTGCTATAGTCTATTCCTGGCTGAAAGGAGTGTGAGAGGCGAAGCAAGAAATATATATATATATATATATATATATATATATATATATATATATATATATATATATATATATATATATTATCTACTGGCGGTCGCCAGTAGATAGTTATAGTTAGGACCTATTTTCCATAGGAAATCCGCGACATTCTATTTGAAATAACTCTTGCGTCGGTTGACGAATCTTCTCGAAATTTTCAAACTTTATGGCCCGCTCCGGTCCGCTCCTACCCTGAAAGTCTCAGGGTGATTTGTCAAGCGGGGGCCGAGAAAAAGGGGGGTCCCAAAACGTGTTTTCCCATTCATTTTCCCATAGGAAACTTTAGACACGGCTACAGCCCAAACTGCTGAACGGAATTACACCAAATTTGGCAAAGAGGTAGTTCTTGGTTCAGAAAGAACCCTTTTTGTTAAATGGTGTAAATCCGTTCAGTAGTTGCGGAGAAATTAAAAAATAAGAGTCAAAAAATCAATTTCCCATAGGAAACTTTAGACACGGCTACAGCCCGAACTGCTGAACGGAATTACACCAAATTTGGCAAAGAGGTAGTTCTTGGTTCAGAAAGAACCCTTTTGTTAAATGGTGTAAATCCGTTCAGTAGTTGCTGAGAAAATCAAAAGTAAAAGTACATATATATCTATGGCCGCGTCGGATTCGCGTCACCCTCCCGATCACGAAGCTGTCTGCTAATTGGCTGTCATCACTCCAAACCAGGAAGTGTTGGCAGCCATCTTGTTCCTCGGTAGAACCGAAAAACAAGAAAGCAGTAAAAAAAGTGCGCAAAACGCACAAAGGGGCAGGGTAGAAACACCCTGAACCCCTAGGTCTGCTCAGGGGGTCCCACAAGGACCCCCTGGGCAGAAAAAAGCATTTTCTTTGTTTTAAAAATCGGCAGGATGCGCTCAGGGAGCGCGAATCCTGCCGAAAAAAAAAAAAATCGAAGGGCGGTTTCCCGCGCTTCGATTGTATTTTGCCCCCGGGTGGCCCAAGTCCCGGGGGCATGGTGGGGGTTAAATTTATGTATGGGGGGCCTCAAAGGGCCCCCAAGCCCCGGGGGCCACCACCCCCGGGGCTTTCTTTAAAATGGTGCGGGAGGGCTCTGAGCTCTCCCGCAGCCTCGGGGACCACCACCTCCCCGGGGCTTCTTTTTTTTTTTACTTTTCCTGTGTGGGGGCCTCGAGCCCCCACACGCCCCAGGACCGCCACCTCCCCAGGGCACTAACAAATTAAAATGGGGGTCCGTTTTGGACCTCGAAGCCCCGGGGACCACCACCTCCCCGGGGCTTTGCTGATGTGGGGAGGGGGCCGCGCGGCCCCCTCCTGGAGCCTGTGGTGGCCCTGGGGACCGCCACCTCCCAGGGCCGGCTCCTGCAGTGTCCCGGGGTGCCAGGCCCCGGGGGATGGGGTCCCCGGGGCCATAAGTGGCCCGGGAGGGGGGCCACGCGGCCCCCTCCCCCAGAAATTTTTAAAAAAGAAAAAAAGGCCTGCCCCGGGGGATGGGGTCCCGGGGCAAAAGGAGGCCTGAGGAGGGGGCCACGCAGCCCCCCTCCTTAAAAAGGAATGTTAGTGTGGCCATGCCCCGGGGGATGGGGTCCCCGGGGCTGTTCTCGACCAGGGAGGGGGCCACGCGGCCCCCTTCCAGTTTAATTTTACTAAAAAAAAAAAAGGGGGTAAGGCCTGGGGGATGGGGTCCCCAGGGCCCAAAAATAAGAAAAGGAAGGGGGGCCACACAGCCCCCTTCAGAGGAAAAAAAAAAAAACGATCGGTCCGCAGGCCCCGCCCCTTCCTTCACCACTCTGTAAACGCGCCCCTGGCGCGTTTGCAGATGGGGAGTAATTCCCCTTGAATACTGGGGTCCTTGGAGCCAACTAGCCCACCAGGAACCTCCAGTATGCGAGGGCTGCGTTGCAGAGAGGTGTACAGAGGCCACGCCCCTTTATACACCTCTCTGCAACGCAGCTCTGTGGCGCTTTTTGAGGTACATGGTGGGCTAGTTGGCCCCCAGGAACCCTCAGGATTCAAGGGGACTTAATCCCCAACTTAAAACGCGCCACGGGCGCGTTGTACAGTGGTGAAGTGGAGGGGCGGGGCTTCAGGTGACATGTGTGCAAACAGGCCTCGTGGCGCGTTTTAAGATGGGAATTAAATCCCCTTCAATCCTGAGGGTCCCTGAGGCTAGCTAGCTCAACAGGTACATCCAGAAAGCGTCACAGAGCTGCGTTGCAGAGAGGTGTAAAAAGGGTGTGGCCTCTCTACACGTCTCTGCAACGCAGCCCCTGGCGCATACTGGAGGTTCCTGGTGGGCTAGTTGGCCCCTAGGGACCTCATGATTCAAGGGGACTTAATCCCCCAACTTAAAACGCGCCACGGGGCGCGTTCGCACAGATGTCACCTCAGGCCCCGCCCCCTCCCTTCACCATTGTGCAAATATTCCTCTAAAATCTGCCGAACTACGAATTCGGATTTACTCACCTGTTATCAGGAGAGACCTCAGTGCTGCATCTTTCAGCCCAGTACTAATCCTGAAAAGTAATTTTAACCGTACTTACCAGTAACTTGAATTTCCTTCCATAGGATATCATTGCCTGCTTTTTGCTGAAAAAGTTTCTAAGTGTTGATTTTTGAAACATACAAATATTCCTCTAAAATCAGCCGAAATACGAATTCCGATTTACTCACCTGTTATCAGGAGAGACCTCAGTGCTGTATCGTTCAGCCCAGTACTGGTCCTGAAAAGTAATTTTAACCGTACTTACCAGTAACTTGAATTTCCTTCCATAGGCTAACATTGACTGGTTTCACTTGGAAATTCTTCTAAGTGTGGAGTTTTGGAACTTTAAAATATTCCTCTAAAATCAGCCGAAATACGAATTCCGATTTACTCACCTGTTATCAGGAGAGACCTCAGTGCTGCATCTTTCAGCCCAGTACTGATCCTCAAAATTAATTTTAACCGTACTTACCAGTAACTTGAATTTCCTTCCATAGGATATCATTGTCTGCTTTTTGCTGAAAAAGTTTCTAAGTGTTGATTTTTGAAACATACAAATATTCCTCTAAAATCAGCCGAAATACAAATTCCGATTTACTCACCTGTTATCAGGAGAGACCTCAGTGCTGTATCTTTCAGCCTAGTACTGGTCCTGAAAAGTAATTTTAACCGTACTTACCAGTAACTTGAATTTCCTTCCATAGGCTAACATTGACTGGTTTCACTTGGAAATTCTTCTAAGTGTGGAGTTTTGGAACTTTAAAATATTCCTCTAAAATCAGCCGAAATACGAATTCCGATTTACTCACCTGTTATCAGGAGAGACCTCCGTGCTGCATCTTTTAGCCCAGCACTGACCCTGAAAAGTAATTTTAACCGTACTTACCAGTAACTTATATTTTCTTCCATAGGAATCCATTGTCTAGTTTTCAGCTGAAAAGTTTCAAAGTGTCGATTTTCACAAACTACAAATATTCCTTAAAAATCGCCTGTATGACTTAAACGCATTCTTTCAACTGTTTACAGGAGATGCACCAGTGCTGGATCCAGGATCCAACACTGAGTAAGAAAAGTAAAGATAACAGTTTTTACCTGCTAAGTGAATTTCCTTCCATAGGATAACATTGGTGATTCTATGAGAAAAAGTTTCTAAGTGTCAACTTTTAAAATACAATAATATTCCTTAAAAATCACTACTGTAACCAAAACGCTTTTACTCAACTGTTTACAGGAGATGTCCCAGGACTGAATCTAGGATCCAGTCCTGTGGTTAGAAAAGTAATCCATAAAGTAACTAATTGCATTTAACTAGAAATTCACATTGAGCTGAATGTTGCATTGTGTTTGAAAATGTGTTGCCCATTGCAACAACTGTAACTACTGTACTTAAAAGTCTATTGCCTATGTGCAAAGTATTTAAACTAAAGTAATTCATTCTGAGAAAGTATTTTTTGTAATGTATAATGTAATTACAATGTAATTTAAAAAATAAAATATGTACAAAAAAAATGTTTCTAAAAATGTAGTAAATCAGTATGAAAAAAATAAATATAACAATTAATACATTTAAAAATTGTCATTTACAAAACCTTTGAAATTCACTGAAAAAACCGTAGGTTTCAGACATGTTATAGTTAGGAATTAGCATTTAAAAAACCTTTGAAATTCACTGAAAAAACCATAGGTTTCAGACACGTTATAGTTAGAAATTAGCATTTAAAAAACCTTTGAAATTCACTGAAAAAACCATAGGTTTCAGGCACGTTATAGTTAGAAATTTGCATTTAAAAAACCTTAGAAATTCACTGAAAAAACCATAAGGTTTTAGGGACAGTTATAGTTAGTTGGACATTGCACTCGTACAAAACCTGTGAAATTCCCCCGTTATAGTTAGTTCAGGTAACTATAACTCGCGCCCCGTAATGCACTGCTGATGACGTCACATATTACATCACTCATGACATGGTCAGTGACATCACTGATGACATCTCAAATGACATCACTGATGACATCATCCATGTGAGAATTTAATGCATCTTCTCACACCCTAATATAAGTTTTGAAACACCCACTCTAAATTACAGACTGCCATTCTCAAAACCAAACACACTCCAATACCAATAAGTACATACCCACTCACTGATTCTTAGGTCTACACACACACATCTACTCACTCACCCGTACAGTCACTCATACTTACAGTCACTCAGTACAGGACTATCATATGCACTCATACACCTATATAAACACTCACACAACGCAACTCATCCATAGAGGTATTCACACACCTAGTCAGTCATGCAAATAATTAATCACACTCCAATTTACTCACCTATACAGTTATACACACCAGCTCACTTACTCATAAAAATACTAGCACATTCTTACGCTCCTATGCAATCACTGATGCAAGCACACACTCATCCATATAGCCACTCTCACAATCACACACTCTCACTTATAGCCATTTATATACTCCAACACACATATATACTGCCTTTCACATATGTAGTTACTCACACATGTACCACTGAGATATACATTCAATCACTAACACACCCATACACACACTCACCCACCCATACAGTCCATCACAGACGCACTCTTGAAACCATGCACCCAGTGAATCACCCACTCACACATCTATGCACAGAGTCACACACACCCCACCCACACAAACACTGAGGCACCCATACAGATACTCAGAGAACCAATCCATAACCCATATAGACACTCATTTAGCTAGTCAGAAACCCATGCAGTTGCTTACACAACAACAGACAGATACAGACATTCACACAGTTTAGTCACTCACCCATGCATCCAGTAAGATACGTTTAATCACTCACTTATATACTCAGTCACGCACCTACTAAATCATCCATTCAGGCGCTTCTACACCCACTCATTCTTCAATACGCCTTTCCCTAAATATATTAAACATATTTAAACTTTACAGAAACACACAGTCACTGGATGATGTCATCAGTGATGTCATTTGAGATGTCATCAGTGATGTCATCAGTGATGTCACTGACCATGTCATGAGTGATGTAATATGTGACGTCATCAGCAGTGCATTGCGGGGCGCGAGTTATAGTTACCTGAACTAACTATAACGGGGGAATTTCACGGGTTTTGTACGAGTGCAATGTCCAACTAACTATAACTGTCCCTAAAACCTTATGGTTTTTTTCAGTGAATATATATATATATATATATATATTCAGGAAAAAACAAAGGTTACTGGAACGTTATAGTTACATTCAGATTTTACACACACAAACCCATAGAAATTCAGCAGTTATAGTTACAGTTATCTCAATAACTATAACTCGTGCCCTAAGGTAACTATATCTTGCGTCCCTACCATGCACAGTTTTCTCACTAATCATTTTCCAGCAAATGTTCCAATGATATTATCAATGAAGTCATAGAAGATATCATGAGTGATGTTATATGTGGGGTAATTAGCAGTGCATGGCATGGGTGCAAGTTAGAGTTACTTAATGGCACGAGTTATAGTTACTTGAGATAACTGTAACTATAACTGTTGAATTTCTGTGGGACCCTACCACCAGGACTAGGGGGTCAGGGTATTTCTACCCTGCCCCCTTGTATTTCTTTAATGTTTTTTCTTGGGACTCGACTTGTGTCCGAGTCCTAAGATGGCTGGTAACACTTCCTGATTGAAGTGTTGGCAGCCAATCAGATCTCATCATGAGATCTGTGCGGAGGTTCATCCCAGATATCTACATTTCTTTTTTCTTTAATAACTCCAAAACTACTGAACGGATTTACACCAAATAACAAAAGAGGCCTTTCTGGACCGCTTTCTGCCAAATTTGGTGTACTTCCTTTCAATGGTTCTGGCTGTAGTCGTGTCTAAAATCCCTATGAGAAATTGCATGGGGAAAACGTGTTTTGGGACCCGCCTTTTTCCCAGCCACTGCTTGACAAATTACCCTGAAACTTTCCAGGCAGCAGCTGAACTGATTGGCATACTAGTTGTGAAACTTTCGTGAAGATTTGTCAAATGGTGCCAAAGTTATTATCAAAACAAAAAAAAGCTTTGTCGATGGAAACTAGGTCCTAACTATAACTACCTACTGGCAACTGCCAGTAGGTGAAATATATATATATATATATATTTTCCCAGATCACTTCTTCATATGCGCCAGAAGAGACCAGCTGCAGCCCAATTCTTTAGAGCATGATGAATTTTATTATTTTACAGTGAAAACGCCTGACGCGTTTCGGAGCTGACTGCTTCTTGCTCATGGGTCAGTCACGTTTGCATTTTCCATACATAAATACAAGTGCATCAATCACCAAAATAAAAGTAGGACTGCATGGTCTTCTACATGTCTGTGAAATAACTCAGCAGCCATCTTATAACATTCATTTCTGTTGTAATTGCTCAAACATAATAAATCTTCAATGTCTTTTTCAAAATGGTTACAATGATAGTCCCTTGGTTTCACTTCAAAACATTAAATACATGATTATATTTTGCAATAATTGCCAATTATATCACAATTCATGATGGTGTAATAACTACATCCAGGCCTTTAATATATCAATATCCACATAAACTATTCATCCTTGTTACTCTATCGTTATGCCCCATTGGGCAAATATTTCCGCAATCATTACCCTTAGTAATACACCTTCTATGTTCAATTTTGCCCCAGTGGGCTCTTTTTGGTTATAATCATATACAAAAAAAGAACAAATGTTTCATCAATTTATCAAAATCGGTCACCCAACTATCCTGCATCAACCTAGATATATCCAGCTCTTTTGCATTCATCATCTTCATTAGACGATCACCATGTCTCCTACAACGATAAAAACAGTGCATGATCAATTAAGCTCAATCCCATTACCATTATAATAGCAAACTTGAACTTTGAGATGCATTATACACTTAAGACAAAATTATTTTCTTCCTAAAGATAAACTCAGTTTCATCCAAGGTTCAACCTAAGTGGACAGATAGCTCTTCGTCTTTATTCAAGCGTATAGGATGATAGCTCTTCGTCTTTATTCAAGCCTTTAGGATGCATAGTTTCATATTTTATAATCAGTCTGGATTCAAGACGTCATAACTCTTGAACTCTATTCCCTCCTCTCTCCGAGACAGATATTCTATCAATAACTCAGAATTTAAGTAGCCTCCCATCTTTATCATGATGTTCTTTAAAATGCCTTGCTATGGGATACTGTTTATCTTCCCTTGTTATTGCTCTTAGATGCTCTAGAACTCTTTTCTTTGCTTTGTGGATTGTGCTACCAATGTAAAATAATGAGCATGGACAAGTCAGCACATATACACAATAGTTAGGATTACAAGTTAGATGTTTTGTAATCATATAAGGTTTCTTAGTCTTTGATAGTTGAATTGATTTACAACTAGTACTGTGCCTACAGGCTTTGCATTCACCACACACATAAAAACCCTGAATAGTGTAGATGTTAAAAACCAGTGAAATTCTGCAGTTAACTATAACTTACGCTCCCGCAATGCACTGCTTATGACCTCACATATTACATCACTCATGACATGGTCAGTGACATCACTGATGACATCTCAAATGACATCACTGATGACATCATCCAGAGAGTTTAAGTATTTTGTAAGAGTTTATGATTGTTAAACATATATACTAAGGTATTACAAAAGTTTAAGTAGTATACCAGGTGTACTACTAATGAGTGATACTACTTCTAATATATATTATATGAGCGGCTGTGTGACTGTATGTATCCTTGTGCATATGGGCGTGTGAGTGGCTGTATCAGTGTATAATTGGGTGTGTGAGTAGCTGTGTGGGTGAGTGAGATGCTGTGTGAGTGGCTATATTGGTGAGTGAGTGGGTGTGTCAGTGGCTGTATGGGTGGGTGAATGGAGGTGCGAGTGGCTTTAGGGGTGGGTAAGTGGGTGTGTAGTAACTGTATGAGTGAGTGAGTGGGTGTCTGGATGGCAGTATGAGTGAGTGACTGGGTGTGTAAGTGGCTGTATGGGTGAGTGAGTGGCTTTTTGAGTGGGTATTTGGTTAAGTGAGTTGGTGTGTGAGTGTCTGCATTAGAGATGAGTGTCTGTGTGAATGGCTGTATGGGTGCTTGTATGGATGTGTCAATGGGTATGTAACTGGTTATGTGGGTTTGTGAGTGAGTGTGTGAGGGCTTGTATGGGTGAGTGAGTGGCTGTGTTGAGAGGTTGATTGTGTGAGTGAATGGGTGTCTAAGTGACTGTAGGTAAATAAGTGGGTGTGTGAGTAGCTGTATGGGTGAGTGTGTGGTTGTGTCACTGGCTGTGTGGGTGAGTGGCTGGTTGTGTAAGTGGTGGTATGGGTGAGTGAATGGTTGTGTGAGTGGCTGTACAAGTGAATGAGTGGGTGTGTGAGTGGCTCTATGGAGGAGTGAGTGGGTGTGTGAGTACTGGCAAAGGTCTGTGAATGGGTATGTGAGTGGTTGTGCGGGTGTGTGATTGGGCATACGAGAGGTTATATGGGGGTGATATTGCTCAAGCAGCCTATTCCACTCAGTCAGTCAAAGTACTTTATTCAAATCTAAAAGAGCCATAAAAGATTACACAAACATATTTTCATTAAAAACAGTATATCCACATACACAGAAATTACAGATTAGAAAAATGTCTAATATTTACTACGAATCTTAAAAACAATAAAAGATAGTTTAAAATGCCATATATAATCTCATTAGTTCCTAGGGAGAGTAAATATTCCATTGCTAATTTATAATTTGTAATCCCTGATGCAAGTAATAGTGGGCGAATAAACTGCCTCCTCTGAGCGGTATAGAATCTGCAAAATAAGATAAAGTGCATAGTGCTTTGGCACGAGCAACTGTCACAGGGACAAACAGGGAGTGATGCAAACCATGAGCCTTGAATAAGGGAAGCATCAATTTTTTTTATAGTTTTTAGACAGAGCCTAGTCAGCAAAGATGTCAGCCTTTCGGTTAGGTCTATTTGCAGATACAGGGCAGGTTCCCTTTGTAGCTGAAAACAAGGCTCTGGACAGCGAGTAAAATTACATGTTGAGCTTGCCTGCACACTACTTTGATAAAACAGTGACTTGATAGTGGCAGGCAATACATTTCTTAGGGTGTCAGGGTTTGTATAATATTGGCAAAACTCATTTTAACGTGCCTTAGCCAAGGTATATCTAAGCTGTTATCCAGCTTCATGCAGTCTTCAAATATTGTCCTGTAAAGAGTGGCCTCTGGGTTATTTCAAGTTTTTGCCCAGAGCAACAGTGGTTGTAATGCAATAAGGTCTCTCAAGTAACTCAGACCGACCTCCTCATGACAAAAAGAGACAGAGGAGATCTGTGGCACTGAGAGAAGTCTTCTTAGAAACGTATTTTCTGTTATTTGAAGTGGTTTGCAGTTTACATGTCCCCAACAGTTACCACTGAGAGACTTTTACTCTTATAAATACATAAAATCTCTTTGGTTGGCTTATGGCCCAGTCTTTTAGCAAACCTAAAAATGGCATCAATCGACTTTTGGAATTACATAACTCTGACATTTAAAACATGTTTCTAATCAAAATCTACATCAAATGATACCCCTAGATAGGTAAAATGCGGGACTTTCTTAATTTCTTCACCTCCTAGTAAAAATGTCCTTGTTTTAGACTTTTTGGCCCCAAATCATTCATAAAGACATTAAAAGAGTCAAGCAATGTTTGTTAGCCATTTGTTGTCCTCGCTATCAGGACAGCATCGTCAGCATATAGTAGTACGGGGATTTGACACAAGTTAATCCTTGGGGTGTCCTTCCCCACCTTACATAATTGGTCTCCCAATCCATTGATGTGTAATAAAATAAAACACAACCCTGCCTTACCCCTATATCAGAGGGGAATTCTTCAGTCAAATCCCCCTTACTACTATGGCGTCCTGAGGCTGAGGTGTGTTCGTGAAGCCTACTGAGCAAGGTGATAATTGCTTTGTCAATCCCCATTTGTGCCAATATGGACCATAATTTAGGGCGATTCACTGTGTCGAAAGCACATGTTAGGTCCATAAAGGTTACACAGCCCTTTTGTGCTTTAGTATACTTTTGGACAATTAATGCCAAATTTAATGTTTGTTCCACAATTCCAGGTCCTGGCTGAAATCCGAAATGGTAGATCGAGAGCGCCTGAGATTTAAGCACCCAGAGTTCTAATTTGGCCAGGATAACCCTGCCCAAGATTTTAACTGAGCTGTCGAGCTGGGAAATTGGGTGGTAAGAGTGAGGTTGAGTTTTATTCCCCTTTTTAAAAATTGGTAATATAATGGCTTCTTGCCAGGTCTTTACTACGCGACCCACTATAGCAGCCATTAGGACATTTGTTATCAGGGGGGCCCAAAAGTCTGGCAAATGCTTGTACAAATCAACCGGGATTCTATCCGAGCCCGGGGCTTTCTCTGGGTGACTATTCTCTATAGCCAAGAGTACCTCACTCACCTCTATTGAGTTACTTAGAACCTGAGCTGATCTTATATCAAAGGGGGTCTTTAAGGCAGGAGATCTATTAACTATCTGTGGGTTTGGGGAAAATATTGCCGAAAAATGCTTTACCCAAGCTTCGGCTGGTATTATGGTGTCTAGTTTAGGCCTTTCATCACCAAGCATGGAGGTTGAGTTTACTACCTCCCAGAAGGCACGTGAATCTTTTAGCATTGAGGCAATTTTTAAATCTTCCCAGTCTTTATCCTTCAAATACAATTTTCTTTCCCTAATTACCTTTTTATAATCTTTCCTGGCTTTTGTTATTTCAGCCTTATTCCTCTGGATCTTTTTTAAGGCACACCATAATGTTTTGTGGGCTTTTGAGCAGGTTTTATTAAACCAGCTTGGGTTATCAGGAGCTTTTTTGCCACATTTAGTTAATTTATCTGCCATAGGGCCATTAAGGTTTGTAAAGGCCACTATGACATCCTCCGATGGGGCAGAGTCTGAGAGGACTGTCTCAATTTGGGCCTTATTATTTGCCATAAGATCTGTAAGAAAGGCCGTCTTATCAACTTTTTCCCAATTAATATTCATGCCTTATTTCTGTTATATGCTACCCTGTGTTGCATTTTCTTGTCCCTCTTAGTGATCACAACTGAGTTTAAAGTTAAAACAATGGGATTGTGGTCACTTATACAGCTGGCCATTACTACACATCCCTTGCAAAAGTGTATCAAATCTTCACTAATTAAAATGTGGTCAATAGTAGAAGATGATGTGGGACCCACATACGTTGGAATCTGGGGTGAGATAGCCATATCCTGGTCTTGGGCAAATTTCAAATTCTTAACAAAGGCAACTCTATTTAAAGAGTCCCCATATGGCGTATGTTTAAAATGCATCAGGGACTGATCCCTCTCATCACAGATGCCACACGATTCCTGAACAATGGGGTCACAAATTCCTATGTTAAAATCCCCAGCCCAGATTATTTGTAGATCTTTTGGATGGCTGTTCTGGGCTTGGGTTATAACATTCTCCAAATCATCTATGATGTTAGTCACAATTGAGTCGAAAATATTATAATAATAATTAATTAAGAGCAAATCAAATGACAGGCATGATGATTACAAGCAACTGATAATATGGGGATGCACACAGTTCACTAATAACAATATCTGTCAGCGCCACTGATATAAAAGTAACTAGGCCCCACTTAGCTCGACCCGATTTTGATGGTAGTGCTGATACATAATAAGAGACATATCCGTCAACACAGAGGGAGCCCGTCTGCGCCCGTCCGCGACCGGATCGCGACCATCGCCACTCATGCTGCCCGTTTTCAGAGCCACAGGGTAAAGCATTGGTCTAGGACGGGTCTACTGGCCTTTAATGTTACCACTTGCCCCAATCTTCATGGTTGTGACCTGGCGACAGCTCCCCTTCGCAGCTCGTGTACAGAATGCAACTGGACACTAGGCGCTACCAACCTTAGGAAGGGCGAAAGGGGGCAGAGGGAGCCACTAGATCAGATTAGAGCTTGCCTTATAAACTGCAGATCCTTGTCTAAACATGCAGAGGACCTGTGGTTATTATTGGCTGGGAACGATTTGGAGGTCTTGTTTCTCACTGAAACTTGGCTGAAGGACGATATCCTCGCAGCGGTGGCACTAGCTTTGCCTTCTGGGTTCAAAATATGTTGTGCTAATAGGGCGGGATACAAAAGGGGTGTGGGGGTAGCGATTATCTGCAAGGACTCTTGGGACATATCCTCCTCAAACTTAGGGAACATGGGCTCGGTTGAGGGCCTAAATGTTTGTATCCGGACCGGCCATTCAACCGCTTTTTCAGGATTGGTGGTCTATAGGCCTCCTGATTGCCCACCCAATATACTCCCAGAATTATGCAATTTCATTGCACAGAAATCTCTTCTATCCGCTAATTATACGGTATAAGGGGATTTCAATCTGCATGTAAATGATCCTACTTGTGCCCCAGCAATGCAGATGGTCTCCATGATGGAAGGAATGAATCTTCCACAACATGTGAAATTCCCTACCCATATAGCAGGTCACACCGTTGACCTGATATTTTGCAACATCCCGTCCTTGAAAATTGAAGTACCAAATCAGGTGGTTTGGTCTGACCATTTTCCCATTATGTTCTCTTTCACTCTGGCTAATCCCGACTCCACTGAGAGTGCCAGATATTTTCTAAAGAGAAATTGGAAATACTTAACTGACAAATCCCTAAGCCCTATTCTATTAGCTAGCAACCCGCCTCTATCTCTTGACCCGAACGTCGATACTCTGGCCCTACATAATTGGATTGCTGCCGCAGTGGAGTCTGCAGCTCCAGCTAGAGTTTCAAAATCTTTGAGGAAATTCCCCTCTGCCCCATGGTTTTCTGAATCACTTAGGGTTATGAAAAGCAAATGTAAGCGCTTGGAACGCCAATGGAGGGCAAATTATGACAATTCCGCAAAAATGCTATATAAGATATCTCTGAAGGTTTTGCATAAACTCATGAAAGAGGCAAGAAGAGAGTACATTGCCAAGTGTATTGATTCTTCCGACAATCCAGGAAAGCTATCTTTAAAGTGGTCAACTCCTTCCTCAAACCCCGCGAGTTGATCATCGACGCTCAGCCGTCGCTGGCACTGTGTGAGAGAATTTCTACCTTTTTTAATGATAAAATCAGCGACGTCTACAAATCTTTTTTAGACACAACTACCACAATCAAATCTGACGTGGCAGTTAGGCACACACCCCTACCTCTCCTTTCTGACTTCGCCCCTATCACTCAGAAGGAAGCATTGGCTGCAATTCTGAATTGCAAGTCTGGTTCACCGGAAGATCCTTGCCCCCCCAAATTGTGGAAAGTGCTGGCTAATTCCACGAACGAGGTGCTGGCTAAGATCTGGAATGCCTCCCTCTCCTCCGGCACCTTCCCTGATCTATGGAAGCATGCCACCCTACTACCCCTAAAAAAGAAAACTAACATGGACTCAGGGGAACTGAACAATTACAGACCTATCTCGTTGCTGTCTGCCCCTGCCAAGATGCTGGAAAAGGCAGTGCAGCGACAATTGGCTAATTTCATTAAAAACAATAATATCCTGCACGACACCCAATCCGGCTTCCGAGCGGGGTTCAGCACTGAGACGGCGCTTCTTGAGGTAGCGGACTCAATTAGAATGACACTGGACTCAGGAGCTTCAGCTATGCTGGTGCTCCTGGATCTTTCTGCTGCATTCGACACTGTGGACCACGCCATACTGTTGCAATGTCTTCAGGATAGTGGAGTCAACGGCACAGCTCTGGCCTGGCTAAAGTCTTTTCTCCACCTGCGCACTCAAAGGGTGGCCTTACAACCACATCAGTCCACCCGCAAGCACTTATGGTGCGGAGTGCCTCAGAGGTCGGCTCTTAGCCCGCTCCTTTTTAATATATACCTGGCCCCTCTATTCACTTTGATAGCCAACTGGGAGTGAAGGCGATTTCCTACGCCGACGACACCCAATTAGTTTTCTCATTTAATGATCAGACCGAAGACTCTTTTAAGTGCTTCAAAGGCTGTTTAAAAGACATCGCAGGATGGATGAACAATAACAAACTTAAATTGAATGCCAATAAGACTGAAGTGATGTTTTTTGGCAAATCCAAGCCTCCAGCGGCAGCCCTTTGGTGGCCTGAGGAAATGGGCCCGGCACCGGTTCCTACGAGCTGGGCCAAAAATCTGGGTGTTAAATGGCAGGACGATCTGTCCTTCTCCGCCCAGATTCAGCAGGTTACAGCGGCCTGTTTCTGTCGTCTGAGAAACCTCAGGAAATTTGCTACCTGAGAGCTGCCGCAAGACCGTTATCCATGCCACAGTAACTGCCCGCTTGGACTATGCAAATGGCCTCTACACTGGCCTACCGGCCTACCAAGTTAAGAAACTTCAAATGGTTCAAAATGCGGCGGCGAGACTTATCAAACATGTTCCTTTTCGGCAGCACATTTCTCCGTACATCAGAGAATTACACTGGCTCCCAGTAGCCATGCGTATTAAGTTCAAGGCCTTGACCCTTGCTTTTCGGGCAGTTCATGGATCTTGCCCTGCGTATTTAAAACAGAGGCTAGGTGTCTATATGCAGCCACGTGTGCTGAGATCTTGCTCTCAGAACCTGCTATGCACCCCTCGAGTGAAAAAACTTCGGTTGGGTGCAAGATCTTTCATGTTTGGGGCATCAAGACTGTGGAATTCCCTTCCTAACTCTTTGCATCAGCTATCGTCTGAAACCCAATTTAGGAAGGCTATCAAAACTTGGCTTTTTAATCTGGCTTAATTTTGCTGTTGATTTTGTCGCCCCCCGTGAGTCGCCTGTTGCTTTAGCGCCGGGACACCTCCTAGGAGGTAGCTGTTCGCGCTCAAGAAATGACAGTATTATTATTATCCAAGTCTCTTGGCAGCAGACAATTTGGTGTTGTTCGAGCAACATTTTCCATCCGGGTTATCAATCTTAGAGCGAATACACGTGATATTCCAAGAGACAATGCTAAGACCCTCTTTCCAAATGGGTCCAAGGTTAGACACGGAGCGAAGTGAGGTAGGCGGTGCTATAGAGTGTTCTTTATGGTTTAAATCTTTTATTGAGATTTTATTAAACAGGAACATTACAGTTCTCCCAAGGCATGTAAAACAGCATGGGTAGTGAAGCCCCCAGTGAGGTAAGTACCACGGTGGGGATGTGCAGTGGATCCACAATACAGAGAACGCAAAAATGAAACTTACGCTATCCCCTCCCCCCCACGCCCCTCCCATCCCTCGTCCATCCTGATGTTGAGAATTCTTGAGCCTGTACCGGAGCCAGTAAGGGAGTGTCATTTAAATTGCTGCCTGTTGTGGATCTGAGAGCCGTAGAAGTCTCAGATACCTGGGGCAAGTTACTTCCCTGAATTCGGAGGTGAGGAGTGACAGAAATGGCTGCCAGAGGTCTCTGAATGCGGTGCCTTTCCCTGCCTGTGAGAGAGTCATTTTCTCCATCCCTAGGACCTGCCATATTCGCCGTAGCCAACCCATGAATGAAGGGATCTGGGGGGTGTGCCAGTGGGTCAGGATGTTCTGTATCGCTGAACCTAACGCGATTGCAATTAGGCGGCCTCTTCGGGATTTGAGAGGGTATGTCAGGGGATTCGGGAAACCTAGTAAAACATAGGCGGGAAACCTCTGTATTTGTGTGTCCAGATGTTTGTCCACCTCGTCAAGAACCTGAGTCCAGTAGGGTTGTAAGAGTTCACAGTCCCAAAGGATATGCACCAGGGTGCCGATTTTCCCACAGCCCCGCCAGCAGTTTGCGCTCTGTCATGAGTCCACTAAGTGTAGGCGCTCAGGAGTGTAGTACCAGTAAGTAGCTATTTTCATCATCGTCTCGGTCAGTCCCGTGTGATAGGCCAAGTGGCGTGCTCTGTAGTACACCCCTTCCCATTCTTTGTGACTAAGTGACCTACCGAGATCTCGTTCCCAGCGAGCTCGGCTGGCGCTGTATGTATGTGTGTTTCTGGCTAGGAGCATTTTGTATAAGTCTGAGATGAGCTTCTTGTCGGAGGTGCACGTGAGGAGCCATTTTTCATATGCAGAGAGAAGGTGGTAAGCGTGTGGTTTAATATCCTGGTGTAGTGCCCAGTGTCGGACCTGGAGATATCGAAGTCGCTCAGTTTCAGGGATCCCGTATTCCGACTTAATCTGTTGAAATGAGATGATCCCATCTAGGTCGAATAGATGACCCAGGGAGCGACAGTCGGTGGAGCGCCAGCGTGCACCTGCCGCCTCTTCCATACCCGGCTGGAATTCCGGGTTGTCGAAGATGGGTGTGAGCGGGGAAGGAAACGTAGTTAGATTATGTTTAGTGCTGGTGTTATCCCAAGCCTCCAAAGACACCCTTGTAGTGTATGGCGCGTAGAGGTTAGGGGGTCTATGTGCCCTTTGAAGGAAGGGGACCTTCTGAAGGGACGTGGCAGCTACCGCGCGGTCTTGAAAGAGCCAGTGTTTTTCGGATTCCAACCGGTTCCATTCGACCAGGTAGCGCATTTGTATTGCTTGGAAATAAAGTTGGAGATCGGGAATGCCGATGCCACCATTCTCAGGAGGGAGGGCTGCTATGGTATGTTTCAGCCGGGGCTTGCAGCCGTGCCATATAAATTGCGCCAGCTCCGATTGGGTCTGTTGAATCCACCCACTGGGCGGGCGGAGCGGTAGAGTTTGGAACACATAAAGGATCTGGGGCAAGATGGTCATTTTGGTGGCCACCACTCTACCCAGCCAGGAGAGTGGGTAGTGTTTCCATTGACTTAATTCTGAGCGGATGCGGGCCTGGAGCCGGGCGTAGTTGATGGCAGCTGTTGCCGGGATAGAGGGGGCCAGTTGGATCCCTAGGTAAGGGATAGAGTCTTCGGACCATTGTACAGGGTGCTGCCCCTGGAGACTTGTATGAGTGGAAGATGACAGGGATAGGTCTAGTGCAACGGATTTGTCCAAATTAACTTTAAACCCGAAGGCCTGTGCAAATCGTTCCAGTTCCATAAAACCGGCTCTTAGTGCTGGGACCGGGTTGGAGAGGGAAATCAGGACATCGTCCGCGTATAAGCTGATGGTGTGGATATCACTCCCGAATTTAATCCCTGTTATGGAAGGATCACGCCGAACTCGCTGTGCTAAAGGCTCCATATAGAGTGCAAAAAGAAGGGGCGAAAGAGGACACCCCTGTCGTGTACTTCTACCTATAAGGAATCGGGCGGACATGTGGCTGTTCACTCGAATTGTGGCCGTGGGGAACCGATAACAGTTTAAAATGCGCGTTCATAGTTTATCCCCCAATCCCACTCGTGTGAGAACGTTTTCTAGGTAGGTCCAATGCACCCTATCGAAGGCCTTCTCTGCATCAATGGTGAGTAGCATATACTCCCCTGTGTACGGGAGGCCTTCTCTATGAGGTGGAGAGCTCGTTTGGTGTTGTCGCTCGTCTGGCGTTGAGAGATAAAGCCCTCCTGATTGGGGTCTATTAATCCCTGCATGTAGGGCGCCAGGCGATTCGCTAAGATTCCAGTGTATAATTTAATGTCAAGGTTGAGGAGAGATATCGGACGGTACGCTCCACAGACGGTTTTGTCGCGCCCTGGTTTCGGTATGACCACAATGGAAGCTTCAAGCATGTCTTGGGGAATCGCCCCAGGTTGGGCAAAAGAATTGAAGAGCTCGGTCAGGAGTGGGGCCACCTGTGCGCAGAATGTTTTATAAAAGGCGGCAGAGTAGCCGTCAGGCCCCGACGATTTCCCTATTTTGAGGCACGAGATGGCCGTAACGACCTCTTCTATTCTGATGTCTCTTTCAAGATGATCTGCCTGTGCTTTAGTTAGGGTGGGGAGGTCGGCTTCCGCAATGTAAGCATCGCCATAGGCGTCATCCAGTGGCATCCCTGTATAAAGTTGGGCGTAAAAGTCCCGGAAGGTCTCAGCAATTTCAGGGTCTTCTGTGACCCTCTTGCCATCCCCTCGGTGAAGTTCCTGGACCCCTTGTTTCTGTCTGGCCTCTCACAGTTTGTGGGCGAGGAGGCGCCCACATCTGTCCCCCCCGGTGTAATAAGCATGGCGCAACCTGAGGGCGGCAACCTCCGCCTTGTCTTGGTCCAGCGCAGCAAGTTTCTGTCACATGGCCTTTAGCTGTCTCCACACCCTAGGGGCCCCTGTCCTCTGGCGCATCTGCTCTAGTTCTTTCGTCTTTTGTGTTAGCTCGTCTCTCTTCCGCCTGCGTTCCACGTTGTCCGCCGTAGAAATAGCAACAAATTCCCCTCGTATGACTGCTTTTAATGCTGCCCATTGAGTCGAGAGGGAAGTGTCCTGATTAGCGTTGTGGGAGAGGTAATCTTTGATAGCGCTCTGTATCTGCTCTACGACATCTGCGCGGTGTAAGAGAGTGTCGCGGAGGCGCCAATGGCGCGTGGGGCGTTGAAGAGGAGGAAGAGTGAAGGTGACTGACACTGGTGCGTGGTCCGACAGAGAAACTACCCCTATGTCAACTGTAGTCATGAGTGTGTGCAGGGACGAAGTGCCCAGGAAGTAGTCAAGTCTAGCATACGTCTTTTGCGCACTGGAGTAAAAAGAGTATTCGCGGCTGTGGGGGTGGGAACAGCACCACAGGTCTTTCAGGTCCAGGTCCTGTAGTCTAGCTAACCCTGTCATAGAGAGTGCGCCTGCCTGGCCCGTGCACTGACACGAGCTGTCCGCTATGTTGTCGAAAACAAGATTCAGGTCCAAGCAACAGGGCAGATGGATGGATGAGGGAACCCCAAACCAAAATGTAAAAACCCAAAAAAGAGAAGCAAATGCAAAACTGCAACAGTGCATTAAGAGCGAGAAAAATAGTCCATCATCGCAGGATGACCGGTAAAGGGTCAGTGTGGGGTCCATGTTGTGACCAAGTGTCCGAGCTCCCGTCCCTCCCGCCGCCCACCCCGAAAGCAGCGATGGAGAGCAACATAATCTGAACTGCTTACATGTCCTCTGCCGTGTGCTGCGTAGAAGTCTCCGACATGAAGTCTAGGACCGCCTGCTGGCCTTTAGCAATCTCAGACTGATCAGGCCATCGGTTTCGCCTTCGGCTGCCTTGTCGTCGCCAGCCAGAGGGAGAGACCTCCGGCTCAGCGGCGGTGCTGCGATGATCTTCTTCCTCAGCAGGGAGTGGGAGTCCAAGTAACTGACAAGCTTCGGTGAGGGAGCGCAGCTGTGTTAGCTTTCCGTTGTGCCTGAAGATGAAGGTGGTCCGTAACGGGTTTAAACTGGCGTCGCCGGTGCAGGGTGAGGATAGCCAGGTCCTGGAATAGTACTGGGTTCTGTCCCTGAAATGAGATTGGATGCATGGCTCTGGCTTTATTGATGATATCCTCCTTTGTCCTGAAGTCGTGCACACAGACGAGGATGTCAGCAGGTGGGGTGTTGCTCACTCGGGGGGGCCCAACTCTGTGGGCGCGGTCCAGCTTGATAGGGGCATCGGGCGGGGCACCGAGAATGTGGTTGAAAAGCATCTTGGAGAAGGCGAACAAATCCTCAGTGTCAGTTGTGGTTTTGACTCCCCGGATATGGATATTGTGTCTCCGGGAGCGGTTCTCCAGGTCCTCCAGGTGGAGCTGCAGATCGAGGTGCTGATCCTGGAGTCGTAGGACCTCCTGTTGAAGGATAGCCAGTTCCATGTCCCTATTGTCTCCTTTGTCTTCCAGGGTGGCGACCCGTTCTCCGATACCATCCACATCCCTGCGGATGTCCTTTATTTCAGAGGTCAGGTCTTTTTTCACCGTCTGCAGGTCCTCCCGAAGGGCTGCGAAGAGGGACTCCAAAAAGGCCCGAGTGATGGGCTCCTCTCCCGAGCCCCCGATGCCCTCAGAGGTCGATTTTTCTGCGCCATGGTGGGTGCGTTCTGCGGCCAAGCAAACAGGTCCTTTAGAGATTTTTCCCTTTTCGCCCTCGTGTTAGACATAGTCCGGAGTTCCAGTGGTGCCTTGGAAATTGCAAAGCGAGGCTGAGGAAGAGTTCGGCAGTGGCTGGAGCGGTAGGTGGCAAGAGCTGTGTGTAGGCCCCTATGGGGCATCACTTATTCGGCTTAGGGACCGAGCGCGTCGAAAGAAGGTTCCTCGCTGCGACCCCCCCACCTGATCTTCCATCCAGACCGGTCTGGACTGTGTGGCTGCTGCGGCCTGCACTAGGATGCAACAGCGCGGGGGTGTCGCAGGGTCTTCCGCGAGGCCCGCCCCAGATGAGGGAGCTCGCGTCAGGGAGCCGCCGCGCAGTCCCGTAGGCCCCAGGCTATGGTGTGTCTGGCTGGTGATTGCTGGCCGGAGTTGCTGGGGTTGCCACCCACCAGTGGGAAGTAGGATATAGCCAGATAGGGACCCCCACAATGCTGGTATTGGCGCCACTGGCGAGCGTACTGTGAAGACTCCAGCAGGCGTGTCTCCGTCCCGGGCCTCCGCCTCCCACACCCGCCGGCACCAGGGTCGTCATGGCCACCCCCAGTGATTCTTCGTTCTTCGGGCAGGGTCGGTGTGAGTGTGGCCCCCTCACGCAGGACACGTGAGTGTGATGATCGTGGGGGGGAGCAGGTCAGCCCAGCGGGCACCCGACCAGTGCACTTCTTCTCAGTTGGTCACCCCCGAGGGCCCCTGTAGACCTCCCCCCTGCGTCCGCTCTCCTTACCCTGTACAAGTGGTCAAGGACAAAGCGCGGACTCCTCTCACGACCAGTACCCGATGCCGGGCACTGGGTTTATTCAGGGGGGTTGCCCGTGCAGCTCAAGGGACCGAGCTCCCAGTCACGTCATCTAAGGCTGCCTCCCAGATGTCCCAGGGGGTCCGGAGTCGCTGCGCCACGTGGTGAGAGTCCGGACCTCCCGGTGGACGATACACTGGGTCCACCGGCCGTTCCTCTCTTGATTGACGGCCCCTCCGGAGTTCCGGGGCCCCGGGGACACCCAGAGTCAGTCAGGTGAGATCTTGTGGGGGAGGGGTGCAGAGGCGGAGCGTTGGGCCGAGACTGTGCAAGCGCGAGGTAGGCCGCACCTCCAGGCCGGTACCTCGCGCTGTTGCCAGGAAGCGTGCTTGCTGCGGCCCGGGGATTGGAAGGCCTGGCCGGCGTATGCCTCCCCCGCCACACCGTGTCACCGCAGGAGACGGCAGGATCCCGCCGAGTTACAGGCGCCGGAGGCTGGGACCGAGGTACACACGCCCTTGCTTCGTCCGGCCAACCTGCTCACCTCGCAGCGTCTCTGGCGGGCTGGGAGCTATCTTCAGGCCTCCTCCGGTGAACTGCTTGCGGCACCTGGGGGGGCGGATCTCCGGGCCCTCCGCGCGGCAGCTGGTGCCCTTTCTGCTCCGGAAAGCTATGCGGTGCTTGGCAGGGCTTATGGTAATGGGCGTCCGTGCTCCGTCCGGCCAATCCGCTCACCACGCGGCGTCTCTGGCGTGCTGGAAGCGATCTTCAGGCCTCATCCGGGAAACTGCTTGCGGCACCAGGGGGAGTGGATCTCCGGGCCCTCCGCGCGGCAGCTGGTGCCCTTTCTGCTCCGGACAGCTATGCGGTGCTTGGCAGGGCTTATGGTGATTGGTGCCCGTGCTCCGTCCGGCCAATACACTCACCACGCGGCGTCTCTGGCAGGCTGGAAGCTATCTTCAGGCCTCTTCTGGGGAACTGCTTGTGGCACCTGGGGAGCCGATCTCCAGGCCCTCCACGCGGCAGCTGGTGCCCCTTCTGCTCCGGACAGCGATGCGGTGCTTGGCAGGGCTTATGGTGATGGAAATGCCCACGTTAATTCACATCAGGGCGGACGGCAGGCAGGAGCTCGGTTGCAACACGTCCTATCGTTCCGCCCTCTTGGCCACGCCCCTAGAGTGTTCTTTAGATGTTAAAATGCCCTCTAGAGCCAATGACTGTCAATCTTGTGATTACAAGTCTGACAGGACCTCAAATCTATTTGAAAAGAGGAGATCATTCGTCAATCATGGGGAAGCAACTTTGTCTATTTTAGTGCCTGAATGCAGTAATCTATTTGTATGTTCCATCGATGGACAGGCTTTTGCATGGTAGAAGAAGCCTAAAGGTTGTGCTTCATTACCCTCGCCATAAGAAAGATTTTTTGCGAGACTATAAAAGAGAGTTTTGACCATGCGTGGATTCCTGAAATTGACAATTATGCAATCCCCAGGAGATGACTTTGGTGCTAGACTCACCCAGTTAACTCTTCTTGTAGAGATAATTTCCCTAGAAAGATCATATGGCCAGTTGGAATTCCTCTTCAGCCAGAAAGAGACTTTGTTCACTAGGGATGCATGAGATTCATATTGTGCCTGCTGGAGTGGGGGGACGTTTTCCAAAACTATTATGTAAGGAGTACACTCCAGTGGGATGTGAGATCGTATTTTATTTCGGTCAGGTTGAGAGGCACTGTTGATACTTTTAAATACAATGTGGTCAGTGTCCCGTAATTCTCGAGCCATTTGTTTGTCTGGCGATGGTGCAAATGGCAATGGAATTTCCGGCCTTGAGGGTTATATTTGTTTTAGTTCTTGTCTCTGTAGGGTAGCATATGCTTTATTTACAGGCCCAGTATTAGCCCCTTGGGACTCTTGAAAATTCCCCTGCTTTTCCAGGATGTCTACACTCCTAGGGCCCGATACACAGAACTAACTTACGACAAAATCCTAAACTTACTAACATTTTGGTATTCACAGAATGAACTTACTCATTTTGGTATTCACAGAATGAACTTACTCCTTTTGGTATTCACAGAATGAACTTACTCATTTTGGTATTCACAGATGGCACTTACACATTTTGTGTAACTTACTCATTTTGTGTAACTTACACATTTTGTGTAACTTACTCATTTTGTGTAACTTACACATTTTGGTATTCACAGAAGGCACTTACTCATTGATGAGTAAGTGCCTTCTGTGAATACCAAAATGAGTAAGTTCATTCTGTGAATACCAAAATGGTAGTAAGTTCATTCTGTGAATACCCAAATGTGTAAGTTCATTCTGTGAATACCCAAATGTGTAAGTTCATTCTGTGAATACCCAAATGTGTAAGTTCATTCTGTGAATACCAAAATTGTTGTAAGTTTAGGATTTTGACGTAAGTTAGTTCTGTGAATCAGGCCCCTTATGAGCCTTTCTTGGGCCAAGATTACTTCCTCAATCTTTCCCTTTAGGCGAGTTAATTTTTCATGTGTCCCGGAACATAATTTAAGTATAGAGTTTAACTGCTCACACAATTGGTCAAAACTGACAGAGTAATTCGCACCCAATTTCTTCGTAGCAGGCTCCCCCTTAGAAGGCTTTCTTGTGCATTTTTTCCCTGCGATTTTCTTTCTGTTTGGACCTTGTGTGCTTGAGGAACAGGGGATTGAATCAAGGGGGACACATGTTGGTAGCTCTTCTATTTTCAAATCTTGGCTACTTTTTTTACAGGGAGGGCTGTCCAACTGGGATATAACTTCTAATGCCGATAGTGATTGCGTGTCTGCAATCACACAAGGGTTAGAGATCAGGCAAGGAGAATGCTCGGGGAGCTTTCTTAAGGGTAATGGTAATGATTCCACTTTATTTAAGGACTTGGACATTGGCAAAGTCCCGCTGTCATGACCTTTCCGTGATTGTTCAGTATGGGTAGATTTAGCAATAGTAGAGCCAAATCTTTTTATTGCTGAGTCCATCCTAGCCTCAACCTTGCCAATCTCATTTTCAATTGCGCCCATAACGGAAGTCAGATAGTTTTTAATTGAATTGCGTTGTGCTTCACCCTTCTCCCTTATTGGATCTAGACGACTCCCCTTTCTTTTTCCCATCTTAAGGTTACAATGTTATTACCTTTCTGGGACTCTTCCGGGTCTTGGGACACCTCTTCACAGGTAATCTTGTCGAGTCCAAGTTGTTGGTTGCACACTCTACGGAGACCAGGGAATAAAACCTTCGGGCTCTGACGGGCGCAGACGGCCTGCGGGAGCCCTGCAGAAGCTAAATGCGCCTCCTAGCGTGTCGCGTTGGCGGCGTGGTGCCGCGGAGGTGCTCGGGGGCTGTGGTCCTGCCCCGGTGGTGGCAACAGTGAGATTCCGCCCGACTGATACAGTCCACAAAAGGTCTTTCACAGAGGAGTAAAAGCTATCTGTTATGGGAAACCTCCGGTCTCCCGACAGAGGGTCTCCAAATCCTGATTGCTATTTATTCACCATATGTAATACCATAAGCTTTTACTATTCTTGGTGTACGATCCCCTTAAAGGGTAAGGTGGTGCACTGCATGGTCTGGGCAATTGTATTAGAGGTCAGGCTGAGCACTGTATGTTTTAGGCCTTGCCAGAGCCTAATGATCTTCCGGCAGGCAACCACTATCTAGGTGGGGCGTGTGCGTGCTGGTCAACAATTGAAGCAGGGGGGATTCAGCATATAAACAGCATTATTCCACTCATTTGGTCCGACCATTTTGCAATTACTTTTATGGTCTTGTATGAGAAAGTGCCCAAAAGTCACGTACCTGCCCATGCGGCACAGGTACGGTGGTTGGTCAAAGTTACCGCATCTAAATTCTGTGATATGCTGGTGATCAGTTGGCCTATTTTGGACAACTGTATTGACACTGCGGATGCACAATTGAGAAGTGGCTCTATGGAGCATTAGATCAAATAGCTCAGTTAAAACATCAAATTTTCGCAGACATAAACCTTCAGCTGAAAGGTTTAGAAAGAATTTGATGTTATTGAAAAAGCAGTGTAAGCACCTTGAGTACATTTGGCACAGAGCATACAATCCTGCATGCAAAAAGATTATTTGGCAGTGCAAAAGAACTACCACTGTAGTATTAAGAAAGCCCCGCGTTACCTACACTGATAAAATTCAGTCTGCTCAAATCTCTATTTGTGCAATATTCGCTGTGGTGAAGTCACTCTCATCACTAGCTCCAGTCTCAGCCTTAACTGCACCATCAGAGGTGGGATTCAATGTCCTTGCCCAGTTCTTCTTGAAAAAGGAAGCAAATGTATATAACTTGTTTCCTGCAAAAGCAAGAGATGCTCCATGTTTGAGTGCCTGGTTCGATTGTTTGGAGAGCATCGCCGGGCTGTCGAACGTCAGGCCTCTTAAGCCTGAGGAGCTTACCGTGCTAGCTGCTTCACACAATTGTGTGTCTTTTGCTTCCTTGCCCTAAGTGCGCCGGGTATGCCCAGACGTGGATCTCGGGCTCACTGTGCCACTGGATTCAAGCTAACCTGGTTGATGAGGGGTGAAACCCCGAAACCGGTCCTAGGATGCTTGTTTCCGATCCAGGGAGGGCCTGGCTTGGCAGTTCGGGCTGGACTGTTCCCATGAGGCACAGGGTCAAGACTGATTTGCATATGGCCAGGTCTAAACTGGGGTGGCATGGTGAGCAAAAGAATGATGTATTTAACCCGGATCTCTTGACGGGGGGTGAATATTTTGATTTGTTCTGCATTCCATCCATCAATTGTGTGTATTTTGCTTCCTCGCCCTCAGTGAAGTCAGGATTGCCGCTGGACCCAGCATCTCCGTCCATCTTGGAAAGAGGTGTGGAGGTGGTCCATCCAGTTTTAGGTGAACTGATTAACTGCTCCCTGGCCTCGGGTCTGGTACTGGGGTGATGGAAACACGCTGTGGTGGTTCGGCTGTTGAAAAAAACCTCTGCTGGATCCCTCTAAGCCAGAAAACTGTCACCCAGTCTTGTTACTACCACTATTCTCCAAAATTATGGTGAAGTTTGTTAATAAGCAGCTTTCGAACTTTGTAGAGAGCCATGACCTACTACACAGGACTCAGTCTGGTTTTCGGCCCTCTTACAGCACTGAGTCAGCCTTGTTGCTGGTGACAGAGTCTATTCATCAGATTTTGGATGTGGGTGACTCTGTGGTACTGCTATTATTGGATCTCAGTGCCCCGTTCGACAACGTGTCCCATAACATCCTGATTGAGAGATTTTGGAACTGTGGTGTGGGCCATAAAGTGCTCAGCTGGATCGCCTCTTTTTTGCAGGAGCGCACCTTTCAGGTGTCACAAAAACCCTACCAGTCAAAGGTGCCTCCACTAAAACAAGGAGTGCCTCAGGGCTCCTCCTTGAGTCCAACTTTGTTTAATGTGTACATGCTACTGCTGGGGGAAATCATAAAACGCTACGGATTTACCATCATTTCATATGAGGATGACACGCAGCTGATCATCAGGCTGCCACAGAATACATCCCACATGGCCTCTGCCCTATGCCTCTACCTTGCAGAGGTTGCTAGGTGAATGAACCTGTATTGCCACAAGCTCAACACTGGGAAGACTGAGGTTTTGACCTTGGACAATCAGTCAAATATCTGGCCAACTGCATGGTGGCCTAAGGACTTGGTCTCAGTACCTGTTCCCAAACCCAAGGTTGAGAATCTTGGTGTTTGGTTTGATGAAAATGTTTCTTATGACAGTCAAATCACTGCACTGGCAGGAAAATGTTTTGGACTGCTTAAGATGCTGAGAAAAAGCCTGTGCCTTCTGCCGGAGTCTGCAAAAAAAATAGATGTTCAGGCCCTGATTGTGTCTAGGCTCGACTATTGTAATTTTTTATATCTTGGAGTCATACAGGGGCGGATTAGGAGAGTCCAGAGAGTGTCGAACTCTGCTTCACGTCTTTTACTGTACTTGCCAAGGCGTGCGCTGATAGGGCCGCGCTTAAGAAGTTGCATTAGCTTCCGGTGAAGCACAGATTCTCTTTCAAAGCCCTGTGTTACTGACACAAGGCACTTGCCAACAAAGGTCCACTCCACGTTACCTTCAATCTTTTGATTGCAGCCTGTGGTTTGTGACTTTAGATATATGCATATGATACTCAAATTCTGTGAGATTTGTGTGATGAATCGGCTACCGTCACTAATGTGATGAATTACTTACAGAACATAGAGAATGGTTGTCCATTGTCCAATGCCAGCAAAAGTGAGGTTCTTGTCTCAGGAAATGTCCAACTTGGAATGGGGGTAGGGTCTATTGAACTAGCTAAGCTTCGCAGGCCACTCAATCGTAAAGGAAACTTGGGGGCATGTTTGCAACAGGCAGCGATAATTATCGCTGACCTTGTATACCGCATTTTCTTCTATCGCTGGAATATTTCGCCAGGCTAGCGTTGTATTAACAACGCTTAGCGCCATGGCGATGTATATTCCAGCGATAGCGCCCTTTTCCATGGAACATCACTGGTTTTCCAGCGATGTTCCATGTAAAACGACGATATGCTTGATGATACGACCGTGTGGTCGTATCACATGAATCCACCTCCCATGTTAAGTATGCCTTAGTCAGGAATTTAACAGACGTTAAATTCCTGCGTTAAAGCATACTTAACGCGATTAAAATAATCGCTCACCACATTGTAAATATCGCGAAGCTGCCTTCGCGATATTTACCCATGTTGTTTCCACAGACACGCCTACTTTGCATCTCATTAGCGATGCGAAGTTAGGGCGTGCTGGAAACGGGAGCAAAATCAGCAAAACACGCGATAGCGTGTCTCTGCTGATAAGGCGATATAATTATCGCACGCTTTCGGCCGAAAACGGCCGCAAAAGCGGCGATAATTTTTTATCGCCGCATTGTTAATATGCCCCTACGAGTTCTATTTGATTTGATCTCTAGATCACTATGGTTACTAAACCAGCCCATTGCCATCGTTGCACTTATTTTGAAGGTTCCACATCTTGTGCTATTGAATCAGGCAGTTGTCTTGATTTCTTTGGCCCCTTACAGGCTATTGTAGAGTATATTTACCCTGATAGTGCCCATCCATTTTGGTGAGTAAGCATTGTGTATACATATACCATTTCACCACCAATATACCCACTGTGAAAGCGGACCAAAAAACTATTGATTTACCTCCTTTTTACCATAGTGGATCAAGGAGTTTCAGACCCTGACTTCATAAATATCTGGTGAGTAGATCTCGCTATCATCGTTCTTACCCAATGACCAAATCAAAGCCCTGGAATGTTTTTTTATGAACACATATAAATATGTGCTGATAATCCCGTTTTTTGCTTCCCATATGGCAACATTAGGCCCCTATTTTCCAACCATTTCGGCAATTCCATTCGCTTGGTTGTGCCTACTGTAGATACCTTCTGGAGGCGAGTCACCCATAAATCATTCACATTTATGAGACACATCTTTAAGTTGTATACAATTCTCACACCCTCTCTATATCTTACAGGTTGTATCCATATCCACCGCCTTGTGTCCTTATGAATACCTGATTCACTATAAAGCAACATATTATGGGTCAAAATGTTGATGCTAACTATATTTGATGCTTGGATGATGAATATGTGATTTGGCAATACTTCTAAAATTGTACAGCTTGCCATAATGTACTTCAATTGATTGATTCCAACCAGGCATTGTTGTTTGTTCTATTTTTATATTAACACAAAATTGCTTTCCACCGTCCACGAGCACAGCGCCACTGCACCGCTTTCGAAATATGGAACACTCACCTTATGAATATTTTAATTTATGTCTGATATAATATAGAGATCACCCATAGTGAAGAGCTACAAATATCTTCAATGTTTACAAGAAAGCAGACCTTTTGCAGGCCTCGTCCTAAAATGCAAATAATTTCTTGAAATACATCCGACAGAATCACTTTTGTCAGTCAGTCAAAGTTCTTTATTCAGTTTAAAGGTCAACCTTAAAAGCATACAGAAAATACATTTAAAACAATAGGTATGCATACCCACATGAGCACTTAAATAAAATCACATTCTCAGTCAATGTTCGTCCTTATAATTCAAAGTCCGGACAAATGTTCTTCTAGTTGCAAGTTTATATTACAATCAATCTGTGCTAGACACAAAAGAATACAGGTAGTGCAATAATCACGTTCGAAACAGAATAACAAAATAGGGCTTGGTGCAAGAATTACTCAATTACAGCTGGTTAATAGCAGCATTAGGTAAAAACAGAATTAAGGAGGGTGAATTCACTTTAAATAATACTAGTGCAAAATACATACTTTGTGAGCCTTGTTCGTTAAAGTGCTTGTGCATTAAAGCGTCAGTAGATCCTATTAATTCCTGAGGGCCCTGCTCCTGAGAATAACATCAGGTTAAAAATAATAATCATCGTATGTTCTTTATTCAATAAATGAAAAACCTACACAGTCAAAACACACCTTAAAAATATCAAGTATTTTAAAATAAGCCATGATTACTCATAAAAAATAAATAAGTAAATAAATAAGAAAATTAAAAACGAAGTCATCTAACAGGATGCACAGCTGTACCAAATTTACCTTAATTCACCTCAGGAAGCGGGTTTATTGACACTAGGCATGTTAAAACCCTAATGAGTGAATAACTTTTTTCTGACTCTGATTGCACCTGCTAGAATACTTGAAACACCAAAACAAACCACAGGGGACAAAAGCATTAGGATTGCATATCAATGCTGGTTTTGCTTACAAATATTGCTTTTCTTTTAGCACGGGGACATTAAAACGCTGCGTCAGTGATTGATAAAAATTGCAGAAGATTAAGTGCATAGTATCTTGCACTGAGAAGTTTTCGCATGGGCAGGGATTCAACTCCTCAATTTTATGAAAGCCTTTAATGGCTGCTAAGAGCCAATGTATTAAATTGAGCCTAAACCTCATCAATAAAAAACGGTGGTGATGATTATTAACTACCACCAGGTAGGGCTCGACTGCTGGGCCTGTTTCAGCATAATGTACAATCTAATTGAGGGTTTAATAAGTTCCCTCCCCTCCCTTTCCACAGCCAGGGATGAAAGAAACAAACTCTTAACCTCTTGTAAATCCCTTTTGCAAATTGTTTTGGGATTATTAAATAACTCTGGACTGCCAACTTTATCCATCATGTTTTTAACATATCTGAGCCAGGGGATGTGAAGCACACTGTTGGAAAGTGGATTATTGGTAGGGGCAAATGTAGGTCTGCCACTGGCAATAAGGCCACTAACACAGTATAGGGCTCAGAATAGGTTTTAGAAAATTATTCCTATGCTCAACCCTTGGTAGCTTGGCTGCGAGCAGGAAGGCTTAACTTCAAAGACAGGTATGTAAAGCATTTAAAAACACAATTTCAGTAAATACTTAAGACACAATGCATAATAAAAATCAACACCAATTTATAAAAATAGGAAATATTTTTATCTTTAAAATGACACTAAAGCGACAAAAATCCAATGTAGGGAACCGGAGATATGAATTTTCAAAGATTTAGCAATTTCTAGCACATAGAAACCAATAGCGCCTTATCGGGACATCTGGTCGCGATAGACCAGGTCAAAGTTTCAGGCCGACCGCGATGGAGCCCTGTTCGGCTACCCCTCGTGGTAGGTCTCGGACACAGTTTTTACCTTCAGACTTTCTGGAGCTTTTCTTCACGGGGTCCCTCGATGCTCTTCACCAGGCCGGATTCAGTGAGGGTTGCCCGGCCTCGGATTTCGCCTACTCCCGGTCAAACTCTGGAAGTCGGACCTGCGGAGCTTTTCAGCGGGACGAACCTGGAAGGCAAGCCGGATCGCGGTTGAAGGCAGGCAGCTTTGCTGGCCTGGTTGAGTCGGTCCCCTTATGGAGCTTTCTTCCAAAGTTGCTCCAAAGGTCTCCAAACTCCTGGAACTTCTTCCTGAAATTTCCCAAAGGGTCCCAAAGTGTCTCAAACTCACTCCAAGGGTCTGGTATCGCCAAGATGTTCCTTGAAAGTTGAGGACTTCAGTTCCCACAATCCACTTGGACAAAACACTTACAAATCCACTGGTATTTCTCCTGGTTGCGGATCCTTGGTGGTGATGTTCCAGGTGAGCTCTGTTAACCTGTAGCTTGCAGGGAGTCCACTCTTTAGTCCTTTTTACATCAAGGTAATCCACAGGCTATAGTTTCAGATGGTGCAGAAGGTGCAGTCTTCAGAGTGCAGGCCTTAGGAAATGTACATCAAACTTCCAGCATGGCCCGTCTTATTTCTTAAGTTTCAAGCAGCAGAGTACCACCCAAAGGTCTGACCACTTCCTGCAGAGTGTGGCACTATTTTGTCCCAGAGTGTACCAATTCTTCCAAATTCATAATGGCTGATTTTCCAGCAGGGAGAGAAGAGCTGGCTAAACACACCCCTAGGATGGCTAATCTCCAGAGTCTCTCCCCCTTGCATCTGCTCAGTCCTTCCTTAATCCTAGCATCTGGCTGGGGTCAAAAGAGTGGAGTTGTAAATGACACTGATGTCTTCCCCTTCCCTTGAAGTCCATTGTTTACTACTCCTCCCCCTGCTCTGGCATTCCTGTGTAACAGAACACTGCCCTCCCAGCAGAGCTGGTCAACCCCAGGGGCTCTTTATCACCTCTTCAAAGCAGCCTTGCTAATCCACTTAACTCTGACCAATCGGGACAGACCACTGGAAGGCTGAATCTGGGCTTACAAACAAGAAAGTCTTATACCTTCTTGTATGTACCTTTTAGGAGAAATTCAACAATTTAATATTGTTGGATTTATTAGTACCATTCTAGGAAGTCTTTGAATGGTATTTTTAGCCTTTTCCTACCAAAAGTTATTAGTTAATAATTTCTTGCCAAGTTAACCTATGTGGCATGGGATCTGCAATGGGAAAAATGACTTTGGCCATTTTTCCAGCAACAGGGCTTATAAAAACATATTTTATAAGTACTCCACATATATCTACAGGACCCCCACCCCAGGAACACCTAGAGGAGACTTTAGGGGTTCTGAATATGTAAAAATACTGCAGATCCTCCCTCCACAGTGCTCCTACCACCAAAGTCGATTTTGGGCAGCACTTTATCACAATGTGGGGAGTGAAATGTGCAATTTCACTTAACCCAGGGCATATAAAACTCATTTTATAAGGGCCCTCTTTATAAATACCTGATCCCCCACCCCTGGGACACCTAGGGGAGACTCTGGGGGTACCTAATATGCCCAATCATTGTAGGTTATCCATTTCAAGTGCCCCAAACACCAAAGTCGAGTTTGGGCACAATTTACTTTTTAAAAGCAGTCCTGCAACACAGGGCTACTTTTAAACTGACCTCAGGCTTCAGCAGTGCACACATGCAAGTGCAGAAAGGGCTGCTGGCCTCTAGTCTGCCATGCCCTATCATATACTAGGGACTGATAGGTAGTTTCAATCCCCTTGCCCTATTATGTACTAGGGCCTTATAGAGTAGGTCATGCCAATCACAGGGGTACCCCAACCCATAGTGTACCCTAGTGTATGTAGGTGTTTTCACTGTATTCTAAGTGTCTTTCAGCATAGCACTGGCCCTGGGTCTGGTTAGGCAGAGCCCAGGGTCAGTCAAAGTCAGTTACCACCAGTACCAGCCAGCAACAAGTTGGGGGGTGCCCAGGGCACAGGATGACTTTCGAACACACACCCTCAAGCATCCTAAGTCCTTTATCACTGACTGGTTCAGTGCAAGTACAGGGTTAATCCATATTCTAAGCCATTGTATTACGAGGACCAGTGCTATCATGTCTGAAAGGTACCCTACGCCCAGTTCTTTGTGTAAGGCGTGCTGGTGGGGATAGCAAGGGGGCTTCTCAAAAACTTGTTTTCTATTATTTGGAGCTCTCTGGCATCTTTGCAACCCCATACGTGACCCCAGTAGCTTGCCATGGGGATGCATTTTTCTTGATAAACCTTAACCACAGCCAGCACCGGCTTTGCTCCTAATCTCTCAACAAAATGTGTGGTTGCTGCCACTGCTCTCAATAGGGTGTTATTTTAAAGATCTTCTGCGTGATCCAGGATCCCCGCTCAACAAAGAGTGCACCTATATAAGGGAAGATAGGAGCTTTAGTCAACTCAATCCCATTGCCATAGAATTTATTTCTGCCAATCTCCCTTTGCCCAATCACCTCAGTATGCCACTTAGAGAAGTTGCTCAAGAGGTCCAAAGAATCCATAAAGCCGAAAAAAGCATTCAATAAACATTGAAGGCCCACTGAGGTCCTTGCTATTAGGATCGCACCGTCTGTATACAATAGTGCCAGGATTGGCATGTTCCCTACCCTTGGTGTGTCCCTGCAGATGGCCATAAGTGAGGTACACAATTGATTAATTTAGCGGGTGAATAAGAGGGGGAAGAACTTACTCCTGTCTAAAACCTCTACGGCTTTTCAGATAGGCAGATAAACTGCCATCTCCATTATACCTTGCTGAGGCCGAGAGATTGGAGTAAAGACAATGTAAAACAGCCACTAGATCATGCTCAACTCCCAGTTTGATAAGTAAAGGCCAGAGCTTAGATCTGTTTACTCGGTCAAAGGCTGAGGTGAGGTCCATAAAGCCGAGCTACAGACTCCTCCCTCTTGGCTATGGTGTATTTACCAACTATCAATTCAAGGTTTATGCACTGGTCTAACGTCCCTCTCCCCTGCCTAAAGCAATATTGAAGGTCGGAAATTACATTGTTATTATCAAGCCTGGAAGTCGTTCTGGCCGCATAACCCTCCCCATAATTTGTACAGCTGAATCTAAAAGGAAGATGGGGCAGTAGCATTGAGAGTCATCCCTCAACCCCTTTTTATAAATAGTACTATAATCAATTTAGACCAGGATGGAGGAAGACCTTTTTTACATGCTGCATTAAAGACTTACGCCAAACGTTTTGCCCAGGTTTCAGGGTCAGTCTTGTAGAGATCAGCAGGGATCCTGTCTGGGCTGAGTGCTTCCCCCCATTGCGGCTAAAATGGCCTCACATAACTCCCCTTCACTAAAGGTCAGGGGAGGATCGTCTTTTCCAGGCTCCCATATGGTGTCACCGACCTCCCCCGACACCCTACTATAGGTAATCTGAAAGTGTGATACCCATCTATCTGAGGCGATGTTGCAATCCAGCCTAGTGTTCCCTGTACCTGAGAAGAAAGGTCTATTCACTATTTCCCAGAATTGTGCACTGTCTCAGAGGATACTAGACTGCAGCAACTCATGCCAGGCTTGAGTCTTGATTTCTTGTTTGCCTGTTGCTATAGCTAACTTATATGCTTTCCTACATTCCCGAATTTTGGTCTCATCTTTTGGGGTTCATTTCAAGGCAACCAACAGGTTTCTGTGTGTTTTGGAGCAGTTACCATTGAACCACTTCTCCCCCCCATTTGCCTTTTCTTAACCGGGTCGTCAGGTTAGCTGAAATCTGTCCACATAGCCTATTAAAGGCCATCAAGACCTCGTCATCTCATGTGGCTTTTTCCGTACACAAGGAAAGATCCGTGGCATTCGCAGAGTAAGGATCTCTCGGAAATCTTCCGGGATCACCCTGTCCCATTTTAATCTCTGTGTCTGGTCTTTGGAAATAATATCAAAGTATAAGGGTCCCAATCCCTGATTTCCTGGTGAGTCTAATTCTTAGGCCAAGTCCAAAATTATAGGAATGTGGTCACTAAAGTTATTCCATTCAGCCCTCATACACTTGGCTTGAGAGGCTAACGGTGCTGATAATATAAGGAAATCCATAATAAAATAACTATCCCTACCCATGAATGATGGGATAACTTCATACTCCTGCGTCTGCTCAATGAGAACAGATTACTGCTGGCCAGGATATCCTCCAGCAGGTCACCCTGCATAGTATATTCAAATTGTTTTCAATAGATTCTTTCTGCCACCGGTAAACCCATCTCCTAGAACACAGCCTCGTTGACACAGGTGGATATTAAAATCACCTAAAATTCAAACAAAAAATGCTGAGGTCTGTTTTACCCCATAGTCTTCCAAGAAGCGCTTTAAGGAAGTAAGATGTTCCGACGGTTCTCGCCTAACAAATGAATTATAAAAATTATCCGCCAACAAGAGTAAGGTGTTCTTAAAAGCCAGCTCAACTGCCAACAGGTTGCATGAGCCTGTATCCACCAGGGCAGAGGTACAAGGGATTTTAAGGGAGACTAGAGTGAGTAAGTCAACCTTTGCTCTACCCGAAGGTGAAGGTGAAAGTGATGCTGCCTTATGAAAAGAAGAGAACCCATCTGAGTGAAAAGAATTGTCTGTGTCCCATGTTTCTTGCATGGCCACAATGTGGTTCCCACCTATGGCATTTAGCCACCTAGTATCGTCCTTTTTAGCTCTCAACCCCACAATATTCCAGCTCATAGCTTTTGAAAAAGGATTCAGCCCAGCTGAGGGCTGAATTGGGAGATGGGGCTTGTTCTGTTGCCTCTGGACACTGGGAGGGGTGGAACTTGTATTGGGTGAGCAGAGTTAATCATTTTCATCTAGCCCACACAGAGGTGTGAACCTGTTTTCTAATGGATTTCCCTATTCTGGTCAACACCCCCAAACCTCGTTTGCAAAATTGGTGTTCGCATCCTTTTCTCATAGTGGTGGGAGGTGGGTGATGGATACAAATATTGAAGAGGAAAGACCCTGATCATTGAGGATATTTTATGTGCGACTATCCTGGCTTGAAACAGGTCTTTAGCAAATCTAGGGTGTTTTAGGTTCACAACCACATAGTCCCCATTGATACTTTTCTCCTTGCACGCCACCCAATCCACTCTTCTTCCCATAATTATATGGGGGAACAAAAAGTGCTATACAGTACTGTGTTATTGCATCTATTTTTCACCTTACACATTAGGTCAGGCTTAGATTCCATCATACCCGCTTTAAAAGGGTGTACACCCTTTAAAACCCCTACAAGGGGCGCTGAGTCAAGTGGAAGATGTAGCATGGTGGAATCACCCTCGTGTTTTGGCCTGTTTCTTGGAATTTGATGAGTGCAGCTCCATGGCCTCACTCGGCGGCTCAGCCCTCTGACTGAGCGGTGTATTAACGTTTAACACAGCCGGTTCCGCCTCCCTACTCCCCTGCAAAGATGGAGGTGCATACGCCAATGATGACACAATGAAATTGGGCCCTCCTATCATCTCCCTTTGAACTATTTGCAAACCCCCCTTACTTCACCTGTCTCCCCTTGTCTTGCCCCCTTGCTACAGCTAGACACATTGGGCAGAATAGGCAGACTCTCATTTATGGCAACCCCCCTTTAGTCACTCGCACTGTGTCTTGAGCAATAGGAAAGCTTTGCCTCAATCCCCTCCAGATGAGTTAACAGCAGAGTTAGCATTTCTTTTAACAGGTTCTCAAACTTTGTAAAAAGCATGCCCAAGGCAGTTCCAATTGTGGCAGTTTCAACAATCTCCAAATTCTCCACTGCCTCATTACAACTTGAGCCAACCTTCTTGCCCCCCTCTTTTCTTTTTCACTGGTGGTTCTGCGAGGGGAGAGGAATTCACATGGGAAAAGGCCTCCTTGGCTGTAGACAGCGGACCAGTTGGCAAATGACTTGGCCCTGGCAGTTTTGTTTCAGTCGTAGCTATATCCCCGAGGGTTGGCGCAACCAAGTCCCCTCTGGCTATTTCAAGCGACAGTCTCCTATCCATTAATTCAATTTCTTTTGAGATGACCCCGCCGCCCGAACAAGGAAGGAGTCAATAGTGGTAATTGTATCCCTTCCGGGGGGCCCCCACCCCAGTCTTCCATTTCCCCATCAGACTCAAACAAGTACTGACCCAGAACACCTTGCGAGCCAAGAGGGGTGGCTTGGCCCGACCTCTTCGGCCACTGACAGGCGTAGACGGGCCTGCTCTTGGTCCAGTCTTCGCCCGGGCACATGCCCGGATGCAACCCGTGGACGTCCGGTGCGGGAGCTCCGAATTGATTTTATCCACAGGCCTCCTGGCATGGAAAATAGCGGTAGGTGGGTTGCCCCTGGAGCAGGCTGGAACCTGTGGTGCAGCATAATAGCCTTCTCGCGTGGTGAGAGTGCTGAATGGGTTTTATCCACGCATCTCCTGGTACGGAAAACAGCGGTGGGTAGGTTGCCCCTGGAGCAGGCTGGAACTTGTGGTGCCGGCGATAGTCTTCCTGCGCTGCTGGAGCGTCGAATGGGTTTTATCCACACGCCTCTTGGTGTGGAAAGCAGAGATGGGTGGGTTTCCCCTGGAGCAGGCTGGAACCTGTGGTGCGGTGTATATATTCCTAGGAATACAGGGATACCTTATTATTGTAAAAAAAAAACATTTTTTTAACTTGAGTCCTGGGTACCATTTTGAAAAGTGGCTGGGCCCTATTTAAGCCTCTGTGTTGCAGGGATTGATCTTCCACCCTGCCTTTGCTTATTCCAGGGCTTCTTTCCTCACAACTGAAGCAGCACATAGGTGCTGGGGTGCCAGGTTTGCCACAGCCGCACTTTTCACATTGTGCTTGAGTACACCTTTGTTGGCAGCAAGGGGGACGAAGAGGGGGTTGCGATTCTGTTAAGGCAAATGTCCCGCTTTCAACCCCAGGGGGTCATTACTGCATTATCTGCTCTCATTAAGCTCCAAAGGCAAAAGGCAGCTTTGCAGCAATGAGGTGAGCATAAAAGTGAGGCTGATCTCAGGAGCTCCCATGAGCTGTAGTCATCTTGGGCTCCAGTCAGCCCCCAAGTCTGCCCCACCCTAAGTTTTCATTTTCACTTTAGGTTTAGTGCACATGGAGTTTCAGACTTTTTTGGGCCCGATTATGATGTCGGACGGACCGCCACAGATGGCCTGTCGGTGGGAGTCAGTCTGACATCTGGAGCCACGGTCCGACCACCACATTAGGATGCTGGCGGTCGGAGGGACCGACCAACACTTCAGACGGGCTCAAGGAGCCCATCGGACCTTTGGTTGGAGCGTAATACCCTACAATAGGGGTGGTGCCTGCTCAGGCACCGCCGTAGGGATTATGATGTCCCTTTCCATGGCAGTCCGACCGTCATAAAAAAGCTGGAAAGGGACCGCCACTAAGGGGACTGGGGGGCACCCGTGGTGCCCTCGGAAACATCCATACACCCTGTGTCAGGCACCACATGGAGCCTGACACATGGTGCAGTGATGTTTCCAAACACTTTTTTGCATTGAGGCTTGTGCTGCGGCCTTTTTATGGGCAGCAGCACAAGCCTCATTGCAAAAAGGCATGTTTCTGACTGCCTACACACAGGTCAGATCGTAATTTGGAGGTCAGGACCACCACCTACTTGTCACGCGGTCCCGATCCCGAAACGAAGTCGGTCAGACAAGTGCCTGAAATGGAAAAATAGAAGTGCAGGTACCCTGCACCAGAGTACCTTCTTGTTTCTGAGAAGTGCCGGTACTCTCCAATCAAAAGTATTACATCACTCTTGAGAAGTGCCGGTACTCTCCCTCTCAAAATAAAAAAGTGCAGGTACTCCGAACCGGACAGTACTGGCCCATTTAAAGCACTGAGTCAGATGCTCGCCCAACCGGCATCTTAATGAGGTACTTTGTTACCATAATTTTGCATACCGGCTGACTGTGCTATGGATCTCCACCCAAAAGAGAGCTGCTGCAACACATATTTAAGTGTAGGTTTGAATTTCTTCTTTCATCCCTGTCAGTGTATCTCCTAGGCAATGTTAACAAATCTAAAGAAAGTCTTATAAAACAATCTCAAACTTTCTGTTCAGCTGTATTATGCTCATTGTGGTTTGGTTTATGGCTGCATTGTAAAGACAATTGTCTTGTTTGATACTATCTCTGAATTAGTAGTGAAAGTCTGATGAATTTCGGGTTATCATCAGTTTCCGTTCCTTCTATCCAGCAACGCTATATTTTTGAAAACTATGATGGAGATACTAGGCTTTTCAACTGACAATTCACACGTAATTATCCTTTTGATCTGCAAGGCAAATGTCCAAAATAGCAATTGAAAACTTGTATTTTTCTTTCTCTGTGTGAGAAAAATGCAATGGGGCATCTTTATATCCCGACTACTGCACTAGTGCTACCTGAATAAGGGGTCACTTGCGCTCTGAATGCTGGTGCAATGTGTCATTGTTTGTATACACCTGGAGTGTTGGCTTTATTGAACTACAATAGAAAGGTGGTTAACCTTTCTTTGTACATACTTGGGGGTGGGGACAGTATTATTAGGTGAGTGTGGGGATTCAGGAGCTCTTAGATTTGGCCCTCTGATCGTCCTGCTGCTATCTACTCAGTTTATCAAAAGTGGTAGGATGAACTGGGTGGAAGCACTTAAACACCACTTCCGGGATGAAGAGCGCTACGTGGATGATATATTTAGTCACAGTGGGCCCGATTTACCAGATTGTCACCCAGCACAGTGCAGCAGCCGCAAATGCTGCGCTGCGCTGCATGGGTAGGATAGAGCAGGAGAGCGCCATATTTGCAGAAATATGGCACTATCCTCCCCTCTCCCTAACGCCGGCGCAGAAATGTACTGCTGTGCGCCATGGACACACCTGTGCACCATAGTGCAAGAGTGTCTCCGTGAGTCTAGCATAGGTTTTGTACTAGAAGGGTAGCCTTCCAGTACAAAATATTATGCTGAGACTCACTTTAAACCTTTTCCCACCTTGCACGTGTGCTGTACAGTGCAGCACACATGCAAAGTCGGAAAAAGAGGAGAAATGAAAGCATTTCTCTGTGATATCGCCTGGTTGACGTGGGTGCTATTTTCTGATGCTAAACCTTGTCTACTTTTTTAAGTAAATAGGGCTTATCGTCAGAAAACTTTGGTGGTAAGTAATAAAAAGTAGCGCTAAGGGCTGTTTTGCGTTACTTTCAGGTTATTTTGCAGCATAAAACAGGTTTTATGCTGGAAAGTAAGCAGGTGAAAAAAGATTTTGCTGAGCTCTGCGTCACTCTTGTGACGTAAACAAAGCGTTAAATTTTAGTAGATAGACCCCTGTGTGTTCTACTGCCAGCACTGCACCAGAGAGAATCTTGCTTAATTTAGAGGGGAGATAGGGCCTTGCATAGAAGAATTAGTGGACAATTTATGCCTGTAAGAGAAATATGAGCTGGAGCCAATGGGAATGGATTTATTTGAATTGCGGTACTCAGTCACTCTTAGCTAGCCCTATCCTCCCATTTAAAAACGATGACCTACGACTTCCACACTTTTGAGTGCATCTTTTGCCCATAATGGGGGATATTAGCAACAAATGGCGATATTTATCGCTAACCGCGTTTAGCGCAATCTTTTTTATCGCCGTCGAACGCTGGAAATTAATCGCCGTGTTAGCGGTGTATTAGCAACACGCCACTAACAGGCGATAGCTTCCCTTACCGGCGGAAATGGACGGCGATAGATTTAGCTTGACGGCGATAAAAAGCCAGACGCTAACGTAAAAAATGTGCCGATCTGCCAATTAGCGACGGAATCTGATCGCTAATTGGCACCAGGCCTGCATTTCTCACCTTCGGCGGGAAAATGCACTACAAAAGGCCCTCCAAGCAGGAGAAAAAAAATGGCAAATAGCAGAGGAGCCAGGGATGAAGCTGGGACCAGTGCAGAGGCCACCAACAACCCCACAAATATCCAGGAGGACCAGCCAGAGCCCCATCTGAAGGCCAAGAGGAAGAGGAACCCCAAGTTCAGCCCGCAGGAAAACCAGGTCCTGATTGCGGAGGTGACTGAACACCAACAAGAACTGTTTGTCACCTCCACAGTGACATTGGCAAGAAAAAAAGAAATTTGGCAGGACATTGTGGCCAAGGTGAATGCCGTTGGAGAGAGGAGGAGGACAGTGGACGACTGCAAGAAGCGCTGGCATGATACCAAGCGCAAGACCAAGGAGAAACTAGCAGCCAACCTGAAAGCAGCAATGCAGACTGGAGGTGGGAGTCCAGCGCCACAGGAGGAGCTGGATGAGTTGGAGGAGCAGGTATCCTGAGTCATCAGGGAGGAGAAGGTGGTTGGAGTTGCGGGCCAGGTCACTGCTGAGCGTGACCAGACAGAACAACAACAGGGTGAGTAAGAGCCAGGGACTTGAGGGGACGGGGCGGATGGGCCCAATGGCACTCATGCACAATTAAATATCTTGCAGTACATACACATAATTACTGTGGATCATGTCCTGGATACCCTTGTACATGGTGGCACAGACACATATCACCCTACTCAAAAAATACATTGCAAGACACATATTGGCGGGCACCCAGACTCTGAAATGTGCACAGAAAACGAAGCACAATATAGTCCAAGATCACCCTCAGACCACAAAATAAATGCCACAGGAAATGGCAAAGTGGCACATTAACTTGGGATGCAGCAGGGTGGAAAAATGCCCCCCTAGCCTCATCACCACGCATATACAAATTACCTGCACAAGTACGCATCTCTCTCTGATGCAAAATTGATGATGCACTGTGAATTTGACTGATCATGTGCACGAGTAGGCATGCCACCACCAATGTCAGCACACCTGCAACAATGTGCACGTGTGTCTGAGTTGTGTGCAGGAATGTGCATGTGCATGTGCAAATAGGTGGACTTTACTGCACATACACAACCTTGCACACAACTCAGACACACATGCCCAATGTTGCAGGTGTGCTGACATTGGTGGTGGCATTCCTACTCGTGCACATGATCAGTCACCTGCACAGTGCATCATCATTTTGGCGTCAGAGAGAGATGTGTCCTTGTGCAGACGATTGGTATATGTGTGCTGATGAGGCAAGGGGGAAATCATGACATCCTCACGCATCTCCAGGCAAAGTGCACACTTGCCTGTTCATGAGATGCAGTCCTGTGTACACCATCTAGTGAGTCTGCATACCAGACACACATGCAATGTCACAACAAAGTGACCATGTAGGCCGCTGGATAAAAGATGCACATCCAAAAATGCACACAAACAGCAGACTTGACTCAAAGTGCGATGGAATACAATTTGCAGGGGGGGGGTAAGCCTACAACACCACAGTACGTGGACAATGCAGATTAGGAATTTGTCACACAATTATGTACTGCATGCCTTGTATGTGTGACATACTCACAGAACCTAAATGTGCCTGTAAAGCAGTATGACAACCAAAGTATGACAACAAGCAAGGATAGCAAAGTTGCAACATTTAAAGAGAAAGTCAGAAATGTCACCCTCAACCCTTAGGTCAAATTGCACTCCACCCCCAAGTCTACACATCTGCCATTCAGAAAACAGCATTCCACATCAGTCCTGATGTGAGTTGCCCATCACACCATCATGTGCAATTAAACTTAACTGTTTGGTAAGTCAACTGTGTAAGTGAACCATTTTGCAGTCAGGTTCACTTACACAGTTAACCCACACGCTAAGCCAGCCATTGATAACCAGAACCAGGACAGCATGTATCATCCATGTCAGCAGCTGCGTGGCACATATACAAACACACCACCCTGCCATTTGCATCTCTTCTGAGGGTGGCGCTGACAAGGCCAGAGCACCATAAATAGGCAGCATGAAATGCACATACATCAAATCACAGACCACTAGCATACATCGACGCCAAAAGGCCTGTTTCTTCTTGGTTCTGGGCTTAGTATCATGCCACGGAAGATCATCTTCCACTGTCTTCCACTGTCCCCCGAAACTCACCTTGGACCTCCACATGGACTGCCAAATCATATTTTTCTTACCAATGACACTGCAATCAGCCTGCGGACTGAACTGTGCCTCTTCCCTTGGACCTGTTACCAACAAAGGACTCTGTCTGGCCCTCTAACGGGCATCCATGCAATGTGTGGTTGTATGGTCAAGCACTGGTCCAGTCTTCATTCTGTTAATGTAGATTAAAATCTTGAACTCACACTGTTGTGTGTTGTCTATGAACAATCAAGTATAGAAGTCTGTAAAAAGTGTATGGACAATGAATCCACCAGAAGGTACCCCAAGGGAAATACGAGCAATGTACATGTTTTACCTGACACAGATAGGCAGTGAGATGCCCGTGTATGTGTCAACTATCCGTGCCCTCATTGCAAAAGAAATACAATCTAGCTATATCACAACCTATACCCACGTCCAATATGGAATTTGGCATGTGTGCTAAAATGTCAAAGTTTGTAGCAGGCCACAAGTAGTGTCCCCCTTAACAATTGCAAACAATTTTCTCTTGGCATATCTACTCACACTCTACGTGGTGGACAAAGCCTGCTGTGATGGTGCGCATTGCATGTCACATCCCAAGATGGTGCACACCATATTCACATTGATGAAGACACGTAAGGGCACATGTCTACCATACACATATGGAACCACAATGTCTGCCTCAGTGAAGTTGAGTTGCCAATAGGGACTCACACCAAAGTGCAAGGCGTCAGTCAGCCCCTTCCTGTGGACAAACAATGCACAACAAATTTTCACCCCTCTCATGCTGTGATCACTGTGAGCGTATTGGGCAATGTGTCTAGGGATGTGTGGTGCACTGCACTTAGCATATAGTCAGATGCAAGGCCAACATTTCAAGGGTGGCATCACTATGAGACAATGCCAGAGGAACAGCTGGGACAAGTGGCTATGACACTGTCACCACAGGGAGCAATGCAACATTTACCCCCTTGTGTGCAGCAGAACAGTGTGCACGCAACAAAACGTTACCTGTGACAAAATCACATTTTGAAAAATTAAGTCAATCAATCAGGGGTTTGTTAAAGCGTGACTACTCACCCGTAAGGGTCTCAAGGCGCTAGGGGTGGGTGCAGGTTCCATCCATCAAGGAGGGGGTCTGTCGAAGAGCCAGGTTTTGAGGTTTCTTGCGAAGATGGGGAGCGATGTTGTCTGTCTGAGGTGGAGCGGAAGGGCGATCCATGCTTTGGCCGCGAGGAAGGAGAAGGAGTGGCCTCCCGATCTGGTCTTTCTGGTGCGGGGGACCACGGCGTAGGAGAGCTGGGCTGATCGTAGGGTCCTTTGGGGTGCGTGGAATTTGAGTCGGCGGTTCAGGTATGCTGGTCCGGTGCCGTGGAGGGCCTTGTGTGCGTGTGTGAGCATCTTGAAGGTGATTCTCCTACCTGGCGGCCAAGACCTGGAACTCCCTCCCCACTCACCTTCGGCGAACCCAGGACCATCTCGCCTTCAGGAAGCAGCTCAAGACCTGGCTGTTCGAGCAGTAACTTACCCCCTCCCCCAGCGCCTTGAGACCCTCCCGGGTGAGTAGCGCGCTCTATAAATGCCGTGATTGATTGATTGATTGATTCTCGCCTCGACAGGGAGCCAGTGGAGTGTGCGCAGGTGCTGGGAGATGTGGCAGTGTTTTGGCAGGTTGAGGACCAGTCTTGCGGCGGCGTTCTGGATGTTCTGTAGCTTGCGGGTGAGGTTTTTGTTTATTCCGGCGTAGAGTGCGTTGCCGTAGTCGAGTCTGCTGGTGACCAGGGCGTGAGTGACGGTCTTTCGGTGTTCGAGGGGGATCCATTTGAAGGTCTTACGAAGGAGGCGGAGGGTGTGGAAGCAGGAAGACGAGACAGAGTTGATCTGGCGGTCCATTTTGAGCTCGGAGTCCAGGATGATTCCCAGGTTGCGTGCGTGGTCCGTGGGGGTTGGTGGGTTTCCAAGGGCGGGGGCCTCCAGGTGTCGCTCCAGGCATCGGGGTTTGGGCCCATGATGAGTACTTCTGTTTTGTTGGTGTTTAGTTGTAGGCAGCTGTTTTTCATCCATTTGGCGACGGCTTCCATGCCTTCTCGAAAGTTGCGTCTGGCGGTGTTGGGCTCGTTGGATAGGGAGAGGATGAGCTGGGTGTCGTCTGCCTATGACACGATGTTGAGTCCGTAGGTTCTGATGATGGGGGCAAGTGGAGCCATGTAGACGTTGAAGAGCGTCGGGCTGAGGGAGGAGCCCTGGGGGACTCCGCAGGTGATAGGTGTGGGGTCCGAGAGGAAAGGGGGGAGTCTGACCCGCTGCGTCCTGCCAGAGAGGAAGGAGCGGATCCAGTCGAGGGCCTTGTCCTGGATTCCTGCATCGTAGAGTCTGCGTATTAGGGTGCGGTGGGAGACTGTGTCGAACGCCGCTGATAGGTCGAGGAGGATGAGGGCTACTGTTTCTCCTTTGTCCAGTAGGGTGTGGATGTCGTCTGTTGCGGCGAGGAGGGCGGTTTCCGTACTGTGGTTTTTTCTGAAGCCGGATTGGGAGGAGTCGAGGATGTTGTGTTCTTCAATGAATGTGGCGAGTTGGCTGTTGATGGCTTTCTCGATGACTTTCGCTGGGAACGGGAGCAGGGAGATGGGTCTGTAGTTTTTGAGGTCGGTGGGGTCCGCTGAGGGTTTCTTTAGGAGGGGGTTGACCTCGGCGTGTTTCCAGTCGTCGGGGAACGAGGCGGTCGCCAGGGAGCGGTTGATGGTGTGGCGGAGCATGGGTGCGATGGTGTCGGCAGCTCTGTTGAAGATGTGGTGGGGGCAGGGGTCCGTGGGGGCCCCTGAGTGGATTGACTTCATTGTCTTCAGTGTGTCTTCGGTGGTGAGGGCTGTCCAGTCGTCAATCGCTGGTTTCCGGGTGTCGGGGGTGGTTGGTGAGGGTTCAGTGTGTTGGTTGTCTTCGTCGAAGTTGTCGTAGATGCTCTTGATTTTGTGGTGGAAAAAGGTGCTGAGTTTGTCGCAGAGGTCTTGTTAGGGAGGGATGTCGGTAGACTCGCTAGTGGGTTGGGCGAACTCCTTGATGATGCTGAAGAGTTCCTTGCTGTTGTGCGCATGGGTGGAGATTCTGTCTTCAATCGCTTTTTCCTCGTTTCTCTGATGAGTTGATGGTGGGCGTTGGTGGCGGCTCTGAAGTTGTCGTGGGCTTCTGTGGATTTGGTGTTCCTCCAGGCCTTTTCGAGGCGGCGGCATGTGCTTCTGGACTCTCGAAGTTCGGTGGTAAACCATCTGGCTTTCTTGGCGCGGGTATTGTTGTTTTTCTTGAGGGGGCTATGGTGTTGGTGCTGTCCGAGATCCATCTATGCAGGGTTCGGGCTGCGGTGTTGGGGTCGTCGTTTTCCGCGATGGTTGGGGTGGAGTTGTTGAGTGAGGAGGTGAGCTGGTCGTCGGTAATTTTGGTCCAGTTTCTTCGTGGAAGCAGGTGCTGGTGTCTGTGGATGGTGGGTGTTCTGAAGGTGAAGTGGACGCAACGATGGTCGGTCCATGGGAGTTCGGTGGTGTGGCTGAAGGTGATGGAGTTTCCTGTAGTGAAGAGGGGGTCGAGGGTGTGTCCTGCTGAGTGCGTGGGCTCAGTCACGATCTGGCGCAGTCCAATGTTGTGGAGGTTGTCCAGGAGGGATGTGGTGTTGGGGTCCAGTTGGTTGTCGAGGTGGAAGTTGAGGTCTCCCAGCAGGGTGTAGTTGGTGGATGCGATGGCCTGCGGGGAGATAATGTCCGTGATGGAGTTGGCGAAGGGTCCGCGGGGTCCAGGGGGTCGGTAGATGAGGGTTCCTCGGAGGGTGGCGGTGGGGCTGGCCAGTATCTTGAAGTGAAGGTGTTCCATCAGTTCTGTGGGCTCGTAAGTGAGTCACGAAAGGCACTGATGAGAAGTGAAGTCAGTATACCTAACTGAACAACTCATAAATGCCATTTGTGAATAACATAAAATGTAAAGTCATTACTTACTCTCAGATTACTTATCTGAATCAGGATGACTGTTGTGCCATGTGTCGTACACAATGGACACACAAATTTACTACCTCATGCATGTGCCTGAGTTTGAGCGTCCATGCACAGGAACATATAATTCAGAGGAAGCTGACACACTGGCAATATGCAGAAAGTGTGCAAAGGTCTGTGCAATGTAGATGGACTCAGAGCCAGGAGCATCTGATATGCAGGTGTGTGACGGAATCTGTGTTACCCTGCGCATACATCCATCTCAATGATGGATAACATTAGCAAAATATATATACACTCAATGCCATGTCCCTAGGTTGTGTTGTAAATGTGCAACAATGTGCTGTACAACTATGTAAGTCACACTAAAGATGTAGAACGTGACAAACAACAGTCCCTAGACTAGGCCATAAATACTACTTGCCACCCTGCCATCCATGCAAGTTCACTGTGCTCACATCTAAGGTATCCTGACACAATACATCATGCTAAGTAACATGTCATGACCAGACTTACACATTACATGGATTGTCCAGTGATGGTATGAGTTGCATACAAGCCAATAAGCCACACTCCCCAACATCATCCCTGACAGAAGTGCAAGCAGAAATACAAATCTTTACAATTTTATTTGAACAGTAAAAATAATTAACAACCCTAAACTAACACTGAACACTAGAACTACTACTAAAATCTAAACTAACTAGACAAATCTTACTCACCTACACTATCTACCCTAACTAATCCTAAACACACAACAACATATCTTAGACATCTACCCCCCTCCCACCCTTCAAGCACACCACGAGACAGGACAAAGACATCTAAGCTATACATAAACTAACTACACATGTAACCTACACAAAGACATATTTGTTTATATTTTTTTGTATTTTATTTTCCAAAAAATACATCAACCCCCCACCCAAAGGAAAAGGAAACGTATCCCCAAATACGGCATCATAATAAATATCTAAAATCTACCTTAAAAACTAACACTAACTATAACCTACGCTAAAACTACACTACCTAACAGGTAAAAGAACTAACTTAACACTACCTAATAACAGATCTTAAAACATTGGGGGAAGGGAGAAGAGGGGGATGGGGTCCAAGATCTCCAGTCATCATGGCAGTCCAAAATGTTTTTTAAGGTCCGTTAAATGTCTGTTCATATCAGCCATTTCCCGCCTCATCTCTGCCAGGAACACATTGTTATCATGAATCACCCTCCTGTCCTTAACTGTAAATGGTACCACCTGATCGCCAGGTGCAGGTGGGACTGTCCCTTGGGGGGGGGGAGGGGGTGGACGTAGGGGGATGTGACACCTGTCCTGGCTGGGACCCACCACTGACGCCAGAGGGGCCTGGGATGGGCTGTGTGCCAGTTGTCAAAATCTCGGGCACCGCCTTCCATGTCCCTTTCTTCCCTTCCTCCTGGTGCCTCTTGGCCATGTTGCGGTAACCCTTTGCCACCTTCTTTACGTGCTTGAAGCGGTCCTTCCTCACCTGGAAGGCATGTTGATCCGCTGGCGTCATGTTGTCTGTAAAATATCAACAATGGAAATTTTGAGTACTTTAGACAATGTCAATGTTCTGCAATAACATCTGTAATACAAGATCACTTAAACATGGGAGCATATACTCCAGCGTAACTATGTGAAGTCAGAGAGTGACCTGGACAACGAAATGTTGAAGCATGGATCAGTGACTACATGCTGGGGAGACTGACATGACAGTGCATGGCATGGTACATGTACTGGCACAACCAAATGGGACTGACAGTGTCAAACGATGGTGCCATGACATACCTGTACTGAGGGTGACATGTACAAGCAATCGGAGGAGGGAGGCATTATCCCTCCGTGTGTAGCACCACCCTCATCCTCTCCTGTGACACAGTGCTGCATGATATATGCAATGCCCATGTGCAGGCCTGTGTGTCCCCCAGCAACTGTGTGCAGTTCATCAAGTTAGCGCCAACACAGGCACTCTTGCACAAGAGTGCATGGGTGTCTGTGTGCTGTGGGCCTGGTAAATGTTTTGGAAGTTTACCCAACCTGCTCTGGAGCTATCCGGGGACAGCCCTACTCACACTTTCAACTATGCTGCATCATGCAGCACACATGTAAACCCGTTGTATGGATGAACGCTGAGCTATACATGATGCGCTGTCCAGCTCTCCAACACTACTACACAATATGTGAAGTGTTGCCGCAGAGAGGGGGAAACATCGTTTCCTCCAAATTCTCAATCACTCATGCATGTCTTGTATCCTCTAAGCTCACTCCGTAGTGAATCAATATAAGCATGCCTATACAACGCAAAAAGTCACAATGCATTCCCCATTGTAACGGCACCCTTCAGTCATGATGCTCATAGTGTTTTTAGGGGTAATGCTTTCTCACATATAGCGTTTGATAGCCCTGCATTGTGCAATAAATGGCACAGCAATGGAGGCAGAGCCAAACAATGCGTGGGAAATGCATGCACAGTAATGACAACACTTGGGACAGAGGAGTTCCCACACCTGGTCCAGAGTCAATTAGGGAATGGCCTCAAGGAGACAGCTTGTCGACACCCTTGCAGAGGACACACATGCCAATGAGATTCATCGGGCCACCTTTGCTGTGTGTTTGGGGAACGTGCCATTGATATGCTTGGCTCAAAGATACACACTGCCACTTCTTTGAAGATGGCATGCAGCATACCTACAAATTCACAGTGCCAAACTGTGTCTGCGCACTTACAGACTAAAAAGCAATGCCTCCTTGTGCATCATCGGGCACACTTGCACAGTCATCTCATGCAAGGATGTAGATGCATTCCATGCCATCTGATAGTCATCAGCAACCCCACTTACATGTCTCCTCTCCTATCAGTGTCCTGTGCAATCCACAGGCATGTGCTGTGGTGACAGTACCCATAGACCTAGGGGCATATTGACAAGGAAGTGGCGGAGACAGGCGTTAGCCTCCTTGGCTTAACGCCTCTCACCGCAAATTTGGAAACACAAGTCTGCACCATATTACCAAGGATGTGGTGCAGACTTGCGTTCCCCCCGGCGAGGGCGGCGGGCCTCCCAACTCAGTGGCTAGGCAGGCTCACATGCACCAGAGTGCAAGGGTGTGTGTGTGCAGGGGAGGTTTTTTGCTGTACAGGAAGGTGCCCCTTCATGGCCATAACCAATCCTAGTATACCATGTTGCAACTTTCATGTGTGCTGAGTCGTGCAGCACACAGGAAAGATACAATTGTGATTATTGTAAAGTTTTTCTGTATGTACAGGAAGGGCCACCGTCCTGTACATGTCCAAACCATGTCATTTTGCTTACTCAATGTGTGCTGCACAAGGCAGCTCACATGTAAAAAGAAAAAATGATGAGAAAAAGAAATTCATCCTCATTTAGCCAGATTACGAACAGGATGTCACTGTTGTTAAGTTAAATTATGCGCTGCCATCTATCAACGCCGCACTCGTACATAGGTGGCAGCGTGAAATACAATGGGTGTTGCTGTGGAACGCCAACCGCAACATCCACTGCACGCCACTTTCGCGCTAACACAGCGTAACAGTGTGCCTTATTACAAATGAAGCGTTATTACACTTGAAGTGGATTAACACTGGCTCGCTCATGATGCTAGGCCCCTATTGACAACACCACTTCAATGTAAGTGATGTTGTGTTGCAAATAGGGTTTCGATTATATGCACCTTACTTACTATGTGTATCACAGACTGGGGATGGGCAAGGTTACAACAGTGAGACCAGTGCATTGCTCATACTTCACTTACTGATTTGTGCACACTTCTGACTTCAACAATACATCATCACACTGTAGGCAAGGGACATGTGATACACACCCATACTGCATACTACAACGTTGATCATTTGACCCAGACATCCATGACACCGCACTATGCCAATATATTATGTCCAAACTCACCAGTGGCGTGTGGGTCCTCGAAGCTGTCGATGTCCCCCTGTGTGATTGGTGGCCGACCATCTGTGAGACAAGAAAAAATATATGTGTTGGTATCAGACGTTAAATCATATGTGTCATATTCCTCATACCAATCATCACCATAACAGAAAATGCTACGTAACTGTAGTGTTTTGTTTCATGTTGGATACATGATTCTGTCCACTTTGACTGTCATTCACAACAGAACAGTGAATGCTGAGTCGGGACAAACCAGACTGTAATGCTAGCTAACATGCACATGCTAGTGGTGTGAGACATCCACAAGGCACCATAACTACATGCATCATGATGTTATACATGCTCTTTGTACAATTGCATTGCTGCCGATCGCACAAGGCAGTTTCACAGAGCTTGTTGGTGTATGACAATCTGGACATGTCCAATTTCCTTTGACCATTTGTTCCTATTAAATACATTGTCACACATCAACTATGTTCATAGGGCAGCGTAGGTAACGTAACACAATTCATGAGGAAAGCATTTTAACACTACCATTTGGCCAGCACACTGCTCACATGAACAGTTCCTTGGATAGTGCATGTACAGTCACCCCTGCTGTACACAAACAATATTCTGCATGCACACACTTTTTGTGCAGGTGTGCCAGCTATGGCACAACAGTGCTAAGTGTTGCTCCTGCGCAGTGGTTAACACATACTAGCACCCTATGCTTGTCAATATTATGCAGCGTTGAGTCTCGGATGTGCCAATGTTATGCGTGAGTGCATTACATCTCCCACCTCACTCAGCAACCTTTTTTCACTGTGACACCAGTGTCACACATGTCCTAATTTATTTTAGTGTAAGAAATCACAACTAAATGTAGAGTTTGTACTTATCACCCTGTATGCCAGTCATGACTCCCGTGTAGTCCAAGAGGTCAGCTTCACGGGCCAGCAGATCCTACCAGCGGTGCTTCCACTGGCGCACGGTACAGTCCACTCCAAAGAACCGGAGCATCTGCACCCGCACACGCTCCCACCTCATCTTCCGCACACTGACATTGTATCCTTGAAGGATACGGCCTCCCCTCTCCAACATCAAGGGCAGGTAGAATTTTATCATCCAGAGGAAGCCCCTCAATGCCCCCTCGGACATCCTGCCCTCCCTGCCCACACCCGGCATCTCCCTGCACACCTGAGAGCCCACAGCCAAAAATTATAACCCTCTAATATATCACCAAAAACTACTAAGAAAGTTAACTACCCCTGACAAACACCCGACAAATTTGAGAGCAAGAGACAAAAAAACACACAAAATAAGCACACAACACTTCACAGACACTATCAACAGGACACAGGACACAGCAACACTCTCAAAATCTCAACACTGCAGCACACACCACCAAACACCTCCAACACTTTCCACAATCACCAGCAATGTGCTCAAAAGAGAAAGTGAAAGTGCAAAACACTTCTCCAGTAGACAGGAAGCATGCAGACATCACTTCCTGTCTCAATGCGGCCCGTTTTTGAGAAAGCGGTAAAATCTGCACGCAAATAGGCTCATGAGTAATATTTAGCATTGTACAATGTGTTGAGCGATGTATTTTTCCATCGTGCGAGTAAAAAAACATTGCGTTATCGTTGTAGCGGCAAGATCTTCACGCTTACAGCAAATTCATACACAGATGTACAGTCTTAGAGCTAAATTCATTTCAGACACCTATAACAACATGAAATGCTTGATTAGCACACAAATGACACCCTAAATATGATGTTTCACAATACATGACACCCTAAATTGCAACTTTCACCCCAGCTGACACCATAATTGCATTCTCACAACAATAAAATCAATCAATCAGGGGAATTGTAAGTGTGCTACTCACCCGTGGGGGTCACGAGGCGCTGGGGTGGTGGTGCGCAGATCTGTTGGCCAAAGAGCGAGATCTTGAGGGGCTTCATGAACGTGTTCATGGAGGGAGCGTGTCTGATGTCTGTCGGTAGCTTGGGCCAGGTCTTGGCTGCAATGTTAAAGAAGGATCTTCCGCATGCTCAGGCTCTGTGGATGTGAGGGTTTTTGGCCAGTGATAGTTTTGTAAATTGTGGTTTTCTTTAGGGTACGTGTAAGTTGATTCTGTAATTGAGGTATTTGTGTCCATTGTTGTGTAGGCATTTGTAGGCATGAGATGAGGATGTTGGAGCTGACTGTTTTCTCCTCTGTGAGCCGGCGGAGTCATTGTAGGTGTTGGCTGATGTGTATGTGCCAGGGGATGATGAGGACGAGTCTGGCGTTGGTGTTCTGTATTGTCTGTAGTTTGCAGAGTATGGACTTGCTGATGCCAGCATGAAGTGCATTTACATAGTACAGTCTGCTGGTGATGAGTGCATGGGTGACTGTCTACCTTGAATCAGGAGGGATCCATTTGAAGGACTTCCAGAGGATGCGGAGTGTGTTGAAGCAGCTGTAGGTGACGGCACTGACCTGTTGGTTCATGTTGAGTGATGAGTCGAGTATGATGCTTGTGTTTTTAGGGTTGTCTGCGGGGTGAGGTGGTCTTCTGAGGGCCATGAGCCAACAGGTGTTGTCCCATGCTGTAGGGCTGGTTACAAGGACGAGGTATTCTGTCTTCTCGGGGTTGAGCTTCAAGCAGCTGTTGGTCATCCAGACTGCCCTGTGCTGCATTACGTTCAGGAAGTTGATAGTGGCGGTGGAGTGGTCTTTGGTGGGTTAGAGGATGAGCTGGGTGTCGTCAGCGTGGGATAGGATGTTGAGGCCATGTTGTTGGACAATGTCTGCGAGGGGGGTACATGTATATTTTGAACAGGCTCTGGCTCAGTGATGAGCCCTGTGGGACTCTGCAGGTGATTGTCGTGGGATTAAGAGATGAAGTCTGGCAGTCTGCTCCTTTGCCTTCTTACGGTGGGGAATGATTGGATCCAGTCCAGGGCTGTACCTTGGATGCCTGCGTCATGTAGTCTGGTGACTAGTGTGCAGTGGGTGACGTTGTTGAAGGCTGCTGAAAGGTTGAGTAGCATGAGGTCTGCGTAGTGTCCTTGGTCCAGGAGTGTGTTGATGTCATCTGTGGCGTCAAGTAGGGCGGTCTCAGTGCTGTACTTGCTTCTGAATCCTGATTGTGATGGGTTGAGGATGGCGTTCTCTTTGATGAATCTTGTCTGTTCCCTGTTGACTGTTTTCTCGGTGACTTTGGCTGCAAAGGTGAGGAGTGAGATGGTCCGATAGTTCTTGAGGCCGGTGGGGTCAGCTGTGTGCTTCTCGAGTGGGGCCATTACTTCTGCACGCTTCCATTTGTCTGTGCAGGTGCATGTTTTGAAGGTGGTGTTGATGTTGCGTGGTGGTTCGTGTGCATTGGCAGATGCGGCTCTGTGGTAGTTGTGAGGGGTCCAGGGGTCTGTGTGTGCCCCCGAATGGATGCCTTTCATGGTGTAGGCAGTGTCTTCATCCGTGTCTGGTGTCTATTTGGAGATGATGGTCTGGTTGGTGTCTCAGGGCTGGGGGTGGTCCGGCTGCCGCATCCGGTGTGTGGTCCAGCAATTTGTCTTGGTGGTTTATGAAATTGCGGTGGAAGTGGTTTCAAAGGTAATTGCAGATGACACCCTAAAAAACAACTTTTTCCTCATTTTACGCCCATTTTTCATCTTTTACCCCATTTTACGCACATTTTTCATCTTTGACCCCATTTCACGCCCATTTTTCATCTTTTACCCCATTTCACGCCAATTTTCATCTTTTATCCCATTTTATGCCCATTTTTCATCTTTGACCCCATTTCACGCCCATTTTTCATCTTTTACCCCATTTTATGCCCATTTTTCATCTTTGACCCCATTTCACGCCCATTTTTCATCTTTTATCCCATTTCACGCCCATTTTTCGTCTTTTACCCCATTTCACGCCCATTTTTCATCTTTTACCCCATTTCACACCCTAAATTGCATAAAGTAACACAACGGACACACTCTATTGACTTGTTGCCCCAAAACGACACCCTACAATTAGGATTTGTGCACAGAGGACAACCTATGTTTCATGATTTACACAACAGGACACCCCATATATTAGAGTTTGTTAGCACAATTTACACAATTAAAAGTGTACTTTGGCACATTTGACACACTGAAGAGCATCTCTTTACTGAGGAGACATTCCCACCATTAATTGAGTATTGTGATGTTCTTTGCAATCATTGGGCTATGTACTCTTTTCATTGTGATGTACTTATGCAGGACAGTAAAATGCAGACAGGGTATGTGTGTAGTGTATTTTTATTGACACAAACCGTGCTTGGGGTCATTTTGCAGTGATATACATTTGATGGGGACTGTCACAATGTGACGTGCTCAGTTGAAGAAATTGTTTATTATTCGGTTCCTTCGGGCAGTTCCTGCTGCATTAACTGTGGTGTGTGTTCCACCTGCCTCATCTTCATCTTCATCCTGGTCATCGTCTGGTGCAGCAGGCACTTGGATCCATGGAGCATTGGTGCGCACACATATATTGTGCAATACACAACATGCTAGGATGATTTTGTTCACCATTTCGGGGCTGTACAGCAGTCTGCCACCTGTCATGTCAGGCTACGGAAACGTGACTTTAGCACGCCAAATGTGCGCTCCACAATGGACCTGATGCATCTGTGGGCCGCATTATACTGCCTCTGTGCCTGGGTGGTGGGGCTTCGGAGGGGTGTCATCATCCACGGGCATAGTGCATATCCTTGATCACCTGTAACATCTGATGGAGGGATGTGTTCATTATTGGTTATGCAGGCTGTGTTGTTAGTGTGGATGGTTTTGTGTTGTGTGATTTGTGCTATGTTGGATTTCATGTTAGCCGTGTGTTGCTTCTGACTGGTTACCAGCATCAATGCAAATTGCGTTGCCTCACAGTTGATCCTCCGTCCCCCGAGCCATTTTGATTGTGTGCGCTGCGCGGTTGCATCACTGGCACTCCTACTGTGCTACAATGTTAAGGCCATCTGCGCATAACCGCAGACATAACACACACATCAACAGGCACCCTGGCTCTCCTAGCATCTAGCCATTGCACTCATCCTCTGTCCTCAAACTCAATGGCATGATAACTTTCAAATGGCAATAGGGCACACCAGACACGGATCACGTTCAGTTCTGATGCTGCCGCTGCCGAACGACCTGCCCGACTGCACAACACAAGCTGTTTCATGTCCAGAGCTGCCACAAAGCAACACTAAGCAGCCCCCTCACCTGCTGGGACCACTGAGGGCAGGAACGCTTCACCCACACCATCAACATCATCAGATGCCACGCCATCCACTCCATGGACTACGTACGCATTCCTGAGCGGAGGCTCCAAATCACATACCACGAATACACAGAATCCATTACAACCTGTGAAATGTTTGCTGACATCAGACTGTCCAAAATCTTCACCACAATGACCCACAAGGCAGGGCACACCTTTGACACCTTCTTAGCATGTGTAAACTTCGGCTAGTTCGTCAACTCCACTAAACACACATGTAGTGACCACAAACGCATACACTTCCTCGTGGGTGAACCCCAAGCCACCCTAGCCACATGCAGACCCACACAAAGTTAGTGTAGCTCAGTCAACAAGGTGATGCTACACACCACCATCAACAGCAACACCCACAACTCTGCAGTAGTCACCAATGGCGCTAGATCAGATTTTACTGACATGTATCTCCAACTACGCATACACACTTGCACCACTATGCAACTGCAACATACAGCGTGCAGGAAATGTCACCTCGGTCACAAACAAACTCAAAGTTGACAGATGCATCTGCTGACACATGGAGAAGAACTGGTACAAGATTGAGGATACCATTGAACATCACCACCTACAAGGACACAGAGCTCATATTCTCCATCAACTATACGCCCACACACCAAACCTGGCTTCCAGGAGGGATTGCTGTCAGTTGCAACATGAATGATCACCAGCTGGGGGGTGCTATACGCAGAGGAGACATGAGTCCTCATCCTCATAACGTAACCATCAGCATGTGGCATCACCTGGTGGGATGACAGCTTCAGCAGCCCCCCCCGCCTAGGTACGTAGGCACCGTATGTGACTCCTCCCTCTCCATGAACCAATAGGTCTACGCAGTGGCCTGCAGCTGCTTCAACTGCCTCTGCGTCTTCCATGCAACCTTCAAATGGATCCCCCCATTGTCAGGTAAGACAGTCACCCACACAGTCATTGGCATCATGCTGGACTACGGAAACTCACTATGTGCCCACATGGGCAGGTCTGCACTCAGCTTAGTCCCGACTGTCCAGCACAACCCCGACACACTGTGCCTTGTGTACATACTTTCATTATGGATCAAGTCCCTCCGTCACACATACTTGGTTCCCACCTCTCCCCACATTTGCAAATGAGTGGCGGAGGGGCTGAGCCTTTGGGGATGGTTAGTCTACATAGCTAGGCACAGTTCCCACAGTTCCTTGTGTTGTTGTGTCTGGTAAGTGGGCATGTTGATTGACGTGTTGTATGAGAAAGTATGACATGTACATTCTAACAATTGGGAGTTGCATGTATGTGCAGTTGAGGCGTGTGGTGTGTTAAGTTGGTACTTACCTACAAGAACTGCATTTCCGTATGTGCCATCCTGGAAGCGCTGGTTTATGATGGACTGTCGGAAGATGTAGGAATCATGCACACTCCCAGGAAACTTGGCTATGACACTGGTGAACAGTCCCCGGTGGTCCACTATTGCCTGCACATTCATAGAATGTGTGTGCTTTCTGTTGCGGTATATGTGTGCCCTGTCTGCAGGGGGCAAAAATAGGACATGTGTGCAGGCAATTGCCCCCAAGACCTGCGGGAATCCAGCTATGGCATGGAAGCCTTGCTTGGTCGCAATCTGTTCCTGCACAGTGTTGGGGAAGTGAAGGTGCTGGGGTATCAGGCTGAGTATGCCATCCAAGACAGTAGGGAGGAAGATTGAAAATGCTGCCTGTGATACTCCGCCGACTCTGGCCGTTGTTGGTTGGAAGGTCCCAGAGGCCAACATGTGCAGCACAGCCAGCAGCTTTGTCTGCGGAGGAATGTTCGTTCTCCGCTGTGTTGGTGCCGTCAGCCTGTGGGCTGTCAGGTTCAGGATGTGTTGGATGGATGTCCTTTTGAGCCTGTAGTGGGCAATGACATCCTCTGGCATTAGGTCTGCGAGGCTCACACGTCTGCGCAGGGCCTGCAGTCTTCTTCGGCGCTGCCTCAGTGGTGGTCCTGGGGGAGGTGGCAGTGGCGGTGGTGGTTGTTGCCTTCGTGGTGCTCCAAGCTGAATGAATAGTACCTCCATGGCGTCACTGGCTCTTCAGATGGGTCTCTGGGCTACTCTCCCTTATATACCTCCCTTTTTCACCATTTTTAGACCAGCTTTTTTCTGGTCTTAAGTTCCTGCTGCTAAAGGGCCTTAGCGTGACTTTTTTTATCGCTTCGCGGGTCCGGGCCATCATTGAGAATAGTGCGATGTGGTGTTAGCGACTTTTTTCGTGAAATTTTGAGAGGGAAAGCCTACTTTGGATATCATTAGCGTAAACTATCGCTGGCATACACGGCGATAGGAAAATCGGCCGCGATCGCCAGAAAGCTGTCGCTAACGCTTGATGATAGGGTGATAATTTAACGCTGCGTTAGCAGCACAAAAGTGCTGCTAAAGCGGCGATAAATTGCTTGATAATATGCCCCAATGTTTCAAGAATCAGGGAGCAATTGCAGAACAGAGGGCACAGAAAGGTAACAAATGCAGGCTGCCTAACAGGTGACATGTTGACTACAAGGACCAGCTGTTGTGAGCTGCAAAGACCAGACTTGTATCCCAGAGTAAGAAATAAATGAGAGTTTTGCAGGGCGCCAAATGGACTGAAGTACATGGGAAATCCCCCGCTCTACAGAAAAAAACAACTGAGTCCACAAATGTGTTGCAAGTTTCCATCCACAGCCCAAGATTAACAGTCAATAAACAGATTATAGCCGTGCCATTGGATGGTGGCGGCTCTCATCCGATAACAGCATGGGAGAATGGGAAACAGAAACCCATGGCTTTCTCCTTACCATCATTTGACTTCAGAATTCCAGAGATTACTTGTTTGCGCTTTGCACCCTCGTGCTCCTACTCCCCAATAACTGCATATCGCCAAGTTACTTAATTTTACTTCATCAGGATGATCATCAAGGTGATATTGAATGCCACAATTGTTATTGCCCCTCTCCTCATTTGAAAATCAATCAAACACTCTAGAATCAGAATCAACCAATGAGATACCGAATCGTTGGAAATTCTACTGTCTGTTGTATCTATACGAGCAGGATGTTCGTTTATGATAAGGAAGATATTTGTCCTCTTCTGTGTAGTAAACTAGCTAGTCTTACAAAGCAGAGGCGTGGTTTCTACCAGTGAAATTCCGAACGCACATCCTGAAGGTAAATTCAAGGCGGCGTGTTAGAATGACCTGATGTGGTGGTCTTCTCCGGGCTTTTTGGAGGCAAAATTACTTTCGTTGGCACCAGTGTGGTTTCTAATCCTTCAATATTTTTAAGGCAGAAGTAGTGTGTGCTAAATTGCACATGCACAGACTGGCCTTTCTGCGCACCGCAGAGTGTGAGGCACCGGGAGGGGGGAGGTAAGATGGCGGCCGCTAGTCAAAGGGATGACTATTGAGCGTGTTCATCACTCCGTGGCTTTTAAATAACGTGAGCGAGGTAATTCTCATAAGAGGCTCATACCGTTTTGTTTTGATATGTATGTCTCCGCTTCAGTGAGCAGGAGAAGCTACTGCTGCTCTTGAAATAGTCTGCTAATGGAGTGTAGGGGGACAGGTGCATCAGAGAAAGAGAAATTATATTTTTTTAAATTCAATTATAGATTTTCCATTTCAGTGGATCCACAGTGCTGACAAGCTGCAAAACATACGGGACAGGCAGGGATGCTGCAGGGCACTGCTGGAATAAAAAACGTTGATGAATAAGGAAATATTTACTAACTTCAACGTTATTTCCTATAAAGGAAATTATATTGAAAACCAGCTGCTGCATAAGAGCGCCAAGGCTACAGGTAATGTACTTTTTCGAAAATAGGAACATTTGTAACTTGCTTACTGGCTTTCATTGGCGATGCAGAAATTGTTTGGATTCGCAGATGTTTTCTGTTGTCGGCCATTGGAGTGAAGCAAATTAGAAATAATGAAGCCAGGAGGGTCGTGTAATACATCTGATTTATTCTGAATAGCCGCGCTAATGACTAGTTATTTTTCCACGCTCTGCTTTGATGAAATAATACGTTTGAAATAAATACTAATGGGCATAGAAATTCTATTGTCTTAAAGAGAAAATAAAGGACATTACAATTTTGAAGGTTACTACATGCAGCGGGGTTGGATTGGGATCAAAAATAGGCCCGGGCACGCTAAACAAAAGTGGCCCACATTTGCATATTGCCTTTCCGCAGAACACTGCTTCGGCGAAGTTTTATGAAAACAGGGTGGGAGGGGGGGTCTGACAGAGGCATGTTTTCTTAACTTCACTTAGATCAAGATAAATGCAGGGATTAGTTCACACTGGTGAAACACACCTGAAAACAAGTGAGACCACTTCTGCACAGGCTCCCTGCCCCGCTCAATCTGCATACACTAATGGGCTGGCCCAGCTAGAGAAAGGGAGTGACACCTCTGCCCCGTTGGTAAAAGGGAGAGGGAGGTAATGGAGGCCCATCTGCCTCCGGATAGGCCACTCAGGCACCCACTGGGCCGCTGGTGGCATCCGTACAACGCAGACGCCGCCCAAATTGGACCCCCTAAACTGCCCAAAAAAGCAGCCCACAGCTGAAACTTGGATACCGGCCCCCTCGGCCGTTGCCCGAGTGCCCGCTTACCAATCCGACCTTGACATGCACCAATCTCACAGGGGTCATGAGCATCCTCAGTTATTCAGCAAGCATGTTTCCTGAGCGAAACACCCCTTACAAAGGTGGACAGAGTGGTGCGAGCTACGTGAATTGTATGGAAGATTATTGCCGAATGTTACACATTACAATACATATTAGCAGTGGTGGCTCGCACATGTATCGCTGTGGGGCGGTGGGGGGGCGGGGCGGGGTGGGAGGGTAGTGGAGTTTCACACATTAAAATACGTATTGGCAATGCAAATCTTTTTGTAGTGTGTGTAGTGGAAAGTTTAATACAGAGCTTCACAACTCAACAGCGGGACAACATGGACAGCAGCTCCACAATCTTCCCCATCACATAGAATAACAAATAGACATGTGGCAGAAGCAGGAAGAACATCATATGACTCTCACCCACATATAAGACAGGTTCAACACAAGTAGCTAAAACACTTCTTAGAGAGCAAGAAAAATTAAAAGACTGCTGTACTAACTGTGTACATAAACATACAGAAGCAGCCAGATCCAATGGCATAGCTAGACCTTTTGCCACTCATGGTGTTTACTGCCCCATGACGGCCGCAGGTAAGAGCGCGGGGGTGGTGGTGATGGTCCCTGCTTTTTTGCCACCCCGCAACAGCCACAGGTAAGCGGGGTGGGTCTGCCACCCCCATAACTCGTGCCGCCCGCACCCCACCCCTTGCTGCGCCACTGGCCAGACCTCCTCCGGAATTAACATATATTCATGTACACACATAGGATGACAAAGCCTCGTCTACCTAATGTAGTTTGTTTCAAAACTGGATTCCAAATCTAGCACTGAGAAGAATCCTAGAATACTACTGTTCACTGGTTGTATAGTCTCCTAGTTATAAACTACCTAGTTTAGGTGAGATTACATCGCTTATATTGACATTTATATTCTCCCTCTATTAAATTGTCAGAAATTATATGTGGGTGTTGCAAAAAAGATTTTTATTGGGGTCTCCCTACCCTAAGGTTGAAAACTGCGAGGGTTGAGAAACAGACCTTGCTTCTATTTTCCATAAACATGTTTTAGTGCTCGAATGTTGCATTTTAAAGTTCAGGCACCTTCCTCAGGACTATAGGTCTTGGTATTTCACATCAAAGATTGTGAAACAGTTCCTGGTTCATAGGGGAAGTGTGAGGAAATGCCCCTTTTTAGGTCTCGCCTACGCAGTGCGCATGCGCTGCATAGGAAAAAGACCTTTAGCCATGGATTCCCTTTTTCTACCAAAAACGTGCACGCGTTGCATTGCTTTCAATGGCAACGTGTGCACGTTTGGCGATTCCCTTGCGGGAGCGAGCAGCTTCGCCATATGTTAGCAATTATCGCGCGTTGCTGCTCGCTCCCGCAAGGGAAACCGGCGCAGGCCCCCTCCTCTCTCCCCTCCCCCTGCTGCCGCGCGCACTTGTTTTTTTTTTCTTTTCGCTCGTGCCTTCGCAGAATCGCAGCTGCTGAGTGCGTGCCGTGAAGCAGTCCTGAAAAACGCTTTAATACTTTGTGCCACAGACTGATTAAAAACAAAGTCGCAGGAGCGTTCGTGAGAGGGACCCGACTTAAAAGATGTACGCGCTTGTTTAACACTGGAAGTTGCTTTGTGACTAGCGCGGGCAGTAAGTATTAATCTCCCTGCGGGCTTGGAGAAATGCGGAGCGCTGTTTGCATGTGCGAGGTAACCTGTGCTTTACTTTTTATGTGCTACGGTTGTTGGGAGACTGCACACGTTCAATTCAGTGTTGGATTAAAGGAAGGCAGGTGAGACTCTTGCCTGGTTTTTCTTTTCCTTACAGCGCGCGCGCGCACTACTCGCGTGTCGCTGGTCCTCAGAAGGCACAACATTAACTTGCTTTCTGACAACCAGATGCCCGTATTTCAGATCGTAATCTCTCCTCGCTGGAAGTGGGGATTTAATTCAGTTAACTTCATGTTTAAGAAGCCCCCCCCACACCCTCACTCACTTGCTTTAAACTACGGGGACTCTGTAAGTACTGAAGCATGTGTTGGGTGGGGACAAAAGGCATATAACTGCTGCTTACGATTTTGTGGGATATTTTGTTTACAACTGCATTTAAACAGCGCAAATGATGCGTAAATCTACCTACTTACTCTGTACTTCCATGTGCAAGCAACATTAACAAAGGCTCTGGACTGTACCCGATAATCGCGACCCCATGGCAAGCCTCGTTGGAGGCGGAGATTTAATATAATTAACTGCATGTTTAAGATTCCCTCCGCCAACGTAGTAACATGCTTTAAATTTCAGGGACATAATCGGCAAGAGGCGTATAACTGCTGTTGGTCCTGTGTTAGCTAGGACGAATGAGGTAATGCTGTGCTTTTCATTTTAACATTTTAAACCAGCATACAGGCTGCTCCTATTCTCTCTGTTCTCCCTCTTCTGAAGCTGTGGAGTTGTTTAATTGTAGCTGTTTTCGCACCCCTCCCCCACACCTAGGCTTCGCCTGCCAAACTCCAAAAACAGTCCCTCTCGGCCCGTAAGTGTTAAGCGGGTGAAAAACAAATGTAATCCAGTCTTGGAGCTTCGGCTGTATAAACTGTCAAATGGGCAGGTGTAAGGAAATTACTTCACGGTAGAAAAAAGAATGGTTACAATATTTAACTTAAATAAAGTGATGGTTTGTTTACTACGTTTCTGTACGAAATATTCTACTGAACATGTACTCATTTTAGTGTAGTCGAGCTACAAATAGCAATAGTCATATGCAAATATTAACACAGCTGCAGACAAGGTACTTATATTATTGCTTTAAAAAGGTTTTTTAAGTTTCAATTTGTAAATTGCTACATGCTGTGACTAGTCTCAGAGAGCGAAGTAAACATAAGTCACAACACTGTGGTGCTGCTGTCAGTGTTGTAAAAGTCAGAAGCATGCACTGCCCACTTTCTATTGGCAGTTGGTCCAGGGGTGATTCCATGTCTGCAGCACAAGCAATTTGTGTGTAACACAAAAGAGCGCGCTGGTGTGTGATGCTCAAACATGAAGCATTTCTCTGCAGTCAGAGCCCCGTTCCTGTGAAATGTATAGAAACTGGATAATAACTATTCAGTTCTATAGGTATGTAATATTTGTGAAGCCAGAGAGATAGAGTGCTTTCATGTGAGACGTTCAAGCATGAAGAACTGCTCTGCAGGTTACAGCCCTGCTAATGTGAGATCTGTGTCATCTGCAATATGTGTCCAAAGCATAAGACTATAAAATATATGTAATCTAATTGATGGCTTGGCTGTCTTAAACGGACTCTGTGAGATCGATCTAATATGTAACATTATTAATCTGTCATAAATCCTAGTCCCTACATACACTATAACCTGAATAGCTGTTCCAGGGCCTGAACCCACAACATCCCTGCAATCTGTAGTTTGCTACTCGAGCTTATAACATATGTATAACCCAAACAACAGAGGCAATGTGGAAACTGCTGGAGAAGGTTTAAAAAGCTCAGCACTGTGCTTGCAAACAAGTAATCCAAGGCTGCAAAGTAAAGTTCACCTACGCCAGCAACGTGAGTAAACACCCTGGGATCCTGAGTGCGGAACAATGTCATGCTATTTCTCCACACAATAGATTACTGTGTCCCTGTCCTTTCCGTTGGGCATATTGTCAACTGTTCTCCTGCATCACACATATTTCTGCTTGCTTAGCACCCAAGGTTTTTTTCCTCTGAAAGTTGCATGCATGACTCTGTCTAAGTGGTGGGACTGTAAGATCTGAGTCGTGGTGGGTGAAGGGCGTGGTTGGCTTTGGTGTTCAAATGTTTCTCAGTAGCTGCAAAGAGTGCCATAGCCTTTTTGGTAGTTGATAATAGGGTTTAACATTCAGGGCAGCTTTATTTAATATAAGACAGATTGTTGTTAAATGTTTCCTTCATCCATAGCACCTATCATTCCGTATGCGTACAGCCTTGTTGCACATGGCCTCATTATGTCACCGGTGGCACGTGAAGTAACAGTTGATGTTGTAGCACCCAGAATAATATGCTGCATGGCTAAACTTATAAAGTCCCAAAGGCGAGACCTATTGGCTATGCCAATGCTTGTTTGTATGGCGACCCTCATTTTTTGCTCAATTTTATTGCTGTATATTAGACACTGCAAGAGGCTAATCCCTGGTTTCCATATTTAACTTTCCTATAAGGCCATAGTATATGTTGTTTCAAAATACACCCAGGGCATGGAAAGGCAAATGTCACCTAGAGCCTACAGCACTACTAAACTATACACTAGTGTGACAGGGCAAACATGACTCTAAGCCTCCCAATGTAGCCTTGCTGCTGCAGTTTTAAAACTGCAGCTTTGAATGTCAAAATGGCCCTTTTTGAGAGGTAAAAACCTCTCTTTTCAATATTAATAAATCACCCCTAGGTAGGCTTTCTATCCCACAGGGCAATGTGCATGGTATTTAATAGTAAGACTTGTTGAAATTTAACGTCAACATGTCCATGCGGTGACTAGCAACCAAAAGTTATTTTCACTGTAGAAAGACTGACCGGCCCATAGAAAAATACTGAGAAGCAATCATAAATGTTTATTCTGCTATCTCAGGCTAGGATCCAGCTAGAAAAATGTTTAACCTATTGTTGTATTTTTATTAAAAGTCCAACTTAATGGTGAAGTTGACTTTCTGATATATATTTAGGAAAAGAGACTTTTAGAAAGTTACTGTTTCCTTCCTGAAGCTCCAAGAGGCTAATATACATTAGCCTCCATCCGTCACCCACCTGGTTAAAAGCCATGATGAGGTGTACAAACTGCACCAAGAGCAAACACAATGGCCTGGGTGTGGGAAAGTGCTTTTGTTCCCCTAGCAGGAAGACCAGTTGGGCAGTTCCCTGAAACCTTGAAACCTAATTTTCTTAAAAGGTACCTTGGCTGCCACAAGCCTACATTAGCTGTGAACTTGAATAGGACCGTCTTTTGTCTTGCCAGTCAGGAAGGAAACAAACTCATTGGTGTGTCGCCCTAAATGGAACGGGTATGCCCAGACATGGGTCCAGTGCACACTGTGTTACTGGAATCAAGATATACCTGGCTGATGAGCCCTAAATAGGGCAAAACCAGCCCCAAGTTACTTGTATTCAGGTTTAGCGAGGACCTAGCCTGGTAGTTCGGGCTGGACTGTTCCCATTCGAGCAGGGTCAAGACTGATTTACATAGGGCTGGGTCAAAACTGAGGTGGCATGGTGTGCAAAATAATGATGGCCTGGGATGCCACCTGAGTAATTGCCAGTGGCAGAGATTAATTCAAACATTCCTTCCATCACTTTTTGTATACTTTAGTATGTCTACCAGTGAGACAGGCACCAAACTCATTGGGTGAAAGCCGCCCCAGAACTGCTTTGGAGTAACCAAGGAGTGTCATGCACTTACTTGGTTCCAAAAGTGGAGACAATACTGGAACTGATGCTGGACCTCCTGTCCCCACAGGGCTGGGCCCGTTCAAGGAATAGCTTCTCCCTAAACAAAGCGCATCATGGTGGGTAAGGGGGGGTGGTACTAAATAAGAAAAGAGAGACTTGCGGTATGGTTCTGGTGGGCAACTGTGCGGCACTGCATTAACTGAAGACCCTCTGAGTCTGCTAGGTAGATGTGTGCAGAAGACTTCTGATTTTGCAAAGACACAATGCATTGGAAAGAACAAGAAGTGGCAATTACCATCAATACACTACAGGGCTCTCAAACAATGTTTTTGCAATAACTTCAGTAACATACACTTACAGTCTCCTTCAGAAACACAGCAAGGAAACAGAATAACCAGAACCACGGATTGGAAGTAGACACCCTCAAGGAATAACTTGAAATACATATTGGAGTTACTGGCACTCCCAAGGAAACACACAGAATGTAGACTGGAGTTAATGACACCCCAAGGATAAACTTGGAACATAGATCTTGGTACGGGGTTCATACATGAATCAAGCACTCTGAGGAGAACTCTCTAGGCAATACTGTTTGTCAGAGAAAAACAGAGCAAAGTCTCTAGTAATTGTATAAAAACAATTCAAAGGCCAAGGTTGCAGGAAGGGTCTGGAGCAATAGCAATCAAGGTGAACTGGAGGAAAGTCACTGAGAGGAAACTTGAAGACAAGTATATAGTCTTGAAGATGCCGATATTGTGGCCTGCTTACTACTATAAAAGGATAGTGCGCACTAACCTGATGTCAAATATTTAGCCTAGTTCTTCAACTTGTTCTAATTTCAAAGAAGGTCTTGACTCAGGAAGTCACCAGGGACCTGGAGTAGCTGAGCAGGAGGCAGAGACGAAGGATGCGTCATGGGAGCTGGAGCCAAGGGAATCACTGGAGGAGCTTTGAACTGCAGCAGAGAAGCGCGCTGCCCAGGTCTGGTTGGTTCTTTAGGTGAGTGGGTAGGAAGGAAGCTTGTTCCGCAGGGAGTGTAGGCCAAGCAATGGGCTCGGGTTTGGGCATGATTTATATATAATATTCAGGGTCTATTGGATACAACGGGATCATGTGTGGCACGTGGCACACGTGGCAGTCTGGAAGGTTCTCTAAGACTCCTGAAGGAAGCACATGTCAGTACACTGGCTTTAACCTTACAAGAAGAACAGTAGAAAACTAACGGATGGAATCAATTAACAGGAAACAAATGTTTCATTTTGTCTAAACGTGCACAAGGGAAAACACACCAAAACCCTAGAAACAGCAGGAGCAAGGCAAGCCATTGGTTTACATGTTCAGGAAATGCTTTCAATCTCAGTCACAATGGAATCAGGGGGAGTGGGGAAATTTGTGAACGAATCACAACACACCATAAGGCGCCACAGGGGTAGCGTAACATGAGCCCTGCGCACCAAGCCCACTACACAGAGGACACATGATTGGGTCGTGACAAGGCAGATGGAGTTGCTCATTACCCTGGCTACACCTCTGGGTGAGCACACAGGCTCTGTACAAGGGGAGATGGGTTTCTCCATCTTGGGTTTAGTGAGTGAGGGACACTGTGGGAATGACTGCAACAGGGCACACAAAAACCAATGCAAAAGAGGATATGGTTAGCCTATTGGTTAAAGAGGGGCCAAGAATCATCCCACCCACAAGCTGGTGCCAGGCATAAATGTGAAACCCCAAAACACGCTCTTCAGAACACTCTGGACCTGTGGAAGAACAGAAGAAGGGCAGCACCTGCTATTTGAAACCGATGAGGACACCTCATCTGAATGGCTGGATCTGATGCCACCTGTACCCAAGACACAGAAGTGAACTCCAAGAGTCAGCTGCCTGAACTATATGGCTACACGGACAGAACAATCTGCAAGAAGCCTTTTCACTCAAGTGCCCAGCAGATCTGTACCAACCAGACCTGACCTGGACCCTGCTAATGTCCTATGCTAGATTGAGTTTTGACATGCAAGTGTTGTTTCTGAGGTCCTGGGACCTTTGGCTTTGTCTAAATGGACTTATTCTTACATCTCTGGAAACTTAGGACTTGTAACATTTTTGGACTTCAAGCCTCCGGAGGACTGTGACAAATTTGCCAAGCTGATCCGGCCAAGGCACAACTTCGTTGTGCTGAAGAAACAGGTTTTCCCCACTCAGATCTTCTCTGCACAGCAAATCCATTTCAACAGGACCTCAGTGAGAAGGTATCTGGCCTTGAAGAGCCCTCATCGGACACAGCCTGTAGCCTTGCTCCGCTGAAGGATTTCGAGTTCAAAGGTAAAACTCTTGATAATGCGAAGGCTCCAAAAGTGTTCAACTGGCGAGAGGACTTCACTGGGTACAAAATTCAAATTTTCACTCTGAGAGCTTTTCCCATCAAAACCAATGCCTACCCGATGTTGTGGATATCACTTCGATACAGCCTGCTGCCTTGCCTTGCCCCACTGAAATATTTTAACTTCCATAGATAAGACAAATTCTCAAGGGAAAACCTCCAACTGGGATCGACCTGGTTGGTGTGTCTGACCTGTGCTCCATCACCGTCAGCCAGAAATTGTGCTTAAGTCCCAGGCTCCCATGGCCAGTTGACCCACATTGGCGCATAAGCCTTTTTGGTGCTAATTTCACTTAAATCTTCTAAAATTCATATCTCCAGTTTCCCTTATTGGATTTTTGTCATTTTTGTGTCATTATGCTCACTGAATTATCTTCTATTGTTATAAATTGGACTGGAGTTTTTATTGTGCTGTGTGTTTGACATTTTAACTGTTTTGGTGTTGCTAAATGCTTCACACATTTTCTGTATGTTAAGCCTGTTTGTTCTGAGCCATCGCTACCAAGGGTTGATCTCAGGTTTAAATGACAAACTTTTTACTGGACTTATCAGGCTAGTGCATTTATTACTTGTGATGGACCTCATACCACCCAAACTAATAATCCACTTTCTTAAAACATTTCATTGAAGTTGCTAGACCTGACAGCCTTAGGGTGGTCTTTCCCCAAATCTTTGCCTCTCTCCCTCCATTTATTACCTCACACTTCACCACTGCTGACCAGTGCTAAAGTGCTTGTGCTCTCTCCTCTAAACATGGTAACATTGGCTTAACCCCAATCAGCATATTTAATTTACCTGTAAGTCCCTAGTAAATTGCACTACATGTGCCCAGGGCCTGTAAATTAAATTCTATTAGTGGGCCTGCAGCACTCAATGCCACTGTAGAGCCTGTAATTGCAGTTTTACACTTCCCCTTTGACCTGGCAAGGTAGTCCTCTTGTACAAACAGTCTGTGGCGCATCCTCATGAGCCACCAACACATTGCACAGCCTTTAGAACAAAGACTTTTTCTTCAGTAAGAATCCAATGTTAACTCCAATACTCCAGTTTAATCCATATTTTTATTTTAACCTTTAAGTTTATTCCATTCAACACAATGGCAGCGTAATTACACTATTTCAAATGCCACAGACGTGCCCATCCAGGCCTTCACTGCAGCACGTGGGAATTCACAATTCAAACCAGGTAGCCTCCAACTCTCTCCACCCAATGCATTTCGGGCTCTCTATGGCCCTTCGTCAGGGGTAACTGTAAACATTAAAAAAGAACCATGAATGTTCTACTTGATTTCCCTTGAGCTGAATTTATACAACCTAATTTTAACATGAATATACAATGTGATGTGACATAAATGCGTTAGCATTCTATTTTACGGTGACTCAATTAATGTCCAACTCACCCTACCCTTCTTCCTGTAACATTGTACAAAAATAAACAAAATTCTGCGTGACTAACCATCCCACCTGATTTCTAACGTTCTCAATCCACCTCAAATTCCAACCCGTGCTGTTCTGTACCTGCTTGCTCCTGGCATCTGAAAACTGGCAGCGCCACTGTTTCCTCTACTTTCCCTGAGACCACCAACGTCGTACGCTTTGACGCCTTCACCTAACCCTTTTCATGCAAACTACCGCACCTGAACACCATCCAATATACCCTCCCGCGCACGCAGAACCCAACCACGTGACTCAGTACCGGTTGAACCTCCGAATCATCAACCCTTAAAGCAATATGTGCCCCATCTCATGCTATGATGATCCCTCCTGTGTCTCTACAAACCTAGTCCTCTTGCCAGGTGTAAACCTTCCCTTTTCATACATATAAGTCACCCCTAAGGTAGGCCCTGTCTAACCCACAGGGCAGAGTGCAATGTATTTAAAAGGCAGGACATGTACCTTTTCATTTTACATGTCTTGGTAGTGAAAAACTCCTAATTTCATTTTTAAATACTGCGAGGCCTGTCTCTCTCATAGGATAACATTAGGATGACCTTTTTGCATCTTCTGAATGTAATATCCAATTGTGAAGGGATAGACGTTTCAAATTTGGTGTCACTGGACTCACAATTTAAAATCACAACTTATGGTGAAGTTGCATTTTAAATTACAGTTTAGCAAATGCCACTTTTAGAAAGTTGCAAAAGGAACAAATGATGGATGGAATGCTGAGCAATGCAAATATTCACTCCCCAGTCACAAAGATCTGGGTTTAAACCATCGTTCTTTTGCTCACAACGCCACCCCAGTTTGGACCCAGCCATATGCAAATCAGTCTTGACCCTGTTCCTTATGGAAAAAGTCCAGCCCAAACTGTCAAGCCAGGTCTTCCCTGGACCGGAAACAAGCCTCCTGGGACCGGTTTCGGGGCATCACCCCTCATCAGCCAGGCTAGCTTGAATCCAGTGGCGCAGTGAGCACAGGACCCAATTCTGGGGATACCCTTCCCACTTAGGGCGACAAATGCAAAAGGAACAAATGATGCACGGAATGCTGAACAATGAAAACATTCACCCCCAGTCACAAAGATCTGGGTTTAATCCATTGTTCTTTTGCTCACCACGCAACCCCAGTTTAGACCCAGCTATATGCAAATCAGTCTTAAACCTGTTCCTTATGGGAAGAGTCCAGCCCGAACTGCCAAGCCAGGTCCTCCCTGGACCGGAAAGAAGCATCCTGGGACCAGTTTCGGGCATCACCCCTCATCATCCAGGCTAGCTTGTATCCAGTGGCGCAGTGAGCATGGGACCCACTTCTGGGCATACCCTTCCAACTTAGGGCGACAAATGCAAAAGGAACAAATGATGGATTTAGGCCCAGATCTCTCTACTGGGGTGAATGTTTGACATTGTTCAACGTTCTGTCCACCAATTGGTCTTTTTGCATTTGTCACCCCGAGTGGGACAGATTTCCCAGACATGGGTCCCGTGCTCTCCATGCCCCTGGAGTCAAGCTAGCCTGGCTGATGAGGGGTGAAACCCCGAAACTGGTCCTAGAATGCTTGTTTCTAGTCCAGGGAGGACCTGGCCTGGCAGTTCGGGCTGGACTGTTCCCATTGGAATCAGAGTCAAGACTGATCTGCATGTAGCTGGGTCTAAACTGGAATGGCATGGGGAGCAAAAAAACGATGGTTTAGTCCCAGATCACTGAACTGGGGTGAATTTTTGACATTGTTCAACATTCTGTCCATCAATTGTTCTTTTTGCATTTGTCACTCTGAGTGGGACGGGTATGCCCAGACGTGGGTCCCGTGCTCTCTATGCCACTGGAGTCAAGCTAGCCTGGCTGATGAGGGGTGAAACCCCAAAACCGGTCCTAGGATGCTTGTTTCCAGTCCAGGGAGGACCTGCCCTGGCAGTTTGGGCTGGACTGTTCCTATTGGGAGCAGGGTCAAAACTGATTTGCATATGGCTGGGTTTAAACGGCAATGGCATGGGGAACAAAAAACGATGGATTTAGGCCCACGTCTCTGTACTGGGGTGAATGTTTGACATTGTTCAACATTCTGTCCATCAATTTTTCTTTTTACTTTTAGAAAGTTGGCATTTACTTACAGCCAGTTTCTGTGCAATCTGGGTTGGGGAAGTGGCTTTGTGTATTCCCTCTAGACAGCCACACACAAAGGGATGTTAGGTATGTTTTGATGGGCCCATAGGAGGTGCTGGGCACAGTCTCACACTTACACCTGAATGGGCTGTATCCTCTCTTCACACAAATGTCTGCATACTGCCTGTAGTGAGTCTGGAGCAAGGGCAGGAAGGCAGGACCTCTGTGCACTTCATAGCTTTCTTTGAAGTCGCCCTCGTTTTAAAGGCTCAACTGGGTATAAGTACTGGACCCTGACACCATGACTTTAGTACACTTCTGGACCTGTGAACACTCTATCAGGAAGAAGAACTGCTGTGCTGCTGGAAGGACTGCCACTATGCTGGACTGCTGCTTTGCTGGACTCTTGCCTTGCTGTGCTCTTGCCTTGCTGAGCTGCCCTGCTGCTTGCTGTTCTTTTGCCTGGGTGAGAAGGACTGGACCTGCATCACTTGAACCCAGAGTAACTCCAAGGGCTTGGTGGCTTGTCTCCTGTTCTAAGTCTCAGGGACATCAAAGACTTCAACTCATCCTGCTATAGCACCTGGACTTTGCTTGCTTCAAGTCTTGCCCTTCCAAATGGTGCCGACCCAGTCCTGGGCCCTTGGGCGTGGGTATAAAGTTCTGCGACAACCAGAACCCATGCATCCTCATCGAAACCGGCGCATCTTCGCTGGTTGCGTAAGTCGCAACCAACACATCCTCGTCATTGAATGGAGCGGACCCGGTGCATCGACTTCAGAAACCAGGGCATCTCCTTTGGAATCAACGCATCACCAACTGCAGGAGCAGCAGCTTTGCATCGCATTTCAAACCAGTGCCTCACACTCAGAACCGATACATCACTGCAGTTGCGTGGGGAAAATTGATGAATCTCATCCACTGTGTGGCTGCTCCTCACATCTTTGTCGCCGACAACGCATCTCAGGTCAAGGTACTTTGGTTCAGTGGGCCCAAGTGGGTTAATCGTATTTGGCCTGAACATTTGACTTTGCCCCATCCAGCACAAGCAGATATCCCAGTTTAGCGCTTATTGCTTCTAAGCACTATTTACATCCATTCTTTGAAAATTCATATCTTGACTTTTACTTGTTAGATTTTTGTTTTATTTATACAATTATTCTATTTTTCTAATCTGGTGTGTAGTTTTTTTGTGGTGTTTTCACTGTATTACGTTTACTTTTTGAAGTGTTGCCCAAATACTTTACACATTGCCCTTAAGTTAAGCCTGACTGCTCTGTGCCAAGCTACCAGAGCGTGAGCACAGGATAATTTAGGGTGTGTTGTGACTTACCCTGACTAGGAACACGGTTCCTGCTTGGACAGGGTGCATACCTCTGCCAACCAGAAACCCAAAGGCCTTTTTACGAGTGGTTTGTGTTGCATTTGCACCATGCAACATGCTACATGCTCGACACAAACCTTAAGTAAGATGTATGAAGCCATGCAAGACACTTTGGGCCTGATTACGATGGCGGTTGGTCAGACCACCGCCCACTATTGCGGTGGTCAGGAGACCGCCCGAAAAGCAGGCGGCGGTCCGAACGCCGCATTACGATGGGACTGCCGTGCTGGCAGTTGGAAAGTGCTTCTTATCACGGTGGCTTGTGCTGAAGCCAAGGAAAAGGGCTGCTGCACAAGTCGTCGTGATAAGGAGCACCTCCTGCATGTCCATGGACTGTGTGCTATGCACTATGTCGTGCATGGCGCACAGTGCATGGAGGTGACTGGGGCACTAAATGTGCCCCCAGAGCCACTTTACAGTGGCCCACGATGGATAGGGGCCATGTTTGGGGCCACCAAATTCCGTTTCCGGCAGCCTTTTCATGGCAGTCTTCCCGACATGAAAAGACTGCTGGAAAGGGATATGGAAATCCCGACAGTGGTTCCTGCCTTGGTACCGCCACCATTAGGGAATATATTTCTGACCACTGCCCCATCGCGATCACAGATCTTGTCGGAGGTGGCGGTCTTTCCTCTGTCCGCAGTGGGTCTGCCGCCGGAATTGTTATCCGGCAGTCCGACCAAAGAGCTGCCAGTGGTCAGATGGCCTATCGAAGTAAGGTCCAACCACCATCTGAATCAGCCCCATAGTGTAGTCCTGAGTGGCTCCATAAATCTGGAGAAAGGCAGCACAGCACAAATTGCTGCATTGCCTTACTCTACCCTGGGAAGGTGTTCCATGGACGTTGCACAGGTGTTCCCACGCAACTCCCTTGGTTTTTGAAGCATTCCCAGATTTACCAGAACTAGTAGACCTGGAAATGTATTAAAAAGATTCACCTTCCCAGGAGAGGAGCAATGAGGAGAAATATCTTTATTTATCCTCGCTACTTCCTCTTTCTATGTGTTCTGCATTCTGCAGCACACATATACATATGCCATGTCAAAAATATCGAGTACCACAATATCGACTACAAAATTACCGTCAACAAATAAATTCAATGTTAAAGATATCAGACAATGTTGTAAAAAATGTTCCAAAAATTGTAAAGTAGAAATTAAATATTAGTATCAAATATATACAATTATTTAATATATACAAATGTTTAAAAATGTATGTAAAAAAGTTAAATAAATGTTCAAATATTATATTGAAGACAAAATAACAGGTGAAAATGTATTTTGTGCAAATATATATAAACTAGTTTTTTCTGTTTTTTACAATTAAAAACATAGATTACTATGTTTATTTCACTTTAAAATTGCTATTTTATTTTACAAATATATTTCACAAAATTAGTATTATACAATAAATTAAAATTGTCAAAAAGAAATTTTTGAAAATATGTGTTTGACATCTATTTATTACACTTAATTAAGGAAAATGTGAAAAGGGATAACATGTTCTATTCCTTCTCCAATCTAAACTAACTCAGAGAAGGTGTTGGATACTAAAGGGGTGACATTTACTAATCCCACTCCAATTTGAGGAAGGTGTTGGACACTAAAGAGGTGACATGTACTATTCCCACTCCAATGTAAACTAACCCAGGGAAGGTGTTGGACACTTAAGGTGTGACATTTACTGTTCTCACTCCAATCTAAACCAACTCAGGGAAGGTATTGGACACTAAAAGGTTTAAATGTACTATTCCTACTCCAATCTAAACCAACTCAGAGAAGATCTTGTATACTAAAGGGGTGACATTTACTAATCCCACTCCAATTTGAGGAAGGTGTTGGACACTAAAGAGGTGACATGTACTATTCCCACTCCAATGTAAACTAACCCAGGGAAGGTGTTGGACACTTAAGGTGTGACATTTACTATTCCCACTCCAATGTAAACCAACTCAGGAAGGTGTTGGACACTAAAGGGATTACATTTACTATTCCCAATCCAATCTAAGCCAACTCAGGGAAGGTATTGAAAATTAAAGGGGTGACATCTACTATTCCCACTCCAATCTAAACCAATTTGAGGAAGGTGTTGGACAGTAAAGGGGTGAAATTTCCTAATCCCAATCCAATTTAAAACCAATTAAGGGAAGGTGTTGGACACTGAAGAGGTGACATTTACAATTCCCACTCCAATCTAAACAAACTTGGGAGAAGTATAAAAACTTTAAAATGCAAATTAAATCATTCCAATAAAAAAAAAACTTTTACCTACAATATTATATTTAAAAAATACAAAATCACAATTAATATTACACATTATCATATTTTTAAAAATTATACATTTTTTAATTTTTTTTATATTATAATAGACTAATTTAAACTACTATTATTTATATAAAAAAGTAATTTAAAAAATCTAAATTCTTTTTAATTTACTTACAAAATATCCAAAATGTATTTAATTGTTCTACCATTCATACATTATTAAAAAGTACAACAAACATTTTTGCAAATAAACACATTTTATAAATGTTTTTATCTTTTTTTAAAATATTTAACATAAAAATGTTTTGAATGTCCATTCTAAATATTTTTGTGCAAATTTTAAAAACATAACAATTTCATACAAAAATTATAAATTTTAATTAAACCGTATAAATAAATACAAATATAATATTTTATAAAAGAAAAATTATTTCTACACTTTTCCTTTTTACATATCTCCCCGTGCTCATCCCTCCCCCTCCCTACACCCAATCCTATCAATTTCCATCTGGGTTTTTTTATTTGTTACATTTCTAGGAACCTTATACATACTAGATCAAAACAAAATATTTCATAAATCAGATAAAAATTCAATTATCTAATTACATCTTCTACACATGACTTTTGATTCCCAATTCCCTCTATAGATAAAAAGGAAAAGTGTGGGAGATAGTTTGAAGATGAATGTATTGGTTATTTCTATGTTCTCTCACTCAATAAAAAAAAAGAAAAATTATTTCTAATAATTTTAAATATTTCATATTTTATTTTTAAAAACATTAAAAATATAATAACAGACAAGGTTGGGTATGTTGGAAGGTGGCAGACCTAGCATTATAGATAGTCCTGTTGTCAAAGATGAGTCCGCCCTTTTTCGCTCTCAAACTCTCACTTAGAAGTGATCCATAATTTTACTGCTGATCCCCTCAACAGAGTGTTAACCTAATTACAGGAATATTTTGTATGTCCTTGAATTTCCAACTCAAGAGGTTTATTGTGCTATGGGGCCAGTGCCATGCTCCCTCTATTATCCTCTGCAATTCCAACTCTTTTTGCCACTGGGAGGCGATGAACTGCCATTCCAGGGGATTTTACACACTTCCCCGTTTCTATTAATTCTAAGAATTTAAGGTCTAGAATGAGGGCTCCCATGTTCCTCTCATTGTCATCTTCTGACCTTGTATCATACTGTGTTTCCTTCTTCATCTCACACACCTGGAATTTGAATTTGTCCTTTCCATACATTTGAAACCACTATGGTTACTGTTAGAACTGGGGGTCTCTAGTTGGCAATGGTTTGCACCTTTGTCCAAATAGGGACCCTTGCTTCTAGTCAGGATAAGGGGGATACACTCCTAAAATAACCCCTGCTCACCCCCTGGTAGCTTGGCACGAGCAGACAGGCTTATCTCAGAGGCAGTGTGTAAAGCATTTGTGAACACATACAGTAATACAGTGAAAACACTACAGATGGACACCACACAGGTTGTATGTAAAAATAAGTAATCTTTATATAGACTTAACACAAGACCCAATAGCAAAAATCCACAATACTGTAATCTAAAAATAGACTTAAAATGATAGAGACAGTTCACGTTATCTTCAAAATAGGATAGTCAATCAAATAAAGCTTGTAGCAACAAATAACTCCACTTGGAGTTATCACGACGTCGTGACCGGTGGAAATCCCAAAGTACGGCGCCGACCGCGAGGTGCGCGGCGTCGGGCCCGGAGTCCAGCAGACCCACAAAGAACAGTACCTGGAATTCGATGAAAACAAAGACGGTGCACGGCGTCGGGGAGGTGATGCTTCGTTGGCGCCGGCGGCGTCGGTTCCTTACAACCCCAGGGGAGGTGATGTCTCGGTTCCTTACTGCAGCGCAGGGGAGGTGAGCACCAGGACTTCAAACATGGGGGAACCACTCTCCCTGCACCTCTCATCTAGAGTCAGTAGAGTGTCCCTCCCACCACTAGGACTATGAACCCCTGTGCCAGTTCCCCAATCCACCTCAGGGACACTGCACACCACTGGAGCTACCTCATACCCTTGAACCTCCTGGTGTATATTAACCCCCTCCAAGTCAGGCACCACATCTCTGGGTGTGTGTACTACTCCCTCAGCACTAGGTAATACAATTTTGCTGCCACCAGAGGGAGGAATCCCTAAGCCCCTGGCTTTGAACGCCAACTCCCTCATCATTCTCTCATGCTCTAAAAGCATCTTCCTTTCTTCCATGGCCAACCTCTTACTTTCCAACTCCAATTTCTTGTGCTCAAGGCTATCATGGCTTCCCTGTTTCAGTTTGGCCATCTCCATTTCATGCAGCCTGCTTTTCTCCCTGTCCTCCAGCTCCTCTGGAGACAGGCCCTTTTGAGAAACACTGCTGCCCTCCCTGGAAGGCACTCCCCTCCCAGGTAAGCCTAATGGCCCCTCAAGCTGCTCATCTAAATTCTCTGCCTCCCCCACAGGCTCCTCGGGCTGCCCACCGGCATTCCATGCTTCCAACCAGGCCCTCAGCGCCTTTTGAAGCTCCTCCTTCCTGGTGAGGCCTCTCATAGAGATTTTAAACTTTTTACAAACGGCTTTGAGCTCTGGCACAGTGTAGGTATCATCCCTATCTTCTTCAAATTCAATATCTGCAGGTGCAATGGATCCTCTTTTGCTCATTGTGAAAATTGGCAGTTCTCAACAAAAATAAAGGTTCCAAGGAAAAAAAAGTCCTATCAAAATGTATGTGGTCGCGTATTGGTCTGCACTCACTAGTAGTGTACACCAATCACTGTATATGAATCACAAATGCAAGTCCAAATCCTCACCGCTGACCACCAATGTTAGAACTGGGGGTCTCTAGTTGGCAATGGTTTGCACCTTTGTCCAAATAGGGACCCTTGCTTCTAGTCAGGATAAGGGGGATACACTCCTAAAATAACCCCTGCTCACCCCCTGGTAGCTTGGCACGAGCAGACAGGCTTATCTCAGAGGCAGTGTGTAAAGCATTTGTGAACACATACAGTAATACAGTGAAAACACTACAGATGGACACCACACAGGTTGTATGTAAAAATAAGTAATCTTTATATAGACTTAACACAAGACCCAATAGCAAAAATCCACAATACTGTAATCTAAAAATAGACTTAAAATGATAGAGACAGTTCACGTTATCTTCAAAAATAGGATAGTCAATCAAATAAAGCTTGTAGCAACAAATAACTCCACTTGGAGTTATCACAACGTCGTGACCGGTGGAAATCCCAAAGTACGGCGCCGACCGCGAGGTGCGCGGCGTCGGGCCCGGAGTCGAGCAGACCCACAAAGAACAGTACCTGGAATTCGATGAAAACAAAGACGGTGCACGGCGTCAGGGAGGTGATGCTTCGTTGGAGCCGGCGGCGTCGGTTCCTTACGACCCCAGGGGAGGTGATGTCTCGGTTCCTTACTGCAGCGCAGGGGAGGTGAGGCGTCGGTTCCTTACTGTGTCGGGGAGGTGACGTCACGGATGGCGGCGAAGCGTCGGTTCCTTACGATTGTGCAGCATCAATGGATTCGGGGGTCACCCACGTCGAGGATCGGCTCCGCGATGATGAAGCCCTGGCGTCGGTGAAGTCGGGGCTGTGGTGCGAGTCGGGACGGTGCGTCGTGAGCGTCACGAGCGGTGTCCTCGGCTCCGGTGCAGGCAGCGGCCTCGATGACGGCTTCGGAGTCGATGTCGCACGGGCACCCATGGTGCACTGTACTAGGGTCTAACAAGTAAATCAAATAACCCAATCATGGAGTCACTAATCAACACATCAATTTACAATAGGGAGAGCATATGCACTTTAGCACTGATCAGCAGTGGTAAAGTGCCCAGAGTCATAAAACCAACAAACACAGGTCAGAGAAAATACAGAAGGAAGGCAAAAAGTTCAGGGATGACCCTGCAAAAAGGGCCAAGTCCAACAGTTACAAAGACTCTTTTTTCTTCACTTCAGTTCCACCTTGAAACAGCCTGGAGGTTGGGAGGTCTTATAAAGGGAGCTACCTATTACTGTTGCACTATCCTACTCCACTCCTATGTCCAAGACATTGGGTGCTTGATTCACAAACGTAGACTTACACTTTTCTGTTCACAATTGTAGGATAGTCCTATCCTTTTAAGTGTGTAGATTCTGCAGTCGTAAAGATACTACTAGTAAAATACTGTTGTGAATAGCAAACAATCATAAACTTACACATCATAAACTTACACTGTGTGAATCAGGCCCTGGGCATTTTCCAATGAAGGCTCTCTTGTAAAAAACGTTCTCTCCAGGGATTGTTGCATACTGCAGGTCTTCCTATTTTAGCATGAAGGTGTGTTGAAAGGCTTGTTCAGCTTCAGCTGTAACAGCACAGTGGGGTAAGTGCTAGGAAACTGACCGACCTTTACAGGAGTTTTATTATATTGAGTTCATTCTTTACGCTATACTCCAAAGGTGTGATTGGTCCTGGCTCGTTAAAAGGCCTCATCTCTTCTTGACCCTTCCCTTAGTTTTAGTTACATTTTAGAGGGTGAACTCTTTCAGCTTCTCCTAGCAGACATTATTCAGTGGCTATTACATCTGTCAAGAGGATGAGAGGATGAAGGGGTTTGGCATTTGTTTCATTTTTCTCCTATTATACAAAAGCCCAGAAGAACCATTGCTCTCTTTGGGTATTGTCACAGCTATCTAGGTGCATTAATGTGAATCCACCAAATTGAGAAAGTCTTTTTGTTTCATTTGGTCTAGGTATGATGCAGTGGAGTGACGCAAAGTGATGGGGCACTCTGCAGAATATGATGAAGGCCCTGAGTCTGCCTTATCTTACCAAAATTGATTGTCTTTGGGCTAAATGGGACTCCTTGAAGGGCTGAGGGCCCACTAAAGGGTTGGGGGCCCCTCCTACACTGCAGGGGTGCAGAGGCCTGTGTTAAATGAGACCGGTCCCAGGATGCTTGTTTCCAGTCCAGGGAGGACCTGGCTTGGCAGTTCGGGCTAGACTGTTCCCACAAGGAACAGGGTCAAGACTGATTTGCATACGGCTGGGTCCAAACTGGGGTGGTGTGGTGAGCAAAAGAATGATAGATTAAACCCAGATCCTTGTGACTGGGGGTGAATGTTTGCATTGTCCAGCATTCCGTCCATCAATTGTTTCTTTTGCATGTGTTAAATAAAGGGCTGTCATCGTCTGGCTTTTCTTTCATGCGCGGACAACACCGTTCTAATGTCATGCACGGCCAATGGTCTACTGTGCCTTCTAGACCTTTTTGTAATCTTTATGGATTGTCTTCACCTTACCACCAATTATGCTAAGTCCCATGTAATGGTGGTGGGCTCTAGGACCACTAGCTCTAAGAGCTTTTCGATAAAGGGTCAACCCATCTCTAGGGTTGATAATTCTTCGTACCTAGGGAGCCTACTGGTTTCCAAGCTTACTTGGCAACCCTTGTTCAAGAAAAACCCCATTAGGTTTAAATCAGAAATTAACGGGGTTAGTGTCTTGTCTAGGTGCATAGGTCACACACACACGTGGAGACCCTGCTTAAAGTATTCAGGGCTAAGTGTATTACAGTGGCTTGTTACGTGTGTGACATTTGGGGTTTTGTGTCATCTTCCCAATTACATGTCATTGAAAACTCCTTTCTGAAAGGTCTTCTCAGAGCTCCCCACAGTACACCTTCAGATGTGGTTCAAGGGGAAGCTGGGGTATATTTCTGACTTTATTGGGCTACGCCCCTTGCTTCTTTGGCTGTCCATTTGGTTTAAGGAGGACCTGAACCTTATCAGACTTATCATTCAAGACTGTCTGGCTTTGGATTGTATGTCACGCATTCCATGGGTCTCATATATCAAACGATCCTTAACCTCTCTGGGTCACCCTGAGCTCTTTGTTAAATAAGAGCGCAGTGTGAGTGGGGACATTTCTTGGATAAAACAGGTTTATCTCGCCAGGGCAGCAGTGGAGCTTGAGTCCCCGGCAGTTCACAAGCGTTCTATGTGTCAATTTATCATGGTTAAAACTGTCCTTGGGATGGAACCCTATTTGACTTTGGAGATGTCCAATTTCCATTGCAGGTTCCTAACCTATTTTAGATTTAATCTGTTTTATCAGCTGTTGCTACCTAAAGAGACTTTGTCTAAAGTTTCGGGCTTACAGGCATGTTCTTGTGATGATGTTTCCATTCCTGATACCTTTCACATCGTTATAATATGCCCAAGATTTAATAGCCTCTGTCATATGTATATCCGTCTGCTTCTTTAGGCTTTGAATTTCAGCCAAGTGAGACCAGCCTTCTTGTTTCTGAAATTATTAAAGTTTCTCACTATTCATTTTTTCATGACTCGATTTTTATCTGGAATCCTGCATGGGCATTAAACTTTTAGACTGTGTTTAAAGTTCGCATCGACATGATTTTTATGATGCTTTTTAGATTTTTATTGTTAGGCACATGTTTGTAACTTGCCTATTGTAAATTGTAGTGGCTGTGTTTTAGACCTTTTTATATTTCTTTGTTTGTACAGTTTTTTATTGTATATGCTTTTGTGATTTTCTTGAAAAACGTTTTGTAGTACTACTTTGTTAAATCCCCTGGTATGATGGACATGAAACCTGCCATGGCCACTTTAAGGTTTACCATTGTGAAAGCATATGCACATGCCTCAATTTCTCTCGAATTCCAGGCAAAGCTTAATAGGGCAATGGGTACATCTTGAGTTCAGGTTCACAAACTTCATCTGCTACCTAAGCATCATAATGACACAGCTCCTTACCAGTAATTGTGAGTCATACTCACGTTGTCCCTGACCTGACATCTGTCCCTCCCTCCTGTAAGCAGGCATTGACCTTTATATTTCCTCTCCTCTGACCCAACAGGAGGTGTGAAGGCCGCACGCCGAAGCTGTGGGTGAGTGGACTACATGGGTGATAACACACACGTGACACTAAGAAGAAGCAGTCGAAGTGATGAGATCACTTGTGTATAGACAAGATAGCACCCAAACTGAAGCGCTCTATCTTGTAGATTACAGATGTTAAGATTTGTGGCCTGCAAAGTGTGCAGAACACAACAGTTCTGTTGGTCCTGTGTTTTGGCCCAAAAAAGGACGCATTTTACTGACTTCATGAGTCGGATAACATTATGCTCAAACAGAACGTCTCAATAATCTTGCCCTCGTGCCTCTCTCCCTAGGGGTCTCTCGCCATCAGTCTGCCCGAGACTTAAGATGAAAAGACATCCCTCTTCAGACTGTTTTCAATTGGTAGTCATTCCCAATTGGAAGGGCCTTTCTTTTTGGAGCTACTTGTCCACATATCTTCATTATTAATCCGCTTTAGTCCTCTTCAAAAAGGCTCTGAAGACTTTCTTTTTAGGGAGTTTTTGTACGGCCAGTGTCAAGAGACAGTGTACAAGGTAATACGTGTAGTGTAGTGTAGAGATTTAGTCAGTCAGTGATAACCAGCGTACAGCTGTAGACCGGCGAGAACAGCTAGTGAACCGGGAAAGTTGATCGAATTATCAGCCAGCTGCCTTGTGTACTTGTAAAATGCACATTTAAAATTTTAAAATTCAGATTCTAAATTTTTAATACTGCTTCCTACCATTTATTTCAGAAACAAGCACGTCTCTTTAGCTATTTCCCCCGTGGCTATTGTAAGATGAGTGCTGTTTCTTTCTTTCGTTAATTCCACCAAGGATGCTTTCAAGCTTGGAAGGAGAACAAATGGACGTCATTGTTTTTGTGTTTATCTCAAGCTGTACTAGATGAAAGCATTACATCACTCTAAAGGGAAAAATGCTGCTTTCGAGCCACTCAGAGTAGCGAGTTACATGTCCAATTAGCGGAGAGAGGGCCATGAACATCCCAGAAAGTAAAAACATTTAACAGCCAGCTCCTGGGGTGAAACGCAAGAAGGCCATTATTTTGATAGTCTATTGGAACTCAGAGCATTTACAAATCTGGGCTGGCTGAAGGGGACACATAAAAAATGGGTGGTAGCTGGAATGTATCATACAAAGAACATTCATCAATGACTGACATAGTTTTCTTTGAACATCATTTATTGGTTAGTTTGTAAATTCTAAGTAGCTCCCTTTGTTTAGAATAAAAATACACTGAATACAACATGAATTCCATGTATAAAGTGTTTTACCATTGTATCATTTCATAAGTGAAAGTTGAGTTAAGAATAGTATATCCGTATTTCTCTAACCCCCCTAGCTGTGTGAGCAACTCACGGGCCCTCCCGCCGTTCTTTCGTTCCCATCAATTATGTACACCAAGACCTTTTGTGGTGTTAGAATGGCCGCAGTTTATTCACATGATAATTTGGTAGACACTTGTCGTGATTACATTGTTTATCAACATGTTCATTTCTGGCTCATCTTGGACTACAACATAAGGCATTTTCATAACAGGTTATACAGTGTACATCATATAAATTGTTGCATATTAATAACCATAACTTCCAACAGTCGTGACAGCTCTACTCCTGTCACTCACTTGGTACAGCGGGTCACGGCTTCAAGGCTTCAACTTGCTATCGAATATCTGGCGTTCATGGTCCCATGACTATGCCTGGGCTGCAAGTGCCTTGTCCGCCCAGCGCTGACCATTTCTTACCCTTTTGTCTGCCCTCAAGTATCCCTCCATAAGGCATCCCAAAGACCTTGTCAGGGCACTTATCCCAAGAGTCCCTGCCGTATGGCATCCCAAGGACCATGTCTGGGCACTTATCTCAAGAGTCGCTACCGTGTGGCATCCCAAGGACCTTGTTCGGGCAATTTCACTGGTCCCGAGAATCCCAGCCATAAGACATCCCAAGGACCTTTTTCGGGCAATTGCCCTTTTACGTCCTTATTTGAAGATTCTTTCTTGTTTAACCTCGTGACTCCCCGCCATGCTGGAGGTGGTTTACCGACCACTGACAGCTCCCCCACGACTAGTTGCAACTGCAGCCCGAGTATCCTTGCAACATTCCGGGGTAACATTGCTTACGGATGAACCCTGTTGTCTGTGTAATCTCCAGAGAAACAACCAGAGAGGAAATGAAATGAAATATGAAATACCAGCATTTGTAAAGCGCACAGCTACCTCCGGAGAGGTGTCCCAGCGCTGGGGGCCGTCGGGAAGATTAAGCAAGCTATTGCCCAGAGTCACATGGTGCTGGGATAACCTGCCACCGGCCCCGGGGATCGAACCGTGAACCCCGTGGTCCGGAGTCAGGCACCCTGGCCGCTGCGCCACACCTCTTCCAACGCACATGCCTCTTGGGGGAGGGCCCCCCACACCCTTTTTGACCTTGTGGCAAACCCCAGAAGGCCCCCAGACAATTATTCGCTCCGAGAGTGGGCCCCCCACCCTTTTAACCTTGTTGCCCACCCAGGGGTGGCCCCCGAAGGTTGGTCGCTCCAACCCCACGAACCAACCAGCACCTGTGTTTTTCCAGGCTTAGCTGCCGCCTGCCCTCCTTACTGCCTCCAGTAGAGGTTTGTTGCGTTCCCTCAACCGACTGACTGTGCCTCCCCAGTCTGCATGCTTCATAAAGAACCCTGCTATCTCAATGTCCGCTGGACAGATGAACCCTATCATCCGCGCAGACCCCCGGGAGATCGTGCGCAGCTTTACTCTCTGTAGCTGTCTTGTCTCCCTTGTTCATCTGCATCTGCCGCAGCTTCTAAGGACAAAGTGAGTTTAATCATGCTACATGGGAAGAATTTGGTTTCAGGTTCAGGAATTATAGCAAAGCCCACTCTAGGCAAGGTGCCTATTGCATGCCCTTGACCCGGCACCAGGGTCGCCAATAGCCCAATTGGTAGAGATCGGTGATACAAATGTATCTTTCACTTCTACAATCGTTTCGTATCCCCTGTGCACATACACAAGTTGGTATGCAGAGGCAGCCGTCCAACCAGAAGGACAGTTATGGCAACTGGCACATAAAATACTACTCATCATTTTAATTAGTGCCAGTGACTGACCTGTTGAGCAAGTCACAGCCACTGCAGAAGTCACAAGAGCAGACTCCGACTTAACTACCGTAACATAGCGTATATTTGTAAAACGCACATTTACCCAGTGGTATCAAGGCATGAATAACAGATTTTCTTTTCTCTCTCTCTCTTCTTCCTCCTCCTTGCCCAGCTCACTGGTACTCCTTTCGAACTCAGACGGATGACAGGTGGATGGACCCCATGACAGTACCAGATTTAAAGGGGGAACTTAGGACTTAAACCCTTTCTATGTATGATTTTAAAATGATACTAACCTGCATCATGGACCAGCTTACAAAAGGCCAGATACACAACTTTTTAATCCAGACTTCCAGCCTAAAGCTGGCTAATAAGGTCACTGATGCATTGTGGCAACAAAATATCTGCTGAAACAACAATTCTGGTTTCCATCATTGTCCCTAGCATGCCATTGATCCAAGTCAAGAAAGCTGCAGGCAGAATATCGCACTTGCTACCCAGGCGTTACATGTGTTTCACTAAAATCACGTGGCTCACTACCTGCTGGGTGTATTATGTAGAGCGGGTGAGCCGGGCATGGGTGGGCTACTGCCCTCACCCATAGGCGTGAAACCAGCATGCACGTTATCTTTCAATAGACCAGTGCTGTGGCCATCTTCTTTGTGTGTCTCTACATTGGCTGGCAATGTGTAATGTCTATGGAACCACAAAAAGAACAGTGCGTCCCTGTTAGGCTCTTACTAACGTCTGTGAAGGTGACCATGTTGCTAAAGCTGCATCTTTAGGGCTTCTCTTGTGCAGCAGCTTCCCTTTCAGGTTATCCTGTAACTTAATTATGTCCTACTGTCCTTCAGGGATGCTTGTGAATGGTCCTGTGAGGGCCATCATGCCAGGCATTCTACTGTGCCCCAGTGCTTTCTTCTCAGAGTAAGTTTTGTAATGTTTATCTCCACCTCCGCTGCTGAGATTATTAAAACAGGAGTGAGATTGTGTTCTCAATCAAGGAGGCCAGAAGTGGGGAAGCACAGTTCAATCCCTTTTTTGCATCGTCAGGGATTGCCGGTTTGACTAATATAAATGCACTGGGCTCCTATTGGGAGTAGTCAGTTTTCATAGCTTTTAGCTTTCAGGGCGTTGCCCGGATGGGGCTTGACCTTGGCCTTAGGGAGGGTCCGTGACACCACAGGCAGCGCCCGTGCCTTCGAGCTACAGCTCCCGCCTCACAAGGATTGTTACTTCATGTTGTAAGTTAGTGGCATTGTTGAGAGAGAAACCGGTGCTGCAAGCTAAGAGTGCTTTGCATGAGCACCGGCTGCCTTACAGAGGATTCAATATTACCGTCTGCCTACTTAATGACTGCGGAAGGATACCTTTCTGTTTGGGTCACCTTTTTTGGGCCTTCCTGACACCATCGCTGTCAGCAAAGAGCATTAGACTCCCGGAGTCATCTTGCCCGCTTGTATACTTGTTATTTACTTACTGCGTTTACTGGCCTCCCTAATCTTCTCTAATCTTTCAGTATGAGTCACGTACAGATGTCAGGCGGCCTTCCAAACTCGTCAGGCTCAGAATTTGTGCAGCGAAAGGTCAAGGGTTTCTTACACATGCATACATGATCAGGCCTTCCTCTGTGTCTAGGTTTAACTCTGTGTCTGTTATCACACTGCTGCATCACCACTTCCCTCTGGCATCACTGGGTTTCCAAACCAGTAATTTAAAGTGGAAGTGATGCACCGGCTTACTCTTTGAGGGGGTGTGCGCAGCGTCGGATTGGTAACGCGGGCACTCGGGCAATGCCCGAGGGGCCGGTATCCGAACTCTAGCTGTGGGCTGCTTTTTTTAGAACCCCGGGGGCTGATTTGGGTGGTTTCTGCATTGTTCGATGCCGCCAGCGGCCAGTGGGTGCCTGAGTGGCCTTTCTGGAGGTAGTTGGGCATCCATTACCTCCCTCTTATCAACGGCAGAGGTGTCACTCCCTTTCTCTCGCTGGGCCGGTCCATTATTATATGCTTATTGAGCGGGGGCAGGGGGCCTGAGCAAAAGTGGCCTCACTTGTTTTCAGGTGTGTTTCACCAGTGTAAACTAATCCGTGCATTTTTTTTAACCCCCCCCCCTGCTTTTTTAATAAAAGTTCGCCGAAGCAGTGTTTTGCCGAAAGGCAACATGCAAATGTGGGCCACTTTTTATAGCGTGCCCGGGCCGATTTTTAATCCCAATGCAACCCTGGGTGTGCTACAGCATTGCAACAGCTCTTTAAATAAGCATGCACGACAAACAAGGCATCTTAATCAAGGCATGGTCGCCGCACTGCAGCTGAGGGCAGAGTTTCTGTTTTTAGGGTAAGTAAGGGCCACACAGCTGAGCTCCGAGGGCGCCTCCTAGAGTGTCGGTCTTTTCACAAATAATGGACACAATACAGCCGGTTTCAGAGCAACAGCCGCCATTTGGACCGTGAAAAATTGTTTTTGTACCGAAAGTCATGTGACTGCAGTGACAAGAGCTTCAATAATGTATGTGGACGGCCTCTTATTATTCATAAAATGCTCATTTACATAGTGCTCTCCTGGCTGCTGCCACCCACTTCACAGGATGAAAGAGCGAGTCACCGCTGCCGAGATTCTAACCGTGACTTGCGGTAAAACGCAGGTCTTTGCAGCAATGATGAAAGGGTGAGTCAGCTCTGGCGAGATTCAAACCCATGACTTGTGGTAAGGCACAGATCTTTGCGGCAAGGATGAAAGTGGGAGTCACCTCTGTTGAGATTCTAACCCATGACTTGGGGATAAGACACAGGTCTTAGCAGGTCTTTGCAGAAAGGATGAATGGGTGAGTCAACTCTGCTGAGATTCAACCCCGTAACTTGGGGGTAAGCCACAGGTCTTTGCAGAACTTTGCAGCAAGGATGAAAGGATGAGCCACCTATGCTGAGCTTCAAATCTGTGACTTGCGGTAACACACAGATCTTTGCAACATGTTCGATGACCCTTTGTGTATATGGCTCACACTTTTCTTTTCAAAAAGGAATCATAATACATACTGTCAGTTCCAGGCACTTGTGAAGTATTTTGCAAGTGTTTGTGTGAAACCCGCCAGCTAAACACAGAGGCACCAGCTTTCCTGACTCAATGGGTTTCCCCCCTCACACTATGTGGCTGCCCACGGTCCACGCAGGGGGCCCCCATAAGAGGGCGGCCGCCTTAATGCCACATGATGGCACACAGTGACAGTCTAGTGCTGTAGGGACCCCCTCTGGGTCCGACGTGCCCCCCGTCATTTCCGGCGCGTGGGTGGGCGGGGAGCCAGGAATAAGTACCCCTCCTGCCCACCTGGCGCTCTCTTTGCTGCAATCCTTCATGCCGTTTAGACGAGTCTCCGCTGCGAGCGTCGTATCTCCAGGAGCTGTACTGCGGTGAGTTATTTTACCCCCCCCTTTGTCCCTCAGGCAAGGCTGCAATGCTCGGCCATCGCCGTGGCTGCGGCCCGCCATGGGGGGGTAGGACAGCTCCCGGGTACATAGGACAGCGGGCCCCCTCCTCTGGTCGTAGTCAGCACACTGCAGACCGGGGAGGGGGCTATGGGTGGACGGAGGCTCCGTACACCACCGCTGCTCGGTGCGGGCCATGCCTCGGCCAGGGTAGGCACACTGTGTGTTGACTTCTGGTCGGTGGAGCCGGGTCCAGGGCTCCGGCCCGCGTGAGCCCGCTGTTGCGTGGTGGGGAGGGGGGAGAACAGCGAGCGTCGCGAGGCTCTCCCCTCCGCTGCTTTCTAACCGGCAGAGCCGTTCTCAGGGCCGCGGCCCGCTGGGGCCGGATGTTGCGTGGGGGGGTGGCGCGGCGTGTGTCGGGAAGATGGCCCAGGTTCAAAACAGAGGACGCCGCCGCCCCGGTGTGAGACGCTCAAACTGCTTGTCTGAGCTGCTCTGGGCTAGCTTCAACATAGCACATTAGGCGGCGGTGTACAAGTTCAGGTGGCAACTGGGAGACTTCCATCATTAACGCCAGCAGCTGCTCACATGGGTAGCAGTATACAGCCTGGGAAGTCGAGGGGGAAAACTCCACAGATAAACTGAACAGGCAGATTTCCTGTAGGAAAGGAGGGATTCACGGAAAGTACACGAGGACTCCTTTGCTTAAGGTCACACTTGCTAGGCTCATTGGATAGTTGAGCTTTTACTCATCACAGTAGGGTGGGAGTATAAAGACCGCAACACAGCACCCAACTAGAGCCCGCAGTTAGAAGGGGATCGGATGTGGTTCATACAGTCTTCCTGTTCTCCCCATCCAGAAGCTTTTCTATCGCTGGTCTGTTTCCTGGTACCCAAGAGCAGAAGTTTTGCAGCGGGCTACTCACGCTAGGGTGGGAGCATCAGCAGCGTGACTCAGGAGCAAATAAGCGCAGTCAGATGTGCAACTCGCAGCCTGGCATTTTTCGTGGCCCTGATAATCTGCTAATTAATGGCAAGGTCCAAAACAGATACATCTGGGGAGGCATTATAGGGACATGATGCAGTGTTCTCTGGGGCTTCCCTTAATTCCTAGTGAGAAGATCCAAAACGGACCAGGCGGGGCAAGGGAGGGTGATCTGGTTGCTCCAACTGGGGGATAGGAGGTATTGCCCAGTGGGTTTGGTCGCCTCATACCTGGCCCTTCACCCTTTTGGAGAGGGATATTTACTGATTCATGCTGCCAGCACGCCCCTTACCAAATTTCAGGTTGAACAGGTAAGGTAGGCATGCTTAACAATGTCAGGCAATGCAGGTCCTGGCAAGCGCTTTTGCAGTCTCTCTTTCAGGATAGGGGCAGCGAATGCAGCTTCAGGGTGGGCATGTCAGCGGAGCGCATCATGCAGGTGGGACGATGGGAATCCCAGTGATTTAAACGGTACAGCCATCCGTAAGCCACCCAGGGGAGTGGCCGGAGGACAGGTTAAGTGAATTATGTACAGTGCAAATTTTGAGTATACGGAAGGCAACCCTGTGATGCATCAGATGTTTGGTGGGGTGCAAGGTTATCGTGTGCAATTAGGTGCAACTTTGAGTAGTTGTAGAGAATGGTGTGCAGTGCTTCAATAAAGGTGTTTAGCAACCTAGCAGTTCTTTATTCCGCCAGGATCAAAGGTCTGGGTGAATGGCCTTTCGTGCGTCTTGAGAGTGGCACGATGGGCGGAATGCAGGAAATGTAGGAATGGGTTTTTTCCACCACTGAGTTAATTTGGTTGGGGGTCCCAGGCATGCACGGGAACAGCTTGCTGAAGAAGCTGCGGCACAGACTCGGGGGGGGGTGTCTCCCCTCCTAACATTTGGGTCACACACCTGGGAGGCAATGAATTGACTTTCATGGGTAGGAGGGCACTGCTGCAAGAAATGAAATCCTCCATGTGTAAGTTAAGCAACCAATTGGGGGCATGTGAGTGAGGGTGGTCAGAGATACCCCCACGTTTAGTGTGGCTAGGGGCCCGGTCAGGGGATGCCGTGAAAACCTCACGCAGGAGAGTTAAAAGGTCCAGGCGCAAATTCGTTGAACAGAGGGTGTTAGACTTGGCTTTTTCAGCAGGTTTACCCCCAGACTTTTTGCTTTTTGGCCTCCTGTTTTTGACCCTGTTTTTGTTGGTTTTAGGACTCTGGGCACTTTACCACTGCTAATCAGTGCTAAAGTGCATATGCTCTCTGTGTAAATTGTGTTATGGATTGGTGTTTCCATGATTGGTCTATTTGATCTATGTGTCAGTCCCTAGAAAAGTGCACTGCGAGTGCCAGGGCCTATAGATCAAATGCTGTTGGTGAGCTGCAGCACTGGATTGTGCCACCCACGCAAACAGCCCGTAAAGTGGAACTCGGGCCGGCCATTGCAGAGCCTGTGTGCAGCCTGGGGCTGCCATGTCGACTTGGCAAGTGCACACACTTGCCAGTCCCTAAACCTTCCCTTTTCTACATGTTAGTCACCCCTAAGGTAGGCCCAAGGTACCCCTGTGGGAAGGGTGCATTGTATGTGAAAGGTAGGACATGTCCTGATAGTGAAATACAGCCTACTTCGTTTTCACTATTGCAAGGCTACCTGTTCCCCATAGGCCAGAATGGGCAGTTTTGATTATTACATCCTATGATCCTAACTGACCCAGGGAACATGGTAGAAAGTCGAGTGTAGTATGCCTGAACTCAGAATGATAAAATGCATCTTTTAGTGAAGTTGGTTTTAACATTTTGTGTTTGAAAATGCCACTTTTAGAAAGTAGGTATTTTCTTGTCTAACCATTCAAGCCTGCCTCTGCTAGGTTGTGTATTCCTTGTCTGGAGTGTGAGTGACATGGGCTGGGGGATTCCAGGAGACAGGGTGAGTCAGCACAGGGCTGAATAGCAAGATCTACATGTAGATGGGTGGGAGGAGATGCACCGGGGACCTGAATAGGGCTGGGCCTTCCCTCCACAATGCTGGCTCCACCTCCTGTGGTGTGTCTGGTGTCCCTGGCCCACACTGCAAAAGGAAAGAAGGAGACTTGTCAACAGAGTGCTCCAGGACTGACCAGAACTGGTTTGGACTAGGCAAAGGCCTCTCTGCCTTCAGAGAACAAAGAGAAATTGAGGATAAAAAGGGGGACCCAGACCCCAGAACTTTAGATTACTTCTGAACTAAGGAACCTGCCAGGAAGAAGGACCGGGAAAGCTGGAGGAGGAGTACTGCCCCTATGCTGCGTGTTGTGGGGTTGGCCTGCAGTGGTTGCTTCTGTCTTGGGTAGGGAAAGGACTGGACTGTGCTTTCATCATCCCGCTGTTAGAGTTTTCTCCAAGGGCTTGAAGTAGAGCTTGCCTCCTGTTGGAAGTCTCAGGGATAGAAAAGACTTCAAAGAACTCTTTTGGACCAAGAAGACTGCCAAGAAGAAGAGCTGGAGAAGCTGTGAGGAGAAACTACCACTTTGCTGTGTGCTTTGCTGTGTTGGCCTGCAGTGGCTGCTTCTGTCTTGGGCAGTGAAAGGACTGGACTGAACTTTCTGCAATCTACTTTGTGAGTTTCTCCAAGGGCTTGAGGTAGAGCTTGCCCCCTGTTCAAGAAGTCTCAGGAACAGCAAAGACTTCAAGCCCGACGCCGTCTATGACACCCCTGCCGACTCCATGTCCTGAAGGCACCGCAGAGGGCACCGCTGCACCGCGACCCTGGTCTCACCGACGCCACCGAGCCGCTGCTCGCACCGCAACCTGTGGGCACCGCACTCTGCACCGCCTCGCTTCACCACGACGCCTTGGTATCCCCGACGACGCCGCTCCACGCCGGACTCAACACCGCTGCTTGCACCGTGGTTAGAGGGCACCGCTTGTACAGTTACACAACGTACCGCCCTCATCCCGCACCGCAGCCTTGGCCTACCGACACCGGTGCCATCGACTCCAGTTCGTCAGCCGACTACAGCACTTCAGCAACGACGATGCCGCTGCTGCACCGTGACCTGCCAGCACCGTGACGAGCACCGCCTTCATCTCACACCGCGACCCTGGTCTCACCGACGACGCCATCCGACGCCGCCACCGAGCCGCTGCTCGCACTGCGACTTTAGGGCAGCGCACGCCGCACTGCTGCACTTCGCACCGCAGCACCCGACGCCGGCTGACGCCAGTGCTCCTGACTTCAACAGAGAGGAGATCGATCTGCAACGCGTGTGACTTTGAGGGCCCCGACGATGCCTGCACCAACCTCCGGAACCGACGCCTGCGGACGCCGTGTTTTTGGAAGCTCACCGCGAGGTCATCGACGCCCTGCATTTCTGAAAGGTACTGTTTGCGGGTCTTCCCGACACCGTAGCTGACCCGCGACGCTGCGGTCAGCCAGAACTGTTTGGATTTGTTTGTTCACGACGCCCTGTTAGCCCCGGACAGAGCTATCGACATCAAGAAACTGTTTTTAAGGATACTGTGATAACTGAAGATTTTTAAAGTACTATACTGTGGATTTTTATCGTATTGGTCTTGTTTAAAGTATATAAAAATATTGGATATTTTTCTAAACTGGTGTGGTGTCCGTTTGTAGTGCTTACACTGTATTACTGTTGGTTATGTGCAAATGCTTTACACACTACCTCTAAGATAAGCCTGACTGCTCGTGCCAAGCTACCAAGGGGGTGAGTAGGGGTTATTTTAGGAGTGTAACTCCCTTATCCTGACTAGGAAGAAGGGTCCCTACTTGGACAAAGGTGCAAGCCCTTGCCAACTAGAGACCCCCATTTCTAACAGAGGGGGTTTGGCTTTGCTAGGCACGGTCTGCTGCATGCCAAGTCCACAGGGTGTGCTGAAGAGGATGGGGTTCACCTGTCTAGAGTGGGCATGGACTTGTTTTGGTTGGACCTGGGTGAGTCCCTGGAATCAGCAGGATGTGGTAAGAATGCCTGCCTTGGTGGGGGGCCCTGGTTGTGACGGTGGCCACACCCAGAGCTGTGGCGGAGTTACAGGGCGATCCAGAGGTTAAAAGGTACATAGGGGTACCCTCTTCAGTAGCACAACAAGGGTGCAAAGGCCAAACATCCCCAGGAAGTCCTCGCGGTGGACCCTGGAGGAGCGACGGTGCCCCGTTAGTCCTACGGGCCATTGTAAACCTGAGTAACCATGGGCTGCCTGGTACGCTCCGCCCCCCTCAAGGGGCGTGAGTAATGGGTGGACTGGCGGTCCACAGGTGGGAAGGGGTATACCCTCCCCCCAAATTGGTAAGCACCAATTGGTTAGTGCTACGGTGCCATTTGGCTCTTCAGGTGGGCAGGCAGCAGAAGTAAGTTGACCCACCATGTTGGCATATTTCGGTAAGCAAATAAACCTGCAGCAATTTTCTCCATGAAAAAGGTGTCTTGTGTGTTTTTTTCATCAGGAGATTGTTGTATGTGTGATGGGGAGTGTGTTGCCGATATTGGCACTATGTGGCTGCCCGCGGTCCACGCAGGGGGTCCCCATAAGAGGGCGGCCGCCTTAGTGCCACATGATGGCACACGGCGACAGTCTAGTGCTGTAGGGACCCCCTCTGGGTCCGGCGCACCCCGCATCATTTCCGGCACGTGGGTGGGTGAGGAGCCAGGTATAAGTACCCCTCCCGCCCACCTGGCTCTCTCTTTGCTGCAATCCTTCACGTCGTTTCCCTCCCTACTGCTTACCCGGCGTATATACAGGGGGTGGGGTGGGGTGGGAGAGACTGTACTTGTTATTTTTTGTTGCAGGCGGAGTTACAGGGCGATCCAGAGGCTGAAAGGTACATAGGGGTACCCTCTTCAGGAGCACAACAAGGGTGCAAAGGCCAAATATCCCCAGGAAGTCCTCGCGGTGGACCCTGGAGGAGCGACGGAGCCCCGTTAGTCCTACGGGCGACTGGGGGCTGCCTGGTACGCTCCGCCCCCCTCAAGGGGCGTGAGTAATGGGTGGACTGGCGGTCCACAGGTGGGAAGGGGTATACCCTCCCCCAAAATTGGTAAGCACTGATTGGTTAGTGCCACAGTGCAATTGGCTCTTCAGGTGGGCAGGCAGCAGAGGGGCTGCCTGCCTTTGGATCGCCCGTAAGTTGACCCACCATGTTGGCATATTTCGGTATGCAAATAAACCTGCTGCAATCTTCTCCATGAAAAAGGTGTCTTGTGTGTTTATTTCATCAGGAGATTGCTGTATGTGTGATGGGGAGTGTGTTGCCGATATTGGCACTAAGGCGCTAGCACGGTATTAGGTATCTAACACTGAGTCCTCATGTAAAGCAACTGGTGCTCGTGTAAAGCGCTCTGATACCCGATACCTTTGGGTCTAGTTTGCGCTATATAAAACTCTGTAAAAAAAAAAACGCTTACTGCTGTTGCCCTAAGAGCCTCTTCTTGCTGGGTACGAGGCAGCACTACCCTTTCGTAAAAGCACAACCTCCGCCAACGCTGCTCACCTGGATTTAACCAATGTCTCCGCCCGATGCCTCTGTTACACCAGCTGCTTTGGCTCACAGTCGTCCCCCCCATGCGGTGCGAGTCTGAAACCTTTTCTGGGCACCGCCACCTGGCTGGTACGCCGGGACAGGGCCGGAATGCCATTGCTGTCCGCTGCATCCTTCCTACGATGACTGGAAGGGCTTGGAGTAGGCCAAAGCCCCCTCATCTTGAATCGCCGGAGTGCCGCCTCCTAACTGACTGCCTGGATCTGCGTCTTCATGGCCGGCGCCTCTTCAGGGGGGCAGTCTGGCCACCGATCAATTTCTTCTGGTGACAAAGCTAGGGACTGCATGTCCCAGCCGCCTTTTAGGCCGTGTCTGTGACCACGCTCTCCTTCTTGATTGGGCCCTTTGAACCTAAACTTCCTGGTCATGCACTGGCCTTTCCATTGGTGTGAGAGTGCGCCCTATTGCTGCTGTGCCCTTTGTCTGCCACCCTCTAGGGTCGGCTGCGCCTCCCGGTCAGCGGTGAATTATGCTTACCCTGACAGCATGTTGAAACATGAAATTCGCTATTTCAGAGTCGATAAAAGTGCAGCTCGATTTAACGATCACGTATGATATGCAGCCTATTGCACTGTGTGCACGACCACAGCTAAAAGGGATCGTGTGACAGGGTGAATTATTGCGCTAACCGGAAGTAGAAAGGATCATGAGCTCCAGAGATGGTCCATCTTTAAGTGCGGGAAATGCGACGCGTATATAAGAGTGTGCACAGACGCTCTCTCCATGTGGACGCTGATTGGCAGTTGACTTTTTTGTCAAACTCTTTTTATTTAAGTTTTTACAGGCACTGTATATTACAGACCACATACAGGTGAAGAAAGTCATTATGCAATACAGGAGAATATCGATAACATTCACAGTTGCTATAATCAAGACTTTGCTTTTAAGATAACATGTTCTAATGTGGTAGAGCTCCATGAATAGAAATATAAAACACAATGCCAGTACCCTGTTTACCCCCCCAAAATACATTAATCAAGCCATGAGTGAGGAAATGAAGGTATATATTGTGCTACATTTAAGGGGCGCCGGGAGAGCCAGGTTCGAAGAAGCAAGCCAAAACTATTGGGAAATGATTCCTGAGGCTTACAAAAGGATCAAAATTGAAAGAGATTCAACACTAAGTGATTCAACACTCTTCAGCAGGCCCGGCAGGCTGCAAGTGGTAATCCGTCCAAGAGAAAGGTAGCTAGTGGCCACTATTGATATTTTTTTGTAATTTATTTATCTCGTAAAATGTCTGTCATCCTTTCCATTGTAAGTGCTTGCCAGAGCTCAGTGTGCCATTGACTGAGTGATGTTGCATCAGGTTTCTTCCTGGCTGCTGCTAGGGCTGTCTTGGCAGCTCCCAGGCACAGCCACATAGTCGAGCGATCGCTCGAGGTTTAGTGTTTTCAGGTATCATCTTGCATACCTAGGAACACAAATGGCGGATGTGGTTGGAAGAGGATAGTCCAGTATAGTTTTCATTTCTGCTAAAATTTCTGTCCAGAATGGTCTAATGACTGGGCAATCCCACTAGATATTTTTGAAGTTCTCAGTAATCCACAACCCCTCCAACAAAGATCAGAGGTGTTAGTTGCTTTCAATTTAGTGGGTAGAAGGTGCCAGTTGAACAAAACATTATAATGGGCCTCAAGAAGCCCTACTGAATGGTTATATATGGGGATGTCTTGCTGCAATTTCTACCACTATTTAACGGATATTGGCTCCCCAAGGAGTCCAGCCCAAAAGTGAGTATGGCGTTATGGAGTCAATGGAAAGGTATTAAGCAGGTGTGCATATAGAAGGTTGATTGCGCCTTTGGTACTGCTAGCTTGTTAGACAAATTTTTCATTTGGGGGAAGGTCTCTGGTGGCTGCTAAATGCAGCTCAGGGTGGAGGGCCCAGTTTTTCAATTGAGTGTAGTGGTATCTCTCGAAGTTAGGTAGCCCAAAGTCAAGCTGACAGTGTTCGCAAGTAAGGATGTCCCACCCGTGAAAAAGATCGAAGGTGACGAGGCAGCCAGCTTCTCTCCAGAGATCAAAAGGTCTCAGTATTAGGGTGGGGGAAAAGCAGGATTGAAGTGAATAGGGGTATATGGAGAGGGACAGGAAGTCCACCCTGGGACTCAGGTTACTGTGTCCCATACCTTCAGCATCATTTGAGTAGGTGTGCTCAGGTATGGCGTTAGGAGGTCAGTCAGATTTTGACTTCCAAAGGACATTCCATACATAGCTGCCCACTACTGCTCTGTCCATATGTAGTCAATGTTTATCCAATTCTCTCTGGGCCCATTCGGCAATGACTCTCTATTGCGTGGCTTTATAATATAAGAGGAAGTCCAGCAGGGCTGGCCCTCCCGCCTCCTCTGGGAGCCTTAATTGCTTATAGAGAAGCCAGGCCCTCGGGTCCTGCCATATGAAATACATCATGATGGAACGGAGCTATGTAAAAAAGCCTTGGGGCACATCAATTGGGAGACCCTGAAAGAGGTACAAGACATGTAGTAGTACTGTCTTTTTAAGTGCATTAATGTGCCCTAGCCATGATAAGTACATGGGGATCCAACACTTAAATCTAGTTTCAGTTGAGGGAGCAAAGGGGGGAAATTAGCTCAACACAGATCAGTGAGCTTGGGGGTAATTTTAATTCCCAAATAAGTGATGTCTTTTTTACCCATTGAAAGGTATTCATGGGTGCTAGTGTCTCAATGTCGTGTGTGCTGAGGATAAAGTTAAGGAGGAAGGACTTATGGAAACCTATATGGTATCCCGCCACCGTTTCATAGTGGATTGTAGAAGAGAAGGGGTTATGGGTCCCAATTCCTTACTCGCCGTATAGTTTAGGGCAGTTCTGATTAGAACTGTTTTTCTCGCGTAGACTCGCCGGTGGGATTATGCCCGAGATTTTTAGATGACTTAGGATCTCTGCACGCACCATTTCTAGAAGACCCGTTAGCCCTATAACGCCCTGAAGAAGCCCCAGGCCGGATGGCCATGTAAGGGGGCAAAACACGTGTTGGCTGTTTCTTCACTCGTTATTAAACCTACATAGAATTTATAATCACCTTCATATAAAGAATCTTTACCTTGATATCAGCCTATTGGAATTTTTTCCTGGATCAGTACGAATACAAAACTTGTCCAGACATCCTTTTTGTAACCGTTTCATAGTGGGGCAACTCATGTTGTAAAGCATTCAGGGAGGTGGAGGGGGAAGTAAGAAAAAGCAATACATCATCCACGAAAAGTTAAATTTTATGGGTTATGGAACTGAAGGGGAAGCCCTGAAATGTGGGCGCAGCTCTGACCTTTGAGGCCAAGGGTTCTATACTGAGCGCAAATAGGAGTGGGGAAAGTGGACACCCTTGTCGGGTACCCCGACTTAAATGGAAAAAGTCAGAGCCCATTCCACTATCCATGACTCATGAAAGCGCATTGGCATAATTTGCCTGGACCATGGCAATGAATTGCTCATGAAAGCCAAATTTGTGGAGGGTGTGAAAGAGGAAGGACCAATCCACCTGCACGAAGGCCTTTTCCACATCTAATACTAAAAGAATAGCCAGAATCTAATTCTTGTTGGCTTTTTCGACCAGGCGAATTATGCTCCTCCAATTATCATGTGTCTGCCTCCCTCGGATGAAGCCTGATTGGTCGGGGTGGATTAGATCAGGCAAGATACCCTCTACTCTAGTGGTAAGAATCTTAGTGTAGAGCTACCGTCCCATCTCGCTCCTTCCGTTTCCGGCCAAAGTCATCGAGAAGACCGTCAACAGACAGCTTGCCGCCTTCCTCGAGACGAATGGATCCCTCGACCCCTCGCAGTCCGGGTTTCGGGCCAACCACAGCACCGAGACCGCCCTTATCGCAGCCACCGACGACATCAGAACCCTAACCGACAACGGGGAAACAGCAGCCCTCATCCTCTTGGACCTCTCCGCGGCGTTCGACACCGTCTGCCACCGCACCCTAGTGAAGCGCCTCAGCAACATCGGAATCCGAGAGAAAGCACTGGAATGGATCATCTCGTTCCTCGCCGGAAGAACCCAGAGAGTCCGCCTCCCCCGTTCAGATCCAAGGCCACCGAAGTCATCTGCGGCGTTCCACAAGGATCTTCACTCAGTCCAACCCTCTTCAACGTCTACATGAGCCCCCTCGCAGCCATCGCACGCCAACACAACCTCAACATCATCTCCTACGCCGACGACACCCAGCTGATCCTCTCCCTCACCAACGACCCCACCACCGCCAGAGCCAACCTACACGACGGGATGAGAGACGTCGCCGACTGGATGAGGAACAGCCGCCTTAAACTGAACTCAGACAAGACGGAAGTCCTCATCCTGGGCTCATCACCCTCCGCCTGGGACGACTCTTGGTGGCCCCCGGCCCTGGGCACCGTGCCCAAGCCAACGGACCACGCACGCAACCTGGGCTTCATCCTGGACTCCTCCCTGTCGATGACCAGACAAGTCAACGCCGTCTCATCTTCGTGCTTCAACACCCTGCGCATGCTCCGCAAGATCTTCAGATGGATCCCCACTGAAACCAGGAAAACCGTCACCCAGGCACTCGTCACCAGCCGACTGGACTATGGGAACACCCTCTACGCCGGAACCACAGCCAAACTTCAAAAAGACTCCAGCGCATCCAGAACGCCTCCGCACGACTCATCCTGGACATCCCCCGACACAGCCACATCACCGGACACCTGAAAGACCTGCACTGGCTCCCCGTCAGCAAGAGAATCACGTTCAGACTTCTCACCCACGCACACAAGGCCCTCCACGACCTGGGCCCAAAGTACCTCAACGACCGCATGACCTTCTACACGCCCACCCGCCAGCTACGATCAACCAGCCATGCCCTCGCCACCGTACCACGCATCCGCAGAGCCACCGCCGGAGGAAGATCCTTCTCCTACCTGGCAGCCAAGACCTGGAACTCCCTCCCCACTCACCTTCGGCGAACCCAGGACCATCTCTCCTTCAGGAAACAGCTCAAGACCTGGCTGTTCGAGCAGTAACTTACCCCCTCCCCCAGCGCCTTGAGACCCTCCCGGGTGAGTAGCGCGCTCTATAAATGCCGTGATTGATTGATTGATTGACTGATTGATTGAGCTTTATGTCTAAATTGAGCAAAGCTATGGGCCTATATGAGGCACAAAATTATGGATCTTTCCCTGGTTTAGGGATAACTGAAATAAGTGCTTTGCTCATTGAAGCAGTGACCATATTTGTGGTTGCTATATGATTGAATAGGACGGTAAGAGGAGTATGAGTTCCGCGCTAAACATTTTGTAGAATTGAGCAGTAAACCCATCTGGCCCTAAGGATTTATTGATCTTAAGGATAGTGATCACCAACTGAACCTCCTCCTACTTGATTGGGTGGCTTAGTTCCTCATTCTGGTCTACTGATACATGAGGTAAAACTAGTTCTTCTAAATACTTCTGCTGAGCCATCAAACAGAGTCGGGCAGAAGTATAGAGGGTTTTGTAGAAATCATGAAAGGATTGAGCCTTATCGTGCTCAGAAGTGTCTAATTCCCCTGTGACTTTGTGGATATGGCTAATATAATCTTTCTCATGTTTGAATCTTTATCACACTTTATGTGCCTTGTCGTATGTCGTGTGTTTGAGACGTAATATGGTAAATTCTGCCCTATTGGTATATATAGCATTAAGTTTTCCTCTCAGGACTGTTACTTTCTCTTGCAGTCTGAGAGTGGGTGTTTCCTTATGAGCTCTTTCTGTAGTCTGAAGTTCCATTTCTAGAGTTAACCTATCTTTTATTTTCTGTTTAGTCAACTCTGACAAAAGAGCAATACATTTCCCTCTAATTACTGCCTTAAAAGCATCCCACGTATTAGAGAGATTAGTGTCTTTGGGTTTATGTAGTTTGAAAAATTCTCAAATAGAGTTGCGCAATTTGGGGGTATGAGCCCCCCAATTAAGGGTCAATTTGACTGGAGCATGGTCTGATAGAGCATTAATATGGAAATCAACCACCAAGATGACTTATGTCAAAATCTGGCTTATAAATACATAGTCCAGTTGAGAGTAAGAGCGGCTAGAGTGGGATAAAAATGTATAGTCCCTCGTAGTAGGGTGCATCTTTCGCCAAGGATCCACCAGGCCTAAAGAGTGGAGAGATTGTTGAAGAGCTTTAGGAAATTGACCCATGCTAATGTGTTGCAGGTGTGTGCTATCTAATTGCAGATCCAAGGTAAGATTAAATTCACCCATAAGTATGATGTCTCCCTCCGCAAATCCCCCTCAGAGTGTGAGAAATGAGTTCAAAAAGATGTCTTGTGCCGAATTGAAGACTTAAAGCAAGGTGATGGTGCACAACCTACCAGAGACCATTCCCATCACTATTAATATTCTGCCCTCTTTGTTTGATTTACTCCTTAAAGGTTGACAACTGAGGGAGGACTAGAACATCGAGGCTTCCCCATTATGTTTGGTGGATGCGGAGGACCAATAAATAGTCGGATAGGCTTTGTGGCACTGTCTGTTTTCTACGCTGTGCTTAAGATGTGTGTGTTGCAATGCCACTAATTCATAACATTTATCAAGAAGGTATTTCCAAAATTTCTGTCTTTTAGCTGGGGAATTCAGGCTCCTAATGTTCCAGGTTAATGTGTCCAACACCACTGAAATATTAGGTGGAGCCTTTGGATAAACAATACTTCCTTATTTAGATAATGCAACTGTGTTGCATTCCCCATGGAGCACTCTTCCCTCTCTTCCCTGTGCCCCCCCCAGCACATCAAAAAAAGAGCTCACTCAAGAAACAACATGTGAAGAACAAAACAATCCGAAATTGGAACCATGTTTCCCAACAGGTAGTACACATTCGAGGAAACTGGAGAAATATGTGCGTGTCAGTCTCGAGCCATTTAAAACATTCATAGTAAAGTAGCTAATGATCAAGGTAAAAGGTGATAATATTAAACTAGAGAACATTGGTTAAACTCATAAAGAGCCTTAGCATCATATATACGTAACATTGAAAGGTCATAACAGTAGCAGACAATAGAAAGCTTCCCCCATGTTGGGGCCTACCGTACTAATAGACAACATGAAGTGATAGATTGATACAGGTACAGAACTTGAGAGTCTCATGGGTATCAAGCGTCCATTCAGGGAACGTGTAGAAGATGATTGCTTCAGCCAAGTGCTCCTCGCTTACCCTGCCACTGTTATTTGCACTGCAGGAGACAGTGTCCATGATCTGCACCAGCTTTGGAGCTGGTAGGTGGCTCTCCTGCCTGATTTGCTGAGCTCTCTGGATCGGATATCTTCACCCAGAGTAGGGTCACTGCCTCTGACAGTTCAGTGAAATGGTATGGCTTTTTTGGTAGGAGAAAGCTAAGCTCAACGGATATGTCCAACTATATTTAACATTGTCCTGAAGGAGTATGTCAGTGATTGCTCAAAATTGTTGTCTCCCAGTCAATATCACCAGGGCAATATCCTTGAAAACAAAGCATGACACACCCTGACAGGTCACCTCATCTAGTTTCCATGCTGCGTGAAGGATAGCCTCCTTGGTTTTGAAAGAATGTATTTTTGCTAGAACATCTCTGGGGTGCTTTCCCTTGCCGTGAGTGAGTGGGCCCACTCTATGGACATGGTCCAACTTGACTTTGGGGCCCCCCATTGCCAGTAGTTCTGAGAAAAAGCCTACCACAAAAGCCTCCAAGTTTGGTCCCTCTGCTCCTTCTTCTAACCCTCATAGTCTGATATTGTCATGTAGGGAGCTATTTTCAAGGTCATCGCATTTCTAAAATGTTGCTTTAAGGTGAGCTTGAAGGTGATCAGTGGAGCTCTCTAGGCGTTCTACTTTCTGGGTCAGAGTCTGGCAAGTAGTATCAAGATCAAGTGTCCACGTGCCAATAGAGTCTATGTCTTGCTGGAGAGTAGTGAATTTAGAAGTGAGCTTGGATCGGAGTGCCTCCAAAGAAGGAGTTAGATCAGCCTTTAGTTCTTCGCGTACTTCCTTTCTGAAATCTCGAAGGGAGGACAGGAAGTCTTCCTTAGTCAAGGCCATATTTTCTTTGCTCTAGGGGGATGGACGAGAGTTCTGTGAATCTACTGGCCGAAAGTAACTGGAGACTCTAGATGTCTGGGATTTTTTGGGAGGCAGGTAGAGTGTGGATGCCAATGGACATGTAGAGATTGTTAATCACTAACAACAGGGTTATTTGGATGACTTATGGTATACAAGCTCAAACAATTCAGGGTCCTTCAGCTACAGCGCGTGCCTCAGAGGCCGCTAGGAGGTGAGCAATGAGCTACTGTGTGGTCTACGAGATTTATGGAGGGGACCGGTCTGTGAAGGAGCTGTTAGCTGATCACTTCCATAGTTGTGATATAAACTGCCAGTGACAATGTCCAGAAGGTCACAAAGCCTGCATGAGGGGGTCACAAGCTGGGTGGTCATATGTCCCACTCTAGTTCTGCAGACACCGACCCTTGGTGTGTGTCCCTCAGTTCACTAAATGCCTGTCCAACAATTTAATCAGTGGCAGTAAGCCTCCCCAAGTCCATGGCTCCAGATACGACTCAGGCGCTTCCAACAGCACAGTAGATGAGGCTGTGCAGTGAAAAGGCATGAAGGAATGTCAGGTGGTAAAACAATATATCTCTAGTCATAAAGGCAATGCATGGTAGTCTGTGTCCTCAAATAGGACATTGATCGAAAATCAGGCCGTGGCGTGACCCACCTTGTATATAATATGGCAGCTAAAGTAGCAGGATGCCTCCAAAACCAAAGGCTGCATGGTGTGGGCACCATTGTAAGTGCGAAGTAGGCCCAGTCACCGTTCTTTAAAGGCCTGTAGTATACTCAAGACGGAGTGTCCCAGGGCTCATCCCTCTGTGCCCGAGAGAATTCAGAAGGTATGACCAGCCAGGTGGGGAAAGTAGAAATCATGCTGTTTTCAGTTCACTAGCCCGATGCTCGTTTTGTAGCATTTGCTCACCCCAGTAGCACCAAGTACAGTTGAGGGTTTGGGGGCCAGGCCATGGGCAGGTTGGCAATTACTTCAGCAGAGTTGAGTACTGGTTTGTGCAGAGGTGAGAGACTCTTAGCGGGGGTATGCCACTCTCCCATTCAATGTTATGCAGCCTCTGGTTAGGCCCCACGTTGAGCGTGCATTGAGTCCACCCCAGTGTAGCAACGTAACCACAGGGTGAGAGCTGAGAGATGCCTAGGGGGGCACCACCCTCCTCCGTAAAGATGCAGCTCACTGCACCTCCAGCAGCTCCGATTACAGCAGGGTAGAGGTAGTAGAGAAGGAGCGTAGTAGAGCCCCGTGCTTCTCCCGGGTCCTACCGCACTCTGCAGCTCTCAGGCAGTTGGCATCATCTCACCAGTCCAGTGGTTACATTGGGGGGGGGGGTCAACCAGTCTCCCTTCCAGCACCTCTTATCTCCAAGACCCCTATGACAGCCGCAGAGCAAAGGGCAGCCAAAAACACCTGTTTCTTCAAATTTCCAAGTAAATGTTGCGGAGCTCATACAAATAACGTCTGTGCGGCCATGATGGTTGGCCACGCCTCCCTGCAGTTTACTTTTTTCAGCCATGCAACTTGTGTGGAGTAACATTTGCTGGCGAGATTTAAGGTTTGTTCAGACTGGCTGTATCCATGAATGTGGACCTTCGAAGAGATATAAGAAAGTTTTAAGTACAATTGTGTAAATGGGAGCGTGTTATGCACCTCCCGACCTGTTGGCTGAGCAGAGGTCTTGCGCATTCACCTTGCACTACAAACAACAGTTTCTACCAGGACCTGTGTGTGTGCAGTACACCATGTTAAGGGCCAGAGACAGACTTTTGTCTCTATGTTTGCCACTTCCTGAGGCACACCTAGATGTAACGGGTCAAAATGCAATCAGTCTTTCTGACACTCTAATCATAAATATCTGTCCTACGGGCTTCACCCAAATGTGCGTAACACTGGCAAGAAAGTCAATGCAGGAGGGGACTAACTCACTTTTGCACTCTATGTATTTTAACTGTGGGCTGATCGAGATTGTGAATGACACTTCTGGTAAGCAATGGCTTTAGGAGGCGAACCCATACTCCTTTTCTAAGCATATTTTTCATTTTATGTATTTTATGTCAAAAGCACTTGCGATATAGCTACATCTGCCTTTAGCCCAGACTTAATGAAACTCAGTGGCAATCATAAAATCTTCTAATGGATCTCCTAAAAGACTCCTAATTCAAAGTTACAACCCTGCTAGAAGATGCCAACAGTCTTGAAAGAGCACTCCTGTAGACATGGCAAGGAGTAGACCACAATGCAATCTATAGGAATGCAAACAAGTGGGTGTGTTTACACTTTAAGGTACATCCAGGCTTAGGAGCTTCTGAGGGACGAGACAGAGGGAGGGAAGGAAGAACATGGATTTTGGTCAGTTGGAGCTTGCCTGACCTACCTCAGTTAAGACTGGGAAGGGATGACATGATATCTTCATTATTGCTGTTTGTGAGAGTTTACTATGGGTCTGGCTCCACTTCTTATAAAATAATTCCCATTTAACTCAGAGCAATTCGAAGGTATAGTGCAGTTGCTACCGTTTGTTGGAAATGCTTATGTATTGGTGAATTTTATACTCCATGTGCATTGTTTTACATTATAATGATAGAGATTTGTAAGAGATTGAATTGCTCGTTGAGTAGGGTGTTAACTCTGCTCAAGCACGAGCCCCAATCCCTGTCAGGGTGACCCACAAAACTCACAAAATTAACCTGTGCTTAACCCTCTGGTAGCTTGGCACAAAAACAGTCATATTTGACTTGGAGGCAATGTGAAAAATATTTATGCAGCACACAAACAGTAGTAAAGTGAAAACACAGAACAAGAAAAATCCCACACCAATTTAGAAATATAGAGTACATTTTCATGAATTACTAAAATGACAAAAATACAATCAGTAGAACCAGAGTTATGAATTTTTAATTTTAAGGTAAAAACTAGCACCTAAAAGATCATAGAGCCAATCGCGGGCATCTAGTTACATGAGACCGGGTCAAAATCGAAAAATATGGCTGACCGCGATAGGCGCAGGTCAAATGCAAAAAAGTGGATTGGGCTCAGTCAGCACTTATCTTCAGACTTAGAAGACATTTTGATGAAAAATGTGCTGAGAAGGTAAAGTTCAGCAGGGCAATGCTGCAAGCGGTGTCCGAGGAAGAGACGTCATCATCGGGGAGCTGCTAGACGAAGTTTGTGGAAAAGATTTCTTTGTTCGGACATAGTCACTTTGTTGGAAGTTGAAAATCTCCAGCAGGACGAGGTTGGAGGCTGTAGCCGGGGAGAGTTACATGAGGCCGGATACCCCTTGGGTGAAGGACAGTTGAACAGGATTTGCAGCTACAGGAGCTACCGCAAAGTCAGACCGATTGGCGATGCACAATGGGTGGATAAACAAGCAGGTTAGTCCTGGTCTTCCTTCATGTGTCAGAGCAGATTTTAGCCAAAAAATGTCTATGTCTCAAGCTTTGGATTTTCACTATCTGGCAACCTTCAACACAACCAAGGGTCGCGGATTGTAAGGGCACCACTTGCGGGGTGTGGGGGGGGGTAGGACTCACTCAGGCTGGGTCTAGGAGCAGGTTCAACATGGTTGGAGATTTTTCTGTTCCTGACGCTCTGATCAGGAGGCCAGTCAACCAGCCCTTGGAGTCACTCTGGTAGTCCTGGGTTCAAGCAGTGGAATAGGGCTAAAGCAGCAGGGCAGGCCTCTGAGCTTTCAAGTCAGGGCCCAGGCAGCGAAGCAGGCCTTCCAGGTGCTGCAAAGCAGTCTTGTGGAACACACGGAAGGACACAGCAACAGGCAGTTCTCTGAGATTCCTTCCGCAGGTCCAGAAAGTGAACTGAAGAGTGGGTCTGAGGCCTTCTTTGAAGTAGGAGAAGTTTGTAGAGAATTCTGTTTGAAGTGCTTGAAATGTTATGCTTCCCGTACCCTGGCTACAAGCTGGCTATATGAACAATACAAGGGTGACAAGTCCTTTGTTTGAAGGCAGAACACAGCCTATTCATTTGCAAGGGGGTTGTGCCCAGGTCCTCCCCATCCTGCCAGTTGATGGCCAATCCAGGAACACCCAATCCTCTATTGTGTCACTGTCTGGGAAGAATAAACAAAGTCCAACTGCCAACTCAATTCAGTCATGTGACCCAGTAACAAACTTTATTCGCCAAATAGGGCAGGAAAATGCCAACTTTCTAAAAGTATAAATTATACTGGTTTGGGCCCATAACCAGTAAGGACAGGCCCCCTCAAAACTTCACAAATGCCAGTACTGACACACTTTCACACATTCACTTCAATTCATGATCACACACCTTATTTATTGTGATCGCTATTTATTTAATTAATTTTGAAAGAACTTTTTTTTTTAAATCCCATTGACAAAATTACAAACAATTTTACTGTTCTTACATATACAGAACAAGCATAATCAAAAACATATAAAACAGTTTGTCAGTATTGGTATCTGTGAGGTTTGTTAAACTTTCTAAGTGGCATTTTCAAAATTGTAATTTAAAATCAGACTTTACCATTAAAGATGATTTTTAATTACAATTTCTCAGACCCTAAACATGAAATGTTCTCCTGTTCTCAATCAAACACTACACTTATTAAATGTGTATGGCAACCCAATGTTATCCTCTGTTGGAGGTAGGCCTCACAGTAGTGAAAAATACATTTAGGAGTTTTTCACTACCAGGACATGCAAAACATAAAAGTGCCTGGCTAGCCTTTTAATTACAATGCAACCTGCCCTATGGGCTACTTTGGGCCTACCTTAGGGGTGACTTATATCAAATAAAAGGGGAGTTTAAGGCTTGAAAAGGAGGTTATATTGCCAAACCGAATTGGCAGTTTAAAACTGCATTTAGGCTGCAATGGCAGGCCTGGGACATGTTTAAGGGACTGCTTAGGTGGATGGCACAATAGGTTCTGCAGGCTCGCTAGTAGCATATAATTTGCAGGCCCTGGGTATATGGTGTACCACTTTACTAGGGACTTATAAGTACATTAAATATGCCAAATCTGGTGTAAGCCAATTTGACCATGTTTGAAGGAGAGAGCACAAGGGTAAAGGCAAAATGTTTGGGGGAAGACCACTCTAAGACTGACAGGTCTAGCATGTGTCCCCCCAACTTAAAGTGGGGAGGACTACCCAAATTCCTGGGAGTTTTCATTAATAAGGCGGAGGAGCCTGGACAGACCATTAGCATTGGAGTGGTCTGCCGCAGTATTCCACTGTGAAGTCCATTCCCTGTAGGGAGATGGACCTCCTCAACAGTTTTGGAATCTCACTACTCATCTGTATGAGCCATCTGAGGACAAGTGGTCTGTCTGAACCCAGAAGTAAGTCCAAAACAGGTATGGTCTTAGCTTCTTCGGTGCCCTGAACACAGCAAGGGCTTCCTTTCAATAGCCCTCCACCTCTGTTCCCTAGGAAGCAGCCTCTTAGAGATGAAAGTGACAGGTTGATCTAGGCCCTCCTCATTTAGCTGTGATAAGCCTGCCCCTATGCCATGCTCTGAGGCATCAGTCTGCACAATGAATTAATGGAAAAAGTCAGGGGTCTTGAGCACAGGGCTGTACACGTGGCCTGTTTGACGGTGTCAAAGGGTTTCTGACAGGCATCTGTCCAGATCACTTTCTTGGGTTGCTTCTTCGAAGTTTGGGGGAATACTACCCTGTGGTTGACAGGCCTAACATGATCGAAACGAAGAAATGAACCATAACAGTTTGTTTTTCGTGACTGAATCCCTCCTGGGACCTGCAGGTCATGCAACACTTGCAGAGTAGAGGCTTAACACCTGCAACAAACCGCATGCTGCATATGAAAAATTAAAAGAGACAAAGATAGATCAAAGACATTACAGTAATTTGAGCTGATAAAACCATTAATAATACTGATGTAAGTGGCAGTCCATCAGCATTGAGCGCTATGTGAAAAACGCTTAAAAACATTTAAAGAAAATAATTTGGAATATGATCAAGTGAAAAACTGTTTTTTTCCCTTTTCACCTCTCCCCCCTGTCCCATCATACCTTCCGACGGAATCGAACGAGAATGAAACGCTTTCATACTCGAGCACATATTTTTATAAGAAGTTCAGAATTAGATCATGCAACAGGCACACTCTTCCTTTATTTTATATAAATACCACTATATTTTGTGTGAATTTCAGTAAGTGAGAAAATTGCCCAACATTAGAATATAGTTTAGCAAATGACTATTTTTTTTGTTTGGACCCCGTACCTCGGTGTCATTGTTCCTCCATCTTGGGAACCCCATTGCTTCTGTTAAACCGTCTAGGCCTGAAAAACTCATCTGAAAACACAAGGGTTTTTAAAATGAATTAGCTGCGCTGACTTTCAGTGCTTTCTGCAAAACAATATCATCTTGATTAAAACCTTATAACTTTAGATTTAGCTAACACAAATAAAAGCTGACAGCCGGACATAATGAGATGATCCCTTCTGTGTTTTCATCTAACTGAAAAGAGCTTTTGCAATAATACAATAATCTGTTCGTATCCGGGAAAACGCGTGGATTACTCACAAGCGGCTCGCTGCTTGGATACAAAACGGAGTTAATTTTAAGACGAGTGACTGAAAGCATTCTGATGCGGAATTACTTGTCACCGAAGGCCTTGTTCTTACCCAGTGCATGCGTCAGTTCTCCATTGACAAAACTATGCATGCTGATTGACAACACTAAAAAATACATGTACCCGCCTACAAGTGAGGTTTGACTTTTGTTGACAGTGCTTACCAGTGAGTTTAAATGCTAATTTCAGATTTAAGTTTCACAGGAAAGCTGAGGACCGTTTAAAAATAATAGCTTATTTATGTTATGCTGTGTAGTGTTATGTTCTGTTTGTTATGTTATTTCATCAGCATTATTATCGCACCATGGGGCATATTCTCAAGGAGCTATCGCCGAGTTAACGGCACTTTATCGCAGCCAAAGTCGAGATAAATGTATTGCAACATTCACAAGCTGGTGCTAACAGCCTATAACACCAGTTTACCTGCGAAAGCAACCTCAAAAAACACCGCCACAGATGACCCCTGCAACTATCGCTAATGAGATGCAGAATAGGCGTTCCCGAGCAAAAACCCGTGACAACACCACACCTCAACATTCTCAACGACCAGCCAGATCAGCGATAAAACCACAAAACAGGCGATAAGGCGCGTTAGCAGCAGGAAACTAACACCTGCCCTGACCTGGTGCAAAGTCGGACCACAGCCTGCACCACAAAATGGAGCCCAGCCCAGAGCCACACCTGAAGGGCAACAGATGCCATGGAGCCACTGATCATGCAGCTCGGAGCCCCACCAGGGCCACAACACCCACCGCCACCACCCCCAGGACCCCCCCCCCCCGGCCAAAGACATGCCACATCAACTATACGGAACATGTACCAAATAATCCGCCAGATGTCGCACAATCACATTTGGTGGCATGCATGTGTCATCAAAAAAATGAGCATCGCACATCCACCTTCGATGTAACAAATTAAAATTTATTCAAAGAAACACAGAACAGAAATGAAGACACATGGCGGCTCCCCTCGGGACAATCCGTAGGTCACAGCCTGCAAGACAAAAATCATGATGAGAAGGTGTGTCTTGCGCACATCAAAGGACAGAGAGAGAGCGAAGGAGAGAGAGAGAGAAAGAGAGAGAGCGAGAGAAAGACGGACAGAGAGGGGGAGCGAGAGAAAGACGGACAGAGAGGGGGAGCAAGAGAAAGACTGACAGAGAGGGGGAGCAAGACACAGATAACAGAAGAGATGGACAGGGAGCGAGAGTGCCCACAATGCGCACCCAGGCCACACTGCCCACCTGTTGCCACAGGTGTGTCTCCAACCACGTGCCTGTATGTAGTGCAGTTCACCAGGTCACACATCTGAAACAGATCCGTCATCTGAAACAGAGTCCAGAGACATGAATGGCAAAGTACACACAATTGCACAAGACATCATCACCTGTCCGCCCCTGCGCACCCAGGCAGATGTACCCCAGCCCCTCCCGCCGCCCAGCGGTGCATGCCCACCCCTGCGCACCCAGGCCTCACTGCTCACCTTCCGCCCTTGGCGTGTAGTAATGAGGGCCCACCACGTGCCGCTGCAAGCCACATGCCCGGGGCCCGTGGACATGGCACCCTCCACATCATGCAGCCCCGCTCCGCAGGCCACCAGGTCTCACATATGATTCTGGGTCTTGATTTTGCCATGGCAGAGGACATACCAGTGCACCGGGCATCATCGCAGGCTGCACACCCGCTCAGCCCTTGAGGTGCCACTAACTCTGTGATCCGGGATGCGACGCCACGAGGCGGTAGGCCCGCGCTGCCCGCTGGCTCTGGCCTACACTGCGGTCCAGCAGGGCACACAAATCCTGAGCAGTCCGGACGGCCGGAACGGGGCATCATCGCAGGCTGCACACCCGCTCAGCACTTAAGGTGCCCCTACCTCAGTGCACCCAAAGTCACCGTCCCGTGGCGGTGTGCCTGTGCCGGCCGCAATGTATCCCGTGCCACCAAGCCTGTGTCCCAAAATCATGGTCCCTGTATGATTGGGTATCATGTTGCGGACGCCATCATGTCACCTCCGGTCCTGGGGAATGTGATGTTGCAGTGCCCGAGGCCCTCATGCCTGCATTAACACCACACGGACGCACCCAGATAGAGAGTGGAAATGGCGTCGAGCATGTGAGCCCGTCCCTTTTCATTGGCAGGGTCACATGTCCCGTGACGCGTGTGTTGGATGGGTGTGGTGTGGGTGTAAACCAGCCGTGAGGGAATGGCTGTGGCATGCTGACAACTAGACCTGTGAGCAGCAGATCACCACAGGAAAGACAGGGGACATGTAGCATTGCCGTCCCCCCCTGTGAGCGTAAGCGGAGTGGGCTGGCCTGGCGTATGCCAGTCCAGCGTAAGGGTCGGTATATGACCCCAGGGCCCTGGGCGTGGTTCCGTACTGGGCTGGACAAGGAAGTAACTCATGCGTGTGCCCCTGTTGTTGTCTCAGCGCCACCCAGACCGCATTGGGCAATGTCCCACCTGTGACCCCTGTTTTACGACATGAGCCACATGGACATAAGAGGAGTCCAGTGAGCCCACATTCATCCATACTTCCACACTTAAAAGACCATAGACATGACACATCTGTGTGTATATGAATGTTTAATGCACATTCAGTGGAGTGTTGCATCTGGAGCAGTACAGGGCCATGCAAACCCCACATTACGATGTTGTCCCATGGAGGTCCAGCCAGGGTCCTCCAGGGAATGATAAGTCCAAAGGTAGAGGACGAGTACAGTCTGCAGACTGATTGCTGTGTCAATGGCGATCAAACATCAAATGGCAGTCCATGTCGAGGTCCAAGGTGAGTGTCGCAGAGTGCATCGGGGGGACAGTGGAAGGTGATGATGCAGAGGGCAGTACCAAGCTGAAGCCGGAACTATGGATGAGATGAATGCTGCAGCGTCCTCCTTACCACGAGGGCAGTATCATCCGCATCTTCGTTCTCTGCTGTTTCATGTGCCTCACGTGTGGGTGGTGGTGTTCTGTCTCCAGCACTGTGTGGCAGTGACACATCTGTGGCCGGAGGTGGAAGGTCTGCCGCAATGTGTGGCACTGACACTTCAGGGGGCGGAGATGTGGATGGAGTGGTGGCAGCAGCATGCATCCGCACCAGGCCTTGTGGCAGCAATGCCATGAGGAGGGTCCTGAGGTCATTGAGGAACCCAGCTACCTCTCGCTGGTGTGCAGCCGTGGCAGCCGCTCGTTCCGCATTCGCCTGCTCCATGGTCTCCATTAACCTCCACATGTTTCCCAACTCCTGTGTGACATCGCTAGAGCCACTCGGACTGGACAGTTGTACTATTCTCTGAGTCAGGACTCCAGCGATGTCAGCCATGGTCCATTGGAGAGCAAGGAGCAGACTGTGGGTGTCCGTTAGGGACCGTGAGTGGTCCCTGATGGGACTTAGACACCCACGTATGGCATCTAGTTTGTCTGCCATGCGGTCGAAACCCACCCGCACCTGTTCAGTCAGATTCTCCTGGCACCCCAGAACACGGCGTTGGGAGGACATGTGTTCTCCGTGGGGGTCCTGGGAGGCAGCACTGGTGGTGGGTGCTGCCTGCTGTGTGGTCTGTGCAGGGGGTGGGGTCTCCTCGTAGCAGCAGGGCTGCCCAACTCCTGGAAGTGGGCTGCGGAGGCTCTCCACGATCAGTTGGAGGGCATCAGAGTCGAAGCTGTGGTCATCCTCTTAGTCTCCAGAGAAGAGAGGGTCGGACTGCTCTGCAGGAGGTGTTGATTCTCCCTCTGCAATATGAAGGGGAGATGCAGTTTAACAATGTGTCCACATGTATGTTGTCGTATTGTACATGTTTACATACAGACAGCATGACTGGGTACATTGTGGCTGTTTGGGAGGAGCTGCCTATTTGATGGGGGACAGTGGACATTTCGACAACATCATGGATGTGTGTTTGTACTTGTACATTATCAACGCACATATCCCTTCAATGCCAATTGTGATTGGCCAGTGTCTGCACCCAAGCGGCACCAGTAGTGTCCTGTGTTCTGTTGTAGGTGTTTTGCGGATTGTGTCACATCATTGTCAATGTAGATGTGCTCTGTATGTGATGTGTGTGCTGCATTTTTGGGGAGTCGCCCCTGCAGCTCAGAATTTGCTGCCCCTTATCACTTTCATGAGGTGTGCCTCTGACTTCTGTGCTTGTACAGTGTTGACATGTTGCATACTGGGGTACGTTGGTCTCTTGGTGGGAGTTGGTGGTCTGGGGCATGGTGTGTCCACAGATGTGCTCAAATTAATTGTGCATGTGTGCCATTGTGCCCATCTCCCCCCGTCCCCCCAGGCCCTGGTGGTTACTCACCCTGTTGCTGTTGTGTCGGGTCCTGTTGAGCAGTGTCCGGGCCCCCAACTCCTGCCACCGTCTCCCCACTGATGACTGTGGACACCATTTCCTCCATGTCGTCCAGCTCCTCCTGTGGCGCTCGGCTCCCACCTCCAGTCTGCATTGCTGCCTTCAGGTTGTTGGCGAGTTTCTGCTTGGTTTTGCACTTGACATCATTCCAGCGCCTCTTGACCTCGCCCATTGTCCTCTTCAGCACTCCGACTGCATTCACCTTGTCCACGATGGACTGCCATAATGTATTTTTTGTTGCCAATGACACAGTGGAGGTGACGAACAGTTGTTGATGGTGTTCTGTCACCTCTGTTATCAGGATCCTGTTTTCCTGCGGACTGAACTTCGTCTTCCTCTTCTTCTTGTCCTTGACCTTCCTTGACCCCGAAGTCCCAGGATGGTCCTCCGGGGGGCTTGTGGGGTTCTGGCTCTCCTCCATACTTGCTCCGGCAACGTCCATTGTGCTTCGCTGTTGTTTGGCATTTGTTTGTCTGTTTTTTTCTGCTATTATGGTGATTGTTCACGCCTGACGCGTGTGGATTGCAGGCCTGTAGCTGGGTTTCGCTGATTTTCATATTGCGGTTGGCCTCATCGCAGCTTTTTTTGCGTTGGTGTTTCGCATTTTTGCAGCGTGGCATTGATTCTAACGCGGTCAGGTGGCGCGTTATCTGGGGAGTATCGCATGGGGCCGCCGTGTTGTGAATACTTGGTTAACAAGGCGTTAATTTCCCGCGATGGACTGCGATATGCAAAGTTGCGTTAAGCTAAATTTGCGGTGGTTATCACACGATCTTGGGAATATGCCCCCATGTACTGTTGGTATGGTAACGCGGTGCGTTCTTCATCTGAGTGCTAGGGAAGTACCACACAAGCTTCAAAACTAGGGGCCAATTCAAAGTGGACCGGTGGTAAGGCACAGTAGTACCGCACATGGTATTACCGATATTTCAATTAATCTATTCCTATTCAAAACACTAGAGTAAATGCATGAGATTTCAAGAACCCAAATTTAACAAAACTAATCCCACAAGGAAAAGGAAGGTCATTTTACTGATCTACTTTCTATTTCCCTCTCACCTTGGGTTCTGGAGCTACATGCTACTCGCTGCAAAGTGCTTCAGTACCTCGTCAGAATGAGTAAGCACTATATAAACACAATTTAAAATTATAATTACAAATACACTACTATGGGCCAGATTCCCAAAAGAATCACGGAATGCAGCGCAGCAGTAAAAAATACGCTGTGTTGCATGACAGGGAGAGAGCAGGAGAGCACCATATCTACAGAGATATGGCTCCCTTCTCCCTAGCGCAGATTTTAGCTGCCGTGTGCCAGGAACACACTTTAGCGCCCTAGTGCTAGGATGCTTGCCTGAGTCTGCCATAGGTTTGGTACCAGAAGGGTATCCTTCCAGTACAAAATACTATGCTTAGATACACTTGAGAAATTTTCCTACTTTGTATGTGTGCAGCACAGTGCAGCACGCATGCAAAATCGGAAAAGAAAGGAGAAATAAAAACATTTCTCCTTTTGACGCCTTCTTTCAATCAATCAGGGGTTTGTAAAGCATGCTACTCACTCATTAGGGTCTCAAGGCGCTGGGGGGGGGGTGCAGTACCGTTGGGGTCATCAAGAGAGCCTAGTCTTGAGGTCTTTCCTGAACTGGAGCAGTGTGGGTCTTTGCCGGAGGGGGAGGGGGAGGTCGTTCCAGGTCTTGGCTGCCAGGTAGGAGAAGGACCTTCCACTGGCTCTGTTCCTGTTGAACCATGGGATAGTGGCCAGGGAGAGGTTGGCTAAACAGAGGTTTCTCTTGGGGGTGTGGAAGGAGAGACCGTTTTTGAGGTATTGTGGTCTGATGTTGTGGAGTGCCTTGTACTAGTGCATGAGCAGCTTGAAAGTTATCCTTCTTTCAACGGGGAGCCAGTGCAGATCACGGAGGTGTTGGGTGATGTGGTTGTGCCTGGGGATGTCAAGGATTAGTCTGGCTGCGACGTTCTGGACAGTCTGGAGCTTGCGAAGGAGTTTTTTGTTGATTCTGGCATAGAGGGCGCTGCTGTAGTCTAGTCTAACGGTTATGAGGGCAGATGTGATCGTTTTTCTGGATTCGGGGGGGGGGGATCCATTTGAGTGTTTTACGGAATTTGCGGAGGGTGTTGAAACAGGCTGAGGAGACAGCGTTGATCTGGCGGTTCATAGTGAGCGATGAGTCCAGTATGATGCCAAGGTTACGTGCATGGTCTGTCGGGGTGGGTGGGTTTCCAGGGGCCACCAGGTGTCATCCCAAGCTGAGGGGGTGGAGCCGAGGATGAGAACTTCTGTATTCTCTGAGTTTCACGCAGCTGCTCTTCATCCAGGTTGCAACAGCTTTCATCCCTTCTTGGAAGTTGTGCTTCCAAGAAGGGTGCTTCTTGGAAGTGGTGATGTTGGGTCCTTTGGTGAGGGAGAGGATGAGCTGGGTGTCATCAGCGGAGGAGACGATGTTGAGCCTATGGTTTCTGATGATGGTAGTGAGTGGGGCCATGTAGATGTTGATGAGGGTGGGGCTAGATCCTTGGGGTACTCTGCATCTGATCTCTGTTGGTTCTAAGAGGTAGGGCGGGAGTCTGACTCTCTGTGTTCTGCCTCTGAGGAATGAGCGTATCCAGTCTCAGGCTTTTCCTTGGATCCCGGCGTCGTGGAGTCTGGTGGTTAGTGTGCGGTGCGAGACAGTATTGAAGGCTGCTAACAGGTCCAGGAGGATGAGGGTTGCTGTTTGGCCCTGGTCGAGGAGGGCGCGGATGTCGTCAGTGTCGGCGAGGAGGGCGGTCTAGGTGCTATGGTTGACAGATTGGGCGATGTCTAGGACGTTGTTGGTTTCAATGAAGTATCCTTTCAAATGGCATTAATTTATGGTGCTAAACCCTGTCTGTTTGTATATAGGGTTTTGTGTCAAAAGGCATAGGTGGTTGCATGGGAATGCCCATGTACCACCCATGTAACTCCCCCTCGGCGCTAAGTAATGCAAAGCAGTGCTTTGCGCTGTTTTGCATTACTTTTAAGGTACTTTCCAGTGCAAAAAAAGATTTGCACTGGAAAGTGAATTAGGAATAAAAAAATTGTGCTGGTTAACCCAGAGTAAAATGTTTGAAAATCTACCCCTAGGTGTTATTACTATGCCTATACCGGCCCATTTGTAGTAGTCACATCTGGAAAAGGAAATAATATGTGGACAGTGGTGCTGCTGCATCGTTTTTCACAAGTTTTCCCCAAATTCTGACCTGATTTCTGGGCAGATTCCAATGTGCTTATTGCTGGAAGATATGTGCATAGAAATACCAGGACATTTTAACACTGTTTCGGCTAAAATGCGGACTTTTCCACAAATGCAGGATTACTGACCCACTTACAATCAAGCGCTTGGTAGGATTGCAAACACCCAACAGATTGCTTTTTGGACTTTCACGGCAGTATGTATTACATAACCCCCAACTATTAAACTCAGACCCTTACAATGTAATGTAATACTCATTTTTAATGTCACAAAATGGTAAGGGACAATAACCAAGTCAATGACCACCTGATTTACATGAATACTGGCCCAATCCGGCTGGCTATGTCAGCAAAAATATGCCAGTTGAGTACAAATGTTTGCATTGAAATAAAAAACACATATAGACTCACCATTATTTTTCATCCTTTCTCTTCAGTGTACTGTACCTGTTTCAATGGTCTTTGTAACAATTTTAATAATATTTCCATTGTATTTTCTCTCCGGAATTGGTAACCTCTTTTGCACATTAATGTGCACAGTTTATACAACTGCATGCATAAAAATGTCTGACCAAATGTGTGCTCGCTTCCTCTGTTAAATGACAAAGATATTTCATGCTTGAAAAGAAGTTAAGTATATGATTTTCAGATTATCTACTATCAAATTCCCAGCATTTACATCATTTTGAGCGGGAAAAGCAAATTCCGTTTGATTAAACAAACAATAAATAATCATTTTAAAGCAGCAATCTCTTCAGTTATTCTACTGAATATTGACACCAACAATATTGATTTGGAGGATTATCGAGGACAGAATATAGAGGGACAAAATATTGAAGGGTAAGTGCATATATAGAAGAGGAGACAGTGCAGCAGGAATTATGCAGTAGAGGTGGACTAAATTATGCTGCAGTGTTGACTAAATTACGCAGCAATAAAAGGCAAATTATGTGACCTAATGTAGCATATTTTGTGATAACATTAATTCATTATTTTGAGATTTATTTAACACTGTTTAGGAAATGATTTAACCTCGTTAGTACACATTTAACACCCAAATACATCATAGCAATTGAAAGATGACCACTCAACCTTTGTCACGGGCCTTCCAGTGCACAGAAACAGGTGACACCATGTTTTTAGTAGTTTTTGATCCATTAGAGAAAGAAACATTTTTTTTTCTTACGATCAGTACCAGATGATAGATAATATGGCAAATGCAGCAAACTCATACTTACGCGAAAAATGCCAGGGCTGCAGAATCGCATAATTCCAGTGGCCCTGAGTATAGATTTCCTATATATAACGCCACAGATCCCTACTTAGATATATATGCACCACATAAGTATATATATGTGGATTTAGATATAGTAAATCTAGATGTACTTACCTGTCGATATATATTTTTTTGTTGCTATTTTGTCCTTAACATTCTTTTCCATTTATATTGTGGGTTCGATATTCAGTGCGCATACCATCTCATCATTTATGTGTTTATCTGAGAAAGTGACATATGTTTTAAAACAGAGTGAAAACTTTAAGGGGTTTTACATTTTTAATCACTTTTCATAGACTGTAAATGCATTTCTTGTATGTAACCAACTCATGGTAGGATACAGAATGTCTTTGCAACCTCCTCTAGTTTTTAGAATTTGTAGCAGCTCAGGTGAGTACCATTTTTATCTACATATTCACTTTTCTCACTAGAAGAGTGAGTTTTGAAATCTGTTTGGACCTGCTGCTTGCCTCTCTGTGGTAGCACATTCTGTGATCAAGGTTAGCACTCTAGTCCTTTACTAGAATTATTTTTATCTTCTCAGACAGGTTTTATAGAAATAAGCTGTAAAGATTTCAAATTGAGACTATGATGTTCTCACATGCTCCCAGCAATTTCTGATTACTACCACCTTATTCAGACCAATCGGTCCTCTGGCAAAATGGGTGGAGGTGTTGCTGCCATAATCCATTATGACCTGAAGTTTACTCCCCTGATTGTCATTTATATTACTTCAGTCGACAGCCTTGTAATTAAACTTGAATCCACCCTTTCTCCTTTGACTTGTGTGTTGGTTTAAAGACCTCGGTAACACACGCTCCATTTTCCTCACTCCCTGGTGGAATATATCTCCCATTTGGTGATTGACCCCACTTTGGTAATTGGGGACTTCAACTATTGGGCTAAAGAAGTGACGCGTGTTCCAGGATCCTTGGAATTAACCAAACTACTAAACTGCTTGAAATTTGAACAGCATGTGATGTCCCCTTCTCACATGAAAGGACATACTCTCGACCAACTCTGGACCACTAACCTTACTGTGACTCCTTGTGTTTGGTGTGACCATTTTCTAATTAAATTCACTCTTAGCAATTTGGCCCTATCCAGTCCCCCAGCTAGTACTGAGCTATTGGCCAAGAATTGGGCTCATATTAATACCAATACCATCTGCAACTATTTAGCTATGTCCCTGCCTACTAAACATACTAATATCGATCTAGTTGAGGAAAATATCACCCACTGCATGGTTAGTAGATGCCAGCAATATTTATGCTCCTCTTAGGAAAGTTAGGTTGGCTTGGCACCATGATGACCAGAAATCATTTTCCAACGATGTTAAACTTGCCAAACTGGCTCTTCGCCACAGCGAAGGTAATTGGAGACGGAACTACTCTCCTGATAAAAGGGAAATTTATCAGGCTCAGCTTAAACAATACAAAAATTCTATTCTACAAGCTAAAGCCACCTATTTTTCTGGAAAGATTTTGAATTCAAACTAATAAATCCAAAGATATATTTTCAATTGTGTCTGAATTATCTAATCCTGACAGAGTGAGAGAGAAAATACCACCTACTCAATCCTTCTGTGAAGCACTGAATTCCTTTTTCATTGATTACTTCAATGCTATCAAGGATGGCATCCTCTCAAGCCCCTTCCTCAGAAATTCACTGGTTACTATAAAGAACTCCCATGTTTTGACTGAATTACCTCCTATCAGCAAGGAACACTTTTCTGAGTTACTGATTAAGGTAAAATCTGGCTCTCCCTCTGGCAGCTGCCCCCCTCACATTTTAAAAGAAGTATTTTCGGTATTCCCTGACCTTGCTCTATTGATACTCAATGACTCTCTAGCTCAGGGCCTAGTTCCTAGTGCCTTTAAGAAAGCAATTGTGGTCCCACGATTAAAAAACATTGGTGCAGACCCACTCATTTTGACGAACTATTGACCCATCTCATTGCTTCCTTTTCTGGCCAAAGTGTTAGAATCACATGTTGCCAACTGTCTCTGCTCCTTCCTTGAGCAATCTCATTTTTTCAACCCCCATCAGGCAGGCTTCCGCTCATTCAACTGAGGCAGTAATTCTGACCGTGCTGGATGAAATGAGGGAAGAGGCTGACAGAAGCGCTACTCAGGCGCTTGTGCTCCTTGACTTATCCAAGAACTTCTGGTGGACCGTGTAGAGGCGCAGGCATCTAGGGAATGACGCTCAACTGGTTTGTGTCTTTTATGAAAGATCATTCCCAGTTGGTTCGGCTGTCCTGTCCTGGCTCTCCTAAGGTCAAACTGATCTACGGTGTACCTCAGGGATCGTCCCTCTCCCCCCATCTTTTTAGCTTATCTTTCCGCCCCTCGGTACATGCCTTGAGGAAAAGGAATGTGCAAATGTTTTACTATGCTGATGATACACAAATTCTTTTCACAATCAAAAACACATCAGACTCAATCTTGACCTTCCAAAATACCATGCTGTTCATCCGTGACTGGATGATTGGCAAACAACTTAAGCTAAACTCTGACAAAACGGAACTTGCTTTGATCGGAGGATCTCAAAACTGTGGAACTCCAACTTTTCACCTGTCGAAATGGGCATTTCCCCTCTAGCCTAAAACTTCAGCAAAGAGCCTAGGAGTGCTTATCAATAATAATCTTTCCATGAAGCCTCAAGTAGGGTCTGTAGTTTCCCTCTGTTTTCTTCAGCTACGATGATCGGAAAGATTGGAAGATTTCTTACCTTGGAAGAATTGTCCAGGTTGTTCTCATTAGTATTTCACACATCGACTATGCAAATTCGCTTTAGTTTGGTCTCCCCGATTACCTGATAAAGAGTTTACAGCTGGTACAAAGCCAGACAGCCAGACTGGTTTACCGACAACCAAGGAGGTGTCATATCAGCCCCCTGATGAGGAAGCTCCACTGGTTACCGGTGAAACAGCGTACTTCCTTTACGATCGGCTGTACCATCTTTAAATGCCTGCATGGCAACTTCCTCGAGTTTATTTCCTCATGCATTCATAGGTATGTTCCTCTTCATAATTTGAGGTCCATACATCTCAACCTTCTGGTCTTCCCCCTTTTAAGAAGAAAGAGGCTAGGAGGTGCCAGATTTTCTGTCCTAGCCCCTGGATTCTTGAACTCCTTTCCATCTAATATCAGATCAACGGCCTGTTACTCCAGATTTAGACAAATCCTAAAAACATGTCTGTTTACTCAAGCATATAATTAAGTTTATGAACTACGAGCTATGTCCTTTAATCAGTGCCAAGAAACCGGTTGGTGTATGTGAGCCTTATAAATATTTTTAACATAACATAACAAACATGAATACTTAGCATTTCTTGCAGAATGACTTTACAACCCTAACTCAATGCAAAATGTTCATGTTACATGTTAGAGCTTTGAAATTTTTAGTATAGATGTCTAATATTATGTAGATTCTAGATTGTTGAAAATGATTTTAGTCAAATGATTAAAAAAATATTTTATACGTTGCTACTTTGAGAATGCAGTAGTAGGCCATAATCAAAGTTGCATATTTATGTGTATTAATCACAGACAAACTTTACAGAATGCTTATATATGACATATTTGAGTGATTTTCTATAGCTTTTTAATATAAATTAGGAGTTTTAGACTAAATTAAGTATGAGTTTAAAAGATGTTTGAATTTACTTTTCTCTTTAGGCTGTGTCTTTTCCAGGGCCTGATGCAATGAACTTTGACACGTTTTCAAATGTTGCTTATTTGTTCTGATCATGCCACAAACCGGACACTTTTCCTAAATTCTACTTTGTGTGGAGTTCATGAGAACCTAATCTTTTGATCATATCCATGGACATGCAACAATGTTTAAGTTTTCTGTTGACAAACCTGTGAGGATGCAATGTACTGTTCTTTCTCATGAATCGTATGGGAAAAATCCTGCAATATCAATTTGTACCTGGTGAACAGAAGACTGGCCATATGGTGATCAGACAACAGTGGACTTATAACAATGTCATGATGACAAATATGCATCATAAAGACTATAAGATTTAGGAGGAGTGGGCTTGCTCACTCTCTCTCTCCCTCATCTGTTTTGGCTTCCTGAGGACTCTGTTGTCGATGCTTTGAGAACTGTGGCCGTTACCATCGTTCCATCACTTCATTGACTCTATTCTACCTGACGAACCTTCTAGTTTTTGCTATTGCCTTATGCTAATGAACTTATTTGCTGGACTATTTGGAGCTGTCTGGTGAGAATCAAGACCTGAACCTTTTGAGTAACGCTCCATTCCCCTTTTCCTTTACTTAAGGACTTTCCCCTAGTGGGCTTTACCTTGAATCCTGTGTCACCACATACTTTACTTTGCAAACCATCCTTTGCAATCTTAGATTTGCTTGACTAAATGTTTGAATTTTTGCTGCATGCATTAGTAAGCATGACAGAATTGCCAAAGATGTTACTTACTTGTATTAATTTTGAATCTCTAATACAATAATACATTTATTTTACAGAGCTCTTTTTATTCATTTATTTGAGATTCATTGTAACTGTGCTTGGGAGTTGGCTACCAATTAATTGTCCTTGTTGGGTAGACCGACAGTGGTTTATCCTAGAGTTTCACCCCTTACTACGACAAAGAAAGGTCCATCAGAGGACCAATGCCTATGTGGTAAAGTATAGAAAGTAGATTTGAAAGATAGCACTCCTATGGGTCCAGTGCTGGACAACCGCTTAAAGAGTGCTTCCACTGCCACAGATCTTGGTAGCAGAGCTATGGTTTTGTCTAATAATGTGAGGATTTAGTGTACCCCAAAGTTATATTTCCCCTGTCCAGTCCAAAAGTAAGAAGTCCCACGTTTGGCAGAAGGAGTGATAGAATAGCTGACAGATATTGACGACTTGTAGCAGCAAAGGAGTGTGAGCAGTAATCGGGTTGCGTGTTGCGATTGCTTTTGCTTAGATTCTGTTATTATTTTGATATGGCTGTGTGTTGTTGAGCGAAGTGACAAAGTAGTTAAAGTCCACAAAGTGGTTAAAGTCCCTGTAATGGTTGAAGTCCATGTATCATTGTGGCACTTAATGCAAAGAAGCTGAAGTTGTTAACAGGTCCATTCGTGGCCTAAGATCCCGAGATATACATCTATGTGGTGGTCGTAGTGTAGAAGACACTAAGAGACTTATTACGAGTAGGGCAGTCCTGGGACTGCCGTTCTCATGGAAACGGTCTGACCACCACCACCCATCTGCCCTAGTAAGATTGTGGCAGTGGGACCGCCACAAGACCACGCCTCTGCCAGGATCAAGGATCCCACTGCGGCAGCGGTCTGACAATGGCCTGAATATGCTGGCAGTGCTGATGCCGGCACCACTGAGCATATTCAGACCTGCATATCCACCACCCTTTTCATGGCAGGGACCTTGTCATGAAAAGGATGGCAGACATGTAGGTAAGGGGGCCCTAACAGGGCCCTGGTTGTTTCTTGGCCTAGGGGTGCATACGGGGGGCACATGTTGTGCCCCCCTGGAAATGCACCCTTGTTCCAGAACGGTGTGGCATACACAAAATGGTGCATGCCACACCGTACAGGAACGAGCTGCAGGAACTCTCACAGCGGTGGTATACTGGTTAAGCTCTCCTACGAGCTAACACAACCGTCGCCATGAGACACCGCAGCACTGCCCACCCACCATGGATTACACTCATAACCTGGCGGGCAGGCTCACCACGGCCTTGGCAGTCTTCCTGGGACTGCCATGGTGGTGGTCCCATTGGAAGACTGCCAATGTTTAATAAGGCCCTAAGTAAGTTGTCTGCTGTATTGTGGTGTTGGTTGTGAGCCGTCATAGACAACATCTATGTATAGGAACTTGATAGTGTGTTAGTGGTATACGATTGGTATAGTTGATCTCAGGTTTGACCTCAGGTGCACACGGAATAACTGTATCAATTAAGGGTGAAATCCCGCTGGTCGAGACTTCATTTTAAGTGAATAGTAAAATAGGTATAGAAATAACATATTTTGTATTACCTTTGAGTGAGAGACATTCTTCATTAGTGGAGCAGAGAGTTCTATGTTGAAACGCTTGCATATTGTTTGTGGTTTTGCTTATAAAAGGCACCAAAGAAAATTGTAAAGGAGGGTGAGCTGCTGCAAGGAGTGAGATTGACATCACAGTGTGTCGCGCTGTGATTGGTTGGTTGGTGTACAGCCACGCTGAAATTGGTGGACAACGTCTTAGAGAGTCACGCTGTTATTGGTTGAGACTGCTGAACAAAGAGAATTGTGGTAGAATTTAATTTCCTTGATTTTACGGAAAACATTTCTGAATACAAAATTGAGCAATAATGACATTTTTCAAGCTTTACTAAAGTTAATCAAGGGAGGTGACAAAATACATGCTAGGGTAGGAGTATAAGCACCACCTTAGCGAACGCCAGGGCACATTGTATTGAGGGACAAGTGATTACATCCATGTCTGTGGCTTGAACTTTGGCATGAACTTACAAAAGAAGAGGCACTACAGTTTCCTCATTATGGGATATTTAACTTGAGAATTATTGAGAATCTGAGGAGGAGAGTGTATGAATTGAAACCACTACCAAGAGCTGCCCAATTTGAGTCATTAAATACTTGGGAACACATTGCATATCAAAAGAGAAAGAGAAATATCAGGGAAGATATAGAAGTACCTTAGATCATTATGCAGAAGCTCGATGGGATGTGCAACAGAAAGCATGGAGAGCAGATATTGTACAGGGAACTAAATTATAGTCAATGTTACCTTTGAAGGAGAGGTGAAAGGAAAACAGAAAGAGAAAAGAAAGCATGTTGAACAGAAAAGAGTAATGCAGACACAGAAGGAGAAAATAATGACATGGATGATGAACTTTTGAATGATTTGGTAATTAGTCATCCGTCGCCATATAATGAATCCGAGAATGCGGATGTGTCAAGTAGTACTACAGCTGAAATTCCAAATGCCCCTGTAATACCTGATGTACCAAAATAAGCTACATGGATTTCTCCTATGAGGGGGGAAACAGGAATAACAGATCCATTGAACCCATTTGAAAAAATAGCTCCAGATGCTTTGACTGTTCCCGTTACCATTGGACCTGTTGTACCTCTTTTTAATCCTAGGTCACAGGTTAATACAACACATACTCTGACTATACCTGCAGGAGTAAATACTGTACATGGTAATGCACTAGATTTGGCAACAAGATCTTTGCTCCAGACGTCAATGGTTCCGACTCGTAGTAATACTACTGTTACTGAGTACAGGTTCTATTCAAAACCAGACACAAATTGATCCGAGGTGTAGAATGGTACCACCTTTTTGTATCCCTAGAACAAGTGATCCTCCTGAACTTAGTTACCATGCTTCTGAAAATACTAGGCCAATGGGAATTACAGTTCCAGATGCATTCGAATTAAATATGCAACCTGGAACACGTAGAGATTTGACTATTGGAGATTTACATTCTAATAATTCGAGAGAAATATCAGGAGTTACTCCTCAAGAATTAGATGATTGGCTTAAAGGATTTAGTACCCCAATTAATAATCAGAGTTCTGAAAATGTTTCAGTTCCAGAACAAGGAAAAACATTAGATGTGATCAAGCTGAAAGTAGAGCTAGAAGAAATTATTGTAGGAAATCTTAGCACATCATGGTTAGACACTACTAGGAAGAGGAACTATTGTTTCTTTGTAAAGATATTACCCGAAGAGCCAAACTGACACATGAAAAGCTATTGAATTGGCTCAGAAATGCGAAATTGATGTTCAGAAGTCAAAAGTGTTGCAAAAGTCGGACAGATTAGACTTTAGTGACAAAGATCATGCAAACATAAGGCCAGCTGGAATGAAATAACAGATTATAACATTGATCAAGAAATGGGGTGAAATAGAGAAATGGGAAGGTTGATGGTTGAAAAAGAAAGAAACACAGAGAGTTAGATTGCAGACACCTCCTGCTGTAATCGATGGAGGGGCTGGAGAGATACAGATGCTTTTATTGAGAGAAGTACCTGGTGGAGGATATGTGCATGTGCCTTGGACTAAAGCTGATATTTTGTCATTTACAAATGAAATCCCGAAATTGAGAGATAATCTCATGGAATGCTACAGACAGGTTAAAAGGTTTGTGAAAATTTCAAAGATTTTGTGGATTAATTTAAACAACTTGTTCGACATTACGGTTCCCGCAGATTTCTAGGCAGAGTGTAAAATTTCTGTGGATTGGCCTGAAGCAGAACCAGAGAGGGATCCTACAACTGGTTCTTCATCTCCTGTGGTTTTGAAGAAACACCAACAAGTGATTACTTTCCTGAAAACTAAAATTTCCCCAAAAGAAATTGACTGACAGAAAATAGATAGAGCATCACAAGAGATTAAAGATTCAGTTCATGCTAATTATGAGAGATTTGATACAGGTTTTCCGACAGTACATTGAAACCGAAAATGTGGCAGAAAAAGATTTGGGACAAATTGTTTACAGGTTTGTGATTGGTCTAAGACCTAAGATTTCATCAATGATTCAGATGCATTTATTGTGTTGGTAAAGCAAGCTGATAGATGACATTTTACGTTATGCTAAATTTTGTGAGGATGAATTAGATTTCAAGCATAAGAAGCTGAAGAAAATGTTTATGAAGGCCCAGATGAATGCAAAAAGAACAACTGATGGACAGAATGCAGAACAATGTCATACATTCACCCCAGTACAGAGATCTGGGCCTAAATCCATTGTTTTTTTGCTCACCATGCCATTCCAATTTGGACCCAGCCATATGCAAATCAGTCTTGACCCTGCGCCCAATGAGAACAGCCCAGCCCGAACTGCCAGGTCTGGTCCTCCCTGGACTGTAAACAAGCATCATAGGACCGGTTTCGGGGTTTCACCACTCATCAGCCAGGATAGCTTGACTCCAGTGGCATGGAGAGCACGGGACCCACGTCTGGGCATACCGTCCCACTCAGGGTGACGAATGCAAAAAGGACAACTGATGGACAGAATGCAGAACAATGTCATACATTCACCCCAGTATAGAGATCTGGGCCTAAATCCATCATTTTTTTGCTCACCATGCCATTCCAGTTTGGACCCAGCCATATACAAATAAGTCTTGACCCTGCGCACAATGGGAACAGTCCAGCCCGAACTACCAGGCCAGGTGCTCCCTGGACTGGAAACAAGCATCCTAGGACCGGTTTCGGGGTTTCACCCCCTCATCAGCCAGGATAGCTTGACTCCACTGGCATGGAGAGCACAGGACCCACGTCTGGGCATACCCGTCCCACTCAGGGTGACAAATGCATTAAGAACAATTGATAGACAGAATGCAGAACAATGTCATACATTCACCCCAGTACAGAGATATGGGCCTAAATCCATCGTTTTTTTGCTCACCATGCCATCCCAGTTTGGACTCAGCCATATGCAAATCAGTCTTGACCCTGCGCCCAATGGGAGCAGTCCAGCCTGAACTGCCCAGACGTGGGTCCCTTGCTCACTTTACCACTGGATTTAAGCTAGCCAGGCTGATGAGGGCTGTTAGCCCGAAACCGGTCCCAGGATGCTTGTTTCCGGTCCAGGGAAGACATGGCTTGGCAGTTCGGGCTGGACTGTTCCTATGAGGCACAGGGTCAAGACTGATTTGCATACAGCTGTGTCTGAACTGGGGTGGCGAAGTGAGCTAAAGAACGATGATGGATTCAACCCAGATCTGTGACTGGGGGTGAGAGTCTGAAAAGTTTCAGCGCTCAGTTCCATCATCTCCTTGTGCTTGCCTTGTTCGCCCTAAGTTGGCAGGGTATACCCAGACGTGGGTCCCTTGCTCACTTTGCCACTGGATTTAAGATAGCCAGGCTGATGAGGTCTGTTACCCCGAAACCGGTCCCAGGATGCTTGTTTCCGGTCCAGGGAAGACATGGCTTCGCAGTTCGGGCTGGACTGTTCCCATGAGGGACAGGGTCAAGACTGATGTGCATATAGCTGTGTCTGAACTGGGGTGGCGAAGTGAGCTAAAGAACGATGATGGATTCAACCCAGATCTGTGACTGGGGGTGAGTGTCTGAAAAGTTTCAGCGCTCCGTCCATCATCTTCTTGTGTTTGCTTTGTTGGCCCAGATGCAAGCAGGACAGAAAGGACCTAATTCTTTTGACAATGCAATTCCAGCACAAGGAGGATTTAAATTGACTCTGATAATGCAGGGTGTTAATGGTTTTCAAAAACAGAATTTCCAGCCACAAGGTAGAGTTTTGGGTGTGCAAATAGATTCTAGAAAAGGTGTTGATATGTCAGCTTTGAAGAAAACAAATCCATATCACGTGCTGAAAATTAGAGCATTTGAAACGCGAGTGTAAGTTTAATGTGAATAATCCTGGGAATCAAATACAGAATAAAGGGTATGCACAGTTTCAGGGAAATTACACGGGTCAGACTAAACATATGAAAAGACAGAGAATTCAAAATTCGAATACATCCCTGACAATACAAATACCTCAAGCCCAGATCCAAAGGTACAATATGAATCAAAATCAGGATCAGCAGATGAATAGAAATTCTTTTCAAATTCAAGATGTATCACAACAGTATTTGATTCAGACAGATGATTTCGATCAGGACCTGACAGCCTGACGGTGCCTGAGGGGGGGAGGTGGACTACATCCTTTGTGCAGCATTAGAGGTAGACCAGAGTGGTCCATTTGTGGACAGAAAGGTAACTGAGAATCCGGCCTTATTCCTTGTTGATACTGGTGCTTCCCGCTCTACTGTAAGAACAGCAGAGGTTCCCAACCTACCCCTCTCGGAGAAAGTATCCAAGTTGTAGGAGTTACAAATAAAAGGTTATCTGCCCCAGTTTCAGAACTACGTCCTGTAAAAATAGGGTCTTTTGAAGCTCAATACTGATTTGTGGTGTGTGATTCAAGGCCAGTGAATCTACTCGGACGTGATTTACTCTGTAAATTGAGTATTTCATCTATTGCACTCTGAGAGGTATTGAATTTCATACTAATGGTGAGGATATTGATTTTAAATTTGCTAGACAAAAATCTGAGATGAGAATGTATCCTCTATTGAGCTTAAATGACTTGCCCATTGAATTGAAAGAGGCTGTCTTACCTAAAGTCTGAGACTTTACAGATAAAGATATCAGACACATCAAAGGTGTTGAACCAGTCAGAATCACTGTCAAATTGAATGCAGAATATCCAAGAATCCCACAATACAATTTGACTCCAGATACTATTGCCGGAATTACTCCTGTGATCGACTCAATGATTGAGCAAGGGATTCTGAAAAAGATAATGGGAAGTCCAAGTTACTCTCCCATTATGGGCTTGCAGAAGCTGAATGGCAAGTATCGCATTGTACAGGATCTGCACATGGTGAATGCCATTGTAGACCCATGTTGTCATGTGGTACCGAATCCAGCTGTGATCTTATTTCTGATTCTACGCGAGGCAGAATGGTTTTCAGTCCTTGACTTGTGCCAGGCCTTTTTTTCAATTCCATAGCATGAGGATCATCAGTTTATATGGACATAAGGTATCCCCGACTAAGTTACAGTTTTGCCAAACTGAAGTCCTGTACTTAGGATACCACATTGAAAAAGGAGCAGAGAAAGCGTCACAGGAAAGAATCTCTGTGACTCTTAATAGGAGTTCACCAACCACTCATAAAGAGGTCTGCATGTTCTTAGGAATGGTGGATTCCAACCTTTTCTTTGATAGCAAAACCTCTACAGAGGTTGACACACAAAGACATGTCTGATCCAGTACCCTGGGAAGACAGTTGTATGACTGCCTTCACCGAGCTGCGAGAATGCTTTTGTAGGGCGCCAGCTCTGGGATGCCCAACTACAACAAATGCTTTGCGTTCTTTTGTAGTGAAAGGGAAGGTTGCGCTCTTTCAGTACTGACACAAATGCATGGAAGTATTCGCAGACCAGTGGCATATTTTTCAGCCACTCTTAATCCTGCTGCTGCTGCATTGCCTTGATGGCTGAAAGCTGTTGCATCTACATATCTGAATCATGAGCAGTCTGAAAGCATTGTTATGGGACATCATTGACTCTGTTTGTGCCTCACTCAGTGGAAATACAGTTGACCCGTACTAGGACACAATATCTTACCAATAGTCGCTTGACCAAGTATGAACACATTCTTTTGGGTGCAGAGAATGTAACTCTTAAGAGATGCACCATTCTAAACCCCTTGACCCTATTGCCATTGCCTGAAAATTAAACTGTGATTGATGAAGCTGAATATGATTGTTAGGCTGTAACTGCGTTGTGCAGAAAGCCTCGTCCTGACATAAGTGATGAACCATTGCCTGAATCTTGCATTCTGCAGCACACATAGAAAGAGTAAAACACCATTAATGATTGTTTTTGTGCATGAAGGGCCCCATTAATGCACAAAAACAATCATTAAATAATGGGAACTTGCTACTTCTATGTGTGCAGAATGCAGCACACATAGATGTAGCAAATAGCCATTATTGATTGTTTATGTGCAGGAAGGGACATCTTCCTGCACATAAACAATCATCCCTGCAATGCAGGCACCCTTGTACTATGGTGCAAGGGTGTGTGTGTTGGTGCTAGGCATCTATTTTTATTGCCAGCGCTAGGGAAAGCACAGGAGTGCACCGTATTCTTGCAAATATGGCACATCCCTGTGTTTTAGGAATGGCGCAGGGCTGCAAAATTTGCCGCAGCGCTGCTCCATTTCCTTGTACATATGCAACTAAATTTGTAGGTATTAGGGCATGTGAATATAAGTTTGACATTTAAGAGAACTGGGAAAATATTTAGAAGGAGTAGATCCTATCTTTCCTGGAGTATATTTTATTTGTAGAAAGAATGCTTTTTATAATTTGCCGAAGGGATGGTATGGAAGTTGCAGTATGGGATATGTCTTTCCAAAAATGTATTATGTAAAACTAATCGAATAATTAAAAGAAGACAATGGAAGAATGAAGAGAAGTGTGAGTACAAGTGAAATAGTAGGTGATATTTTTGGAGCTCTAATACCATCCATAGGAGTAGTCTTAAACTCATATAAAATTAGAAAGCTTTCTCCCATAGTTGCTAATACATTTGGAGGATTTTCTGCTATAGATACTGAAATGACCTTGATTAGCTCGATGGTGATGCCAAATTGAAACCAACAGAAAAAATAAGAGCTGCACCACTCTAAAACACACGTGTCCATATGGGTAATCACAGTTCAATAAAGCATGGGATGAAAGATTTATTTCTCTCTTCTTTATTTTTCTTTTCAAGACAACAGCCAATGCGTTTCGACCTATGACGTAGGACTTCTGCAGGGCTGTAAGTTAAAAACATATAAAAAAGGGACATTTACAATACATCAGATTGTTTTTAGAAGTTAAAGGGTTAGTCCTTTTTGTTATTATCTCAGCTCGTATTCTTGTCTTAAAATCATTTGCTTAGTTCTCTTTCCCTCTTTCCTATCTGCTTCTCTTGTATCTTTTCTGTTGAGAACATATCAATGAACTCAGAATGGATTTGACACATCCTTTTTCAGTGATTTAGGATTGTGTGTCCTTTCTTCCTTTTTATGGTTTTGTATGTATAGGACTTTGGGTATGGTCCTGTATTAGTCTATCTTTGATATGTGACATGTCTATGTACACTGTCTTTATATGCAAGTAAATTTGGTTGTTTAATGTTGTTCAAACATATGCGTGTATATACATGTACATATGATTGTTGTATGTTTTATGTATTGTAAATGTCCCTTTTTTATATGTTTTTAACTTACAGCCCTGAAGAAGTCCTACGTCATAGGACGAAACGCGTTGGCTGTTGTCTTGAAAAGAAAAAATAAAGAAGAGAGAAATAAATCTCTCATCCTATGCTTTATTGAACTGTGATTACCCATATGGACACGTGTGTTTTAGAGTGGTGCAGCTCTGATTTTGTGTTGGTTTAAATTCCCCTTTGGTTGGGGGTGCTCTTGGACAGGGAGCACATTTGGAAGTCTGCACACGATATACTTCTAGCATTAAGATTTCCTTGGTGATTTATAGTGATTGGTGCCGCAAGTGTTTGTGTTTTGTCCACTGTCCTTGTTATTGTGTATTTGGTGATGCCAAATTGACTTGCCCATGACATTCTTTTTGCAAAAGTGGGCGGAGTCTGTCTGTTGTTAAAAGTTCAACAATGTTGTGCTTACATACCGGACAAGAGAAGAGACTTAGAAAGAGGTGAAAAATGATGGTGTTTGGGAAGTTATAGGGAAAGGATTAACAACTGTTAGTAACTGGTCAGGTAATTTAGGTAATGGACTAGTGATTTCAGTTTTAAGACCATTAGCAGCGATCCTATTTTTCATAATGCTGATAATATTAGCTAATAAATTCTGTAAATTTAAGGGGACTAACAAATGAGGAGTATAGAGAACGAGATCTGATCTTGAACTAGAAGATGAATAATGTAAATATTATGATGAAATGAAAATTCTAGAAGAGTCCATAAGAAAAAGGATTAAGACAAGGAACTTTCATCGGTGACGATCTGATGTGAGGAATTTGGTGATGGCTTGATTCGCCATTATAGGGGGGCTTGTTAGAGCAAATTTACTGTCTATAATGATTAAGACAAATCCACCGAAAACGGAAACCAAGTTTAAATGTGCACCTTGCAAATGCATAGAAAAACAATACTGAAAATGAGTTAAGTTGAACCATTCAGCACTGTAAAAGTGTGCTTGGTTAGTTCGAGAATGGTGAAATCAATAAACATAGTGATTTTGAGAGGATTTTTATAACTAATTACTTATATTTCTAACAAAGATGTCGTAGAGATGTAACGTGAATTCTTAGCATTTCTTGCAGAGCGACTTGACAACACTAAATCGGTGCAAAACATTTATGTTACATGTTAGAGCCTTGACATTTTTAGTATAGATGTGTAATAGTATGTAGATTCTAGATTTATTAAAACAATTTTAGTCAAATGATTGAAAAAAATATTTACACATTGCTATTTTGAGAATGTAGTAGTAGGCCATACTCATAGTTGCATATTTATGTGTATAAATCGCTGACAAACATTACAGAATGCTTATGTATGATATAGTTGAGTGATTTTTGTGATTAACTTTGATGAACTTTGACACATTTTCAAATGTTGCTTATTTGTTCTGATCATGTCACATTCCTTAAAGAACAAACCAGACACTTTTCCTTAATTCTCCTTTGTGTGGATTTCATGAGAACCTAACCTTTTGACCATATCTATGGACAAGCAACAATGTTTTCTGTTGACAAACCTGCGAGGATGAAATGCACTGTTCTTTCTCATGAATCGTATGGGGAAATATCCTGGATCCTCAATTTGTACCCGGTTAATGGAAGACTGGTCATATGGTGATCAGACCTCAGTGGACTGACAACGTCATGATGACAAATATGCACTATAAAGACTATTGGATTTAGGAGGAGTGGGCTCACTCGCTCTCTCTTTCCCTCATCTGATTTGGCTTCCTGAGGACTCTGGGGCATATTATCAAGAACGGCGTTAAAATTATCGCCGGTTTAGCGGCAGAAAACTGCCACTAAAGCGGCGATAATGGGCTTGATAATATGCCCTGGAGAATTCCAATAGAAGCCCATGTTGACACCAGAACATGGGCTTCTATTGGAATTCTCAAGGGCATATTATTAAGCCCATTATCGCCGCTTTAGCGGCAGTTTTCTGCCGCTAAAGCAGCGATAATTTTAACGCCGTTTCTTGATAATATGCCCCCAAGTTGGTGATGCATTGAGAACTGTGGCCATTACCATCGTTCCATCACTTCTGTGACTCTATTCTGATTGCTGAACTATCTTGTTTTTGATATTGACTTATGCTAATGAACTTATCTGCTGGACTATTTGGAAATGTCTGGTGAGAATTCAGACCTAAACCTTTTGATTAATACTCTATTCCCCTTTGCCTATACTTATGGACTTTCCCATAGTGGACTTTAACTTGAATCCTGTGTCCCTATTGAGAGAATTTTATTGAACCATCCTTTGCCTTGGAAAACATCCTTGCAATTGTTTATTTGCTTGACTAAATGTTTGGATGTTTGCTGCATGCATTAGTAAGTATGACAGAATTGGCAAGAAGTTACTTACTTTTATTAATTTTGACTCTAATTCAATAATTCATTTATTTTAAAGAGCTGTTTTGAGTCATTTATTTGATATTTAATGTACTTTCTTTGAAACTGTACTTGGGAGTTAGCTACCAATTAATGGTCCTCATTGGGTAGCCCAGCAGTGGATTATCCTAGATTTTTACCCCTTAATACGATGAAGAAAGATCCACCAGAGGACCAGTGCCTCTGTGGTAAAGTATAGGATGTAGACTTGAAAGATAGCATTCCTACGGGCCCAGTGCTAGACGACCGCTTAAAAAGTGGTTCCGCTGCCGCATTATCGACCTGTTAGAAGCCATTCATAATCCAATCTCTTGTTACTATTCAGTTGTCTGATTTGATAGTAGGTTTACTATCCAAACCCCATAACAACTATCATTGCATACACGGTTAGCAAAAACACGTGTATGCAACAATCAAGCTACACCAGTAAGTGAAAGGTAAAGAGGTTTAAAAATAGAAAAATCAAGGGTGTAAATATTCTAATTCTCCTTGATTGAAAAAGCTGTAGGCAACCTGCTTGAGTATACCGACTATTAATTTCTCCTGAGAGTTTGTTTAAAGACATTATCTGAAACATGCTACATATGATGAAGACTGGAATGAAATGTATAAAGAGAATATCTGAAATCATATTGGTTAAGTTCAGTTTAGTTTATGTCCTATGAGACTATACAAGTGGAAAGGAAGAGTCAATTGGCATCTCTATTACCTCAAAGCTGCTGTACTGATCAAGGTGTGCTGAGGATCTGGACATCTGAAGTTAGGCAAATGTAAAGCATTGCAGGATGTTGTCTGTCACCCACTATGTAGTGTTCATACCATTGCCTTTTTCAACTGCTACCTTACATGCAGGGAAATGAAAGATCGACATCAGGGGACATATTTGCCCCGTTTTGCATTATGGCCACCAGTTTAGAAAGCATCATAATCAGAATGGGTTTGTGCATTGTATTAACATAACAAGTACCGTCTCCTGTGCACATGCTACCAGTCAGTTAGAGCTTGTGCAAAATAGTGTGTAGCAGACAGACACAAGAGTGAATAGAAAAACCTTGAAATACTGAGGGCGTATGCAACACAGTGTGCTGTCCCAGAGTGTCTCTGTCAAATGCAGGGTTCCAAGATGGCCAAACGCGGATACTGTTGATGCGTCCCCTGCCACACTTATTCATCTGCCCTTTTGCAAAGGGCTAGGAGCACTCCCATGATACAGGCTCTGATGGCAATTTTCCACTAGGGGTCTTCGGAATGCCCCTGGGGCTATCCATGTCTGTTTCCAAGGGGGACTTTGGATACATGCAAAATGTCACTCTCAAGGTGACAAGTCAAGAGAAGGTCCCCTGGAAGCCTGCTTGTATGTGCACACAAATAGGCAAGACAGATTTTATTGAGTGTGCTACATCCCCATGTTGAGGCATGAATGCCTTAAAGCTATGAATAAAAGGATCTTTTGGTCCCTTCTGTGAGATACTTCTGTTCCTCAACACAGTTTTAATAATCTGCCCTCAGAACATACTTAGGAGAGGGAGAAGGTGTGGCGTAACGGCTAGAGCTCCTGACTTTGGAGCTAGGGATGCAGGTTCGAGTCTCGGCATCGGCTCATCACCCTGTGATTGTGGGCAAATAATTTATTCTCCCCGTGCCTAGGAACAGCGTCTAGAGACCCTCACAGGTGATTAGCTGTGCTATATAAATCTGAGTATTACTTACATACTTTAGATAAACTATGTAAAGGCAGAAATGTAAGCAAAAACTGAAATGAATGGAATGGAATGGGCATTTATAGAGCGCAGACTGTCGCTCCCAAAGGAGCCTCCTGGCGCTATTCAGATAACAAGCGAACTAGCAAGGCGATAGAACCTAGATGAGGGCAAGACTACATACGTCACTTAATCCATAAATCCAGGTTTTTAGTGCTTTCCTGAACAGTTTTTCTGAATAAATCATTCTCAGTTTGTTAGGCATAAAATTCCAGGCTTTTACTCCAAGTACTGTAGCAGTTTTCCCTCCCCTGGTTTTTAATCTAAAACCAGGTAACTTGAGGAGGTTAGCAGATGTGGATCTGAGTGTCCTTCCCGGAATATAAGGTGTGAATCTCCTAGAGAGATATTCTGGTCCGATTTGACGGATAGCTCTGAAAATGATGACCAAGAGTTTAAATAGAATCCTCTTATGCAGCGGAAGCCAATGAAGAGTTTTCAGTGCTTCTGATGCTGATGACCTGCGTGGAAGTTTCAAAACAAGTCTGGCCGCTGCATGTTGCACTACCTGTAGTCTCTTCAAGATGGATTTATTGACCCCTACTAACAGGCTGTTACAATAGTCAAGTCTTGAGAGTAATAACGCCACGGCCACCGTTTTCCTTGCAGCCAGTGGAATCAACTCAAAGAATTTTTTCATGGTTTTAATCATTCCAAAGCAGGAACCCACCACCTTAAGGGTGTGATGTTTAAAGGAGAGAGAAGAGTCAAACCAGACCCCTACATTCTTGGCCACCTCCACTGTGGCAGGAGGAGCTGCTGCCTCTTCCGGCCACCAATCCTTCGGATGAAAGGGATTGTCTTTCCCGATCAACAGGATTTCTGTCTTGTCCGTATTACAATGGAGATGGTTGTTTTTCATCCAAATGATGACCGCTGTAAGACAAGATTTAAAATTTTCTTCAGCCTCTGTAGAGTTTTTCTCAAGGGACAAAATCAGCTGCGTATCATCCGCATAGGATGTTGTCTCTATCCCGTAAGTCGAAATGAGGAAGATAAGTGGGGCCATGTATACGTTAAACAAGAGTGGACTAAGTGAGGCCCCCTGGGGGACTCCTGTTTTGATGGTCCGTTCTGAGGAAAGAAAGGTGCCCAGGGAAACTACTTGCTTCCGATTGGATAGGAAGGATGTGATCCAGGCCAGAGCTGTGTTGGAAATGCCGCAGGATTTTAATCTGGCCAAGAGGATGTCATGAGATATAGTATCAAAGGCAGCGGACAGATCTAAAAGGATCAACACTGCCTTTCTGCCATTGTTGGTAATGAATTTCAAAGTATCAGATATCTCCAGTAGGGCTGATTCTGTGGAGTATTTCGGGCGGAAGCCCGATTGTCTAGGATGGAGGATCTGGGCTGACTCCACAAAATTAGAAAGTTCCTTGAAGACCATTTTTTCAGTAATTTTACCCAAAATTGGTAGTAAGGATATGGGCCTATAGTTGGAGAGATTGGCAGAATCGATATGTTGTTTTTTCTTTAGGGGCTTCACTATTGCGAATTTCCACGCATCAGGCACTATGCCAGAAGACAGCGAGGAGTTCACAATCCTATTAATCACGGGATTCACTATATCCAAAATGTGATGCAATATTATTGGAGGACAAGCATCACGTGGGGAACCTGATTTACATGCTAAGATAGCTTCATATGTCTGGGATAGGGTGACTGCTTGAAAGGTGTGAAATAGGGGTCTATCCTGTATGTGATCTAGACCCAACTCATTCCCCACTTCTTCTGTTCTTAATATTTCAAAATCTTTTTGGATATTGATGATTTTTTCCTCAAAGAATGTTGCGATGTCATTACAAAGAGATTGAGAGGGAGGGACCTCTGAGTGTAGGGCTTTAGGATCCATAAAAGAATTCACAATAGCGAATATTTCTTTTTGGTTTTGCATTGCCAGAGCTATTTTATTCCCAAAATATTTTTTTTTTGCGAGTTTAATGGCTGTATGGTATTGCTTCCTAAATGATTTAAATGTCTGAAGATGTGCTACCTCATAGCCCCTTCTCCATCTACGTTCTAGTTGTTTACTGTGTAGGTGGAGCTCCGCTAACTCTTTAGTAAACCAAGGATCATTCCGTGATTTTAATTTGCCCTTCTAGTAGAATGTTTTAGAGGCATTAAGTCATCACATACGGCCCCCATCCAGGTATTAAACCGATGGGAGTCTTCCACTGGCTCTCCAGTCAGTATCGGAATTTTCTCTTGGGCAATTTTGGGCATAATAGGATTAGTGGCTAATAAATGCCATTTCCGTTTTGGTACCCCTATAGGGCTATTCTTAGTTGATTGTGGCCCTTTAAATATTGGGATAACCAGGGGATGAAGAAGTGGTCTGACCACGCCTGAGGGATAGATGCCTCTACATGAATAGAGGGAAAATTAGAACAAACACCATCTAATGTGTGTCCTGCCTTATGTGTCGGGCCTTGAACTAATTGATTCAGGCCAAGGGGAGTAATAATATCCAAGAATGTAGTAACCCCAGAGTTATCACCACATTCAAGGTGAAGGTTTAGGTCCCCGAGTAGTGTAAAATTGGCATATCTAAGCAGAGCTTGGCCAAGGGTTTCCCCTAGTGAGTCTAAAAATGTGCCACTGTTACCAGGGGACGATAAATTAGGGCTCCCGCGAATGAGGTTGAACCATTTACGGCACAGCAAAAGCCAAGACTTTCAGCTCCCTTAAGTTCATGTAGAATAAAATTCTCCCATACTTGAGTATCTCTATGAATGACAGCCACCCCTCCACCCCTACCATCCGCTCTGTCTTTCCTACAGATGGTATAATTAGGGGGTAGGGCAACTGTAATATCAGGGTTACAATCTTCCTTAAGCCATGTTTCGGTAATACATAGGAAGTCTAAGTTGTTGTCAATGATTAGTTCCCTGATGTCCAATGCGTGTTTAACTAGGGAGCGTGCGTTAATTAAGCCCCCCCTCATTATCAATTCATGACTGGCATTTTTGTTTTCTGGCCTTCCCTGATTAAATTTCATTGGTGGTAGCTGCTCTCTACATTCTCTACAGCTAATAGGATCTCTAATTTTGTCCACATCCAAATGATGTCGACACTGATTTTTAATATTTAATTGTTTTAAATGGGTGGAAGAAAGTACCTTATCTGGTTGTAATCCGGCAGCGTGGCTGGCGCTAGACGGGTTCCGGACGCGGACGGGCGCAGACGGGCTTGCCTTTGGCGCGCCCTTAGCGCGCCTTCGGCGCGCCCGCTGCGCGCGTCCGCTGCGCGTCGGCTCCATTAGCTATGTTTGTAACTGCAATGCCGGTAAGCTTGTGTGGAGACTAGACCGTCCCCTACACAAGATAGCGTCTATTGAGTGTCCCACCGGAAGTGAGGGCAAATCTGGCGTCACTGTTCCTTCCACACAATCAGCAAAGGCTGTGGTGGACCGAGGAACCAACGCAAAGAAACAAAAAGCACACAGGTAAAAAAAATAACATTCAATTGCAACTTTGTAAATGACACTGTGCTATTAAACTAATTTTTTCATGAACTTTGCTATAGTTATTGTTAGAAATGGGATTTCTGGTTGGCTAAGGCTTGAGCCAAAGCCAGGCAGAAACCACCACTCTAGTTAGGGCAAGGGAGTTACACACCCAAGATAACCCCTGCTCACCCCCTTGGTAGCTTGGCACGAGCAGTCAGGCCTATCCCGGAGGCAATGTGTAAAGCGTTTGCGCAACACACACACACAGCAGCAACACACTAGGAACACCACAAAAGGAACTCCACACAAGGTTATATAAAAAAATAGCCTTTGTATTATCATAAACACATTAGAAACGTAATCACACATTTACACTGTGCGGGTCACAGCCCCTATATTTATATTAGCAAATCCCATTGTGTCACAGCACAGGGTCTGGGGATACCAGTCAGAACTGGTTTAGGGGGGATTTGGAGCACTTTGTTTTGCCCAGCTCCTCTCCCCTTTGTCCGGTGGGGGCTCAGTGATCAGACACACCACAGGGGGCGGAGCCAGCATTGTACAGCCTGGGCACAGTCCTATTCAGAGTCAGCGGATTTCTGCTCCCACTACTCTCAGCCCAGGTGTCCCATTCAGCCTAGCACTGACTCACCCTGCCCCTCCTGGAGCCACACACACCCCTGTGACTCACAAGCCAGACATGCAATTCACATCAGGCAGGCAGACACATAGCACACAGAAATGCCAACTTCTAAAAGTGGCATTTCTAAATAACCACAATAAATCTGCGCACACCATTGCGCAGCATTTATTCACACAATTTCATACATACCAGACTTGACCATACTGCTCCTCTCATAACAGGAATTACCACTGACACACACTGATCAGGGAATCCCCCATGCATTCCTATGGGAGGGTGGGCCAAGCTCACCAATGTAACACAGAGAGCGCACGCACTTTCCACTGGACCACAGTGCGAAAGTGCCCAGAGGCCTAAAATCACCAACACCAGGTTCCAGACAAGGCAAAAAGTTTAGGGGTGAATCTGCCAAAAAGGGCCAAGTCCAACAGTTATTATATGTAGGAATTCCGAGTTTGGTGTCAAAAGAATTGTAATTTAATGGTAAAGTCGGATTTTAAGTCACAAGTCCAGAAAAGGACACTTTTTGAATGTTGGCATTTTCTTGCCCTAACCATTTGGTGCCTGCAGTCTGTATCCTGGATCACATGAATAAGTGTAGCTGGCAGTTTGTCTTTGTGTATTGCTCCCAGACAGTGAGATAAAACGTGAATAGGTGTTGGCAGGATGGACCGTCTCTGACTTGATGAGGGGAAGGAGCTGTCACATACCACACTTGCACATCACAATGGCTCTGACACTAATCTTCTGTGACCCCAGATAAGCTGGTGCTTGAGCAGGAAGGCAGGAAATTTCAAGCACCTCTGAGGGTGGAGACCTTCAGAACCTTCTCCAACTTCAAAGTGGACACCAGGTATAAATATTGGACCCTCAGATCCAAGTCTTCAGTATACCGCTAAACCTGTGGAAGACTCAGAGGGAGTGCTGTGCTGCTCTGAAAGAGGGACTGCTACTCTGTTGTCCTGCTGCCCTGCTGCATGAATAAAACGGACTGGCCCTGCATCTTGAACCCAGGACTTCCAGAGTGATTCCAATGGCTAGTTGGTTGGTCAAATGATCAGAGCCTCAGGATGAGAAAAGGCCCCAACTACCTTGAACCCAGCACCTACCCCCCCCAAGTGGTGACACCCCAGTCCTGCACCCTTGGAAGTGGGTCTGAAGGTGCTCTGCAAATCCAGCTGTGGTCTAGTGGGCAGAACCCGTGCAGTGCAACAAATCTCCTTGCAATTCAGCGTAACAGTCTGCAGTCTCCGTAGAACCATTGCTATGAGACGCATCCTCAATGCAGGCATTTGCAGCACAAGCCCTGTGTCATCGATGGCATCCTTGACGATAATGCAGGGCTTCACATTTCTGCCCCACAGCTTCTTCGGAACTGCAGATGTTGTTGTGAAGTTTCTACAAATCTATATTGGATCTACGTGTTTAGACAATATAAACTGAGGGATTAGTGTCCAGACTGATTCCAGACACCCTCAAAGGATATGTTAGCCTATAAGTCCAGCTAGTTCACAGTGCCACTATGAGCCCCTCTTACCAAGGAGCTAATAGCTTTCGGCAACTATCGAACATGACAAACCTGACCCCTCAAGGATCGTGAAAACAGTGCAGTACTTTTCGCACAGTCACTCATGTTCACTTTTGTCTCAGAGAGATACACAGAATAAACAGTGAGGACGTTTTCCAATAAGTATTTATTGAACTGGCGTCATTCTAGTGTAAAATACGTGTGCTGCAACAACCATAAGACAGAAACAGATATATACGGTTATAAGCACAAATAGAGTAAAGAAAAGGTAGAATTCTACCATAGTGCTAAAACAATGAACATATGCAGGCATATAGATATAGGACAGGAATAATGTGTACTCCTATGATGCAAACCCTAACTAGATGTACCTAGGTGGGCCTAGCATGTATGTAGGTGTGGAGCCAAGAATACCCTTTGGATAAAGCCACCCCCATTACCTGATGTAAGAGAACGAAGGACCCCGTATTGGTCTCGAGATGGACACCCCACGAGGGATGTCAGACCACTGCGTGCTGGAGTGTATGCATGCAGGAACCTCAGCTTCTTGCGACAGTGTGTCAGCATGGAAGTCTTTTTCTCCTCTGGTTTTCCCATCGAAGATGTAGTGTTTATATACCTGAAAGGAACCCTCAGGGGTTCTACCTAAAATGTACTATGGGAATGTCGGGCTAGGATGATGACAGAGGTGACCCTTATACAGAGTTATTATGCAGAAGATGGTAATCCTGCTGTGATACCGAGAATCCTCATGCATAACACATGAGGCTAGTTTTCTGACAAAACCACACGACAGGCATGTAGCACCTAACTAGGTAAAAGGTCAGCATCAGACCCGTTATGCAGAACAATGGTAGGACAGATGTAGGTGAAAGGATGTGTAAGTACCTAGGCCTATATTGGGGTACATTGGGGTTCATAATACCCACCCCTCATCTGACCGGACGACATAATAATAAAAGTTAAAAATATGCCTGTCTTTAAAAATATAAAACACTGCTAAAATATGAGTATAAAAAACATCTAAAAGCACAGTATATTATAAAAAAAAGGTAAATGATGTAGCTATAATAAACCCTATGAGTACTCTAGAAAGTCAATATACTGTGAGACCGCCTGAGCATGCAGAAAGCCATGGCGCTCAGTGAGAACAAAAAGAGGAAAAACACAAAAAATTATTATGTGTCGCATTCCAGTTTTAGTTGTTTTCGAAAAGGGGCCAAATTGCTCCCAGCACACAGAGAGTCAAATGTTTATGTGTCCTGTGTGGGAGACGCAACATCACTGTTGCCTGCCTTCACAGACGACGGTCCCTGTAGCACCTCTTGGATCAGGTCAATGGAGCAAAGGTGATCTTCTCCGGTTCCCACAGCTGTTGCTGAGGAAACACTTGACGCCTGTAAGCCTGGTACAGAGCTGGTGTCCATCCCAACAGGAGCTGAAGCATCCTGTGGTGGCTCTAAGAATGCCGTCATCAGGATTGGAATACGCTGAGGAAACTGTACTACATAGGCCTTTAGGCAGTCCAGCAGTACATCCACATCTGGAGGCGCAACCGATGGAAGTGTTAGACAGATGTCCAACACGCATTTGTGTCCGCAGAATAAGCAGTGGAGTACAGGCAAGACGCAGTCTACCCAGACTGATCTGAACGATAGAAACCAATGCTCGCTTAGCTCCTGAAGCCGAGTTGTGCCCAGATGGAACACAATGCGTTTACGGCAACGTCACTCCAAGAGCGCTTTTTCCATCTCCTTGGAATTGGGAACATCCATTGCGTAGCAGAAACATTAAAATCAGAATACCCACTATAAGTAGCAGGATCAGAGGAAGCCCTCCAAAAAAGCTTCCAAATACGGAGTGTATTAAAGATGGAATAACTCTGAAAACCGTCTGAAAGGTGCTTAATAGCCCAGAACCTATTGTCTTAAATAGGTGTACCATCCCACTCATATCAGACATGTTAAAGATATGATGTACCATTTCTCCGAAATGGAGCGGGAAGTTAGTTCAGACTGGAGCCTGTATCTCAGCTGAAGACATTGCAACCTGGAGATCAAAAGTCTCTCGAGCTGAGGTTAAGGCCACCTTTTCCTGTAAAAGTATGGCTTTCAGTCTGCTCAGAGTATCGAACCGTATAAGGGAAACATTCAATGAAGACCATATTGTTTCTCCCTGACTGTGTGGGTCAGTGGAAACAATACTTGCATACAACAAGTAACCCTGGAACTTACTGTGACCATACATGCGATGCCCGGTAGCATCCCACAACAACCTTGATTATTCAGCATCAAGTAACTCCCATTCAAGAGCAGTTTGAACACTGGATGAATAACGGCAGCTGAGGATCCTTTCAAGTGGCAAGATAGGCTTGCGATCGAAGCGTTGCACATTAAAGACCCACTTAACGATTTCTCACAGTCTGAATAGCTGAGAAATACTTTGGTGTCCTTGTTCCTGCATCTAAATCTGTATGGTAATTCCCAAGATTCACGGATGTAATCCCTTCCCATCGCATCATACCTTATTATTTTATTTATTTGAAAAGTTTTATAAAGCGCGAACAAGACCCAGATCAGGTATCAGAGCGCTGTACAAAGAGGACAATTAGCGTTGCCGTGAGTAAAAGTACAATACAAAAAAGGTAGCATAGGAGGAACCAGGTGAAGGCCCTACTAGACGAGGCTGTGCAGTTTAAGCAGTCCACTACGCCCCAGGAACGATACAGTACATTTCGAAACGAGTACATATTTCAAAACATATAGAGAAAATGATTGTCAGGCATACATTACAATACACAAAGTAAAAATGATTGTCAAGCACTCGAGGGAAGTGGTTATCACATGACATAGAAGCTATTGCTGCTGAAGTTCTTCCAAAAGTAGCCATTTGACTTGTTTCTTGAATGAAGCAGTTGAGGGGTTGGCTCTGATTTCCGTCGGTAGAGTATTCCAGATTCTTGGAGCCAGCCCTGAGAAGGTGCGATTGTAAGTTCTTTTTTTGTTGAATTTGGGTGGTTTCAGGAGTAAGGTATTGGAGCTTCTTAAGTTTCGACTGGAACCAGAGAGCTCGAGTTTCTTTGCCAGGTAAACGGGGCTATTGTGGTGTATAGCTTTATGTGTCAGACATGCTATCTTGAAGCGGATCCTTGCTTCAATGGGAAGCCAGTTAAGTTGAATTAGGTCAGGTGTAATATGATCATGTTTTCTGGAGCCTGTGATTAGTCTGGCAGAAGTGTTCAGAGTAGCTCTTAGCAGAGCTAACCTTGCTTTAGGAAGCCCTGCTAGGGTTACCAAGCCATATTCTACTCGCGAGATAACAAGGGATTGGACTGCTGACTGGATGTCCTCGGGAGGTAGGAAAGGTTTGATTTTCCTGAGAGTGTTGAGCTGATGATTGGCACTCTTAGTAGTGGCATTGATGTGTCCTTGCATGTTTAGATATGTGTCCAGGGTGACACCTAAAGAGCAAGCGGAGTCCACCACGTGCGGGGAACAGTTGAGTCCAGAGATATTTTTGATCCAATTTTGCGTTGGGGTCTCTTGGTTGCGGGGTGTAATCAGGAGAAATTCTGTTTTGAGAGAGTTTAGTAACAGATGGTTATGTGTTAGCCATTGTTGAGTTTTTTGGAGCGCTCCATTAAGAGTTTTAATGTCATCTGGAGAGGAGATCTTCAAATACAGTTGAGTATCGTCCGCGTACATATGGTATTGAATGTTTGACCCGTTCAGAATAGCAGTTAGCGGTTCCATGAAGTGATTGAAGAGCGTGGGCGAGAGTGCAGATCCCTGAGGTACCCCAATAGTGACCGGGGTGCTTGCAGCCAAAGATTGGTTGACTTTGATTCTCTGTGTTCGGTTGTGCAGGAAGGAGGAGAACCAGTTTAAGACAGGGCCAGATAGCCCCATCCTATATTGCAGAAGGTTAATCAAGTTATCATGTTTAATAGTGTCAAAAGCAGAAGACATGTCCAGAAGAATTAGAAGACAAGGCATATCTTGGTCCAGAGCTCTCAAGGCGTCATCCATAATGTGCGTTAGGGCTGTTTCTGTACTATGACCTGGCCTAAAGCCTGACTGATGTCGGTCTAGCAGCTGAAATTTCTTGATGTGTTTGCATAGCGGTGTGTGGACGCATTTCTCGAGCAACTTCGCTAAAGACATGATGCTGGTGATCGGCCGGTAGTTATTGGGGTCTGTTAGGTCTGCATTGGGCTTCTTGGGGATAGGTGTGACTTGCCCCATTTTAAGGCAGTCAGGAATCCTCCCCTGTAAGAGAGATTGTTGGATGATCTTGGACCAGAGAGGCAGAATGGCCGGGTTGAGGTCTTTGAGCAGCATAGCGGGGAGTGGATCACTGAATACCTGAATACCTGCCTACCTGGAGGTATTCAAGGCAACATTGAAGTTGGAATGTTGTTACAGGCAACGTTATATGGCCATTAATTAACCATTCTGTGGATAGAGACTCAGCCATGGTAAAAGGTAATTGGTCAAATTTTTCAATGTGCAACATTATATATTTTGCATCTCTCTTTGCCATTGTTGTCTGCCTCATTGTTAAATTATAAGCGGAAAACAGAAACGTACTGTTGATATATCGCTAGGGCACGTGACCAGAGCGCAGTGATTTTAGCGTCCAGCTTAGCAATAGAATGGATCGCAACTGTGATTGTCCATGTTGTAGGATGGGCAGATCCTGTTCCATTATATCTATAGCAGAAGACACAATGTTGCCCACTGAATAAATCCTGGATGTTATTGTGGCCATGCCATTATCGACCACAGCCAAAGCCTTTTCAAAGTTGACTCTGTCAATTTCACGCAATCTCTCTGCATTTTCCTGTGGAGAGATTTTCCACACTTCGTTGTAAATAGCGTATAAGAAACGTTTACGAAGTGGTTTCCTGGGACCTAGCAAAAAATCCCTCAAATCCATGTCATCTGAGAGTAAGAACAAGTGTTCTTTCACTTGGGACAGTGTTGAGGTTCTTAGCCAATCTAGGCGTGACTTTCCAACACTGTAGGATGTCACCACCCCGGATGTATTCGTTGTACATAGCGTTGGTCAGGCCTATGGATAATAAACCCTTCGGTGGTACCCTTGAATCTTGATTGACACCCGTTTGGGTCAATAGGCCAAACTAACGATCCCTTCCAATTGGTGTCTGAAAAATTGTATAAACCTTCATGTATAATCTCATTCAGTGTATTCTCATTATGTAATGTAAAATTTTGCCAACCCTCAAAGTGTGTAGGTGAGGGAATCCGAGGTGTGTTTAAATCCTTAATCTTGGCTAGTCCAAGACAGGAAGTTTGTTGCACGGCATCGTTCAGGAAAATAATCTGTTGTGGTATGAGGCATGCTCTAAATAACGCCTTAGTTCCCTGAACTTGCCAATCTTTAGTCCCCCAGACAGATTTTGTGTCTATAGCATCCCTCCAAAATTCGAAACCTTGTAAAGACAGCTGAGAAATAAAGGAAGCGGAGTATATCTGTTTATGGTCCATGAGCATATTTTTCATCACAGATGTAGGTGCAACCTTATAATAATATGAGGTCGGGTCTGCAGTGTTAAACCCAGAAAAATAAGCAAACCTTTGTGTAAACTTCTTTAAACTATCTTTCGGGGGTGTTGGGCAATGTTCCCATTGATGGTAAGGAAAAACATTACGTGGAATACTTGTCTTGTGCAAGAAATGATGACCAAAGTGTTGGTAACAATACATGGTGTGAAAATCTGACGTTTCATCATATAATTTGTTTTAGAAAAAGCAGCACATTGTTCTAAATCAGACAGCATGCTATTCACAGTTTCAAAGTCCCAATCACCAGAGAATGTACTGGAGGTGATGATATCATTTAAAGAAATTTTAAATACATGTGGTATTGTCGAAAGTTCAGTGGGACCAAATACATTATATGAAACCCTGTCCCAAACTATTCCCTCAGGAACCGGAACTGCTGTAATGTTCACAAAGGACAGGTCTCTTTTTTGACGATGAGATGACGTATGTGGTTTCAGGACCAAGTTCACATGTGGTACTGCGGAACGTTCTGGGAGATAGTGTCCATTCAGGAGCAGGAAAAAGACAGTCACTACACCTATCCAGAGGACTAGGAACAGAATACCAATTGCAATCCAGAGCTGTAGCAAGGGAGAGACAAAGTAAGTCTTTTTCAGCCAAAGGTAGATTTTATATATTTTTTGCTTTGCAGGATACAGGAGCTGGCGGTGACTCAGGTTCACTTGGATCCGGAGAGAAGGTGTCAAAGTCAATGAAGTAGCCAGATGCTGTTCGATCTATCTTTGGTAACTCGGCATATTTTGTTGAACTGAAAGTTGTCTCATTTTGAGGTATTTTCACATAGATGTTGGTATTAGGCCGAATTGAGATCTGTGTTTTATTTGTGCTTTGTTGTTCAATTTCAATAGGCACGAGTTCCATTCCATTGTTGGTAACTCCTTCATTCATTAGAGTCGAATCTTCAAATGTTATTAGTCTTTCTGTCTGAACCTCCTGTATGGTAGCGAGAGGAGACCGGCGGCTACCCAGGAGTCCATGTGGCCTGCTATTCAGCATCGGCCACATAGTGTGGTTTGATCAGATCAATGGAGATGAATCTCTTTTCTTTTTTACCGGCAAGAGGCAGGAGAAGTACTGTTCTTGTTCCTTCGACGGCCAAGACAGGTACAAGCGTTCTGTATGATGGCTCACATTCCTTCTGGTCCACAATCTTTTCTCTGACCAGATCCACAATCTTTGGGATCCAGGCAGGTCTTGCCGAGACTGCTTTAACTTCCCCAGTGACGGTGCTTTTTACTTGGACGTTGCTTTGTAATGCCCGGAACTCATTGAGTTCCTGTAAAACAGCCAAACGATCATCGATGTAAAAAAAAATTCATCCGCCACTGTGCTGCCATAATAGAGGTCAGATAGCCACATTCTCATCCCAAACTGGACCTCGTATGGAGTACGGCCTCCTAGGGAGCTTCTTGGCATGTTATTTAGTGCCCTCTGGACCCCATATAGGTGATTGACCCAACTGTCAACAAAACCTAAAACCCTTGCTGTTAAGGATTGCTGTAAGTCCCGGTTATTCCTTTCCACAATCAAATTTCTCTCTGGATGACATGAAGAGGAGTACCGCAATGCCACACCCAAACTTCCTATGGTCTCCTTATAAACCCGAGAGCTGAACGTGTGGCCATGGTCAGAATGTAATGTGCAAATTGCGCATGTCCCTATGAAGACTCTCAAATCCTTTATAACAGTTCGGGCGTTAGCCGAGCACTGCGGCCAAACCCATGGGAATCTAGAGCATGAATCCACTGCCACCAAGATATACTTGTAATCCCCATCAGATTGTAAGGGGCCCCAGTGGTACAAATAGACACATGCGAGAGGTCTGTCCAATATCAGTAGTGGTGTCTGTGGTGGATGTGCTACAGTGGAACCCTTCATCTGCTGACAGATGTCGCACTTAAGGACAAATGCTTTTGTTTGTTTGGTAAGACCTGGCCACCAATAACGTTGTGTCAGTAATGAAAATGTAGCAGTAATACCTGCATGCGCTGAACCAAGACCCTTGTGTGCAGCTAGTATCAAACCTAACCTGCGATCCATGTTTGGTATTACTCTATCCCCCACTCCAGGAATTTGAGCATATGGTATATTTTTTGCACCTAGCTTGTAGGGGGACTTGAGTGGAAAGCCTTTTGGCAAGGCTGTGCTGTTTGTGCGCCAAGCGATGACAGCTACCATTATCTGTCAGTCTACTCTCGTACGAGAATGAGTGATTGCAGCTATGGCAGCAGTTCGCACTGTTGCCTTGGCGGCTATATCAGCCAAAGAATTCCCTTCAACGTGCACGCCAACACGCTGATGACTCAGCGTATGGATCACGTGAGCCTGAAGCAAGCCTTTTTTCAGCTCTGCTACCTGTTCCCATAGCATTTTATGTTTTATTGTGCAACCTTTTTAATCTTTGAAGCCATTCTGACCCCAGTAGTGTAGATATTCATTACATGACTGGACATAATAAAACGAATCGGACACAATGAGGGGAATTCTCAATCCGTATTTTTTAGTGCCAGTACTAGGGCTTTTAGTTCTGCCAGCTGAGCCGTGCAATCTCGTAGAGACTGCATCAGCGTATTGCTAGGACGGAACTTGCCATCCCGCGTACGTCCATTTACAATCGCACATGCTGCGCTGTATTGTTGTTTACTTCCTATGGCTGGCTGAGCAGAACCGTCAGTGTAAATTATATATTCATACTGATCTAGAGGCATTATTTCATTCAGATGGGGATATTCCTGTTCGTACTGCAGAAATGCTTGTGTTTTCAATGTAGGATCAAATTTGTAATCTACATCTGTTGCAGTGAGAGAATTAGCCCATTGTATCCATCGTGGATGTACTGCTTTGGCGTTAGGAACGTTTGCTTTTGTAACAGCCTCTAAGGTTGGTACTGGAGTCACAACTATTATTCGCTTCCCCTGAGCCAGTGCTCTTTCTCTCACTACAGTTAAACACTACACTACAGTTAAACAAGCAAAACTCTCAAAAGAAATAGAAATTGTGGTATAGAGAGTTTTGCAAGGTCACCTGTTGTTGACGAAATTCAAGACTGGTGTAATTGACATGATTATTGTGATCTAAGCGCTAACTGATTTATTCTAATATTCTAATATTTTGTTCTTGATTTCAGTACTGTTTGATTTTTTGTTAATTATTGTTGTCAATGACTCATTTTGAATTGAATTGTGTATCATTGAATTTCAGGCTTGTACATAATATGTCGAAATGAATGTATAAATTGCCTAAAGAAGGGTAAAGAAATAACCAGGACCAAGTAAAATAAAGATACTGGCCCACAGTCTGCTTAAATAAAACAGCAGCAACATAAAAAAGGTGGTCAGATAAGTTTTTCCTTCTTGTAAAACTTTCTCTCACTACAGCAGTCTGTACTGCTGTCAGGATTTTTTCAGTTGATGCAAAACGCATCTCAGCGTTTGTGTACAAATGTGATTTGTATGCTATGGGTACCATTTCTCCTTCGTTGAAGGTGAGGTAAGTGTACCAGGATTGACCTGCGATTACACGGATCTCCAAATTCGTAGTGTTTATACGTGTGTGTAAGTGTTTGGAAGCTATCATGTCAGCGTGTAAGGAATGAAGAATTTCTGTATGTTCCGGTGTCCAATGTTGAACTGAGAAGTCAGGTCTAATTAAGTCATAGAATGGTTTTACTCTTTCTGCATAATCTAAACTGTAGGTTCTGCCAAAATTTAGGAATCCTAAAATGGATTGTAGGTTTTTCAGAGTCTTCGGAAGTTGGAGCAGCGCACATTTTTCTAAAAATATTAGCTGCAAGGCATTTCCCCTCACTAGAAAGCTCATATCCTAAAAAGAGGAAGTTGAGATTGGCAATTTTTGATTTTTTTAAAGTTACATTTGTAACCCTCACAGGCGAACCCCAAAATATGTTGTTCACTCTGGTCAAATGATCCAATAATTCATCGTCGGTTAGGTAGATATCATCTACATAGGACAATGCCTCCTCATCAAAGTTTTGAAGCAACTCTGATACTCTTGCTGAGAACAGCCCCGGGCTATTCTTATACTCTTGGGGCAGTTGACAGAATTGACGCTGAGAGCCGAGGGCTGAGAATGCTGTCAAATATTTGCTTTCAGGCGCTATAGTTTGGCAGAAGAATCCATTTGAGATATCCAGTGTTGTTTTGTACTTTTTCCGCACAATGTTATACATGAATGCGGCAGTGTGTGCATTCTGTACTGCAAATGTTTTTGTGCATGTGTTTAAATGCCTGTAGTCTACAACTAGACAATATGAATTGTCGGGTTTTGCTAAGGGAAACAAAGGATTGTTCATTGGAGAGGTGCAATTCTCTATTACACCTTGGTATTTGAGTTCATCTAAGATCTCCCTGACTTGTTTTTTCGCGTAAGGTTTTATCAGGTATTGTCTTGTGGAGTTGGAGTCTTTTTTACTGGGATTTCATGGTGAGGTGACTCAGCATCCCACCCTACATGATTGCTGTATAATGCAGGAGCTAATGCTACCGCCTATTCCTTCGCGTATGACTATTTTAGTGATTCTGGAACGAAGTCGGAGAAGGCTGGTAAAATTACTGTTTCTCCCTTTGGGCAGTCCATGACAAATTCAGGTGGCCAACATTTTTCTGCTAAAAGAATGTCATATCCAAAGGACAGGTTCTCCCAAATGAGACCTTTAACTTTCCTGGGTTTGTCCCCCTCCATCTGGAGTGTTATTTCATATAACTTGTGTGGGACACTTACCCTAGTATCAGGTGTTTCCACCATGATATATTCATTTAACACCACTGTCACCAGAAATTCCATCAGGTTCTGGCGAGCTATTGTTACTTCTGCTGTGCTGTCTAGCATCGTCAGAGCCCATTCCTCGTTCAGAAGCTGAGTTCTCAGTAGCCTGGGCATTTCTTATATTAAGGCCTGCTACCTTCTTCTTTTTAAATTGAGGTTTTACTTTTGGTTTCTCTTCTTTTTTGATATTAAGGTCTGAACAGCGATGCGTGTCTCTTGACTTTGTTCGCTCTTCTGATCTGTGTTCTTACCGTCCTTCCCACTCGGAGTTTTTTGATGAACCCTGAAAGGAACGAGAGGAGCATGTATCAGTATCCTAATTGTCAGGTTTTTTAATGTTATCACGATTCCTAAGGTGATACCTCTTTTCGGAGGGCTCCCGTCGAGGAGATTATGATCTATTCTCTCTATTTTTTTGTTTTTATTATCCCATTTCTTTTTTGAAGAATCAGGTGCTTGCTTGGTGTTATCCTTGTCAGGACTACCCATCACTTGTGACTTCATAGCTCTGGCTCCCAAATTATTTCTACCTAATTCGGCATATGTGTCTTCAATGATCTTTGGTAATTCTTGCTCCCGTTGTACAGGAGTGCATTCCATCAGGCGTTGGCATATAGCCACTGCTGCTGCCTCCCCTTTTATGTTTTCTAACATAATTGTAGATACCTGGGAAAAATTGCCTAATAATTTCATCCCCAAGTTCAGAGCAGGTTCTGCTCCATACTCATTCTGTATCTGTCTCAATAAGTCTGGTATCACTGCTATTGAAGGGATACCATGAGTTCTCGTATAGATGGCAGCAAAAACTGTACCCCAAGTGGTACAATCTTCTATTGGAGGAGCTATCCCCATCGGCAAGCATATGGTCAGTATTCTGTGTTTTTCTTGTGGGCCTGTGTGTGTAAACACTGCCTCTAACTGTGCTATTTTTGTGCTATCCAAAAGGGCATTTGCTCACGTTTAGTGGGCATTCTTCCTATAACTGCGTTCAATGTCTTTGGGGTAATTTTAGTTGCAGTTCCTTGAAGTTGACCTGCTGGTGTAATTTTAGTCGGTTGCAGAGTGAGCATCCTCATAACAAACTGTGTCAGATTTCTGTATAGTTTTATTATTTCTTTGTGAAGTGGACGTAAGTCTGCGATTGGCAATGTGTCAACGTCTGGATGCAGCGTGTATGCCGCTAGGACCGGCCAAGTCGCTCCGTCTCTGATGAGCGTACCTAGTCTCACTTTATCTGTGGTGTGTGGGAGGGCACCTTTAAACCAGCTTATATGCTCCTGGTAACTGAGCGGAACTTCAATGTCCTAATATGGACAATATTCCTCTGATGTTTCATCTGGAGTGTAAGAAGGAAATGTGTTTGTTCGTGCATCTGCAGGTAGGAATTTAATCCATGAATAGAATACCTCCGTTCTGAAAGACTTGTGTGCCTCAATCATGAATGTTACAGTCTAACCTAATGCTGAGACTCCAAACTCTGCTAGTTTTAAAGTAAGTGCATTTTTGACATTTTCTGAAATGTTTATTGCACCTTCATGCTCTCCCTCCCCCGCTGCATTCGCATGTAATGCTGTGTTCTCTTCAACCAACATTGTTGAAAGAGTTTCAAGGAAAGTGAGATATGGTTTTATGCACAATAGGGAACTTATAATCCTTCAAGCTTGAATAAACCAACAGCCAATACATAGGATATGCCTACTTAGCTGTGGCAGATTTTCCCTTCCCACTCCAGACGTCTCTGGGTATATGTGAGTAGGGGTCTCAGAGAAAGCACGACTGAACTACTCAGATTTGACTGTTAAATAAGAACCAAACCAACATCGGCGGTGCATTGCCCTGTAGTTCCTACAAATCTATATAGGATCTGCACGTTTAGACAACATAAACTGAGGGATTGATGTCCAGACTGATTCCAGACACCCCCAAAGGATATGTTAGCCTGTTAGTCCAGCTAGCTCACAGTGCCACTATGAGCCCCTCTTACCAAGGAGCAAATAGCTTCTGGCAACTATCGAACATGACAACCCTGACCCCTCAGGGATCGTGGAAACAGTGCAGTACTTTTTGCTCAGTCACTCGTGCTCGCTTTTGTCTCAGAGAGATACACAGAATAAACGGTGGGGATGTTTTCCAATAAGTATTTATTGAACCAGCGTCATTTTAGTATAAAATACGTGTGCTGCAACAACCATAAGACAGAAACAGACATATACGGTTATAAGCAGCAATAGAGTAAAGAAAAGGTAGAATTCTACCATAGTGCTAAAACAATTAATATATGCAGGCATATAGATATATGACAGGAATAATGTGTTTTCCTATGATGCAAACCCTAACTAGATGTACCTAGGTGTACCTAGCATGTATGTAAGTGTGGAGCCAAGAATCCCCTTAGGATAAAGCCACCCCCATTACCTGATGTGAGAGAACGAAGGACCCGGTCTTGGTCTCGGGAGGGACACCCCACGAGGGATGTCAGTCCACTGCATGCTGGAGTGTCTGCGTGCAAGAACCTCAGCGTCTCGCGACAGCGTGTCAGCATGGAAGTCTTTTCCTTCTCTGGTTTGCCTATCAAAGATGTAGTGCTTATATACCCGAAAGGTACCCTCAGGGGTTCTACCTAAAATGTTCTATGGGTATGTCGGGCTAGGATTACGACAGAGGTAACCCTTATACAGAGTTAATATGCAGAAGATGGTAATCCTGCTGTGATACTGAGAATCCTCATGCATAATACATGAGGCTAGTTTTCTGAGAAAACCACACCACAGTCACTTAGCACCTAACTAGGTAAAAGGTCAGCATCAGACCCGTTAAGTAGAACAATGGTAGGACAGATGTAGGTAAAAGGTTGTGTAACTACCTAGGCCTATATTGGGGTACATTGGGGTTCATAACAATGTGCGATACATCCCTTCGCAGTACAAGCCCCTTATCAACAGCATCCTCAATGACGATGCATGACTCTGCTTTGCAGCCCTGCAGATTTCTCAGACCTGCCGTTGCATGACATACCCTTGACGCTGATCTCGCAATGCTTTCAATCAATCAATCAGTAGGTTTGTAGAGCACATCAGAAGGTATCTGGGTGCTGGCAGCGTCGAGTTGATAAGCCGAATAACCAGGTCTTCAAGGACTTTCAGAATTCTGGAAGAGATTGGGAGGTCCTTAGATGAATGGGTAGCTCGTTAATTGTCTTTGCTGCTAGATGGATGAAGGAGAAGGAGGGACCTCCGCATCTGCTATGTCGAATGCGAGGGGTGAGGGTTAGAGAAAGGGACACAGAGCAGAGGTGTCTCGTGGGCTGATGGTAGTTTAGGCAGTGGTTCAAGTTCGAGGGTCCGCAGTTGTGTATGGCCTTGTATGCATGGGTCAGGAGCTTGAACTGGCATCTTTTCTGTACATGGGGCCAGTGGAGTTCCCTGAGGTAGGGGGTGATGTGGGTTTATCTAGGAGATCCAGGACGAGTCTGCCTGTGGCATTCTGTAGTCATCGGAGGATGTGAGATGGGATCCCTGCGTAGATAGTGTTGCCGCAGTCCAGTAAGCTGGAAATGAGGGCCTGGGTGATGGTGCATCTTGAGCTTTGGGGTATGGGTGATGGTGTGCCTTGAGCTTTGGGGTAGCTTTCTTCAGCAGGCCTAACTTGGTCCCTGTATCCGGCCTCCACTACATCATGGTCAGCCTGAACTGGTGACTTTGTCCCGGTCTGGTGCAGCAAGATAACCACAGTTGGCGCTTTGTGCCTCTAGGCATTATTTTTACTTAAATGTTTGAAATTGTGTATCTCCGATTTCACTGATTGAATTTTTGTCATTTTGTTCTCAAATCATTTATTACATTTTACTCTAAGTTTCTAAATTAGTGTAGGAGTTTTCTTCTGTTCGATTTTATAATTGTTTGAATGTTGCATAAATACTTTACACATTGCCTCCATGCTAAGACTGATTGCTTTTGTGCCAAAGCTACCAGAAGGTTGGGGACAGGTTAATTTGGGGTTTACTTGTGTCCCACCCTGACAGAGATTGAGGTTGCTGCTTGAGTAGGGTTCAACCACACTCAGCCAGTGACCCAATTTCCTACAAAACATAAGTAGGTTCAGCAATATGCCTCACTGCTTTGAGTCTATTAAATTCTTCCATATACCTCATTTTGAGATGTGGATAAAAATGCACTTTAAATCCGCTTTTGAATGTCAGTTTCTCTAACAATGTGAAACCCAAGAAAGTCTTTTAGAGGGTAGGGAAAAAATATAATACCACCTTGTTAAATTAGGTATGGTAAATAGATAATCAGGTGTTGTGAGTGATGGCAGTGAACGCTGCTTCTCTGTGTTTCCCATAGTATAAAACTGCGGGGCAGATTTACAAGAAACTGACGCATCTGTATAGATGCGTCAGTTTCCCTGCGCCTGCATGAAAAACCCTTGCGCCACTATAGATGCGCTGTATTTACAATACAGCGCACTATGGCGAACGGATTGACAGATGCGTCAGAAATTCCGACGCATCTGTTGGCGGAAAAGTCACGCATTGTTGGAGTTGTGTCGCAAGCACGACGCCACTCCAGCAATGCGTGTTGCGGACTATTCCCAATACACTGCATCACTCCTTACGCCTGTTTCAAGCAGGCATAAGGTTTTGACACAGTGGCGTCTTAAAAGTCACGCAGTAAAATCTTGTAGATTTCACTGCATCACTTTTACGAGGCTTTCCTGCATGGGAACGCCTACCCTGCAGGTATAATGTCACGCAGGGCTTTACAATGTGCTTTACAGTGTGACGCATCTCCCTAGATGCTTCACGTTGTAAATTTACCGCATTTTTTACGCTGCCGTTGCGTCATAAAAGTGGCGCAACAGCAGCGTAAAAGTGATTCAAGGGGCTTTTAAATCTGCCCGTGCCTTTCTAGAATGCCTATTCCCAGTAAGAATGATGAGCATGGCATTCTAGAAGAATTTGTAGTAGCAGCTCTTTTAGATGTTCTAAACCCAAATGAATGGAAAGATAATACCATAGCCAAACAAACTTTGAGCAAACTTAAAAAATTGGCGGTACGAGGATGGCTTAAGAGGTCTTCAGAACTTAATGAGTCTGTGAAAGATTTTTGGGATATTCCGAATGTGTTGTACACTAGAGATGAAAATTTGTATAGAGTAAACAAACAAGTTCCCCTACAAGGTTTACATGAGAAAATAATTAAGTAAGCCCACAAAGGTCCTCTAGGAAGCAGCCTAACAAAGAATACGGTTAGAAATCTTTATTGGTAGGCTTGTGGGGATTTCATGATTGAAAACTGTTTAAGTCTGTGCCTAGTTGATTATCATACAAAATGGGTTGTAACCAAAATAGTAGGTAGCACTACCACTATTGTAATTATCAACTTTTTAAGTTAAGTATTTTGTAATGAAGGTGTATCCCAAACCCTTATAACTGATAATGGTGTACAGTTCACTTCAAAACAAAGGAAAGAGTTTCTCAAAAGTCAATCTATTAAACATTTCCAAACTGCACAATACTGTCCTAGAGCAAATGGATTACTTGAGCACACTAACAAAATGATTAAGGAGTACATTCAACCACACATGGGAAATTGTGCCAATTTATTTTAAAAAGCATTTAACAGAACAATATGTTTGTATCGTACTACGCCCCACTCTGTCACTGGCATCTCTCCATTTCTATCCTTAAAGGGAAGGAATCCAGGAACAAAATTAGCACCACTGTGGCTAAATGGAAATAACATGGCTGTGGTTGATAGAGAAGGTGTTATAAATAAAATACATGCTCATCAACAGAAATGCAAGGAGATATATAATAACAAAATAAATAAAAACAAAGTGATGTGGAATGTAGGAGATGTGGTGAGAGTCAGATTGCCTAGATATCCTCAGGCAAGCAACTCCAAGTTTCCTTCTACTAAGTAAATAAGTAAAGTCATGAAACTTTACTAGATAATGGTCAAACTTGGAGTATGGACAACATTGTAAGGGATATGAATCCTGGAAGGCCTAATGTGTCTAAGAACAAAGTTAATAAGAAACCGGGTTGCAAAGCCCTTGTCTTACGTAAAGGTTTTAAGATATCTGGGGCCATATTACACAAAGTGCCCTGGGGGCACAACAGGCGTTTGCACCCGCTTTGCGCACCCCCAGGGCACTTTGGTATTACAGAAGGGGCCGCAGACTCTTGTGCGGCCCCTTCTGTAATACTGATAGTGCTGGCGCACATAAAGCGCCAGTGCTATTTTCAGGGGGCGTTCCCTCATTTGCATGGTGGCGTGCCCCATGAAAATGAGGAAATCCCTTTGCCTCTGCACCCGGGCTGTATTACAGACGTGGGCGCGGAGGCAAAGAAGCTCTCAGGGGGTGCACTACAGTACGCCCCCTAAAAGGTGGTGCACTGTCAGTGCCCCTGCCGAGAGCATCCCTCTGGAGGGGGGAAAGCAGGTGCTATGGACCCCCAAGACATCCCCTTGCAGGCGGGTGCAGTCACTCACTACACCAGCCTGCAAGGGGATATCTAACTCATTTAAAAGTGCAGGCGGGTGACACCTGCACTGTGAAAACACGGAGAGGCTTCAAAGCAGCCGCTCCATTTTTCACATGAATGCACTGCCCCCGGGTCAGCACGAGTTCACAGCTGCCCTGAGGGCAGTGCATTCATCATATTAAGGCGCATTTCCTTCATTGCGCTGGGTGCACCATTTAAAAGGTGCGCCCAGCGCAATGAAGGATAATGTGCCGCATGTATAATGCAGCCCCTGTATGGCACAAAGACTATGTTCTAGGTTAATATGTCATTGTATGTACCCTGTAACACACTAACCCTAGTAGGTGCCAGGGGGGGGAGAGGCGCTGGGTGCTTGGAGCAAGCTAGCCTCCAACCTAGCATGAAAACACAACAGAAGCTGCTCCAAGGCCGGTGACCGGAACCTAGAGAATCCTAAGTTAAAGAGGGTGATGGCATCTCACAAAAAGTGAAGGACTGTCCTCACACACCACCAGGTGTCATGCTTCATCATCGGCAGTCCTCGCTCTCTAGAAACTTGGTTTGGTAGAGAGCGGGCCTACACCTAGAGACAGGGAGGCACTTCTAAAACTAAGTGGGGGCCCGTGAAGTGAGTGAGTTTAAAAATCAGTATAATCGCCAAAATGCATTTATTCTGAATAGGGGATTATATGATATTAAAATATAATGACGGTGAGGAAGGAGAACTTATTGACCCATCACTGTAGTGGTTAATTTTGTCGACATGTTTCTGCCTATGTGGCCCAAAGGGTCCGCGGCATTCATCAGGACAAGAAAAGTGAAAAAGAGCTCCTATCTTACCCCAGAAATAGGTAAATGTCACCACTTTGACCTATGTCATACTCTACATAAGTTGATTTCCTGAAACCTGGATTGGTGATATAGAGAAAAACAAAGAAAGATGAGATTGCCATCAAGAAAATTCGGTCACGAAAAGAAGAAGATAAATAAATAAACTACATGCATCATTACAACATATAGTGATTGTTTGTGTAACACGTGACACTGCACCGGTTTCAAGTTTACAAATATGGATGCAAGGTCCGTTCTTCAACTATGCATTTCTCCTCCACACTAGTACGCTTGTTTCCTGAGGCGGCACTACACACGAGGCGAGGGCACTGGCACACTTGCACTCCTTCGCGCTACCACCAACACCTTAGAACCGACGCGCGATCCAGGCACAGTCAGGCTCCTTACACTGAGACACCGGGAACTCACGGGTGCTTGTGCTAGGGGCCTCTGCATGCGCACTTTCACGCGGCACCGCCCACACTGCAGTGTGACGCGCGATCCAGGCGAGTCAGGCTGCTCTCACCGTGACACCGGGAACTCTTAGGGGCGCGGCAGCAGTGCTGGCAGTCCCATTTGCCGGCTGACGCGAAGATCAGGCGTCCACTATATGGGTTTCAAGCTTCCGGTGCAGACACCGGATTCACTCTCCATACCTATTAAGGGCACACGTGCCGGCTGACGCAAAGAGCAGGCATTTAGTAGATGGGTTACAAGCACCCGGTTCAGACACCGGATACACTCTTAATACCAATTAAGGGCACACGTGCATCCAATTTACATCGGCCTCTGATTAAGCATACCATTTAAAGACTGAATAACACAGGGCTCATTCTACCTTGGGGATGCAGAGCAGACACATCTAGGATTACGGCGAGAGACGCACCTTGATGTAGTAAGGGCATGATTGAACGTATGAATGATTACGTGTGGTACTGCTTTCCTTTTCCCGTCAAGGAAAGAGTGGATGATAGAAGCTGACTTAGGTTTACGCATGTATTTGTTCATTTTTCTATTCAGAGTGCGACTACAGGGGTCTCTCCCTCACTCTCCTCCCATGGGGCGCGTAGAAAACCCAAGCAGGGTAAGGTAGTGAGCTAGTCTCACATTGAACGCTAAATGACAAATGCGTGTGTTACACGTTTTCAGTGTCACATGTTACACAAACAATCACTATATGTTGTAATGATGCATGTAGTTCATTTATTTATCTTCTTCTTTTCGTGACCAAATTTTCTTGATGGCAATCTCCTCTTTCTTTGTTTTTCTCTATATCACCAATCCAGGTTTCAGGAAATCAACTTAGGTAGAGTATGACATAGGTCAACCTACAAAGTGGTGACATCTACCTATTTCTGGGGTAAGATAGGAGCCCTTTTTTCACTTTTCTTGTCCTGATGATTGCCGCGGACCCTTTGGGCCACATAGGCAGAAACATGTCTACAAAATTAACCACTACGGTGATGGGGCAATAAGTTCCCCTTCCTCACCGTCATTATATATTTTTTTTTATTTTGTTTTTGTCAAACTTATTTTTATTGGTATTTGCACAAAGAAAACATCGTACAGCTTTACATCGGAGAAGCCGCTTCCCCGCCCATCCCCATGCAGCACTGCCGAAAATACATATCTCTTTATTAGTAAACAACAACCGCCTCCCACCTTCTCTAGATGGAAGCAAATGAAATATACAGTGTCATATTAAACAGGTGGTCAACAGTGCCCCCCATCCGTACTGCATGGTGGAACAACCGAAAGGAGCTGACTGCCTCTCTTTCGCCTAAGAGACATCCTCATTAACCTTCGCTTATGGAATCCTAAAAACCGATGTCCGCTATAAATAATAAGGTGCCCCCAACTGCGGAGCAGCCAAAGCGAAAAAGAAAAAGAAAAACATAAAAATAACACACCCTCCCCCTGCCCCCCCATCCACCCCCCCCCATGGCGGCGGCAACTAGTGGAAGCTATCCAAGGTCAGTAAACTCGGCAGTGAGTTACTTCTAGATCTGAAATAGATGTAGCTCTCTAACAGAGGTCGGACAGACAGCAGACGGCAGGCCCTTGGAGAGAAATGAGACCAACGGGCCCCAGCGGAACTCAACATTTTTGAATGTGTCCCCAGACACCTCAGCCATCCGCTCCATACTAAGCAGGTGCCATAACCTAGAGTGCCAAAGAGACAGCGCCGGCGCCTCCTTTTGTTTCCACGCTGCGGCTAGAGTGGTCTTCGCGGCACCTATGCACAACCACATAATTGCCTTGTCTGCCCTAGTCTGGAGCTCCAAGGAGGGATCGCGCAGGCCCAACAGAATACCCCCTATCGTTGTCGGAATAGGGTATCCCAGCATCAGCTTGATTTGAGCAAGTATTTCTTCCCAGTATGGTCGAATAGTCGGACAGTCCCACCAGATATGACGGAAATCCCTAGCAACCCACAACCCCTCCAGCACCTATCAGATGTATTCAGGTACATCTGTTTAAGTCGCGATGGATGGAGGTACCAATCCATCATGGTCTTGAGGTGTGCCTCCCTAAGCGTTATGGAGTGATTGAGTTTCCTAACATCTGACCATAGATGGGTCCACTCCTCGTCCGAAATAGGTCTCCCCAGAAGCCCCTCCCACATTGCCATATAACGTGGGCGCACTGAGTGTAGGGTCGATAGCAAGAGTCGGTAGAGGAATGAGATCGTGCCTCTCATCGTCGTGGTTTTCGTCAGAAAGGTTTCAAATTTCGTGAGGGGTCTAGTAGCGGCCTCCCGTATGTGTGGTGTCTGGACCCAGTGCATCAGTTGCGTGTAATGGTAGTGTTCATTACTTTGTAGTCCAAAATCCCTCCTGCAGTTTTCAAAAGAGCGGGGGTCATAATTGTGGAAGAGGTGTGTCAGGGCTAAACATCCCCCCTCCCTCCACGCATCAAACGGGCCAGGTTGCATACCCGGCGGGAAGGCTGAGTTAAAATGTAGAGGCGTAAAGGGAGACGGAAAAGTAGTCCATCTTCCATCCTTAGACACCGAATCCCAAACCTGAAGTGTAGTACGTGTAGGAGTGCTAAGATATTCGTTTGGCGGTCGCTCCTGTTTGGAGCGCCAGACAAGGTCCCATATGGTCCGTCCGGCCACACTACGATCCATATGGAGCCAGTGTTTATCGGAGTCGCGTTGAACCCATTCCACTAGAACCCTAAGCTGTGCAGCTTTGTAGTATAGTTGTGCATCTGGGAGCCCTACACCCCCCTCCTCCCTGGAACGTCGAAGGATGGAGAAGGAAAAGCGGGCTCTAAGTCCCTGCCATAAAAAATTGAGAAGTAAAGATTTGACGCGCTTGAAGAACGCCCCTCTATTGGTATAGGAAGAGCTTGAAAGAGGTAGAGTAATTTGGGCAACAGTGTCATCTTTATCGCATGTATGCGGCCCAACCAAGACAAGAAAAGGGGCTTCCATTTGATAAGTTCACTTTGTATTTGCGTTAAAATAGGGGAAAATTAGCTACATATAACCCTTCTACTTTCGCGGTGAGGCGCACCCCTAAATACGTCAGAGAGGATGTAGCCCATTGGAGAGATGTCAGCGGCCTCAGACTATCCACTTCCGCGCTGGACAAAGTGAGGTTGAGTATCTGCGATTTGTCCATATTGATTTTAAAGCCTGCTATAGCCTCGAACCTCGCTAACTCATCCTGTAGGGGAGGCAGAGAGGTATCTGGGTCAGTGAGTGACAGTAACACGTCATCTGCGAATAGTGAAATTTTGTGTTGTTCGCCGGTAAATGGAATCCCGTGTATCTCCGGGTGGGCCCGAATCGCGATAGCAAGTGGTTCAATACTTAGAGCGAACAGCAATGGCGAGAGAGGGCAGCCCTGCCTGGCGCCCGAGAGTGCTCAAATGGTGCTGATGCCTGCCCATTAACCATCACCCGTGATCGAGGGTGCTGAGAGTTAGCCCGCAACATGGTGATGAAAGCGGGCGAGAAACCAAAGGCCTCCAGGGTACTAAAGAGGAAGGCCCAATCCACCCTGTCGAATGCCTTCTCGGCGTCTAACCCCACCAGGATCGCCGGGATCTGACGCTTATGTGCTTTTTCAATTAAGTGGATAATACGGCGCGTATTATCATGCGTCTGGCGTCCTTTTATAAACCCAGACTGATCCGGATGTATGAGGTCGGGTAGAATGTCATTCAGTCTTCGGGCTAGGATAGAGGAATAAAGTTTTGCGTCGAGATTAAGAAGGGCTATGGGCCGATAAGAAGCGCAGGAGCTATGGTCTTTCCCGGGTTTGGGTATCACTGTGATCACCGCCTCTGAAAGCGATCCTGTGGACTTCCCCTCCGTCGCCATTGCATTAAAGAGGCTCGTGAGGGGTGGGGCGATTTCCGTCACAAAGGTCTTATAAAAAAGAGCGGTGAAGCCATCTGGACCCGGTGCCTTATGTAGTTTGAGTGCTTTAATGGCCGCCATCACTTCCTCCACAGAGATAGGTGCGGACAGGTTCTCATTATTCACCGCAGATACCTGTGGGAACGTTAGTTTGCTAAGGTAGTCTCGCTGAGCCTCTGGATCTAACTGCTCCCCAGAGTATAGTTTTTCATAAAAGCCCCCAAATATAGCCGCTTTTTCGTCATCAGCATGTGTGGTGGTGCCCTGCCCTCCCCGTATCCCCCCTATGTATTCCTTAACCCTCTTATCTTTGAGTTGCCTAGCTAGCTGCTTGCCAATTTTATTCCCTTGGGAGTATGAAAGTTGGCGCAATTTAAGCAATGTGAATTCTGCCCGATTAGAATAGATAGAGCGGAGCTTCCCTCTCAGAGCTGTCAGTGCTCGTAATGTTTGTCGGGTAGGGCGTGCTTTGTGTTCTTGTTCACTTGCCTGCAGTTCTGTCTCTAATTTCACCCTTTCTGCTGCTCGTCGTTTATTCAGGGCCGCATTCAACGATATACACTGCCCACGGAGTACAGCCTTGAAGGCATCCCAATTAACATAATCAGAGGTGTCCTCCGGTTGATTCAGGACAAAAAGTCTTTGATGTGTTCTCTAAGTTTCAAGCACGTCTCTTTGTCCCTTGTCACGGCAGGGGGAAAATACCATCTGGATAGAGTCCCTTGCCCTATTCCCCATTCTAAAGATACCGCTAAGAGACTATGGTCGGAGATCGAAAGGGGGAAAATGTTTGCATCCTCTAGCCTGCCTTGTAATGATTGGCTAAGAAAAACATAATCTAATCGGGAGTATGTCCTATGTACGTGGGAATAAAAAGTATAGTCCCGGGTGGTGGGATGGACCGTGCGCCAAGCATCTAATAATCCCCTATCTATAATCTTCTGACGTATGTCGGGGGGGAATGAGCTCGTCCCTACTCTATGGGTGTGGGTGCTATCTATGTCTCCTTGCCAAGTCAAATTAAAATCGCCCATAAGGACTAAAGACCCTTCTGCAAAATCCACCAATTTATCGAGAATGTGGTGCAGGAAAGCAGCCTGGCCCGTGTTTGGGGCATAAACCGCGACGAACGTGCAAAGTCGTCCCTGGAGGTGCCCCTTCACCAAGACCCAGCGGGCGCCCTTATCGTGTTGTACATCTAGAGGCTGGAACCTCATTGACGCGTGAAAGAGAAGTGCCACCCCCCTGTGTTTAGTTGACGCTGAGGATCTGTATATCATCGGGTAAAGCTTGTGTCGCAGCCGCATCTCATCTGCTCTAGTCAAATGGGTTTCTTGCAGGGCTATGATGTCTAGCGTATGGTCTAGGATATATTTCCATATCTGTTGGCGCTTCTGCGGGGAGTTGAGGCCCTTTACATTCCATGTGCCTATAGTTACCTTCATTTCATCCGAGTAACAACCCTGATCTCAACATCCCAGGCATCGCCTGCACTCACATACCTCTCGTTCCCCCCCTCTGTCTCAGCCCCCCCTTTTGTGAGCATGTGATTTGACATGAGTGAATGAAACCTACCTCCCTGGACATTAAAAAGCCACCACCATGGACCCCCCCCCTCCCCAACACCCCAAAGTAATCCCCGAAACTACAACAACAAACTAAAAACCAACCAAAAACTTTAACACATATGGGCATTACTCCCACCTGGGGGTTCTTTCCCCCCTGTATACGGGAGGGCGGTAGGGCCATGGTCCCCTCCCGCCATCGCCCGGAGCTTCACAAGTATCACCTATTTATAGAGTACTACCAGGGTATAGACTTTACGCTTCGATTGTCTCTCACCCCTATTGACAAGCCTCCCTCCGCGGGGTTCCTCCCGTTTCCCCATGGTGCGGGCGATCAATCGGCGCTTTCAAGGCCCCCTCACATCAGTCTCAAGTCTGCCTGGAAAGCCCCTGGAGCCCGCCCTGATATCCATGATCCTATTCATGCATCCCACCTGTGTAAGTCCTCTGAGTAATGTGGCCGCCCCATCATCGCCCCTTGCCACAAACGGGACCTGTGTCAAAGCCCTCCTTTGCTATACCGGATACCCGTCCCACAGATTGTAGACTCTCATCAACGGCGGCCTCTGCGAGTGCCCATAACCCAAGTGGATGGTCTTCGCTCCCCTCCCTGAGAGCCCGAGGCTCTGTTCTCCGTTGACTCCAGATTTTCCAAAGGCAAGCCCAAGTCCCCTCTGAAGCTCTGTGACATGCTGTCGTTTGTTGCTATACTCAAAGCTGAGGCCGAAGGGGTAGGTCCACCTGTACCTGATGTTATCCGTGCGCAGCTTGGTAGTGATGGGTCGGAAAGCTTGTCGTCGGGCAAGGGTTGCAGGCGCAAGATCCTGAAATAGTGCACAGGTAAAGTTCTGAAAGGACACTTTATTGGAAGCTCTGGCTGCAGCAAGCACTGCCTCTTTCACTTTGAAAGAATGAAATTTGACCAGCACCTCCCGAGGTCGCCTCTTGTCTCCCTGTGGTGCGGGCCCCACCCGGTGCGCTCGTTCCAACTTAATTTTAGGGGGGTGTGAGCCCAATATTTCTGCAAATAGTCCCTCCAGGAATGCAGGTAGGTCCGGACCCTCCGCTCCTTCTTCCAGGTCTCGAATACGAACGTTGTCCCGTCGAGACCTGTTTTCCAAGTCCTCTGTTTTTAGTTGAGATTGCTGTAGTTGCTCTTTAAGCGCCTGCATTTCTTCCTGGATCTCCGCTGTTTGCTTCTCCTGGGTCTGTTGATGTGCTTCCAAGTCTAATACACGTGTGCCCACCGAGTCAACGTCGTTTTGTAGGGAGGTTAATTTTTCGGTGAGGTCGGACCGGAGCTGTTCCATGCTTGCTTTAATGTCCTGGCCCAAATCCTTCCTCAGGTCAGCTTTAAAATCCTGAAACATCGCCATCATCTCTGCCTTTGTAATCGCCATGGCCACAGTGGTGTCTACGGGGACTTCGGGGTTGCGTTTCTCCGAGCCCGTGAAAAAATCGGTGACTTTCGTGGATGCTCTGGACGTCACCTTCTTGGGAGGCATACGGCTCCCCCTCCGGCTCTCCCCCGAAGCCTCTTGTCTGCGAACTGCGGTGTGCTCCCACTCAGGCTTTCCTCTTTCCCGCCACAGTTAGCCCAGGCCTTGGAATTTGTAGTGGGCCCACTCCACTCTTCAAGCGCCCCCGGTTGGGGAGGATCCTCCAACTTGCACTCTCACACCATTGTGGCCCCTGAACCCTCGTCTGTGGTTCTTACATTGAGCTCCTGTACACCAGCTTCCTCGAGGAGTCCCCCGTGCTCCGTGTAACCCACCTTGATGCGCAGCAGCTCTCCACTTGGCCTCTCAATTCCTCATCCAATTATAGCAGGGCCGCCATTTCTGACTCTCCCGCTGGTTGCCGCCACTTCTGCCCTCATGCCCCTGGCCAGCGCTCCCTTCTCGCTTTTCACATTGTGGGGGATCAAAGTTCTCTGGCCTGTGCCTTCCAGGACGCGGTCTCAGAGCCCCCTCTCACACCGCCGGCTCATTCCTAGCAGACCATTGCTCATGGAGTCCAGAGGATCACTCGCTCATAAGGCATCACGGCTCCTCTCCTTTCCAGGCGCCCAGTCCCCTCCGAGGATCCCCACTCCCGGGGCCACCGAGCGCCCGGCACTCACTGAGTAATCTGGTGTTCCCCGGAAGCCGTTGCAGCAGTACCTGCCTTGATCGCCGCCGCCTGCAGTCGCGGGCCTGTCCCTCTCAGCAACTCAGCGCTCCACACCGTCCGCCATGTCAGGGTCAGGCAGATCCCAGCCGGGAGACGCGCCACCTCACTCTTGTCTCCGGGAGAGCCAAACAGGGCCCCACCAGTCAGCCACAGCACCTCTCGTCCCACAGGTCCGTAGCGGATCGCCAGGGACCTCCGATGGAGCCGCCGTGTCCCCTGAATCGTCCCAGGGCTCGCCTTCACTTCGCGGCCGCCATCTTGTGGCACCCACCGCAGCTCCGGAGCGAGTCTCACCGCGCCGTCATCCGGTTATCTCGGGCTCCGCCCAAGGCTTCGCAGCGGTCCCGGTGTCTTCCGCTACCGTCAGGAGTCTTTTATGGGTCCTCTAGTCCCTGTAGCCTCCCTGAATCTCTCCGAGTTCGCCGGCGGTCCGGGAGCCGAGACGGATTATGTCCGCTCGGCCATCTTGCCCGGCCACGCCCGTCATTATATTTTAATATCATATAATCCCCCATTAAGAATAAATGCATTTTGGCGATTATACTGATTTTTAAACTCACTCACTTCACGGGTCCCACTTAGTTTTAGAAGTGCCTCCCTGTCTCCAGGTGTAGGCCCGCTCTCTTCCAAACCAAGTTTCTAGAGAGCGAGGGCTGCCGATGATGAAGCATGACACCTGGTGGTGTGTGAGGACAGTCCTTCACTTTTTGTGAGATGCCATCACCCTCTTTAACTTAGGATTCTCTAGGTTCTGGTCACCGTCCTTGGAGCAGCTTCTGTTGTGTTTTCATTGTATGTACCCTCACATGTTAAATTGAGAGTCTCACATATGATATTCCTTGATTCTATCCTCTTGTGGTATTTCTTTATTTCATTTTTATTACATTGTGTTTCTTTTCTATAAAGAGAGGATATGTTGTATCTTCTTTTTGTAAACATATACTACATCAATATTGTTGTTAACCCCTTTTACTCTTTATATATATATTTATATTCCTCTTTGGTACCTCATTGCCTCCCCCTTCACTTTGTGTTGCTTGTTCTAATCCTTTGGATTGTTGAGAGTTTTCAAGTGACAGTTGAATGGAACTGGCTGCGGAGATCAGTCATGAATGTTCCTGAATAAACTTGTATTTCATACCTGTTGTTGTCTCTGGAGTACTTCAACAACAACACACAGGATCTCGGAATACAACAGGTCAGCTCTCACTGTCCATCACTGCCAGTAATGGTGGTTCCCTTAAATGTAAGAGATGTCCGCTGGGCCAGTGGAAATCTAAAAATTTGGCAGAACTCCCTCAGGGCAACGGAGTAACTTACTTCGTCACCCTCACAGACTGAATACCCGCCTGTCAAACTGTAAATCAGTCCCTTCGTCCTGAATATTTTAAATCTGCAATTTTAGGGGTTTCAGTAGATATAAAAATAAGATGTCTGCCTGGCTCCTTAAACAGAATCCCTGGCTATTGTCTAAAAATGTGGAATCTTTAAGTACCACCTAGCTGTTTCATAACTCAGGACTGTTTTTTTTTCATCAATATATTTCTCAAAGTAGTCATTTAGATCAAGCCTTGCAAAAAATGTAATAAAAGTTCAATGGAGCTTATAGATCATAAAAAAAGGTGAAATGTCCAAAAATCCTAACAAATCTAGTTCCTCTAAAAAACAAGAGTTTGAACGGTAAAACCCAATTTATTACAACAGCATGACCAGTTTGGAAACTTTATGAGCTGTTGAATGTTAAATCCTATTTCATGGTCAAGACGGATTTGCATACTGCTGGGTCCAAACTGTGGAGGCATTGTGGGCAAAAGAAAGATGGATTGGCTCAAGACTGATTTGCCTACAGCTGGGTCCAAACTGTGGAGGCATTGTGGGCAAAACAATGATGGATTGGGATGCAGCCCGAGTGATTGTCAGTGGCTGAGATTAATTCAAACATTCCTTCCATCACCTTGTTATTTTTGCATTTGTCGCCCTAAGTGCACAGAGTATGCCCAGACGTGGGCCCTGGGCTCACTGTGCCACTGGATTCAAGCCAGCCTGGCTGATGAGGGTGATACCTCGAAACTGGTTCCAGGATGCTTGTTTCTGGTCCAGGGAGGATCTTGCCTTACAGTTCAGGTTGGACTGTTTTATGGAGAGCAGGGTAAAGACTGATTTGCATTCGGCTGGGTCCAAACTGGGGTGGCATTGTGGGCAAAAGAAAGATGGATTGGGATGCAGCCCAAGAGATTGCCAGTGGCTGATATTAATTCAAGCATTCTGTTCATCACCTTGTTTTTTGCGTCTGTTGCTTTAAGTGCGCCAGGTATGCCCAGATGAGGGTCCCGGGCTCCTGTACCACTAGATTCAAGACAGTCTGGCTGATGAGGGGTGATACCCTGACTCTGGTCCCAGGATGCTTGTTTCTGGTCCCGGGAAGCCCTGGCCTTGCAGTTTGGGCTGGACTATTCCCATGAGGGGCAGGGTCAAAACTGATTTGCATATGACTGGGTCCAAAATGGCATGGCATGGCATGGTGAGCAAGAAAATGATGGATGTAGGCCCAGATCTATGCACGCGGGTGAATGTTTGACAATGTTCAGCATTCCGTCCATCATCTTTTTGTGTTGCTGTAGTCTCCTCACGTGGGAAGGGTACGCCCAGACATGGGTTCCGTGCTCACTATGCCATTGGATTCAAGCTAGCGTGGCTGATGAGGGGTTATACCCCAACACCGGTCCCAGGATGCTTGTTTTCAGTCCATGGAGGACCAGGCCTGGCAGTTCAGGCTGTACTGTTCCCATGGGGAGCAGGGTCAAGACTGATTCCCATATAACTGGGTCCAAACTGGAATGGCATGGTGAGCAAAAAAACGATGAAGGTAGACCCAGATTTCTGCACTGGGATGAATGTTTGACAATGTTCAGCATCCGTCCATCATCTTTTTGTGTTGCTGTAGTCACCACAAGTGGGAAAGGTATGCCCAGACATGAGTCCCGTGCTCACTATGCCATTAGATTAAACCTAGCCTGGCTGAAACCCTGAAACCGGTCACAGGGTGTTTGTTTCCAGTCCCGGGAGAACCTGGCCTAGCAGTTCGGGATGGACTGTTCCCATGGGGAGCTGGGTCAAGGCTGATTTTCATATGACTGGGTCCAAACTGGAATAGCATGTTGAGCAAAAAAACGATGGATGTAGGCCCAGATCTCTGTACTGGGAGTGAATTTTTGACTATGTTCAGCATTCTGTCCATCATATTTTTGTGTTGCTGTCAGGGCAAGACTGGCTGTAGCGGGCACCGGGCGTTTCCCCGGTGGCCACCAGGGTGGGGGCCGGTTCTGGGCCCCTGGGGGGCCATTTTTGTTACCAGGGCCGGCAATATCGGCCCCTGTAACAAAATTGGCCGAAACCGGCCCTAGCAAATAGCTCGGCTGTACCCCTCCCCCAACGGGGGCCGGCCGAGCAGTTTGCCAGGGCCGGTTTCGGTTCCCATTCCGGCCCTGGCTGCTGTAACTATATTTCTGACACATTAGGCCTTGATGCTACAGTGTTCCAGAAATTGTTGCAGAACTGTCTGGTCTGGTAATGACATTACCTACAACCATTTCAGCAATACTAATAAACGGTGTTGCCATTTTGATGAATAAATATCAGTAACCTAGTTTCTGCCGTTTCTGCAGCAAGTGTCCTCCAGTGGCAAAAGGCTTCAGGAGACTTGCATGTATGTACCTATTTGGTATCATGCAATGGAGCACCGTAGGTGACAGGTTCGATGAATTTTGTGAGGTCTGCAATGTTACTGAAAATCATGCTTGCATTACACAGCCAGGAAATCATCAAACATGAAATACCTGTAAGAGGAACAAAATTGGATTGCTGGACATTTCTGGCAGCATCACCAAACATTTTTGACAGGCTCTATTTTATGTCCTTGGTTGTAGGTTAAGGCAGTTCTTGCTCCAAACGGTTTTTACCACTGTATTATGAAAACAGGGTTCTGGAGGTGATGAGGTGTGGCAGGAACGTTTGTGCTTATATGTTGTATGCATTTTGTTGTGGTGTGATGTGTTCTGTTGTTTTTTGTGCTGCTATTTGTGGTGCATGGTTTCAATGTGATTCTGTTGTGTTGTACAAAAATTGCTGTGTTGCGTGCTGTTTTTACTGTTTTGTTTTGATGAGCCCAGTTACGTTTTTATTGTGTTGGTACAATGCTTGGTCTGAACAATTTTGAAATGTTCCGTTGTTTACTTTAGATGTGTATTTCCACCGTAAAGCAATACATGCCTTGAAAGTTCCGTGACAAGCAACCATTTAGTACTAAGGTGGTAAAATTGAGCTGCTCTAGCTCAACGGCTTAAGACAACAGTCAATCCCAAACTATGGGAGAGACTGTGGGGCAGATTTGCTAGATTTTCATAGAGCTCAGTGCAGCATCTGCAAATGCTGCGCTGCGTGAGAAGGAGAGCACCATATTTACAGAAATATGGCTCTCTCCTTCCCTCTCGCTAGTGACGGTGCTGAAGTATGCTGCCTTGCGCCAGGGACACACTTTTGCACAATAGTGCAAGGGTGTCGCCTTGAGTCTTGCATAGGTTTTGCAGTACAATATACTCTGCTTAGACTAACTTTAAAACTTTTTCCACTTTGTATGTGTGCTGTACTGTGCAGCACACATGCAAAGTCGGAAAAGAAAGGAGAAATGAAAGCATTTCTCCTTCATAGCACCTATTTGAAATGGACGCTATTTTCTCACGCTATACCCTGTCTACATTTTTAAGTAAATAGGGCTTAGTGTCACAAACCTTGGGTGGTCGCTTGGGTACACCCATGCACCACCCATGGTACACCACCTTCACGCTAAGTAATGCAAAGCAGCACTATGCGCTGCTTTACGCTACTTTTGAGTGATTTTCCAGCACTAAACAAGTTTAGCGCTGGACAGTAAATTAGTAAAAAAAGATTTAGCATTGATTTGGGTCACAAACAGGGCACTAAAACTTAGTAAATATACTCCTTTGTCATAAATTAGCACCAGCCTCCACTAGAATATTTATGTGGCTCTCTTTGCCATTGGATATCACCCACACACACCATTCTTACAAGCCAATGTAGAACAGTGCTTGATTTCGTCTTGTCAGGTCTATTTTTTAAGGAACCAAACACCTTCCAAATAAATAGTTCTAAAGCACTGCAGCTTCTGTTAGTAACTTCATTTCGTCCACAACTTTAAATGTGTCTCTATTCATTGGCAATATTACGGCTTCACAAGATAGTGCTCTTAGTGAGACAAACCCGTTGGCTGACAATACCAGTATCTTCAGTTGATATTTCTCAAAATTACTCAGTTTAATAATAGATTTAGCCACAAGAAGGCATGGGAAGTGTTCAAGCAGGGCTTGTTTAACAGTCACTACACGAGGTCTGCAGAAGGCTGGACAGAAGGGCCATTTAGCCAGGGCGTCCAACTCAAAATGGGCCTCATATTTAAATATGTTAGTATTTTCGGCATTCTTTTAAGGTAGCATTATGTAGGGGCCGCTCCTCCATAATGGCGGAGGAGCGCCACCCCCCTGCTAAAAGAGGGAAAAAAAATGATAATAAATGCATTTTATTTTTGCCTAGACATCTGCCAACGCGAGTCTTCAGCGGGGGCGGGGCCAGACAATCCTGTTGGACAGGCATTGCAGAGGGGGGAGTGGTGGGCACTTTAAAGTGCACAGGTGTGTTTGGCTGGCCATCCTAGGCCGGCCAAACCGGCTGTGTTGCACAGCCAACTTGGAAAAAAACGCCAGGCTCCAATGCACTGTCTGAGCGGCAAACGAAGCTGCTCAGACCAATCCCAGCGCTTCTCTCATGCTGGGAATAGTATTATCAGCATGAGAGAAGCGCTGGGATTTTACATGTAGGAGCCTGCGCAGTAGAAGTCCAGGATCGGAGGAGAGAAGAAAGACGTCAGCGGGTAAGTGGGATTTTAATTATTTTTGATAGCTCTTTAGGTTTTGGTTTTATTCCCCTCCCCGCCCCATACCGCGCCCCCACCACTCAGCAATAATAGCAGCCGCAACGGGCATTATGGGAAGACGCATCAAAGGCCTAATCCAAAACTTAGGCGGGTGAATACTGAAATTGTTGATGCTGGGTCAGAAATGTATGGGTCATATTTATGAAGATTGTGGCACAGGGCAGTGCACAATGGGTCGCCTAGCGCCAACGCAGGTACCCTTGCACCATGGTGCAAAGGAGCCTGTGTTGCATGCAGGATTATTTTTGTGCAGGGAGGGACACCTTCCTGCACACAAATAATCCTTAGAGGCATTTTCCTCTTTTTATGTGGGCTGCATCATGCAGCCCACATAGAAAGAGGAAGTAACGGGGAGAAATAAAGATATTTCTTCTCGCTACGCCACTCCTGGGGAGGCATGTCTTTCTGGCGCTTTCCTAGGTTTACTAGGTTTGGTAAATCTGGTAATGCGTTACAAACCATTGGAGTTGCTAGGGAACAACCACTGCAACTCCCATAGAATGCCTCCCTTGCGCAGAGTAATGCAACACAGTGACTTGCGCTGTGTTGCATTACTCCATATTTTTTAAGCCATTCAAAGCCACGCAAAATGGCTTTGCGTGGCTTCAAAAATATGACTTAGAGGTTTGTGTCTCACATGTACTACATTGCGTGATGCAAGCATGATGCAAAGCTCTCATAAATATGTCTCTAGCAGGCACATGCATCAACCATTTTTGCGAGCGCCAACGGTGCGATTCGCAAAAATCGTCCGTTTGCGCCCGCAAAAATGGCATTTGCGATGCATCAAGGTTCAAGGCACTCGCAATTTGAGAATTTGCAATTAATTGCGAGTTCTCAAATTGCGATAGCATTTAAGGAATCGCATTTTGCGATTCCTTAAATGCAATGCAAGAACCACTTTGAAGTAGCGATTTCGCTACTAGGGGGCGCAAATTACCATGAAGTTGAACTTGATGGTAATTTGCAAAAACTTTGAAAAATGCACTAAAGTGCATTTTTCAAAGTTATAGGTTACACACACACATGTCCTTGGGACATGTGTGTGCGCAACATTTGTGCACAGATCAATTTCAGGGGTGCAACAGGGTGTCCTTTTGACACCCTTGCACCTTGAAATTGCATGCGCAAATTGTGAGTACCAATTGGTACTCGCAAATTGCGCATGCAATTTCCCATTCATTCCTATGGGCCTGTAGGCCCATAGGAATGAATGGGAAGCCATTCCTTATTTGCGATTCGCAATTTGCGACTCATAAATAAGGAATGTGTAGGAATCGCTATTTTTATAGCGATTCCTACATGAATAGGCTTTGCGAGTCCTTAATTGCGATTCCTTAATAATCGCAATTAAGGACTCGCAAAATCCGACCTTGATGCATGTGCCTGTAGGTTTTTAAAAAGGCACCTGACAATTTTGACAAAACCGTAACCGTTGTTCATCAACACAAGACATTAAAAGCCACAAAATTGTGTAAAGTAATGAACAAAAACATTTGATAGTCACATAGCGGAAAGTCTTGTTTGCTAGATATCTACCATTTAGCATTGTGAGCATCATCAAAAAAAGAACAATCATTGTCTATCCACGGAAAAAAAAATCCTAAAGCTTGGACGAGAGAGAAAACCAGGAGTGTCCTCAGCACAATAAGGCCCTCATTACCAGTCAAGTTTAAAGAGCGATACCGCAAGTATTGGTGAAATCTGCACGCGATTAATAAACTGCTCACATGATTATAAGTTGAATACTGCATGCGTAAAGGATCATGTACAGTAAATAGCGCTAGCAACATTTATTGCATGTGTTAAGTTCTGCATGCAGTATTTACTACATGTGATAATTACTGCATGTGATATTGTATGCATGCAGCAACTAAAATGCAATTACTTAGGAACTTGTAGTTTGGAAACCAGAGAGATTTACCACAAAAAACACATGCATCTGCTGATGCTCAGCAAAATCATAATTTACATAAATCATGTATAAATACCAATGTCAGTTCACCAAAACAATATATAAATGTATATAGAAACACCCATCCTGGAATACACACGGATGCTGACATTATGAGCGCAACATCACTATGGACCATAATATAGGCTCATGACTTAAATGACCAACAACTCCCATTGATTTTGGCAAGCTCCAAAGATTTCTTCAAATTAAACAATAATATAAACATGTTACCAAAAAAAACACGACTCAATAGTATGCATTGCATATGTTTAATATATTTTTCGACATAATGAACATGTCGGAAATTGGAACCTGTGATGACGGGGGGAATTTCAGCAACTTGATCCTCAAAATAAAGCTATTCATTTACTAAATGTATAATGAAAAATAATTATACGCACACCGATGCCACTGTTCCAGAGTATTACCACGTCATTTCAAGCACACAACAGAGAACCAAAGGAATAAGTAAAACAAGGCCAATCTTCATTTTTAGCGACAGCCTCACCTTAGGGGGCCCAAAAGTTGTATGTAGATGGGGATCATCTCCACCCCTTATGTGGGGATGACTCACGGAATAGAGATGTGGATATGGTCTTTCTGATCGTTCTTATATCATACAACCAATATTAATAATATGTCATGCTAAAGGGAAAACATTGCATAAAAATGGTGGGAATGTGCCATATGGAGGTCGTTGAGCTAATCTACATATGTACAAAAAACCAATGGGGCATATGTACAAGCCACTATCGCCACGGGAACGTCACTTTTTGTGACGTTCCCGTGGCGATAGGGGCCTTGCCTTATGTACAAGGCAGAAAACTGCCGCTAAAGCGGCGATAATGGGCTTGATAATATGCCCTTGAGAATTCCAATAGAAGTCCATGTTCTGGTGTGAACATGGGCTTCTATTGGAATTCTCCAGGGCATATTATCAAGCCCATTATCGCCGCTTTAGCGGCAGTTTTCTGCCGCTAAACCGGCGATAATTGTAACGCCGTTCTTGATAATATGCCCCTAAGTTGTTAAATTTAGCACCATCGCAGGGGTAAACGCAAGGCTGCATCACATTCTTGTAAATATGGTGCAGCCTTGCGTTTCAGAAGTGGCGGAGCGTGTCAGAAGTGGCGGAGCGTGTCATTAAGCCAAGGAGGCTAACGACACGCTCCGCCACTTCATTGTACATATCCCCCAATGTGTGTTCTACATATGTACAAAACGGAATCCTGTAACTAAAACATCAGTAATCAACGTTGAGCTGCTAATAGCCCTATAAATTAATCCATACATGTCAGTTCCTATTTGAGCCACTCAAGCTCTGAATCTCAGCGTGTCTACAAATTCTTATTTGTAAAAAATGAAAATGTCTTCGAAGCAATTGTCTTTGTTCAAAGTATTCCCGAGGATTCAGCTTTATTCCAAGAAGCAAGAGAAAAACAAGTTCTTATTTGTAAAGACTTAAAATGTCTACGAAGCAATTGTCTTCGTTCGAAATATTCCTGAGGCTTCGGCTTAATTCCAAGAAGTGAGCGTATAAAAAGGGGAGCTGCGCTGGTCGTTGATTCAAGATAATACAATTCAAAGTTAAATGGAAAAAAACGCGGAGAGGCAACAGAGAATGAAGAGGGCTTTTAACGTCTCTTCTCAGAAAAGTGAAACTTTTTTGTACTAATTCTATAAATAAAAATATATGGCTGTACTTGTAAATCAAGTTTGTTCTATGCAAGTTTGTTCTATGCCTCAGCCTGGGCTGTCTTCATTTAAATTAGATGCATAAAAATGCTTCAATTTTTCTGCTTCATCCTAATTGCCAAATCCTGCCTACAGCAGTGAATGTTTTTTATGCATGCAAGACATTTAGAAGAAGACCATCCAAGGTCATATGCATCCGACAGATTCCTCAACTTACCTATTAGTTTGCTTGTGACTGTTTTCTAAGAAATTGTCACTCACACAGCCGCGATTCCTCCTTGAGGGCGAGGTGCTTTGCCTCGCCTGCTGCGAACGTAGCAGCTCCAGCAAAATATATTTTAGATAAAATGGTCAAAATGGACATGAACATTTTCGTGAACTGCGTGCCCTGTTTCGGCTCGGGGGCGGGGCCATTCCTGCTGCTGATTGGCAGCAGGAATGACTTGCTTAAAACCTAAAGTGCGCATGTCGGATTGGCCGACATGCGCACTTCAGCCCACCCAATACCAGCTGTAAAACAGCCAGGCTCCTACTCTGAAAAGGAGGCTGTGCCAGCCTGCTCTGACCAATCATGCCGCTACTCTCATGCTGAAAACATTATGAGAGTAGTTCCATGATTGGTTAGGGTTCATTGGCCCTTTACTTTCGAATCAGGCTTTGTGGATTTAGCAGTAGAATGCCTTCCGTGAAGACACCAATCGGATGGTGGTCTCGCGTTTTGGGGACTTCCCTGCACTTGAAATGTAAGTACTTTTGCTATTATTTACTTCATTAAAAAGTACAGTTTAACTAATTTGATGGGGGTGGGGGCAGGGGGCTATTAAGTTGTTGCCGAACTTGCAGTGAGCCCGAGACCTGCTGCTCTTCACCCCACGACTACACATGCCACTAGCTGCTTCTGCACTCACATGTACTTTTTACTGGCTCCTTAACTCTCTAAGTTGATAACTAAAATGTCATTATAATCTGTGGTACGAAAACTAACACACTTTTCTAAAACTAAGATCCTGTTTTTATGTTTCCTATAATTTTTTGACAGGCTGATATCCGGGCACTCTTTCCCTTCGTCCTCGGATCATTGGAGTCATGAAGAAGTGTGGACCTGTACTTATACATACTACCTGTGGATAAGTATGGCTACCCAAGTACACGCTCGTCTTTGCATCTGGATATGAAAGAATTTATGGTGCCACAATTTACCAAACATTTGCTGAAGCTCTGGCATTGACAATTAATGTGGATACTCAGATTGCAAAAATGAACAGAGCACCACAACCTCTAGTGGGGAATGTGTGCAAACTCTTCATGCAGGAGAAAGCAAGAGATCCCATACCATGGCTGTTAAATATATGGATGTATGCCACCATAGCGAGTGAAACAAATTGTCCTGCAGGAATTCGGGGTTCAAAATATCAATATCTGCCATAACATTAGAGAAAGTATTTATAGTTAAGTGTAGATACACTAGTCTATACTCCACATATTGAAGACATAGTTATAGTAAAGGTACATAGAAATAAAGTTTGAATAGTAAATTTAGAGTGACCTATATATATTTACCTTTACCTATATGGTGGTAGTCTATATTCCTGGTGGAGTACAGAAAATTTCAATGTTGTTGTAGGACCTCAAATATACCCAGGTCCAGCCCACTTCCTCATTGCGTGTAGTATGCCAATCGTATAATGCTATGCATTTCACATCCAGGGCTCCTTTCTTCACCTAGGTTACTTACTAAGCCTAATGCAAACAATCCTGGTAGTTGTGAATCCAGTTTGTATGCTAGGGGTGATATGGAAAGCAATTGCTGCTTGTCTTTCCCCTCATTGCTGTGGCGACTCATTTCAGTTGTTATTTTACATCCCTGCAATGAAGGTTGGCAACTACTGAATTCCATATTTTCCTCACTGTGGTATGCTATTTCTTGCATATGTCCTTGAGCAAGGCTTGTGAAATTGTCAACTTTACTTCTATCTTCACATTAGTATGATGGAAAGTAGTCAGTGAGTAGGCAATCTCTTATCTTAGCCTAGTAGCGCTAGAATGATTTTCCGATATCTTTCACAACCTTCATCATGCCTCTGTTTCCTTGTGGTTAACTGTGACCAGCAAGTTTGATTTGCTGGCTTCATGCAGCTATAAATTCTAAAGACAGAGGTCCCTAGACAATCAGAATATTATTAATAGTAAATATAGACTCGATCAGCGCTATATTCCTTTTCCAGCCGGACAGAATTTTAATATTCAATAAATGTATGACATAAAGTACAAAAGAAATTCAAGTGGGACACAACCGGCGTCCTAGTAACATAAATAAACAAAACAACAGTAAGGGAAGGGTTCAGGCAAAGGGGACGTGTCTGCATGGAGTTAGGAAGATACAGCAGACTTTAGTAACGTGGAGACACCATTACACAATTGACTTCACAATATATTATATGCATATGGTATACATTGTGTCGACGGCATTTCGATCCCTTAGAGAATTAGGGGGATCATCATCAGGACATTTAAGTAGTCATGCCTGTGTACATATAGCAATTGTTGCTATAATTTGCGCAAACCATGGAAGTAATAAGAGGTTAGGGGGAGAAAAAGAGAAAGGACATACAATTACAGAGGGCATTGGGCGGACCATACAATTATTGTGAACGATGTGTAGTGAAGAGTTATAAAAAGGAGGGGGCGGCGGGGGGCGAGTGGATAATTGGCCGTGTGGAAGGGTTGTTTACAGAAAATGGCGATTGAAAGGGACAGAGGAGAGCCAAGAAGCAAATGGTTTTGCTGTGGCGAAGGGTGAGTAGAACAAGATTTGGCTGTGCTTGCAATCACTAAGAACGATGGTGCTGGTGATGTCGCTGTTCAGTTAAGCTAGGGTAGTGCTGCTGTAATGGCTTACCAGGTGGAAGCCGGTATGCGGGGCGCTGACCGTATTCAACGAGAGACCGGAAGCGCGGCAAGGTATTTGCAGCGCGTGGTAGATATGCGAGGCTCTGATGAAATCATACTAAGTGCCTCATGTGCCTTGTGAATACCTAAAATAACAAGGCATTAAAGGTGAAACTGCCGCTAGCACTTACAATCAGAAACCTGGGCGAAAGTCTGTTTCTGCAGTTAGTGTATAAGATGGGTCAGCACTATAGAGCTATTGATATTAGTCTGCAAAGGCATTGACTTTGTTCATGGAGTGAGTGATTAAGCTTTTAGTACTGTCACTTATTGGAGGAATGGTTGTCTGCCTTTTTTCGCTGTTTGAGTTAAGTTGCAAGAAGGCACCCTTTATTCTCCCCTGGTGTTGCATTGTAAGCTTAGAAAGGCAGTCCTGCTTTATTAAATTCAAATTCAAATTCAAAATACTTTATTTAGGCCTGTAAGGCCATAAAAGTAAAAATACAAATAGAATACAGTACATGCATAATATGTTGTAAATACACTCATCCGTTGCTCATTACAGGGCACCAAAATACATCAAATTGATAAAAATCACAGTGGATTTAAGTAAAAGTATCATCTGTCCCACAGGCTAGCCTCAACGGTCGAGAGACTAACCTTTTGTCAAACTGGTGTATAAAGTGCTTGTGCAATGCATGAGCAGCATGTGGCTGTCTACCTTATTCCAAGCAACAGCTTCAAATAAAGTGCATGGGCAATACGTGTAGAATGGCGAGGTTGTTACATTCGACTATCACTGTAAGCTGGTTAAAGTGCATAAGCAAAGGGTGCGAGGGATAATGGCGTTTACATTGCTCTTAAAGTTGGATTCAATAAAATGTGTGTGTAAAACAAGCTCAATCGATTCATGGGATCATCAAAATGTTTCTAAAGATGTAAAAGGACTTATAAAAATGCATGACAAATAAAAAACCTACTAGTTGTTACACAAAAACTATCAACTTCAATTTCAATGCTATGTGAGCTTAGACAATAACACTTCCAGTTTTCACTCCCCACTAAAATAGATGTTTGGCCATCTTCAATATTTAAAAAAAAGAAGAGATTCTTGAAAGTGCAAGTGCATGTCAAGTCAAAATTCGAGGGCATCAGTATGGTACATGGTTAAAATATCTGTTCCACTTAGATTATCTCATGCGTGGCCACTTAACACTATATAATACACCGTGGTCACTAAGTATAAGCATCGACCCAGCGTCCTGCTATTGAAATTAAAAATGTTGCCCTCTCTTTATCCTTATGAAGTTGATGGCCAGTAAGAATCTGCGAAGCCCAAATACATTTAAGCGGGAATTGTCTGTTTTTAATATTCGCAGCATTTCATTCAGTTTCCTGACGTTAAGGCACCTACCTATTGGTTTTATTCATTTCGTTCGAGCGATTTTGTACGCTGGACAAAAAAACAGTACATGTGCAATGTCCTCCTCTTCTCCCATTTGACATAGGCTACACCGGGACTCCCCCTCCTTAAATTGTAGCGTTGCCCATTTGGAGGTGAAAGTGTTAATCTGCAGTATTTCATATCTAAATTTCAGGTATAAACACTTTGCCTATTTCATCCAAAAATGGCTCAAAACAAGGGGTCAATTTAAACTGGCGGAATTGCAAAGTAAACCTTCCCAGTGTGATATTTGAAGTTACTTTGTACCTGATAAAATTCCAGAATATGTGCTTGATCTCACGTTTTGATTCAGGTGTGAGGAGACTCGGGTTCATCCAGAATCTGCTCAGACCTAGATCAAAGAGCCATGTTCGAATATGAGCCGACCAAGGAAAAGTGACTTGGGTGTCCAATTCCAACAGCTCACTTAGAGATTCTCTATACGTTACTAATTCCGCTGTTGTCCAAATTCTAATCCAAAATGACAAAGTTCTCCAGATAGCTAGGTGTTCCAAGCGTTTGATGCCCATGTCATAGGTCAGGGGGATCAATGGAGTATGTTGAGGAAGGGCCACAAGCATTCTTAAAATTTTATTTTCTCCAGTAATTAAAGATTTAAGATTTCCAACTCCCCAAATCTCTGAACTGTACAGAGCAGCGGTTTGAGCTCTGGTCTTATATACTTCCAGGGTGGGAGTAATGGCTTTTGAAGCCGTTGCAGCTTGTGTTTTTTACAATGATTTCTCTATTTGTGGAGCCCAGGAAAGTTTAGAATCAAGGGTGACTCCCAAATATATACAAAATTGGACACACGTTCCAAAGTTGCACCATTCAAGAATATTTTATTCTTAAAGCTCCTATGTGGCCTCAAGGCCATGTATTTTGTTTTGATTGGATTGATCTCAAGGCCTTTTGTATTACAATATTTGTTGAGGCTGTCGAGTAAGTTCTGTAAGCCACTGGGAGTTTGGGACAACAGGATGGTATAGTCCGCAAATGTTAAAGCACAGATATGGTTACCTCCAAGCCTGGGCGAGTCGTGGGCAGATTTTTGTAGATATTTACCAAGTCATTTACGTACAAGAGGAACAAGGTCGGCGCCAGGACACAGCCCTGGCGCACGCCCTTCTTAACTAGGATCTCGTCAGTGTGTTCGCCTTCTTTACCCCAACGTACCTTGGCATAGTTACCTTCGTGTAGCCTTATTATTTGGATTAGGATTTCATCAGGTACACCCTGTTGGTGTAAATTTTCCCACAGCTGAGCCTTTGGGATAGAATCAAAAGCTGCCTTTAAGTCAATAAAGGCAACATACAGGTGGCTAGTTCTTAACCTTGTATATTTCCAGGCTAAAACCAAAAGTTTAAACACTTGGTCTATTGTGCTTGTTTTCTCTCTAAATGCAAAAACAACAGTTGATGGACAGAATGCAGAACAATGTCATACATTCACCCCAGTACAGAGATCTGGGCCTAAATCCATCGTTTTTTTGCTCACCATGCCATTCCAGTTTGAACCCAGCCATATGCAAATCAGTCTTGACCCTGTGCCTCATGGGAACAGTCCAGCCCGAACTGCCAAGCCAGGTCCTCCCTGGACTGGAAACAAGCATTCTAGGACCGGTTTCGGGGTTTCACCCCTCTTCAGCCAGGATAGCTTGATTCCAGTGGCATGGAGAGCACGGGACCCACGTCTGGGCATACCCGTCCCACTCGGGGTGACAAATGCAAAAACAACAGTTGATGGACAGAATGCAGAACAATGTCATACATTCACCCCAGTACAGAGATCTGGGCCTAAACCCATCGTTTTTGCTCACCATGCCATTCCAGTTTGAACCCAGCCATATGCAAATCAGTCTTGACCCTGTGCCTCATGGGAACAGTCCAGCCCGAACTGCCAAGCCAGGTCCTCCCTGGACTGGAAACAAGCATCCTAGGACCTGTTTCGGGGTTTCACCCTCTTCAGCCAGGATAGCTTGATTCCAGTGGCATGGAGAGCACGGGACCCACGTCTGGGCATACCCGTCCCACTCGGGGTGACAAATGCAAAAACAACAGTTGATGGACAGAATGCAGAACAATGTCATACATTCACCCCAGTACAGAGATCGGGGCCTAAATCCATCGTTTTTTGCTCACCATGCCATTCCAGTTTGAACCCAGCCATATGCAAATCAGTCTTGACCCTGTGCCTCATGGGAACAGTCCAGCCCGAACTGCCAAGCCAGGTCCTCCCTGGACTGGAAACAAGCATCCTAGGACCGGTTTCGGGGTTTCACCCTCTTCAGCCAGGATAGCTTGATTCCAGTGGCATGGAGAGCACGGGACCCACGTCTGGGCATACCCGTCCCACTCGGGGTGACAAATGCAAAAACAACAGTTGATGGACAGAATGCAGAACAATGTCATACATTCACCCCAGTACAGAGATCTGGGCCTAAATCCATCGTTTTTTTGCTCACCATGCCATTCCAGTTTGAACCCAGCCATATGCAAATCAGTCTTGACCCTGTGCCTCATGGGAACAGTCCAGCCCGACCGGCAGTTCGGGCTGGACTGTTCCCACAAGGAACAGGGTCAAGACTGATTTGCATATGGCTGGGTCCAAACTGGGGTGGTGTGGTGAGCAAAAGAATGATGGATTTAACCCAGATCCTTGTGACTGGGGGTGAATGTTTGCATTGTCCAGCATTCCGTCCATCAATTGTTTCTTTTGCATTTGTCGCCCTAAGTGGGAAGGGTATGCCCAGACGTGGCTCCCGTGCTCACTACACCACTGGATTCAAGCTAGCCTGGCTGAAGAAGGGTGATGCCCTGAAACCGGTCCTAGGATGCTTGTTTCCGGTCCAGGGAGGACCTGGCTTGGCAGTTCGGGCTGGACTGTTCCCACAAGGAACAGGGTCAAGACTGATTTGCATATGGCTGGGTCCAAACAGGGGTGGTGTGGTGAGCAAAAGAATGATGGATTTAACCCGGATCCTTGTGACTGGGGGTGAATGTTTGCATTGTCCAGCATTCCGTCCATCAATTGTTTCTTTTGCATTTGTCGCCCTAAGTGGGAAGGGTATGCCCAGATGTGGGTCCCGTGCTCACTACACCACTGGATTCAAGCTAGCCTGGCTGAAGAAGGGTGATGCCCTGAAACCGGTCCTAGGATGCTTGTTTCCGGTCCAGGGAGGACCTGGCTTGGCAGTTCGGGCTGGACTGTTCCCACAAGGAACAGGGTCAAGACTGATTTGCATATGGCTGGGTCCAAACTGGGGTGGTGTGGTGAGCAAAAGAATGATGGATTTAACCCAGATCCTTGTGACTGGGGGTGAATGTTTGCATTGTCCAGCATTCCGTCCATCAATTGTTTCTTTTGCATTTGTCGCCCTAAGTGGGAAGGGTATGCCCAGACGTGGGTCCCGTGCTCACTACACCACTGGATTCAAGCTAGCCTGGCTGAAGAAGGGTGATGCCCTGAAACCGGTCCTAGGATGCTTGTTTCCGGTCCAGGGAGGACCTGGTTTGGCAGTTCGGGCTGGACTGTTCCCACAAGGAACAGGGTCAAGACTGATTTGCATATGGCTGGGTCCAAACTGGGGTGGTGTGGTGAGCAAAAGAATGATGGATTTAACCCAGATCCTTGTGACTGGGGGTGAATGTTTGCATTGTCCAGCATTCCGTCCATCAATTGTTTCTTTTGCATTTGTCGCCCTAAGTGGGAAGGGTATGCCCAGACGTGGGTCCCGTGCTCACTACACCACTGGATTCAAGCTAGCCTGGCTGAAGAAGGGTGATGCCCTGAAACCGGTCCTAGGATGCTTGTTTCCGGTCCAGGGAGGACCTGGCTTGGCAGTTCGGGCTGGACTGTTCCCACAAGGAACAGGGTCAAGACTGATTTGAATATGGCTGGGTCCAAACTGGGGTGGTGTGGTGAGCAAAAGAATGATGGATTTAACCCAGATCCTTGTGACTGGGGGTGAATGTTTGCATTGTCCAGCATTCCGTCCATCAATTGCTTCTTTTGCATTTGTCGCCCTAAGTGGGAAGGGTATGCCCAGACATGGGTCCCGTGCTCACTACACCACTGGATTCAAGCTAGCCTGGCTGAAGAAGGGTGATGCCCTGAAACCGGTCCTAGAATGCTTGTTTCCGGTCCAGGGAGGACCTGGCTTGGCAGTTCGGGCTGGACTGTTCCCACAAGGAACAGGGTCAAGACTGATTTGCATATGGCTGGGTCCAAACTGGGGTGGTGTGGTGAGCAAAAGAATGATGGATTTAACCCAGATCCTTGTGACTGAGGGTGAATGTTTGCATTGTCCAGCATTCCGTCCATCAATTGTTTCTTTTGCATTTGTCGCCCTAAGTGGGAAGGGTATGCCCAGACGTGGGTCCCGTGCTCACTACACCACTTGATTCAAGCTAGCCTGGCTGAAGAAGGGTGATGCCCTGAAACCGGTCCTAGGATGCTTGTTTCCGGTCCAGGGAGGACCTGGCTTGGCAGTTCGGGCTGGACTGTTCCCACAAGGAACAGGGTCAAGACTGATTTGCATATGGCTGGGTCCAAACTGGGGTGGTGTGGTGAGCAAAAGAATGATGGATTTAACCCAGATCCTTGTGACTGGGGGTGAATGTTTGCATTGTCCAGCATTCCGTCCATCAATTGCTTCTTTTGCATTTGTCGCCCTAAGTGGGAAGGGTATGCCCAGACATGGGTCCCGTGCTCACTACACCACTGGATTCAAGCTAGCCTGGCTGAAGAAGGGTGATGCCCTGAAACCGGTCCTAGAATGCTTGTTTCCGGTCCAGGGAGGACCTGGCTTGGCAGTTCGGGCTGGACTGTTCCCACAAGGAACAGGGTCAAGACTGATTTGCATATGGCTGGGTCCAAACTGGGGTGGTGTGGTGAGCAAAAGAATGATGGATTTAACCCAGATCCTTGTGACTGAGGGTGAATGTTTGCATTGTCCAGCATTCCGTCCATCAATTGTTTCTTTTGCATTTGTCGCCCTAAGTGGGAAGGGTATGCCCAGACGTGGGTCCCGTGCTCACTACACCACTTGATTCAAGCTAGCCTGGCTGAAGAAGGGTGATGCCCTGAAACCGGTCCCAGGATGCTTGTTTCCGGTCCAGGGAGGACCTGGCTTGGCAGTTCGGGCTGGACTGTTCCCACAAGGAGCAGGGTCAAGACTGATTTGCATATGGCTGGGTCCAAACTGGGGTGGTGTGGTGAGCAAAAGAATGATGGATTTAACCCAGATCCTTGTGACTGGGGGTGAATGTTTGCATTGTCCAGCATTCCGTCCATCAATTGTTTCTTTTGCATTTGTTTTCTCTCTAAAGCCAGCCTGGCACGGTGAGAGTATATCTTCTGCTGTGATCCAGTCAGTGAGCTTGGACAGGATTTGCTTTGCATAGACCTTCTGTAGAACATCTATCAGACTTATGGGTCTGTAATTTGCAGGCTCTTCTCTGCTACCCTTTTTATGGATAGGAACTATCTCTGCGCCCTTCCAGGATGCTGGGATGGGCTGTCCCCTGGCTATTGCATTGGATAGTTCATTTATGTAAGGCACCCACACTTCCGGGGTGTGTTTGAATAGGTCCACAGGTATTCTGTCAGGGCTGGGCGCCTTTGATGGCTTGATAGCTGCTATAGCAAGCGCCATGTAACCAATACTAAACTGTAAGGGTGGCGTTCGTCTTGATGTCAGAAGCCCCCCCAGATCACTTGTGGAATCTTGGTCTATATCCGGTTCGGCGATGACTTCATAAAGGTTTGCAAAGTGTCTCTGCCAAGTATTGGGATCTAAATAATGGTCAGAAACTGTCTTTTCTAATTTGCTTCCATGGGTCATTAATTTCCAGAATGTGGCTTGGTCCCTGATTTTTGCAGCTACTATGAGCTTTTCCCAAATGCCATCTTCCCAATTTCTTTTGGCTATCTTTTGTGTTTTCTTGTAGTTTAGTCTTTCAAGTGTAATCTCAGTTATGTTTTTGTCTTTAAGGGCTCTAATGAGCCGACATTTGGCCAGTCTACATTCCTTGTCGAACCAGGGATTGGATGGCTGTGCCACTACCTTGGCAGTAGCTGTTACTGTCCGTGGTTTAGTTAAGTGGACTTGTATTTCCTCTACCAGTTTTTGATGGATTTGTGTTATCTGAAAATTCTCGGGCTCTTGCTCCAGGTAAAAAGTTACAAGGTCGCTAAAGATGTTATATATCCTAGTGAGGGGTTCGACTTGATCTAATATGGCTGGCCATCTAACTGACCGCCGATTATTAGTTACCAAGGGCTGCCTCGTTTCTACTCCTGAGTCGAATTCTAGGGTTGCGTAAGTTGGAAATTGTTTCCCGTCTAGGTCTAAACATAACGGGAAATGATCGCTCTCTCCTCTCTTGTCTACCTTGAAGTCCTGTACATATACCCAGTGTGCTGTGCTTATGAGCACATAGTCTATTCTCGATGTAGAATTTCCTCTTGAAAAAGTATTTGCGCAAACAAGGTCTGAAGGGAAGCGACCATTGCATGCCCTAAGGACTTTCTCAATGGTAAGATGGTATATCTGCATAGCAGAAGTAGTGCACCCCACTGAGTTTATTGTCGTGAGGAGGGGGATCCCTCTAGCTTGATCTTCCTCCTCAAAAACTGTATCAAGTCCCACTATGGGTTCATAGCAGCAAATAAATCGCCCCCCCTATGATGGCATCATTTTGGTCTATAGATCCCAAGACCTCCTTAAAATGATCGAGCAACGGAGCTTCTTTTGAACGTTCCCTGGGTCTTACATAAATATTAAAAAGGTACAGCTGTGTAGCATTCGAGAACTTGAGTTTCAGACCCATGATATCCAGTGAGTCAGTGGGTACAATTTCAATGGAGGCATTTAGATTTATTTTTACCCAGATTGTCAGCCCACCCGAGGCCCTCCCTTTTTTTTTATTGTAATGCCTCTATGCTGAATGTTCTATACCCTACTTTGTGTTGTGGTTCTCTTGCCCATGTCTCCTGAAAGAGACATAAGTCGAAATCTTCTACATAGCTCTGCCAGTCGGGTTCACTAAGTTTTTGTTTAAGCCCAGCAATATTCCAGGAGACCATCTTTATCAAGTTAGGGGCCAGGGCTGTGGGAGTGGTCGGGGGGTCACTAAATTTAGTTGGACAGCTACTCTCCCCTATAATATAGGTGTTGCTTACCCTGATTTCATGGTGTGGTGTGCATTCAGGGCTGGCATCATAATTAGATTGGGGGCTGGGTCGAGAGCTACGGTGATTCTTATCTTGTTTGGTGGGGGATCTCTTTAGTAGTAAAAAGACTTGGGGCAAAAATGCTGCCCATAGATGTCCATGGGTTTGAAGCTAGAAGGTGTTTTCAAATTGGGAACAATTCTCTTTCAGGGCCAATGTGGCACGTTCCATTATGAAATGGATGCGGTTGATGGAATCTCAATCAGATGCCCTCATATGCTCTTGAATTACAGCCAATGTTGCGCCTTGGGGAATGCTGGCATATAATGCTTCCACTCTCTCCAAGCACACCAGCTACTTGCCATAAGCCATCAAGAACTTCAACAGCTGTATCACCGCATGCGCTGACACCATCTCTCTGCTCAAGCACAACCCAATTGGAGGAGCCCAGCCACAGGCCAGTTCATACACAGAGGAACTGAGGCTAGCGAAACGCCACTGCAAGCAACTGGAGTGCAAATGAAGAACAAGTCAAGACACCACAGATAAAGACCTCTTGAAATCAGCCCTAAGATGCTACCACCAGCAGTTATGGAACACCAAGCACACAGCTCTTGTAGATCGCTGCGCCGTCTGCGCTAACATCAACAAGGAAATCTTGACCATCATTAAAGATTTCACCATGCCTCCACCCCCGCCAGCAATATCACCCCCTCACAAGACATCGACAATTCTTCCCCAACAAAATCACCTCCCTATGCAAAAACTTCAACCCTCAACTGCACCCTGTCACCATTTAATTTGATTTGATTTAGAGTTTTGTAAAGTGCTCTTATGCCCGGAGGCGTCTTGGTGCTAGCCTATAACAACGGAGTAAAGCCCTATTTAGTTGCTGTATAGCCATGTCTTTAGGGTTTTCTTAAAGGTAAAAAGAGTTGAAGCAGATTTTATACTGTGAGGCAGACTGTTCCAGTGTAAGGCTGTACCTCCGATGAAACTACTGCCTCCACAAGAAACAAATTTGTAAGAGGGGACCACCAGATTCTTGACGGTACTGGAACAAAAGGCTCTGCCTGGAATATACCATAGGTAATCAGGACCTATACCATTCGGGGATTTAAATTCTATGCATAACACTTTGAAGATAGTACATTTTTCCACAGGGAACCAGTGGAGTTCATTAAGAGCCTGAGTAGCCGAATGAAATTTAGGAAAATTTGACAGCATTTTAGTGGCTGAGTTTTGCAGAGTTTGTAGTTTAGTTAACAGTCCCTTTTGTAGATTTAAGTACAGTCCATTGCAGTAGTCAATACCAGAAAGGACCAATGCAATGACTACTGTCCTTAGTAGCTCAAATGGAATCAGATGGAAGATCTTTTTCATGCTTTTTAAAACAAAGAAGGATGATGAGATAACTGCATTCACCTGATTCTTATATGTGAATCTATCATCAAGAGTTACACCCACGTTTTTTACTTTTCTTGTGGGGACTGGCAGAGTCTCTAATTCTTCTGGCCTCCAAGATGAGGACCAGAAGGAAGTGTAATGCCCGAACAATATCACTTCTGTCTTGGATGAGATTAATTTGAGACAATGTTTGCCATTCAATCACTAACTGCAGACATGCAGTTTCGAAAAGACTCATCTGAGCTGTCAAATTTAGAAAGTGACACCACTATTTGGGTATCGTCAGAGTAAGGCACCACCGAAAACCCAAAAGATTTGATTAAGCCAGCCAAGGGGGTAACATATAAATTAAGTAATGTAGGACTCAGCGATGAGCCTTATGGAACACCACAGGGCAAAGTGTATGGTTCGGATGTAAAATCGTCCAGAGTCACTGATTGTGTCGTATTAGCCAAAGAGGAGTGTAGAAAGGCAAGGCTGTGTTCCTAATCCCCAGTTTCCTCGATCAAACAAGAATGATCAACCATTGCAAAGGCTGCAGATAGGTCCAACAGGAAGAGGGCCGCTCTGCCGCCCCATCGAGTACGGACCTGATTTCCTCAGTTGCCACAATGAAAGCTGTTTCAGTACTATGACCACTGCAGAACCCAAACTGAGTCACATCCAGAAGATTATTTGACTCAATAAACGCTGTCAGCTGTGTATTCACAGCCTTTTCAGCCAATTTGGCCGGAAAGGAAAGTGTTGATATAGTGATAGTTGATAACATCTTGGGGATCAAGGTTAGATTTTTTAATGAGGTGATAAAACTGATGCCTTTTCCAAAGCGTCGGAAATACACCTGTAGAAAACATATTGTAAATATTTTCGTTAGCTGTTCTGCAAGGATATCTGGAATTAGCTGAATGATAGATGGTGGACATGGGTCTGCTGGAGATCCTGACATTGTGATGAGAGTCACCTGCTTTACCTGTTCCACTGTAGGACAAACCACATTTTTTATGAACACTAGTTTTGTAAGTTGAATCGTCAACAACTGGCCGCTATTTTGGCTATAAGCAAATAATCCCTCATAAATATCCTGAATCTTCTTTTGAAAAAATAAAGCTAATGAATAACAAAAGGCCTGATTGTGTTCAACTGACTTGACAACTAGTGCAGAGATAAGCTTTATAACCGTGCGAAAAAGCTCCTTTGAAGAGTTTTTCGCTAGCTCGATTTTGTTGCGTGAAATAGTCTGATTTAGCCTCAGTAATAAGCAGTCTATATCTTGCTAAGCATTGTTTGTATTTTTCTTTTTCAGCTAAGCTGTACTCATTCCTCCACACCTTTTCTTGTCTTTGGCAGAGTTGTTCACAGGCTCGAAGGTTATCATTAAACCATGGGGCCGAATGTGTTTGTTTTTTAGATAGTCTGGGCTTAGTAGGTACAAGAGAATTAATTACAGATTGCAACCATTTTTCAGAGATCTTTGATGCAGTCTCAGGATCTACAGCTAAAATTAGTCTTGATTCTAATAAAGTAGATCTGTGTGTTACCTGTGGCATAGTTAGTGATGCTTTTAAACAAAATAGAGATAGCAAAAATTACAGCTTTATGATCAGACCAGGTCAGGTTAAGAGTCTCTATGAATTTTAAGTTCGGAATATTTTTAAAGACTTCATCAAGAGTGTGACCTGCTGAATGAGTTGGTCCTTCCACACTCGGCAGCAAGTCAAAACAGGATATTATATCTTGTAATTCCTCAGTATCCTTGTCAGTATGATTATCTAGATGATAATTAAAATCACCTAGAATAGTAAAATCATTTTTTAGGGCACATGTGTCTATTATAGAGCTGATATCTATGGAGAATGTAGATCTACTTCTCAGTGGGCGATATACCAGAAGCCCATTAAAGGATTGATTTTTTTTATAGCCAGATGTTAAAAAAAATGCTTCATATCCTTGTAAGGTTATTGGAGAGCATGAGGTGGTAAACTCATTTTTCAAAATTATAGCAAGTCTGCCCCCTCTCTCGTGCAATCTATCTAATCTATGAATCATATAGCCCGAGGGAGTGGCTGTAATCATATCAGGGCAAGCTGTAAAGTCTGCCCAGGTTTCGGTGACAAACGCTGAACCAATATGATGGCTAACTAAGAAATCGTTAAATTCAAAAAGATGTTTGACCAGGGATCTGGCATTTATTAAAACACACCGTATATCAGGACATGCGCACATGGCTTCTATCAAGCCATGTGGGCTAAGTTGACTAGATGAGCTACAAGCTTTGGTGTTTAAGCATGTAAGGCAGCATTGTATACATATAGTGGTATTCCCATTTAACTCTAATTCTTGGGTAAATGTCACACAATCTATTTTTTTACCTACTTGAATTGCATGTAATTCGTCTCCAGTGTAGACTATCCATTGCGGTCGCTGAGAGGGAAAACGAGCAGGGGGACGGGCCCCGGGCGCCGTCTGGGCATGGACAGGCACAGACAGGCTCGCCTTCGGTGCACCAGTGGCGCCACTGCTGCACGTGCCCGCTGCACAGACACACTCTACCATTGTTTAAGTAGACCATCAGGAAGATGGGCGTATCAATGGGTGTGGCCCAGCTGCGGTAATGATAACAGGCAGAAGAAACAAAAGAAAGCTGGGGTCCAGCAACCCCTTTGCTTAGACACAGGCTCCCCTATGACCAAGGGATACTGGTAATGGAAAACAAACTGAACGAAATCAGGAGTAAGGTAAATCTTAAACAAATTAAAAGCAGGACAAGCCTGTTACAAGATTGTGGCCCGAGGAGCCAGGCACCTCCTTAAAAGCAGCACAGCGTGCTAGTACAAGGAAATAAAACGGTGGGGCTCACCACCTCTGTGTTGTAAAGCTGCGCAGATGCGCTTTACCGTTGTTTAAGTAGCCCGTCATGAAGATGGGCTTATCCAGGAGTGTGGACCAGCTGCGATGTATCGCAGCGCGATCGATAACAGCCGGGAGAACAAAATCATGCAAGGGCTCAGCAACCCCTTCTCTTCGATACAGGCTCCCCTGTGACCAAGAGATACTGGTAAAGGAAAACAAACTGAACCAAATCAAGAGTGAGGTAAATCATAAACGTATTAAAAATGGGACAAGCCTGTTACAATATAGTGGCCTGAGGAGCCAGGCACCTCCTTAAAAGCAGCAAACGTGCTAGTACAAGGAAATAAAAGGGTGGGGCTCACCACCTCCGTGTTGCAAAGCCCATCACAACTTAACTTCCCATCATGGCTGAAGGGCGAACCCCACCATCGAAATCACTGCTACTATGAAGACCATCCAGTGGGGTGGCCCCATCTGACCCTTGCCCAAATCACGCCTTCTCCAAAAGAGTCCTACCAATCAGAAAATCACTAACATTCATCCTCAGCGGCTCCATTAACTCAGCCACATTCCTAGACACCTGGAAACATGCCATCGTCATGCACCTGTTCAAGAAACCATCCACTGATCCAGGCATGCTTTCCAACTCAAAACCCATATCTCTCCTACTGTACCCAATAAAGGTCTTAGAAAAACTAACCAACTGACGCCTCATCGACCACCTCAGCAACCACCACCCATCGATGCTATGCAGTCTGGATTCAAGCCCAACAACAGTGAGGAAACAGCATTCATCGCCGCCAGAGACGACATCCACATGATCCTTGACAGAGGAGACATGGCAGCCCTCATTCTCCTGGACCTCTCTGAAGCACTTGACATGGACTCACACCACATCCTCAACAGGCGCCTGCATGAGATTGGAATTCAAAGACCGCTCTCCACTGGATCTGCTCCTTATTACTGGAGAGAACACATGGAATACTGCTATTTTCTCCCAGTAAGGACAGGGTTTTGAGAAGTGAGGTCACCATGTCCTCATCATAACTAAGATCTCTGAAGTCTGACATCATTGTGGTGCTTCATGTGGTGTAGGGTAGGGTGATTTATGGTATCAAAGAATATGTACTACTCTTTTTCATGTCTGTTTTGCCAGGTAGTAAATTCACACTGATTTCCCCCCAGCTGAGCCGCTGTGCTTGAAGCAGAACAAGATACATTGGAGGAAAATGACAGGGAATTTTAGACTGGCAAATGTCCTCCCAGTCAAATACTTTTTAGCAAACAAGATTTGCAGGTCCTTGCTAACGTCTGATTGGCCAAAGTATGGCCAAACAGTATGGCCAGAAGGTCCTTTCTGATCCACTGGAGAATCCTTTATAGGATGCACAGGCACTCACCTACCAAGAGGGCATGCTGCATCATTAGGTCATGCAACTCATTGAGCAGGCGCCAAAGGGTCCCGCAAGGGGGCTCTGTGCTGAATATCTTTTCTCTCTGTTTGTCTGATGGTGTTCAGACTGAAAACAGTTGCCCTTTTATCCTGTGAGGGAAAATTGAGGTAGTAGATGATAGTGAGAATGAATAAAATAAACTAAGGACAACCAATTTGATTTTATTCTGGGTGGATGTCCTTGTTAAGGATAAAAAAGCAGAAAGTTGAACACCTGTGATGTCAATGGTCCCGGGGTTCAGTAGGTGGTAAACAAGCTGCTTGCCTCAAATGCCCTATAGAGGGTCAATGGTAATTTATCAGGACCAAAATAAAAATATACCTAATCTGGTAGAGGTACCCCCAAAGTGTAGAAATGGTGTCCGCAGTAAGTAACCTAAGTAGGATTATATAACATATTCTCCGATTTTTAGAAGTTGCATCTTCTTATGCACGTGACCTAAAAGGTAAAAATAATAACATACAAACAACATATTTTTAAAACTTACAGGATCATTTTTTACTTTAGAATGTGAATCATGTGATCCAATCGCATCACACATATGCATGCTAAGTGTCATAGTGGGCACAGCACAGCTAATTTACACAGTAATGGATGGGATCTCCTAATGGCGCAAAGTCATGATGCATTAGGTAAGGAAAATGTGTGTTTTGCTTACCTGTTTCCCAACCTGGATTTCCCTTTAGCTATCTGGGGATCAATACACAGATTAATGAGGGATAATACACAGGGAAATACCCTTATGGCAGTTTGAGTGCATGGATTCACTTACTCCATGAACCAAAACATGGGTTGCAGCAGAGTGATCAGCTTTTTCATGGAGACTGAGCCCAGTCCACATAGCAGCATATTGTGTCTCTGTGTGAGCATGCGACGTAATGATGCCTAGGAACGTGCCAGAGTGTCTAGTATGTAACTGCAGACATTGAGTTAAAATAATCTCTTTAGCTCTGAAACACAACAGGTTGGTATATTTAAGCAGAATCAAAAGAGCTGGGGGAAGAGAGGAATTATCATTGTCCAGGAAACTTCCTCTCATTTAATAGTTGTTTACAAAAAGAGTTTGCAATTTCATAGTTTGGATTCTTTGTTTCAAAGTATTGGTTGTAGGATCAGTTCAAGGTCACAAGAGACACCGTTTATAGGATGCGTAAACCCTCAACCACCTAAGTGGCATGCTATATCATAGGTTAGCATCGTCGTTAAGTGGATGTTGCAATATCCAATGGGTCCCTCAAAGAGGCTCTTTATCGGAGATCTTTTCTTTGATGAATGGTCAGGAAATACATTGTCAATGGCAGTTGCCCTTGATGCTACAGGTGGCTTCTAGTAGTAGATTAGCCTGGAAGCTAACTAAAATTAACTATAGTGCATCTGAATCACTTTTATTCTCAGTGTGTGCTCTTGTTAAGTGTAGACTAACAGAGAGAACTTGCAAGGTATTAATGATCTTGCAGTTCATTAAAGGGTTAACATGTTTCTTGCCCGGTGTATCCACTCCTGGGTCAATGGCAATTTATCAGGACCAAAGTGATATAAAACCTAAACAATTAGGGTGAGCTCCTCAAAACTGTGTGATTAGAGCCCACCTAAAGTAAAAGTGGTAGGGTTATTTACCTAGATCTACTCCCCTGTTTGAGAGAATGGTTCTTTTGAATTAAATGTGACCTGTACATTTAAAAAAAAGACAAACAACACATAAAGAAAAAAGTCATTGCTACTATTTTGATCATATTGTGCATCCAAACAACCAGACACATACATGGTAAGGGTCATTGTGAACACTGCACCGTACAGCACACAGCATACGAGTGAATAAAGTGAGATGATAGCATTCTGTTTACTGACACAAAAATGAATCAGCAATATCGGGATGCTCTCCCAGATCATAAATTGATGAGGCCTCTTGGGAAGTCATGGTGTGAGATGTTCAGACTATCATTTGGGGTGAAATCAAAAAATGTTAACAGTTTGTCTGAGGCATAGGAGACTAACGACCCTCGTAAAGGCATCATATTTACCTACTAGATGTCAACGGAAGCCATCGCAGTATGCCTAAAAATCCTCCACAAACCCAAATGTGGATGGGGTAAGTGCCATCTGACTTATAAGTGGGTTTGCCATTCTGGGACCTGCGTCATGATGTGTACGTAACGTGACCCAGCACTTTTGAAAAAGCACTAGACCGAGCTGGGTGGGCGCAATCTTGGGTGATCCGCATATGTCTTCATCTGCCACCATAATGGAAAAGGGGAAAAAATTCCAGAAATAAGTGATAAAGTTATTTTGAGAGCGGAGGATTTTTTAAAGCGATATCTGTTCTCTCCCTGTATATGCCATATGGTGATATCTTAAGAGTTCATGGGTCACGATACATAAGTTATGTCTACGTTTTGTACATGCCAGGTGCAAGTGATGAGATAGATACAGTAGTTGGTATTACAATTAGTGTGTTTTAGGATGTATAATTTCTTTTTGGAGAGTCCCAATGTCCACCTCTTTAGTTGAGACCATGAGGTGGCAAACATTACAGTTACCACAGGCAGAGTGTCTAGTAACAGGTGGTAGGCCGCAGTGTCGTGTAGTCCCTATAAACCTATATATGATCTGCGCGTTTAGACAACATACACTGTAGGATTGGTGTCCAGACTGATTCTAGACACCCCCAACGGGTATGTTAGCCTGTATACCAGCTAGCTCACAGTGCCACTAGAAACCCCTCTTACCAAGGAGAGAATAGTTCTTGGCAACTATCGAACATGACAACCCTGATCCCTCAGGATCGTGGAAACAGTGCGATATGTTTCGCTTAGTCACTCGTGCTCACTTTGTCTCAGAGAGATACACAGACTAAACGGTGGGGAAGTTTTCAATAAGCATTTATTGAACCAGCGTCATTCTAGTGTAAAATAGATGTGCTGAAACAACCACTAGACAGTAACAGATATAAATTATTATAAGCACTAACAGAGTAAAAGGATGGTAGATGTCTACCATCGTGCTAAAACAATGAATACAGGCAAGTATATGAAATACATGACAGTAAAATGCGTACTCCTACGATGCGACCCTAACTACATGTACCTAAGTGTACCTAGTATGTAGGTAGGTGTAAAAGCCAAGAATCCCTCTAGGATAAAGTCAACCCCATTACCTGAAGTGAGAGAATGTGGGACCCAGTCTTGGTCTTGAGATGGACACCCCGCAAGGGATGTCAGACCACTGCGAGCTGGAGTGTCTGTGTGCAGGAACCTCAGCGTCTCGCGTCAGTGTGTCGGCAAGGAAGTCCTTTTCTCCTCTGACTACCTCAGCAAGATATGGTGTTTATATACCCAAAGTGGTATCCTCAGGGGTCTACCTTGCTGTGTCATGTCGGACTTAGGATGACGGAAGGAATGACCCTTGTACATAGTCATCATGCAGGAGATGGTAGTCCTGCTGAGTTTCCAAGAATCCTCATGCATAATGGATGAGGCTAGTTTTCAGGAAAAACCCCACGTCCTGTATGCATTACTGTAACTAGGTAAGAGGTCAGTTCCAAGAACTGTTATGTAGTGTAATGGTAGGGGAGAATATAGGTGAAAGGTTAGGTGACTACCTGAGCCTATATTGGGGTACCTATATGGAACATAAAACCAGCTGGTGGCGATTGATTCCATCGGTGGCTCGTTCGTTGGTCCAGTGTGTCCCTTAAATCACTCGAATGCTTGAATGCAAAAAGCGGTTTAGAGATGGTCAGATTTCCAGTGTTAAGGATGTTCCATGTGTTAGATTGTTGTAGGGATTCTGCACATACACAGAGCTATGCACAGGATAATAGGACCTCAGAATATAGTGGTGAGCCAACCATAAACCTTAGCACCTAAAACCCCAACCCGACTAGCTGTAGCGTCTCATTAGCAACAATACTACCAATGATTAGACAACCCAGAACACGGTATCTCTCTCTCAGGACTCGCAGGAGCAAGAACACCCTTTCATCACTCACTCATACCTGTCCACAACGCGCGTAATAAGAGACACAGTATAGTTTAAATATTTATTTCAACTATCGTGCTCTAAGATACAGTACACGAGCCAGTACTATCAGCATAATGCATAATGATAATATAATCAGCATAGTTACAATTCCATAGAATACAAACGGGGAAAGCATTTCATAAAACAGTGGATATAGGGCTAAATGACTATACCACCCTCCCCGTGCTATTTGCTAGTTTATTATATAAATAGAAAACCTCTGGGCATTGTTAGGCGGACCCTCATACCTCAATCTCTAGATGCAAGTTTTACATCAGTAGACAAACACAGCTCTTCTCTCTGGGAAGGTTTTTCTCCAAGTCCCTCTAACAGTGCAAACACAATATTAAAAGCACCCGAATTTCTCCAGTTCAGCTGCACATAGTGTTATGTCTAGGTGCGAGGGATAGGCCAGATCAGTAAGAACAAGGGACGTTGTTTTTCGACCTTGTACATGTTGTGCAGAAGCGACGCACAGGGAACAAGAGAAAAGGTGAAAGACAGAAATGCAGACAGTCCTAATATAGCCAGGCACAAGCAGAGGCTTGAAAAACAAAGTCACAAAGTAACGAAAAGGCATCATGGCAGCCAGGCCGCAGCCAACTTAGTAGGGCAGGCCATGAGGCCACAAACCACATGACACCATCCCCTGGACAGTCCATCGATCTAGACGGAGTTCAAAGCGAATGAGCAGAACAGAAACGTCTGTTTGTGAAAAAGTCCCCATGAAGGACAATGAATGGGAGAGAAAAAAGAAAAAGTCTGCAGAAAAAATTCAGTGTGAAGCTGAAAGCGGAGGCCCTCGTCAATCCATCAAGGTGTAGGTGCAGAAAAACGTCACACTTTCCAAGAGGACCTCGATGGAATCATCAGAAAAAAGGGACGCCATCCAGTCCAATAAATCAAAACTACAGTCATGTTCCTCATAAGAGGGAGCAGTAAAGAGCATTGAGGGACAACTTGCGTGATAGTCAACATAACTTTGTTGTAGGAGAGTCTGAGCAGCCGCACAAACATCCCATTGCGCCAAAATTCCAAGTGCAGCCGCACGCGCCATATAGCCATCCCCGGAACAGTCCCGCTCATGAGCCTCTAAGGGACCCATCAAGGGGACAAAATCCGGGCGAGACAGAGACGTATTGGAAAGGCAGTAATCCAAGGACCAGGAAAAAGGACAGCGGATGCAAGTCATCACAGGTTGCACGCAAGTGAAATACGCAAAGCGAAACGAAAGACTGTAGGACACACTGAGGGTCGACAATGGCAGGACGCCGAAGCTGGCGAGCATGCGTTCATGGAGCATCTGAAGTCGACCGGGGTCGAGAAGGGCCCAATGAAGTGCAGCCATTGCGCAGTAAACAGACCAAAAGCAAAATACCAGCCACCAAAGCGAGGATCAACGGAAAGCCGCCGAAGACGCTGGAAAAAATGGAATGAATAAAAGCCGGTATTACACCAAAGATAGTTTGAAAGGAGGTCACAAGGCCAGAGCCCACAACTTTAAAAAAGTGCACCAGACCCTCGGTGCGTGATGCATTGAAAACGCAGTGAATCAGTTCACCGAAGTGCTGTGGGAGGTTAGTGTTCAAAAGGGCCTGTATCTCACTGTGGGTACTTGCCACCTGGAGAATGAATGTCTCCCGGGCGGACGTAAGCAGAACCTCCTGGTTCAATAACAGCGCCTTTATTCTGCTCAATTTATTGAAATCCGCCTTCAAGGTAGGAATGGAAGGCCAAATGGAACTATCTATGATGTCGTGCGGGGGAGGAAAAAGCACATTTTTGCAGCAGACAACTCTGTGGGAAACGGTAACAATATATGGTATACCGGCTAACATGCCACAGCAGTCCTGATTATTCAGAAGCAGATAGCTTCCATTTGCAAGCACAGTGAAAGTAGGAGATATAGCAGGAGCAGGAATACCCTTCAAAACACAAGCAAGATTCGGAGCTGAAATGTTACAAGCGCCGTGCAATGTAATGTGTTTGCAAATAAGGGAATGACCCACAGTAGAATCACAAGTCTCGCCTGTAAGAAACACCTCCTTCCCGTCCCGAAGACATTTAAACATGAAAGGCAGGGACCACAGTTCATGCAAGAAGGCACTGCCCAAAGGCTGAAAACGGCCAATGGGATAATGTTTCATGCAGGAACTGAATTCAAATAAAGAAAAAGGTAAAGCGATAACCCCGTGTACTAGCCACACCGCAGAATCCAATTCCACAACAGAGAATGGTAATGGCTCTATTTTCTCGATATGTAACAGAGTGTATGTGGCATCTTTCATGGACATGAACTGCTGCTTGTCAGTCAAATTAAAAGGTAAAAATAAGGCAGTGGTGTTCAGAAAATGCCAAGGAACTTTACCCAACTTAAGTGTCTGCAAAGTCCATGCAAACTGCATAACTGAACGCAATTGATTCTGACCATGATATAACACAGAAACATCATCTTGTACAATATCAACAACAGAGGACACAATATTCTCTAACGTGTAAATGCGGGAAGACAGGGTATTAATACTATTGTCAACAACAGCAAGCACCTTTTCTAAATTTGCTTGATCAATCTCCCGAAGGCGGGAGGCAGCTTCAATTTGCGAAAGCTTCCAGAGTTCATTATAAGTTTCATAAATGAATCTCTTAGGTCGAGGGCCACGAGGCCCCAGAACAAAATTGGACAGATCAATGTTGCCTGAAAGGAGGGATAAATGCTGTTTTACAGAATCTAAGGAGGAGTGCTGCAACCACTGTTTACATAATTTTCCAACAGAATAAGTTGTAACAGTACGAGAGTTAGAAAACCTCGGGTCTGGCCTATCCTGTTTGTAACCAGGAGCTGAGTCATGAAAACGCAATTGGCAGGCATTTGCTGCTTCGGGCCAAGCCAGCCAGGGTGACTGAACAAACGTGGAAATATTAAATGAATTGTTCTGAAACAAAGCTTGCAACTCTCTAACGGAAATATTAAAATGCAAGCTCTCATTAGTGGTGGAAGACAACACAGGAATGGAAGGGGCATTTAATTGTTTGGAAGTAGCCAAACCCCAACACGTGGTTTGATAGATTGAATGATTTAAAAATAGAATTTGGGTCGGGATAAGGCAAGCACAGTGCAAGGCTTCTGTGCCCTGTACCTGCCAGGATTTGGAGCCCCAAATAGATTTCAAGTCAATGGTGTCCCGCCAGTGCTCATAACCACCCACAGCCAAAGCGGACAAAAAGGAAACCGAATACAATAACTTGGTGTGGGTCAACATGATCTTCTGCGTAGAAGAGGTGTTTAATTTAAAATAATAGGACCCAGGGTTCGATCTATCAAAGTTGGTAAAATAAGTAAACTTGTTTCTAAGAGTGTGGGAGCTGCCTGGCAAAGGGGTAGGACAATGTTCCCATTGGGTGTAATTCACAGGACCCCTAAGGGCACTTGGTTTATGGAGGAAATGGTTGCCCCAATGCTGATAACAATATAAATCGGCATAACTTGCAGAATTCATGTACAAATCCTCAGCATTAAAAGCAGCATAATATTTCAAATCAGTAAATAATGATTCAACGGCATGCACATCCCAATTTAACGGGATCACCCATTGAAACACGGAGGACATTTGGAACATTAATAATTTCGGTAGGTCCATGAATTTGGAAATTTACCGCATCCCCTACGATGCCATCAGCGACTGGGAAAGCTGAAATGTTCACAAATGTGTGGTCACACTTCATGATGTGAGATGAAGAATGTGGAGCCAAAGTTCCGGCGACACAGTTCACTGCAGAGCGTTCTGGTAAATAGTGACCATTGATTAGTAGAAAAAAGACTGTGACAAAGCCAATGGACATGAACAAAAAAATCAGGAAAAAGACCAACCAACTGTATGTCAAGGGAGGGAACAAAAAATTGTCTCTGAACCAGGATACAAACAAACTGAATTTGGACGGGATTAGTGATGAGGTGGAATCTGAGTCAAAGGAATAACGTGTTGGGCTAAGTGGCGTAGTTGGCTGGGTATGTATACTCAGTCTCCTCTTCGCAGGGGGAAGCCGGGAAGTCGAGTAAGCGATCAGGCAAATCTACCATCTCGATAGCAACATCTGTGACTGTTCGGGCAAGAGGGCCACGAACTAATGTCCGGGAATTGACTGGACAAGAGACCGCTGGTGTTACACTATTCAGGATCGGCCAGATGTTGTAGCTTGACATTGTCCACTGAGATGAATCTGTTGTCCTTTCGACCAGGAAGCGGTGGTAAGATGACTGTACGAGTACCCTTCAAGCCAAGGACTGGAACTGGTGCACAATAAGATGGGCCAAATTCTTTTTTGTTCTCCACTTTCTCTCGAACCAGATCTCCAATCTTCGGAAACCAGCCGGCAACCGGAATCTGCAACGCAGCATCTGTGGCTGAAGGTAAATGTTCATTTGCAAGTTTGTCTCGGTCTTCTTGTAAGCCCTGTAACATAGTAGAATGGTTATCTACATCAAAGATGGCGGACTGCGCCGCCATGTCTAGACCATCAAGGTCGGGCACAAACATTCGTATGCCAAAGAGCATTTCATATGGGGTCCGCCCACCCAGAGGTTTTCTAGGGAGATTATTAAGTGCACGTTGTACGGTATACAAGTGGGCCAGCCAGTTTCTTCCAGTACCTAAGACTCTAGCTGTCAAGCATTGCTTTAAGTCACGGTTTATTCGTTCAACAATCGAATTGCCCTCAGGCCGATATGGAGACGAAAATTTCACCCGCACCCCCAGGGAACCCATTGCGTCCTTGTAAGCCTTAGAGGCAAACGCTGGACCTTGGTCCGAATGGAAGGTGCCACATGCGAAAACTCCCACAAAGACACGCAAATCCCTTATGACATTTCGAGCGTCAGCACTCCATTGTGGCCAGACCCAGAGGAACCGTGTGCACAAGTCCACTGCAACCAAGATGTATTTATATGCAGTGTCTGAAGAGAATGGACTGCAGTGATCCAGGTAAACACACGCAAAAGGTCTGTTTGAAATGCAGAGCGGTGTTTGGGGTGGTCGTTTAACCGTGGAAGGCTTAATCTGCTGACAAACGTCTCAAGAAAGCACATAGGTACGGGTTTGTTTGTATAACCCACGCCACCAGTACCGCTGCTGCAAGATGGAAACCGTCGCAGACACGCCTGCATGAGCCGAAGCCATGCCTTCGTGTGCGGCCGTTATCAAGGAAAGCCTGCGGTCCGCGTTGGGAATCAGCTGATCACCAACTTCTGGAATACTTACGAAAAGAGCCTGTTCGGGACCTAATTGATAAGTATATTTGGAAGGGAAACCCCAGGGATATTTGGTACCTTCCTTTGTTGCAGCAATAGCTGCCAAGATATCAGTATCTATTTTAGTCATGGATCTTGTAACTGCTGCGACTGAACACGTGGCTACTGCTGATTTGGCAGCTTCGTCTGCCAAACCGTTACCAACGGCGTGTGCGCCCACACGCTGGTGGCCAAGGGTGTGAATCACCTGTGTGAGAGGCAGACGTTGTTTCAAATCTGCCACTCGAACCCAAAGCATTTTATGCTTAATTGTGCTGCCTTTTGCATCTCTATAGTCGTTTTGCGACCAAAAGAATAGATTGTCATTGAAAGATTGCACTCATTAGTATGAATCACATACAATCAGAGTCGTCACATCTGGATTAGCGAACTCAAGGGCAAGTACCAATGCGCGCAGCTCGGCCAATTGTGCATTACTGTCTCCTAGTGCCTGTGTGTGCACGACAGTTGATTTGAACTTTCCGTTCACCATGGTACCTGCAACAATAGCACATGCCGCGAAATAAGCATGCTTGGAACCCGTGGCCAGTTGTGCCGAACCATCGGTATAGATTATACAGTCGTAATCCTCAAGCGGTAGCAGAGACAGAGGAGGAGGATGAACGAATTCATACTGTAAAAACTCCTGTGTCTGAAGAGAAGAATCAAAAATGAAAGTGACATCCGGGGACATCAAAGATGTTGCCCATTGTATCCAACGGGGGTGCAAAGCTTTAGAGTTCGGAACACTTGCTTTAGTCACTGCCTCCAGGGCAGGATATGGTGTTACCACCAGAATGCGTTTTCCCTGTGCCAGTGCGCGCTCTTTTAGAATCGCCATTTGCACTGCAGTCAAAACTTTCTCCACAGAGGAAAAGCAAATTTCTGCGGAAGTGTACAGGTGTGACTTGTATGCAATCGGTATTGTGTCACCTTCGTTAAAGGTTAACTACGTGAAACCCATTGCCCCTGGAATTATTCGAATCACCAGGTTGGTGTGGTTGTCACGAGTCAACAGGAATTTAGATTCAAGTAGATCTGTCTGCAAAGACTGCAGTATGGAGGAATGCTCCGGAAGCCAGCATGACTTCGAAAAGTTAGGTTGTATCAAGGCATAAAGCGGCTTGATACGCTGGGCATATTCAGGAATGTAAGTACGCCCGAAGTTTAAAAAACCCAGTAAAGACTGAAGTTTCTTCAGAGTGGTTGGAGGGCACAAAAGTGCACATTTCTCCAAGAAATGCGGGGCTAAGCCCTTACCTTCATTGTTGAGTTCATAACCCAAAAACAAAACGGTAAATTCAGCAATGTGGGATTTGGCAAAGTTGAATTTGTATCCCAGGACCGCAAATTCAAGTATAATGCGGTCCACTCGGGAAAGATGCGGGTATAATTCGTCATCTGTCAGATAGATATCATCGACGTACGAACATGCATCCGGGTCTATGCCGTCTAACAAAGAGATGACACGGGCAGCGAATACGTCTGGACTGTTCCTATAGCCCATAGGTAAACGCCGGAATTTGAATTGTTTACCACCGGAGGTAAAAGAGCTCCATTGGCTACTCTCCGGTGCTAAGTTATGCGTGTAGAATCCATTGGATAGGTCAAGGGTAGTTTTATATTTTTTACGCACAAGACTGTCTACAAGCGCAGAACTGTGTGTGTTTTGCACCGCAAAGGTCCGACAATGAGAGTTCAAATGTCGGTAATCCAAAACTAAGCGGTACGATCCATCAAGTTTAGAAACCGCGAAAAGGGGATTATTCATAGGTGATACGCATGTTTCAATTACTCCTTGATATTCCAACTGAGTCAGAATGTCGAAGACGGGACCTTTAGCTTCCCGCTTGATGGGATATTGGGGCTGTGGCTGAGGCAGCGAACGCAAAGGAATATCATGGGGGGGAGAGTCTTCATCCCAGCCCACGTGGTTGCGGTATAGCGCCGGAGCCAGGGACGCAGCCCACTCGGCTGCGAGAGCCTCCGCTTTGTCCTTGGGGACATGGCGAGAAAAGCTCGGAAGGAATACCTCCTCCCCTCTACGCACAGCTAGTACGAACGGGGGCGGCCAATCCGCCTCTGCCAACAGAATGTCGTACGAAGAGGTCAGATTTTCCCAAAAAATCCCTTTAATTACACGCTGTATGTCACCTTCAATTTGAAAAACAATATTGTATAGTCTGTCAGGGGGTGCCACTCTGGTGTCTGCTGTCTCAACAGTAATGAATGTATCAGTTGCTGTCGCCTCCACATGAGGACGTAGCGCCTCCCGCACTATGGTAACTTCCGCGGCGCTGTCTAGGAGTGTCACTGCCCACGTCCAATTCAGGAGTCTCGTTCTCACCGTCTGTGGCATATCTCACTGTAACAGCGGCAACTTTTTTCTTCTGAAATTGTGGGCGAGAACGTGGAAATTCGTCTGGCTTCCCTCGGACTTGTTGTCGAGGTTGGTCTCGTCCCTGAGGAGTCTCGCGACCCCTTCCTCTATCTTGGCGATCTTCTCCACCGGCCTGAGAAGTTGTTGGAGCCTGTGAAGAACGAGGAGAACGCGTATCAGGGACTTGAAATCTCTCTGGAGATTTAATTCTCGCCCTATCGCGCAAATCATAAGTGCGTTCAGAAGAGACTGAGGCCGGGGAAGCGCCTCGCGACCCTGGCTTCTTTTGTTGCTTACCCTGTTTTTTCTGTCTCCAGTTCTTTTTAGTAAAGAACAGCTTCTCATCCTTCTCTGTTTGAGATTTCGGTTGAGGCTGTGATTGAGTTTGCGTTTTTGCAAAAGGCTTAACTCCCTGGCTATTACGTCCAATGGTTTTGTAAGCCTGGGCAATAATTTTTGGTAATTCGCGCGGCTTGTCCGGATCTGGGACCAAAGCCAAAGCATTAGCTACTTGAAAGTTCACTGCATCGCCCTTGACATTCGCAAGGATCAAATCAGCTACTACGTCGAACACTCCCACCAGTCTCATCCCTAATTCCATAGCCGCTTCAGGGCCATGCTCATCCTGTACACGTTTAATTACAGAGGGGAGAACCGTCATGGAAGGAGTGCCGAAACACTTCGCATATACTGCTGCGAATACCCTACCCCAGTTGTTGCATTCTGCCAACTCGGGGACTAAGTCTTTTGGCAAACTAATCGTCAAAATCCTGTGTTTTTCCACGGGAGAGGTGTTAGGAAAAACTGCCTCCAGCTGGTCAAACGTTCTCTGCAAGCCAATAAGGAAAATCATCCTTATTTTGTGGGCGCTTGCCCATCACCGAATTAACCATGACAGTACTTATGGTCACACCGCCTGCTCCAGCTGGATGGCCTGCAACTCCAGGCGGGGCTCCCTGGATGTTGCCTGTAGCATACTGTACTAAAGCTCTATGCACTCGTATCAAAGATTAATGCAAAATACGCGGTTCACCGACTGCCACCGTCATATAACGCGGATGTGGGGTATACCCAGCCAAGACAGGCCAAGTGGCCCCGTCAATTGATAAGGGGCCTAAACAAACCGCGGTAACCGATTGGGGGAGGGCACCATCAAACCAAACACGGTGTTGCCATGCCGTGAGCGGTACTTCAAGATTCCTATAAGGTCTATAGTGATTAGGAACAACGGTGGCTTCATATTCATGGAACAAATTATCAGCCCCATCCACCGCCGGAAAGGTGATCCAAGAGTAAAACACTTCAAAGTGGTAAGCTGGATCTGCTTGTACCACAAAGATTAGATCGACACCCGCGTCAGGCACTCCATACACTGTCAAGTGAGCCCGGAGCGCTGCGCGGCTATGTGCCGCAATTTGAACAGCCATTTCAAGCTCAAATTTTCGACAACCTAATATGAGGCAGCACAATATAGGGTCTTAGTTAAGAACCTTTTAACAACTTCAAGCTTTAAAGAACCTATAAAAACGTCAATATAGGAGGTATCACCGTCACACACGCTTCCGGAAGCGTCTGTGAAGGGGGTTGTGGACAAGCACAAGCACTACTCAAGCGTCTCGCAGATAAGCAGCCCACTCGTTGGTTGCGCCATGTTGTAGGGATTCTGCACATACACAGAGCTATGCACAGGATAATAGGACCTCGGAATATAGTGGTGAGCCAACCATAAACCTTAGCACCTAAAACCCCAACCCGACTAGCTGTAGCGTCTCATAAGCAACAATACTACCAATGATTAGACAACCCAGAACACGGTATCTCTCTCTCAGGACTCGCAGGAGCAAGAACACCCTTTCATCACTCACTCATACCTGTCCACAACGCGCGGAATAAGAGACACAGTATAGTTTAAATATTTATTTCAACTATCGTGCTCTAAGATACAGTACACGAGCCAGTACTATCAGCATAATGATAATATAATCAGCATAGTTACAATTCCATAGAATACAAACGGGGAAAGCATTTCATAAAACAGTGGATATAGGGCTAAATGACTATACCACCCTCCCCGTGCTATTTGCTAGTTTATTATATAAATAGAAAACCTCTGGGCATTGTTAGGCGGACCCTCATACCTCACTCTCTAGATGCAAGTTTTACATCAGTAGACAAACACAGCTCTTCTCTCTGGAAAGGTTTTTCTCCAAGTCCCTCTAACAGTGCAAACACAATATTAAAAGCACCCGAATTTCTCCAGTTCAGCTGCACATAGTGTTATGTCTAGGTGCGAGGGATAGGCCAGATCAGTAAGAACAAGGGACGTTGTTTTTCGACCTTGTACATGTTGTGCAGAAGCGACCCACAGGGAACAAGAGAAAAGGTGAAAGACAGAAATGCAGACAGTCCTATTATAGCCAGGCACAAGCAGAGGCTTGAAAAACAAAGTCACAAAGTAATGTGTGCAGAAAAGGCATCATGGCAGCCAGGCCGCAGCCAACTTAGCAGGGCAGGCCATGAGGCCACAAACCACATGACAAGATATGATCTTTTTAATGCTATTAGAAACTAGAGTAAAGGTAGTTACACAGGTCAGTTTCTGTTGTTCATTCTTTGAAAACACGACAAGGAAGGAGTCTCTGTTGCTACTTACTGCCCTCTTAATGGCTTTCTGTATAGTATTCTCTTGGTAATTTTTTGTCTGGAATTTGTTTGCTAAATCCTGAAACTGTAGTTCGTAGTCATTAATTTCAGTGCAATTTCTATGCAGTCTGAGAAATTTGCTGTATAGGAGGTTCATCCTCAATGCCCTTGGTGATGACTGTCATTGCCTAACAAACAATTGTGGTCTGTTGTTTTCATGTGGTATGCTTTAGTTTCAGGAAGTCGATCTTCAGTTTTGATAGTAAGATTCAATAATGAAACTTCCTGGCCAATCTGTTATTGAAAACTTCAACTGTGGATCAAGGTTATCGATCCAGGTGAAAACATTTCTGATGTTGTTTATCTCCTCTTCAAAAGGTCAGGATGTCGCAGGTGTAGTGATGCCAAAGGCTGATCTCTGTTTTGAAGGGATTGGTAGGGTTTGTTACAAATTGTGCATATATAGGCATGCGAGGCTTGGGGCAAAAGTGCTGCCCATTGCTGTCCTCTGAATTTGTAGGTACAATGTATTTTCAAATTGGAAGACCTTTTCTTTAAGAGTGATTGCAGCATATTCCATCACTAGATCAATATGAGTACGGTAATTCCAATCTGTGGCCCACATTTGGTTTTCAATCATAGTTAAGGTTGCATCTTATGGAACACTAGTGTAGAGGGCTTCTACATTTTATGTAATCAGGCAGTCTGTCCTTCCTTCCAAATCAATGGTGTTTATCAAATTCAACATATCTTTGATATGCTTCAGGACAGTTGGTGAAATCTTTACTATGTGACTCAAAAAGTGATCACATAACTTGGGCAAGGGTTCTAAAATAGGACCAATCCCTGATATGATTGGACTCCCCAGAAAGGGTATTCTTCCTGTATATATTTTGGGGAGGGTGCAGAAGTAGGAGATCTTCAAATTTGAATACACCAGAAATGTAGCTTCCCTTCTTACAATTCACCCCATGGTTTTGGCTTCAATAATAAATACTTTTAGCTCCCAGATTGGAGCAGGAGTAAGGTCTTGCTTCATAATCCTGTAGTTATATTGTTATGTCATAAGAAACAAAGAGATTCTTGTTGGTAATCCTCAGAGGACATGATCACCACAGCTCCCTCTTTGTCAGCCGGTCTGAGCGTTATGGTCTTGTCTTCAGAAAGAGAGCATATTGCTATTCTTTCTTCTTTCAAGATGTTATTATTAGGTGTTAGTTCTTTAATATCCTTAAGAACAGCTGGTTCAAAAGTAAGTATTTCACTAGGTGTAGCTGACATGGGTGCAATGAATGTGGAAGGATTCCTCAATCCTGTATTAGTTTCTCCATCAATCTCTGGTTTATCCTTACAGAAGGCATGTACACCTATTTTTCTGAAGAAATTGGAAAGTTCACATTGATGTTTGAATGAGTTCTCCTTACTTGTTTGTACAAATCCAAAGCCCCTATTGATGGAACTTTCTTCAGCTTTTCTTGGTGATCCCTGTGACAGGTTGACAATCAGTCTGTTCTGTTCAGTTTTTTCCCTTTGCTTTTCATAACAATCTGGGGTGCCTATGGGTTCCATTGGCTTTGTTGTCCCCTTGCTCTTTCTCTTCCTTAGTCCTTAGTTTCTAGAAAAGGCTAAAAGAGTGGTACAGGTGGTTGTTGGGGGAATACCCCTGTGGGATGCTGCCAAATTGGTGGTTGAAGTTGGTAGACATATGGTCCCATTTGGCATCCGTTTGGTCTCCCTGGTCCTGAGTATTCATCACCACTGCTCGAGACGTCTGAGCTGAAGGTCCACCGTTATGGTTTGATTTATTTGTTCATTATTTGTGGATTAGCTTTATAGGTAGTCCTCACGAATATAAGGATATACATTCCCTAGGCTGAACGTTTTTATATCTTTCTGAAGTTTTGTGATTTATTTGTTGTGTGAGAAGTTATTTGTTTTAATTGATCTCTGCATTGCTTTCATCCAATTGTTTTTTGTGTGTAAAATACTTTGAAGTGTGGTAGTCAGTAAATCTTCTGCCGCCACAATATTTGACAATAGTGCGTCCGAAAGTCTTTTTGCTGTGTTGATGATCAAAATTATCTAATTACTGGTGCGTTTTCACGCTATTTGCGACCTATCTTTGTGGAATGCTGTATCCTGAAGGACAAACCGTGGTTCATTGGTGACTAAGAGACCATTAGAGGCAGCATTCGCTTTTATATACTCTGTCACTATTTTTCCATATAGGTTGGTTTTTATTTGGTGTTTCTTAAGGAGAGAAAGTGAACCCCAATCTTCCTGAAGATTACTTGATACAGGGCTACTGTTGCCCCCAACAGTGATGATGTTTTCAGAATGGCTGACACCATGTCCTCATTGTAGCTCAATCCTTGAATTCCATCATTTTTTGTATGCTGTGTATGATAGAGCAAGTATTGGAATTCAGATAATCATCAAGGTGAAGGTGATGAAATTCTCCTGATAAATCCCTGCAACTGAACTGCTGTGCTTCATAGAAGAACAAAAAGAGAAGGGGAAATAGACTGGAATTTCATGGCCCAGCACACATCTTCATAATCAATAATTCTTCACAAAAGTGTTTGCAGTTCGATAATCTGGATCCTCCCTTCCAAAGTATTGGTTGTAGGAACAGTTCAAGGTCACAGGAGACACCCTTTATAGGATGTGACGACCCTCCTATGTGGCATGCCTCATCATAGGTTTAGCTCCTCATTGGGTGGCTTTGCAATACCCAATGAGCCCTTCCAAGGGGCGCTTTATTGAACATTGTTTCTGTGCCAAATGATCAGGCAATACCTTCCCACTGGCAGTCACCCTTGATGCTGCAGGGGGGGCATCCAAATCACTTTTATTCTCAGTGTGTGTTCTTGTTAAGGGTTAAAACACAGAGAACTTGCAAAGTTTTAATGATCTCTGAATTCATTAAAGAGTCAACATGATTCGTACCTTGTGTACCCACTGCTGCGTCTGAAAGGACCTTTTGACCATGGTTTGGCCAATCAGACCACTATCACAGAAATGCACACTTGTTTGTTTGACATGCTGTTTGAACTGAAGGTACAACCTCCAGTACAAATTCCTATTTGTACAATTTAGCACAGGAGTCAGACATGCTAGATACATGCTTTATGGTAAAGCAACATGCAATATGTAAATGCGTTTTTCCAAAAGGGCTTGTAGAAAGAATATTGTAATACACAAATACTGTCTTAATTATTTTAATGTAAAAATACTGTGTGTCAGAATATCACAGGTAAGATTATTATAAGCTTAATATTTTTTCATGTTGTCAAAAAATGTGTTGTGTTTTATATTTTTATAATTTATGTCATTTTTAAGTGGATTTTTAATGTATTTTTGTTTTCATATATTGTATTTGCTTTTTAATTGTTTGTATTTTTTGGTATAATAATTTTAGGAACAGCATTTTAGGCTTATAGGGGAACAGGGTGAAAAGTAATTTAACAGTTTTAATGTTTTTTTGTGTTGAAAATTGTTGATGTCCTTTTTTTAATGTTTTATTGTTTCATAATAAATTATGGTCCATGGAAATATATATTCATTGTTTAAAAAACATTCTTTAATCATGTAAAATTCAATTTTCTATATACAATTATTTTTTTTAATATTAACAATTGTGTTTCAATATTGCTACATATTTTAATTTGAAAAAATGTTTTTGCAATATTATTTGTTTTGCATTTATTTCTTTTACATTGAGATTTTAAAATTTATATAATTAAATTTTATATTTAAAAACCTGTATTTTTTTAAATATTGATTTAAAGTTTATATTTTTGTTTATTATAAATTGTAATATACTACAAAGTACTGGAAAAATTGAGTATACATTTGTATCAGTATTTTTCTTAGACTTTGACAGAAAAAAACCCTTTTTCCAAATTTTAAACACTTTTTGCACTATATTTAACATGTTATTTATTAGTATATGAACATTAATTCATGAATATATTTTATTACATTTATTTCTGTGGTATGGAAGCCTTTTTCATTTTTTATTTTTCTCCCTTCTGTTTCCAGTTTTTGGATTATGTAGTTTTTCTTCATTATTTTGGGATATTCCTGGAGCTTGCAGTCACGGTTTCCTTTTACTGGTCTTCGTTTCTGGTGAGAATATTTGACACTTAGAGGCCGATTCCGATTCGGGCCGGAAATCTCTCCGACCGAGCCGGACCCGGAGAGATTTCCAACCGAATCGGACCCGTGCAGCCCGACCGAACGAGTACGATGCGCATGTATGCCATCGGACTCGATTCGGTCGGACTCCCATTGAAGTCAATGGGAGCCAGTTGTACGACGCGTACACGGGCTCCCATTGAAACAATGGGCACGACGCGAACAAGGGCGCCCCCTGCAGCGTGTTCGCGTCGATGTGGGTCGCGCCGTACATGCACGTGTAGGGGGGACCCATGGGTCCCCCCTGTGTGCGACTCGCGCGCCTACGCTTCCAGGGGGGTCCGACACGGACCCCCAAAGTGCGGCTCCGACAGCTCCTTGGAGCCGGACTGCGCGAGTCGGTCGGAGCGGTCGAGGTGCGCATCGTACTTACCCGGCCGGGGAACGTCTCCATTGCGCAGTGCGAGTCGTCCCCGTGCGAGTCAGTCGGAGCGGTCGGGTCCTGCGAACGCATCGGTCAGAGATTTCGCGAGCGCACGCATCGTACTCGCTCGCCCGGACGCACGTACGATTCGGTCGGGAAATAGGGCTCCGAATCGGATCCGGTAAAGCTGAATCCGATTCGGAGCCCTACCGGCCGAGATCGGAATCGGCTCCTTAATTTCTAAGGGTTTAGGGCCTGATTACGAGTCAGGCTGTCGCCTGTTTTCCAGGCACCGCCATGGGAAAGGCAAAGAACCGCCAGCCGTATTACGAGTTGAATTCGTGTAACACGAGTTCAACTCGTAAGACGGCCAGCGGTCTTTGCACGGGTTTAGCACAGCTGTGCCGGCGGTGAACCGGCGCAACTGCGCCAAACTCATAGTCAGGCCCTTTTTTGTAGGCTTATTTAGGTTTGTTTTTGTAATTTGATGTTGATTTAGTGTATTTTTTAGTGCCGTATGTGTTAGTTAGTTAACAGTATTGCAATAACCCTTACTGTAAAATGTAAATGTTTAATTGTATTTTACATGTGCATCCTATATGCTTCACATTGATTTGTACTCTTTTACTGTGCTTTGGATTGTACTAGGTTATAAGTGTTTTTGGGTGGACATATATGCTTTTTGCTTCACATTTTTATTTTCGGAAGTTAGACTTTATTTTTAACCTGGGTGATTTTTATTTTTTTTAGGGAAAAAAAGTTTTTATTGGATTTTCCTTTTTTTTTTTGCGTTTATTTATTTATTTCACATTCATTTGAGTTTTGGGTAGTGTCCGTACATAACTGGACTCACATTGGATTTTCTTATTTTCTATGGTTTCGTTTGAAATATTTGGGCTTCTATTTATCAATATTTTTCTGGGATCTATTAGTTGCATCGTTATTTCACTGGCCAGGTCTTCAGCTATGAAATCTTATGTTATTTATATATGCTATTTGGTAAGGACTGTCAATTATTTCGCTATTGTGACTGAATATTTATTGTCTAAATATGCATATGATTTTTTAAAGTATAAGCAAATTTGATAGTTGGTAGAAAAGTGTTTGTTTACTTAAAATAACGTTGGTTATTTCACACTATATATGTTTGGTTATTCATTATAGTAAATTCTAATTATTAGTCTGACTTTTTTCTTTAGTTTTTTTTTCAGACTGGAATTTTACATTTGCTCTAATTATATCTAGAAACAAATATTCATAAAGTATGAGTTTTTGTGTTTTAGGGAGGTTAAGCCGTATTGTTATTTTTTTTATTTTTTTTAAGTAGGCTTCTGTAAGGACTTCCCTCTTTCTGCATTCCCCCCACATTTTTGGACTGATGCTGCTGGTTTTTCGACTCTGAGAGTACGCTGAGCCCTGCTAACCAGACCTCAGTGCCAGTGTTCTGACCCTTTCAAAGTGTATGTCGATTTTACTATATCCAATTGGCAAGTATTAAATTATTTATAATTCCCTAGCATATGGAACCCAGGGCATACACTAGTGTCCACCCAGGTTTGCCGCACTGTCAGTAGCGGCCCATGCAGGTAAGCGTGATGGGCGGGGATGTTTGGGGGGTGAAAGTGACTAACGAATGTTATAGGGAATGTAAAATAAATAATGAAATAGAACCACTTACCTTGAGCTCGACGCATCACCGACTCAGCGATGAAGCTTGCGCAAGGTAAGTTGTTTTATTTATATATTAATTTTACATTACCTATACCGTCGTTTTTCACTTTCACCCCGGTTTCCGCCCCACCCCACCGTGCTTACCTGCACGGGCCGCCACTGAGCACTGTTTATGCAACCCCGAGTGTGACAAGGACAAAATGGCTCCCAGCTTGCCACTGAAGACTGGAAGAGCAGAGTATACACTGCTAGTTAGACTTTGCCATTAAAACCAATGGCAAAGCCACCACTCCCTTAAGCCTATATGTAAGTCTCCAATAAGGAAAGCCTATGGATCCCTATGGCAGGGAGATTTACATAGTGTAAATAGGGCACATAATTTTTCATATGTCTTAACAGCACACTTTAAAATTGTTGGTCTGCTGGTGAAAGGTTAGTACCCTTTTGGCTAGCACAGGGTTACTGGCTGAATGGGATTATGTTTCTGAGTACTGCAAGGTATCAAATAAATTGTGGTATTAAATCTGACTTGATGGCCAAGTCGACAATATTGTCGCAATTAAAGCTAAGCCATTTTTTGAAAGTTGCCACACTGTGCCCAGCTAGTCCAGTGGCCTCACAAAGGCATTAGCACACAAACAACGTTCTGCCCACCTGGGGACACATTAAACAACTCCCAGGCTTAGGAACAAAGGCAGTTTCTGCAAAATGAGGTGTTACGTTATCGCCCAGGAAGGCCACTTGGGGTGTTAGCCCAAAAGGCAAGCTTAAATGGGGAAGCCGTCTTTGAAGGACCAACTGTGACAGCAGCCCGAGCCTTTTGTTCCTACAGACAAGTTGGAGACAGGGACAGAGAGGGAAAATCTATTCCCAAACCAGTTTTCCCATTGGCTACCAAGTTCCTGATGACCAAGGAAGGGTCCCGACATGTTCAGAGTGGCTAGAATAGTGCGCACTGGGATTGCCAGTTGCCACACATTGCACGACACACGTCACTAGAATGGAGGGGCCATAGAATCCCATTGGCTAGTGACTGCATGGTCCCCTCACAGCACTTTCCTGGGATAAATATGGCACCCTTGGTACCCTGATCCCCAGATGACATTGTATTTGAAGAAAGAACTGAAGAAGGACTGCGCTGCTGCACTTGAAACTGCACAGAGCAAGGTTGCACTGTCGGAAGGACTGCACCTGCTTCACATTGGGCTAGTGAAGATGGGACTGTGCCTACAGTTCCTGACCTGGGGAAAAGTTGATTCTTGGGCCCAAGTTAAAGCAGTGACTCCAAGGATCTGTTGGCTAATCCACTGGAACCAGCTCCAGGGATACAAGAGCTGAAGAAGCCCAAAACGAGCAAGTTGGTAGCCACAGCAGAAGTTTTGCCGCTACCTGCCGCCGGACATACAAAGTGACTGATCCTCAATGGGCAAAAGTTGCACCCGAGCCCACTGGACCCGGCAGTGACATGGAAGTCCAGATTTGTCAACCCAGAGGGACCCCAGCCCCCACCAAATGATTTCACCCCAATTACAGTGCAAGCAGTCTTATAGTCCAGTATCAGCTGGCCAGCCACTGCAACAAAGAGAACCTCGAGGGACACTGATCTCAGTGGCTAAAGTCACCCAATACCACTCATGGACCAAGGACTCACCACACAGACACCCTCGTGGACCACACCCTAACCGGAGCATCCTTGACATCTTTTCACCTGCATCCCCAGCATCACGACCACTCCATTATAGTCTATAGGGGTTGTCCTGTAAAGTTTGAAACTTCTCTTAAAAACACTCTGGTGCCCACGTAACTGTCCAACATATCCTCTCTGGCCCCCTAGACCGCCATCATTTTGAATTTGTTCGCCCAAGCCGGGCCGGAGTTATTGAATAAACTCTTTCAAAAATGTTTAAGTTTACAAAGGTTTTGTTGACCATTGCTTGTTTGTGGTTGCATTTAAACGTATTTATAGCTTAAAAAATATGTATCTCCAGAACCCTCAGGTGGATTTCAATGATCAAGGTCAAATTCATAAACATACATTCTATTTTAATAAATTATTGTTCTAACTCTTTCCTGTTGTGTAACTTTCTTATTTTGTTGTTTGATGCTGTTAAATGCTTTACACTAACAGGCACATGCATCAAGGTAGGATTTTGCGAGTCCTTAATTGCGATTATTAAGGAATCGCAATTAAGGACTCGCAAAAGCCTATGCATGTAGGAATCGCTATAAAAATAGTGATTCCTACACATTCCTTATTTGCGACTCGTAAATTGCGAGTCGCAAATAATGAATGGCTTCCTATTCATTCCTATGGGCCTACAGGCCCTTAGGAATGAATGGGAATGGCATGTGCAATTTGCGAGTACCAATTGGTACTCGCAAATTGCGCATGCATTTCGAGGGTGCAAGGGTGTCAAAAGGACACCCTGTTGCACCCCTGAAATTGATCTGTGCACAAATGTTGCGCACACACATGTCCAAAGGACATGTGTGTGTGTAACCTACAACTTTGAAAAATGCACTGCAGTGCATTTTTCAAAGTTTTTGCAAATTACCATAAATTAAAACTTCATGGTAATTTGCGCCCCCTAGTAGCGAAATCGCTACTTCAAAGTGGTTCTTGCATCGCATTTAAGGAATCGCAAAATGCGATTCCTTGAATGCAATCGCAACTTGAGAACTCGCAATTAATTGCGAATTCTCAAATTGCGAGTGCCTTGACCCTTCATGCATCGCAAATGCCCTTTTTGCGGGCGCAAACGGCCAATTTTTGCGAATCGCACCGTTTGCGCTCGCAAAAATGGTTGATGCATGTACCTGTAAGTTCCTTTGTCAAGCCTTGCTGCTCGAAGCCACCGCTACTCAGGGTTGAGCAAAGTTGATAATAATGAGCCTGACTGGACCTAGGACAGTTTTTGCAAGTGTATTTCACGATAAGGCCCCACAGCCATATTGTGTAATACACCTAAATCCTCACAGCTTCTTGCAATTGAATCTAGATATGTTAAGCCTGGGTTAGTAAAGAGTCTTACTTTGAATGCTAGGAGTTCATGTGTTTGTTTGGGGACTTTTGGTTTGAGCTGATTGTTCGATTCTTAGCTCTTGTCAGCTGTTGTTTTCTAATTATGTTAAGAAGTGGTAGAATGTAGAGTAGCTTCTTCTAAGTGCTCCTTGGAAGTAATTGTGCCAACATGGTGTTGTCATAGAAATTCCACCATATAACATGATACTTGGATTGGCATATGTGGCCTGATTGGTACAGGGGGCAACCTAAGTATCCTCAAAATAATTAATACATAGAGCTAATTTTGCTTCATGTTGGTAATAGGTGGACTCAATTAGCACATCATAATGTTTAGTAACTTCTGTTACAGGGATGTATACAAAAGCTATTAGTCTTTTTATTGTGTGTGCAAATTCTAGGATAGTTGCATATAATATACTGAAGGTGGATTTTTGTAGGTGCCTGCATGTGCTGTGGTTAAAGTGACATTAGCCCTAGAATTGCAGTGTGTCTGTTCAAAATCGATGGTGATTGTTTTTGTGGTTTGTAATTAGTTTTTTTTATTTTATGTGTTAGCATTTATTTGTAACTTTGTTAAGTAAAAGTGCAAACACTAATGGGATGTTTGTATTTTGATATTGACACAAGGTGTATGTTTCAATATTGTAGTGGGTAATTAGTAAAAAGGTGCATTTTTTATGTGTGGTTAGTAAGTGTTGGGATATGTCTATATCTTCAACGTTTTTAAGTCCTACAGGTGTTTCCCTGCCATTTTACACATTCTGGCAATTAATCTGTTTGGGATTGGTATGCCAGGGAGTTTGCCATTGCTGGATCAGGAGCAATTGATATAATAATGTTAAGTATTGCTCCAATTGGCTCATGTCAGCTTGTACTGTCCTTATTTAGGTCTTGTAAAATATTTCAGTAATATTACGGGGATGGTTATTTTCCCTAACATTTTCAACTATTTAATTTATAGCGGTAGCCCTGCCATGGCATACGGTTGAATAACATTTCACTGGTGGTGCTCTCCTTACAATATATGAATACCCTTTATAATTTAATAACTGTGAGATTTAGAGTATAGAAATTATAATTTTACGTATTTTGTAAAAAGAAAAACAGGTGATATTCTATTAATTGACCACCATTAATGTCATAATGCTACAAAGGGCATCATCTGTATACATTAACGTCATGTGCGTGGTTAATGATTTGTGCACTAGGGATGTGGTATGGTTTGCTAACCATAACTGACCAATGTCAGTGCTTTTTCGGTTTAGTTCCACAACCATAATATCACTTTAAAGTACATTTTTATTTTTATTAAAAACCATGTGTTAATGACTTCTGGACAAAAGAAACCATGATCGTCCAAAGAATGCATACATCTGATCAGATTTAAAACAAAAACATAAGCAAAAGCATTAGCAAACAAATAACCAAGCTCAATTAGAGAATAATCGTGTGATGCATATCTCCATGATACACACAAGAAACATGAATAAAGACGAATTCCTAACATTAGTAAGACCTTATGGTGATCTCCACTCATCTTGGTGCAATGACTGCAGTTTGCTTACTGGCAAGTGCCTCTCTCTTACCCTTGGGATCACTGACTGATGCACCAATGGTATTGACTTAGGGAACAGTATGCCTGTCAAAACCATGATTTCTAGGCTGTCCGACAAGGTGAGAGCCAGCATCAAAAGTGAGGTTTCTAAGATGCTGGAGTTGAGGGTGATTGAGTCCTCCTCTAGTCCCTGGTTCAGTCCAGTGGTACTATTCCAGAAGGCTGTCCCTCCAGGTACCACTCTATAACAGAGGTTCTCTGTGGACCACAGGGGCCCAATTCAGTCACCAATGCTGATGCTCCCTCCATCCCCAGAGCTGATTACCTGAATGATAAGTGAGTAGCTGCCAAGTTCATTCGCACATTTGATTTGACATTATGGTATTGGCAGATTACCCTAACTAAAGGGCCCAAGGAGAGAACTCCAGGCCCTGCAACAGGCTGTCCTGATTATCAATGCCAGAAAGTGCCAAATAGGGCAGGGCTCAGTGATGTAATTGGGCCAAAAAGTTAGAGGAGGCCATTTACAACCTCTCCATGTCAAGATACAGAATATCCTGGTTTGGGAGCCTCCTATGACTCAGGCTGAAGACAGAGGCTTCTTAGAGCTCATTGGATATTAAAGGAAATTTGTCAAGGTGTATGGCACCATTGTTGCCCCCTTGGCTGAGCTGACTCCCAAGAAGCAGCTCAAAAAGGTGATCTGGACAGAGGTGTGCCAAAAAGTCTTTAAAACCCCGAAGGAGGAAATGTGTTCAGCACCAGTGCTCATGACACCTGACTTTTCAAAAGAGTTCCATGTGCAGACAGATGCTTCCAGGCATGAGATAGGGGCTGGCCCCTCAGAGATGAATGATGAGTGCCTGGACCAACCTGCAGCCTTCATTAGCAGGTGGCTACTGCCCTGGGAACAAAGATGGAGTGCAATTTAAAAGGAGACATTTGCAGTAGTCTGGGTACAGAAGAAACTGAGGCCATACTTGTTTGGGGTTCATTTGAGGTTTCAGACAGACCACAGACCCCTCAGATGGATGATGCAAATTAGGCCTGGGCGGAGCTCTACTCTGCGGAACTCCGATAAGTGCCTGAAAAACTCAACCGTAGTTCCATGGAGTTCCGCCAGAGGCGGAGTCTGTTCTAGTTGCTCTGCTTGCACTGATTTTTAGCTCCCGGAGTTTGTCCCATGCTGTAAAATCAGCATGAATGGCACTACGTGTCATGCCAGGGGGTGCTGCTGCTTTCTGCCACTCAAGTAGACATTCTACTTGAGCTGCAGCTTCCTCAATGCTAGTGGCAGATTTCTCAACGTGAACTGTCGCATCTGCGTTGAGAAATCTCACCAGGAGGAGGTCTAGCTTGCGATTTTTTTCTCACGAGCGCTTGCCAACTTAACATTGGCGAGCCACTTGAGAAAAAAACCTCCACGGAATTCTTCGCCCACCCCTAATGCAAATGCTGAGTAAGAATCCTAAACTGTTGAGGTGGTCCATCTCCTAGAGGGTATGGACATTACGGACAAACACCACTCAGGGACTGTCCACACCAGTGCTGGTGGTCTTTCCAGGTTTTCTATCTTAGCGATGAGAACTCCCATGAGAATGGGAAGTTCTCCCAGCCTTCTACCGGGGGGGGGACCCATGTGTGAAGTGACCATCATTTGAATTGGTGTACCCCAAGATTTTTGGCTTGACTGCTTTTGCTGGCCAAAGAACTGTGCATTTTACCCATACTAACCAGAGGAAAAGATCTTGTGCTAATCTTTTAAACATGATGAAAGTGGTGTACTTACACCTGATTGGCACCTTTGAGTTACCTCTAAATCTGTTGTACATGGTGCAAAGTATACCCATGGCCTGAAGTAAAATGTCGCCAGGGACTGCAGCACACATTGTGCTACCTGCTGCAGTGACACAGCAAACCTGATCCAATCCTACGACTGTAGACTGGCAAAGCATTTTTTACATTGCCAATTTGATCTGTTAACATAAACCATTTCGACACACCTAAACCTTCTGTTATACCTGGCATCATTGGCGTGGGTCTCCCCTGCATTTTTGCATTTGCCTCCTGTGTTTTTGCTGTGTGTTGGACTCCATTTTGCAGGTCTAGATGCTTTGGGCACTTTGCCAAGTAGCATCAGTGCCACTTGTGCAAGTGCTCCCCTTGTAAATTGTTGTTATGGATTAGTGATTCCATGATTGGCATATTTGATTTACTTGTCAGCCCCTAGTACAGTGCACTGTGTGTGCCCGGGGCCAGTAAATCAAATGCTGCTAGTGGGCTGCAGCACTGATTTTGCCACCCACAGAAGCAGCCTGCAAAATGTAACTCTGGCCTGCCATTGCAGAGTCTGTGTGCAGTTTAGTACTGCCATGTCGACATGGCAAGTGTACCCACTTGCCAGGCCCTAACCTTCCCTTTTCTTACATATCAGTCACCCCTAAGGTAGGCCCCAGGTACCCCTGTGGGCAGGATGCAGTGTATGTGAAAGGTAGGACATGCCCTAGTGGGTGTGGCATGTCCTGATAGTGAATTACTGCTAATTTCGTTTTTCACTATTGTAAGGCAACCTGTTCCAATAGGACAGAATGGGGAGTTTGTTTATAACATCTTATAAACATAACTGGCCCTGGGAACAAGGTAGGAAAATAAAGTTTAGTATGCCTGAACCCAGAATGTTAAAATGCATCTTTCAGTGAGGGTGATGTTTACATTCTGTGTATGAAAATACCACTTTTAGAAAGTAGGTATTTTCTTGCCTAACCATCCAGTATGCCTCTGCTAGGTTTGTGTATTGCATGTCTGGCTTTTGGATGACAGCTACTGGAGAGGGGCAGTGGCTCCAGAGAGCCTGATGAGTCAGGGCTGGGCTGAATTTACCTGGGCTGCATTTAGAGTAGGGGGAGATTTCCTTTCACCTGAATAGGCATGGTCTGCCTTCAACAATGCTGTTTCCACCTCCTGCCAAGAAGCTGCACCAGTGAGGACAGAACTGGTTTTGGCTGGGTACAGACACTCTCTGCCTTCAGAGAATAAAGGATTTATGTGTATAAAAAGAGGGGCCCAGACCCCAGACTTTTAGATCACTTCTAGGAATCAAGAGGAATCTTTGCCAAGGAGAAGAGCCGGGGAAGCTGAGGAGGAATACTGCCCCAGTGATGTTTGCTGTCTGGGGTTGGCCTGCAGTGGCTACTTGCTGCCAAGGAAAGGAGAAAAGGAAAAGTGCTGTTTGCTTTGTCACCTGATAGAGGAAAAGATCTCCAAGGGCTTGAAATTGAGCTTGCCTCCTGTTCTGATGTCTCAGGGACACAAAGACTTCATTTCTTCTATCTCTCTGCATCTGAAACTGCTGTTTCAGCTGCCACAGAAGGAAATTGCAACACCGACGCCGGCGAGCAATGCCATAACCTGCACCGAAGCTGTGGGCACCGCTCGTGAAGACCACGACGCACCGTCCCGGCTTGCACCAAAGGCCCTACACCTGCTGACGCTGTGCTGCATCTATTCCGAAGCCGTCATCGAGGCCACTGCATGCACCGGAGCCGAGGACAACGCTCGTGATGTCTACAATGCAACATCCCGACTCGCACCGCAGCCCCGACTTCACCGACGCCGGTGCTTCATCAACACAGAGCCGATCCTCGACGTGGGTGACTCCTGAATCCATCGACATCGCACTGTCGTAAGGAACCAATGCCTTGCCGCCACCATGATTTCACCTCCCTGACACAGTAAGGAACCGACGTCTCACCTTCCCTGCACTGCAGTAAGGAACCGAGGCTTCACCTCCCCTAGGGTCGTAAGGAACTGACGCCGCCCGACGCCAACGAAGCATCACCTCCCTGACGCAGTGTACCATCTTTGCTTTCATCAATTCCAAGGTACTGTTCTTTGTGGGTCTGCTTGACTCCATGCCCGACGCCACGCACCTCGTGGTCGGTGCCGTACTTTGGGATTTTTTATCTGTGACGACATCGTAATAACTCCAGGTGGAGATAGTTGTTGCAAAAAACTTTAATTGAGTGAATAACCTATTTTTGAGGATATCTTGATAACTGTATTGTGGATTTTTGTTGTTTGGTCTTGTTTTGGTTTAGACAAAGATTACTTATTTTTCTAAACTGGTGTGGTGTCCATTTGTAGTGTTTTTACTGTATTATTGTATGTGTTCACAAATGCTTTACACACTGCCTCTGAGATAAGCCTGCCTGCTCGTGCCAAGCTACTAAGGGGATGAGCAGGGGTTATTTTAGTAGTGTGTCCCCCTTACCCTGACTAGAAGCAAGGGCCCCTATTTGGACAAAGGTACCTACCTCTGCCAACTAGAGACCCCCATTTCTAACATTGGTGTTCAGCGGTGAGGATCTGGACTTGCATTTGTGTCTTACATACAGTGATTGGTGTACACTACTAGTATAGTGCAGACCAGTACGCAACCACATACATTTGGTAGAGTTTTTCCTTGGAATTTTTTGCATCTTGAGAACTGCCAATTTTCAGCATGAGTAAACCAGCATCACTTGCATCTGTGGATATTGAATTTGAAGAGGAAAGGGTTGATACCTACACTGTGCCACAACTTAAAGCTGTGTGCAAAAAATTTAAAATCTCTGTGACAGCCCTCACCAGAAAGGAGAATTACCAAAAGGCGCTGAGGGCCTGGTTGGAATCAAGGAATGCCAGTGAGCATACCGAAGAGCATATGGTGGAGGGAGAGAATTTAGATGGGCAGCAGGAGAGGCTATTGGGCCTGACTGGGGGAAGTTGCCTTTCATGGAGGACAGCAGTGTATCTTCAAAGAGACTGTCTCCAGAGGAGTTGGAGGACAGGGAGAGAATCAGAGTGCATGAGATGGAGCTTGCAAAGCTCAGGCTGGGGAAGGAGTGTGACATGGAGAGTACGAAATTGGAGTTGGAGAGCAAGAAATTAGCCATGGAGGAGAAAATATGCTTTTAGAGCATGAGAGAGGGTTGAGGGAGTTAGATCTGAAAGCAAAAAGTTTAGAGATCAATCTCTCTGGTGACAGCGCACCATCGGTGCCTGGAGAAGGAAAGGTATACATTCCCAAAGATGTTATTAAGAATTTCATGAAGCATGGGGACATTGGTCAGTGGTTCAAGGACTAGGAGGTAGCAATGAGGTCCCACCGGGTCCCTGAGAAAGATTGGGGAGCGGGGTTGTGGGGCCGCTTTGTCAGTGAAGAAAGGGACACATTGCTAGATTTGCCCACTGAGGATCAGATGTCCTATGCCCCAATGAAGAAAGCCTTGATAGCCAGGTAAGGGTTGACCCCAGAGCTGTAAAGGCAGAAATTTAGAAACTGCCAGAAGCTGGAGTCAAGTACATGGGTGGAGTATGTGTCCTATTTTTGCAGAGCATTGGATGGTTGGGTGAAGGGTAGCAAGGTGAATGATTTGCAGGGGCTCTATGATTTGGTTGCATGGGAGCACTTGTCAGATGATTGTTTTCCAGAGCTACGCCAGCACCTGAGTGACAATAAGCTGACTGACCCCAGAAAACTTGCTGTGGAGGTGGACTTCTGGGTCAGCACCAGGATCCAAAAAGGTCATGTGGGAGACCCCGCCAAGGGTGGGCAGGGTCCCCAGCAGAAGAGTGGGGGGGACAAGGGTAAACAGAAGGAGTTCCAGAAAGGGCCCCAAAGTAATTCCCAAGGGAACCAAGGTAAGGGTTCTCAGCCTCCCACTGAAAAGAAACCATGGATCCCGACAGGTAAGCCTGTTCATAGGGGTTCCAAAGCATGTTTTGGTTGTGGTCAGGTGGGCCACTTCCAAGGGGGTCCTAGGTATCCCAAAAAGGTTACCACCGCAGCCACTGGTGCACAACGCGGGAAATGGCTAGTGTAGACTTGGGGGAGGGGTCGGGTGCCCCAGAGGGGTGGGGTCCTGCAGAAATGTCCCTGGTCTCCTTAGGAGACAGTGAGATAGTCCAAAGAGCTCATCTGCCTGATAACACTAAGAAGTACAGGCAGTGGGTGACCATCAATGGCCATAGTGTGGAGGCTCTGAGAGACACCGGAGCCAGTGTGACAGCTGTCAGTTGTTGGCTGGTGTCTGACGAGCAGGTGGTCCCCAACACATTCTACCCAGTAGTTGCCGCTGACAATTCAGAGTGCCTCTGCAAAGTGGCACAGGTTCCCTTTGAGTGTGGGGGGTCTCAGGTACCTTGAAAGTAGCGGTGAGGCCAGCCATGCCTGTTGACTGTCTGCTAGGCAATGATTTGGAGAGCTACCCTTGGGCGAAGGTGGAGCGGAGGTCTCATTTAAAGATGTTGTGTCTGCCTGAGTAGGCATGTGTGACCACTCGGTCAATGGCAGCCGGTAAAGGCATTCAAGAGGACCTGGAGCCTGAAAGACTGGCCCAGGTGCCTGCCAGAAAGAGAAGAGGTAGGGGACGCAGGAAACCAGCCCCCAAAGTTTCCACGGTCCAGGAGGAGGCAAAGCTTGAGGGGGATGCCCTGGAGCCTACAGGGGAACAAGTGGCTGAACTGGGGGACCTGCCTGAGCTGACCCATGGGCAGCAGGAAGGAGGCCCCTCCAGGGAGGAATTCTGCCAGGAACAGCAGAAGTGCCCTTCTCTTGTTGGTTTGCGGCAACAGGCTGCAAACCAGGCAGCAGGTGATCAGTCTGGATCACATTGGATTTACTGGGAGAATGGTCTCCTGTATAGTAAGCCTAAGGTTGCTGAGCCTGGGTCAGCCCATGTGCTGGTGGTACCCCAGCGCTTCAGAGCCTTCCTACTGGGTCAGGCTCATGATGTGCCTTTGGCAGGACATTTGGGGCAAGACAAGACTTTTGAAAGGCTTGTCACCCACTTTTATTGGCCCCAAATGCATAAGAGTTCTGATACTCATTGTAGGTATTGCCAGACTTGCCAGGCAAGTGGCAAGAGTGGGAGGAAGTGAAAGGCTCCTCTTCAACCTTTCCCTGTGGTCAGCACCCCCTTTGAGAGGGTGGGTATTGACATTGTGGGGCCTCTGGATCCCAAGACAGCCATGGGCAACAGGTTCATCCTGGTCTTGGTGGACCATGCCACCCGGTACCCGGAAGCCATCCCTCTTCGGACTGTGATGGCCCCCATGGTGGGTCATGCGTTGATGGGGATTTTCTCCCATGTGGGGTTCCCCAGAGAGGTGGTGTCCGACGTGGTACCAACTTCACATCCAAGTATATGAAGTCCCTGTGGCAGGAGTGCGGTGTAACCTACAAGTTCACCACTCCTTACCACCCCCAAGGTAATGGGCTGGTTGAGAGATTCAACTGGACCCTGAAGGGCATGATTATGGGTGAGCCCATGAGGCGTAAGTGGGACGTCCTCTTGCCATGCCTGTTGTTTGCTCACAGGGAGGTACCGCAAAAGTCCTTAGGGTTGAGTCCCTTTGAACTCTTGTATGGGCATCCTGTGAGAGGACCTCTGAGTCTGGTGAAAGAAGGCTGGGAGAAAGCTCCCAGTAAACCTCCCCAGGCTGTATATAGCCACATCCTTGCCTTCCGAAACCAGACCAAGCGCTTCAGACAACTCACTCAGGCGAATCTAGAAGCCAGCCAGGAGGAGATGAAATGTTAGTATGATCAGAATGCCACTCTGATCGAGTTTCAGCCTGGACGGAAAGTATGGGTCATGGCCCCAGTGGAGCCTTGTGCACTCCAGGACAAATGGACCAGACCATTTGAGGTGGTGGAGCGCAAGAGTAAAGTCATCTACTTGGTGGACTTGCAGTCTCCTATGAACCCTTTTCGGGTCCTGCATGTGAACCGCCTGAATCCCCACTTGGAAAGGTCCAAAGTGGGCATGCTCCTAGCAACAGATGCTGGGATGGAAGAGGAGACTGAGCCTCTTCCTGACCTCCTGTCTGCAAAGGAGCATGATGGGTCAGTGGACGGTGTGAACCTCTCTCCCGTCCTGACTCCTGAACAGCAGAGTGACTGCCGCCAACTGTTGGGACAGTTTGCTGCTCTGTTCTCCCTGACCCCTGGTGTCACTCAGTGGTGTGTCCATGATGTTGACTCTGGGGAAAGTCCTCCTGTAAAGCACAAAATTTACAGAGTGACTGACAGGGTCAAGGCTTGCATCAAGGAGGAGGTCTCCAAGATGTTAGCGCCAGGGGTGATTGAGCCCTCAAACAGCCCTAGGGCCAGCCCAGAGGTCCTGATCCCAAAGGCTGCAGCACCCGGTGCCACGCCAGAACTCCAGTTCTGTGTGGACTACCGAGGGCTCAATTTGGTCACCAGGACTGATGCGCACCCTATTCCCAGAGCTGATGAGCTCATAGATTGATTGGGAGCTGCCCGGTACCTCAGTAAGTTTGACTTAACGTCTGGGTACTGGCAGATTGCCTTAACTGATGGGACAAAGGAGAGGTCAGCATTCTCAACACCAGAGGGGCACTACCAATTCTGGGTGATGCCCTTTGGTTTGAAGAATGCCCTTGCCACCTTTCAGAGGTTGGTCTACCAGGTGTTGGCTAGACCTGAGGATTTCACTGCCGCCTACCTGGATGATATTGCAGTGTTCCGTGCCACTTGGGAGGAACAGCTACACCACCTCAGGGAAGTGTTGAAGGCTCTGCAGAGGGCAGGCCTCATGATCAAGGCGAGTAAGTTCCAGATCGGGCAGGGTTCTGTGGTGTACTTGGGACAGCGGGTAGGGAGCGGCCAGGTGGCGCCCCTATAGCCCAAGATTGATACCATTCTGGCTTGGGAACCCCCCAAGACCCAGAAAGAGGTGAGAGCCTTTTTAGTACTCACAGGGTATTACAGGAGATTTGTCAAGGGGTATGGCACCATTGTTGCCCCCTAGACAGAGCTGACTTCCAGGAAGCAGCCCAAGAAAGTGAATTGGACTGACGCCTGCCAGAAGGCTATTGATGCCCTGAAATCTGCCATGTGCACTTCGCCCGTGCTGCAGGCGCCCAACTTCTCGAGGGAATTCATTGTGCAGACAGATGCTTCAGAGCATGGTGTGGGGGATGTGCTCTCACAGCTGAATGAAGAGGGCCTAGACCAACCTGTAGCCTTCAGTAGTAGGAGGTTACTTCCATGGGAACAGAGGTGGAGTGCGATTAAGCGTGAGGCATTTGCTGTGGCCAGGGCGCTGAAGAAGCTGAGGCCCTACTTGTATGGGACTTACTTCCGGGTTCAGACAGACCACAGGCCCCTCAGATGGTTGATGCAAATGAGGGGGGAGAATCCAAAGTTGGTGAGGTGGTCCATTTCCCTACAGGGGATGGACTTCACAGTGGAACACCACCCTGGTACAGAACAGGCCAATGCTGATGATCTGTCCAGATTTTTTCGTCTTAGTGAAGAGAGCTCCCAAGAGGGTGGGTAGTTCTCCCCACATTTCAGCCGGAGGGGACACGTGTTAGACCTGGCACCATTGGCGTGGGTCTCCTCTGCATTTTTGCCTTTGCCTCCTGTGTTTTTGCTGTGTGTTGGACTCCGTTTTGCTGGTCTAGATGCTTTGGGTACTTTGCCACTGCTGTTCAGTGCCAAAGTGCAAGTGCTCCCCTTGTAAATTGTTGTTCTCGATTAGTGATTCCATGATTCGCAAATCAAATGCTGCTAGTGGGCTGCAGCACTGATTGTGCCACACACAGAAGCAGGCTGTAAAATGTAACTCTGGCCTGCCATTGCAGAGCCTGTGTGCAGTCTAGTACTGCCATGTCGACTTGGCAAGTGTACCCACTTGTCAGGCCCTAACCTTCCCTTTTCTTACATATCAGTCACCCCTAAGGTAGGCCCAAGGTACCCCTGTGGGCAGGGTGCAGTTTATTTGAAAGGTAGGACATGCCCTAGTGTGTGTGGCATGTCCTGATAGTAAATTACTGACAATTTTGTTTTTCACTATTGCAAGGCTACCTGTTCCCATAGGACAGAATGGGGAGTTTGTTTCTAACATCTTATAAACATAACTGGCCCTGGGAACAAGGTAGGAAAATAAAGTTTAGTATGCCTGAACTCAGAATGTTAAAATGCATCTTTTAGTGAGGGGGATTTTTACATTCTGTGTTTGAAAATACCACTTTTAGAAAGTAGGTATTTTCTTGCCTAACCATCCAGTGTGCCTCTGCTAGGTTTGTGTATTGCATGTCTGGCTTTTGGATGACAGGGGCTGGAGAGTGGCAATGGCTCCAGAGAGCCTGATGAGTCAGGGCTGGGCTGAATAGACCTGGGCTGCATTTAGAGTAGGGGAGGAGATTTCCTTTCACCTGAATGGGCCTGGTCTGCCTTCAACAGTGCTGTCTCCACCTCCTGCCAGGAAGCTGCAACAGTGAGGACAGAACTGGTTTTGGCTGGGTACAGACACTCTCTGCCTTCAGAGAACAAAGGATTTTTGTGTATAAAAAGAGGGGCCCAGATCCCAGACTTTTAGATCACTTCTGAGAATCAAGTGGAACCTTTGCCAAGGAGAAGAGCCGGAGAAGCTGAGGAGGCATACTGCCCATGTGCTGTTTGCTGTCTGGGGTAGGTCTGCAGTGGCTACTTGCTGCCAAGGAATGGAGAAAAGGACTTTGCTGTTTGCTTTGTCACCTGCTTGAGGAAAAGATCTCCAAGGGCTTGATATTGAGCTTGCCTCCAGTTCTGAAGTCTCAGGGACACAAAGACTTGGGGCCAGATGCATCAACAAACCATTTTGCGATTTCCTAATTGCAAATTCTTACGATTCGCAATTAGAAAATCGCAAAACGGAATGCATGAAAGTGTGTTTAACACTTTCTGCGATTCCTAGGGGATTCCAAATGACCTACCTCATGAATATTAATAAGGTAGGTTGCAATTTCCGACCCCCTAGGAATCGAAAAAATCACGGGGATGGTGGCCTGCTGGGTTCAGCAGACCACCGTGTCCATGATTGCTTTTTAATAAAGCAATGTTTTTTTTCTGTAAAGCAGCCCGCTTTCCTTAACCCCTTCGGTGCGCGGCCGATTTTCGCCCTGTGCGGGGCGTTTCATTGAGTGGGCGGGTTCATGACGAGCTCAGCTCGTCATGCGCACACGAGCACCGTGCAGCATGACGAGCTGAGCTCGTCATGAGCATAGAAGGGGTTAAAGGAAAACAGGCTGCTTTCCAAAAGAGAAAATTAAAACTTTTCCTTTCATTTTCTAAGAGCAGGCTGTGGTCCGTGGGACCACTGCCTGCTCTTAGAAAATGCATTTACAGACATTCACAAAGGGGAAGGGGTCCCTTCCTAATAGCAAATCGCAAACCCATTTAGCGATTTGGTAACAGGTTACCGAATCGCAAAATAGGGTTTCCTGCATCAGAAGAGCATTTTTTTGCATTCGCAAACGGCCGATTCTGAGAATTGGCCGTTTGCGAATGCAAAAACTGCTTGATGCATCTGGCCCTTAATTTCTTCTGTCTCTCTGCATCTGGAACTGCTGTTTCAGCTGCCACAGAAGGAAATTGCAACACCGACGCTGGCGAGCTACGCCGTAACCTGCACCAAAGCCGTGGGCACCACTTGTAAAGAGCACGACGCACTGCCCTGACTTTCACCGTAGGCCCGACACCTGCTGACGCCATTCCGCATCTACTCCGAAGCCGTCATCGAGGCCGCTGCCTGCACCGGAGCCGAGGACACCGCTCGTGACGTCCACAATGCAACTTCCCGACTTCACCGACGCCGGTGCTTCATCAACACTGAGCCGATCCTCGGCGTGGGTGACTCCTGAATCCATCGACATCGCACTGTCATAAGGAACCAATGCCTCGACGCCATCGTGACGTCACCTCCCCAACACAGTAAGGAACCGACGTCTCACCTCCCCTGCACTGCAGTAAGGAACCGAGACTTGATTACTGTATTGTGTATTTTTGCCATTTGGTCTTGTTTTGGTTTAGATAAAGATTGCTTATTTTTCTAAACTGGTGTGGTGTCCATTTGTAGTGTTTTCACTGTATTACTGTATGTGTTCACAAATGCTCTACACACTGCCTCTGAGATAAGCCTGTCTGCTTGTGCCAAGCTACCAAGGGGGTGAGCAGGGGTTATTTTAGAATTGTATTCTCCTTACCCTGACTAGAAGCAAGGGCCCCTATTTGGAAAAAGGTACCTACCTCTGCCAACTAGAGACTCCCATTTCTAACACCTTCCTTTTAAATACTAATAAGACCCTCAAGTTAGGCCTTACTGCTCATAACAACAACATGCATAGTATTTGAAAGTAGGACATGTACAAGTTTAATATTCCACATGTTTTCACAGTGAAAAAGCATAAAAGCTATTTTCACTGTGGCAAAGCTGGCTGCTTCCACAGAGAAACACTTGGAATTCATTATAACACCTTATTGTGCTAACTTCGGTTTGCTAACAGCTAGAAACATATGTCAAGCACACTTTTAAATAATTAGACAAAATTCAATTTGATGTTAAAGTCTAATTTTATCTAAATATTAAGGAAAATGATTTTTAGTAAAATCCCCTTTTCCCTGCCTAAAGCCTCTAAGGGCTTTCTTTAAATATTGCAACTGTCACCTGGCAGATGCTGGCTCCTCTATTGTGAGGAGTGAATTGCTCCCAGGACCTTTGTTATGGGGAGATTTTGTTTTTCACTTGACAGGATGGCCTGGAGACTGTGCCCAGGCACTTGGTGGACTTCAAAGGATGCCTACTCTGTCACAGGCATATGTAGCTCACACATAGGACTACCCTTTCTATTGTCCCTCTGGTTAGAGTAGCACCAATCTCTGGGGCGGAGGAGGTGCCCCAAAACGGGTTTAGAGTTACCACATGGGGAGGGGTTGCCTAGCTACACCTCTGGGTGGGCACAGGGAGTTCTAACTCTGGGAAGAAAGGCTTGTGCATGTTAGATTTAAGGAGAGAGGGCCACTGTGGGATTGTTTTGGAGTAGGGGAACAGGAAGTGCTCGAGAGTGGGTAGGGTAACTCCATGGGAACTTTTACCACATTGGCTAGAGGGAAGCTAGGTGTCACCCCCACCCTCCCACAGGCTGGTGCCAGGCATAAGTGTGGCACTCATAGTACCCTTCTCAGAACTCTCCTGTACCTGTAGAGGATCACTGACATACTATTGATGCATACAATGTTGAAACACAAAAATATCAGAAAATATATATCGATCACAAAAATATCGACTTCCTATACGTAACTAGTAATATCACAAATATCAAGAACACAAATATTGTTGTTAAAAATATAGATTTTTCAAAAATGCAAATAGAGGAAACAAAAATATTGTCCCCTTTAAATAAACATATAATATGTTAAATGTATCGATTCACACAATAGCCAATACAATAATTTCAAATAGATAATTAATTTGTCATTAATGAATATCCAAAAATCACTTTTTCCATAAAACAATTGTTTGAATTAAACCTAAAACATTGTATACACATGTTTCAATTAAATATCAATATATTACATCACCAAAATATTTAACATTGACCCCAATAAATTATATAGCTGAAATCATAACAATGCAACCCCAAAACAAATTATCATTAACTACAAACATTGAGACAGCAACCAAAATATTAATAAATATATATAGACAAAACTTTATATTCAAAACTATCAAAATATATATCATATATTCCAAATAAAACCTAGATTAATGTTACCATAGAAGGACATAACTGAAAAATTCTAACTAAAACTAAACCAACTAATACAATCAAAGTATAAACAACTTTAACCAATAAGATCAGACAAAGAATTACATCAACAATGTGAAAGGCACACTAATTTAAACAAGTAAATACTTAAAAAAATGACAAACGCTGCAAGACCAGGAAACTCTTTCGGATTCTCTGACCAGACCATTAAAGAAGAAATATATACATCTCAACAACTACTAAACCAAGGAAGCAAAACTTTATTTAAATTAATATGTACTTGTAAATAAACTTAAAAACGTAAAATAACAAATAATTAATAATACACTCTCCAACTTCTATCTCTTTACATACACTTTCTAAAACAAAAAACTACGACTTCGAAAATTGACAAATTGTCAGAAAAAAACAAGTATCACAAACCAGCAAAAATATATTACAAAGTAATTATACAAAAACGAATAAAAAAACAATAAACTCACCTAAATGTTGTGTAAAAATAAACCTAACAACCACTACCTCTACAATCTACCAACAAATTAACATTTAAAATTAAAGTGATTTTTTGTTTTTCATCCAACAGAATAGAAAGCACCTGCTCCACATTAGAACACCCACAACAGAAAAGCTGCAAAATAGGGTGAAACATTCAAACAGAACAAACATGTAAGTACACAAAATAGAATTAATTGCATAATTTTACATGTAAATAACAAATGGGCAAACTTTAAGATATTGTTTATAGTTACACTAATACACTACTTTCAGATACAATGGCAGAGGCAGCAAAAAAAATAATATCGCAGAAAGAAAAGCTGTTACTAAATCTCATAGGCTAGACCTACAGCCAAGAAAGAGCAACATGAGAAAATATAAATTGGAAATGTAACAAATATTATTCTAATGAATGGTGTGGGAGGGCAACTGCAAAAGACAATGTTGCAATTCATGTAAGAGAGCACACCAATCCCCCAAAATGTGTCAGAAATAGAGGTATTTCAGGATATATGAGAGGCAAGCAGTGGGGGCGTGGCCTGCAGGGGCAGAATGGCGGACGCATTCTGAGAGCGCTCCGCAGTATGTCCCCATAATCTGGCATTATTATCCTGGTTTGCCGGCAACTGCTGTGGACAGACGGTGGGTGAAGAGCTGGAGGCACTCCCGGGAATCCGCCGAGACTGTTGCGGGATCCGGGAAGCGTCTCGTCTGTGCCGCAGCGGAGCGATGGTGGGCGGCGTAGTCATGGCGGTCATGATTTGCTGAGCGGAGCGCCTGTGAATGGGCCTCGCTTCTCTGGCCCGGACAGCAGCGACAGTGGGGCACCCACTGAAAGGTGATAGGAGGCAGTGGAAGGAGAGGTTGTGAGAGGCGGAACGGCAAGCGGTCAGGCTTGGAGCACCGGGGGCCCCCGCGAACGCTGCCGGTGTGCTGGAACAGATGAGCTGAGCTGCGGCTGCGGCCGGCCGAACGGTGAGCCTGGGTGGCAGCTCCGCCTCCCGCATTGCAGGCTCCGTTCATGGTGCGCCCACACGGGGTGAAGAACTGATCCCTAGCTGGCGGAAGCCAGCGAGAATTCTGGCCGGTGCAGAGGCGGGCGGAGGCATGCGCCCAGGCCGAAGCTGTGTAGGAGTGAGCATTGCTCCTGCATGGTGGTGGTAGCAGTGCAAAGCCGCCATTGATGAAGTTGATCCCCCACGTGGATCCCAAAGACACGGTGTGGTGTAGCCGGGGATAGACCTGAGGTGGACATAGTGGAAAAGGGGTCGTATAGCCCTACCACACATTAGGCGACAGGAGGACGCCCCAGATAAGACTCTGTTTGGACTGGCGGTCTGTGCTTGCACCAGCTGGTGTAAGTTGTATGCTGTAGATGAGGATCGCTCCAGCTGCCTGTACTAATGGGGCCATAATCAGACGTGGTGACACTGATGGGGAGTGTGCTGTGGGCAGGAACGCTCGAATGATGCAGCTGGGAGCCCTTGGCAGTAAACGCTAGATGCAGAAGGGTAGCAGTGGCGTACTGTGCATCGGAGAGGAGGTGTGGGCCTATAGTACCCATGCAGGACCTGCGCGTTTGTATAACATAAGCTGTGGGCTTGGTGGCAGACTGACTGTGTGCACCCTCACCGCGTATGTTAGATTGTTTTGCATTAGCTAGCTCACAGTGCCACTAGAATCTCCTCTTATCGGGGAGAGATTAGTTTCTGGCAACCTTAGATCATGACAACGCAAATTCCTCAGAATCGTGGAAACAATGTACTACCTTTCGCTCAGTCACTCGTGCTTACTTATTCGGTTTGTCTCAGAGAGTTACACAGAATAAACAGTTGAGCGTTTCAATAAGTATTTATTGAACAGTTGTTATTCTAGTTTAAAATATAAGTGCTGCGCAACCAGCAGAGATATATTATCAGCAGTACGATAAAAGCAAAGGGATAGAACAGTTCTACCATATTGCAATAATCATGAATACATACATGAATATAAAAAGCATTATGAAAAGTGCGAGTACTCCTACGATGCCTAACTAGATGTACCCGAGTGTACCTATCATATGTGTAGGTCTAAAAGCCTAAGAGCCAAGAATCCTTCTAGGATTTAGTCGAACCCCCATACCTGAATACAGAGAGTGTGGGACCCTGTCCTGGTCTCGAGTTGGACACCCCGCAAGGGCTGTGTCAGACCGCTGTCAGCTGGAGTGACTGCATGCAGGAGCCTCAGCGTCTCTGGTCAGTGTGTCAGCATGGAAGTCTTGGTTCCCTCTCTCTTACCGGGGCAAGATGTGGTGTATTTATACCCTAAAGAGTCCCGGTCCTCAGTATGGATTATATTGGTCTGTCGTTAGACTTGAGGAAGACGTCAGGGGAGAACTTTCTACATACATATTATACAGGTGGTGTATTCCTAGAGAGCCATGCATAATTGATGAGTACAGTGTGGGCCTGTGTTTGGGAAAAACCCTGCTGTATTCAAAACCACAGGATAGATAACGTTCAGCCCTCAGAGCACGTTGTGTACTAGTAAGGACTAATGTAGGTGAAAGATCATGCCTATATAAGGGATCATGACTATAATAGGACATGTACAGTTATGACCATAATTGGGCATATGCGGCTAGGACCATAATAGGGCAAGTACGAGTATGACCATATTAGGGCAAATATGAATACGTCCATTTTAGGGCATATATGAACGGGTCTACATTAGGGCCTCTATACGGGACATAACACCCACTCCTCTTCCGAACAGGATGACAATGACCATACTTAAAATCTGGACAGTTTAAAAACATTTTAAAAGCAAGTAAAAACATGGTTTTAAAATTGTTAAAAAACTTCACATTTTTTTACAATTCAGCTATTTCCAATTGCCACTAAAAAAAGAAATGTCTATTTTGTTTCTCTATATAAGTTGCTTCACTCAAAGCGGAAGAAGGCCATGCTTTACTCAAGCGAAAGTGTCAATTTAGGAAATGTTCCAAATTTGCTCGCTTATTATGAAAGTGAGTGGAGAAGCCGAATTCTTTCCCAGGACGCGATGAGCCAATTTGAGATTAAGTGTCCTGGCTGGGAAGCACAACACTATCAGTGTTCGCTACTGCAGACGACAAATCCAATGCCTCACAGAGAACGTCAATCGCACATAGATGGTATGTAGTACTGCCAACAGTCGGTGCTGCGGCAGCTTGTGCAGCAGTTGGTACCTGGGTGCCTGTGGAGGAGTCACCTAACCCAACAGGAGCAAACGGCACCTGTGGATTCTCAAGGAATGCGTTCATCAGAATCAGAAGCCGCTGGTGGGGACAACGCAGAGCATGGGCCTTTATGGGGTCCAGCATTGTATCCGTGTCCGGAGGCGCATCTGATGGAAATGTTAGACAAAGATCCAACGTGCATTCTTCTCCACAAAACAGGCATCGAAGAACAGGTAAGATGCAGTCTACCCAGACTGGTCGAAAGGATAGAAACCAGGAGGCATTAAGTTCTCGCAGGCAGGAAATGCCCAAAAGTTGTACCATGCGCTCACGGTATTTCCGCTCCAGGAGCATGTTCGCCATTCCCTCGGGAATTGGGCCGCCCATTGCGTAGCAGCAGTATTATGAATAGGACCCCTGCAACCAGCAATAGGATAAGCGGGAATCCTCCAAATACGCTTCCCAATACGCAGTGTATAAAATTTGGGATTACTCCGAGGACTGTCTCAAAGGTGCTTAACAGTCCTGACCCTATGGTCTTAAATAGGTGCACAATACCGCTCGTATCAGTCATATTGAAGATACGTCCCACCATTTCTACGAAATGAAAGGGGCAGTTTGTACGTATAAGCGCCTGTATCTCAGTCGAGGTCCTTGCAACTTGAAGTTCATAGGTTTCTCGAGCGGAGGTTAAGGGCACGGTTTGCTGTAAAAGCATGGCTTGCACTCTGCTCATAGTATCAAATTGTATGAAAGAAACGTTCAGTGAAGGCCATAGCGGCGCCTCCCTGACTGTGTTCAGTGTCGGAAACAATACTTGCATACAGCAAGTAACCCAGAGTGCATGAAAAAATTCCCCCTGGTGCTGCTCAGTGTGAGGAGCGGCGTGGCAGCAAAGAGAGGCCTACTGGCGCGGCCAGCAGAGGTGCGGACTGGTGCTGGGTCAGGAGGTGTTGTGGGGAGATCCGGTGGAACAATCCTGAAACAAAACAGACGTGCCTGCCGATATATCGCAACATGGGTCTAACCAAGGGGGCCGGGTCAAGAGCCTCCTCACAGGCGCCGGGTGCTGGCGACGCTGACCCACCTCAACCAGTAGGGGAATGCACAGCTCCGAATGATCGCTTGGACACCATATTGCAAGCCATTGAGTGCTCCAGCGCATCCATGGAAGCCAAACTGAACAAGGTGGCTCTGGACCTCAACCTGCTTCATGCAGACCACCGGAATCTGAAGGAACGGGTCGCGGTTCGTAGAGCAGGAAGTCACTGAACTGAAACCAGCTGCGGAATTCCAGGAAATGCAACAGAACGCCCACGAAGCTCGAATCCGATATCTTGAGGATCGTATTGAGGATTCAGAGGGACGCTCACAGCGGAATAATGTTCGACTGATTGGATTGCCGGAAGGTGCGGAAGGTCAAGACGCGGTCTCCTTTCTGGAAACATGGCTTAAATCTCTCTTACCACATGCCACATTCTCCCCCTTCTTCACAATTGAACTGGCACATCGTGTCCCGGGCAGGAGGCCGGCTCCCGGCGACAGGGCTCGCCCGCTTATCTTCAGGCTTCTCCAATACAGAGACCGGGATGTGATCCTCCGTGAGACAAGGAAGATGGACGGCATCCATTATGAGAAGTGCTGTTTTTTCCAGACTATACTATGAAAGTTCAGCGCCAACTGGCGTCTTTTATGCAGGTCAAGCGCCAGCTCCGCCAGCTCAATCTCTCCTATTCGCTGATCTTTTCGGCCAGACTCCATGTCGTCTCTGATGCAAAGTCCAGGTTCTTTGATACTCCCCCGGATGCTTGGGACTGGTTAGAAACATCGGGGCTGCATTCTGGCCCATGACCCACAGGAGCTGCTGTGTTACGGCCTGAGAAACAGATGGTAGGGGGTCCCAGCGACCTAGATGAAGGTTCCTGGGGTCGGGGGTGGCGCCAGGGCCGGACCAGATCCGTAAAGAGCGACAAGAGGTGGTTTGTATTGCAGAGAAGATGGCAGAGGCAGCGGCGTCGGAGGACAAAGCGGACACTTCCTTTCACTCATCGGGGAGGGGGGCTCCTCGATAGCGGACTCATCTGACAAGGTGTCCATGAGAATGCCGGACATTACACCCCAGACGGCAGATGGTATTGTATGAAACTGGCTGCCCTGGCAGCACATTGCGGAGTGCTGCTGCTTGTGTGGCTATGGGGGTTCCGGCTGTTTCCAATGTGTGTAGATATGTGTTGGGATTGAGATGACTTTATATGTTAGTTGTGCCTATTCGGGGCCAGTAGGACATGCGGCTCGGATGCTGCATGACAGGTTTGGACGACACCCTAATGTTCTGGGGGTTGCCCTTATGTGGTTTTTCCTTTCCCTAGTTGGTTTTTCCCGCACCCCTTTTGCTGCAGGAGCTCATGAGGGGGACACTGGAACTGATGTTGTGCAGGTCTGACTGATAATTATTGGGCTTCAGGTGGGGGAAGCTGCTGTTCATTACTGTACGCTTTCTTTAGCAATGTCATGGGTCACGTGATACTAACATGGAATGTCCGGGGTCTCCGTATGCCCTCCATAGGTATGCAGTGTACTCCTACTTAAAACGCCATCATGTGCAAGTTGCACTATTGCAGGAGATGCAGCTAAACGCTCTGGAGGTCATCCGATTACAGCGTAGATGGAGGGGTAAAATATATGCTACGGAGTACTCTCTGTTTGCTAGGGGAGCCCTTATTTGGATACGCCTTGGGACACCCTTTGCTATGGAGGAGGTTCTTACGGATAGTCAGGGCCGGTATGTGCTGGCGAGGGGTAAATTGAATGGACGTAACATACTGTTGGGTAGTGTGTATGCACCGAATGTGGACCAGGGCCAGTTCTTTGACCAGATGTCCCTTGCTTTGGGAAGGTGGTGCGAGATTCCGTGGTTGCTGGGTGGGACTTTAACAGTGTCCTAGATGTGGGGACTGATAGATCCTTTCCCCCTATAAGGGGCACGGCTGCTACGTCCAATGCTGCGGTGCTGAAGGGTTGGGCACGGGGGTGGAATCTGGTTGATCTTTAGAGACATCACCACCCGGGGAAAGGGTGTATTCTTTTTTCTCAGCACCTCATAACCTACATGTTCGGCTTGATAGGTCCTTTGGGTCCCCCTGCCTCCTTCCTAATGTTTTGAAATCAGACTATTGGGGGCGTACGCACTCTGATCACAATCCTCACTGTGTCGAGCTGGCCTGGGAGGGTGTGATCCCGGGAATCCCTACGTGGAGGCTACAGCCGGCCATGCTCGAGGATTCAACGTTTCGGGAGAAGATTGGAGAGGCTATAAGGGAATATTTCGCGCTCAATGCGGGGACTGCTTCTTCTGCATTGGTGGAGTGGGTGGCCATGAAAGTTACCCTGAGAGGGACGTGTTTGGGGTTAGGTCACGGATTGCGACAACAAGTGGCATCGGACCTGCTTGATGTTGAAAGACGTTTGTTGCTGCTGGAATCTAAGGCAGTGAGGGATACTGGGGGACCGGTTGATTTGGCGGAAATGTGCAAGAAACATACAGAGCTACTGGACAGACAGCGCTGCCTTAATTTTGCAGCGCAATCTGCGGCAGTGCACGCTAAAGCAGATCGTTCGGGATCCCTCCTTGCCTGGCTTATTTAACAAGAGCAGCCGGGTGGTACGATTATGACTCTCCGCTCTTCGAGTGGAGAGTTATTGCATACACAGCGAGAAATCCACAGGGAACTGTCCGCGCATTTCAAGCGGCTGTATAAAACTGCCCAACAGGCCCCAGAGGGGTTGATACAGCAGTTCTTGGAGGAACTTCCATTCCCGGCCTTATCGCGAGAGCAGCGGATGGAATTAGATGCCCCGCTTACGTTGGATGAGGTTCGGGGCACGATGAGGGCCTTGCCGTCTGGGAAAGTTCCTGGTCCTGACGATTTTCCTCATGAATTTTATAAGTCATATGCTGACTCCCTGAGCCCGCAGTTACTCAAGGTATATATGGAGGCACTCGAGACCCTTGCCCTTCCTGCCTCGATGATGGAGGCTATGCTGATTGCGCTCCCCAAGCCAGGACGGGACCCCACTTTGACGGGGGCTTATCGGCCCCTAGCAATCCTGAACGGAGACTATAAGATCTTAGCGGGTATCCTGGCAGGTAGATTGGCGCTGTTGATCCCTCAACTAGTCCACCATGATCAAAATGGGTTCGTCCCGTAACACGTCGCTCAATATACGACGACTGTTCAGGGTAATGCGCTGTACTACCACGGACTGGCCGATGGCCGGCTGTGTTGTGTTAGATTTAGAGAAGCCTTTTGATACGGTGGAGTGGGCTTTTATGTTCACTGTGCTCAGTCGTTTTGGATTTGGGCTTTCCATCTTAAGCCTTATCGGACTGATGTATGGGGCTCCTACAGTGTGGATGCGACTGGGGACTCTCTTTTCTGACTCTATACTAATAGAACAGGGGACGCGCCAAGGGTGCCCCCTCTCCCCCCTGATCTTTACCCTCGTGATTGAACCGTTAGCAATGACACTTCGTACTTCAGCTCCGGGCTGGGGGATTCCTCTTGGGGATGGTATGCATGCGGTCTCGCTTTATGCGGACAACATTCTGTTGTACGTTAGGGACATCCGGGCGATTCCTCCTGTCATCCCTGCCACCCTGAGGTTGTTTGCATCTCTGTCTGGGCTGGGTGTGCACTGGGGTAAATCTTGCTTATATACCTTTAACCATGGTACGGAGGATCCGCGTTGGGAAGTGGATGGGATGGTGGTACAATGGCAGCCAATGACGTTCAGGTACTTAGGGGTCCGTATTTACCATAATGCTCACGATCTTATGGACGGTAACATCACGAGAGCGGACACAGCGCTCAAGTCACAGATTGAATTTTGGAAGTCGCTCGACCTTTCTGTCATCGGCAGAGTGGAATTGATTAAAATGGTTATGTTGCCACGTCTCCTTTATTACTTTGCTAACTTACCGCTCTACCTACCTGTGTCCTTCTTCCGCTCCCTAAAGAGTATTATCCGAGATTTCATCTGGAACAACTCGCGGTGCAGGGTAGCACTGGCGAAACTGTACCTACCTTGCTCGAGAGGGGGATTGGCTCTGCCCAATTTTGAACATTATTTTTTGGCATCTCAAATCCTATGGGTGGCAAAATGGGTGGAGGAGTTACATTTGTCAGACTCAGCTGGACGCGAACCACCGTACACCCTGTACAAGATTCTTTCCCTTTTCCACCCTTGTAATAGATCGAACGAACCCCTCCTCTTGCTCGTCTTGATAGCGCGGAAATGTTTTCGCTGGGCGCTGCGTCTCACTAGACAGGTCACCCCGTACGCACCTGCTGTGCCTTTGCTGGGGATGCCAACTGTGCGAAGATGCGTACAAAGTACAGACCTTACTGATTGGGTGGGGGCTGGTATAACCACTCTGGGTGATCTATACAGAGACGGTACACTGCGTCCATTTCTATCTATCTCGACCAAGGATGGAGTTCCCCCAGGCCAGTTTTTGAATCATGCCTCCTGGATGGCCGCGTTGCGGCGATGGTGGGGAGATATTACACAGGAACCTCCGATGAATCTCCTAGTGCAATATATACACGTTATGGATACGGGTCGACACTTGGTGAAGTGGTTCGCGGAGTCAATCAGGGAGCATACTCTAATAGAACTCGCGCAGTTGAGAACTAAGTGGGAGACAGACCGGGAGAGGCCCTACTCGGAAAAGCAATAGTCTATGGTCTTGGAAAGTCTGAAACAGGTCCCCAGGAATGCTCATTTTAGGTTAATTCAATTTTATATCATTCACAGGGCTTATCTCACCCCAGATAAAATTAACCAATACTTTCATCGAACCGATACATGCTGCCCACGTTGCAAGTTAACAAATGCTGATCTCTTACACATGCTGTGGTCCTGCCCCGCTTTACGTACCTATTGGGAGGGGGTGCTTGAGGCATTAGTCACTTGCACGGACAGGGAGGTGCCACGCTCATGGGAGACATGTATCACCGGCGTCTTCTCACGACATAAAAAACTGAAAGCGTCCACCCGGTTTCTAGATCTCGGTTTTATTGTGGCAAAGTGATTGGTTACCCGTAAGTGGAAAGCGGAGGAGCGTCCGCCTGTGAGAGCATGGCTCCTCTCTATGCTGAATTGGACTAAGGCTGAAGCGGTCTCCCTGACACGGGAAGACGCGTTAGGTTTGCGCAAATTTCCCATCTCCGCTGCATGGAATACTATGCTATGTGCGTTACAAGGGTTGATGATGACGGATGACTTATCGGATGTGCCTTCTCCGAACAACTAGAGTATTGCATTGGAATAGACCCATGGCCCGAGTATTTGTATTGATGAGTATACAGAGTCCCCTATACCTCATATTAATTGGATACATCTCCTAGTCGTCAGGATGTGCACGTATTTGATAGTCGACTTTCTTGCCTCCATGCGGCTCTTGGTCCTCCTCACACCCCTCTTCCTGACGTTTTTCTTTCCCTTGTTAGATGCTGTTTTTTTTTTTTTTTTAAACCGTTTGATTCTATAAACAAATTGCTGTGATATGGCGGAGTGAAGCCATAAGAAACATACCTATGTACTTGATGATTATTGTATAGTTGGTGCTATAATGCACCATAACGTGACTACACTGCATCAATGATGGAGGGAGGAGGTTATATGTTTGATGGGATATGCCATTTGCCTCTAACAGTTTTGTTTCTGCTCGCTGCTGTAGCCTTGCCATTGAGCTGTTGACTCATGACCTGAAATTGCTGTTTCCCTATTGGCTCTGTATGGCATTTTCTTGTGACAGTATATTGTTTCTATATTCATGTATAAAACAACAAAATCTTTAATAAACAGATCAAACAAAAAAATGAGAGACAAGCAGTAACTCACAGGAACTCACAACCAAAATCCTTAAAGTTATACTGCCTAAAGTCCCTGAACACATCACAGACCAACTACCACCTATATCTACTTTAAAAAGTTTAATTGCTTGAATTAAAAAAGCTACCAGCAATACTCCTCCTGCCCTTAAAAGGTACCAAGACAGAAATGCCTGAACATTAATAATGACACATACTAACGGACCTTTCCTTTCATATGACAACCTAAAAATGAGAAACAAACCCTAATATTCTCTACAACAAATAACTTACTAAATTAAGCCATTGTCTACCCTGGATGATGAATGGGACTTTCAAAATGTGCCCCAAACCATTTACTCAGATATACACCATACATGGTGAATATCAAAACACAAATATCCCTTTTATATATGCCCAACTGCAAAATAAACAAAGCAGCACATACTACAAACGTTTTAACCACATAAAACATATAACTACTTACTCCAAAAAATAATCATAGACTTTCAGCAAGCCATGATTCAAACCATTTTAAATATGTACCCCCACACAGCCATACAAGGCTGTTACTATCATTTCAGTCACAGCATATGGAGACACCTCTGTCAATCTGCACTAAGTGTAGAATATTCTACAAACAGCCAATTTGCCTTTGAAATAAAAAAACAATTAGATCACTAGTCTATATCCCTGCCACAGAGGTAACTAACCACTACAGTTCCTAATAGAAAGCCCTTTCTATCAACAAATGAAGTCAAACTAAGCCATGTAATGGATTATTTCGAAGACACTTGGGTTGACAGATGCCAACCCAAATTCCAAATACCATGGTGGAATGTCTATGACAGCATCTTGGCACAATGCCTTCCAATCCACAATTGGCAGAAATTAATAGAAGCATTATAAAAAGAGCAAAGCTAATAACTACAAATGCAGCAATCTGTTGGCCAAATTGCCCCTATATTTAGCAAACAAACCAAAAGAATATACGGCATGCTACAATTTAAAGTCAAACTGTTCATAAATAACAAAGGAGTAGATTAATTAAAAATGATAACCAAAAGCATATTCTAAAATAAATAGTAACCAACCAAAGTACCAAAAAACTATCACTAAATGTAAACAAACATGGAAGATCATTTTTATAAATAATAAATATAATATTTTATTGCATTAGTCTATAAATTAAATAAAAGTCCAATGCTAACAAAGAATGAGATAATAAAATGATACCTAATTTATTTCAACAAAAAATGTAACCATCGCGAACTAGCATCCTAAAAAACAAACTAAGTCCATCACATAAGGTAATCACAACACATAAACCACACATTTCCAAATAAAAATCACATTATATTTACACAAACAATAAAATATTACATTTCCCACCCAAAAAACCCAAAATAAATAAGACTTAGGGGTCGATTCCGATCTCGGCCGGTAGGGCACCGAATCGGATTCGGCTTAACCGGATCCGATTCGGAGCCCTATTTCCCGACCGATTCGTACGTGCGTCCGGGCGAGCGAGTACGATGCGTGCGCTCGCAAAATCGCCGACCGACTCGTTCGTAGGACCCGACCGCTCCGACCGACTCGCACGGGGACGACGCGCACCGCGCAATGGAGACGTTCCCCGGCCGGGTAAGTACGATGCGCACCTCGACCGCTCCGTCCGACTCGCGCAGTCCGGCTCCAAGGAGCTGTCGGAGCCGCACTTTGGGGGTCCGTGACCCCCCTGGAAGCGTAGGCGCGCGAGTCACACACAGGGGGGACCCATGGGTCCCCCCTACACGTGCATGTACGGCGCGACCCGCAACGACGCGAACACGCTGTAGGGGGCGCCCTTGTTCGCGTCGTGCCCATTGAGTCAATGGGAGCCCGTGTACGCATCGTACCACTGGCTCACATTGACTTCAATGGGAGTCCGACCGAATCGAGTCCGACAGCATACGTGCGCATCGTACTCGTTCGGTCGGACTGCTAGAGTCCGATTCGGTCGGAAATCTCTCCGGGTCCGGCTCGGTCGGGGAGATTTCCGGCCTGAATCGGAATCAGCCCCTTACTGTGTAGCTGCAGATCTTTCTCTTTATCCACATAGTAAAAAATAGTAATCCACCAAAAACAGAAAAATATTGGTCAAAAAACAGAAAAATGCAAAAATAAAACTATTCCAATTGACATCCCTCGAAGCAATCTAAAGTATCTAGAAACCATAAAAAAACAAAAAACGTGTTTAAAAAAAGAAACGCTCCAGAAAACCCGAAAAAAGGAAATCAAAGTAAAAAGCACTGGTTTATTATAAACCAAAATTGCTTTCCTTTTTAAAAAAAATGTAATCTCCCAATGCCCATAGGACCCGTTCATGGACAAAAACCTGTAAAAGAAAATAAGAAAACCCACCTGCAAAACACATTGTATTCCCAAAAATACATATACATCACACTTAATCATCAAAATATAAGTAACATGACACAATTCAACATAACATAATGATACATTACTAAAACAGTGTACGAAAACCCAAAACTACAAACTAGTGAAAAACACTTCCATTAGTACATCTATATATACAAAAAACCCACAAACAACACTATTGCCCTGATTATGAATTTGGCGGTCCAATTGCCTGACCGCTGTGTCCACAGCCTCCAGGACACCGCAGCACCGGTGGGTATTACGAGTTGTGCTGTCTAAAATGCTGACTGTGGCAACGGGGCTGTTCCCTCCGTTACCCCGGCGGTCTGCAATGTTAGGGTTGCGTCTTCCAAGGCTGTCAGGTGTCCCCGCTGAGCATATTACGGCTACACAGTCATACTGGCGGTCTCCCAGTGGCAGTCACTCAACAGCGGTAGACCGCAACGGTACAAGTGCAACAAATCACCACAACGGGGACCATTGGATGGATTTTAAAACTGCACAGCTGATGTGCTTTTGCCAAGTGGACAAGTCTGCAAATCACACTATAAAACACACATCCCATCCCTGACCAGGATCCTTTTTTTTCACCTACAGCACAGAAGATAGGAGATACCGTTCTGACCCAAGGAAAGACCCTTATTTCTTTAATCTCACCATTTAGCACACTCCACCACCTGTAATTTTAGTTTTGCACATTTTTACCTGTGTCACTTATTTGTTTTTCCTTTCATATAGTTACTCCAATTTTTTTTTTTTTTAAGGTTGGAGATCATGATTTATTTACAAGTAATATTCTGTCAGTCCCACATTGCATGTTTTTATAACTGAAATATTGATTGCAGTACAATTTAAGATAGCAAAGGCATACAGTTCACAAAATTGAAAACAGAAATAAAAAGTTACATCGAGAACTACCTATTTTCACTATTGTCTTGGATGTTTTCAACACGTTCTCTTAAAACAAAATTATAATCGTAAACATTCTTTTTGCTACTTGCAAAGCTTATATTACATATGTACATGTTTATTAATTATAAAAGGATAGTATGCTCATGTTCATTGTGCAATGCGCTAAATGTGATCTATCTATACATAATTGTTGTAGTGGTTTTCCATTCTTATTTCATGTATTGTTTGTCCTGCGACTTGTGTACTTGAAGTAGCCTCTGTAACTGTCACCGTCGGCTCTCACCCTCTGCATCCTGAAGAGTACTTGTGCCAGGGACACGTGACTTGGCTCGGCCTCAAGCTGTATTTATCATTTTCACCAACATTCTTGTTTCAAATAATAACATTACCTCTACTTCTGCTCAGACCGCAGTAATGACCACCACTTAGATTCTGGCCAGCAGCACTGCGACTGACTTTCCTCGCTCAAGTACCTGGAGCGTGACCGTTGTACTCCTTTTGAGAAGTGCAGGTGTCACCACCACCTTTTGGGTTGCATGAGTGGTAAACAAATTAGTTGTCCAGACAATCTTCCTTTCTTTTTCCCTTCTCTGTCTCCCTTCTCTAAAGTAGAAAGCCAATGCTGCCTTTCCCTCACTGAGACTCAAAATTGATGACTGCTGCTTTGTCTGGGTGGGTCCCACTTCCAGATCACAGGTTCTTCTTGCAAGCCTCCTACACAGACTCACAATCCGACTGACCTGCCCATTTTTGTTAATGTCATGTAAATCTTGAGTACCTTTGCTCCAGTGAGAAGTGGCAATTTAATATTTATTTACTACACATTTTTATAGAGCGCTTATCAGCCCCATGAGCATCAGGGCACTGTACAAAGGGAAAAAGGAAACGAGAGAACAAGCGTACATTGCTTGATAATAAATACAATAACCTGTATAAAATATACAGGATAGGGTCTAGCTCAAAACAAATGAGTTTTCAAAAGTTAATGAGAATAATATACAGAAGTGTTTACGTTAATTAATTTTTATTTGGTACCCTACTGCACCCTTCTTAGGAATGGCTTGACACGCTGCATCTGTTCATCATTGATAATGTCACTCTTGATTCACCTTTCACAACTGAACCTCTCATGTGCGAATAAGACCTCAAGGTGTGACCTAAGCGTTGACATTACTGAGAATCAACGATGATACTAATATCTGCATGAGCACGTCTAAAGCTCCCCGTGCTCCACTCAAGGCTTCCTTGCATGATGCAGCTCGCTTGATCTCGGGGACTAGCTGCTCTGATCACGTCTGTTCACTCCCTATTGGTGGCAGACAAATCTACCACCTTGAATGCTTAGTGTACAAACTTTTAAACTCTGAATACTATATACAACAAGCAACCAGAAGATTTTGAGGGGTTCTCAACAATATGGTTGCTTGAATACTGGTATTCCGGAAATCATTGTATTTAACAAAACATTTTTAACCATCCCTTCTCTAGATGTGCTCCCTGGATTTGGAATGCTATTCCGCGTTTGATTCGCACCATTGCCTGTCACTTTTAAATGAGGACAAAATCACTTTCTTTTGATCAATACTTCACTCCAAGCTGTATCTGATCTGTAGTCTTCGCCTCTCTTAGTCCTCTGCATCTCATGTGTTTTTTGGAGTCTCATGGTCTGCTCAGGACTACAGATTTACATCTGATATTTTGCCCGACAGTCATCTGCACTTATTGTGTACCTCTGTGATCTACCTTATTGTCACTGATCTTCATTTCTTTCCTTTAAACTCCAATTTTTTTTAACATGCCTGGTTAAAAAACAAACAGTTCACTGAGGCTGAGTTGACAATCGTGGTGGACAAAATCATTAGAGTAGAGCCCCACATGTTGGACTCCCAAGTCCAGCACATTCCTCTCAGTAGGAAAACAGATGTGGGACAGGATAATCAACAGAGTGAATGATGTTGGTACCACCCTGCACACAAAGCTGGAAATTAGGAGGCGGTGGACCGATCTCAAGTTGAGGGTGTGTGCCGAGTACAACAACCACCACCTAGAAGCCCAGAGGACTGGTGGTGGCCCTCCCAGCACCCCATTACAAGTCTTTCCCTGGGAGCAGAAGGTCTTGGCCAACCTGCATGCTGAGGGCTTGACATGAATACCTGGGGGAGTGGACCCTGGTAAGTTACACTTCAATAACTGTCACAATATCACAATGTCCTGTTTGCTCTCAATCTGCTTTTGCTATTGTGTTGTCTATCTACTTTCCTAACATGCAATACTCAAAGTATCTGAGATGGTGGTTTGTCTGTGTCAAGGTTTATTGTTGCATATAAGAGCACATGTATCAAACTCCATGACATGCAACATGCTGGAATTATGTCTGTAAGTGGATTAACATACAAATATCACCCGAAGACCAATGATATGTGTGAATATGTAAAGTATGGTCCATCCCAAATGCATGTCGCCAAATGGTGTGTGTTAGACCTGGCACCATTGGCGTGGGTCTCCCCTGCATTTTTTTTGCTTTTGCCTCCTGTGTTTTTGCTGTGTGTTGGACTTCGTTTTGCTGGTCTAGATGCTTTGGGCACTTTGCCACTGCTGTTCAGTGCCAAAGTGCAAGTGCTCCCTTTGTAAATTGTTGTTATGGATTAGTGATTCCATGATTGGCATATTTGATTTACTTGTCAGACCCTAGTATAGTGCACTGTGTGTGCCCAGGGCCTGTAAATCAAATGCTGCTAGTCGGTTGCAGCACTGATTGTGCCACCCACAGAAGCAGCCTGTAAAATGTAACTTTGGCCTGCCATTGCAGAGCCTGTGTGCAGTCTGGGACTGCTATGTCGACTTGGCAAGTACACAGACACTTGCCAGTCCCAAAACCTTCCCTTTTCTATATATTAGTCACCCCTACGGTAGGCCCAAGGTACCCCTGTGGGCAGGGTGCATTGTATGTGAAAGGTAGGACATGCCCTGATGTGTGGGGCATATCCTGATGGTGAAATACTGCCAATTTCGTTTTTCACTATTGCAAGGCTACCTGTTCCCTTAGGACAGAATGGGGAGTTTGTTTATAACATCTTCTAAACATAACTGGCCCTGGGAACAAGGTAGAAAAACAAAGTTTAGTATGCCTGAACTCAGAATGTTAAAATGTATCTTTTAGTGGGGGTGATTTTTACATTCTGTGTTTGAAAATACCACTTTTAGAAAGTGGGTATTTTCTTGCCTAGCCATCCAGTGTGCCTCTGCTAGGTTTGTGTATTGCATGTCTGGCTTTTGGATGACAGGGGCTGGAGAGGGGCAGTGGCTCCAGAAGTCTGATGAGTCAGGGCTGGGCTGAATAGACCTGGGCTGCATTCAGAGTAGGGGGAGGAGATTTCCTTTTCACCTGAATGGGCCTGGTCTGCCTTCAACAATGCTGTCGCCATCTCCTGCCAGGAAGCTGCCAGGAAGCTGCACCAGTGAGGACAGGACTGGTTTTGGCTGGGTACAGACACTCTCTGCCTTCAGAGAACAAAGGAATTTGGTGTATAACAAGAGGGCCCAGACCCTAGACTTTTAGATCACTTCTGGGAAATCAAGAGGAACCTTTGCCAAGGAGAAGAGCTGGAGAAGCCGAGGAGGAATACTGCCCCTGTGCTGTTTGCTGTCTGGGGTTGGCCTGCAGTGGCTACTTGCTGCCAAGGAAAGGAGAAAAGGACTTTGCAGCTTGCTTTGTCCCCTGCTTGAAGAAAAGATCTCCAAGGGCTTGAAATTGAGCTTGTCCCCTGTTCTAGAGGTCTCAGGAACAGCAAAGACCTCACCGTGTCTATGGGCACCATCTCTGACCGTCTCTGCAGAAGAAAAGCGTAACCGACTCTGTCATCGAGTCCGTTGCAGGATTCCGTGTCCTGAAAGCCCCGACGAGAGCAACGCCTCGCTTCGCAACGCAACCCTGGTCTCACCGACTCTGTCAACGAGCCGCTGCTTGCACCACGTCCTGTGGGCTCTGCACTCCGCAACGCTTCGCTACACGCTGCAAGGACATCACCGACTCCTTGCTGCCCGACCGGAACATCGACTGGCTCCGTCACCGCACCGTGACCTGCCAGCACCGCAGCGAGCACCGGCTCACCCTTCAATGCAAGCCCTGGTCTCACCGACTCCGTCAATAAGCCGCTGTCTGCACCGCATCGTGAGGACACCGCCCGCCGCAAGGCTCCGCTTCACAACGCAACCGCGATGTTTGCCCCGACCAGCTCGCACTGACTCGCACCAACGTGTTGGTCGCAACAAGAAAGGTACTGTGTCCGAGTCTGTCGACGCTTTAGCTGGCCCGTATCGACGCGGTCGGCTGGAATTGTTAGACTCTGTCGTATTCGGTATCGCAGTAGCCCCAGGAGGAGCTACCGAGTCGGAAGAACTGTGTTTTATTGATTTTCCTGCAATTTAAAGGTTATTTTGCACAAGTAGTATTTTACAAGAGTATTGTATGTTGGATTTTTATCGTATTTGGTCTTGTTGGTTTAGATAAAGATTTACAATTTTTCTGAACTGGTGTGGTGTCCATTTGTAGTGTTTTCACTGTATTGCTGTATGTGTTCACAAATGCGTAACACATTGCCTCTGAGATAAGCATGTCTGCTTGTGCCAAGCTACCAAGGGGGTGAGCAGGGGTTATTTTAGGAGTGTATCTCCCTTACCCTGACTAGAAGCAAGGGTCCCTATTTGGACAAAGGTACCTACCTCTGCCAACTAGAGACCCCCATTTCTAACAGTGTGGCACACTAACCGTTTGTCAAGTGTTGGTAAAGTGAGATTTAAGTGACTACAGCTACCATGAGACCCTGTGACTGCAACACTCTTCAAGATGCTATGCTCCTTTCGCCCCTTCTCACTTGTCTGTCATGTCACAACTGGTGTACACTTATCATGCAGATTACCATTTGTCAAGTATTGGTAAAGAGAGATTGAAGTGACTACAAATACCTTGAGGCCCTGTGACTGGAACTATAACCAAGATGCCAGACTCCTTTTGCCCCTTCTCACTTGTCTACCATGTCACAACTGATGTCCATACATCATGTTATATGTTATGTTATAACAACTTATTAAGCACACGTCTTCCCTGGATTGTCTTGCCACTGGTTGCCAGATGCTAGACTCCTTTTGACCCTTCTCACTTGTCTGCCATGTTACAACTGGTGTTCACTGATCATGCAGGTTACCATTTGTCAAGTGTTGGTAAAGATTTAAGTGACTACAATTACCATGAGGCCCTATCACTGGACCTCTAACCAAGATGTCAGACTACTTTTGCCCCTTCTCACTTGTCTGCTATGTCACACTGATATACCCCAATCATGCAGGTAATCATTTGTCAAGTGTTGGTAAGTTGAGATAGAAAAGCTACCACTACTACCATGAGGCCCTGTGATTGGAACTCTAACCAAGGTGATATACTCCTTTTGTCCCTGCTCACTTGTCTGCCATGTTACAACTGATGTTCACTGATCATGCAGTTTATCATTTGTCAAGTGGTGGTAAAGTGAGATTGAAGTAATTACAACTACTATGAGGCCCTGTGACTGGAACTCTAACCAAGATGCCAGACTCCTTTTGCCCCTTCTCACTTGTCTGCCATGTCACAATTGAAGTTCACTTATCATGAACTGTGCAATGTATAGTTAATGCTCCACTCAGATATATGTCTTAATACTTTGCTTGATGGTGTCCTGGTCTCATCAACTGAAACTATTGATGGCATGAGTACCACCATAACAACTGTGTACCCCTAATATATGTAAGCCATGAAGGAAACTCAGCTGATTAGCAGTGGCATGTGACCCCTTGACTCTGCACTCCTCACACAATGAACAATGCTAAATATACAACCAAGCTGTGTGTTTGCCTGCATTTGATTATACATAGGCTTACCTGTTTTCAGTTTCTTTTTTTGGTAAAGTCTGGTGGGGTTTTTTCAGTGTTTTCAATACCTTAAATAAACAGTGGTTATTTGTGGTTACACATTTTTGCGCCATTAAAAACAACAGAAACAGTGTTTTACAGTGTTTGTGGAACTTTTGATTTTATTATTGCTTTCTTTCTGCAGGGATAGTGCATGGTATATATAGACAGTGGGACTCATTTCTGGGGGTTTTGCCGTAGGGCAGCACAGCAGGCCTTGCTGCTGCGCTGCCCTATGGAAAAGAAAAGGGCAGGAATGCGCATTCCTGTCCTTTTCCCCTGTGCCGGCGCATGATGGACAGCCGTGCGCCAATGCAGGCACCCTTGCACCATGGTGCAAGGGTGCCTGCTTTGCGGGGATGATTATTTTTGTGCAGGAAGGGAAACCTGACACAAGAGGCTTTTTCCTCTTTCTATGTGTGCTACAGAATGCAGCACACATAGAAAGAGGAAGAACAAGGAGAAATAAAGATATTCCTCTGCGTTGTGCTTCCCTTACGCCTCCCCTGGAGAGGCATAAGTTTTTGGTGCTGCCTCTGACTTACCATTTCTCGTAAATCTGGGGCAGTGTCAGAAAGCCATGGATGTTGCTGGAACGCTCCTTTCACACAGTTTTCTGCGTGAAAGGGGCACACATTTATAAGGCCATGAAAAGCCACATAACGTGGCCTTACGTGGCCTTATAAATATGCCAGTGACAAATTGCACCCCTGGAACGTCAGAAAAGTGATGTTCCGGTGGCGCAATAGTGCGGTAGGGCCTCATAAATGAGGCCCAGTGTATGTGCAGTGTATATGAGGTCAACATCCATTTTTACAAATCAAACTTAGTGTAGTACACCATACAATACTTCTTCAGTGAATCTTTGGTCATGCACACTTGCCCTTTCCTTGCCATGTAAACTTTTATCTGTGAAAATGCCCTCTCAACATTGGCACTTGAGATGGGCATCGCCAAAACAGCCAGTACACAAAATGCTAACTCTGGCCACTAACATAGGTTTCCATGCCAATACTGGTGCACCTAAAGATTGCGATTCTCTGGGACAGGTTCTGCAACGTATGCATTGAACTGGGCGCATATGTCCTCAGTGTTATTGAAGCGGTCAAAAATGAAGCAGTACTTTTCAAAGTACGAAAAATTTCCCCTTTGTGGATGGGCCACAGTGAGGCTTCCTTAACTTCAAATGCCATGGTTGGTGACGGAACATTTCTATGCATCATTGCAAGCCATTTCTCATGCATTGTAAAATGAAATTTCCTGAATTGCTCCTCAACATTTCTTTGCTTGCCAAGTGGCAAGCATTCTAACATGGAACATGTTGCAGTGCCAAAGTCACTAAAAGTGTCAACCAACCTACTCTCAAGGAGATGTTTCACATCTACACCAATTACGCTGAACACTTGGTAGACAAGGGTGTTTTCAGACTCTAGTTTTTTTTATTATGTCCACTACAGCTGTCATGTTTTCCTGTAAAAATCTAAGAATCAGTAGAGTGTACTTTTTTTGACATCACTATCAATATGCGGCCAAAGAACCTCACATTTCTTGCCTTTGGCATCATCACTAAACAAACATTCTGTAAATGGTCTTCACATTCATCGCATGGATAATATAGCATTCACAGCCTCTAGGATTGAGAACCACCGGCTAAATGACACAGTTGGGAGGACTCTGTCTTTGATGCCACACAAACAACAAAATTAGACATATTTGCATTTTATTTCCACACATAACGAAACAGTGCACCAGACTAGACTACAAAGTCAATAGCATTCTTCATTAACTCTGAAGATTGTAAATATTCTTTCAGGATACCATCTAGCAAGTGGCAAGGATCTCTTACAGGGTAGCACTTCAGCACAGGTATTGATTTTGCAGGTCATCACACAACGTTTTCATATACGTTGCTGAATCACTGCACATACAAACAATATCACTACAATCTTTGTTGAACTTGGTAAGAACTTTTTGCAGCAGCATTCCAAGTGACACTTCGTTCCATGTTTTCAAAATGTTTGGTGTCATGTGTTCACCGATATCCCACACGCTTGTTGACAGCACTCTTTTCTCATATGCCTGTCACTACACATTGCATTGAATGTTTAAATCCTGGGGTGTTTGGCACTTCACCTTCTATCAATACTGACTCGCTAGAAAAGGGGGCTGATGTATCAAAGGGTTTCACTCATTCTCTGTCTGTGGGTAAATGTGATGGTATAAGGAAAGATTCTTATGAAACCAGCCATTTTACCTATCAGTGAAAGAATCAAACGTAGCCAAAATATCAAATATGATTTTGATATTTCCTGATTCTCTACAGTTTATAAAGGGCCTTATTAGGATGTTGTGCAGACCGCCCCCAACAGGTCGCCGAAGGCGGTCGCCTGACAGCCAGGGTATCAGTCTGACCACCAGATTACAATACCGCCGGTCAGAGTGATTAGGGCTGGGGGAAAGACCACCACCTCCGACAGGCTCAAGGAGCACGCCGGGTTAGCGGTCAGAGCCTAACCCCTACAATGGAGTCGGTGGCTGCGGAGACACCGCCGTAGAGATTAGGTTGTCAGTTTCCGACAGCGTATTCATGGTGGTCTGACTGCCATGGAAAGGCTGTCGGAAACGGACTTTGGGTGCCCCTAGTAGGGCCGCCGTAGGCCTCTGCAATGTGTCCTGGAGGGCACATGTGGTACCCCCAAAACATCAAATGCTCTTTCCTTTTGTGGCTTGTGCAGCTGCCCTTTTCCTGGGCCATTGCACAAGCCACAATAGAAAAGGGCATTTTACGACCGCCTGCACAGATGTCATATCGTAATTGGGATGTCGGGACAGCCGGCTCCTTGTCAGATGGGCTTGTGTCCGAAACTATGGGGGTCGGACGTTCGTCTGACTGCCATCGTAATGCGCCCCAAAATAATACCTATACATGCTTCTAAACCCTGCATCTTGGATCAGAGACCACAAAACTGAAAAAAGCAAAGGGAAGAAGTAACAATATTTTAGTGACTTCCCTAAACAACAAAACTCAAGCAAAATAATTTTAGTCCAGTCTTTCTTGCTGCTACCTTGTATAACAAATTTATATTGTATTGAACCCTTCAGGAAGAAATAAAAATGACTCTTTCACTCTCCTTTTCCTTTCTTTGAATGGCATTTAGTTTGTGGTTGTGCAGGTGTTTAGCAGTGTTTATATGTTTTTACACTGGTGATGGCTATTTTCCTTTCAGTGGGGTTTTATAGGTTTAAAACTAAAACAGCATAACCTAATTATGCACAACTAGGCCTTGGAATGGTCAAATACACATGTTACGACTACACTGTGTTGGTTGAAATGTTTTGGAGATGTCATGTCTATCCCTAAAGCCAAAATGTCACATATCTGCACATTTGATGAGCTGATGAAATCTACTACATGTATTGAATGTCTTCAAGTGTCTAGTCACTAACTTCAACTCCACGCAAATAGATGACAATACTAATTTCTATCTATTTTGTTTCATTCAAGGTTCCTCTTTACTTTTGACAAAAACAAAGTGGCTATAGATACCTCACTTCCACCAATAACAATGTTCTCTATTCCTCTACAGGACGATTGGCCACAGTACCTGCCCAGAGGTTGGACATCGAACAGAGTTCCGCTCCATCCCAGGATGAAACCCTCAGTGATGACAACACTCCTGGTGATGTGGATGTGGATGACAGTCCAGGCCCATCTGGTCAGCCTGGGCAGGTGTGGGGCTTACTGTGCCCACAACAACACCTCCCACCCCAGATGCAACAACACAGCCAACCACTGCACCCCCAACCTGTGTACCTAGCACAGTCAGTACCATCCGGTGCCCCTCAGACCTGGGGTCTGAGGTGGGTATTACCACCCCAGTCATTGAGGAGCCATGACCCAGTGGGAGGGTGCAGCCTGTGCCAAGGGCACAGGCCCGTGTGGCTAGGGGTCATGGGAAGGTAACTGTGGGCCCACAGAGTCAGCCCATTGGGGCCCTGGACTCCCAGGCTGCCATCACCCAAGTCCTGGAAGTCTACCAGGACTCTCAAGGTGTGATGGGCCAGGTACTTACCGAAATCTGGGAAATGAAGCAGCTGCAGAGGGACACATACCAGGAGGTTGCTGGCATCCACCACCCTCTGCAGGACTTTTCCACCTGCATCTACCCCATTCTATGGTCAAAGTCCATCCAGGCCATCAACATCTTCTGCAGGAAAAGGAAGAGAGGCCCTGTCGGAGGAGGACACGCCTGCAGACATCCCAGTTTCAGTAGCTGCGGATCCCCCCTCTAGCAAATATAGTGATCGTTCATGCGAAACTCCAGGAGGTGTGGATGGCAAGACACGCACCACCGCCAGTAAGAAACCGTGCACCTAATTTCCTCCTGTGTGTGCAATACATTCACTTTATGGACTATTCCTGCCCACTTTTCCATATCTGATGGGAGTAGTATGTTGGACTTTGGACTTCAGACAATTTTGACTCTACAACGATGGTTTCATCCACCATGACTGAAGACATTACTTTTGCTTATCACTGTATAATTTATAGTGCATTTTTTGATCTAATCCTTGTTCACTTCATGAAATACACACAGCACCAAATCATTGCCCCCTGTTGCAATTCTCACATATGACATGTGAATGTACTACCATGTGAATTTTGCAATGTCAAAACTAGGTACTTCTGAAAGCATGGGTATGTTGTATGTAAACAATGTTCAACTCAGGATCACTGCCATGTCACAACAACACATACAACAAGTGTCTGGTCTGATAACATCTTTATTCCATTGTTAAAATCATAGGCTGACATGATGTCAGAAACATAGCAAATAAGATATGACTCAGTTATTCTGTGTCAGTGATCACATAATCAGTTGTAGACTTTCACAACATGGGAATACATCTGATAATATCCTCTACAATAGGCAGCATTAAATTAGGTCTACATCCTCAGCTGGAGCCATATTGCCTACCTCACAAAAGGAATACCACATCAAATAAACAATTAAACAGACACATGTCAGTACAACAGTTTATGACCACTGGGTGGGTTGCATTCGTGGAATGTCACAAACAAAAGTCAGTGATGTGCCATAAGCACTTTGACCTACAATGACGAGACACATCAACAGCTACATACAATTCATACACAATTGAGGATTTAGCCACTATGAAGGGAGACTAGCATGATTTGGGCCCAACACAACATTTTGCTGGATCACATGATGCCACACATATTGCATTAGGACAAACACACCACAAGGAACAAGTCAATGGAAGCCACGTAACTTCCATCATTGCGCTGTTCAAGATATCTTGGTACCGGCTTTTAACACCCAAACTCTGACAGACATTCCCAGGACCAATCCATGTCCACTTCGTATGTCTAAACAGGATCACATACCTGCTAATGTCACAACTCTGAAATGTCCAAATGCGATGTCATGTTGAAGGAATGCAAAAAAGACCAACGCATAGAGGGATTAGGTAAGAAACCATACATATGGTACAAATGACATTGTCATCTCCTAGAGAACACAGTCCCAAACAACATTTACAGCTAAACAAAGCTACACTTACAAAACAGACTCCTGTCCCCAGATATTGCCAGAGCCATATATTCCTAGTATGTAGCATTAACAGCCTCCTCACAACATCCCAACAAGAGTTGCAATAATAGCCAAAGTCATCACATCTCACACCATACTTCCACTCAGGAGAAGAATTATCGGATGACACCTCGAGACACTATCATCATCATCATTTGGCATTTTAGGTTCCTCACCTGGTGGCTATTCATGGGCTGCATACTCTGCGATGTAACGTATGTTCCGTCGCAGGACAATGTTGTGGAGCATGCAGTAGGCCACGGTGATCTAACACACCTTCCCGGGTGAGTAGAGAAGGGCTCCCCAAGTCTTGTCCAGACATCTGAATCTGGCATTCAGGAGCCCAAAGCCCGCTCCACTGGCTGCCGTGTTCTTACATGGCCCTCATAGAAGCGGACTTGCCCTGGCGTAGTAGGATTCCTCAGCAGTGCCAACAACCATGGCCGGTTGGGATACGCTGAGTCTCCTAGATGGGAAACAGACAGAAGTGCAACAATGAGTTACACACTTTCAGATTATACTGCCTGCTATTACCTACCCAAAGTTATAACAGATCACACTTACCTACAAGCCAGGCCCTCTTCGGTAGTAGTTGTGACATCTGCTGGGGTATGGTGCTGTTCCGCAGTATGAAGGAATCATGTGCAGATCCGGGGAACCGGGCACAGACATTTGAGATGCACAAATCCGGTAAGCAGACAACTTGCACGTTGATAGAATGGAAGTGCTTCCTGTTGCGGTACACTTGTTCCCTGGCTTGCGGTGGTAGTAATGCAGTATGGGTTCCATCAATGGATCCGATCACATGTGGGATGTGATTAAAAGCATAGAAATCATCCTTCACAGTGGCTAAATCCTCATGTCTGGGGAACTGGATATAGCTGTCCATGTGTCTCAACAGTGCTGCAAGCATATCTTGGAGCACCCGACTGAACATAGGTTGTGACATTCCACCTGAAATAGCGACAGTGAATTGAAATGAGCCTGTCGCCAAAAACTGCAATACAGACATGAGTTTCACAAGTGGTGGAATTGATGTAGGATAAATAATGTGAGGTAGGAGGTCAGGTTCCTACTGATGACATAAGTCCAGTATTGTTTGATGATCCAAACAAACTTTCTGTATCACATGTCTCGCTTCCATGGTTTGAAGGTCTGGAAATGGGTGGTACACTAAGGTTGGTGTCGCCTCCCTCTCCCAGGGTACATATGTGAGGAGTAATAATAAAAATGTAAATTGGTCACAGTGTCCAGATAAACATTCATGAAGAGTAAGGCAAGAGTCATGGGTCTGAACATAATGCTTCATGAAGCATTACACATTTCACATCATCATTGTCAAATGTTGAACATCCACCAGTCATCCCCAATGTGGCCTTCACATGTCTGTAACAGAACTGTGCACATCATCAGATCAGAAATTGTAAATTTGCACTAAAGTGAGGTTACCATTACATTTTATGTGAAATGCCACCCAACGCGGTGTACAGTGTGCCGCACACATTTTGCCTATGTACACAGTAATGCACTACATAGATGATGGTTTGTACTGGATATGACATGGGAACAGAGTTTTTCAAATGTAAACATGTTTGCCCTCATTTGTAGTGATGGTGAGGCACTTAACTGTCACCAATACTGTTTTTCCAACCACTAACAGGGCGGATGCCTGACCTTGCTAATAGGACATTACTAGCGTCCGCCGCTGGTGGAAATCGACTGCGCGATGCGTGATTGCATGCATGGTGGATACAGCCATAGGCTAATGTTGGTGATAGTGATGGTTGCGATCCAATGGCTGTGTGTGCCAGTGCTGCTGACTGTGTACATGGCGTACATGTATGCAGCGGTTTGAAAAATAACTCACTTGCCCACATCCGGCTTTGAGATGGGCAGCATATTCACTTTTATGTATTGAATTGGAGGAAATGTGAGATTCATGTGGGATCAATAGGCTAAGCCTGCAGAGAGCTAGGCCTAACAGTGAGTTGTGGGCAGTCTGGGCCATGGCCCAGCCTGAGCCAGAGTTACTGTGGCAGGAGAACTGATGCACAAAGTAATGTCCCTGTCAACATGCTGATCCATGGATTTCCCAGAAAGAGTTATCCCTACCACTAGTAGCCCTGATAGCTGTTTCATGGATAATATAAGGAATGATGACTGAGGAGACCCCATGTCCTGATACTTCTTTCCATTGACACCTGTGTCAATGTGTCTTTCACTAATGACAGTTCCCTTACTCACACACGCCTGTTGACACTTTTCCAATAGAGTTGCATCTACTATACAGACCTATTGCACATCTGAGACATGAACAGTGTAGATAGTGAGTTTCTTCAGAACAGATTTTGAAATGTGTATCAGCTGTTTGGTTACAATATTTCCTATCAGGCAACACAAACAATGGTATGTTGAATGTCAGCTCTGTTACAGTGCCACATATGGCAAAAGGTGTGTCCTGTGATGGCAGTACATACCACACAAACTTATTCTCATGTACTATGATATCCCAATTAGTAGTCCACAGGTGCACACATCTCCCAGAGAGGTAGCTTTCAGTGACACACAAACCAACCCTTACATTGTGACCTTAGTCTTAGGATGTTGTGTATACTATGGTACTCGCCTCTATGGACCATATGCATCAATGCAATGGGACTGGCAGTAAAGGTTTCTGGACAGTAATGCACAGGTAGTTAACCCTTCAGAGGGTCCAAATGGTGTGCTGTGCGTCATGGTACCTCACTTCACATTCCATGTAGGAAAATCCTGGCCTACATGATGTTAGTGGGCTGCCTCAGTCAGTGTAGGTCATGACCAGGGTTGGGGTAAATCATCAGATGACCACAAAGTGTGTATCCATGCTTTATTTGTGCTTAGCATGTGACATGGACACATGCATTATGTTGATTCTTGATAAATGCTTGTGGTAGATGTCAACAAAATGTGTATCACCCCTACAGTTATCCTCAAACTTCCAGTTACAATCTGATCCTACATCTATTGCATCCATACAGGTCAACGTCCATCAGAACAAGGCCATTTGGAGAGCCATCGCTCGGAAGGTGCAGACCCTGGGGGTCTTTAACCGGCAGATTGTGGAGGTCCAGCTGGGGAAGTCCTCCGAACTTGGAAGGGGCGTGCGCCGGACCCTGACCCCCCTAATGGCCCGCATGCTGGCGGTGGCTTATGATAGGGAAATACTGGCACCCCCCCAAGAGCAAATGAATGAAACTCACCAGACATAGCAAGTTGCTCAGAAACAGAGCGAAATTTATTTATTGGTACCAAATGCATGCATCATTGTTGATCAACAAGGAAGAAGTCAGGTCTCCTGCCTTAGGGGCTCTCTGACTGCTTCTTCCCAGAGTGACTGGTTTCTGGGTGCTATATACATTTAGTAATGCCATGTCAGCGGAACTAGAATACGGCACCAAGCCAAATATGGCTAACAGGGATGTGCAAGATCTGCACCATGCCAATTATAAACAGCTAGATATGGGCAGACCAGAAAGGCTGGCTCGGCACTGTGTAAGCAACTTGCACAACCAGATAAGGAAACTATCATGAAGTCAGGACAAGCAAAGTGACCTCTAAGGGGCTTCAGAATAGCTGTTGAAGCTTGTCCAGTCAAGGTCAGATAGGAAGCCCTTTGGAGCTACAGGCCTCATGTTAGTGTGATATATCTAAGCATGATACCTTTGAAAGTGCATACACATGAATTTATATGGGCATATATATATATATTTCTCAACAATCCTCCCTTCAGGATAGTCCTATCCTTCATTAGTGTAAAACCAAAATATATATATATGTATATATGAAGGAAACATTAGTTACATATCTTTGGATGGCATTACACAGTGTGTACATAAAATGCTTATATTGTCACATTGATACATCCTGATGAGATCATTATTTTTGAACATGAACACAATGATATGCTAGTATTCAATTCATACTACTTCCTATGTGCCTTATTATATCAGCAGGCTGTGGTGATACCGGCAGCATACTCGTAATTAAGTGTCCAACAAATATTGTTTGCTCTATGCAATGCATAGTGCTACAGTGTCACTTAGTCACTCCGTTCCCGGGTACTTTCTGTAAGTGTCAGTAATTTAAAGGCACGCATTGAGCGGACATCTGCTTCTCCTCCTGGTCCGCAGTCGTCTTGTTCAGGGGCGGTTTCACGGACCTGCTCTGCGTTGTCCTCTTCAGTCTATTTTTCTGCAGGTGCGGACCATCACCTTTCTTCGAGACTGCGTCGTGTACTTCACTCAACAGCATCAGTTGATGTCACGTCCCTCTGACACTTTATGATGGGCCCTCATTGATCGTAGAAATGGTCTGGTCTGTCCTCTCCTTGACTGTTGTGTTGCGCAGGTCCTCTGGTGACAGATGGTCATCAATTTCTGGTACCGTCCTCTCAGGCGTTGGGGTGCTGCCCTGCATCCTGTCCCCTTAATCCATTCATGGCATCGGTTCACCGTCTGTGGTCCAGTCCACCTAGAACTAAGAGAAACAGCTTTTATTTTTCTCATCATGACCATGTCTTCATAGTTGCTTTAGAAGTCTTTGCCCCTATTGCAGGCAGTACTAAAGTCAGAGCATCAGGCCATTTCAGGCCTGTTCCATCAGTTGCCTTTACTAATAATCTATTTTTTTTTTTTTTATTATTTTGCAGCTCATTTACTCCTCCTGGCCTCAACGTTGGAGGGTGGTATGGGGTATGCATGTTATACTTTATTCCCAAAAACAACATCTTTTGCATAAATGCTGTCACTAAGGGATCTCCTCTATCACTATTTATGCCCTAGTGGACCCCTAACCTTGGAGAGATGGCTTTCCTGAAGCACTGCGCACCAGTTGCTGCATCAGTCTCCCCTGTTGGACACACCTCCATTCATTTTGAAAACGTATCCACCCACACTAGCAAATATTTCAATCCATTCACTGGGAAGCAAAATGCATCTGCACATTCATCCTCCCTTGTGCAATATCAGAGGGTCCCTGCTCCAGTCTTGTAAGGGAAAGGAACATACTGTGTGGGGACACAGGCATCTCACCCTGGTAGGCCCACACTCTCCTAATTATTCGGCTCACATCCATCATCAATCCACCCTCTATGTTTATCTGGTGTTGCAGACCATTGTACTTCCTTTACATTAGTTTGCAACAATTGTCTCTGAATGAGCTGTATTTTTGGAATGCTTTATTCATTAGTCCCTTCTGCACTGGCTGTAACATGCTCTCATTTAATGCTGTGTCAGCAATGACATTACCTTTGGCTAATTTAGTATTAGCTCCTGTGTGGGCTTCACATTTTATTACCGCTATCCTGTTGTGTAATAGTTTTGCTTTTAACAAGATCCTTACTCAAGGACCATTTTCAATAAGGCGCCCTGCTTCTGTTATGAATCCGTGATACTTCCACAGCTGGCCACAAATAAGAACTGCAAATCATAATGTGAGTCAGTGTAAATGTTAACAGTTTTACCCTTGACTAGTATTCATGCTTTTGTTACAGCATACAGCTCATCTTGTTGGGTAAATGTTCGAGGTGGTAGAGCTGCACTTCAGCTATGTTGTCTGCTATTGCTATAGCATACCCTTCTCTGTAATCAGTGTTTATCACTCTGCTGGAGGAACCATCAGTGTACCACTCATATAGTCTGCCTTTCCTAATAGTGTCTAATCTTGGTGTGGTGCCGTTTTCTACAATCTCAACACCAACATACTTAGGGGTCTCATCTGTCTCTAAGAGAATCGATCTCATCATAATAACCTATTTCAGGTAATACTGCTACCATATTAACAGGTGGGCATCTTATTATGACATTACAATTAGACAACATGGTGCCATTATAACCAGTGTGCCTGCCGGCAGAAAAATGTTGTGTCGCTCCAGATGACAACAGCAACCGTACCAAATGTGGCACCTAAACAATACAAGTATAGTCCAACACAATGAGAGCCGTCCTTTCCACCATCACAGCTGCCGACCCCCAATCACTGATGAAGGCAAAGTCACATAGTAGTGTCCCACAGGCCTTTCTTTTCCAGCTGTGTCAGCACACCATTGGCAACACCACATCATTTGCAATGTCATTTTGTTCTGAAACAGAGATGGAAAGGCAGTTTGTAGTCAGGCAGTCCCTATGATGACGCAGTACACAATGTCTCTTTCAATTTCTTGAAACAGTTTGCAAATTCATTAGCTATAGCATCTGCATTCAGAGACCCACTGGTGGCAGTAGTTCATTATCCCCAGGAAGGACATCATTCCTTTCTTGGTGGGCAGGAGCTGAATGCCCTGAATCAATTTTATTCTGTCAGGTGGCATGCGGTGTGTACCTTGGAATATCACATAACCCAGGTAAGTCAACTCTTTTTTTTTGCAGCACTGGCATTTTGACAAACAGGCTTTGTGTCTTCTCTCTTGGAGGTAGTTCAGCAGAGCTACAGTGTCTTTTGCACAGGCTTTCACAGGCCTCAAGTGATGAAGATGTTACAAGGAGGTCATCAGCATACTGCAAGACGATGCTACCACCTTCCAGGCTAGGTGGTCCAAGTCTCTCTTTAGTGCCTGCGCATTGACATTGGGACTCACAGTGAAAGAAGTGTACTGGGTATCATTTAGCGCGACGGCAAAGAGGCTTCACTCTGTGGATGGACTTTAATGCTAAAACCCACTGAGGAGAGAAAAATACTCTGCCTCTACTGGAATAAATGAGAATATAGTATTGGTGTTAGGCACAACAGGCTCTAAGGGAACCACAAGTTCATAAAGTAATCACTTTATGGGGACAGCATGTTTTAACCATCCTCTCTCTTTTTAAAAAAAAAAATATGACTTTATGGGGGATGGCTTTTTTTTAAACCTCTCAGTTCCCTAGTTCTAGAACCATATTGTTAGTGATTTGTACAGCCATTTCCCTTTCATATTTATGAAACTGCAGTCTAACAGCATCATTCATCATCTCTCAACACATCCATAAGTGTGCTACAGGGGGTGCATACAATAGAGAATCCTTACTGAAGCTGCAAGCAGTAAGTGCTCTGTTCTAACCTATCCTTAGGTATTTCTGAGTAACTTCCATTTATTCAAAAAAATATCCTGCTGCAAAATTTGTTTCCAGAGAGGCCATATTCATTTATATTAAAATTGTGAAATGTATCCCTTTATCTCCCACCTTAGTGGAAACATCTGCCACCTTAGTGGAAACATGAGATTCTCCTTGGGCGTGTTTGATACCTTCATCCTGAAACACTGTGCAACAATAACACTGATACCCTACACTTATGTACTCTCTGATATCTACGCTGTGCCCCTTGATAATGTTATTCAGTAGGATAAACCCCACCCTGCATATCTCCTACAAAGGTATTATTTCTCATGAAAACAGTGATATCCCCATCTGCTCCTAACAGAATATGCAATATTTCCTTTAGCTAATGTTACCTAAAACAAATGTAGTTAAATTACTAATGACAATATCCTGAATATTATTAACATGAATTGAGCATTAATTTGACCCTAATTTTCCTAGGCACATGATAGCCTCAGACATCATCAGAGCTAAGTTTATTTTAACATTGAGCAATTTTTAACCGCTATGATGTTTTTTTTCACATTACCTGTAGTGTGTTATCCTACAATGTTATAATCAGGAAATTTAATTAATTAATTAAATGTAATTAATTAAAAGGAATTAAGTTATTGTTAAACTACTCTTCAACATTACTAGCATGTACTATATATATATATATATATATATATTTTTCCTATTTAGAACAAGTTGCACTGGAGTGTGCGTTTGTTAACACGTGGTACACGTTTTCACAGGAAGCATTTGCTGTAGACCAAAACAGAAACAAAACTGCTCAAAAGGAATATCTTCCCCTTCAACCAAATACAGCCCTGTTTATTTATTTATTTGTATTATTACTACAAGGGCTATAGACTAAATGTACAACTTGCATTTACACAATTATAAATGTACATGTTTACATCAGGAAATGCTGTGATGCTTTCATAGTCCAATGTAGGCCCCTAAAAGTTGAAATCACACACATTTTGTTTTAAGATACTTTAAAAGTTCTGACTTATTTTATTTCTTACAAATACTGCTTTTAGCGTGCACTAGAGACCTTGTGCGTGTGACTCTCTGAAATCTTATAGATAAAATCAATTTTATCAGTGATCTGCTAACAGCTAGTGTAAAATAAGGACTGTCACAGTAGCTAACCTCAGATAAGAAAAATGCTCAAAACCCCCTGCGTCGACATTTTGCTTTCAGCAGTGCTGGTTAGTGCTAAATACAGAACTTGGCCTCTGACCCTTAAACCTGTTGTCCCCTGTCTGAGCAAGGTTATCCCCATGTGGCCATCACAATTCAAAGTAACTCTCGAGAAGCATGACTGAGGGTGCCTCTGTGCAGATATTTTAAAGGTAGGATCTAACTTTTGCTGATTTTATTCTTATTCCTGTGAAGTGTGCTTTCTAGCACCTAAAGAACTGGCTCTAAATTTTAGTTTTCAGAATGCCATAATGCGGCCAGAATTCCTGTGCCTAAAGGCATTCAATGTAGTTCACATGTCTCTAGAGCTACTCTCTTTGCATAACTTTTAATAGTCTTTGTATTTGAGTCTGCAGACATTAGGCCAGGCTAGAAATCATATGTTAAGTTTGTCACTAAGAGACAGTAATATTGGCGTTGTTAGGTAAACTAATATTCGCCCTTTTTCTTTAGTACACAACATATTTACCCATTTAGACATTGAAATCTGAATGCGCACTTTGCACATGTTGATTTTTTACATTGCTAAATTTTATTTATTTTATACTGTAGGGTTATTAGACATTATAAAGATCATAAAAATGCAAAAACGATTTTAGTGCAATGAATTTTAATAATATTTTACATGTAGTCATTATTGAATAATAATCACTAACCCTTTGGTTGTTCCTACGTATGAAAAGTAAGTTTAATTCCTTTCATTTTGTCTTTAAATGCATTTATTTATAACACTTACAAAACTTCTTTTAAAACTAAGCACAGAAGCTTTACTGAAACATAGAAAGTTTGTTTGACCCTTTGGAAATAAGGAATTATTTACCATCAGAACCACAAATGTGCTTCTTAGGAAAGAAACAGTAAAGAAAGTCCTGGCTTTCATCCTTTTTCTTTTATCCAAAATAATGAAACTATATTTCTAACTTTCAAGACTAGTTGTCTTTAATGCACGTGCTTTTATGTGCCACTTCATACTAACTTGCAACCTAGTGCTGCTCCCAGTGTTTATTTGCAGCCTGTGTCTTGGTAGGCCCTGGCTTATTTATTTAGCTGTTGTTTATGACCAGCAGATGTCAGCTTTCACAGTATATATTGGACTGCCATTTAAATACAAGTCTCCCAGCTGTCCAATATGACAGCAATGTGCTGTATTCTCATGTCCTCACAAAAACCCAAAAAGGGGTGATAAACCACTCATTAATTCCCTCTGTTCACACGTGTCCCTTGGACAGACAGTTTGAGCAGCTGCTAACTCTCTCTTGCTGGCGCTGGGACTGAGCTCAGTTCATTCTATTAAAAACCAGGCATTCCAAGCCAGTCAAAATCTATCGTTTGCAGTGTGATAAAAGGGAGGACGCTTTTATTTTAGCAGTTCACCCCTACAGCAGCCACCAATTACTCATATAATGTGAATGCTTTTAATATTTAATATCATGTATCTAAGGATAGTTAAATCTATGCCACATCAATGATAAATTCAGCTAAGCTTTCTAAAATTTTTTTTGTATACACTATTGACATATTGAGTTTACTTGAAATTTCATTATAAAGTGCTATGCCATTAGAGTGCTGCAACATTTTGCACAGGAGTCTTTTGAAACCCTAGGCCTGTGTGCGCGTTTTACTGCTAATTTGACTTGGCATATGAAACTACTTTCCAAACTCTGAACTCCTATTTTTCTACATATAAGATACCCCTAAGATGCTAGGTACCTGATAGGCAGTACTAACAAAAGATTGGGCATCTATTTTTAATTTTTGTTATGTCCTAGTTGTGTAAAACGCACAAATTCGTTTTTCTCTATGAGGCACACTTTTTTTCCTATTGAGTGCCTTTTTCTAGGTAAAGTTAGTTTTAACCCGTTGCGTGCGTCTGTCGGCCATCGGCCTTCGCGAGCACTACCTCTGTAGTGCTGCGAACGTCCGTTGGCCGACGCGGCCCCGCCCACTCCGCTAAACCGCCGCGGCGGAATTGCCGCCGCGGTTAAGCGGTTAACATTACTATGTTAAAATTATTATTATTTTTAGTATTATATAGCTCTAGCTATACCCAAAGGTATCAGAGCGCTTTATTTGTTATGAGATAACATTTAACAAGAGGTACATAAAACATGAACAATCCTTATTACATCAATTATGTACATAAAAACACAAAATATCTTCTCTGAAACATAGGACAATGTATGCAAAGTCCATTCTCTTTTAATATGGAATGCTTGGCATTTCTGCCTCGATTTTTAATTCAAATTTTTTCCATTCTGGGAATATAATAATTGAAGTTTCACACATCTATACTTTGTTACAGCTATACTTTCCATAGTAGCACGCAACTACTTAACATATTTTATATAATTTATATTCTTACCTTTATTTGCAGGGCTATCTGGTGATGATTTGTTTTGAACTCTTCTCTCCTGCCAGTTTTTAAACAACTTTCTAGTGGGCTTACCATGATTTTCTCCAAGATCCACTCTCATGAAATGTGCTTTTTACTCATAATGTGCACTTACACCCTGAAAGATAAATACAAAAGGTCTCCTACAAGGGAAAAGTTGTTGGGTAGTGGATAGAATGAGTTAAAAAGAGGAAAATCAACACTTATGGACCAGCCAGAGACATCACATAAAACCATTTTGCTTCTCTAATGCATAAATACTCTTATTTTTCATATAATTCAAAGAAAACATTTCAAGGAAACATAGTGGATCAATACACTATTTAAATGCAGTCATTCATCCATGACATACTACGCATATTTCAAAATCATTTCCCTGTGTTCCGGTGCAACCCGCAAATCAGAAGCTCCACTCACTATATTCTGGGAGGGTTTCTTTTTCTTGGAAAAATCAATACCCCATCCTGGCACAGGCTCTTCTGCTGTGGTTTTTATAAGACCCCCGAAGGGTCTAGCCACTTGTCAATATTTACTGACATAAAGTAACTTAGTTACTTATCAGTCCCCTGTTTCACTACTTCTTATATGTGTAGGTACACATAAATTATTCTCTAGCCCAGGCTCTCCTGCAGTGGAAGCCACATATCAATTAACCCCTTCGCTGCTAGGCCTTTTCCCCCCCGTGCTAAGCCTTTTTTTTGCTATTTGGGGTAGTTCGCGCTTAGGCCCCTGTAACGTTTTGACCACATAAGGTATCCACGCCAAATTTGCGTCCTTTTTTTCCAACATCATGGGGATTCTAAAGGTACCCAGAGTTTGTGGATTCCCGTAGAAGGGACCCAGAAATTAGCCAAAATACAGCTAAATTTTGTTTTTTGGGGGAAAAATGTGAAAAAAGGGCTACAGATGAAAGCGTCTGGTTTTTTCCCTGCAAATGGTAGCAAAAAAGGGGTTGTGGGGCTGAAATCACCATCTTCCAAGCTTTCAGGGACAAGCAGACATTTTTTACACAGTTTTGGCATTTTTCTGGGACATAGCCTATTTTTGCTATTTTTTGTGCTTTCAACCTCCTTCCAGTTAATGGTAGAGATGGGTGCGAAAGCAATAATGGATCCTGGAAAGCTATACATTTTTAAAAAGTAGACAAAAGTTTGAATTCAGCAAGGGGTCATTTGTGTAGATCCTTTAAGTTTTCTTTATAGAAACTAACAGTTAAATAAAGGAAAAATTGAAAATTAGTTGAAATAAACAGCCATTTGTGTCAATGTTTTCACCTGTAACTTCTTCTAATTATGACAGCTGTTTGAAAGCAATATACTGTTATAGCCGCTGGACCTTTCTGGTTGTGGGGATATATAGGACTTGTAGGTTCACCAAGAACCCGACGAACCCAGAGCCAATAACTGAGCAGCGTCTTGCAATGGTTTTTTATTATGTACCGGGTATATAGCAATTATTTGGGGAAAATGTATACATGGGAAAATTGGTATGAAAGACACCTATGTATTTCTGAAATGGGAAAAAAAAATTGAGTTTAGAAACAGTAGATATTTGCACATTTCCGAAATTGGGAGTACCCATACTAGCATGTGAATTATAGGTCGTTTTTTAAAATGACTTATTTTTTATGCATTGTCTTTCATTTGGAAGGCAGAAATGCATCGAAAGTCAATAGGTAATAACAGTTGCTCTACAATTCTGTGTTACTCTAAGTCTCCCGATAAAAATGGTACCTCACATGTGTGGATAGGCCTTGTGCCCATGACAGGAAATGGCTCAAAACGCAACGTGGACACACCACATTTTCAAAATGAAAAATTACCCTTTTTTTGCAAAGTGCCTAGCTGTAGTTTTTGAACCCTAGCTCTGATGGCACCTAGGGGAACCTAGCAAACCTATACATTTTTGAAAACTAGACACCCAGGGTAATCCAGGATGGAGTGACTTGACTGGCTCTCACCTGGTTCTGTTACCCAGAATCCCTTGCAAACCTAAAAAATTGTCAAAAAAAAACACATTTGCCTCACTTTTCTGTGGTGGAAAGTTCTGGAATCTGCGTGGATCCACAAAATTCCACCCACCCCACGTTCCCCAAAGTCTTTTGAGAAAAACGGTACCTCACTTGTGTGGGTAGGCCTAGTGCCCACGACAGGAAACGGCCCAAAACGCAACGTGGACACACCACATTTTCACAGTGAAAATGACCCCTTTTTTGCAAAGTGCCTAGCTGTAGTTTTTGAACCCTAGCTCTGCCGGCACCTAGGAAAACCTAGCAAACCTATAAATGTTTGAACACTAGACACCCAGGGGAATCCAGGATGGGGTGACTTGACTGACTCTCACCAGTTTAGATATTTCTTTCCCTGGAGTATAGATCTCTGAAAATCGATCTACAAAGTGATCAAGAACAGGCCGAATCTTAAAAAGGCGGTCACAGTCAGGGTGATCTCGTGGCAACACCAAAGCATTATCAACAAAATGCAGCATCCGAAGCAAAAGTAAATACCGATCACAAGTCATAATTGCAGGAAATATGGCCGTTGCCATCAAGGGACTGGTAGACCAATATGAAGCCATGGACGGCTTCCTTATCAAGCCCATCAATAAAGTCAAAACCAAAAACTTCTTCATCTCTTCCAGATTTGTGGGAGTCCACCGGGTAGCTCTAGAGTGGGGACTAAGTCTGGCACTGTTGTCCCTCAAAAACTATTCAGCATACAAATTAGTCTACTCAACAATCTCACCCAAAAATACATCATCCATAAAAAACTGAAAAAATTGTATAGGCAAAAAATGTTCACAATCCACTCTACACCCTGCATCACCACTAAAGGCAGGCAACACCGGTTGCACCATGTTTGGAGCAACCCAGAGTCCAGCACTTCCAATGGGAAGCCTTAAAGCCCCAGGCTGCAATCCAGATGCCTCTTGCACCTTCGGCACAGCAGTGTCCTCCTCTAAAACAGGCACTTCATCTGCACTGAGAGTAGCTTCATCCACACCAAGAGTAGCTTCATCCGCACTGAGAGTAGCTTCATCATCCGATGATTCCATGTGGAGAGAAAACTCACTGCCTGAATCTTCCCCTCCCTCCTCTCCCTCAGACGCACTGTCAGTCTCATAATCCTGCTCAGAGGAAGATTCAAGAAGCATACCAACCACCTGCTGAGCAGTAATTCTACGGCTAGTCATAATGCTTACTAATAAAGGTAACTTGTCGAACAAGTCAACAACAACAAACCCTTTGTAAAAAAATAAATAAACAAAATGTAGCTTTATCACAAAGACCTATATACTCCAACACTATACCACTCACTTGCCAGAAGCAGCTAGACTCACCACCACCTACTCTGCACAGACACAGTAAGGATCGAGAATATCCCACTAAAAAGAAAAAGAAAAGAAAAGTACACGTAAGACAATGCAAAACACATCACAAAGAATTTCATGCTCAAACCACTAACTAAATATGCTGCCATTATGACACCACTAACAAAAAAATTCATTCATGCATGACAATAATACTCATTTGGAGTAAATACAACAAAAAAAATGTCTTACCAAAATAATGCAAATACGCAAAACTGCAGAACAACCACTGCCAAAACCGCCAACAGGAATCAAAAGCTTTACACTAGAATAAAAAGGAGAAAAAAACCATTACAATCACATATGCAAATAATGCACACAATCCACCAGCTAAGCTAAGGGGTAGGTGGCCCTAAGAGTATAAATAAAATATTCACACCCGTAAAAGGGGAGCAACCCTTGCCCTTGAGGCCACTCCCCAACACAAAAATTTAAAAACCCCTGTTGTCTAGTGGCTTCTGCCCCCTTGGGAGCAGATGGGCCTAAAAACATACTGCTGATCTGCCACCCAAAGAGGGCAGAAATGGTTACAATCATCCTCCCATAAAGGGAGCGACCCTTGTCCAAGGGGCTACTCCCCACAAATTAATCCCTGGTGGTCTAGTGGGGGCCACCAAAAAAATGGCAAGATCTGCCCCCCTAGGGGGTGCAGACAGCCAAAACATATTGCCCCCAAAGGGGAGCGACCCTTGCCCAAGGGGCCACTCCCCACAAATGAATCCCTGGTGGTCTAGTGGGGGCCACTAAAAAGAAATGGTGAGATCTGCCCCCTAGGGGGGCGCAGACAGCCAAAACATATTACCCCCTAAGGGGAGCGACCCTTGCCCAAGGGGCCACTCCCCACAAATTAATCCCTGGTGGTCTAGTGGGGCCACTAAAATAAAAATGGCAAGATCTGCCCCCGTAGGGGGTGCAGACAGCCAAAACATATTGCCCCCAAAGGGGAGTGACCCTTGCCCAAGGGGTCACTCCCCACAAATAAATCCCTGGTGGTCTAGTGGGCCCTATTTATAAAAAAAATGGCGAGATCTGCCCCACCAGGGGGGCAGACAGCCAAACACATTACCCCCGAAGGGGAGTGACCCTTGCCCAAGGGGCCACTCCCCACAAATGAATCCCTGGTGGTCTAGTGGACCGATTTTTAAAAAACATTGCCCCCAAAGGGGAGTGACCGTTGCCCAAGGGGTCACTCCCCACAAATAAATCCCTGGTGGTCTAGTGTGGGGCCTATTTTAAAAAAATATGGTGAGATCTGCCCCCCCCAAGGGGGGCAGACAGCCAAATATATTGCCCCCGAAGGGGAGCGACCCTTGCCCAAGGAGCCGCACCCCCGCACACATTCAATCAATTACAAAAAAAAAAAAAAAATCCCTGGCGTCTAGTGGGCATTCCTGCTGCACGATCGCATGATCGTGCAGCAGGAATGCTCAAAAGGGGCATCGGGGGAAAGGAAAACCCTTTCCTTTCCCCCAATGCCTCTTTTGTTTCAATCCCCCCCTCCCAGAGGCAAAACTCACCTCTTTAGTTCCGGACGTGCTGGAAGCAAATGGCTTCCAGCGCGTCGGGAAACAAAGGAAAACCTCCAATGACGTCAGCGCGCCTCGCGCGCTGACGTCATTGATGACGTGGAGGGGGGGCGGGGGAGGCAGGGGAAGGGCTTCCCCTGCCCTCCCCGGTGGGGGCACGACGATCGGCGTCCCACGGGGGGAGCGCCAGCGCTTCCCCCGTGGGTGGGTGCCAGGACGGCCGGGAGCCATCAGGAGCACACGCCCACTGTGTGTCATGACGGCTCCCGGCCGTCGTGAGCACCGAAGGGGTTAATGTATTGATACAGAGAATATTTTAAAAACATTCTCTACAGTCCCCTGTTTAGTTTAAATGCCAGTTAATGCCCCTTTTTTATTAATACTATGTGTTAAATACGCATTTGAAAGACTGAAAGGTCACTTGCAGTAAGTTAGTTATTTAGCTTACAGCTCACTTACCGACTGGTGACATCACAGTCCTCCAATGTCCCACTTTTTCTGACACCATTCTGATAGGGAAATACTGGCACCCTCCCAAGAGCAAATGAATGAAACTCACCAGACATAGCAGGTTGCTCAGAAACAGAGCAACATTTATTTATTGGTACCAAATGCATGCATCATTGTTGATCAACAAGGAAGAAGTCAGGTCTCCTGCCTTAAGGGCTCTCAGACTGCTTCTTCCCAGAGTGACTGGTTTCTGGGTGCTATATACATTTAGTAATGCCATGTCAGCGGAACTAGAATACGGCACCAAGCCAAATATGGCTAACAGGGATGTGCAAGATCTGCACCATGCCAATTATAAACAGCTAGATATGGGCAGACCAGAAAGGCTGGCTCAGCACTGTGTAAGCAACTTGCACAACCAGATAAGGAAACTATCATGAAGTCAGGACAAGCAAAGTGACCTCTAAGGGGCTTCAGAATAGCTGTTGAAGCTTGTCCAGTCAAGGTCAGATAGGGAGACCTTTGGAGCTCCAGGCCTCATGTTAGTGTGATATATCTAAGCATGATATCTTTGAAGTGCATACACATGAATTTATATGGACATATATATATATATTTCTCAACAGCTTACCTGGAGCTTGATGGGCAGCTGAGGGTCCAACATCAGCTACATGGGGGTGAGTCCTGGCTAGAGTCATACATGTTATATTGCCAACTTTGAGTGTTACAGACAGGCATTTCACCAACCATATTGGTGGTGGCCCATGTGCCACACACAAGATGAGTCATTGTTAGTGTAGGTCTGGTAGTAGGTGCATGCTGTTGTGGAGGTGTGCCTATTGTCTTTCTGACCTGGAACACAGCACAGTAATCCTTTCTTTTACTTAGTAAATCTGGGGGACAGTTGTGCCACACAGGCAACCTGTCTTCCTTGTGTGAGGAATGATGTTCCCTCACTACTGTCTCTCATGTAATGGTGGCCCTATTACATGTGACATGACATAGAGTGCACAGTACATGCAGTGACTATACAACAGTTCCCTTTGGTAAGTACTGGTTATACATTGAAATAAGAGTGCAAACATCACTGGTGCCATTAGCATTAGTGCATACATGTTGACCACTATGCATTTGCCAGTTGGTGGTTCATCTGCAATAGTGTTTCACAACACTCATTCACTGACTGGTGACATGCATGAGGGAGTGAGATGTAGAACTGTAGAGCTCATATATGAGTGTTTACACTGATCCCTACAAGGCAATCTGAGTATGCCATACCAAAGAGTGGTGCAATGTGCCTGCCAATTGGGACTCATCCCCTCAAGACCATGGGGCACAATTTTGCCTAAATATGAATACTACGTGACAATGGTTTATCGTATGTATTAACGCATGCTTATTAGTTGCAGCGTATTTTTTCACTAATTACCTCAATTTAGGTTACTTTGGAGTGGCACACACAGGGCGGGAACCTGTGTAGTCCTGACAAAGAGCTTTGGGGAATGCTCAAAACATGTTGACGTATACTAGGGATCCCTAACCCATCACAGCTAGATTTTCCCAGTATCTTACCCCGTTTTTAGACATACCGACTAGGAGCTAGAATAAAGTTATTACGCCCACTAGTTAGGTATTTTTAACTAACTTCTTCCACTCCACTACACTACTGCACCACACATAGTACTCACTAAAGTGCTCCTACGTAATTTCGCAAGTCGCAGCACGCCTCAGTTCGCAGCGGACTGAGATGGCCCCTATGATGAAGCATGTCACCAAGGGAAAACCCTGGTGAGTGAGGGGACTCAAGAAAGAAAGTTTTCTTTCCTGCTGATTTTCCAACTCATATTGAGCGAAAATCCTCTTCCTATTGCTAGGTTCTTTACCCGACATCTCGGGTTTTGTAGGTCTACTCTAATGATACAACATCTTCATGTCATAGATAATTAGGGACACTTCAAAGGTGTAATGGTTTGTGGGTATACAATCTATGACTGGCATTATCACCTGTACCAAGCAGGATTGGGGATGTTCATATGGCTATATGGAGTCTTATGCTGTGTGAATTCTGAGTCCCTCAAATGTTAGGACCTCAATGTTTTCAGGGACCTTTACATGCTAAATGTGATATATAGCTAAACTACATAATTACAGCTTTCATTTGAATTTTCAGGTAGCGGACATATGGTGTAATTTGGAGTGCAAAGTGTCATCAGTGTGCAATGAGCATTTGCATATGACATGATGTCTGCCACAACAGTAACTAGTGGTACATTGGTGTTGAATTTGACCTTCAGTACATCATAATGTGCTATGTGTAATAGGTAGACTTGTTCAACTCTGGGCCTTGTGTGAGCATTGTGTAAATCGCAAACTTGTATCCATCCTATTTGGTTATATAATTTTACAATGGTATAATACAAGTACAGTATGCAAGGTGATCAACTATTCTAGTATGGAGTGTAGACAACTCAATCAATGCATTTGGGCCTGTCTGGGGTTATGACATGAGTGGAACCAACTGTTTGCAGGTTGTGTAGCATGCATCCATGTGCTCATGCTAAACTTGAAGCCAATAGAGTGAATCATGAGGTTGGTGTGATATGTGCGCTTCATCCATGTTTTCTGTTTTGTGATGCTCAGGTGTGGAAATACAGTTGCAATAAACCCATGTTACATGTCATTTCAGATACATCCAGGGCAAGCGAAGGAGAAGGGGCCAAAGTCGGTGGGGACACAGCTGGTCACTGCGGATCCAGACGTGAGACATCAGACACGGAGGGACTCAGTGACCTGGAGGGTGTGGGCAGTACATCGGAGGACAGCAGCTCAAGCTCTTCATCTTCTGAGTCATCCTCCAGTAGATACTCTAGAGTGGTGGCAGACCCCACAGGATCATTACCACCTTCATCCTTGTCCATCACCCCCAGTTCCATCTCCACCCTCCCTGTTGTCCCCCAAGAAGTTGGCCGCTCCCGCTCCCCTAAGAGGGAAGCAATCTCCTTTGCTGCAGGCACCTCAGCCCCTGTCCCTGTTAGCCCTGCTGCCCTGAGTGAGGCGGCTATTGACCTCCTGAGGACCATCTTTGTGGGTCTGAATGCAGTTCTAAATGCCATCCAGGGGCAAGGCAACCAGCTGACCCAGATGGTGGCCTACCTGGAAGTCATCCACTCTGCAATGTCTGGCCTACAGAGATCTTTTCATGTTCTGGACTCACAGCATCCCTCCATCCATCCCAACTTTCCACTCTAGCTCCTGGCCCTCCCCATCCAAATTCCCTTTTTCCATTCCTATCCCAAGCACACGCACACCTAAGCAAGCACACACTTCATCAAACACAAGCACCACACACAAACACAAAGCATCCAAAAAACACAAACATTCATGCACATAGGAAACACAGAGCCATCACCACAACCACCACCCCTAGCATAACTCCAGGCACCACAGCAGCACACACAGACCCCCCCACAGTCACAACCATACCCACAGACAACACAGCAACACACACAGACCCCTTCACAACACCCAGCACTTCCACAGCACACACAGGCACAAAACACAAATGCTCAGTCACCCACACAGCAGACAGCAACACAACACAGTGCAGACAGCAAACACAACTCACACTTCCACTCCTTCTTCCTCCCAAACCGAACTCCAATTGGAACATCTAACCAGTTTTCCCTGTCAAAGTTTCATGTTTGCCCTTGCCCTTTCCCCTGTGAAAACCAATCCCCTCCCAAAATCCCAAACACCTCTCCCACACCCAAACTCATCCCTTCAACTACCCACTCCACCACTGAGAAACAGCATCCCCACCTCCCTGAACCCAGCCCAAAAACAAAAAAATCCTGCCAAAGACAAACGCATTCCTTCCACTTTCCACTTTGCCCCTGAGAAACAGCATCCCCACCCCCTGAACCCAGCCCTAAAACAAACAAAAAAACAAAGAAACTCCTTCCAAAGACAAACCCACTCCTTCCACTTCCCACTCCACCCGCAAAGAAACAGCATAGCCACCCCCCTTAACCCAGCCAAATAACCACAAAAAAAAACAAATAAACCCCTCCCAAAGATAAAACCATTCCTTCCATGTCCCACTTCACCCCTGAGAAACAGCATCTCCGCTCCCTGAACCCAGCTCACAACCCCCAAGAAGACCCCTCCCAAAATGGAACCCACTCCTACTAAACCTTTTCCACCCCTCCCAAGTACCATCTTTGAGGTGCCTGCTGTGCCCAACGGATGCCCGTTTGTGAGGAGGTTCCCTGGCAGTGTCACAGCATTGTGCTGTGGCACACGACATAACAATGGACTGGCCATTGGCCTTTGTTTCCCTTGATCGGCTGTTTGAGTCGGAATAAAACATTTCATAATTTGGAAGACATTGGTCCTGCCATTGCTATTCTATTTGATGTTCTTGTATTGTTTGTTATGTGTGACTACAGTAGTGTTTGTTTGATCCCTGAATGCTGAGCCATTTGAAGTGGTTAGTATGATGTGACCTTGGGCCCAGTGCTCGACTTATACAGGACAAGGGGCAATGTTGTATGGATATATATGTGGGATGAGCTCTGTTTAATGCAGACATTGCATTGGGTGTTATATGAATTGGTAAGTATTTTGGCTTGTCCTGGCCACTGTTCACATCATTTAGGTTGCAGTTGTCCCTGTATGTTGGATATGAGTTAGGTGTGTTCAAGTTATATATTTGTTTATCCACACATGGAGGGTGTTAACTTATCTTACCTTTGTGGAGTTCTACATGGACTTGTGTCCATTTTCCTGTGTGTACCTTACACCTACTTTATGTAGATGCGTGACACATGCTATTAGTGCTGTATTTGCTTTCATGAGTTGCACTTACACATTCCCTACACATGCATAGCACTTGGTTATGCTATTGGTTGTCTCTGATATACTTCAATTCACAGGTCCAGTGCACATTGAGTTTGTCAGGCATGTGCAAAATATAATGTGCCCCAGGGCCCCAGGCTTTCAGGGTTCCCCCTGATAGAGGCATATCTATCATGCAGAGAGTGTTTCTATTGTGCCATTAGAATGCTTCTCACGCTGATTCTATGTAATCCCATTGACTGACATTGCCTTTTCATGTAGGTGATGGGTGTAAGTCCAATACAGAGGTGTAGCAGAGAAGCTGTGTTTCACTTTAATGACACATCCATGCGGATGTTTCTTTGACATCAAAACAGGACATGGGATGTGTGCAATGTGAGTGTGTCATATTCACTATTGCATTTTGGTTGAGTTGCATTCACAGGGCCTCATGTGAGTTGTAGTGATTTCTATGTGGACTTCCCAAGACTTGACAAATGGTAACCTGCATGAAAAGTGACCATCAGTAGTGACATGTGATCCAGCGCGGCTGATATAAATTTTTCCTTATGACTCTAATCCAGAAAAATACCTACGCAACCTTGATCACTTGAAACTTATGTCGGTGGGGCCCATAACACCGCATGCATGCATTCACATGTTTTCTCTGGATTAAACGCTAAGGAAAATGAGCTGCTGGACAAACGAGATACCTTGTTAAAAATGACAGAATTATAACCTATACATTATATACATTAACTTAGGATCCTGTCGGTTCTAAACATCAAGGTACTCCGCTATTCGGTCGATGGACCAACTAGTAGAATGAGTTGATGGCGATTAAGTCCAGCTCAATCACAATTAAAACCTTTAACATTTATTAATCCTAAATTTATTAAAGAACCATAGACTCATTTAGAGTTAGAATAATATTTTATCTAAATTTCTTGAGCAAATAAGTAAAAATTCTTTATTAGGCAATTACATTTAGAAATATCAATTAAGCATTTAAAATAAAATATTTAGAATAAAGAGAAAAGTACTCATTACCCTTGGCCATAGGGCGATGACAAGAATGGTTCACCAGGAAAGAGTGATGAACCGCAGGTCACAGGATAGGACTCCCAAAACTGACTGACTGTCCCGCTAACCTCCTCTGACGCAATCTCCTCCCGGGCAACTCCCGCAACGGTCTTGTTCCTTTCCCAGTCAAAGTCCAAAGTTCAAAATGACAGAGTCTCTCGCAGTATCAGGATAGAATAAATGAAGAAGTTTTTTCACAGCGTAAGAGCAGACTCTCTTATACCCTATTTTCTGGCTCTCTACACTTAAAAGTTGCAATCTTTAGGAGCAAGAATCACGCTAATTGGTCCATTGGAGGGGTGGTGATGGTCACCTCATCGCCCTCCTTGTTCAAACTGGTTTGAGGACAATAACGCATACAATAAGTCTCATGATCCAAACTGTCCAAAGGTAATTCAATTTGTTAATATATTTTTTGTAACAAACTCCGATGGTCACACCTTAGTTCGTCCTTTGTCGCTCAATTTTCTCATTCGGTTCCCATGCAGATATGCTGAACTCTTGGCACGATCCTTGTTGCAGGTCAGACTGGCCTTGACATCTCTAACTCCGGGCACAGGCCACATACACGTGACTGGAGCGTTCACTCTGCCCATGCGCAGAGCCATCTTATTCAGCACACGCAATCTCGTCCCTTTCCAGCGGCCATTTTTGAAGCATGGCCTAGTAGGCCCGAACGAAACTAATATAAGAACAAACACAACAAATATTAAAACATGGAAAATAAACCTTTCTGTTTACCACCCGCCATTCTAAGGACCCGTGTTAGGTATTACCTAGCAGATGCGACATTTAAAGCCATTTTACTTACCATCTGCATTCTTTGCCACTGTGCAGTTTTACTACGCAACATAAATCATGCAATTTACTCTATTTACTACGCAAATCACAATACTCACGTTATTTTGCTTCACATTTGTAAATAAATTAGATTTTGCAATGCCAGCAAGTTACCCACGTGTAATGTTTAATAAAAAGGTGCTTTTGTTGATTAGTTCATGCATTTCAAACGGTTAGTATCATTAATCGTTATGAGGTCATTAACTTTCATGGGGTACAAAAATATTTTGTTTCCCATGCTCCATCACATGGTAGACAAGAGGGAAGGGGTAAAAGGAGTATTGCATCTAGGTTAGGTTTACAGTCACAGGGCCTCATGGTAGTTGTAGTGATTTCTATGTGGACTTACCAAGATCTGACAAATGGTAACCTGCATGAAAAGTAGGGGTAGACGGTAAACTCCACTCCGCCGACGGAGTTCACAGAGGTTTTGCCCGCTCTGTGCTCTGCTTGGAGTGCAGAGTTTGGCAAAAACTCCACCTACACCGCAAGGCAGAGTTTACCGGCACCTACCTCTAAAGTAACACATCTTTTCCTTTGTTAGTGGAGCTCCAAAGAGAGGCATTTCACCTTTCTATATTGGCCACCACTATTCCTTTCCAGAGTTCCTATTGTCCTAACTTGTCTATTCTCTATGTCTACTTCTCTATTCATGTTCACACAGAGTGACGCTGTTGTTCGTTGCCGGCTCCGTGAATGTGTGTCAGGGTGGAGGCAAAGTGCATGTACGTCACTCACTTCCTGAAGTACAGCAGCATGAGAAGGAAGAGCGCTGGGTACAGATAGGAGCGGATGATAAGAGGCTGCAAAAATATTGTGGGGAGAAAAACGCGATGAGGAATAGGATAGCCACCAGCCATGAAAAGGAAGTTGAGGTATGAACTGGGAGCTTTGGCACAGGCAGCCCGACATTGGAGGAACTTGAGAGGTCTACTGAGCTCCTCTTACCATTGGTTTCAGTTTCGGACCTTGGATTTTCGTGGGGGTCTCTGGTGCAGCATGTTAGGAAGTCATGAGGAAGAGTGCAGGAAACAGGCTGAGATCATCAACCACTGGAATAACTAACAACTGGTTGGACCTGTTTGAAATCAGGCAGCCTACTAAGGTGAGTCACATCATAAGCCCCATTCCCAGAGATCAACTGCGCTGGGGAGTAGCTTCACAATAAAATCCAATACAGACACTGCACATGGCGATCCAGTGCATACAGGGATGAGCCGCAGCCAAACATTCACTGTACCTTAGCGATACACTGTAAACTTTACCAAGGGATTCACTGGACTCATGACACTATATTAGTGAACTCATATCTTCGCATGTGTACTGGCAAACCTGACTACACCCTGATGTGGTCCCTGGCCCAAGAGGATGCTTTTCTTTGCCCATTTTCCCAACTTTGATGTCTTCCTGCATTGGCATGCTTGCAGTGGACAGCCCCCCTCCTTTGCTATGTATTGCCATTGGCCCTAGCATGGTTTGCTGGTGCTCCTGTAAAATTTAGCAACTGCCTTTCTGTATCACGCAATTCAAGTCTGGTTACCCCCGTTGGGCTAGTTGTGCCATTTTTTGCCACGCGTAGGTGTATCTGCGTTATGCAGTGTTCTGCCCTTGTCAGACAGCCCAATTTTTGTTTCGTACTCAAATTGTTAATGCTGCAGAGACTGTCTTCTGAAAAAATGCGTTGGTAGTTTTGCATGCTTCTTCTTGGGGATCACCAGGACGTAGCGTTTCGGAGGATATAGCTAGCCTGTGGGTGCGCATATGATTTTCTCCTTACTCATCCCTCCTTTGGTTTTCTTGGCTCTTGTAGTGACTGGAAAACATTGGCACTGCCATTGCAAGGACATTAAGGTGTGCACCAAAGGTTGCTCAGTGGTATTTGCATTCCGACTTCGAGCCTCAGTGTTGGGTCTTAATATTAGTGACGTGGCTTTTTGGCACAGTGCATGATAAACCCCTCTGGTCTGGCATTGTGCAGCACAGTGACTTAGCTGTGCAGAGTTTGGTTTCAGTGAGGTGCTGTGGTTGCAGGTCAGTGCAGTTGCTGTGGATTCCGCTGTCTGGTTGGTTTCTTTTTGCCCCCACCCTTGCACAGTTAGCAGCTGGGTGGGGCAGTAAATGAGCCTCCCTGAAACTTTGCCTCTGTTTGTTTTGAAACTCAACACCCACCATGATGTGACCGCACACGTCAGCTGCCGGGGCCTGCTCTGTTTCCAAGGAGGGGGCGCAGGAGGGGAGGGCTTACACTTGTCAGAGGCAGCAGGTGGAAAGAAGGGACGGGCATTGGTAGAGTGGACAGAAATGGTGCTTGCTACAAACTTCCTTTTAAGAGGATGAATCCCGAACCTTGTTTGCCAATTATGTTTGTCCCTTAAATTGTTTGCCCTGGTTTAAAAATGCTTAAAATGAAAACTTTTGTGAAATTACGCACTCTGCCCCTCTTGCTTGACTTGTAAAATTTCAAATTAGGAATGCACTGTATGCATAGCTTGGAGGTGAGCTACGTGCATCCTCCGTCTTGGGCAGAACTCCGTGGAATCTCACTGAGTTTTTATGTAACTCCGAGGAATTCCGCGGAGTAAAACTCTGAAAGCTCCGCTCACCCCTAATGAAACGTGATCATCAGTAGTGACATGGAAGATAAGTGAGAAGGGGCAAAAGGAGTATAGCGTCTTCGTTAGGGTTACAGTCACAGGGCCTCATGGTAGTTGTAGTGATTTCAATGTGGACTTACCAGGACTTAACAAATGGTAAGCTACATGAAAAGTGACCATCAGTAGTGAAATGGCAGTGAAAAGGGGCAAAAGTAGTGTGTCACAGACATTAATAGGTGTGATATTGATGAGGAGGTGCTGTTATGGAACACAAATTAATTCACACATCACTATCACTGAATATGATTTGTAAACACATACCCATTTGTGTTTAATGTGCCTGCGAAGTATCAGTGTTTTGGCATAGGAGGGAAAAAACAGATGCATTTTTTTATGTACATATGAAACAATTCCAGACAGGGTCCCAGTAAATATGTTTTACTTAGGGACCCCAACACCCTTGCCTGGTCCATGGCGGGGCATCGTTTTGCTGAGGAGTCTAGGAAACTGGTAGTTGTATGACTTACCACCGATTTCGTCCGCAACTGAGTTGGTACGAGCAGGTACAGTAGCAGCAGGACGTGTATGATCGGCTCCATGGAACAAGACGTGTAGAGGGGAGTAGAAGTGAGATTTGCCCTTGAATCCATCCCTTTTCACCTGCTCACAAGTGGTGGTTGGACTGCCACGATCATACCGACTGATAAGCAACTCGTAATTGGGCCAGCGGTTTCACTGGTGGTCCGAGCCTCCCACATGCTCACTGGCCTATTCTGCGGCCGCATGCTCGGAGTTGGCTGGTAGTGTCAACGGGACCGTAGCTGTTTTTCTTTCATGTAACCGAATTTCTCCATAATACAGCGGTCGGATTGCTGAGGTTGCAGCGGTTGACCTCGATCGAGGGCATGGCGGTTCCCGGACCTTCCGACTCATAATTAGGCCCGATTGCTAACTTCTAGACCAAACCCTTAAAGCCTCCTACTCACAAAACCCTTACAAAAGAACTTCCCTGTTCCGATGAAAAGCAGCACCTTACCACGACCAGGTTCCAGGAAAATGAACTAAAAATAACACAAAAAGATTACAAAGTAGAAGGTAGCTGTGAAATAAATTGCAGCTTAATATAACAAAACACAAGACCCTCTCCCCAAAGAAATGAATGGCAAATAATGTAAAAATGTTAAATAAATGTATGAAAAAAGTGCAAAAATGTTTTAAACGTGTAAAACATGTAAAAAAGTAAAAAAAAATTGAAAAGCATAAATTGAATAATAGTATACAATATATGCAATTATTTAATATATAGTGAAAAAACTAATGTTAACATTATATTGAAAATATGTATATAAAACAATTCAAGAAATGTTAAAGTGTTAAACAATGGAAAATAAAAGTGAAAAATGTACAACATACAATACAATTTAAATATAATTTACTTTTTTTACTTACTAATAAAAATCATTTAAAAATGTCTATTTATTTAACTGTATATAAATGTTTATTTTTAAGTTGAAATATATATGTTTAAAAATGCAGAAATATACTTTAAATAACCTGAAAGAAACATGTTGCATGTCTTTAGTCTATAAAAAAGACATTAACTATATTATTGCTAACAAACATACAACTAACCATGTTTTTTTTAATTTCTAAACACCAACAATACAAATGGAATAACACAACCTATTTATACTACATACAAATAAAATGAAAACAAAGGATGTCAAAATAAAATGATAAAATTAAATAATCGCACTCCAACATAAACCATTTTTAAGATATTGTTGGGCTTTAAAGGGTGTCATTTACTATTCCCACTGCACCCTATACCAATTTGGGGAAAGTGCTGGACACTAAGGGCCTCATTAGGATGTTGAGTGGAAACCTTCCACCCGACACCGTCTCGGAATCTGAACTGACCGACTCACGGTCGTCGGTTCCGCCCTACCGATTACTATGCGACTGGACGTCTTTCGGTCGGAGTCCCATTGTTTCCTATGGGAGCCCGTGTTCCGACCGACAACTGGCCGTAACACGGGTTCCTATGGGGAAATGGGGTGTTTGCGGAGAACCCTGTACCCTGTCACAGGCACGCCATTGTGCCTGCCACACAGAGGAGGGAATTACAGGGGGTACCCCCTCAGTCCCCATCTTGAGGCTGCAGGATGAAGGGGGCCCTGCTAGGGGACCCTAAAGTCACTTTCCGACAACCTTTTCGTGTTGTACCGGCATACTCGGAAAGGCTGTTGGAATTCGACATCGTAATCGGTCAGTCGGAAACGCTGTCAATAGAGGTGCACAATGCAGTTCCGTCTGACACGTATACTCCGAGAGCCAGTCGGAACCGATTTTGAATGACTGCGCAGTCTACTTTCCGACCCGAACCTCGTAATCGGTCGGGTGGATTATAAACCGACCGAGTAGTTCGAAAGGGTTCCAAAGCGGTCTAGAAAATTCCGACTGTCGGGCGGAGGCCGCCCGACAACGTAATGAGCCCCTAAAAGGGTAACATTTACTACTCCCACTCCAATCTATACCAATTTGAAGAAAGTATTGGACACTAAAGATATGAAAAATACTATTGACACTCCAATCTAAACCAATTTGGGGAAGGCGTTGGACACTAAAAGGGTGTCATTTACTATTCTTACTCCAATATAAACCACTTTGTTCGAAGGTATTCAACTGCAAAGAAGTGTTATTCATTATTCCCACACTCATCTAACCCACTTTAGGAAAGGTGTTGGACACTAAAAGGGTGACATTTACTATTCCCACTTTAATGTAACCATATTGGTAGAAGGTGTTGGACACTGGAAGGGATGCCCTTTACTATTCCCACTCCAATCTAACCATATTGGGAGAAGGTGTCCGACACTAAAGGGATGACATCTACTATTCCCTCTACAATCTAACCATACTGTGGAAAGGTTTCGGACACTAATGGCCAGGTTACGATGTTGGAGGTCAGACTGCCCCAATCCCATCAGTGGCAGTCCAACCGTCTGCATATTACAATACTGACACCCGCCACACGCAACACCGCCGACTCCGCCAGGATCTAGGATCCCAACGGTGCTGCAGTCAGAAGTGCTTCCCTGAATGGCGGCAGTGCCATGGCAGGCACTGCTGTCAGGATTATGATATCCCTTTCTGGCAACCTTTACATGGCGGGGATCCCGCCATGTAAAGGTTGTCGGAAAGGGATTGAGGTGACCCCAAACAGGGCCCCTGGCCATCAGAGCCCAGAGTAAAATGTGCCAGGGGGCACATGTAGTGCCCTCCTACATTCGCAAAGTCTTGTGTGGACCGTGTGCCATGCACGACATAGTGTGCCATCTGCTGCAGCGCTTTCCTGTGACTGCGGCATGCCCCCACCATGGTACTGCCGAGTTCCGACTGACAGCCTAGCGGTACTATCAAAATTCGGCTGTTGGACCTCTGCAGGCTTGTCGACGGTCTCCTGACTGCCAGACCACTATTCACCTGACTGCTGCGATAGTGGTCCGGTAGTCTGACCGCAAACATTGTAATTAGGTGCTAAGGACCTGCTTTCAATGTTGGGCGGAATTGCTTCTGCCTGACACTGACTCGGTCCTGGGACCAACCAACACCCGGTCGGCGGTCCCAACCGGCCCATTACAATGCGACGGAACACTGTTCGGACGCATGCTCCCTTTTCTCAATGGGAGCTTGTGTTACGGCCGTAAACCAGCTGTAACACAAGCTCCCATTGAGAAAAGAGAGGTACAGTTCATCCCTGTACCCCGTGGCAGGCACCGCATGGTGCCTGCCACAAGGTGCAGAGATCAACAGGGGGGCACCATGGCACCATAGGTGCCCCCTCGTCCTCCAACCTGATGCCGTGCACCAAAGGGGGCCCTGCTGGGAGCCCCCAAACATGCTTTCTGACATGGTTTCCATGTTGGACAGGCTGACATGGAAACCATGTTGGAAACCGTGCATCGTAATATCAAGGGCAGAAAGGTCTGCCCTTTAGATTACCTGCCGGCTTGACTGGCTGACGAGCTCTTCGAGCCTGTCGGAAGCCAGCCAGAATGACCGTCCGGTTTCCTTTCTGACCGCCTCCATCATAATGAGGCAGTCGGAAAGGAAAACACGTGGCCCATTATGATGCAGCCCTGGGAGCCTTTACGGGCTGAATCGTAATTGCGCCCTAAATTTGTGACATTTACCATTCCCACTCCAACCTAACTATAATGGGAGAAGGTTTTGGACACTAAGGGGGTGACATTTACTATTTCCACTCCAATCTAAGCCTATTTGAAGAAGGTTTGGGTGCTAAAGAGGTGAAATTTACTATTTCTACTGCAATCTAAAACATTTTATACAAGGCAATACAAATTAAGCATCTTGGGGGTCTTTACAATGTTGGGCGGCATCACTTCCGCCTGACACCGACTCAGTCATGGGACCGACCGACACCCGTTCGGTGGTCCGGACTGCCCGTTAGGATGCGACCTAACACTGTTCAGTCTCATGCCTATCTATATTTCACTATGGGAGCATGCATTACGGGCATAAACCGGCTGTAATGCATGCTTCCATGGTGAAATGGAAGGTGCGGTTCATCCTTGCATTCCGTCTCAGGCACCTCAAGGTGCCTGACACAAGGTGCAGGGATCAACAGGGGGCACCATAGGTGCCCCCTTCGGCCTCCAACCGGAGGCTGTGCACCCAAGGAAGCCCTGCGCGGGGTCCCCAAAGATGCTTTCCGACATGGTTTCATTGTCGGACAGACTGGCATGGAAACCATGTCGGAAACCGTCTTCATAATCTCAAGGGCGGAAAGATATTACAGGCTGCATTCCGACTGGCGGACGGGCTCTCCGAGCCAGTCGGAAGCGAGCCGGAATGACCGGCTGTTTTCTTTTCCGACCGCCTCCATCATAATGAGGCGGTCGGAAAGGAAACCAAATGGCCCATTAGGATGCGGCTGTAAAGGCTCTGACAGCAGGTCTGAGCCTTTACGAGCTGCATTGTAATCGGCCCCTAAATATACACAATCAATGCTCCATACTCACACACAAATTTTTATCTATAAAGTAAACTAAAATGTAATCTGAAAACATAGGGCCTCATTACGATGGCGGACGGACTTTAGTACGTCCACCATCAACACGGATTTGGGACTGGCCGCCCATGAGGCGACCTTCCCACACTCCCAATCACGATGCGACCGCCACCACGGCGGTCGCATCACCTATATTTTGTATTGTGGCGGAGATGCAGTCAGCAGCCCCACCACAATGCAAAATAGAGGGTGCAGACACATCCCTGTACTACGTGGCAGGCACCCTGCGGTGCCTGCCACATGGGGCAGGGATATGTAGGAGGGCACCATAGGTGCCCCCCAGGGTACATGTCCCTGCACCTGGGATTGAGTGCGGCCTGCTACGGGCCCCCAAATCCGTTTCCGCCATTCGTTTTGCTGCGGGTTTTCCACTGCAAAACGAACGGTGGAAAGGGATATCATAATCCCTACAGTGGTGCCTGCAAGGCACCGCCGTAATGTCAAGCAATGTGTTTGTTCCGCCAGGAGGTCGGAAACGGACCACCTGTCAGAACCGTGGCGGGCGGTCTTTACGACCGCCACGCTTCATTAACGATTCCCCCCGCCATCATAATATGGTGGGGGGAAAACAGCAGTTCAATGGCACAGGGCCCGCCACCGACCAGCTGGCGGTGGCAGGCCCTCCACCATCGTAATGAGGCCCACACTAACCAAAACTTCAAAACTACGTATTCATATTTAAACCTTGACATATAAAAAAAAATTGTTACTAATAATATCTATTATATTTTTCAAATATTTACTACCATTCCTAAACTTTGAGTCATAACATAAAAAATAAAATCATACTCCAAAATGAACATTCTTAATATAAAAATAAATATTTAAAACCATTTTTTATTTAAAAAATAAAAATATATTTGTAATATCAAATTATAATTTTAAAGCAAAACAATTAGATATTTATATTCATTTTCAGAAAAAATATAAAATGTAAAACCTTTATGTAAAAACATTACAAATTATTTGACTTTATTAAAATATATTTTATAATTTTTATAACATTTTTATAATTTAATTTTGTTTCATTATTTGTATTTAATACTATTATTATATATTTTAATTAAGTTTAAATTACAATGTAATACAAATATTAATGTGGCATATACATTAAAAAAAATGTAAAATTAAAATTTCTATATCAGTAAAATAATTAACAAAAATGTACTTTAAAATACACACTTTTTAAAAATCTTCCCACCCTTATACCCTAAAATCCCAATACCCCCAGATAAAAAAAAGGACAAAACCATTATTTATACACGATAATACAACTAAAAATAAACATTTCTACAATTTCATAAGTAATAAATGATTTTACTAAAAACACAAATAATAAACATATAGAATCAAACACATCGCAATAAATGACATACTAGTTAACACTTACAAACGATATTACATCCAAAAATATTTTCTGCATCATAATGTTTTACAACAATATTAAAAACAGCACTAAAAGAGATATTTTTCCCTTTGATATTCCTGTCAACGATACTTTTGGCATCCCGATATTCTTGTCACAATATTTTGGTATCACAATATTTGTTTTCCGATATTTTGTCCAAACATCCCTGTGGAAGACGAGAAGAGGACTAAATCTGCTGTCTGTGACCTGAGAAGAGCCTAGAACACTGAACATGATGTTTCATTTGTACCCAGGATAAAGAGCTGGAATCCAAGGGTCATAAGACTCTTGCGCTTTGCTTGACACCTTGTGAGTTTCTGAGCTCCTCCCATGAGGACCTGGGGTGCTTTAGAAGTATACTCCTGTAGCGGATTGAGTCTTAAAGGACTAAAGTCAGGACATGAAATCTGTGAGCAGGACAACTCTGGCTGGTGCATCTGACCCACATTCCATCACGGTCAGCATCAAATTGTGCCTAGGTCCTGGTCTAGCAAGACCATGACTATCATTGGCACTTTATTCTTCTTGGCGCTATTGGCGCTATTCTTACTTAAAATATTAAAAAAACATATCTACAGTTCCCCTTACTGTAATTTTGTTTAGTAGATTTTACTCAATTTATCTAATTTTGGGATATTTATTGTTTTGTATTTCAACTTTATTACTGTTTTGGTATTGAATAAATAGTTTACGCATTCCCTCTAAGTTAACCCTGACTGCTCTGTGCAATAGTTACCATGGTGTTGAGCACAGGTTTATTTAGTGATTTTTGTGCTTCATCCTGACAAGTGTTGTGGTTATTACTTGTGGTGGATACAAACCCCCTAAGCTAATACCCCAATTTCTTGCAGTGCTTCTGTGAGATTTGTCTCAGAAGGAGTTCCGTCAGCTCTCGTTGACGGATTCACTCTTTTGATAGCAGGGGCATGCACGTTACTTCATCAATACAGGTTTACAAGCCCAAGACTATTGCAATATACGTTGCAGAAATTTAGGGATACACCAATTATCAGACGGTAATGAGACAGAATACCGAGGAAAAACATTTGAACTACAATAATTTCGAGTGACAAATATCGAGGAATGGAAATATCGAGTGCAAGAATATCTTAGTGAAGAATATCGATTTGAAGGTAAGTAATATCGATTTTAAAAATATAGAAGTCATTTGTAATATCATTTGTAAAATTAAAGTTGTTTGAAATATCGTTTTTTAATTATTGTTATGGTTTTTAGTATATATTTTGAATGTAAATGACATAATATTTTAGTTTAATTATTGTTTATGTTTCTTACTATATTAGTTGCATTTTTAGTACTTATGAAATTTAATTTAGTTACATTTTGTGTTTTTTATTCTGTAGTGGGTTGTGAGTTTTTAGGGGTATTGGGTGGGAAGTATTTTAATTATAATAAATGAATGATTTTTTTTTCAATTAATATTATTTTGTGGTTTTTAGTTCTGTAGCGGGTTGTGGGTTTATAGGAGTATAGGGTGGCAAGTAATATAATTATAATAAATTAATGATACATTTTAATTAATATAATTTATTTAACTGATATTTAATTTTGTTAATTGTGTTATAAATTTTTTTATGTACATTTTTTTTTGCGGGATTTGGCATTTATAGGGGTAAAGAGTGGGAAGTAATTTATTTTTAGTTAATTAATAATTAGGTCCTCACTACAATGTCGGTCGGAAAGGCTCCGAATGGCATTCGGTTTGACTGAACCCGTGTCGGAAGCCATGTAACCGACCGACTCAGTAACATTTCTGACTGACCGATTACGATACAAGGTAGTCGGTCGGTCAATCCGAATCGGTTGCGACCGGCATTCAGAGAGTCAGTCGGTCGGAGCTGAATCGTAGAGCTCTACGGGCCACGTTTCCGACTAACCAATTACGATGTTGGATTCCGACAGTCTTCCGACTCGGTTGGTCCGATACGGATCTGCTGTTGGAAACTGACTTTGGGGGCCCATAGCAGGCCCCCCTTCACCTGGCGGCCTCCGGTTGGGTCCCGTGGGGGTACCCATGGGTCCCCTCTTTCCAGCCATGCATGGTGTGGCAGGCACCAAGGGGTGCCTGCCACAGGGTGCAAGGTTTTCCGCGATTACCCCTTTTTTCAATGGGAGCCTGTGTTGTCGGTCGGAACACAGGCTCCCATTGAAGTCAATGGGAGTCTGACTGAGCGGTGTTCGGAAACATCGCAATCAGTTGGCCGGACTCCCGGAGCCGAGTTGGTCAGAAACGCTTCCGACAAGGAGTCGGTCCGAAGAATTTCCGACCAACATCGTAATGAGGCCCTTAGTTGTTAATTAATAATAATTAAGTAATTGATAATTAATTATATTAATTGTGTAATATTTTTTTTAGGTGTGGGTTGTGAGATTATAGGGGTAAAGGGTGGGTAGTCATTTATTTTTAATTATTTAATAATTAGTTGTTAATTAATAATTATTTGATAATTAATTATGTTAATTGTGCAATTATTTTTTTGAGTGTGGGTTGTAGGGTTATGGGGTAAGGGGTAGGAAGTAATTTATTTTTAATTTGTTAATAATTAGTTGTTAATTAAAATTAAATAATTAATTGATAATACATTATTTTAATTGTGTAATTAATTTTTAGGGAGTTTGTGGGATTTATAGGGGTGAAGGGTGGGAAGTAATTTATTTTTTAGTAATGAATTGCTAATTAATATTAATTACGTAATTGATAATTAATTTTGTTTATTGTTTAATTAAATGTTTCTTAGGTTTGGGTTGTGGGGGATGTAGGGGTAAAGGGTTGGGAGTAAACTATTTTATTTTATTTGTTAATTACTTGTGAAATACTAATAATTATTTAATTGTAAATTAATTAATTTGATTGTGTTATTAATTGTTTTTTTAGTTTAATTCTAGGTTGGGGTTGTGGAGTTTATACGGGTAAAGTGTGGGAAGTTAAGTAATTTTAATGAAATTAGATTTTCATAAATAATATTTGTTTAATTGATAAATAATTATGTTAATTGCGCAAGTAATTTATTTTAAATTTAGATGTGGGCTGTGGGTTTTGTAGGGGTATGGGGTGGGAAGTAAATTAATTTTATATTTTTAATATTAAATATATTTCTATTTTGTATTCAACATATTTTTTTATTGATTTACTGTTTTTAAATTATTTTAATTTTGTTTAAGATATTTTAGTTGTATTTAATGTTGCACTGACTGGAGTGGGAGTAGTTAATTTGACCCCTCCACAATCCAACACTTTCCCTACTGTTGCACTGACTAGAGTGGGAATAGTAAATTTTAACCCTTTGCAATCCAACACTTTCCCTACTGTTGAACTGACAAATCCAACCTCCATGAAGGAATGAAGGCCGTCGCCGATTGGATGAAGATCAGCCGACTAAAACTGAACACGGAGAAGACAGAGGTCCTCATCCTCGGCTCCAACCCCTCAGCCTGGGACGACTCCTGGTGGCCAACGACGCTGGGAGCAGCCCCGACACCCACCGACCACGCACGCAACCTGGGAGTCATCCTTGACTCAACACTCTCCATGGCCAAGCAAGTCAACGCAGTCTCATCCTCCTGCTTCAACACCCTCCGCATGCTTCACAAGATCTACAGGTGGATCCCGACAGACACGAGAAGAACAGTCACCCAGGCCCTCGTCAGCAGCAGACTTGACTATGGGAACGCCCTCTACGCGGGAGCCCGGCCAAGCTCATCAAGCGACTGCAACGCATACAAAACGCCTCCGCACGCCTGATCCTCGATGTACCACGCCACAGCCACATCACCCCCCACCTGAGGAACCTGCACTGGCTCCCCGTCGACAGGAGAATCTCCTTCAAACTCCTTATCCACGCACACAAGGCACTCCACAAGACTGGCCCAGCCTACCTCAACACACGACTCCTCTTCTACGTCCCCAACCGCCAACTCCGCTCTGCCGACCTCTCCCTCGCCACCGTCCCTCGCATTCGAAGAACCACCACCGGCGGCAGATCCTTCTCCCACCTCGCCGCCAAGACCTGGAACACCCTTCCACTAAGCCTACGACAGAACCAAGACCTGCTGACCTTCAGGAGGCTACTCAAGACCTGGTTGTTCGACCAGTAGCAGCACCCCCCCCCCTTTTTTCCCCAGCGCCTTGAGACCCTCGCGGGTAAGTAGTGCGCTTTACAAATTCTGTGATTGATTGATTGATTGACTGGAGTGGTTATAGTAGATTTTACCTCTCTGCAATCCAACACTTTTCCTACTGTTGCACTGACTGGAGTGGGAATAGTAAATTGTAGCCCTCTGCAATCTAACACTTTACCTACTGTTGCAATGAATGGAGTGGGAATAGTAGATTTTACCCCTCCGCAATCCAACACTTTCCCTACAGTTGCATTAACTGGAGTGGTAATATTAAATTGTTCCCTTCCGCAACTCCACAACTCTTCTATGTCCTTTATGACATCACGAATATATAATGGCGCGCCTCGAGCGGCTTAGGTAACTTGACAAAGGCCATTCCGGCTGAAACACGTTGTTTTTTTACGAAATAAATCACTCGTATTGGTAATGGTGTGCCGCTTGATTCCTGTTGGGTGTGAATTTCGCGGATATATTAATATACATATATACATATACGTGTGTGTTTAAAATTTTAAAAGTACGTTTATTTGTTATATTTGTTAAAATATACCTTCAAATATATTGTATTTTTATAGATTAGTGTTAGTATTTAATATATGTTTATTTTAATATTTTAAATTATATATATTTTATATATATTTAAAAATCGATATTTAATACAGCTATTTTTGTAAACGGTAATATTTTTCAATATGTTTGTACTTACCTTCCTTAAGTATATACAGTCAATATTTTTGTATTCTATATTTTTTCCTCGATATTTTTTTCTTGTATATTTTTTCCTCGATATTCTGTCAGTGAACCTGTTGTATACAATTATATAAAATAGTATGCCCCTCTTCCCCCCGTCCCCTTAGAACCTTGGTACATTCTGTCACTCTGGCAGTTACCTGTGAGCTTGCCTTGGAATGTTGACAAGGCTCAGCTGAGGCAGGCTGCTGGAGGTATGTGGAGCAGTGGAGACGTTTAATAAAGACTTCTAATTGAACCGATGCATCTGTAATGCTTATTTACAACAGAATCTTATCAGACATTACAGACAATAAAGAACAAATTCATGAAGAACAACCTGGACCTTCTAGCAGGAATTTCCCTCAATTATTGTCACCCGCAGACAGCCTGCTGTTTCTTTGTGATATAATCATATTTACACCTTTATGGTTGTCTGTTAAAGTGTTCTAATGCTCTTTTTGTCACAGTGCTGACCTATCTTACAAATATAGTAGTTCCATTAAACTCCTCATATATCATTGATGCTCTTCCCTTGCTCCCTGTTGATGTTAAGATTACAGCTGATAGATAATGGGCTTATGCTCACTGAGAAAGCGAAAAATCTGAGTGGCATAGGTGAGGACATATATCCTGGCTAAGGGTCCATGGAACGCCAGACTCGCGGGGTCGCGACAGTGTCCGTCTTCCAACCGCCCTATTAGGACAGGGGTGGGCCTGCATGGGACCATCGCAACTGCCAAGGAACAGAGATCCCTGACCTCTGTGTTGCGGTCTTGGGGCCGCAATATGCTTGGAAGGGCCACTGCAGCCCTGCCAAGAATATTACGGTTTTTCTCACCATCTTACTTTTTATGGCGGGGAGGAAACAAAGGGGGCCCTTGTACCTTTGCGCCATGGTGTACATGCAGGGGTCACATTTTGTGCTCCCCTGTGTGCATGCAACCCCTGTTCCTTCAGGTCATGACTGCCTTTGACACTCCCATTGCAGTGCCTTTTTCAAAGGCACCACTGTGGGACCGCCAAAGAACTGCCCACCAGAGTAAAGAAAAGTCGTACTCTGGCAGTGGCCTTTAATGGCTTTGGCAGTCGTGGAGCCGGGTGTCAATGTGGCGGCCCAGCTCCGAGACCACCAAAGTCGAAATAGAGCCCTTAGTCCTTTAATGGTATGGAGCCTTATCTTGATTGTGTTATGATTGCCTCTGACTGAGGAGTTTTGGAGAGCAGAGTTCACTGCCTAGGCCTAGTTTTATCCCACTTTAAGATGGGGTTAGTGTCTGGTAGGCTTAGCTTCATTAGGATCAGAGATCCTGCGATGTATGCACCACTCTGCCCTGTGACTGTACCTCGAAGAAATATTGTATGTATTTTTTCTTTTGCTGTGATTATTTTTCAGCTCTTCTGCATTTGTTTTCACACTTGGTGCAGTTGAAGAACAGTTTTGAATAGCTTTTCGGCATATCTGGTCATAGGGTAGACATGTGAAACGTTTGCACTGTGTGTATAATGAAATGAGATCTAGTTTTAACTGTTTATAATCGGATATCGGGGCACCAATATTTCCCTGCAGCATCACCAGCCACCACCACTAGAACGGATTTGCTTGCGTTAATACACCTGCTGGATGGCCCTGCATAGTTTTGGAAGATTTCAAGGCATCTAGGGCCCGATTTTCATGGCTCACCAAGGAAAAGCAGAACATCGTCTGCGTAGCGGGCGATTTAGTCCTCAATACCACTCCCCATCGCCAACCCTGGACCCGAGCATCACATCTCATCAAGTACGCCAATGGCTCTATGGTGAGGGCGGGCAGCGGTGAGGATAGGAGGCAACCCTGGCGTGTTGCTCTGCAGATCTGGGAATGTGAGGAGAGAACCCCATTCACCCGAAGCTGGGCAGTGGGGGTACTATACAGCAGTCCCACCAGTCAGCAAAAGGAGGGTCCAAAGGCTGCTCGATGGAGCACAGCCTCAAGAAATGACCAGGAGACCGTGTCAAATGCCTTTTGGAAATCTACAAGAAGGGTCAGATCAATATCCTGTCCATGTGCTTGAGAGAGGGCCAGCTGCACCCTCCAAATACAGTGGCCGGTGCTCCTACCTGGCATGAATCTGCATTGGTCTTATGTATTAAGTAGGTGAGAGTCCGACTCAGCCTGGTCGCCAAGGCTTTTGCAAAAATCTTGATGTCTACGTTGATAAGGGAGATCAGGCTGTATGAGGAGCAATAGTCCGTGGGCTGTCCCACCTTAGGTATAACTACAATGATGGCGATATGTTATGTTATGTTAATTTAATTTCATAAGCGGAACGGTTACCCGAGGGTGTCCTGTCGCTGGCTACTGCCTTCCAATCGGCGAGGTATGTGATGACCTATGTAGTAAAAACCCAGGTTTTCAGTCCTTTCCTAAATGTCATGAGCTCAGTGGCGTTCCTAAGGTGGAGAGGAAGCTCATTCCAAGCCCTGGCGGCACATGTGATGAAACTTCTACCACCCCAGTTGGCTTTTCTAATTGAGGGTATGAACCTCCCTTTTGCTCCGGAGGAGCTGAGGGCTCTTCTGGGGATGTACCATTGCAAACGCTGTTTCAGGTGGTCCGGGCCTACTCCTTGGAGGGCCTTAAAGATCATGCACAGGGATTTGAATTGGATCCGTTGTTTAACTAGGAGCCAGTGTAACCGTTTTATTTCTTTTTTGACAGAGACAAACTTTGGGGTCCCAGTCAGCAATCTGGCTGCCGCATTTTGCACACGTTGAAGCCTGTTTAGGTGTTTCCTTTGAATATTTAGGTGTAGACTATTACAGTAGTCCACACGCGACAGGATTAGAGATGTTATCACTATCCTATGGTTGTCTGCCAGTAAGAATGACATTATTTTCCTTAACTTCTAAGAAGATGGAAACTAGCAGAGACAACCGCATTTACCTTGTCCCCGAAGGTAAGTTTATTGTCGACTACAACCCCCAGGTTTTTCGCTTTCCTAGTTGGCTCAGGAAGAGTCCCTAGTTCTTCTGGCCACCAATCTGGCGTCCAAAAGTTGGCATTATTGCCAAAAATGAGGATCTCTGTTTTACTTGAATTTAACTTCAAACAGTTTGTGGTCGTCCACAGCCTGACCGCTTTCATGCAATCGTGGAAACTTTCCCTTTTTCATCCTCTTATCCAGGTCGTAGTGACACCACTATTTGCATGTCATCTGCGTATGATGTCAGCTGGAATCCAAAGGATCTGATCAAAGCTGCCAGAGGTGTCACATACACATTAAAAAGTGTGGGACTAAGGGAGGAGCCCTGTGGTACACCAAACGGAAGGGAAAAAGGTTTAGAGCTGGCTTTATTCTAAGTCCACAGTTTGAATTCTTTCTGTAAGGAAAGAATTCAGGATGTTTCAAGCATTGCCTTGTACCCCGCATTCCGAAAAACGGCTCATCAGAACATCCTGGTGGACCGTATCGAAGGCCGCGGAGAGGTCCAACATGATTAGTGCAGTGTTGCCTCCTTGGTCCAGAGCTTCTCTTACTTCCTCTGTGGATTTTATCAGGGCAGACTCTGTACTATGTCCTGCCCTGAATCCGTATTGAGTGGGATCTAGTATGTTATTTTTTTGGAGGAACGTGTTGAGTTGAGTATTCATGTTTTTGTCTACCATTTTTGCCGGCAAGGGGAGACAAGAGATTGGCCGGTAGTTGTTGGGGTCCTTAGGGTCAAGATTTTGTTTTTTAAGTAGCGGAAGGATGGATGCAATTTTTCATCTCTTGGGGAACTGCCCAAACTCAAACATGGCGTTGAATAAAGGGGTGAATGCCGCGCCGCTGAGCTCTGGAACTTGTTTAATCACGGAAACTGGGCAAGGGTCATATGGGGATCCCGATCTGATGGAAGCCAAGAGATTAATAGTATCCCGCTTCGCCACTGGTTAAAATCTGTCTAGAGTTGGTCGAGATTCGGTTGTGCTGCTTGCCAACGTGGCTGACTCACCTGTCTCTGCTGTTTGGGAGAGTCTGAACGAGGAAAAAATGGCTTCCACCTTCTTTAAAACGAAGGTGGCTATTTCCTCACAGAGTTCTGGACTACTCTGAGTTTTTGGGTTACAGGGGGCGGCCAGTTTAGTTACTGTCTTAAAGAGTTCTTTAGATGAGTATTCCGCCTGTATAATTTGCTCCATGAAAAAAGCCCTTTTGGTATTAAACAGTAGTTTTTTGTAAAGGGTAAGGCTCTGTTTGTTGGACTCTTTATCTGCAACATTATAGCCTCTCCTCCAATCTAGGTCCAGATGAAAGGAACCACAATTCAGCGCGTCTGTATAAAGGGCCTATAGTTGTGGAGTCAAAAGAAGATGGTAGCTTTTAAAAAACTTGATGGGGAACCCATCAGGACCAGATGTCTTACTGGATTGAAGGTTGTATATTGCCTGCCCCACTTCCTACGCCGATAGTGGAAGGTCCAGTTCTCATACCAAGGATAGAGGGATAGAGGGCAGAGGTATATCCCTAAGTTGGTGATGCTGAAGCTCACCTGGTAGTCAGGCACGCCGCATACAGTCACTGATAAAATGTTGCAAACGCCTGGGCAATCGCGGGCAACTTCTCACAAAGGAATCCAGAGGAGTCCCAAATGGCAGGCACCGCACTGTTGTAAATCTCCTGAGTCACCAGCCAATATAGCAGCTTGCCCAATTTGTTTCCTGAGGCATACACCCTCTGGGTCGATGCCCTCCAACATTGCTGTGCCTTCTCCAGAGAGACCTGATGCAGCTTGGCCCGTACCATCTCAAATGGATGATTTACCGCTCCTGGTTCCGAGCCACCCGCTCGACACTCTAAGGCAAGGTTCCGAGCCTCCAACTCCATCACCTGTGCCCGCTGCTTTTGCTCCCTATGTCGTAAGTGCCCCTTTAGATGAGCCTGCAAGGTAGGCTTACTTGCCGCCCATATGGTCCCCGCACAAGATACCGAACCCTGATTGTCCTGGAAAAAGGTGTGTATCTCTTCCTCCACAAAATCTACGCAGTCTTGATCAGTCAGATCCGACGCATTGAACCTCAACATTGGTTGAAGGGAGATGGTTGGGCTACCCCACTCATGAAGAAGGAGAGCATGATCGGATATGACTCTTGGCAAGATCAAGACAAACTGCAGCGGCGGCAGCAAGTCACACGCTGGCAGCCAAAGAAGGGCAATTCTAGATTCAACTTTATGGGCTGGGAATAGGTGCATTTAAGATTGTTGTGCAGGATACTAGGAATGCCAGGCATCACAGAGACCCATAGAGTCTGTCCAGCAAGTTAGGCTCGCAAAGCGTGCCAACCTGCCTGTGCGTGGACATCAGATGTGTCTCACATGGGGTCCAGGACCCCGTTGAAGTCCTCCCCAATCATCGTTGACCCCGAGGGCAGGGCCACCAATAAGGATTGACGTGTTTGCAGTGCAGATTTTAGGAGTTGCGGGGAACATAGTAGGAAACAAAGTTAAATTGGTTAGCCTCCAAGCTCCCCTCAATGCCCACATACCGCCCCTGGGGATCCTCATGGATAGCAGATACTGCCAAGGGAAAAGTTTTATGTAGGAAAATCGCAACCCCTCTTTTACCTCTAGAATAGCCTGCGCAAAAAACACGGTCATACCCAAATCGGCCCAAAAAGGGTATCATGACCTGAAGAGGTGTGTCTTCTGGAGCAGGACCACATCCGGCTTATAGCTATTAACATATTGAAAAACCGCTGATCTCTTAAGACGGTCTAAGAGACCATTTACATTCCAGGCGACAACTCCAACTATCTGGGAGAAGAGCTAGGAAGTGGTAGAGCAGGTCCAGACCCCTTCAAGAACAGGGCTGGGATGGAGTACATCATCCTGAAACCCGTCATAGAGATAGTAACTAGTACAGTGGAGAGCTTGTGTGGTGAAAAACTGAAAAGAAAACAGTTCAAAATAACAATTCCATGCAAAACAACATACTCCCTTCCCTTATAAAGAACATCTTAAACTAAGTTGAGGGGAAAAATCACACGGTCAAGAAAGCCAGTCACCCATGGAAGGATAACCATACCTGACAGCAGCATCTAACAGCATCTAACAGTTAAGATAGGAGCCCACGTGTACTGCAACTAGAAAAAGAGTGTCCCCTCGCCCCCCAATCAGTTTGGCAATCCAGCCACTGGTTTTACATTACCACCTCTGCCTAGGCCACATATGTTGTAAAAACATCATGGAGCAGGGCCTACATAGTGTGTCCTGCGGCAGTCACAGGGTATTTAGGTCAACGAGTCTGGCAGGCTCTCTGTTGATTTGAAAAGCGCCGGAGTATCGGAGAGGGATGCCTAATGGTCTGTAGGGTGCAGTGTCTTTGCCACTGGAAAGGGGCTCATTGAGGCCCCGCATTGGCCCAGCCTTCTGGGATCTGGTGTGTCTTTTGTGAGGCACCCGGGCAGGAGCTGGCAGAGGGCGTTCCATTGTTTCAGAGTAAATCGGGCCCCCAGAACCCAGCAAGCACAGTGGTCATTGCTCTATCGCCCGTTCCCATACCTGCTCAGGGATATTGAAAAAATAGGTGGAGGAGGCAAAAATTTCTTGAGCCGGGCCGGAAAGAAAAGCATTTCAGGGAGGTTGAGTGCCCGGAGCTTCTGTTTAATCTCCTCAAGTGAGCGCCTTCACTGCTGGATTGCCTTAATATAGTCTGGGAAAATCAGAATTTTAGCATTGGAGTGTCTCAGATCTGACTGAGACCTGGTCTTTTTAATGTCCGAATGTTTAATATTGTGAGTTTTAATTAACTGTACAATAAAATTACTTACTCACTGAGTCCTGGTCTCTCAGAGGATGGTATCACGGTCTCGATGATTAAGGATGCACACCACCAAAGGACGAGGAGGGGCCCGCGGGGGAGGCTTCTTGGTCAGGACTTGATGCACCTGCTGCACAACAAAGCATCGGGATAGTTTGTCTGCCAAAACCTAGGACCGGAACCACTCCTCCTGAAGATTGCCCATCCTGGATCCCTCCACCCCCTCCAGCAAGCCAATTAGGAGCAAGTTATTTCTCACTGACCAATTTTCAGCATCCTCCGCCCATTCATCTAGAGCCGCCACTAGGGACATCAGTTGGGAGACCTGACATTTAACAGTCACTCCATCATCCTCAGTCATTGATATCCACATCTCAGCTTCGGTCACTCTCTTTGCCACATAGCGGAGATCTTGTTATAAAACCGAGAGATTGACACAGACGCCGTCTACTTTGGATTCAACTGCCCCCCTGGAGTCTTGGATCGTTTTAAGGATGGCCGTCAGGTCTGTAGGGGACTAGCCCTGAAGAACCGGTGGGGACACCCCCGCAGCGCCTCTATTGTCAGACACTGACATGGTATATCCGTCCATCTTGATTTGGGCCACCTTCAGCTGGGGAAGTTTGTCACATCCCATTTCCGGCTGCAGAGTGACAGATGAGGTGGAATGGAAGGATGCTAGAGAGCCAGCCCACTTGCTCTGGGGCAGCATGAGCAGTCTGCTCCACCAAGCTCAGAGGATTGTCCGCAGGCACCGAGGCTGTCCCCTGCAAGGTCCCTACAAAGGTATGGCTGGATGACCAGGCACTGAAGAATCACATCGCACCGACCCGCTTGCCTCAGGACAGCACGAGCAGTCAGCGGCAGGCAGTCCAGGGGACTCCCTGGAGGGAGGTCTCAATGCACTCCAGGAGGATGAGATCAGGTAGAAGAACGGCCACACATTGGGTAGGAGTCATCGCAGTTCTCCACTGGCCCACCCAGCAGTGATAGTGGGGAACGCCAGCCTCATGAGTCAAGGCACCTCAGGACATATACTTCTCCAGTCACTCTGAGACGCCCACACAATCCGAAGTCTGTCAGCTAAGAGTGGCCACGTTCCCTAGCTCATAGGAAACCCCCGAGAGAGAGTGAGTTTGATGAATTATCAGGTACCACACTGCCAGCAAGGCACCTCAGTTAGTGTACTGCATTCAGCTGTACCAGGCACCCTCTGACACAGTCAGACCTCCTTTACCGGGTCCTCCAAGCAGTCAGGTCATGGCCACGCAAATCCCCTCTTTAGTCTGGTCAACTCCACAGCGCCTAATCATCAGGGCCCCAGAGCACTCCTCCACAGAGCACTCCTCCTGCAGACTCCTGTGGGGCCTTGCTGAATTGGGGCCCTTCAATGTCCAATCTGAACCCTAGTGACCCAAACAACTATCATCCTATTTCCTGCTTACCTTCCCCTGCTAAAATAATTGTAAAGGCCATAAATCTTCAAATAGCTCAATTCCTGTCTGGCCACCAGTTGCTCGACACCACCCAATTTGGGTTTAGAAGTGATCTTTGCACCAAACCCACTTTCATCAAAACCACCGAAGAGATCAGGTCCATAGCTGACGGAGGCGGAAATGCTGCGCTAGTACTCCTTGATTTATCACCAGCCTTTGATACGGTTGACCATAAGGTCTTGGTTTAGCGTCTATGGGCTGTCCGGATCAAGGGGTCGGCCCTTAAACTCCTTGAATTCTTCCTATCTGGAAGATCTCAAGTGGTAGTCCCGGACCCTTTTGTGTCCAAACCCTTTTCACTACCTTGCGGGGTCCTTTAGGGCTCCGCACGCAGCCCCACTTTGTTTAACATATATGTTTAACCCTTGGCCTCCCTCATTAGATCATTCAGGCTGGATCTCACCTTTTACGCAGATGACACCCAAATTGTGGTGGCTGTCTACCTCTAACAACCAAGCTGGTCCAATTTTCATGACTGCCGTAGGAAATTGGATGAACCTGTACTGTCTAAAATCTGTATTCTGGAAAAACCAAGGACATCATGTTTGGAAATTCTCCTTCTTTATGGACCCTGTCTTGTTGGCCAAAACAATTGGATTCCCTTCCTACCCCTGTATGTAATGCCAGAAATCTTGGCGTGATCATGGATAACAAGCTGACCTTTGGACTGCAGGTCAACGTGGTCACGTCCCCGACTTTTCATGTCCTAGAGATGCTTAAAAAGGTTTTTCCTTTTATTCCAGACAATTCCCAAAAAACGGTGATCACTGCACTCATACTCTCCAAGGTTGATTACTGCAATGCCTTAAATCTTAACACTCAGCAGCAACACCTTAACAAGTTTTAGGGTCTGCAAAATGCAGCTGCTAAAATGCTAACTGGGATCCCTAAACATCAATCGGTGGCTCATGCCATCAAACATCTCCAATGGCTGCCCATCAGACAGTGCATTAAATTTAAAGCCCTCTGCCTTGCCCACAAAGCCCTGCATGGAGCCAGCCCAGAGTTCCTTTAACATTCATTCCAATGGTATGTTCCAGGAAGATGCTTAAGATCAACGGGCACCCGAAACTGTCAATAGGTTCAAACCAACCAATTGGGAAGAGGTTTTGTAGACTCCTTGCCAAGAAATGTAAAGCACTTCCCCTTTCCATTAGGTCAATTACAAACCTCTTTCTGTTTAGGAATCGCCTAAAGTCCTGGCTTTTTTCTAAGTAACTCATTATACATGTGTCCTCTCTCCCTTAGGGTTAGCGATTTGACAACTTCGGGTACTTGTTTGCGCTCAATAAATTACTTTAACATAACGTAACATAACTTGGCCCATACCGTAGTGCGGCCCGCAGGCGGCATCAATTCAAGTCGCAGCCCACAGGAAAGTTCAGCGCACATATAGCCATCCCCCCAGACGAGGGGGGGTTGCCCGGCAGTGCCATGCAGCCTCACAATTCAATAGATAGCAGGGTGGTCAGGGGGTCCAGCAGCAGACACAATCCAGCCCACCCACCCCATCAGGAGGATGGCCCACACTGTGGCCAACAGGGAGACTGATGTGACACACCCTGCCCATGCTCACAGCAACCGGTTGGGCTTCATCCAAGACCAGCACGGCCTCACCAGTCTACTGCCGGCCTCCTCTACTTGCAGGGGGCCCCACTCACCACACAGGGCACAGTCAACTGGCAATCTCTCCCCGGGTGAGTCCGCGCAGTGTAACAAGTAATGCCTGCAAGTCACTCACAGGTCGCCGAGGAGAAGCGCTGCGACTGCCATGTTGACCGCCACTTGTCCCCGGAGCAGGCAGCGCAGCGCAGTCCCTGCTGCTCTGTCGTCTCCCAAAAGGGCCACAGGAAGCCTGTAGTGCACCACAGTGGTCAGGGGGTCAAAAGGAGGAGACTACAACCTGTCAGGCAGGATGTCAGATGATTGTAATAAGGCACTGTGAGCTCTGTTAGAATTCGACTGCCATCTTGGCCTCCTTGGCACTTAGAACATAGGTGGCACTAGGGTTTTAGAAGCATACGGCACAATTACCTTTAATATCATCCAAGTCTATCGTAGGTGCTTAGCATGCAAACTGGCACAAAACAGAATTCACTTACCTCCACTACTGCAGGCTGAACCTGATCAGTGAAGGCACTGTGCTGTCTCCTGCCAAGTGCTGATGTTGCAAGCGAAAGAACATGTTCATGGAGAAGAGACCAGATAAAGACCTTTATACGATTAACTACAGTTTTCAAAGTTTGTGGCCATGAATTGGCACAAGGCACACAATTTATGTTTATGTGTTGTATTATTTATATAACAGGCGATTCAAAGATGCCCTGCCCCCTGTCGAATTGGGTACTGGATTTTCAATTGCAGTATTCCCTGCCAGTCAATGAGAAGGGCACTGCTTAATATGACGTGTATCTGCCCTGAATGAATGACCCTACTCTGAAGCATGGAGTAGATTATGTGACAGATGCCCACATTATGATCGTCATAAATTTCTACTAATACATATGGGAGACAAGTTTAAAATTTTGAAGAATGCCATAAAGTGAATGAATCCCTCCCCCCAGAAAGGTAAACTATTAGTGAAAATTGTACATTTGACTTGAACTCCACAGGAGTTGATATGCCCAATTTCGGGTAGATCTGAACTGTTTCAGCTCATTAAACAGACGCCGTTGATGGAGCATGATTTTTGCTAATAAAATCTGCTCGGGAAAATCCACCCAGGAAACAGCCTTTACAACGCGGCTGTTACATCGCTTTACTGTTACAACGCGGTCGTTACAACAACCTCTTTATTACAACGCAATGCCTTTATCACGCAAGTCATTAGATCAACTTGCTCTAGATGGCACTCCAACCTAAGGAATAGTGTAATTTACTATTCCAACACCTTCCCTACTGTTGCGCAGGGTGGTGTTGGAATAGTAAATTATACTATTCATAAGGTTGGAGCGTCATCTAGAGCAAGTCGAGCTAATGACTTGCGTGGTAAAGGTATCGAGTTCTAACAACGCGGTTGTTGTAACGACCGCTTTGTAATGGAACGCGAAGTAAAAGCATGCGTTGTAGCATGCTATATTCATCCACCCATATGTGTGTTTTAATAAAATGCTAACGTGTGTGAAAACTATAATTACTAAAATGTGAAGACTAAAAGGTACGACCGAAAATGTGCAAAGCTGCACTTATTTTTAGAGTCAGAATAACACATGTAGCATGGAAGATTTCTCTTTAGGGTTATGAATAATAATAGAGTGAGAAGAAATTATTAATTTGCGTGTCTAATATTAATGTTTTTATGTTTCCTGAACTGCAGGAATATTCAAGCACAAACATGAAAATGCTCTTTTATTCTTTGTGAAAGTAGAGTAGGCCTAGAAAATATAGAAATGATTTTTCTTTTCTCTCTGTCTTTCCTTGCTGAACATGCAGGTCTAAGCAAATGTATTAGTTAGGGGATGTGCTTCCATGCTCCTTTGTTTCTTTTCATGCCGTTTCCTGATGTCCTTGTAAAGAATAACATTTACATCATTAGAGAGCGGAGAATAGTATGACTCTTTCCTGTCTATCCGAGGATTCAGAATGAAACTGTTGCTATGTAGTTACAAAATGTGTAAATTGTAGTTTTCTCCTTCCTCTCTAGGAAGTTATACAATTTTAGACAAAGACTGTTTAGAGAAATTTGTAAAGTCATCATTAGGAGTTGTTTTCCTTCTCTAGATCTGACCAATGAGAATGGCTTGTAGGATTTAGGAGATAACCTAGTGTTACAAAGTTGCGAAGTCAGTACAAAAACGCTGGTGGGAAAATGATCATCGGCTCGTTCACATTCTGGTGACCTGTCCTGCATCCGTGGTATGCTGTATGCTGTGCTGATTCCTGATTTGGCTGGCAATCCTGACTGCAGAGAACCTTTCTCTGGAGACTTTGCACATCATCGGCTGGTGATGCTGCTCACACTATTCTCCTACGGCCGTGGAGATAGTTTTCTTGACTAATTGCACGCTGTAAATTCATTTTCTCTAAAATTCTGAGAGGTAACTGAACTGTGATTACCCTGATGTTCACTGTTTCTCTCTCCCCCTTCCCTTTCCCACCTGAATTTGATGATTTTGAATTACTCTGTTTATGAAAGCTGTGATTGTTTACCTGTGATATTTGCGAACAAAGTGTTTTTCTTATGATTTGTATTTGTGTATGACCATTCATATTTTCTGAAATACTACCAAAAAGGTACCTAGAAAGAATAGTGTGTGTCATTATTTCCTGAGTCATGACTTATTTTTAGGATAACATTTGTCATGTTATTAATGCATTTGATAGTGTATTTATGGTATAACTATTTCTTCATTACTGGTCCTCGTGAAGGAAAAGTTCTCCGATTTCTCTACTTAGTCCCTTTTAGCTCTACCAAAGATCCATTGGAGGACCTTTGATATTGCTATTCCTAATAGAAAGGATAATGACTTATGGGCCCGTCATTATAGTATCTATACTTCCCTAGGTATTGTAAAGGTTGGTGTGGGATATTATATGACCCCCTCCACTTCCGCTGCATCAGTTTTTGGTAGCAGAGGATGGTTAGTTTAGACTAAAATACTAGGTGGAGAAAAAGGAGGTTTTTTTTTGCTGACTAGACGGAATTGACGGTTCAAATATATGTTGGGTTAGTTTTGTCATATTGAGTTTTTGTTATGGGTCCGTCGAGGCCTGAGATCCCAGGATATGCCTAAGGGCTGTTCTTAGTGTTTGCGTACACTAAGGTGATGTACATTGTCTGCTGGTAATACAATACTAGGCGGTCGTCGAACTGAAAGCATTGTAAAGGGAACTTTGTTGAATGAGATAAGAGGGGTAATTTGGGTCACTTCAGTAAGCGCAACTGGGGAAGTCCCGAGTGTCCTCCGTTTGTAAGAGAACAAGAATCACGCTGGTCGTGGTTTATTGTTGGAGTGTAGGGTTTTCTCTTCGAGTGAATGAATATACTTTCGATTTTTTCCTTTTAGTGGAGCAGACAATTTGTGTTTATGTAATTTGTTTAAAAATACCTTAAAAGACATTAACGCTGATTTTGTAAAGGGAGGGTCAGTGGAAGGAGCGATACTGACATCACAGAGAGCCGCGCTGGTATTGGACAGTTGGTGAGCAACATCACAGAGGTGCCGCACTGGTACTGGTTAGTTGGTGTGAGCCGCGCTGTGATTGGACAACAAAAATAACTTTGATTGGAAGTTGTAAATATAACACGGAAGAGAGTGTTGTTAGGATTTACGTAGATTAGAGTTATTAATAATATTTTACTTACAGTAAGCAGAGAAAATGACGATAATAAAATTATTAAAGACATTGTTTAGTAAAGATCAACCTATTCCAATTAAAGAAGGGATTCCAATAGCTCCTGAAGGTACGCCAGCAGCATTTATGGTGTTAGAAAGGGGTTACCATACGTGGGCATTGTTAGAGAATTGGGTGAAATATACAGAGGATCAAGGTGAATTAGCTTTTCCTGAAATGGTACTTTTAATACAAGGATTTTAGAAAACCTGAGGTTTCGGATGAATGGTTTGAATCCAAATCCTAGACCAATGCAGTATGAGGCATTAGAAGAATGGGAGTATGAAGCATACAAGAGAGAAAGAGACAAGCGTCAGAATAGGTATAAAAATACAGTGAGTAGATATTCTCAAGCAAAGTGGGATGCTCGCAAGAAAATGTGGAGGAGAGGTACTGAAATGGGAAAGTCCAAAGAGAAAAAGCATAATGCTGAAACACAAGATAAAAATGTGAATGTAAATTTAATGGATTTAGATGACATTGATGAGGATTTCCTAAACAAATTATTAATGAACAGACCACCACCATATCAAGAGAAACAGATTAGTTTCAGTACAGATGATTCACATACTTCAAATGTTATACCTAGTGCTCCTTTGATTCAGATTGAGGAACAATCTCAGAATAAAGTGACGCATGGAGTAAGACCAGATCAGATTGAGAACAGGCAAAGGACAATTGTTAGGATGGAAGTAGTGAGAAATCCAGAAGTGTTGTCAGTACCAGTGACGATTGGTCCAGTAGTTCCATTATATAATGATGGACAGAGTGTTGCGGGAGTACATGCTTTGGCAGTCCCAGAAGTGACTAGGACCAATGAAAGAAGTAGTGGAAGTAACTGTGCAAATGTGAGTATACTTTCGAGACATGAAGAACAATTAATTGATGTTTCAGGGAGAAATGAGACACCAAAAAGGGTGGTGTATCAGGAACCTAGGAGATTAATACGGACTGAAGAGAGATTGAATACTCAAGCATCTGCTAAACCTAGAAGTGAATCGGGTAAAGAAGATGTACAAAGATCAATGGGTCCATCGTCAGAAGAATTACATCAGTGGATTCGAGATATAGCTCCTGGTTGTAGTAGTCAGAGTAAGGATGATTGTGTCGATGTGGCTAAATTAAAAGGAGTACTAGAAGAAATGATTACAGGTACAATTAGCCCAGAGAGATTGAGTAAATTTCAAGATGATGAGTTGTTGTTTCTATGTAAGACTATTACTCGAAGAGTGAGAAATTTGCATGAGACATTTGTAGAGACAGCACAAGGGTACGGAGTAAACATTGAAAAGTCAAAAGCATTACAAAAGACGTATAGATTAGATTTTACAGACAGAGATTTGGAAAATTTAAATGTTTCAGGGAAGCAATTGCAAATTAAAGAGTTGATTAGCACACTGAAGCGTTGGGGTGAATTGGACAAGTGGAAAGGAACATGGGCTAAAAAGAAAAAAGATGAAAATGCCAAAGCGAGTGTAGCTTCTCAGTCGTATCCTTTGAGAGAGCCAGAGAAAAAGATGGAATCAGATGATGCTGTTGGGGCTTATCCAATGAGAGAAGTACCAGGAGGTGGTTATGTCCATGTTCCATGGTGAAGACAGGACATTTTGTCATTTACGAATGATTTTCCGAGATTGAGACAAAAAGCCTGTTGAATGGTACAGACAAGTTGAAAGGTTTGTGAAAGTATCAAAAGTTTTGCGGGTTGATTTAGAGGATCTTTTTTATATAGTAGTTGCAGCTGATTTGTGGATTGAGTGTAAAATTGCTGTAGGTTGGCCAAATAAAGAATACCCAAGAGATCCTAAAACAGGAGCACCTTCTGATGAAGTTATGAAAAAATATAATCAGGTTATTACATACCTGAAAGGGAAGATTTCTCCAAAGGAAACAGATTGGGTGAAGATTGATAGAACGACACAGGAACTGAAAGAATCAGTGGATGCTTATTATGAAAGGCTTCTTCAAGTGTTTAAGCAGTTTAGTGGTATAGAAAATATCACTAAAAAAGATATGGGACATTTTGTATATCGTTTTGTTTGTGGCTTGAGACCAGAAATAAGTGCCATGATTCAACAACATTTAATATGTTGGCAGAGTAAATCAGTTGATGAGATTCTTCATTATGCGAAGTATTGTGGAGATGACATTGAGATGAGACATAAGAAATTAAAGGAGAAATTGATGTTAGCACAAATGAGAGCAGCTAAGAAAGGAGGATATCTGAACGGTGATGCGACTGATGATGGTCAGACTACAACTGGTTTGAAAGGTTTAGTTTCAAATGGCAATACAGTGACACAAATGGTTCCAATGGGTCAAGGAAGAGGTAGAGGTAATTTTGTGAACATGGAAGATTTAAAACAAAAACGTCCTTGTTTTAACTGTGGCAAGTTTGGACATTGGCGTCGTGAGTGTAAGGTGGTGTTGAATAATCATGGGAACATTGGTTCATTTGATCAGGGACAAGAGCAGACGCAGAGTCAAAATCAGAACTATCAAGTGCAGATGAATCAGGTGCAGAATCAGAATCAGCAAGTGCAGATGACAAACAGGGGACAGAATGTGCAAATTTCACAAGCTCCAATGCCTAATAATAATAATGTGAATGGTCAAATGCAAAGACAAAGTGTAAATATTGGTTTGCGTACAAATGCTCAAACAAATTCAAATGTGCAGGTTGTTTCACAGTATGGTTTGCAGACAGATGGGAGTGATTCAGATTCATCACAATGACGGTGCCTGAGGGGATGGAAGAGTGTGTTCTTGGCGCATCTCTAGTGGTAGATCAGTCGGGTCCATATGTTGATGGCGAGGTTGATGGTAATGCAATTACTTTCCTCGTAGATACTGGTGCTACCCGTTCCACTATGAGAACTGTGGAAATTCCAAACCTACCCCTCTCGAGAGAAAATATCCAAGTTGTCGGAGTATCAAACAAACTCATTAAAACACCAATAACTAAGCCAATGAAAGTTCAAATTGGAAATTTCAAGGAATTACACAAATTTGTTGTGTGTGATTCAAGTCCTGTTAATTTATTAGGTAGGGATCTGTTGTGTAAAATGAACTGTTCCATTTACTGTACACCGGATGGACTAGCATTTCACACAAAAGATGAAGACGTGGTCTTTAAAATACTGAATCAAGAGACAGAAGTGAATGAGTTGTACCCATTGCTGACAGAGAATGATTTGCCTGTTGAGTTGAGAAAAACGGTGTTGTCTGATGTGTGGGATTTTTCAGGGAAAGATATTGGTCTGATGAAAGGAGTTGCTCCGATTCAGATTACAGTCAAAGCTAATGCAGAGTTTCCGAGAACCCCACAATATAAAATGAGCCCTGATATTATTGCAGGAGTGACACCAGTGATAGACATGCTGATTGAACAAGGAATTTTGAGAGAGATATTAGGAAGTCCATGCAATTCACCTATAATGGGAATTTGCAAGCCTAATGGGAAAAACAGGATCGTACAGGACCTGAGAAAGGTTAACCAAATAGTTACACCTTGTTGTCCTATAGTACCAAATCCAGCAGTGATTCTATATCAAATTCCATGTGACGCAGAATGGTTTACTTTGATTGATCTGTGTCAGGCGTTTTTCTCGATATCTTTGCATCCGGATAGCCAATATTTATTTGCATTCCGGTTTGGAAACCGTGTTTTGTCATGGTGCCGAGTTCCTCAAGGGTATACAGAGAGTCCCTCAATTTTCAACCAGATATTGAAAAAGTGTTTGGAGTCATTGGTCAGGCCAAAAAATTCAGTTCTAGTCCAGTATATTGACGACTTACTAGTGGCGTCAAGGACTAGAGAAGATTGTGTGACAGATACAATTGCTTTGCTGAATCATTTGGCAGTGGGTGGTCATAAAGTGTCACCGACAAAATTACAATTTTGTAAGACTGAAGTGCTTTATCTTGGACATATCATTGAAAAAGGAATTCGAAAAGTTTCTCAGGATAGAATAAATTCTATCATGCGAATGAATACACCAAAAACACAGAAAGAGGTTCCAATGTTTTTGGGAATGGTTGGTTACTGCAGACAGGGGATTATGAATTTTTCACTGATTGCAAAACCACTTCAGAGACTGACACACAAAGATGTGAGAGATCCAATACATCTGGATGAGGAATGCTTGAAGACGTTCCTAGAGTTGCGAGACAGTTTATGTCGAGCACCAGCATTAGGAATGCCAGATTTTGAAAAATAATTTGTGTTGTTTTGCAATAAGCGTGAGGCTTGCGCACTCTCAGTTCTAACGCAAACGCACGGGACAGCGCGAAGACCAGTGGCATATTTTTCTGCTACTTTGGATCCCGTCGCTGCAGCATTACCAGGATGTTTGAAAGCAGTTGCTGCTACATGTGTGAGTCTTGAACAAAGTGAGTCAATTGTTATGGGACATCCATTGAGAGTGTTTGTTTCACACTCAGTTGAGATTCTGTTAACGCGCACTCGAACACAACATTTGACGAGTAGCCGTTTGACAAAATATGAACAAGTGATTCTAGGTGCTGAAAATGTGACAATAACGAGGTGTACTAGCTTAAATACAGCCATGTTATTGCCAACTCCAGATTGTGAGGAAGTTCTTGATAAAGTGGATCATGATTGCCTGGATGTGACAGAATTGTGCACAAAACCAAGGCCTGATATAAAAGATACACATCTTCCTGAATCTGATGTGGTTCTGTTTGTGGATGGCTCATGTTTGAGAGATTCGGATTGTTCCTTGAGAGCTGCCTATGCAATTTGCACAGTAGCAAATGTGATTGAAGCATCGTGGTTGAAAGGAGTGAGTTCTGCACAAGTGGCTGAATTAAAAACACTCACTCGAGCTTGTATCTTATCAAGACAAATGAGGGTTACAATTTTTACGGATAGTCAATACGGCTTTGGTGTCGTACATGACTTTGGGCAGTTGTGGTCCCAACTTGGATTTTTGACCTCTTCGGGTTCACCGATCAGAAACGGAGAGTGTGTAAAAGATCTACTGATGGCATTACAATTGCCGGCACAGATTGGGGTGGTGAAGTGCAGTGCACATCGATCTGGTTGTGAGTACATCACACTAGGTAATAGATATGCGGATGAAATTGCTAAATTTTGTGCTTTAAATACATACTCGATTAATGTGGAACCATCAGTAAATGAGCAAACTGACCAAACAGAATGCAAATTATTGTTCACATCTGTTGAGACTTGGGATGAAGTGAGAAAACTACAAGAAGAGGCAAGTGACTCTGAAAAAGAGGGGTGGATTAAATTGGGATGCACACGCAGGACAGATGATGAGGTCTGGGTATACACTGATGGGAGAATAGTAATGCCAGACAGTCTTCTTTCTCAGATGGCTAGAGTCCATCATGGGCCGAAACATATTGGAAGAGATGCAATGATTAGGTTGTTTCAACAGACATGGTTTAATCCCAAATTCAGAGTGATTGCAGAAAGTCTCTGTCAGAGATGCACAGTTTGTCAGAAACAAAACCCAAGAAGGACAGTGGTTAGCATGGGACGAATTGGGAAAGCAGCTGGTCCATTTACCAGAATGCAGCTGAACTTTATTGAGATGACCCCTTGCAACGGATTAAAATATGTCCTTGTGGTTGTTTGCTTGTTTTCTCATTGGGTTGAAGGATATCCAACAAGACGTATTGATAGCTTGACAGTTGCTAAATTGCTTCTTAGAGAGATTATTCCTAGATTCGGTTTTCCAGTCTCATTGGAATCAGATAGAGGGACACATTTTAATAATGAAATAATTTGGATGCTTTGTGCAGCATTACAGACTGAGCAAAAACTGCACTGTGCATACAGACCTGAGGCTTCAGGTGTAATTGAACAGGTCAATGGCACAATAAAATCAAGATTGACTAAAGTTTGTGCTTCTACAACATTGAAATGGCCTGATGCTTTACAATTAGTGTTAATGAGCCTAAGAAGTATCCCAGACAAGAAAACTGGAATGTCTCCACACGAAATCATTATGGGCAGGGCTATGAGACAGCCAACAGTTCCAGCAAATCAACTGATGAACATTACTGATGACTTAGTACTGGATTATTGTAAAGGATTGGCTGATGTGGTATGTTCTGTGTCTCACCAGGTTGGAGAAGTTGCGACAACAGCTCAACAAGAACAAGGCCACGAGCTAAGCCCTGGGGACTGGGTTGTGGTGAAGAAGCATGTCAGAAAGTCCTGTTTAGAACCTCGCTGGCATGGCCCTCATCAGATCATACTGGTGACTACGACAGCTGTTAAGTGTGCTGGTCTGTCGAATTGGATTCACGCAAGTCTCACGAGAAATGTCCCAAGTCCACTTGAAAACGAAGAAACTGCTGAAGAAGAGAGATGTGAACAAAAAAATGTTCCAGAGCAGGTTGAAGTTGGAGTAGAGTGGGCACAAGTTACTGGGACTAGTGAAGATAACACTGTCACTGTCAATGGTGAGAACAGAGTGATTCCTTCAGCTTCTGCAGTTGCTAAAGACAAGAGAAAGAGGAACTCATCTGAAGAAAGTTCAGAAACGAATGAGAATGGAAAAAGGGCAAAGAAGAGAGATAGGTGGCCAAAAGGAGTGAAAAAGCTGAAACACACTGTCAGTAGCAAGGTTCCTGAAACAATACTTGAAGTATCGAGTCAATCAGAACAAAGTGAAACAGAAGAAGAGAATCAAGTACGAAGAACAAAGAGAGTGAAAGTGCCGAGCAAGAAATACTCAGCACCAGAATGGACTTATGTGGTTGTAGGTGCAAATGAATGTGTCTCAAATAATGATTGGGAAAAAGAATTTCTAAAATTCTGTGTGAAGAAGGACAATTCTTTCAAGCCGCCCTAAGTGTACTGCTAATTTGAAGAGGGTGATCAAAAAGAGAGAGGAGATTTATATGATAAATTTCCAGAAAAAGGTTTCCGAAGCTGTGGATTTTGGATTTTGAAGAAGAGCTCAAGGCTCAGATCTTTGTTGTGGAGTGCACAAACTAAATTAAGCCTAGTGAAATTACTAATTATTTTTTAGTCACATTTTTAGTTAGGATTTTTTGTCTATTTTTTCCTCTTTACATAATTTTTGAAGATGAATAGAACTGAGACTCGTAAACAGAATCAGAGAATATGTAGGCGAAAATGCCTCAATGTTTGTGTTTTCTGTGTTTTATTAACAATGTCTGTATGGTTGATTTTAACATTTGTAATACCTCACTTTATGTTTATTAATATAGTAAATACTACTACTAATAATAATGAGCATGTGACTTTGGTTACTAAAAATGTTCTGAAAGAAGATTCTGAGACTAAAATGAAAGAAATAACCGGTAGTGTCTTACATTTGGATAAATCTATTGGTGATTATTCGTTAAACGTCTTTACAAAATTACTTTATGAATATGTGGACACAATGGATGTGAGAGATTGTTATGTGTGCATGCAATTACCCATTTCTGTGTCTGAGGGTGTAATTTACCACCATTTGCCACTAACATATGGCATATCGTGTAGTGTACTAACCAGTTTATTTTATGCTAAAGGGGCATTTCAATATTTTTATTCAAATTATGATTTAGTGTTTTCAGAAATTCCTATTAGAAAGAATATGAATATAGTTTATAGTGCTAAAGATGCAGAATATTTGGGAGAGTTTTTTCACACTACCAAAACGATAGATACAGTTTATGCACATAGACATAATTTAACCTGTAGGTTAAGTAGAGATTGATTTTATAAATTCTGTAGAGGACAGACATAGAGAGTTTAAACACACTGCTGCTGAACAAAAGAGTAAGGATCCTCCATGGGCACATAAAGAAGGAAATTATCAGAAGACTGAGACTTATGCTGCAATGGCTCTGGATTGGCCGCATAGGGGAAAGCTTTGCATACTAAGGCAGAAAACAGATTATAATAACCATTTAATTGGTTCCAGTGAATATGAACACACTTTCTTAATTACTGGTGGTTGGGGATTAAAGGGTGGTACAGATCCTGTTTACCCTGGGGTATATTTCATATGTGGTAAAAATGCCTACTATAGGTTGCCACCACATTGGTATGGATGTTGTTATATGGGAATTGTCTTTCCTAAAATATATTATGTGAATGATGAACAAGGAACCAATGAAAAGCAACTAACATGAAGAAAAACGGGATTGAGTGCTGCTGAAATAATGGGGGTATATTTGGTACATTGATACCTTCAGTTGGGGTTATTCTAAATTCACAGAAAATTCGAAAATTGTCTACAGTGGTTGATCGTTGATCAACGGATACTGCTGGAGGGTTTCTGATGGTTGATACTGAAATGGTTACTATGAGGACCATGGTTTTACAAAATAGACCTGCCTTAGATGTATTATTGGCAAAAGAAGACGGAGTCTGTAGTATGTTAAAGATTGAACAATGTTGCAGTTATTTCCCTGATAAGAGTAAGAATTTGGAGGGATATATTAGTAACATTACTCATTTACATGATGATCTGTCAAAACTGAAGGCTGATGGTGCATGGGAGAAAATTGGTAAGAGTATTTCTGCCATAGGTAACTAGTTTTCTGACTTTTCTAATAGCTTATTAGGGAGAATACTAACACCAATAAATGCTATTGCTGCAAGCATACTAATGATAATACTGCTTTACAAGTGTCCCAGGAGTAAGCCTACTAAGGGAAAGCGACGAGCAAGGAAAAGGAAAAGAGAAGAAATAGAAATGGAAGATCGAAGAGGGATTTATTACGATGCCTGGAAGGATATAGAGGGTGTTAGGTTGAAACAGATGAGAACTACTGAATTCTGATTGTTCATTACCAGATAGTAATCTGATATGGGTTGGTGTGATGGTTTGGGACACCATCAAATGGGGGATTGATGGAGCATGATTTTTGCTAATAAAATCTGCTCGGGAAAATCCACCCATGTGTGTGTTTTAATAAATTACTAACGTGTGTGAAAACTATAATTGCTAAAATGTGAAGAATAAAAGGTACGACCGAAAATGTGCAAAGCTGCACGTATTTCTAAGAGTCAGAATAACACATGTAGAATGGAAGATTTCTCTATAGGTTTATGAATAATAATAGAATGAGAAGAAATTATTAATTTGCTATGAATGTTTTTATGTTTCCTGAACTGCAGGAATATTCAAGCACAAACATGAAAATGCTCTTTTATTCTTCGTGAAAGTAGAGTAGGCCTAGAAAATGTAGAAATGATTTTTCTTTTCTCTCTGTCTTTCCTTTCTGAACATGCAAGTCTAAGCAAATGTATTAGTTAGGGGATGTGCTTCCGTGCTCCTTTGTTTCTTTTCATGCCATTTCCTGATGTCCTTGCAAAGAATAACATTTACATCCTTAGAGAGCAGAGAATAGTATGACTCTTTCCTGTCTAGGCGAGGATTCAGAATGAAACTGTTGCTATGTAGGTACAAAATGTGTAAATTGTAGTTGTCTCCTTCCTCTCTAGGAAGTTATACAATTTTAGACAAAGACTGTTTAGAGAAATTTGTAAAGTCATGGTTAGGAGTTGTTTTCCTTCTCTCGATCTGACCAATGAGAATGGCTTGTAGGATTTAGGAGAGTTTCTAACCTAGTGTAACAAAGTTGCGAAGTCAGTATAAAAACGCTGGTGGGAAAATGATCATAGGCTCGTTCACATTCTGGTGACCTGTCCTGCATCCATGGTATGCTGTATGCTGTGCTGTGCTGATTCCTGATTTGGCTGGCAATCCTGACTGCAGAGAACTTTTCTCTAGAGACTTTGCACATCATCGGCTGGTGGAGATAGTTTTCTTGACTAATTGCACGCTGTGCATTAGTTTTCTCTAAAATTCTGAGAGGTAACTGAACTGTGATTACCCTGATGTTCATTGTTTCTCTCTCCCCCTTTCCTTTCCCACCTGAATTTGATGATTTTGAAATATTCTGTTTATGAAAGCTGTGATTGTTTACCTGTGATATTTGCGAACAAAGGGCATATTCTCAAGGACTCATCGCCGCGTTAGCAGCACTTTATCGCAGCCAAAGTGGTGATAAATTCATCGCACCATTCACAAGCTGGTGCTAACAGCCCATATCACCAGTTTACCTGCGATAGCAGGCGCAAAAAACATCGCCACGGATGACACCGGCAACGAACGCTAATGAGATGCAGAGTAGGCGTTCCCGTGCAAAAAGCCGCGGAAACACCACTTTGCAACATTCCCAACGACCAGCCAGATCGGCGATAGGAGCACAAAACAGGTGATAAGGCGAGTTAGCAGCAGGGATTTAACACCTGCTCCTACCTGGTGTTAAGTCGGAGCCCAGCCCACAGCCACACCAGAAGACCAACAGATGCCATGGAGCTACTGATCATGCAGCTTGGAGCCCCAAGAGGGCCACAACACCCACCGCCACCCCCCCCAGGACCCCCCTCCCGGACTACCACACTGGCAGTGGGGTATGTGATGTGCTAGGCCCCTTTGATTGGCAGGGTCACATGTCCTATGACGCCTGTGCAAGATGGGTTTGTTGTGGGTCTGAACGAGCCCTCAGGGAGTGGCTGTGGCATGCTGACGACTAGACCAGTGATCAGCAGATCACTACAGGGACGACCTGGTACATTTAGCGTTGTCGTCCCCCCCTGTATGCGTAAGCGGAGAGGACTTGCCTGGCGTATGGCAGGCCAGCGTAGGGGTGGGAACAATGAACCCGGGGCTTTGGGTGTGCTCCAGTTCTGGGCTGGACATGGAAGTTACTGATGCGTGTGTCCCTGTTGTAGTGATTACGCCACCCAGACCGCAATTGGCACTGTTGCACCCTGTCACACAAGTTCCACGACATGAGCAACATGGACGTTAGGGGGAATCTCCCACCCTACATTCAACCATACGCACACACATGAATGATCAAAGGCATGACACATCTGTGCGATTCTGAATGTTTATTTCACATCCAGTGGAGTTTTGCAGCTGGAGCAGTACAGGGCCATGCAAACCCCACTTCACATTATTGTCCCGTGGAGGGCCAGCCAGAGTCCCACAGGGAATGACAAGTACATCGGCAGAGGAAGAGTTCAGTCCGCAGTCTGATCGCTGTGTCATTAGTAACCAAACGGAATATGGCAGTCCATGTCGAGGCCAAGGTGAGTGTCGTAGAGTGTATCGGGGACAGTGTAAGGTGATGATGCAAAGGGCAGAACCAAGCAGAACCAGGCCATATGGCGGAGATGAATGCTACTGCCTCCTCCTTACCAGTAAGGTTGGTTCACCTGCATCTTCGTCCTCTGATGGCACATGTGCCTCACACGTGGGTGGTGGTGGATTCTCTGCCGCAATGTGAGGCACTGAGACAACAGGGGGCGAAGATGTGGATGTAGAAGCTGCAGCAGCACCCATCTGAGCAAGGCCTTGAGGCAGCAGTGCCATGACGATGTGCTGCAGGGCATTGAAGTCCCCAGCCACATCCCGCTGGTGTGCAGCCATGGCAGCCATCCTGTCTGCCGTCATCCGCACCATGGTCTCCATGAGCCCCCGCATCTGTCCCAACTCCCGGCAGACCTCGCTGGAGCCACCCTGACTGGACAGTTGTTCTTGTCTCAGTATCATGACTCCAGCGATGTCAGCCATAGATCGCTGGAGAGCATGGAGCGGTCTGTGGGTGTCCGTTAGGGACAGAAAGTGGTCCCTGAAGGGAATTAGACACCCATGTATGGCATCAAGTCTGGCTGCCATGCGGTCGAACCCCACCCGCACCTGATCAGCCACCTTCTCCTGGCACTTCAACACACGGCGTTGGAAGGCCATGTGTTGGTCGTGGGGGTCCTGGGAGTCAGCCGTGGTTGTAGGTGCTTCCTGCTGTGTGGTCTGTGCAGGGGGTGGGGTTTCCTCGATGCAGCTGGTCTGCCCTGATCCTGGGCGTGGGGTCCTGAGGGTGTCCATGAGCTGTTGGAGGGTGTCGGGGTCGATGGTGGTGTGGTCCTCTTCGTCATCAGTGAAGAGAGGTTGGGTCTGCTCTGCAGGAGGTGTTGGTTCTCCCTCTGCAATGTGAAGGGTAGATGCAGTTTTACATTGTGTACACATGTATGTTGACGGATTGTACACATTTACATACAGACTGCATGACAATGTACATTGTTACTGTTTGGGAGGAGCTGCCTATTTGATGCGGGACAGTGGACATTCGGACATCATCACGGATGTGTGTTTGTACTCGTACATTTTCATCCCATGTTTCCCTGCTATGCCAGATGTGATTGGCCAGTTTCTACACACAAGGGGCACCTATTCTGTCCTCTGTCCTGTTGTAAACGTGTTGCAGTTTGTACCACATTGTTGTCAATGCTGATGTGCTCTGCATATCATGTGTGTGTGCCGCATTTTGGGTGAGTCGCCCCTGCAGCTCTGATGTGGCTGGCCCTTATCCCTTTCAGGTGGTGTGCCTTGACTCCTGTGCCTCTACAGTGCTGAGATGTTGCATGCTTGGGTAATTTGGGCTCTTGGTGGGGGTTGGGGCTGTGGGGCATGGTTTGTCCGCAGGTGTGTTGTTGAGGTCAGGGGTTGTTTGTGCAGGTGGATGTGTCAGAGTGTGACCTGCTTCTTTACAGATGTGGTCCACACTCAGCCACCTCAGTATCGTGGCGTACAACATGTCATGGTATGTTGACTGCAGCCATGCTATTCGTCATGCAGTGTCACTTGCATTGTCAGTGTGGCTCACTGACACGCCGCTTTGCTGGGTTCGGCACATGTGCATGGGTTTGTTGTGAGATTAGTGATGTGTGGGGAGGGCCCCCTGGGTGCACGTTGTGGATGGGGGCCCACTTGCAGTTTCTATGTGGGCCTCAGTATGCCAAGGAGATCAGGGGCATGACCCAGAGTCATTGTGGATGTGCAGTGTGCTATTCTTGATTGTGCATGTGTGCCATTGTGCCCTAATCCGCCCCATCCCCCCAGTCCCTGGTGGTTACTCACCCTGTTGCTGTTGTGTCCGGTCATGTTGAGCAGTGTCCGGTCCCCCAACTGCTGCCACCGTCTCCCCACTGATGACTGTGGACACCATTTCCTCCATCTCATCCAGCTCCTCCTGTGGCGCTGGACTCCCACCTCCAGTCTGCATTGCTGCCTTCTGGTTGTTGGCGAGTTTATGCTTGGTTTTGCGCTTGACATCATTCCAGCGCCTCTTGAGCTCTTCCATTGTCCTCCTCAGCACTCCGACTGCATTCACCTTGTCCAGGATGGACTGCCATATTCTATTTTTGGTTGCCAATGACACAGTGGAGGTGACGAACAGTTGTTGATGGTGTTCTACCACTTCCGTGATCAGGATCCTGTTTTCCTGCGGACTGAACTTCGTCTTCCTCTTCTTCTTGTACTTGCCCTTCCCTGTCCCCAGGGTTCCAGGCTGGACCTCCGTGGGGCTTGTGGGGTTCTGGCCGTCCTCTGTGCCTGCTCCGGCTGCCTCCATTGTGACTCACTGTGGTTCGGTTTTAGTTATTTTTTTTTTTTCTGCTTTTATGGTGGTTTTCCCGCCTGACGTGTGTGATTTGCAGGCCTGGCGCTGCTTTTAGCTGATTGTCTTATCGCGATCGCGCCCATCGCACCTTTTTTCACGTTCGGCGTTGGAATTTATCGTCGTCCCAGTGAGTACATCTCGGTCATTTTCCACGTTATCAAGACACTATCGCTTGTTACCGCCGTGTTGGGAATGCCACGTTAACACGGGGTTATTTTCCCGCGATGGACGGCGATATGTGAACTTGCGTTAACCTATTTTGGCGATGTTTATCGCACGTTCTTGTGAATATGCCCCAAAGTGTTTTTCTTATGATTTGTATTTGTCTATGACCATTCATATTTTCTGAAATAATACCAAAAAGGTACCTAGAAAGAAAAGTGTCTGTCATTATTTCCTGAGTCATGATTTATTTTTAGGATAACATTTGTCATATTATTAATGCATTTGATAGTGTATTTATGGTATAACTATTTCTTCATTACATGTCCTCGTTAAGGAATAGTTCTCTGACTTCTCTACTTAGTCCCTTTTAGCTCTACCAAAGATCCATTGGAGGACCTTTGATATTGCTATTGCTAATAGAAGGGATAATGACTTATGGGCCCGTCGTTATAGTATTTACGCTTCATTAGGTATTGTAAACGTTGGTGTGGGATATTATATGACCCCCAACGCTTCCGCTGCATCACCGTCTTTTGGGTAAACATCTTGTCACTATGCTGCTATGGACAGGTTAATTACCCCAGTGAACTAGAAAACATACCCTTTCTCGTATTTCTGCAGATAAAATATTGGTGAGTGAAAGAAGCAGCAAGCGAAATAAACTAAATTAAATGCCAAAATATCTGAGATTCGAGTAGCCATAAATGCCACGGGCTTGTGCCCAGAGGAGTCTGAGAAAATGAAATTATGAAGAAATGTACCCACCTGCCTCGCTTGCCACATTGTCAATGATTCCACACATAAAGATAGAGCTCAAGTCAAGCTTTGCCAGCTAGAGTGCCAAAGTCCATCTGAGAATAACTACTTTCCGCCAAAATGTAGCTGCCTTGCAGCAGTGGCATAAACGAGCCTTAATTATTCCAACAGCATGTTCCTGGGTCTTCCATGCAATCAGCTGGAGAGGATATAGCCTTCAGAAAGCACACAGCAGATAAATATGCCAGCCAGTGTGGAATCCAAAACAGTATGAATGTGTTCCCGGTGCCAGCTTGGCCGAAAGAGAACTGTGCAGCGCATGATTTGGAGCCATTTTAATCTCTATAGTTAATGCCTAGGGCAGCATACTAAATGCTCTTTTTGTTTTCATTGCTACATCTTTTTAGTTTGTAGAGTCACTCGTATTGTACACATTTGTCTTTGCGGACTATTAATTTCGGTTCGTAAAGGTGCTTCCACTTATCTTACCATTTACCATGCAAAGTTGACTTTGTGACCTTTACTTACAAGATTTGGGGCTTATTTACAAGAAAGTGCCGGAGTGCAGCACCGCAAGCCCTTTGGCTGCGACACGCTGCGGCGCTTTCAAAACACAGGGATACGTCATATTTACAACAAATCCCTGTGCGTTCCAGTGCACTGACGCACAATCGGCTGCCATGCGCCATGCAGGCACCCTTGTGCCATGGTGCAAGGGTGCCTGCTTTGCAGGGAGATTGTTTCTGTGCAGGAAGGGGTACCTTCCTGCACAAAAACAATAACAAAAAAACCAAAATGAGGTGATTTCCTCTTCCTATGTGAATGCAGCACCCCCAGAAAGAGGAAGAAACGAGGAGAAATGTAAACATTTCTCCTCTTTGTGCCTTGCTATGCCACCCCTGGGGTGGCATAGCATTCTGACGCATTTCCAGGTTTGCAAATTCTCGTAAATCTGGAAATGCGGCAGAATATATGGGTGTTGCGTGGGAACACCCACAGCAACACCCATGTCACGCCCTTTCACGCAGAGTGTTGCGTGAGAAGGGGGCCATATTTACAAGGACAGGAAAAGCCACGTAGGGTGACTTTACATGTCCTTATAAATATGGGGCAGGGCACATTTGTGACGCACCGCTGGCACAACCTCCTGCCCCATATTTACAAGGACACTTAAAGCCACTCTGCGTGGCATTTCCGTCCTGTGTTTTAAAAGTGCCACAGTGTGGCGCAACCAAAGGGCTTGCAGTGCCGCACTGCGACACTTTCTTGTCAATAAGCCCCTCCGTGTTCAAGCTTTGTGTTGTCTATATTTATACTGTGTAAATAGTTGGTCTCCCTTTTGTCTTTTGATCAGATTTGGTAATACCTTTTTTTATAACAATACTTTTAGCCTAATCTGTAGCGGATATGTGTTCGTCTTTTTGGACTTTTTCCCATACGAGAAGAATAAAGCGCACTACATTGACTCATTTCAACTGAAATGAGCTGTGAAGATCTGGGTGCTGGCCATGGGACTTTTCTTCCAATAGGACTTCCAGAGATACGAACGATTCCTCCCAGGAGCTTCACTGCTATGCAGTGCTTAGATGCTCACTGGAAAAATGGGCCTTCCAGAATGAATTCCAACGGAAGGAAAAAGAGAGAAGGCAGGAAAAACCGTACAAGATGAATAAGAACTGAGTGGAAAGAACGTTGAGGATGAATTAAGCTGAAGATCATACTGGGAATGTCAAGGAAGGCTGAAATAAACCACGCTGGACAAGAACAAAAAGAGAAAAAAGCGGGCGAAAAACAAATAAAGAATTCTTCAAAAGTGTGTGCACCTGTTTTCTTTTCTCCACATACCAATTAGTTTGTTGTTGGTTGGACAGTATTTTACAATGATCTGTTCCTTTTCGGTGAATTTTTCATCCATTCATTGTTGAAACTCAGGTCAAATAAATCTGCAGTAAACCACTGTTTTTCTGTATGTATATCATTACTTTTGGTTCCTGGTCGGCATCTCAGGGTAACCCTTGTGCTGTGTTACTACTTGAGGATGAATGAAGCTGAATATCTCACTGGGAACTTCAAAGAAGGTGGGACTATATTATGCTGGAATTCCCCTGAAGAAGGAACACAGAAAAATTAAAGGAACAAAAGGAGAAATAAGTGGGCAAAGAATGCAACGAAAAATACTTAAAATGTGTTGCGACAAACCTCCTCCAGATTACTTAAATACTGTTCAAACTGCAAATATATTCTACAATACTTCCTGTCATCGATCTAGGGTTTGGAAAAATGCTTGAAACCATCTTAGGTAGGTCCAGGGGGGTCTGCTCCACTAAGGTTGAGGAGCGTCATCCCCTTAAGTGTAAAAAAAAAGAAAATGATTATAATGCAATGTTAATAACGTTCCTTCATTTTCATTTTCTTCTTCTGTAAGGAACAAGCCAGGTTGGGGCAGGACTGGGCTTGTCACAGGGAGAGGTAGGAGGAGTGGTTGCTGCTGCACCAAGTGCGCATGATGGTTTGGCCGTATGTCTTCAGGCCGGCCAAACCGTCATGCGCACTTACCATCTTCTCCAACGGCTGTATTATACGGCCTGGTTGGAGAAAATGCACAGCCTCCCAGGCCCCGTATGAGCACTGAACTACAATGCTCAGACCAATCACCACGCTGCTGTCATAGTGACAGCAGCCTCATGATTGGGTTGGGTGCTGCCGGGAGCTAGGAGAACAGTGAGGACGGAGAAGAGGCTGCAGCTGGTGACCAGCGACAACAAGGTAAGTCTTCTTTTTTTTTCTCTAAACCCCCCTCCCTGCCTCCCGCCACCGTTCCATACCAGCAGCCACTGGGTAGGTCTCAGAAAAAGGAGACTCTCTTACAACGTCCTTTGGAGCTTGATGGGATTGAGAAGTACAATGTAGTCTGCAACTATCTATCCAAAAATTCAACAAGTATCAAGGTAAGTAATGTGAAGGCTAAGGTCTGGCAATCACATCTGGCAGCTGCAAAATGCAATTCTGGAAGCTGAGCTTTTAAACACAGGTGCACAAAAGCTGCAACTACAGGGCATCGGCTCGCCGAAGCAGAACCTTTTGCGAACACTACTGCAAGAACAAATACCTGCATCCAGCTCACGAACTGCCACATAGGCATGTGCAGATTATTACTGACACCTTGGGTCTTAAGCATGTTCTGTGAGCGGGAATGACAGGATGACCCTCTCATATGCCCTCAGTTTGTCAGGATATCAACAGAAAAAAGGACAAACCTAGGCTCAGATTCTCAAAAGAATCACGGAACGCAGCGCCGCTGCCAAAAATCATGCGCTACGTTGCATGACAGGGAGGGAGCAGGAGGGGGCCATATCTACAAGAGATGTGGCTCTCTCCTTCCCTCTCCCTAGAGTCAGTGCTGATTTCAGCTGCCGTGTGCTAGGGGTACACTTTAGCGTCAAAGTGCTACGGGTGCGTGCCTGAGTCTACCATAGGTTTTGTACAGGAATGGTATCCTTCCTGTACAAAATACCATGGCTAGACAAGTTTGAAACCCTTCCCTACTTTGTATGTGTGCTGTTCAGTGCAGCACACATGCAAAGTTGGAAAAGCAAGGAGAAATTAAAACATTTCTCCTTTTAATGCCTGCTTTTCAGGTGCGTTAATTTTGGCCACTAAACCCTATCTACTAATGTTAGCAGATAGGGTACAGCATCCAAAAGCATGGGTGGTTGCACAGGAATGCCCATGTTCCACCCATTTAATGCCCCTTTGATGCAAAGTAATGCAAAGCAGCATTTCACACTGCTTTCCGTTACTTTTTCTATACAAACCAGCGCGAATGCCAATTTGCGTTGGTTGTTAATCCCCAAAAAGTTTAGCATCGGTTTAGTGTTAAAAAAAACTACTCTAGCCCGACGCTAAACCTTTTGGGATTTTGGCCCAAGACTGATGCATGGATTGTAGAAGCTTATTCGCAAGATCATTCACTTGGATGGTATGCATTTTATTTTTATTAAGAATTGTAGTTTTACTCAAGAAATTTGTGAACATCATTTGCCTATAACCACGTTCCGTCTGGAGCAAAGTGAGCTCACTGACGAAGATGGGTCAGTGCTTCCACTCACTTTTAACACACTATCCGGGAAGCCCTGAAGTATAAGGCCTCCATATATATTCCTTTGGTCCTGACAAAGGCCATAGACCTATGGAGGCTGTTCCAGGCTGAAACATGACGACCCGACCACTAGGTGTCGTGGACCAGTGACTCATCCACTATACACCGCTTTGTTTTTAGACTTATCCCTATCTTTCTCTTTTCCCCCAATAAAGATTCACCTAAAGAATAGCAGATCATTTTAATCCACTCACGACTGTCAACATCCAGACAGTCTCACTCCTCGTGGAGGTTTTGATGTCACTTGAGGAACAGGACACTCAAGTGACAAGACCCGATGACGACGCTATCCACTGAACTACACTATGCGGAGATTACATACACCGCAGTCTGTGAACGTGTGGTGAGGTTCTCTGAGACAAAAAGTTCTGAGACTCTGGTAGTGAGACTTGTGTGGTTCACCCCCCTCCCCTTTCTGATAGATAACCAATGCTCTGGGATAGTAATCTTTTGGTATTTGGACAAAATATCAGCTAAAAAAATATTGTGATACAAAAATATTGTGCCAAGAATATCAGGATATCAAACATTTAGTCGACAGGAACATTGAAGGTAAAAATATTGTTTTTAGTGTTGATTTTAATATCATTCACATAAACATCGACGTAGAAAATATCATTGTATGTGATTTCGTTTGTAAGTGTCAATTAGTATATCATTTATTGTAGTGTGTTTGATTGTATATTTTTATTGTATTTTAAGTAGTATCATTTTTTAGTTATGAAATTGTTGAAATTTGTACTTTTTAGGTGTGTTAATGTACAAAAAGAAATGTTCTTTTTATGTAGCAGGACATTGGGTTTTAGGGGATAAGGGTGGGGAGATTTTTAAAAAATATATATATTTAAATAAAAAAAGTTTATATTTTAAAGAAATACAAAATAGTAACTTAGAATTTTGAAATGTATTTTGTTATATTAATATCTAAATACATTTTAATTTCACATGAAAGATGATATATGGTAATGGTATTAAATAACATTTGAAAAAATTAAATAGTTTACAATTTTAAAATATATAACAACATTTGTAATAAATATGAGTATTTAGAAATATTTTTATTTAAAATGTTTAAATTTTAAATATTTTGTAGCATATAAAGTTGTAGAAATATTTTTTTAAATTTTGTTTTAAAAAAAGAAGATTTATTTTAAAATATGTTTTTGAGTTTTTGAATTCATAAAATGTGTTAAAATATTTTTCGTTTAAACTTTAGAAATGGCAGTAAATATTTTAAAAAAAATATTAATGATAAATATGCGTTACCAGGAAGAATAAAACCGAGCCTCGTGGCGATCTTTATAGGGATCCTTAAGCCCTGACGAATGCCCCTGACCAGATAGGCAAATTATTGGCCCACCATAATGGAACATATGTAGCAGTGCATGGCCTGTGGGGTGGACTAGGTGCTACACTTATAAGTGTCTATGCACCGACTCCAGCAACCCACTCTTGATAAGGTGATGAGCATATTATTGGAAAAAGACTCATTGCTCCATATTGATAATGATGCTATGTCTATCAAAATGGATAGGTCTGAACCCCCTTGCATACAACTAGGGAAACACCGCTGGCCCACTTTGCCGTGACCCCGGAAATCACTGACCTGTGGTGCTGTCACCACCCAACAATCAGCAACTACTCCTACCATTCGGGTATGCATAAAGTATTCTCCAAATTAGACTATGTCTTCTTGCCAGCTGGAGAGGAAGGGGCAGTTTAACGTGCAGAATACTTAGATAGAGGGCTATCTAATTACACCCCCCCCCCCCGGATTACTGTGGGACAGAAACCCCAGAGCACTGGGGTGGGATGAAAACTGAGTGCATGGGAGTTGAGGGATGTGACTATAGCATGTGAACTCTGCCTGGAAACTGAACTCTAGAGAAAGTCCCGGTGGACTCTGTGGTAATCTTATGGGATGCATATAAAATGGTGTTGCAAGATAGAGCCCAGAGCATCATTGCATTTAAGAAAAAGAAGGCGGTCCGGGAGGTGGAGGCGTTAGAATCCAAGCTGAAACAGACAGAGCTAACTAATGCAGTGCCCTCAGAGACCTTCCATCTGAGAAAGGTAGAGGCCATGCATGATGAATATAAAGTGTTGATACGTAATGAGGCACATAAGCAGATACTGCCCACTCAACACCACCTCTATGACACCGGGGACAAGGCGGGTAAATTGCTAGTGTAGCTGGGCTGCAAGGAGATAGAGACAAGATGGGTAAACCGCATAGAGGGTGCAGATGGTCATATCTACACAACAGATAGAGACATAGGGGCCGATTCCGATCTCGGCCGGTAGGGCTCCGAATCGGATTCGGCTTTACCGGATCCGATCCGGAGCCCTGTTTCCCGACCGAATCGTACGCGGGTCCGGCCGAGCGAGTACGATGCGAATTCGCCGACCGACTCGTCCGGGCGTCCCGACCGCTCCGACCGACTCGTTCCCGGCTCGAACTGCACCGACCGACTCGCTCGGACTCGACTCGCACCGCGCAATGGAGACGTTCCCCGGCTGGGTGAGTACGATGCGCGCCGCGAGCAGTCCGACCGAGCCGCGCACTCTGGCTCGAAAGAGCTGTCGGAGCCGTACTTTGGGGGTCCGTGTCGGACCCCCCTGTACGCGTAGCCACGCGAGTCGCACACAGGGGGGACCCATGGGTCCCCCTACCTGTGCGTGTACGGCGCGAATCGCTCGCCGCGTACCCGCTGTAGGGGGCGCACTTGTCCGACTCGCACCCATTGAGTCAATGGGAGCCCGCGTACGCGTTGTACGACCGGCTCCCATTGACTTCAATGGGAGTCCGACCGACTCGGGTCCGATGGCATACGTGCGCATCGTACTCGTTCGGTCGGACTGCACGGGTCCGATTCGGTCGGAAATCTCTCCGGGTCCGGCTCGGTCGGAGAAATTTCCGGCCCGAATCGGAATCGACCCCATAATAGAAGCATTTGCCACCTTTTACAAGACTCAATATAATGTGCATACACAGGCAATGCAGTCCAAAATAGATGAGTATTTGCACGAAGTGTCGATTATCAACCCTCGCAGAAGAAAGCTGTGATGTCCTTGAGGAGGAAATTTCTCTTGCAGAAATACAGGCAGCCATAGCTAAAATAAATCTGGGTAAAACGCCGGGCCCAATGGTATTCCACCCAAATGTTTTTTAAGATAAATGCATCGGAACTCACTCCTCACCTTCCCAACATGTATCTAAGGGCCCGGAATATGGAATACTTCCACTAGAATTGCGTAAGGCCATGATAGTGTTGATACCTAAAGTAGAGAAGCCACCCACTAGATGTGGATCATATCACCCTATCTCATTGCGTAATATAGAGACTAAGATACTTGCTAAGAGACTTGCAGGCGTTTTATCCCCTCTCATTCACAGACACTAATCTGGCTTCATGCCTGGGTGCTCAACTAGGTACAACCTTTGCAGGCTTCATAATTGGTTGGGGGAGGTCCAGACCCCAACTGACCCTCATGATTTTATCTCATTATATGTGGAAAAGCATTTGATGCTGTCCATTGGCCTTTTATGATGCTGACCCTCCGAACCTTTGGCTAAGGTTCCCAGTTTCTGAAGTGGTTAGCACTCCTATACCATGGCCCTATGACCGCTGTGCGAGTGAATTGGGTTCTTTCTGCGGCCTTCTCCATACAAAGGGGAACGCAGAAGGGCTCTCCCCTGTCACCCTTACTGTTTGTTTCGGTGTTGGAGCCACTGGCATGTCTAGTCCAAGCACACACGACCATTAAAGGTTTTCATGACTCTGGGTTCCCGATAGATGAGGAAAAGATCTCATTATCTGTAGATGGCATCCTCCTATATCTCACTCGCCCAGCAGAGTTAATTTATGAGACGTTCCGAGTGTTTGAACGGTATGGTGCCCACTCAGGATACACCATAAATTGTCGGTTCTTTTCCCTGCTGGTGGCTGCTTGGACCAATCAGTTCTTCCTGGGGGGGCTGCGTTTTAACCAGGAGTGATTTCAGTATCTGAGGATTTATATGACCCCAGTCTCGTAGAGGGAACTGAAGCATAATCTTCTCAAAATACATACAGCATTCTAGGCTGACGCGGAACGCTGGAGAATGCTGTCCCTCACCATATTGGGGAGGCAACCATCTTCAAGATGGTCACCCTCCACAAATACCTCTACATCCTCCAGAACACCTATTATAAAATCCCTGCGGTGATATTTACCAAGATTGATGAAGAACTGAGGAGGGTACTGTGGGATGACAGACCGTCTGGGGTGGCCCTCAGGACACTGCAGCGTAACAAATACAATGGGGGTATTGTCTTCCCTGACATCCTAGCCTTATACTTGACCTCTCACCTCATCGCTATCAATGATTGGAGTCATGCCCCAGGGGACCACGCTACTTATGTGGGAACTCAGTTTTGCAGGCGTCCCTTCCAGCATTACCTTTACGGGGGAAAGGGGTGAGTCGGTTCTTTCCTGCGACATAGGTGGTGTTTGAATCTTGGGTTCGAACGAACAAACTCATCGGGTGTGCTCGTAGGGTCACTCGGGAAACCCCATTATGGATGGGGGCATATCTTAGAGAGGTGTGGAAACATCAGGGCTTTCACTCCTGGTATCTTAGCGGCACCTCCAAAGTGGGGGACCTTCTTGATAATGGGGGCTTTATCTCCTTTCAATCCCTCCAGAGGCACTACCAGCTTCATGACTTGCAGCATTTCAGATACTTACAGCTCAGGCATGCATGGAGGGTGGAAGATATAGTGCTGGACCTACCTGATAATGCTCTTCTAGAAGTCAGGCTTTTAATAGGAGAGTTGATGGAAAAAGCTGTTTCCTCAGTTTATTAAAACTGTCAATAATAATGTACCAGACAACCTGAAGACACTGAGGGCTAAGTTGGAATCAGGGTTGGGAAAAATGAATGATCTCGATTGGGAGGCAGCCTTAATGCACCCGAAAGAAGTGGTGATCAAGTCCAGATTGAAACTCACCCAATTGAACGTTTTTCACCAGGCTTATCTTGAACTTCCAACAAATGGGAATCCAACTGTGTGAACCATGATCAGAGATTATGGTTTACAAAAATCAGTGTAAATGGAATATGTCTTGAAGGAAAACTATTGCTGTAATCTTTGCTGATGGCATACTATTTAGTGGAGAAAAGGGGGCCAACATATGATAGGGATCCACCATAATCATAATCAGCCAAAGTACACTATACAACTACAATCGATTGAGATAGTGTGCCAAGGTTCTGCAGGAATAATCAGCAGCTGAAGTGATCCAAAATGTTTTGTGTTCCAAAGTCCCCCTGTAGACAGTTTGGTAGTAGCCGCTTGGAGGGAGAGGTGATCATAAAGCCAGATGACTTCTCTGAACATACCCCTGGCCTGCATACAGGCTCCCTTTTGGAGGAAAATGATTCTGCCATCTTGGATGTGCCTCAGAGAAGTGTAATGTGTGGTAGTTTGCAGTCAGTTTATGGTCCCCTGCTGGACTGGACCTGCCACTACTTGTACCCATGAATAAGAAGTGGATTCCAAGGCTTAAAACTGCTGATCTCCTGTGTGGCTATAGTGACAAAGCATGCTCCAATAGGTCTTTTTCCTGAAGTGCCCAGCTGACCAATAGTAACTGGACCTGAACTGGATCCTGATGGTGGCCTCTGCTGGAGTAAGTCCTGGCCCTTAAGAGCTGTCCTTGAGATCTTAGGAGCCTGTGAAGTGACCAAGAGGAGCAGCTCCAGACACTGAACAGTTGAGAATTTTTTGGGAATTCCAAGACCTCTGAAGCATAAGCAGGGCCTTGCAGCAAAGATGTCGGATGTAAAAGGGACTTTGTCAGATTAAGCTTCCAGATTTCCTAGCAAGAGGATTTTGAGCTACATAAAAAGGACTAAGTTTGACTAAGTTTGACCTCCATAGCCAAACCTATGGTCTGCCCAAATATAAATCAGACACGCAGACCACTGTGGTTATAGGAAGCGGCCTCTAAGTCAGAAAGTAAAATCTTTGACTAGGATAAACACACTTCATCTATCTGACCCATGCTCCATTGTGGCTGGCCTAAAATAGTGCCTAGGTCCCGCTCAACCATGAACAGTAACCACCTATGCAATTCTTAATTTTAGACCTTTTTCTACCTGCACATTTTACCAGGATTTTATTGGTAAACTGTCAAGGCAGAAAACAGGGGAAATGATTTTTAGAGCTTTAATCCCAATTCAGTGGGTAACTGTCATTACTGGTTAATCAGGATTAATGGATGATTTAGTAGAATGCAATTGGTCTCTAACGTGATCACAGAGTATAATAACAAAAAGAGGTTATCTTACTTGCCTTCATTATAGGTACATTATGGGAAAGTTCTCCAAAATATACTTTGAGTCACATCAGATCAAGAAAAGTCTCAAGACTTTTTAAAGAAGTTGACTAGTTAAGTGTCAAATGAAACACAGTTTTTTTTATACAAGAAGACCTCTTTCAACTTCTCCAGCCAGCGTAGAATCAGAGGCTTCTTTTAGATCAACAAATCACTTAGGGACGTATTCACAAACTGCAGTTTGTAGTATGTTTAGTAGAACTTCAATACTTCTACTAACCTGTCTCTGACTCCGTCCATCCTATCTTTAACATAAGGAGATCTCCAGCCCCAATAGCTCCACACATGTATGCAGACATTTTTGTAGTAAGCATGGGGGAGTGACTGAATAATGGTGAATACTTACTACTTAATGGGAGGTGAAAAGAGTAAGGAGGTGTTAATGAAGGGCTAGGGAGGGGTTAAGGGTGGGTAGAAAATGAGTATGTCTATTGCCGCTCACAATCTGACCATTTATGGTTTCTACAGCCAAAAAGGACCAAAAAAAGTAGAAAATGTACTCCATCTCAGAGTTGGAGTAGGTCCAGATCCACACTTGGCCAACCACTGGTACAGCAACTCCCTCCGATACAAAATATTGGAAGTAGGAACTTCAGAATAACACCCCATGGAAAACAATGTTAAATTAAATTAATTTATTTAAACTATTTAGGTTTAAATCTTTTATTGACATGGAGCAAAACAAATAAAAGGTGCATAATAAGCGACCCACGCAGGGCTCGGCATAGCGAGTTGTAAATGCGTGAATATATGCAAGCTCCAATGTTAAAACACTATCCCCCCCCCCCACTCAAATACGAAAAGAAAAGGGAGGAAATGAAAAGGGGGAAAAGAAGGAGGAAAAGAAGAACACTCTACACCCTCTTAGGGGTCGCTGTCTCTATATAGCATAACCTGGGCCGGCGTGGTCCAAGCGGGGTCAAAATGGATCAAGCGTGGGGGTCTGGAGTATTTAAACTATTTAAACATATAAATGCATTTTATTTAATGCTAAATGTTAATGTTAAAAAATCGTTGATAAATTAGACATACATTTTTTTTATTTTAAAATATTTTACTAACCTTTTTTTCAATTTGAAAATGAATGTAACATTAAAATGTATTTACATTTTTTTTTACTTTCAATTAATTTTAATCATCACTTTAAATTTTTGTTTGCATTAAATAAACGTTTCACTTTTTGCTATACTTTACCATAGAGCCACTCCACAGTCAGGGTGGAGATCTCCCTTAAAGTAAAGTATAGGGTAAATTAACCCCTTCGCTGCTAGGCCTTTCCCCCCCCCCCCGTGCTAAGCCTTTTTTTTATATTTGGGGTAGTTCGCGCTTAGGCCCCTGTAACGTTTTGACCACATAAGGTATCCACGCCAAATTTGCGTCCTTTTCTTCCAACATCATGGGGATTTTAAAGATACCCAGGGTTTGTGGATTCCCCTGGAGGCGACCCAGAAATTAGCCAAAATACAGCTAAATGTTGTTTTTTGGGGGAAAAATCTGAAAAAAGTGCTGCAAATGAAAGCGTATGGGGTTTTCCCTCCAAATGGTATCAAAAAAGGGTGTGTGGGGCTGAAATCACCATTTTCTCAGCTTTTAGGGAATGACAGACTTTTGTCAGAAAACCAAAAATGTTTACACAGTTTTGGCATTTTTCTGGGACTTAGCCTATTTTTGCTATTTTTTGTGCTTTCAACCTCCTTTCAGTTAATGGTAGAAATGGGTATGAAAGCAATAATGGATCCTGTAAAGCTATACATTTTAGTAAAGTAGACAAAATTCTGAATTCAGCAAGGGGTCATTTGTGTAGATCCTTCAAGGTTTCTTTATAGAAACTAACAGTTAAATATAGGAAAAATTGAAAATTAGTTGAAAAAAACAGCCTTTTTGTGTCAACGTTTTCACCAGTAACTTCTTCTAATTATGACATCTCTTTTAAAGCAATATACCGTTACATCTGCGGGACCTTACTGGTTGTGGGGATATATAGGACTTGTAGGTTCACCAAGAACCCGACGAACCCAGAGCCAAAAACTGAGCAGCCACTTGCAATGGTTTTTTATTATGTACCGGGTATATAGCAATTATTCTGAGAAAATGTATACATGGAAAAATCGGTATGAAAGACACCTATGTATTTCTGAAATGGGAACAAAATATAGAGTTTAGAAACAGTAGATATTTGCACATTTCTGAAATTGGGAATACTCATACTAGCATGAGAATGTGAATTATAGGTCATTTTTCAAAATGACTTCTTTTTTACACATTGTCTTTCATTTGGAAGGCAGAAATGCATTGAAAGTCAATAGGTAATAACATTTGCTTTACAAATCTGAATTACCCTAAGTCTCCCGATAAAATGGTACCTCACTTGTGTGGGTAGGCATAGTGCCCACGACAGGAAACGGCGCAAAACGCAACGTGAACACACCACAATTTCACAATGAAAAATTACCCTTTTTTTGCAAAGTGCTTAGCTGTAGTTTTTGAACCCTAGCTCTGCCGGCACCTAGGGAAACCTAGCAAAACTATACATTTTTGAAAACTAGACACCCAGGGGAATCCAGGATGGGGTGACTTGACTGGCTCTCACCAGGTTCTGTTACCCAGAATCCCTTGCAAACCTAAAAAAAGTCAAAAAAACCACATTTTCTCACATTTCTGAGGTGGAAAGTTCTGGAATCTACGTGGATCCACAAATTTCCACCCACCCCACGTTCCCCAAAGTCTTCCGAGAAAAATGGTACCTCACTTGTGTGGGTAGGCCTAGTGCCCGCGACAGGAAACGGTGCAAAACGCAACGTGGACACACCACAATTTCACAGTGAAAAATGACCCTTTTTTGGCAAACTGCCTAGCTGTAGTTTTTGAACCCTAGCTCTGCCGGCACCTAGGGAAACCTAGCAAACCTATACATTTTTGAAAACTAGACACCCAGGGGAATCCATACGTTTTTGGGCCCTTGCCTGTCGCAGGTACTTGGGCCTCCCACACGAGTGAGGCACCATTTTTATCAGGAGACCTGGGGGAATGCTGGGTGGTAGGAAATTTGTGTCAGCCCGGTGATGCCACAACTTTCCCACACAAAAATGTGTGAAAAAAGTGATTTTTTCAGCTAAATTTCAGGTTTGCAGGGGATTCTGGGTAAGAAAACGTTGGGAGATCCACGCAAGCCATACCTCCCTGGAATCCCCCGGGTGTCTAGTTTTCAGAAATGTGTGGGTTTGGTAGGTTTCCCTAGGTGGCCGCCGAGCCCCGGGCCAAAAAGTCATGGGTCCCCCCTTGCAAAACCAGGTCGTTTTGTGATAGGCAATTTTGATGTCGCCTCAATACGTTTTGGGCCCTTGCCTGTCGCGGGTACTTGGGCCTCCCACACGAGTGAGGCACCATTTTTATCGGGAGACCTGGGGGAACGCTGGGTGGTAGGAAATTTGTGTCAGCCCCGTGATGCCACAACTTTCCCACACAGAAATGTTTGAAAAAAGTGCTTTTTCCAGCTAAATTTCAGGTTTGCAGGGGATTCTGGGTAAGAAAACGTTAAGGGATCCACACAAGCCATACCTCCCTGGAATTCCCCGGGTGTCTAGTTTTCAGAAATGTGTGGGTTTGGTAGGTTTCCCTAGGTGGCTGCCGAGCCCCGGGCCAAAAAGTCATGGGACCCCCCTTGCAAAACCAGGTCGTTTTGTGATAGGCAATTTTGATGTCGCCTCAATACGTTTTGGGCCCTTGCCTGTCGCGGGTACTTGGGCCTCCCACACAAGTGAGGCACCATTTTTATCAGGAGACCTAGGGAAACGCTGGGTGGTAGGAAATTTGTGTCAGCCCCGTGATGCCACAGCTTTCCCACACAAAAATGTGTGAAACAATAGATTTTTTCAGCTAAATTTCAGGTTTGCAGGGGATTCTGGGTAAGAAAACGTTAAGGGATCCACACAAGCCATACCTCCCTGGAATCCCCCGGGTGTCTAGTTTTCAGAGATGTGTGGGTTTGGTAGGTTTCCCTAGGTGGCCGCCGAGCCCCAGGCCAAAAAGTCATGGGACCCCCCTTGCAAAACCAGGTCGTTTTGTGATAGGCAATTTTGATGTCGCCTCAATACATTTTGGGCCCTTGCCTGTCGCGGGTACTTGGGCCTCCCACACGAGTGAGGCACCATTTTTATTGGGAGACCTGGGGGAACGGTGGGTGGTAGGAAATTTGTGTCAGCCCGGTGATGCCACGACTTTCCCACACAAAAATGTGTGGAAAAAGTGATTTGTTTCAGCTAAATTTGAGGTTTGTAGGGGATTCTGGGTAAGAAAACGTTGGGGGATCCATGCAAGCCATACCTTCCTGGAATCCCCCGGGTGTCTAATTTTCAGAAATTTGTGGGTTTGGTAGGTTTCCCTAGCTGGCCGCCGAGCACGGGGCCAGAAATCCAGGTGACCCCCCTTGCAAAACCAGGTCGTTTTGTGATAGGCAATTTTGATGTCGCCTCAATACGTTTTGGGCCCTTGCCTGTTGCGGGTACTTGTGCCTTCCACACGAGTGAGGCACCATTTTTATCAGGAGACCTGGGGGAACGCTGGGTGGTAGGAAATTTGTGCCAGCCCAGTGATGCCACAACTTTCCCACACAAAAACGTGTGGAAAAAGTGATTCTTTCAGCTAAATTTGAGGTTTGCAGGGGATTCCGGGTAAGAAAATGTTGGTGGATACACGCAAGCCATACCTCCCTGGAATGCCCTGGGTGTCTACTTTTCAGAAATGTGTGGATTTGGTAGGTTTCCCTGGATGGGCGCCGAGCCCGGGGCCAAAACCCCAGGTGACCCACCGTGCAAAACATGGTTGGTTTGTGATAGGTCATTTTGATATCGCCTCACTAGGTTTTGGGCCGTTGCCTGTCGCGGGTACTTGACCCACCCACACAAGTGAGGTACCATTTTTCTCGGAAGACTATGGGGAACGCGGAGTGGGTGGAATTTTGTGGATCCACGCAGATTCCAGAACTTTCCACCACAGAAATGTGAGGAAAATGTGTTTTTTTACAAAGTTTTAGGTTTGCAAGGGATTCTGGGTAACAGAACCTGGTGAGAGCCAGTCAAGTCACCCCATCCTGGATTCCACTGGGTGTCTAGTTTTCAAAAATGTACAGGTTTGCTAGGTTTCCCTATGTGCCGGCTGCGCTAGGGCCCAAAATCCACAGGTAGGCATATTGCTAAAAACAAGTCTGTGCCTAGTCGGCTTTCTGCCACCCTGGGGGAGGATATCGGGGGGTGGGGTTGCCTCGATATGCCCTCAAGGGGGCAGAAACACTGTGGCTATTTTTTTGGGGGTGGGGCATTGATATGCCCATTCTGGGCAGCCCCCACCCCCACACATAAAAAGCCAGCGTAATCGTTGGCGTCTAGTGGGCTTTGCCCCCGGGGGGCAGATTGGGGGCTACTGCCCCATCTTCCCCCCAGGGGGGGCAGAAATGCTGTAATTTTTGCAGGTGGGGGGTGGGGGCATTGGCATGCCCGTTTTGGGCAGCCCCCACCCTAATTCAAATTTGCCCCAAAAAAATCCCTGTCGACTAGTTGGCTTTTTCCCCCCCGGGGGTGCAGATTGGGGGCTGATGCCCCCATCTGCCCCCAGGGGGGGCAGAAAGCCTACTAGATGCCAGGGATTTTTTGGGGAAAATTTGAATTAGGGTGGGGGCTGCCCAAAACGGGCATGCCAATGCCCCCACCCTAATTAAAATTTGCACAAAAAAATCCCTCGCGTCTAGTGGGCTTTTTACACCCCCGGGGGGGCAGATTGGGGGCTACAGCCCCATGTGCCCTCCAGGGGGGGCAGGAAGGCTGTAATTTTTGTGGGGGTGGGGGCATGGGCAGGCCCATTTTGGGAACTAGTGGGCTTTTTGCCCCCCTGGGGGTGCAGATTGGGGGCTAATGCCCCCATCTGCCCGGGGGGGGCATAAAGCCTACTAGACCCCAGGGATTATTTTGAGCAAAACTTAATTAGGGTGGGGGCTGCCCAAAACGGGCATGCCAATGCCCCCACCCTAATTAAAATTTGGCCAAAAAAATCCCTGGCATCTAGTGGGCTTTTTGCCCCCCCAGGGGGGCAGATTGGGGGCTACTGCCCATCTGCCCCCCAGGGGGGGCAGGAAGGCTGTAATTTTTGCGGGGGACGGGGTGGGGGCATGGGTATGCCCGTTTTGGGCAGCCCCCACCCTAATTCAAATTTGCCCCCAAAGAATCCCTGGCGTCTAGTGGGCTTTTTGCCCCCCCCCCCGGTGGGGCAGATTGGGGGCTAAAGTCCACTAGATGCCAGAGATTTTTTTGGGCAAATTTTAATTAGGGTGGGGGCTGCCCAAAATGGGCATGCCAATGCCCCCACCCTAATTAAAATTTGCACAAAAAAATCCCTGGTGTCTAGTGGGCTTTTTACACCCCGGGGGGCAGATTGGGGGCTACTGCCCCATCTGCCCCCAGGGGGGGGCAGGAAGGCTGTAATTTTTGCAGGGGAGGGGGTGGGGGCATGGACATGCCGTTTTGGCAGCCCCCACCCTATTTCAAATTTGCCCAAAAAAATCCTTGGCGTCTAATAGGCTTTTTGCCCCCCAGGGGGGGCAGAAAGTCCACTAGACGCCAGGGACTTTTTTGGGCAAATTTTAATTAGGGTGGGGGCTGCCCAAAACGAGCATGCCAATGCCCCCACCCTAATTCAAATTTGCCCCAAAAAATCCCTGGCGTCTACTGGGCTTTCTGCCCCCCCGGGGGGAAGATTGGGGGCTAATGCCCCCATCTCCCCCCAGGGGGGCAGAAAGGCTGTAATTTTTGTGGTGTAGGGGTGAGGGTAATTGGCATGCCCATTTTGGGCAGCCCCCACCCTAATTCAGATTTGCCCCAAAAAATCCCTAGCGTCTAGTGGGCTTTTTGCCCCCCTGGGGGGGCAGAAAGGCTGTCATTTTTGTGGCCGGGGGTGGGGGCATCGGCATGCCCGTTTTGGGCAGCCCCCACCCTAATTCAATTTGGCAATAAAAAATCCCTGGTGTATCATGGGCTTTTTGCCCCCCCGGGGGGGCAGAAAGGCTGTAAATTTTGCGAGGGTGGGGGCATGGACATGTCCTTTATGGGCAGCCCCCACCCTAATAAATTATGCACCCCAAAAAAAAGTCCCTGGGGTCTAGTGGGCTTTTTGCCCCCCCGGGGGGGCAAAAAGACTAAATTACAACAAATGTATTTGGGGGGAGCAAAGGCCCTTACCCAAGGGGCCGCTCCCCCCTCCCTGGTGTCTAGTGGGTGGATCCCAAAGCAGGGATCCACTGGGGAGGGGTACCATTGGAAAGGGGAGATTCTCCCCTTCCAATGATACCTCTCCTGTCTTTCTACGTGCCCGGGGGGCTGAGATAGCCCCCTGAGCACATAGAAAGTGAAACTGAAACGAGCCTAAAGGCTCATTTCAGTTTCGGTTTCTGTGCAATGAGGACAGCGAGACGTGCGCGCTAATCCTCATTGCACAGAAACCATGGAGGGGGCCTCTGGAGCTGAGGAAGCTCTTCCCCAGCTCCCGAGGCTTTGGGGGAGAGAAGGAAATCCCTCTGCTGTCTGCAGCAGAAGGATTTCGTGCCCCTGGCCTCATGACGTTATGGTTCCGTCATGAGCACAGGGGCACCGATGCTCATGACGGAACCATTCCATCATGAGCATCGAAGGGGTTAAAAAAAGTTGATTAAAGTTTATAATAAATCGGCAAAATATTTTTCTGTTATATATTATTGCAAATTAATTTAATATCTTTTTTAAAATGTAGAACAAAAGAAATGGAGTGAGCTAAAGAATGATGATGGATTAAACCCAGATCAGTTGACTGGGGGTGAGTGTTTGATTAGCTCAAGCGCTCCGTCCATCATCCCCTTTGGTATCGCTTTGTTCGCCCTAAGTTGGCAGGGTATGCCCAGACGTGGGTCCCTTGCTCACTTTGCCACTGGATTCAAGCTAGCCTGGCTGATGACGGCTGAATAGCCAGAAACCGGTCCCAGGATGCTTGTTTCCGGTCCAGGGAAGACATGGCTTGGCAGTTCGGGCTGGACTGTTCCCATGAGGCACAGGGTCAGACTGATTTGCATATGGCCATGTCTGAACTGGGGTGGTGGAGTGAGCTAAAGAATGATGATGGATTAAACCCAGATCAGTTGACTGGGGGTGAGTGTTTGATTAGCTCAAGCGCTCCGTCCATCATCCCCTTTGGTATCGCTTTGTTCGCCCTAAGTTGGCAGGATATGCCCAGACGTGGGTCCCTTGCTCACTTTGCCACTGGATTCAAGCTAGCCTGGCTGATGACGGCTGAATAGCCAGAAACCGGTCCCAGGATGCTTGTTTCCGGTCCAGGGAAGACATGGCTTGGCAGTTCGGGCTGGACTGTTCCCATGAGGCACAGGGTCAGACTGATTTGCATATGGCCATGTCTGAACTGGGGTGGTGGAGTGAGCTAAAGAATGATGATGGATTAAACCCAGATCAGTTGACTGGGGGTGAGTGTTTGATTAGCTCAAGCGCTCCGTCCATCATCCCCTTTGGTATCGCTTTGTTCGCCCTAAGTTGGCAGGGTATGCCCAGACGTGGGTCCCTTGCTCACTTTGCCACTGGATTCAAGCTAGCCTGGCTGATGACGGCTGAATAGCCAGAAACCGGTCCCAGGATGCTTGTTTCCGGTCCAGGGAAGACATGGCTTGGCAGTTCGGGCTGGACTGTTCCCATGAGGCACAGGGTCAGACTGATTTGCATATGGCCATGTCTGAGCTGGGGTGGTGGAGTGAGCTAAAGAATGATGATGGATTAAACCCAGATCAGTTGACTGGGGGTGAGTGTTTGATTAGCTCAAGCGCTCCGTCCATCATCCCCTTTGGTATCGCTTTGTTCGCCCTAAGTTGGCAGGGTATGCCCAGACGTGGGTCCCTTGCTCACTTTGCCACTGGATTCAAGCTAGCCTGGCTGATGACGGCTGAATAGCCAGAAACCGGTCCCAGGATGCTTGTTTCCGGTCCAGGGAAGACATGGCTTGGCAGTTCGGGCTGGACTGTTCCCATGAGGCACAGGGTCAGACTGATTTGCATATGGCCATGTCTGAACTGGGGTGGTGGAGTGAGCTAAAGAATGATGATGGATTAAACCCAGATCAGTTGACTGGGGGTGAGTGTTTGATTAGCTCAAGCGCTCCGTCCATCATCCCCTTTGGTATCGCTTTGTTCGCCCTAAGTTGGCAGGGTATGCCCAGACGTGGGTCCCTTGCTCACTTTGCCACTGGATTCAAGCTAGCCTGGCTGATGACGGCTGAATAGCCAGAAACCGGTCCCAGGATGCTTGTTTCCGGTCCAGGGAAGACATGGCTTGGCAGTTCGGGCTGGACTGTTCCCATGAGGCACAGGGTCAGACTGATTTGCATATGGCCATGTCTGAACTGGGGTGGTGGAGTGAGCTAAAGAATGATGATGGATTAAACCCAGATCACTTGACTGGGGGTGAGTGTTTGATTAGCTCAAGCGCTCCGTCCATCATCCCCTTTGGTATCGCTTTGTTCGCCCTAAGTTGGCAGGGTATGCCCAGACGTGGGTCCCTTGCTCACTTTGCCACTGGATTCAAGCTAGCCTGGCTGATGACGGCTGAATAGCCAGAAACCGGTCCCAGGATGCTTGTTTCCGGTCCAGGGAAGACATGGCTTGGCAGTTCGGGCTGGACTGTTCCCATGAGGCACAGGGTCAGACTGATTTGCATATGGCCATGTCTGAACTGGGGTGGTGGAGTGAGCTAAAGAATGATGATGGATTAAACCCAGATCAGTTGACTGGGGTGAGTGTTTGATTAGCTCAAGCGCTCCGTCCATCATCCCCTTTGGTATCGCTTTGTTTGCCCTAAGTTGGCAGGGTATGCCCAGACGTGGGTCCCTTGCTCACTTTGCCACTGGATTCAAGCTAGCCTGGCTGATGACGGCTGAATAGCCAGAAACCGGTCCCAGGATGCTTGTTTCCGGTCCAGGGAAGACATGGCTTGGCAGTTCGGGCTGGACTGTTCCCATGAGGCACAGGGTCAGACTGATTTGCATATGGCCATGTCTGAACTGGGGTGGTGGAGTGAGCTAAAGAATGATGATGGATTAAACCCAGATCAGTTGACTGGGGGTGAGTGTTTGATTAGCTCAAGCGCTCCGTCCATCATCCCCTTTGGTATCGCTTTGTTCGCCCTAAGTTGGCAGGGTATGCCCAGACGTGGGTCCCTTGCTCACTTTGCCACTGGATTCAAGCTAGCCTGGCTGATGACGGCTGACTAGCCAGAAACCGGTCCCAGGATGCTTGTTTCCGGTCCAGGGAAGACATGGCTTGGCAGTTCGGGCTGGACTGTTCCCATGAGGCACAGGGTCAGACTGATTTGCATATGGCCATGTCTGAACTGGGGTGGTGGAGTGAGCTAAAGAATGATGATGGATTAAACCCAGATCAGTTGACTGGGGGTGAGTGTTTGATTAGCTCAAGCGCTCCGTCCATCATCCCCTTTGGTATCGCTTTGTTTGCCCTAAGTTGGCAGGGTATGCCCAGACGTGGGTCCCTTGCTCACTTTGCCACTGGATTCAAGCTAGCCTGGCTGATGACGGCTGAATAGCCAGAAACCGGTCCCAGGATGCTTGTTTCCGGTCCAGGGAAGACATGGCTTGGCAGTTCGGGCTGGACTGTTCAAATGAGGCACAGGGTCAGACTGATTTGCATATGGCCATGTCTGAACTGGGGTGGTGGAGTGAGCTAAAGAATGATGATGGATTAAACCCAGATCAGTTGACTGGGGGTGAGTGTTTGATTAGCTCAAGCGCTCCGTCCATCATCCCCTTTGGTATCGCTTTGTTCGCCCTAAGTTGGCAGGGTATGCCCAGACGTGGGTCCCTTGCTCACTTTGCCACTGGATTCAAGCTAGCCTGGCTGATGACGGCTGAATAGCCAGAAACCGGTCCCAGGATGCTTGTTTCCGGTCCAGGGAAGACATGGCTTGGCAGTTCGGGCTGGACTGTTCCCATGAGGCACAGGGTGAGACTGATTTGCATATGGCCATGTCTGAACTGGGGTGGTGGAGTGAGCTAAAGAATGATGATGGATTAAACCCAGATCAGTTGACTGGGGGTGAGTGTTTGATTAGCTCAAGCGCTCCATCCATTGTGTGTCTTTTGCTTCCTCGCCCTAAGTGCGCTGGGTATGCCCAGACGTGGGTCCCGGGCTCACTGTGCCACTGGATTCAAGCTATCCTGGCTGAAGAGGGGTGAAACCCCGAAACCGGTCCTAAGATGCTTGTTTCTGGACCAGGGAGGACCTGGCTTAGCAGTTCGGGCTGGACTGTTCCTATGAGGCACAGGGTCAAGACTGATTTGCATATGGCCAGGTCTAAACTGGGGTGGCATGGTGAGCAAAAGAATGATGGATTTAACCCAGATCTCTTGACTGGGGGTGAATGTTTTGATTTGTTCTGCATTCCGTCCATCAATTGTGGGTCAAATTAGGATTGCGGTGGTGACCGTGGCGGTGGTAAAATCCGACCGCCGCGTTTCTGCCGGTTGCCATCCGCACTCCTGCCTGGCGGACGGAGCAGGACTGGGATAATGGTGGCGGTGCAGAGCAGGCTCTGCCTACAGGATTATGATGCCGGCGGTAGCCAGCCTTTCCTCAGTGGTCAAACCGCCATGGAAAGGTATGCGGAGATTGTCTTCCGGGGGCCCGTTGCGAGCCCCCAGTGTGTTGGGGGGGTGCACTGGGGGGGTACCCATGGTCCCCCCATACATTTCCCTCTACCAGGTAGCAGGGACTGTGCAGTGCCTGCCACGCAGTGCAGGGAAATGCAGGACATGCTCTTTTCGGCATCGCGGCGGTGGTGCGGGCAGCAGCGACTGCCGCAACGTTAAGGCCTGCGATCAGACCGCCGCGGTCGGATTTCCAGCGCGGGTCATCGTAATTCGACTGTCGGTGATGTCGCAGTCCATGCAGGCGGTCTTTTCCCGCTACCATGGCGGTCGGGGAGGTTTTTCGACCGCCATCGTAATAGGCCCCTTAGGGCCTGATTTAGATCTTGGTGGTACTACCGCAGTCCTGCCACTGCAGCGGTTCCAAGTACTCCGTCAAGCTAACGTCGGTCCACCTGTCTTATTTAGATATATGCTGGCTGACACTCCGTCAGTGTCGACAGAGTGTTTACCGCCACGTACGCGCCTCACAGCTGCTGACGCAGCAAACTAGAATGCTGGTGAATAGTACTCCATCACTGTCAAGGCGGCAGGGTTGCCCTGAGCATATTCAGATTTCACAGTTGTGCTGGCAGTCTTCTAGCAGCGGTTTGCCAATGGAGTGAATGAGTTGCGCATCGCGGTCAGCATTGGACTATTCCTGTGGCTGCAGATGGATCCTAGCATCACACACCTGATGTGTTTTGGCTAATTGTTAACACCTTCATACCACACTATTAAACACACTTCATTTCAGACCATGATCCTTTGCCATTCCAGCACAGCAAAACTTTGTCGCAGAGCACTTTACCACTGAACTCTGTTTCTTGTTTATCTACCCTTTTTTCTATATTTATGGGTTATTTAATTTATTTAAGTTCACAATCTCAGAATAGCAGGGAAGGAAAATCCCTGTTTTCCTCAGGATGAATTGTTAGTCATGGTAGATTAAATGATTCGAGTAGAGCCACAATTGTTTGACGCTCAAGTACAAATGACGTCTATAACACAGAAAGACAAATGTGCGCCAGAATAGTTGACAGAGTGAATGCTGTAGCAAAGAACTTGTGCATGCAGGAGGAAATTAGGAGGAGGTGGAACGACCTGTGGGGTTGAGTGCATTCCCTGGCCTCCAAGTGTCTCCTGGAGGCCCAGAGGACTGGTGGTTCTCGCAGGCACCCCTTTCAATTCTTTCCCTGGGAGGAGAAGGTCTTGCGATCCTGATGGCTTTTTCAGGAATCCCTGGTGGAGTGGATACTGATACCTTAGACTGTTGAATGGGTAACTAAACCTAAATGCTCTTATTTCTATTCTTTTAGCTGTTGCTAATGTGTTTGCACCTTTTGCAAACATAAAAACCTACATATACTTGTATCAATCTATTTTTTGTCTTGGGTGTGTGTTTCAATGTATTATCTCTTATTTAAGATTACAGGTATCAACCTCCATTACATTTCCCATGATGTAATGGTCCTTGTAAGTGTTTTAACACCAAATAACTTATTTCATAGATGTGTCTTATATAGTAGATATCTGTCTTTTTTAACTGCATTTTTTCACTAGGTATGTTTAACCATTAATGTTGCAAGTGATGTTAATATGTAATTGAAATGACTACAACTACCATGATGCTTTGTGTTGGTTTTGTGAAAATAAAATTGCCATGTTATCTTGCGGTTAGACCTGGCATCTTTTGGTGTGTTTCCCCTGTCTTTTTGTCTTCTGACCTCCTGTTTTTGATAGTATACTGGACTTCATTTTTGCCGGTTTAGTGTCTCTGCGTACTTTTTCACTGCTATTCAGTGTTAAAGTGCAAGTGCTCCTACTGTAAATTGTGTTGTGATTGGTTTTCCATGATTGGGATACTTGATTTACTGGTAGGTCCCTAGTACAGTGCACTATGTGTCACCTGGGCCTGTAAATCAAATGCTACTAGTGGGTTTGCAGCACTTGTTGTGCCACCCACACAAGTAGCCCTTCAAATGTTTCCCAGACCTGCCACTACTGTTTCTGCACGCTGTTTTACTGCCATGTCGACCTGGTAAGTGAACCCACTTACCAGGCCCTAACCTTCCCCTTTCTTACAAGTAAGGTCCCCCCCGGTAGGCCCAAAGTACCCCCATGGACATGGTGCAGTGTATGTGAAAGGTAGGACATGTACTGGTGTGTTTTACATGTCTTGATAGTGAAATACTGTGTATTTCGTTTTTCACTGTTGAAAGGCTGTCTGTCCCATAGGCTATAAGTAGAGCTGCACTGTACATGTTACATGTGTACCTTTCAATTGGGACAAGATAGAGAAATGGAGTTTAGGCTCTCTGAACTTAGAATTTAAAAACACAGGGGCATATTAGCAAGGGCGTTATCGCCGCTTTAGCTGCACTTTTTGCCGCTAAAGCGGCGATATTTCTATCACCCTATTAGCAAGCTGTCGCTAACAGCTGTTAGCGACAGCTTCATGGCGAAAGCGACCGTTTTGGTGCCGCTTTGCATGTCAGCGATATTTATCGCTAATGACATGCAAAGTAGGCGTTCCCAACTAAAAGCGACTGCAAACAGTCGCAAACACAACTTCCCCTATTACCAATGCCCGCGAAGCGACAAAAAGAATCACGCTAACCGCGATTATCGGTGGAATTTAACACCTGCTAAAAACCTGACTTAACCATTCTTGTCAATGGGAGGTGGATTGTAAGGTTAAGTCCTCACCTGCCTATTAGCAAGCTTTTCATTAGCGCAGTGAATTTATCGCTGGATTTCTCGCGCTATTGCTGGGGTTCGCCGCTATCGCTGGATTTTTTATCACCTTGGAGATAAGCGTTGATAATAACGTGTTATCTCCGCGATGAAATCCAGCGATAGCCGGCGAGAAAAAAAACAGCGCTAAGCGCGCTTTGCGATAATTATCGCAAATTCTTGGTAATATGCCCCACACCTTTGTGTTTTTAAATTGTGTGTTTGAAAATGGCACTTTTAGAAATTGACAAAGTATCTAGCTGCCAAATTTTTGTTTTACTTACTCAAAACAAAGGGACCAATACTCTTATTTCAGAAGCCCTTGTGATTTATTTCACTTTTCTTCTTTGTTAACTCCAAAGTTTTGTACTGCATTATTACATGTCTTTATGAAGGGCAAAACTTGTTTTTAAAGAAGAATTCAAATGTACACATCAAACCGCATTTAACATTGCAACAATACAAAATACCATATGACAAAAAAACAAGTTCTCTTATGAAAACACACAGTGTGCGTGACCTTTCTTAGACCAGTCCTTCATTCAAAAATTACTAACACCTGGCGTAGTATTTCATTCTTGTTGCTTAACATACTATGTCCTGCCAGTGTAAACTACCCTGGGGCCGCTAGCTCTAAATGTTTTTATTAAGAGAGTTGATGTGTTATAAGTCTCACCCAAACACTGTTGATTTAATTGCGGATATCCTTTCCCCAGAGGCATAGGTCATTGCGTTTCAAATCCACAGCAATTTTAGGGGTTCTCCTCAGGACCAGGACTTGGTTGGTTCTGTGAAAGGTAATATAGAGTAGTGTATTAAAAAAATTATCAACTTTGACTTATCCCTCTTTATTTAATCCACAATACATTCCATTGCTGAGGCATACCTCTATTTTTCTTGTACTGAATCGGTTAACAGTAGCATTTCCTAAAATTGCTATGGGTTTGAAACGCGTTGACCTATGCCTCTGGGGAAAGGATATCCGCAATTAAATCAACAGTGTTTAGGGGAGATTGTTGCGATGTTAAATGTGTTTTGATGTGTACATTTGAATTCTTCTTTTTAAAAAAGTTTTGCCCTTCATAAAGACGTGTAATAATGCAGTACAAAACTTAGGAGTAAACAAAGAAGAAAAGTGAAATAAATCACAAGGGCTAATGAAATAATGAATGAAACTAGATACTTTTTCAGTTCATAAAGTTAAAGGAGGACCAATCTAGTTTGTGTCAAGGGCCCAACCCCCTCTTTGGTGTCACTTTTAGAAAGTGGGCATTTTCTTTCTTAACCATCCTCTGTGCCTCTGCCTGTGTTTGTATTCACAGTCTGGTTTTGGAGTGACAGGAGTTGGGATGTGCATTCACACTAGACAGTCACAAGGGTGGTTGAGGTGTGTCCTGTCTTTCCTGGGTGACTCAAAGCCAGGCTGAATAGACCTTTTCTGCATTTAGAGTAGTGGGAGGAGTTGTTCACCAGCACCTGAATAGGCTAGGTCTGCTCTGCACAAAGCTGTCTCCACCTCCTGTAGTGAAGCTGGGCTAAAGAGGACAGAACTTGTTTCTACTGAACTCAGAGACTTTCTGCCTAAAGCTTCAAAGGGAAAAACAGTATAAATATTAGGGCAATGACCCCAGAACTTTAGAACTCGTTTGTATTAAGAAATCTGCCAAGGAGAAGCTGTGAGGAGAAACTACCACTTTGCTGTATGCTTTGCTGTGTTTGCCTGCAATGGTTTCTTCTGACTTGGGCAGTGAAAGCACTGGACTGGACTTTCTGCAACTTATTTTCCTTAGTGTCTCCAAGAGCTTGAGGTAGAGCTTTCCCCAGTTCAAGAAGTCTCAGGAACAGCAAAGACTTCAAGTTAATCTGCTACTAGCACTGGGAACTGTGTATTTTGTGCTGCAGCAGAAGAAAAAGCAACCTGACGCTGCCAACGATGCCGCTGCTGGCTCCATGACCTGTTGGCACCGCAGAGAGCACCACCCCCTTCACACCGCAAGCGTGGTCTCTCCGACGATGCCGACTGACACCACCACTGAGCCGCTGCTTGCACCGTGACCTGAAGGCACCGCAATTTGCATCGCCTCACTTCACATTGCCGCCCTGGTATCCCCGACGCCACCGCTGCCTGCCCCGACCCACAATGCTGCCATGGCCCACTGATGCCGGCGCCCTCGACTACATATCATCAGCCAATGACAGCGCTTCAGCAACAATGACACCGCTGCTTCCACTGTGACCTACCAGCACCGCGACGAGCACCGCACTGCCTTGCACCACAGCCCTGGTCTCACCGACGCTCCTGGGTGCCGTCACCGAGCCGCTGTCTGCACCGTGACCTGAAGGCACCGCACGCCACACCATTGCACTTCACACCACAGCACCCTATGCCTGCCGGCACTCCTGACTTCAACCTCATGGAGTTCGATCTGCAACTTGTGTGTCTTCAAGGGCCCAAAGACTCCTGCACCAACCTCCAGAACCGACATCTGCCAACGCCGCCTCTTTGGAGCTCCTCATTTCCAAGGTACTGTTTGCGGGTCTTCCCGATACCGCAGCTGGCCCATGATGCTGTGGCCAGACTGAACTGTTTGATTTGTTTGTTCTCGATGCCGGATGGCACTATCAACTTCAAGGAACTGTATTTTAAGTTTTTTTTTGCAATCTTCATATTTTGATTACTGTATTTTGGATTTTTATTGTTTTGGTCTTGTTTTGCACACATAAATATTGGCTATTTTTCTAAAACTGGTGTGGTGTCCTTTTGTAGTATTTTCACTGTATTATTGTGTGTTATGTGCAAATGCTTTACACATTGCCTCTGAGGTAAGCCTGACTGCTTGTGCCAAGTTACCGAGGGGGTGAGCAGGGGTTATTTTAGTAATGTAATCCCCTTATCCTGACTAGAAGGAAGGGTCCCTACTTGGACAAGGTGCATACCTCTCACAACTAGAGACCCCCATTTCTAACACTTGCTCATTCTTTTTTTTCTACAACATTTCCAAATGTTAAGTTATAATGTATTTATCAATCAATAGTCCATGCTCAGTATAGAAATGTTGTAAGGTTTAAATGTCTATGTTGTTCTATCCTTGTTATGCTAACGAATTGATGTCATGTGTGTCTCAAAGCAAAGCTTGCTGACTTAAAAATTGTATGGTATGTAAATTTGTATGCTGATTTGATTTGGATGCTGTTTTTAAAAAAAATTGATTCTGCAATATTTATATAACTAATGCTATATATTATTCTAGGTTGTGCAATAGTCATGCATGCTAGGCCTTGGAATGGTTGATTTCACATTTCTCCTCTCTAATGTGTTCTTTGGAATGTTTAGTATATTTAATATATACATTCTAATTCATTCTCTTTTGTCAATTCTTGCTTTTCTGATTAACTTCTGAGTGTCATTTAAACCGTTTCTGTTATTGATTATAATATCACTAAAACGTGCAATCATTATGTTAAATATATTTCTCCCTTGTAGTTTGCTACTTTATTAGCTTCAAACTCATTTGATGTATAATCCAGACTTTTAACAATTGCATATTTTCATTCATAATAGGTCCCACACCAAGAGTATATGGGTAAACACCTGCCACTGAGGAGACTTCCACTCCACACCAGGAATACTCCTTCGGTGAGGACTCCACCACTGCATGTCTGAATGATGAGGAGCTGGCTGGCCTATCTACTCTGCCTGGACAGATGGCTCCAGTGAGTCTTACTCAGCCCACATCTACAACTCCCACCCCAGCTGTTACAACATCTCAGACCATGGATACCTCCACTTCCTGTGTCCAAAGCAACTTCACCCCAATCTTGTGCCCCTTAGTCCTGGCTGCTGGTCAGCCAAACACCACCACCACCACCTTAAGTTCAGCCAGGAACAAGTGGGAGGGGGCACACTGGGTCAAGGTCACAGGGTAGTGGGAGTAGGGGTCGTGGGAGGGATTTAGTGCACCAGCAAAATGATGCCACTGGGTTAACTGTCACCCAGGCCACCATCGACCAAGTCTTGGGATCCCTCCATCAGACCCAATACATGATGGTCCAGGTACTCACAGAGCTCCGGGACATGAAGCAGTTGCAGAGGGAGCACAGTATTTAAATGGAGAATCTCAACTCCTATTTGTGCTCCCTGACTGAGGTGCTGCATGACATTCACACCTGTTCATTCATGTGTAGGACTTTCCCAGCACCATCTATCCCTTTCTGGGTCCTACAACATCTGGCCCGATTACATCTGCTACAGTCACAGAAAGTCAGGCCCAGTCACAAGAAGAAAGACAGGCAGCCAGTTCAGTCCCTGCAACTGCCAGGCCCTCTCACATCCAAGTTGTGACATTTGCAGGGGAATTCTGCTGTTCTGTAGTACAAAGGAATCATGGGCTGATCCAAGGAAACACGCACAGACAATTGTGATGTACAAATCAGCTAAGCAGACAACTTGCACATTGATTGAATGGAAGGACGTACGATTCCGGTAGACTTGTTCCCTGGTGTGTGGTGGCACTAAGGCAATATGTGTGCCATCAATTGCTCCAACCACATGTTGTAGGTGACCCAGACCATAGAAATCGCCCTCACATTAACAAAATCCGCATGTCGCAGAAACTGGATAAAGCTGTTGATGTGTCTCATCATTGATGAAACAACTTCTTGTAGCACACCAATTAAAGTTGATTTAGACCTTCCACCAGATACTGCCAAAGTATATTGGAATGATCCTGTTGCCACAAAACAAAGTACTGCGATGAGTTTGACAATTGGTCTAACAATAGATGTGGATTCCTGTTCTGAGGCAGAAGATCTGGCTATAGCTGATGACATAAATCCAGTATAGTTTGCCTTTTCAATCAGAATTTTTCCATAATATCCCATTCTTCCATGGTGGCAAGGTCTGGAAATGGGTGGTACACTTGAGGCTGTCATCTCCACACTCTCTCAGGCTTCAAATGTCTGCATTGGAAAAATTGTCAACATTTTTAAACATTTTCCATGTATTTATTTTGGATTATTAGAACAAATGTCATGTTATGCTAAAAATATATATGGTTTCACAACATATTTTAATCTAACATTTGCTTTCGCCATTTTTACTTCACAAATGTCATTTTTAGCTGTCAATATTTTGAATATGAAAGAATAGGTAAATAATACATTTCTAATGTATTATTTACACATTCTTTAAAAAACAAATCATCCAAAATACCGTTAACAGAGGTGTAAACAACATTGCGCAACTGTCGCATTTAACCACAGTTAGCCACTACATATATATATATTTTTTTAATACATGATTGTCCTTCTAAGTTCGAATATGCAAACAAACTAGCAACTACTTTGAGTGGTGGTCAAGCACTTAACAGTCACAAACACAGTATTTGACCTTCTAAAATGGCGGACACCAGACCTCGCTGTCACAGCCCTAGGCTAACGTGTGTGAAAGCAATGTACGAAGGCCAATGTCTGTGCCTGTCTCCACTGACGATTGCGTACATCGTGTACATGTACATGGCAGTTCGAAAAAAGCTCTCTTGACTTCTAACACTGCAGTAATCAAGACCTCCTCCAAATTTGCTGCTGTTTGTGACATCTGGGCGCAATGATGCCAGGTCCAGCAGGTGACAGGGCTCCTGCCTTTCCGCCAGAGGAGCTGGAGTTGCTGGCAAAGGAGGGCCTGTCCCTGTATTGCCAGCTCTATGGCTCAGCGGAGGAACCGGTACATGTTTGAAATGTATATGTGAATTTGTTTAACTGATTTTTTTTACCACTAACACAGGCTACACATTCCCTTTGAAATCCTGAGTGAAGTGTTGTGATTGATGTGAAGTGCCATATATTTTGTTCCTTACATAGGCCAATGATGTTGGGGATTTGTAAGCACTTTACAATTTAAAAAAACAACAACAATAGTATGTGTTGTGTGTTTGAAAAAATAGATTCTATTTGGTGTGTATGTAGAGCTAAATCTATGTATATGTTTGAATTACATGTGAAATGTAGAAATCCCACATCATGTAAATTAGAAAATACATTATATTGTCTGTACATATATATCTTTTCAGTACAAACCAAATGAAAATTATGTTTGCTATGTATATCACCCCACAAATCACTCAGCCTAGATCAGGTGTCTCCAAAAAGTTAATTGAAAGCTACCAGTGGCTCCCAGACCCCTTCAGAGTAGTACACAGCCATGAGGTCAGTTATTAGATGGGCACAAGGTCATTGCTTCATATAGAAGTTAAGGGAAGGCTGTGTTCATTTGATATCATGATCATCAGGCTGCAGATAGCAGGGCCTGACAATGAGCAGTGCTCAGTCAGAATCATGGGCCAGGCTGGGGCTGAGTCACAGAGGCAAACAACTGAAGCACTGAGGTATATCTCTCATAACAAGATTTCCTTGTCAACTCACATTTGGAGGTGGGAGCAAAAATATGCCACTGGATGCTTTTAAATGGATGACAATTGAAAGGGAGAGTTACCTAGCTTCTTGAGCCAACACTTCATTTAATTTTACTCCCATTTCAAAGTGTTTCATTTCCAAACTGCAGGCCCCTTACTCCCAGTGGCCAATATTTACTGAGCCATAAGTATTTATGCAAGATACAGCTCTTTTTTACATGTGAGAATTTTTAAATGCAGCAAAATGTTCCATAATATAAAGTGTTTGGAAGAATATATCTCTGCATTATTAAATTCCTCCTATTCAAAAGTACATACAATTGTATGTTTGTTTAATCTATGCAACAGTACCACATATAGGAAAAGGTGTATCCTGTGCTATAAGTACATACAACACAGACTATGTCACCAATACAATGATATCCCATTCACTCGTACACATATTCATACATCCCCAAAGAGCACACTCTCACTGACACACATGGCAGCCTTTTCATAGTGCTCTTAGTCATAGTATGTAGTTCAAGCCATAGTATCTGGCTCCATGGACTTTAGGCTTCAAGCCAATGAAGCTGGCCATGAGGGTGTCTGGTACAAAGATGTTTTACCTTCAGTAGTTTTTGCACTGATCTGAAGTAGCTCACATCGCAGAAAATGTCAGATGTCCTTGGGCTAGATGATGTCACTGGCCTGGATTAGTGAGTCTAGGACATAACAAGAGATGAGGGTAGTCAATACGTCACTACAAAAGTGTGTATTAATACATTTGGTTTGGTTAGCATGTGAAAATACACATGTTGTATGGTAACATACAGTCATGCTTGTGATAGATGTAGTAATATTGTGTTACATCAATACAGACAAACAAAAAGTCACAAAAGCATTCTTTTTTCTTTTCTTTCATTTCTTTTATGCATACAGGTCATGGCCCACCAGAAGCTGGATATCTTGAAGTTCACCACGAGAAAGGTGTGGACACCGGGGGTGTACAAGCTGTGCAGTCTCCACTGCAAGAAAAGGTGTGAAGACATACGATGCTGGACCAGAAAGTCAGCCAAAGTCCAACTCAGGCAGTCCTCCCAATGTAGGAAGCGCGTGCGCTGCACCCTGACTCCCTAACGGCCCGCATTCTTGCGGTGGCCTGTACGGCACTTAATGGGCAGTTGATGGCCCGACAGCAGCAACAAGGGGGTAAGCTGTTATCAGAGTTTCACGTGTTACATGACTATTTTTTGGTTACAGGCAGGATTTTTTTCATCAACATTAAGGGTGACCCATGTCCAACGCACAAGAAGAGTTCTTGGGGGTGTAAGTTTTGCACTATGTGTATGATGATGTGCTTTGTCTATAGATGTGTTGGCAAGGATCCCATCTGATTCCTGTTAGCAATCAATGGACTGTTCTGAGCAGACACATGGCTGCCTAAACTTCACATATAAAGCATGTTGTTTGATGTCATGAGGGACAGTAATACTAAACAGGCCATTAGTCTTTGTTGTGTCAGGTGTGATGCTCCTTTACTATTGTGGATGATGTTTTGGTATACCAATTACATATGATATAGCATACTAAGCACTTATGATACAGTGGATGTTCCAAACGCCACATTGGTAAGTTGGGATTTTACACAAACAAAAGTGAGCATGTGAGACAAAATCACTAGTCACATCAGAATCAATGGCTTCATTTTGGAGTCTACAAATATCCCAGTTGTGTTTTGCATCAGATATACTGTTTTGCACATGTTAAAAGTGACAGATTTGCATGATTTCTTACTCCTTCAAAAATGTGCATTGAAGTCAGTGTTTTTGTACAAATACTTGTGATAGGCATACCATTTTTGTAGAAACATAGACAGGAATGTGGACACAATGGCGACAGAGTAACACATACACCAAACCATTTTTCAATGTCCTTTCTTATGTCCAAATGAGAACTAAATGATGGAGAAAAATGGGATACTTGAAGTGATTTTGACAGATTGCATGTTCCATCTCATATATAGGTTGGAGTATCCCATCTTGAAGACTCAAAATCAGGCCAACTCATGACTCATTTGGAAAATGGTGAAATGCATCAAGGTGTGATCTGCTTCATATTGTGAACTGTATTTGATTCTTTGATGTGAGTATCATATGTGAATCAGTGAATGTCATATTTAATGTGAATTGGTACCACTTTTTGCCTAAGATGAAAGCCACCATATATAGTTCAACAATTTCACAATGGTGAGACAACCTTGAAATAATTGGAGATATTTTGAAGTCAAATGTGAATAAGTAGTTGCTCTATACTATAGTGGATTACAAATGTATCAAGCCGTATGTATTTACTTATGCTATTGGAGTCATTTGTCAATTCACAATAACAATATGTCTACATTTCCTCAACAGCATAGGTAAATAAATAGTGTGTGATACATTAATAAGCTACTTCAGTACTGAAATCATATAATATGATGCACATTTGTACTATAATCAATCAATCAATCAGGTATTTATAAAGCGCGACTACTCACCAGTAAGGGTCTCAAGGCACTGGGGGGAGGGGGGGGTTGCAGGTTCCATTCCATCAAGGAGGTCTGTCGAAGAGCCAAGTTTTGAGGTTACTTGTGAAGATGGGGAGTGATGTTGTCTGTCTGAGGTGGAGCGGTAGGGCGTTCCAGGCTCTGGCCGCGAGGAAGGAGAAGGAGCGGCCTCCCGATCTGGTCTTTCTGGCACTGGGGACCACGGCGTAGGAGAGCTGGGCTAATCGTAGGGTCCTTTGGTGTGCGTGGAGAGCGAGGCGGCTGTTCAGGTACGCTGGCCCGGCATTGTGGAGGGCTTTGTGTGCGTGGGTGAGGATCTTGAAGGTGATTCTAGCCTCAATGGGGAGCCAGCGGAGTGTGCGCAGGTGCTGGGAGATATGGCAGTGTCTTGGCAGGTTGAGGACCAGTCTTGCGGCAGCGTTCTGGATGCTTTGCAGCTTGCAAGGTTTTTGTTTATTCCGGCGTAGAGTGCGTTGCCGTAGTCAAGTCTGCTGGTGACGAGGGCATTAGTGACGGTCTTTCTGTGCTCGAGGGAATCCATTTGAAGGTCTTACGTAGGAGGTGGAGGGTGTGGAAGCAGGAGGATGCGACGGAGTTGATCTGGCGGTCCATTTTGAGCTCGGAGTCCAGGATGATTCCAAGGTTGCGTGCGTGGTCCGTGGGGGTGGGCGGGCTTCCGAGTGCGGTGGGCCACCAGGTGTCATCCCAGGCGTCGGGGTGTGGGCCCATGATGAGTACTTCTGTTTTGTCTGTGTTGAGTTGTAGGCCGCTGTTTTTCATCCATTTGGCGACTGCTTCCATGCCTTCTTGAAAGTTGTGTTTGGCTGAGTTGGGTTCGTTGGATAGGGAGAGGATGAGTTGGGTGTCGTCTGCGTAGGAAACAATGTTGAGTCCGTGGGATCTGACAATGGGGGAGAGCGGAGCCATGTAGACGCTGAAGAGCGTGGGGCTGATGGAGGATCCCTGGGAGACTCCGCAGGCAGTCGGTGTAGGGTATGAGAGAAACGGAGGGAGTCTGACCCGCTGCGTTCTGCTGGTGAGGAATGAGCGGATCCAGTCGAGGGCCTTGTCCCGATCCCTGCTTCATGGAGTTTGCGTGCTAGGGTGCGGTGAGAGACTGTGTCGAAGACAGCTGAGAGGTCGAGGAGGATGAGGGCTACTGTCTCTCCTCTGTCCAGGAGGGAGCGGATGTCGTCTGTTGCTGCGAGGAGGGCGGTTTCTGTACTGTGGTTTTTTCTGAAGCCGGATTGGGAGGAGTCGAGGATAATGTGTTCTTCGTTGAAAGTGGCGAGTTGGCTGTTGACGGCTTTCTCGATGACTTTCGCTGGGAACGGGAGCAGGGAGATGGGTCTGTAGTTTTTGAGGTCGGTGGGGTCCGCTGAGGGCTTCTTCAGGAGGGGGTTGATCTCGGCATGTTTCCAGTCATCGGGGAAGGAGGCGTTCGCCAGGGAGCGGTTGATGGTGTGTCGGAGCATGGGTGCGATGGTGTCAGCGGCTCTGTTGAAGATGTGGTGGGGGCAGGGGTCAGTGGGGGCCTCGGAGTGGATTGGCTTCATTGTCTTCATTCTGTCTTCGGTGGTGAGGGGTGTCCAGCTGTCAATCGTTGGCTTCAGGGTGTCGGGCGTCTGGTGAGGGTTCGGTGTGTTGGCTGTCTTCGTCGAAGTTGTCGTAGATGTTCTTGATTTTGTGGTGGAAGAAGGTGCTGAGTTTGTTGCAGAGGTCTTGTGATGGAGGGATGTCGGTAGATTCGTTGGTCGGTTGGGCGAACTCTTTGATGATGCTGAAGAGCTCTTTGCTGTTGTGCGCTTGTGTGGAGATTCTGTCTTTGATCCCTGTTTTCCTCGTATTTCTGATGAGTTGGTGGTGGGCGTTGGTGGCGGCTCTGAAGTTGTTGCGGGCTTCTGTGGATTTGAAGTTCCTCCAGGCCTTTTCAAGGCGGCGGCATGTGCGTCTGGACTCTCGAAGTTTGGTGGTGAACCATCTTGCTTTCTTGGCATGTGTGTTGCTGTTCTTCTTGAGGGGGGCTATGGTGTTGGACCTGTCGGAGATCTATCTGTGCAGAGTTCGGGCTGTGGTGTTGGGGTCGTCGTCTTCCGCTGTGGTTGGGGTGGTGTTGCAGAGTGAGGAGGTGAGCTGGTCGTTGGTGATTTTGGCCCAGTTTCTTCGTGGGAGCAGGTGCTGATGTCTGTGGATGGTGGGTGTTCTGAAGGTGAAGTGGATGCAGCGATGGTCTGTCCACGGGAGTTCGGTGGTGTGACTGAAGGTGATGGAGTTTCCTGTTGTGAAGAGGGGGTCGAGAGTGTGTCCTGCTGAGTGCTTGGGTTTGGTCATGATCTGGCAGAGTCCAATGTTGTGGAGGTTGTCCAGGAGGGATGTGGTGTTGGGGTCTAGCTGGTTGTCGAGGTGGAAGTTGAGGTCTCCCAGTAAGGTGTAGTTGGTGGATGCGATGGCTTGCGGGGAGATGATGTCTGTGATGGAGTTGGTGAGGGGTTCGCAGGGTCTGGGGGGGCTGTAGGCGAGAGTTCCTTGGAGGGTGATGGTCAGGCTGGCCTGTATCTTGAAGTGTAGGTTTTCCATCAGGTCTGTGGGCACGTCGGGGAGGGTGCTCAGCCGGAGGGTGGATTTGTGGACGATGGCGATTTCTCCTCCAGGACCGCTGGGGTGGTCCTTATGGGAGATTTTGTATCCTTGGGGAATGGCGATGGCGATGTCCTGTCCTGAGGTGGCGTTGGTCCAAGTTTCGGTGAAGAATGTGATGTCTGGGGTGGTGTTGTCGAGGAGGTCCTAGATTTCGGTGGCGTGTTTGTGGAGGGATCGGACGTTGAGGAGGATGCATTGCAGGGTCTTTGGTTCGGTTGTGTTCTTGCAGGCGGGTTGTGCTGGATTCGTGGTCTTGGCAGTGCTGCAGGTGTGCCGGCAGCGTGACAGCTGAAGGGTCCGTGGGTGTCGGCTGGTGGTGCTAGCTTGCAGTTGTTGTTGCGGCCTGGGTTGAGAGTGTGGAGTGCCACTGGGTTGTAGCGTTGGCGGTTCGGAGATCCAGGATTCCTGGCGCTGGTCGTGGTCGGGTCGCAGACGGGCGCAGATGGGCTTGCCTTAGCCGCGCCAGTGGCGTGGCCGCACAGCTCCCGCCATTAAGTAGGGGTCAGGGAGGGCTGGACAGCTGGGAGGCGGGAGCAGGGAGGGGAACTGGAACAGGCTGGTCGCGCTGGGGGGGAGGGGCCGCGGGGGCAGCAGCGGCGGGAAAACGGGGGAAAAGGAGGCCAAAAGAGCAAGAAAAAGTGAAATACAGAGAAAAAGTGAAAAAAGAATAAAGGGTGAAACGGAGCAGAAGGCAGAGAAAAAGAGAAGAAAAGAGTGAAGGGTCAAGAGGCTAAATGGTGAAACGGAGCAGAAAGGAGAGGAAGAAGGGGGCAGAAAGCAGAGTGAGAGAAGGAGTCAGGGGTCCACTGGACCACCAGGGATGAGGTGCAGGTGTAACCTGCGGGTGGAGGAGGGCCTCGAACACCAGCACTACGGGAGTGCAGGGGCTCACAGAGGGCCTCACTTAGTGGTGGAGCTGCGAGGGTGGGAGAGCAGTCTTACTGACAGTGAGTCAGTGGTCTTGCTCGCCTCTCCCCGCAGCGGCTGCCATTAAGTAGGGGTCGGGGAGGGCTGGACAGCTGGGAGGTGGGAGCAGGGAAGGGAACTGGAACGGGCTGGTCGCGCTGGGGGGAGATGCCATGGGGCAGCAGCGGCGGGAAAACGGGGGAAAAGGAGGCCAAAAGAGCGAGAAAAAGTGAGAAAAAGTGAAATACAGAGAAAAAGTGAAAAAAGAATAAAGGGTGAAACGGAGCAGAAGGCAGAGAAAAAGAGAAGAAAAGAGTGAAGGGTCAAGAGGCTAAAGGGTGAAACGGAGCAGAAAGGAGAGAAAGAAGGGGGCAGAAATCAGAGTGAGAGAAGGAGTCAGGGGTCCACTGGACCACCAGGGATGAGGCGCAGGTGTAACCTGCGGGTGGAGGAGGGCCTCGAACACCAGCACTACGGGAGTGCAGGGGCTCACAGAGGGCCTCACTATACTTGAGTTCTTTGAGGTAAGTGTTACCATTGTGAAATGGCCAAACAAAGGAGACAGGCTTTCAGTATCTACAAATATTGGTACATCATTGCAATATTTGTTGATACACATTGATTCATATTTTACTTTTAGTGTATGTCACTTTGACAGCTTTTTAGACCTCGGACACAGGGGCCAATTATGATGGTGGTCGGACGAGCGTCCGACTGCCATCGTTGCGGGAACAGGTCCGACTGACAGGTAGTCGATGGTCCTACCCGCCAAATTAGGATTCGACCACCATGGAGGTGGTTGGAAACATGCCTCTTTGTATTGAGGCTTGAGCTGCGTCCCGGAAAGGGGCCGCAGCACAAGCCCCAATGCAAACAGGCATGTTTTCAAAGATCCCTGCACCCCACACGATGCAGAGATGTTTAGGAGGGCCTATAGCAGAGGGCCACAGGGGACAGGGACCCTGCTAGGGGCCTCAAAAAAGCCTTCCTGCCAGCCTTTTCATGTCGGAAGTAGCGACGTGTGATGGCTGGCGGAAAGGTGGATTGTAATCCCCACGGTGGTGCCTCCATTGTGGGGAATGCGAACGGACCGCCCGCCCAACGGGCTCCTTGAGCCTGTTGGAAACTGTTGGTCGGTCTCTGGACCAATATGGTCCAACCAACCACATCCTAATGCGGCAGTTTGATCGCAGTTAGAGAAGTCAGTAGGTCCGACACCAACGGCACGTCAGTGTCAGTCCCACCGACTTCATAATGGGCCCTACAGTGTACAAAGTATTTTTGGTGCATATCCTTATTGGTGACATAAGTTCACTGTTCTGGAGAGCAAACATATACCATTCAGAGGTGTTCAACAGTTATTTTAGAGAAATTAATATGGTTAAGAGACAAGATCATATAAGATGTAGGAGCTATCATAGGCAATTACAAAATTGTGACCAAAGTGGTTTCAGAAGATGTTCCCTACATGCATGAGATGATGATGTAAAGAACCAAAGTTTGTGAGCCTTGTAGCAGTTGCAATATTGAAACTAGAAAACATTTTGAGCTCATAGTTATTGATCAGTTCTATTCACACAGCTACAATAACACAATTGTATATGTCTTTTCAGCATCATTCGGAGCAGGCGAAGGAGATGTTCGCCAAGTAGGCACGGAAGCAGCTGGCCACTGTGTCTCAGCTAGTGAGACCACCGACACCGAGATACACAGTGCCATGGAGGGTGAGAGGATTGGCATGGAGGCTACCAGCTTGACATCTTCTCCGGAGGACTCCCAAGCTACCAGTCCCTAGTGGTGGTGGACCCTACTGTTCCAGTTATACCTGCATCCTTGTCCGTCACCCAGATATCCATCTCTAGCCTCCCTCTTGCTCTCCCCAGTTGGCCAAACCAGCACCCTAAATGGGCAGGGGTCTTCTTTGCCGCAGGCACCTCACCCCCTACCCTCGTCCCCCTGGCTACGCTGAGTGAGGAGGCTATTGACATCATCCCCAGCATCGCTGTAGGCCAGACTGCACTTCTGAATGCCATCCAGGGGCTTAGCTGCCATATGCAACAAATAGCAGCTTACCTGGAAGGCATTCATAGTAGTATGTCTGGCCTACAGCTGTCTTTTCAAGGTCCGGCCTTCTCACTGACTGCAGCCTTCCAACCATCCCAATATTGTGCCCGACCTCCTGCCCCTTCCCTATCCCAACTCCCTATTCCCAGCCCTGTCCAAAGCACACTCACACCTTTGTATGCACCCACTCTAACACACACAAGCAGTACACACACACACAAACACAGAGACAGCCAAAAAACATGGGCACACACCCAAACATACATGCACACACCCACCACCATACCCACATGCACCACCACCAACACACCCACAGACACTGGACCCACCACCACACACACATGCACCACCTCTACCACCAGCACACCCACAGACACCCCACCCACCACCACACCCACATGCACCACCACCACCACAAGCATACTCACCCAAACAACAGACACCTATGAAGCAACACCCTCCCAAACATACACAACATACAGCAGACCCACAGGCACCTGCACCCTCAGAAGACACATGCAGATCAGCAACTGCCACTACTCTACCTCCCAAACCCAACTCCCTGCTGAACATCCTACCCATTTTTCCCATGAGGGTGTGCTGTTTGCCCTTGCCTTAAGCCATCTGAATCCGAAACCACCCCTCCCAAAACTACCCCTCCCAAACCCAAGACCACCCTTCCCAAACCCCCAACATCCCAAGTGAGATCTTGAGGGGCCTGATCTGCCCACTAGATGCCCCTTCCTGAGGAGGTTCCCCTGGGCAGTGAAGTAGGAGGCAAGCTTTGTGCCACAGCACAACAGTGAGCAGGACTTTTTGAATATTACAGACTGACATTTACTTCCTTATTATTTTTAGAGATATATCTTATTGTTTTAAATAAAGCTCTAGTTTCTTTTCACCAAGTTTGTCCTGGCATTAATTTTCCTCTGCAATTGCTTGATTCCCAGAAATGTTTCTCAGAAAAATGTGAAGTACATATTTATTTTTACCATGATGACTGGAAATACAACATATTTGTTTAATGTTTACTTTGTTAATTGCATAGACTGGTTAATATAGTATGTGATGTTCATTTGAATTTGGGGGCAGGCATTCATTATGATAATGATGCTTGCACCAACACATAGATGTTGAAAAGTATTTTTGAATGTGTTACTACAGGTGTATTTGCTTCACGTTAATTACACCTTTATTACACCTTATTACCTATTGTGACAATTGAAATGGGATACAGTATAGGACTTGCACTAGACAAGGGAAATGTTACATGGATGAATAAGTTGGATGATTCATATTTGGAACTGACATTGATTTTACAGGTACTAATTAAGTTAAGGTTGTACCTTGTGTAGTGCCATTTCTACATCATGTTACATTCCACTTCTCTCAATGATGTGTAATGCATATGTTTTTAATGTGACAATTTTTTAATGCATTTAAGCACATCTGTATGTTGAGATTTTGATTGAAATATCCTTTTTGTGCAAATGTCCATTTTTTTAAGGCAGCTTGCACCAAATTTATAAATACAATCTTTCAAGTGTGTTTCTTTACATTTCTTACACTGCTTATGACCTTACGTATTACATCACTCATAACATGGTCAGTGACATCACTGATGTCATGACTGAATACATCTAAAATGACATCACTGATGATATCATACAGTGAGTTTGAGTGTTTTTCTAAACGATTATGAGTGTAAAACATATATACCAAGGTACTACGAAAGTGAAAATAGTATACTTTCTGTACTACTAATAAGTGATACTATTTCTAACCTATATTATGTGAGTGGCTGTGTGACTGTGTATATCTGTATTTGAGTGGGTGTCTAAGTGCATGTATGGGTGTGAGAATGGGTATGTGAGTGGCTGTATGGGTATATAAGTCGGTGTGTGAGTAGCTGTGTGGGTAAGTGAGTGGCTGTGTGAGTGACTTTATTGCTGAGTGAGTAGGAATGTCAGTGTCTGTATTATTAAGTGAGTCGCTGTGTGAGTGGCTGTATGGGTTGGTGAGTGGGTGTGTAAGTGGCTGTATGGTTGTGTGAGTGGGTGTCTGAATATCTGTATGAGTGAGTGACTGGCTGTGTAAGTGACTGTGTGGGTGAGTGAGTGGCTGTTTGGTTAAGTGAGTTGTGTGTGAGGGGCTATATTGTAGAATAAGTGTCTGTATGAATGGATGTATGCTTGGATTGATATGTGAATGGGTATGTAAGTGGTTGTGTGGCTGTGAGTGCTTGTATGGGTGAGTGGCTGTGTTGAGAGGCTGATTGGGAGAGGGAGTGGGTGTGTGAGTGCCTATATAGGTGAATAAGTGGATGTGTGAGCAGCTGTTTGGTTGAGTGTGTGGCTGTGTGAGTGGCTGTATGGGAGGGTGTGTAATTGACTGTGGGGGTGAGTGAGTAGGTGTCTGAATGTCTGCATGAGTGAGTGACTGGCTGTGTAAGGGACTGTATGGGTGAGTGAATGGATGTTTGAATGGCTTTATGGGTAAGTGACTGGTTGTATGAGTAGCTCTATGCATGATTGAGTGTGAGGACTTGTATGGGTCTGTGAATGGGTTTGTGAGTAGTTGTGTGGGTGTGTGAGTGGGTGTATGAAAGGTTGTATAGGTGGTGAGTGGATGTGTGAGTGCTTATGTGGATAATGTCATCAGTGATGTAATCAGTGATGTCATTTGAGTTGTCATCAGTGATGTCACTGACCATGTCATGAGTAGTGCAGAATGTTAGGTCATAAACAGTGCATTATGGGTACGTAAGTTATAGTTAGCTCAGCTAACTATCACTGTTGAATTTCACTGGTTTTGTCTGAGTGAAATCTGATGACTGGAAATACAACATATTTGTTTAATGTTTACTTTGTTAATTGCATAGACTGGTTAATATAGTATGTGATGTTCATTTGAATTTGGGGGCAGGCATTCATTATGATAATGATGCTTGCACCAACACATAGATGTCGAAAAGTATTTTTGAATGTGTTACTACAGGTGTATTTGCTTCACGTTAATTACACCTTTATTACACCTTATTACCTATTGTGACAATTGAAATGGGATACAGTATAGGACTTGCACTAGACAAGGGGAAATGTTACATGGATGAATAAGTTGGATGATTCATATTTGGAACTGACATTGATTTTACAGGTACTAATTAAGTTAAGGTTGTACCTTGTGTAGTGCCATTTCTACATCATGTTACATTCCACTTCTCTCAATGATGTGTAATGCATATGTTTTTAATGTGACAATTTTTTAATGCATTTAAGCACATCTGTATGTTGAGATTTTGATTGAAATATCCTTTTTTGTGCAAATGTCCATTTTTTTTAAGGCAGCTTGCACCAAATTTATAAATACAATCTTTCAAGTGTGTTTCTTTACATTTCTTACACTGCTTATGACCTTACGTATTACATCACTCATAACATGGTCAGTGACATCACTGATGTCATGACTGAATACATCTAAAATGACATCACTGATGATATCATACAGTGAGTTTGAGTGTTTTTCTAAACGATTATGAGTGTAAAACATATATACCAAGGTACTACGAAAGTGAAAATAGTATACTTTCTGTACTACTAATAAGTGATACTATTTCTAACCTATATTATGTGAGTGGCTGTGTGACTGTGTATATCTGTATTTGAGTGGGTGTCTAAGTGCATGTATGGGTGTGAGAATGGGTATGTGAGTGGCTGTATGGGTGTATAAGTCGGTGTGTGAGTAGCTGTGTGGGTAAGTGAGTGGCTGTGTGAGTGACTTTATTGCTGAGTGAGTAGGAATGTCAGTGTCTGTATTATTAAGTGAGTCGCTGTGTGAGTGGCTGTATGGGTTGGTGAGTGGGTGTGTAAGTGGCTGTATGGTTGTGTGAGTGGGTGTCTGAATATCTGTATGAGTGAGTGACTGGCTGTGTAAGTGACTGTGTGGGTGAGTGAGTGGCTGTTTGGTTAAGTGAGTTGTGTGTGAGGGGCTATATTGTAGAATAAGTGTCTGTATGAATGGATGTATGCTTGGATTGATATGTGAATGGGTATGTAAGTGGTTGTGTGGCTGTGAGTGCTTGTATGGGTGAGTGGCTGTGTTGAGAGGCTGATTGGGAGAGGGAGTGGGTGTGTGAGTGCCTATATAGGTGAATAAGTGGATGTGTGAGCAGCTGTTTGGTTGAGTGTGTGGCTGTGTGAGTGGCTGTATGGGAGGGTGTGTAATTGACTGTGGGGGTGAGTGAGTAGGTGTCTGAATGTCTGCATGAGTGAGTGACTGGCTGTGTAAGGGACTGTATGGGTGAGTGAATGGATGTTTGAATGGCTTTATGGGTAAGTGACTGGTTGTATGAGTAGCTCTATGCATGATTGAGTGTGAGGACTTGTATGGGTCTGTGAATGGGTTTGTGAGTAGTTGTGTGGGTGTGTGAGTGGGTGTATGAAAGGTTGTATAGGTGGTGAGTGGATGTGTGAGTGCTTATGTGGATAATGTCATCAGTGATGTAATCAGTGATGTCATTTGAGTTGTCATCAGTGATGTCACTGACCATGTCATGAGTAGTGCAGAATGTTAGGTCATAAACAGTGCATTATGGGTACGTAAGTTATAGTTAGCTCAGCTAACTATCACTGTTGAATTTCACTGGTTTTGTCTGAGTGAAATCTGAGTCTAACTATAACGTCCCTGCAAACTTTGTTTTCTTCTGTGAATTTCCAAGGTTTTTTTTAACTCTATTTCCAAACTATAACATCCCTGTAAACTTTGTTTTTTTCAGTGAATTTCTAAGGTTTTTATTAGTGTTGTTTCCTAATTATAACGTCCCTGTAACCTTTGGTTTTCTCAGTGAATTTCTAAGGTTTTTTAAAGTTTTATTTCTTAAATGCAACCACTAACTGTTGACAGTGAGTGAGTGAGTGAGTGCATGACTGTCTCAGTAAGTCTGTGATTGGGTGTGTGAGTCTCTGAGTGGGTTTGTGAGTCATCGTGAGAGTGTCGGATTGGGTCTGTGAGTGGGTGTGTGAGTGTCTGAGTGATCTCTGTTTTGCCCTCTTCTGCTCTGTTTTGCCTTTCTGCTTGTATTTCTGAGCTCTGTTTTGCTTTTCCTGCTTGTTGTTCTGCCCTCTATTTTGCCTCTTTCTGTTCATTGCTGACCTTTATTTTGCCTCTTTCTGCTTGTTTCTCACCTTTATTTTGCCTCTTGATGCTGGTTTCTCACCTTTATTTTGCCTCTTTCTGCTCCCTTCTGACCTTTATTCTGCCTCTTTCTGCTTGTTGTTCACCTTTATTTTACCTCTTTTGGCCTGTGTTGCCACCTTTATTTTGCCTCTTGCTGCTGGTTTCTGACCTCTATTTTGCCTCTTTCTGCTCGTTTCTCACCTTTATTTTGCCCCCTGCTGCACATTCTCTGACCTCTATTTGGCCACTTTCTGCTCGTTTGTAAACTTTATTTTGCCTCTTTCTGCTCATTGCTGACCTTTAATTTTCCTTTTCTGCTTGTTTCTCACCTTTATTTTGCCTCTTGCTGCACGTTTCTGGCCTTTATTTTGCTTCTTTGTACTCGTATTTCACCTTTATTTCGCCTCTTTCTGCTCGTTGCTGGCCTTTATTATGCCTCTTTCTGCTCGTTTCTCACCTTTATTTTGTCTCTTTCTGCTCGTTGCTGACCTTTATACTGCCTCTTACTGCTCATTTCCCACGTTTATTTTGCCTCTTTCTGCTTGCTTCTGACCTTTATTTTCCCTCTCTCTGCTCGTTGCTGATCATTATTTTGCCTCTTTCTGCTCATTGCTGACCTTTATTCTGCCTCTTTCTGCTCATTTCTCACCTTTATTTTGCTTTTTCGGCTCATTGCTCACTTTTATTCTGCCTCCTTCTGCTTGTTTCTGACCTTTATTCTGCCTCTTTCTGCTCCCTTCAGACCTTTATTCTGCCTCTTTCTGCTCAATTTGACCTTTAGTCTTCCTCTTTCTGCTCATTTCTCACCTTTATCTTGCCTCTTCCTTCTCTTTGCTGACTCTTATTCTGCCTTTCTCTGCTCTTTTTCCCTGGGACCATGGGGGGAGCCTTAAGGCCCCCTCAGTCCTAGCCGGCTCCCCGCCTCGTGTGGGAGCCAGCATTGCTGCTGCATGGAGGGAGCTGCTTTAAATGCAGCTCCCTCCATGCAGAAGCAATCATTTCATCAGAGATGAAACGTTCACTTCCAGTAGGTGGGAGCACTTTGACAGCTCCCACCCGGTGGAACTGGAGTGTTTGCTTTAGATTGGCGGGAGCTGTCACAGCTCCTGCCAAGCAAAAGCAAACAGCTATGTCCTGGGGGTGGGCACCCTGAGACATAGCAGGAGCCGGCCCTGGGAGTTGGTAGTTTCCAGGGCCATATATGGCTCCAGGAGGGGGGCTGCATGGCCCCCCTCCTTCTATTTGCACGGGCTGCCCCAGAGAGGTGGTAGTCCTCGGGGCTGTATGAGGCCCAGGAGTGGCCCCATCCTTCATTTTACCAAACTCTTTGGCCCTGGAGAGGTGTTGGTACCCGGGGCCCGGGGGGGGTGTGTTTCACATGACCCCCCCTAAGTTTTAGCTTAAAGCACCAAGGAGGTGGTGGTCCCTGGGGCCAGGGGGGTCTGGGTGCCCCCTGCATTTATTTAAAATAGAGCCCCAGGGAGGTGGTAGTCCCTGGGGCAATAATAAGCCCTAGGAGGGTGGCCCCGTATGCCCCCTCCTTATTTTTCAAAACAGAAATGCCCCCAGGACATGGCCCACCCGGGGAATCATTACAAAACAAGCACTGAAGCCCATGAATGTTTTGTTTTAAATTTTTACTTCTGTGGAAACATTTGTTTTTTAAAAGTGCCTTTTTGTTGTGGTCACAGGGGGACCCCATGACTCCAGTGAGGGCATCAAAGTATTCCTACCCTGCCCCCTTTTCTTTTTTTTAAATGTTTTTTGGTGGGACTTGCCTGAAGCCAAGTCCCAAGATGTCTGCCAACACTTCCTGGTTGAAGTGTTCGCAGCCCATCACATTTCAGCATGGGGACTGTTCTTTTTATTTCCCACCTCAATAGTTTTTTACGGATAACTGTATTTTCTCATGTTTTTTTCTTGCTTAGTTACATTGGATTGTGATTCAGTGATCCGGCTCTCCGTTTCCGGTCATTGTAAAATAAATATATAAAATATATAACATATATATACTTGCTTTTATTGTAATGCACAAATCCCAAAATATCTGACACCACTACATATGTAACATTTCAGAAAGAAAAGCACCATTTAATTCACATGGCTTATACTTATAGCAATTAATAGCTATAATAAAATAGTAATAATGAGAAAACACATTAGAATTGCACTAAATACCATACCAATAAATGATAGGCTGTAAAATGTCAGAGAGCACAAATATGCTTCAACTTTTGCGGTGCAAGTAAGAAATGTAATACTATTATATGTATACTCAGGGGAAGCCAACACCTGTTCCTCTTCACATAGAGGGACTATATTAAAATATATTATGTCCCAAGTTCCTGAAGAAGCAACAGGACAATTACAAGCAATAGCTAACCTTAAAAAATAATCATAAGAAGTAGAAGTGGGAAGACAAAAGTACAAAGGTCCCAAGAACATTTGAAGATATTGACATCTGAGACAAACTTAAAAAACATATTAATTAGGATTATATATTACATGATAATGAAAATAACAAAAATAAATGTTTTTCAACTACTACCAACTAATTAACACTCACTCAGTGCACAAACTGGATGATGGATTGGACTTTTAAATCATGCTGCCAACATTCATACAAATGTATACTATTTATAGACAGTATCACAACCACAACACTGACAAACCTCTAAACATGCTTTACTCCATAAAAAACAAGTAGCAAGTTATCATTAACAGTAATAAAAAAACTACTCCCTAAAAAATTAAAATGCCACAGTCACTTCCATGGAACATGGAAGAAGCCACACAACACTCTTATCAGTTTATAGAGTTAGTAAAAAAAGACAAGTCAGATGCATGAACTGTTATCTAGCACAGTACTTTTATTTTTTCACAGTCGCGGAGTACACTATATTAAATCAATAGCACACATACCACTTTAAATTAAACCAAACCGTAAAACCTGCAAAATATACTAACAAACAATAGTAAAGACAAATCACAAAACCTAATTTCCTACAAATATTTGTTATAAAACATATGAACTTTAAATATTTTCTTTCATTCTGAAATACATAATAAACTATAAATAAAACAAAACAAAAATTAGAATGACTAAAATAAATCAATGACATTAGAGTTCATAAATATTAAATTGCAATATAATAAATATTATAGAACTCATTAAACATAAATATATGCCATAATTATGTTAATCAGCATAAAATAAGCATACATACATAACAAAAAACAAAATACACCATTCTAAAAAAACACACAAATCCAGGAATGCATAGAAAATAATACATAAAAATCCATACACCTAATAATAATAAAAATCTAAATTCAAAAACCTCACCCATCATTTCCAAAATAATAAAAAAAACTCAGTAGCAAAAGCCCTTGATTAAAAAAGTAGTATCCTAGCTCAAAAAAATAAATCTAATGAAAAAGTGTATAGTAAACAACATCCCCAAAGATGCAAAAATAGTTTAACCAAAAAAGTGAATCCTAAAATGCCATATCAAATCCCTACAAAACCTGAAAAATATTTAAAAATATAATACCACTTCAGGAAAGCCATAAAAATTACTGGAGTTATATTTTAAAAATGGTAAACACTCCCAATCTGTTTTTCTTGAATAAGCAAAAGAAACTAGTTGCATTCAAAAACCTGGTAATGGTGGTTAAAACACCGTAAAAAATCTACAAACCCATGCTAAAAGTAGATAATACCGACACAAAAAAGAGTAACTTAGAGAATATGTAAACATGTGAACTTACAATATATATCCCTAAACTACACATGCATAACTTACACAGCACATTAAGGACAACTGCATGCACAGTACTAACTAACTACTTTCCAAATCCTAACTAACTAAAAATCTTAAAGTATACTAAGCTAAACAAATTAATTTAATAAGCAACACCCAGCCACTCACCAAAATATCCTAAAATTAGTTTAAAAATATTCTTACCTGCACCAGAGACCGACGATGGTGGACCACCAGGATTGAATACAAAATACAATAAAAGGTAAAAATTGATGACAAAATTGAAAGGCAAAAATACTTTCTTTCCATTGCACAAAACAGACAATGATTATGAAAACATTTTTATATTGTAGCAGTGAATATAAAATGTAAAAAAGCAAGAACACAGTACACATAATAGGTAAACTAATCCTACAAATGTTATTGCAAAAATATAGGATTAATTACTGATAACAAATTTACTATAATTGATTTACAGTATTTAATAATGTAAAATAGTATATTGAAATATGCATTGACTAAGTTGTATTGAAATTTATTATGAATTGTTGAAAATGTAAAAGAATAGTATTACATGTTAAGCAATTATTACACAATATTTACTATTTCTTGGCATTTATTTCAAATTTCAAAAAATGTGCTGTATATAACATTATATTTTACTAAAACAAAAATTATTAAAACAAAACACTTGTGTTTATTTTTACTTTTAAATTAATAAACATGCATGAAAACACATTTTATGAAATAGAAGATGTTTAAAATATATTAAAAGAATAATTACAAAATAAACAATGTAAAAGTGTTGCACTTCAAATATTAACACTGCAAACTTCACCACATTAATTAAAGTGCTATACTCTAAAAGGGTCATATTTACTACTAAGGGGCCGATTCCGATCTCGGTTGGAGGCGCACCCAATACCATTCGGTTGGGAAAAAAGCCATGCGAATGCCTGTTTCCCGACCGATCCGTACATCATTCCGAACGAGTAAGTACGATGCGCACAGCAGCATAGAATCCGGCCGAGTCGTACTCACCCAATCCAGGTCCTGTTCTCCGACCGAGGCGAATCCAGAAACGCAGAATCGAGTTGCACGGAAGGGAAAATGCAGCCCCGTCCGGCCGAACAAGTACGATGCGCTTTCCGTACGCGCCGAACCCGTCGCTACGGCCGGCACGTCAAAGCTTCCGGGAGAGGCGCACATAAGCTCCGATTCGCGCCACAACACGATCCACGGCTACGAGGCGAACACGCCAGCAACGAGGACGACGCGAAGCAACAAGAAAGACGAACGAGACGAACCAACCATGAATCCCTTCGTTCCGATCCTACCAAAATTCTACATTTACTACCGGAACAGGCACGGACGCGTACGGCGCAGAAGGTAAGTCAGACACCAACCACAAAAACATACAACACGTACACGACACATCACACACACACAGAGGGATGCAGAATTTACTTACACCAGCAACAGCAGCACCATAGGGGCAGGATGCCCATCACCAATGCCACATATGCACACAGGGGCCAGGATGCGCACCACCACTACCACCCCTACCCAGGGGGGGCTGGATGCCAACCACTACTACCACCCTTAGCCATGGGGGTGCCAGATGCCCACCACTACTACCACCCTTACCCAGGGGGGCTGGATGCCTACCACTACTACCACCCTTAGCCAGGGGGCTGGATGCCTACCACTACTACCACCCTAAGCCAGGGGTTGCCAGATGCCCACCACTACTACCACCCTTACCCAGGGGTGCCACATGCCCACCACCACTACCACCCTTACCCAGGGGGCTGGATGCCTACCACTACTACCACCCTTAGCCATGGGGGTGCCAGATGCCTACCACTACTACCACCCTTAGCCAGGGGGCTGGATGCCTACCACTACTACCACCCTTAGCCATGGGGGTGCCAGATGCCTACCACTACTACCACCCTTACCCAGGGGGGGCTGGATGCCTACCACTACTACCACCCATACCCAGGGGGGGCTGGATGCCTACCACTACTACCACCCTTAGCCATGGGGGTGCCAGATGCCCACCACTACTACCACCCTTAGCCAGGGGGGTGCCAGATGCCCACCGCCACTACCACCCTTACCCAGAGGGGGCTGGATGCCTACCACTACTACCACCCTAAGCCAGGGGGGCTGGATGCCTACCACTACTACCACCCTTAGCCAGGGGGGTGCCAGATGCCCACCACCACTACCACCCTTACCCAGGGGGGGCTGGATGCCTACCACTACTACCACCGTAGCCAGGGGGGTGCCAGATGCCCACCACTACTACCACCCTCAGCCATGGGGGTGCCAGACGCCTACCACTACTACCACCCTTAGCCAGGGGGCTGGATGCCTACCACTACTACCACCCTTACCCAGGGGGCTGGATGCCTACCACTACTACCACCCTTAGCCAGGGGGTGCCAGATGCCCACCAGCACTACCACCCTTACCCAGGGGGCTGGATGCCTACCACTACTACCACCCTAAGCCAGGGGGCTGGATGCCTACCACTACTACCACCCTTAGCCAGGGGGGTGCCAGATGCCCACCACCACTACCACCCTTACCCAGGGGGGGCTGGATGCCACCACTACTACCACCCTTAGCCAGGGGGGTGCCAGATGCCCACCACTACTACCACCCTCAGCCATGGGGGTGCCAGATGCCTACCACTACTACCACCCTTAGCCAGGGGGCTGGATGCCTACCACTACTACCACCCTTAGCCAGGGGGCTGGATGCCTACCACTACTACCACCCTTAGCCAGGGGGTGCCAGATGCCCACCACTACTACCACCCTTACCCAGGGGGTGCCACATGCCCACCACCACTACCACCCTTACCCAGGGGGCTGGATGCCTACCACTACTACCACCCTTAGCCATGGGGGTGCCAGATGCCTACCACTACTACCACCCTTAGCCAGGGGGCTGGATGCCTACCACTACTACCACCCTTAGCCATGGGGGTGCCAGATGCCTACCACTACTACCACCCTTACCCAGGGGGGGCTGGATGCCTACCACTACTACCACCCTTACCCAGGGGGGGCTGGATGCCTACCACTACTACCACCCTTAGCCATGGGGGTGCCAGATTCCCACCACTACTACCACCCTTAGCCAGGGGGGTGCCAGATGCCCACCACCACTACCACCCTTACCCAGGGGGCTGGATGCCTACCACTACTACCACCCTAAGCCAGGGGGCTGGATGCCTACCACTACTACCACCCTTAGCCAGGGGGTGCCAGATGCCCACCACCACTACCACCCTTACCCAGGGGGCTGGATGCCTACCACTACTACCACCCTAAGCCAGGGGGCTGGATGCCTACCACTACTACCACCCTTAGCCAGGGGGTGCCAGATGCCCACCACCACTACCACCCTTACCCAGGGGGGCTGGATGCCTACCACTACTACCACCCTTAGCCAGGGGGGTGCCAGATGCCCACCACTACTACCACCCTCAGCCATGGGGGTGCCAGATGCCCACCACTACTACCACCCTCAGCCATGGGGGTGCCAGATGCCTACCACTACTACCACCCTTACCCAGGGGGGGCTGGATGCCTACCACGACTACCACCCTTAGCCATGGGGGTGCCAGATGCCTACCACCACTACCACCCTTACCCAGGGGGGACTGGATGCCTACCACTACTACCACCCTTAGCCATGGGGGTGCCAGATGCCTACCACTACTACCACCCTTACCCAGGGGGGGCTGGATGCCTACCACTACTACCACCTCTACCCATGGGGGGCTGGATGCCTGTCACTACTACCACATCTACCCATGGGGGGCTGGATGCCTACCACCAACACCACCCCCACTCATAGGATGGACAATGCATGACACAACCAGCACACCACAACCTAGGGAATGCAAGAAAAAGACATCCCCCCAACACCATGACAAGCGTGTGTAGACTGTGTCAAATGCCTACAACACTGAACATGACTTTGAACATACAATGTGACCCCCTATCACATGTGCCACACATATATGTGTGTGGCCCCCACAATGCAAGCAGGCCATGACCATTGTGACAATGGGGTCTAAGCCCCCATCATCACAGTGACCAAAATGTAAGTGTGGGGTCCATAGCTGAAGCACATTTTGAACATTGTGACAATGGGGTCTAAGCCCCCATCATCACAGTGACCAAAAGGTAAGTGTGGGGTCCATAGCTGAAGCACATTTTGAACATTGTGACAATGGGGTCTAAGCCCCCATCATCACAGTGACCAAAAGGTAAGTGTGGGGTCCATAGCTGAAGCACATTTTGAACATTGTGACAATGGGGCTAAGCCCCCATCATCACAGTGACCAAAAGGTAAGTGTGGGGTCCATAGCTGAAGCACATTTTGAACATTGTGACAATGGGGTCTAAGCCCCCATCATCACAGTGACCAAAAGGTAAGTGTGGGGTCCATAGCTGAAGCACATGTTGAACATTGTGGCAATGGGGTCCAACCCCCCATCATCACAGTGACCAAAAGGTAAGTGTGGGGTCCATAGCTGAAGCACATTTAGAACATTGTGGCAATGGGGTCCAAACCCCCATCATCACAGTGACCAAAATGTAAGTGTTGACAAAGAAAAAGCTGCAACTGCCAAACTGCATGGATGATTCCTGGTCACAGAACATAAAACACATCAGTGGCAAAGTAGTGCATGTGTCCCATTGCAACATAGATTGGGGGAGGCAAATACTGCAGTGCAAATAAGACATACCTTTGGCCATGTGCAGACAAACAACACCCATGGGGGCTGACACAGTCAACATTCATCAATGACACAATGACAGAAGTGACCATCAGAATGCAGACCCACATATTTGCACCAATGGGCACACAAATGCAGATACCCTGTGGAGACTGTAGATGTGAGGTGAACAGATACCATACCATGGCAGCAATGGGACACACAAACCATGATCATTGTGCTGACCGATGACCTAGGAGTCCCAGGGACAGCAGGGAAAACCCACCAAACAACATACAGCCAATGGCACACCTAAGATATGCCAATGCAGTGGTGCAGATGCACAAACACAAACAGGCAGACCCACACTGCACATCAAACACAACAGGTGAGGGGGTGCCAGTGTCCCCAGGCAACCACACAACACATGAGGAGGCCTGAATATCAATTACACAGATGTGCATACAGTGCCACACAAAGGTAACTCATGGATCCAAATCCCCTATGTGGGCAATCAGGCATTGTCAGATGAGAGGGAGCACAAATCACACATGTCACACAAGCACATAGGAACAGCAACTGACACAGCAAGACACAGACACACCACAGCACTACCCCCAGGGCCCCCACAATGTGGTGACCCTGGGCTGCATTACAATCCCACTGTGATGACAAAGCTAAATGTCGTTCACACTGTGAACCACAGTCATGTGTCCTGAGCAACAAACTACCATCACACCTACACAAGCACAAATCAATCAGCACGGCCAGTAAGCCAAGGCCAACATGGAGGCAGAGGTCTAGCCGGGCAACAACTCTCATCTGCACACACTCAACACCACACACCTCGACCTCCAACAATGTGCAGCAGTGAAGCACACATGCACTGGTGACATTGCACATGCACCCATGACAATCCCAGGGTGGTGGGTGGGAACCAAGGTGCAGAAACACATCACACATGGCCACTCAACAAGACTCCTGAATGTCTGACACACTGCACACTACGCTGTACATGGACATGACGGCAATACCACACCAACCAATGGGATCCCAGCCACAGTCACACACCAATGAAGAAGCCAAGGTCACCCACAAAGAACACACATAGACAACAACCAACATTGCAGCCCGGACCCTGAGGAGTGCCAGCAGTCACACACACAACGTGCCACAATCACTGAAAGATAACACAAACTGAAAATCACATGACAGGTGTAAACAACAAGTGCCAAGGGGAAACCTGACTGTGACCCATCTGCGTCTGCACACAAACTCAGCCCTGACAGCAAACACACCTATGGGTGACACCCTGATGACCAGTAATGTGCCATGCACCCACATCACAGAGAACCCAGGGAGAAGACTTTGGGGGAACATAGGTCAACTCAGCAAGCATCACAAACAGGTACAACACTAGGGATCACAGCATGCACAGCAAAACGGAAGTGAACACACAGACATGCTCATACAACACACACCTTGGGCGCAGGCAATGTCACAGGAGTACACACTGCCATGAGGGGACTCCACTCCTGTGTGAGGAAAGCTGTGCCATATGTTGCCTCAGTAGGGCCCCATCATGTCAGCTGAGCACTTGGTCACACAATCAACAATTAGCACCAAATGAAGGCTCCCGTAACATCAGCCTGGTCATGGGAGTGCCAACGAAATCATCAGCACAGATCCAACACACTTGTATAGCAATGTTGCACTGACAACACAGATGAGTCCTTCCCCATTGATGCCCAAACCTGCATGTCCAGTGGAGATGGCCACACGGTCAGGGAAGTAGACGAATTGAACAATGGCAGGCACAACATATGTGCAGGGGTGGAAGCCACAGATGTGAAATTGCTAATGTAAGTAGGAAATCCCATTGCCAAATACTGAACACATGACACCCTCAGATGCTGCTAAGGATGACATGGATACACCACAGGATAGGACACATTCCCCCTGGACCACATGTGTTCCTGCACAGTAACACTTCATTATCATGAGACCAAATATCACCATCACTGCAGCAAGGGCATGGTTAGCATCATCAACAACATGTACATCAGAAGCATAAGCACTAGAGAACAGAAAGTTGCTTTATTCAGCATATGTGTGTCCAAAAACTCAGAGAACAGTAATGCTCCAACAAAGGCCAATGGCCAGTCCATCAAGTAAGTCAATACAGGGTGACAGTGGCAGATGTCACCCTACGCATGCCTGCACTGCACAAAACCAGGGACAATCCACTAGGAGGGGCAACCGGGGGGCAGGCCAGGCACCGCAGGGACAGGATCAGGGCTCACCAGGAGGAGGCAGGGAAGGGGTGGTGGGTGCTGGAGAGCCACTGACAACTGCAGTGGAGGTGTCTGACATGGTGTGTGCCAGCACAACTGGGGGCATGACTCAGATGTTGTGGGTGCCGGCACGACTGCAGTGGACCCTGCAGATGGAGTGGACAGGTCCGCCACTGCAGTGCCCAAGTCAGACAGTGTGGTAGTGGACTCCACTGCAGTGCCTACCACCAGGGGAGGAGAATGGGGAACAGGCAAGGTGGGCTGGACAGAGGGGAGGACACCCTCACCACATCAGTGGCACAGACAAGCGCAGCGGGGGTGTGGTGCCGGGAGAGCAAGTGGCAGTGGGAGAAGGCCGGATCCTCTTGGGGATGGTATATCTGTGGGTGGGGGAACCTGGGGCAGGGTGTGGTGGGGGCACCTGTGGAGTGGGGGCCTGAGGGATGGAGGAAGGAGACCTGGTGCCTGAGCTGCAGGGCGGCGGCGGGGTCTTGCTCTTACGACTCCGGGGGGACTTGCGGGTGGGGGCCTCAGTCTGCCTGCGCCTGGGGGAGGGTGTCCGGGGGCAAGGGGCACTCTGCTTCGTGTGGGTGGGCTTCCTCTTCCCCCTGAATGCTTTATCAGCTGGATCGGAGGGGAAGAGGCCGAGGTCACTGAGGAAGAGCCGCTGTGTCTTTGGTGTTGCAGGTGAGGCAAGGGAGGGTGCTTTGGAGGGAGAGGCAACTGAGGACTGCGCAGTGCTTGTGGATGCGTGTGTGTGTTCCAGGGCCCCATCCCCTGTGAGTCTGGTTTCAGTCCCCTGACTGTGCGTGCGTGTGCGTTTTGTTTGTGGCGTGTGTGTCTGTGTGCTGGACGTGTGTGTGCTGGTGTGTGCCTGTGCCGGTGTGTGTGTGCTTGGGACGGGTAAGGTGCTGGGGAGTGTGGATGGAGCAGAGGCAGGAGGGGTGAGGGACTGTCTGAGGAGGGACACTGCTGCCGTCAGGGAGGAGTCCATGGACCTATTGCCCCTCTGTAGGTCAGACATGCCCGATGAGATGCCCTCCATGAACGACACCAGCTGAGTCAACAGAGCGGTGTGCGCATGGAGGACACTCGGCATGGCTGTCTGCCCTACATGGAGCTGGCGAAGGAGGTACACAGACTCCTCACTCAGGGCAGCAGGGGACACAGGGGCAGGGGGTGCGGTGCCTGGCCCAAAGGAGACATGCTCCCGAACATGGGAGCCTCCACGGACCTGGGGAATGGGAGCCGATGGGAGGGCGGTGGTGGTGCTGGTGGTGGCGGGGACAGCAACACTAGCTGGGGTGTGGTGGCTGCTGACACCCGCCTCCATAAGGGAGTCATCCTCCGAGCCGCTGTGGTCCTTAGCTGAGGTGGATGCTGCTGAGGACTCCTCGGTGTGGCTCCCCTCGCCCTCCGTGCCACTGGGTCCCTCCGACCACTCCTTGGCTGCTGACCGAGTCTGGCTCTCCAGCTCCTCCTGGTCCGTGGAGCTGTCCCCTTCCGTGGCCGTGGATGTATCTGCAAGCAATGGGGAAACAGACAGACATCAGTCACCTGCACCAAACGCACACACCACTGTGAGCACAGCACATTACAGAGCAAGCCCTGGCATCATTAGTTGAACATTGCTAAAAGTGCCCTAACTGAACAGGAGAAGCCAATTGTCAGTCTGATGCCAACCATGGCACTCACATCCCACATGGCCTTGCACACATCTGTCTGGTGTCTGTTGGATAGCAACACCCCAGTGTGGACACATGCACCACCTACACAGTAGTTGGACAGTGCAGAGGACACGGTGTAGCATGTGGACATGCACACATCACAACTCTTGCCACTGAGTCAGTACAGGTTTCCGGATGAAAGGGATGCCCAGAGTCAAATGGGAAATGCATGTGATGCATACCAGCGACAGACACCATGATGCACCCATGTCCTGATAGCCATCGCCACAATGGTGTGCATGTAGCACATGTCACTCCCCTGCAGGATCACCAATAAGTAGACACATGCCATGGCGGAGGCATGACTGCTAAGTCATACATCACTGTCTCAGTGATGTATGACTTGGCAGCCAGACAACAACACTCAGCACTGTGTCACAATAGTAGGTCATGGGGAATGCAAGTCCTGGAGCTGCACAAGTGCACATGTACATCCCCCACACAACACATCATCTTAACCCTCATCTGTCCAGGTCATACCGATTGGACATATGGGAGACCTGTGACACTACCCTCTGAACCTGAGCCCCTCACAATCTGCTGTGAATGGGAAACAGCTGCCTGAACTTCACATTCGCATACCCCAGTCTGCACGGGCAGCTGATCAAACACCTATGTGACACACAAGTATCGTCTCCTATGGTCACATCTCCAGTGGCATGCTGAGCCCCTACCGAGAAACACCCCAGCTGTCCTGGCAACAAATCCACAGCACACTGACACAGAGGCAGACACCTGAGGGGTCAAATCACTGCGCACAACGTGTCAGCTGATACACGGGAGTGGGAGTACAGTTGTATTGGATGGGCTGGAGTAGGCATGACTGTCCTGCCCCACATGAATGAGGGATGAGCCCTGGACAGTGGATAGCTGGCTATGTATGTGTGACACACGTAATCTGCACACTCCTGGGGCCCAAACATTGTTCCCACCCGCTGCATGGGTGTGTGCCAGATACCCCAGGCACATGTGGTGGCTCAGCTCAGCAAGTGGACCGCATATCAAAGCAACACGCAGATTACATGTCCGAACACAGGCATTGTGTGAACAATGGACCCACCCATGATGCCCACAACAGAGTTAGGGAAACAGATGCTGTCCCCCACCTTGAGTAAAGCAAACTGCAAGGACACAGTCCCAAGTGACACAATTCCCTGAATGTAAGGGCCACACCTGGGTATCAGATGATGAGTGGGCAGTGCACAATAGAGGGACATGGCTCCTGGACAACATGACTGCTGTACTGTGGCAGTTTAATCAGGCCAGAGGAGGGCACATAGCATGTAATACAGAGTTCACAGTGCAGTCTTTGACTCACCCCCTCCTTGCTGCTGTCTGGCATTCAGCTGCCCATCCAGGTCTGGAAACACCACCGCCAGGATCTGGAGCATGTGGGGGGTCAGGGTCCGTGTTCCGCCCCTCCTGCGAGGAGGCGACAGCTTCAGCTGGACCCAGGCAATCCTCCGGGTCCAGCCCCGAAGGTCCTGCCACCTCTTCTGGCAGTTGCGGATCCGGCGCTTGTAGACCCCCACGGACCGGACAGCCCGGACGATGTCCTTCCAGATCTCCTGCTTCCGATGGGCATTAACCTGTGAGGATGACAAAGTGAAAAGGCCATTACTACACATGCAACATATCCGTGCATGACACAGTTGTATATACATGTCTCAATCACAGGGGCACATGATGTACACAGGCAGTGCAACGCTGCCCATGGACAGTTTGCCAGAAGTCACTATATGGTATCATTGCATGGGAAGTAAAACCTTGTTCAAATGCACTGTCACTGCACCATACCTGTCCAGTGCATGTCACTACACACTATGGGGGGTGACAACTACTCAGTGAGCCTGCTAGCCAGTGGCGTGCAGACTTTCAGCCTTGCTAGTCAGACAAAATGCACATTCAGAAAGGCAGTGCACAGAACACTCACCTGCTCCCCTTGTGTCCCATACAGCTTGCTGTACTGTGGAAGTAGGCTGTCCAGCAGGGCCTGGTTCTCCTCAAGGCTGAAGGCTGGGGCTCTCTCCACAGTACGTGCCATTGCAGGGTCCAGAGGGGGCAGAGACAGCAGCAGTGCAGTGGCAGATGTCGTCCTGGAGCATGTAGTGCAGGCAAGTGAGCTCTCAGGAGAACAGCTAGCAATATATATGTGCTGCAGAGGCAGATACTGTCCCATGTGTCCAAAGTGATAGGTCCAAGTCGTTTGCATCTTCTGAATCTGGCCAATCCATGGAATAGCAGCACCAATACACGCCCACAGCATCCTTCAAATCTTCAACTTCATGACATACATGATTTTGCAACATTGTTGTGGGTGACCAACTGAATTTCCAGCAACCGACTCGTTCGAATTTCGAAAACGCGTCCGTTGCCAGGTTAGGCCATTGACAATGGGTGCGCACCGATCGGTCCATTGCTGTTCAACGCGTACAGGGGTACAACGCGTATCCGCACACATTGAATGCAATGGGCCGGCCGGGTGCACCGATCGGTCCATTGCGGTACAACGCATACATGGGTACAACGCTTACCCGCACACATTGAATGCAATGGGCCGGCCGGGTGCACCGATCGGTCCATTGCGGTACAACGCGTACAGGGGTACAACGCGTACCCGCACACATTGAATGCAATGGGCCGGCCGGGTGCACCGATCGGTCCATTGCTGTTCAACGCGTACAGGGGTACAACGCGTACCCGCACACATTGAATGCAATGGGCCGGCCGGGTGCACCGATCGGTCCATTGCGGTACAACGTGTACAGGGGTACAACGCGTACCGCGCACATTGAATGCAATGGGCCGGCCGGGTGCACCGATCGGTCCATTGCGGTACAACGCGTACAGGGGTACAACGCGTACCCGCACACATTGAATGCAATGGGCCGGCCGGGCGCACCGATCGGTCCATTGCGGTACTAACGCGTACAGGGGTACAACGCGTACCCGCACACATTGAATGCAATCGGCCGGCCGGGTGCACCGATCGGTCCATTGCGGTACAACGCGTACAGGGGTACAACGCGTACCCGCACACATTGAATGCAATGGGCCGGCCGGGCACACCGATCGGTCCATTGCTGTTCAACGCATCCCTGTACAAGTGACTGGCATATGTCACCATGCCTGTCTCAGATGAACATATGCCAGCCACAGATAGCTCCCAGGGAGTGAGGGGCACACCTACAACACCACAGCCTGTCCAAACTGTATCATAAGGCATGTAAGGCTGCATTTCCTATTGTGTGTATGTTGGTGTACATGTTCTCCTGTGGGTGTCACCTGGGGGCAGCCACCCCCAGGCTGTGCACATGTTCATGGGGACAGGATCCTGGGTGTTACGTGTACATGACCACTGTGATGTGCAACTGTTCATATCTGAGCATGTGCCATGGTCACATTTCACGGTGGTGTATGTGTATGTCATGTCACATACCCCGTGAGTCCCATGTGGGACGGTATGTTTGAGCCAGGGTGACCCAGTGGCACAATAGTGATGGTCCTCCACAGTCTGTGTGCATGTAGTGTTTACAATGTCTCTGATTTCATGTGCACAATGGGAGACAGTCTCCACATCCACGTTGTGTGTGCATGGACTTTGATGTTGTGCGTGTGTGTGTCACAGACGTCCATGTCTGTCCTGCAGAGGCAAGTGGAACCACTACCTGTGGGGGTCATGGTTGTTTTGCTGTGGTGTATACATGATACTCCATGTAATGCCAGTGTCCATGTGGCAATACAGGGTCCCTGGGAATGTACCTGTCGTTGAGCTGTGATGCCTGGGGCACATCTATCCTCACATGTCACTGTGGGGGTGATTGTGACATGGCAGCAGGAGATGGGAACTGTGACATGGCCTCATGATATCCAATGGGCCAACCTGGGACTTATTGATGCCACTTGTTGAACCGTGATGACAGATGTTGGCCATGTATGTACCATACATGTCCTTACGGAACTGCACACTTCATGTAGTTGTGCCTCATAATGATGTATGATGTGATATTGAGTGTGTTCAATGCTGCATATGTGGGGTGACTGACAATCTTGCTTTCTTCTCCTCTGCACTGCAGGGCTCCTGCTGTCCATAGACCATTCCCAGACCTGGCAACGATGGTGGAACGGGACAGCATCCGACGGTACCGCTTCACCAGGCAGCTGATTGAGGATTTGGCAGTGCGGTTGGACCCACATTTGCAGCCTGGCCGGCCGTATCCAACAGTGCTGACCCCCAAGGTGAAGGTGATGGCAGCCCTACACTTCTTTGACACCTGTACCTTTCAACACACTGTGGCATCTACTGGTGGTATGTCACAGACTATGTTCAGCAGTGTGCTACGCGATGTTTTGGAGGCAATGTTGCTATACCTGAACCGGTACATCTATTTCCCTAGACTGCAACGACTCACTGACGTGAAGAGTGACTTCTATGCCCTGGGGAGGATGCCGCATGTCATTGGCTCCATTGATGGGACACATGTGGCTTTGGTACCACCACAGGCCCAGGAGCAGGCCTACCGTAACCGCAAGCACTACCACTCGGTCAATGCACTGGTGGTGTGTCTTGCAGATATGACCATCTCACACATGTGTGCCCGTTTCCCTGGTTCAGCACACGATGCCTTTGTGATGAGGAGTAGTCGCATCCCCAGGATGATGGCACAGATGCAGAACCAGCGTGCCTGGCTTGTCGGTGTGTACTGACTTTGTGCCATTGTGTGTGATCTGATCTGTAGTATTCCGCCCACTTTTCCAAGTCAGCTAATGTGCACTTGTCTGTCCATAGGTGACTCGGGATACCCCAACATGCCGTGGTTGCTGACACCCCTCAGGAACCCTGTGACACCAGCCCAGATGCGCTACAATGAGGCACATGGTCGGACCAGGAGAGTGATTGAGCGGACATTTGGTCTCCTGAAGAGCCGCTTCCGCTGCCTCGACAAGACAGGAGGGTCCCTCCCATATGCCCCAGCGAAGGTGTGCAAGATTATCATCGTCTGCTGCATGCTCCACAACCTGGCAGTGCGGAAGGAGTTGCCTCTCATCCAGGATGACAATGACCAACATCCGCCACCTGTGGAGGATCCTGGCCTGGACCACGATGCCAGTGATGATGATGATGATGGTGATGTCCGCACACAGCTCATCACCAACTTCTTTAGCTGAATGTGAGTATCCTGAGGTGTCATGTCAATGATGTGAGTTGGCATGATATGTGTAGGTGGTGCTCTGGTGCTGTTGGAGTGTGTCCATGGCCTACTTGACTGGATGTGTGTAGCGATGTGTGCTTACAGGTGGTCTGTACTCCCCAACAGTGTTGACATGCTAACTTGGTTCTGGGTGGGTATCTTGTAACATGTATTGTGCATGATTTTTGCTGTTCTGTCCTGTTCTCCATTGCTTTTGACTGTGTGTCATTTCTGTCCTTCACAGGGTACTTTCAGATTCGTTTGGTCAACTGTGTCCACCGACGACGTCATTGTACTTCCAGGGTGGTAGCTGTTGTGTCCCTACAGGTGATGTGCGCCACACCCATGGACTTCCTTCCTTCTACAGTTGTTGACTGTGTGCCTGCTGCCAGGTGGGATTACCTTGCATCTGTAGTGGTTACGACATGTTGCAACTGTGTAATAAACCTGTGCTTCACTTTGTGATGTGCGTTGTCTGTGGTCACACATTTGACTGCCATTTGCTTACTGCACCTGTGGGCTACTTGACTACAACTGGGAATAGGTGTGGTGTCTGTGCATTGCACCGTCTTTCCTGGCAACATCAGTGTAGGCAATGAGTCAGATGGCCTAGGTGTGTATGTGTTGTGTAGCCCGTGGTGTGTCTCCCTCATATGTGTCACGTTGCCATTACTCACATGCCTGTGTTGTACTTGCTGTTGCAGTTCGCATACACAGTTTAATTTTGCAGTTCATCATCCCCATGACAGCACCCACGTTGGAATCACAACAGAGGCAAGTATGGTGTATTAGTGTGTTTATTGTGATACATTTGTGTGAATAGTGCATAGGATGGTTAGTGCTGTACATTTATATTGCAATCAGAAGTTCCTAGATGAATTGAAAGTCCTGGTAGACAAAATCCCCAGTATCGGGGCCACAGTTGTCTGAGACATTGGTCCAACTTGTACTCCCCATGTCATGTGTGGGAGTTGTGTTGCCGTCAACAGGGTGAACAGTTTGCGCACAAAGGTGAACATCCAGAACAGGTTCAGGCTTCCTGGGGGTTGCACTTGGCCATCGGCCTCTCACTTGCCCCTCCTCGGACGACCCCTCTTCTTTGGGGGGCCCCTCAAGTACAGGCTGCTGCGGTGCAGGGGACTCTCCGCCAGAGTCATCCTCCCTCCCTGTGGCAGTTGCAGTTGTTTCAGCACCAGATGTTGTTGGCACACAGGGAGGTGTAGACTGGTTGCTGTTCATCTGGCGGAGGCATTGTAATATGTCCCTATGCACCGCCGTCATCTCTTGCAGTGTGTCCCACTTGGACTCCACGCGGGACATGTGTGAGTCCAAGCGGGCATGATGGGCAGCCTGCTGCTGTTTCATGTCCCTGAGGAGCCCCACTACCTGGCTGAGATCTCCGGTGCTGGACTGGTACGCATCGGCTATGCATGCCAGTTGTGGGTCATCATGCACACTAGACACCTATGCAAGCAGCGACCTCTGTCTCCCACCCCTCCCACCACCCCTGCCGACATGTGCAGTGCGTGCAGTGGCACGCACAGATGACCCTGGTCCCCCTTGGGGGTTGGTGGTGGTGGTGGTGTCCATGGCCCCACATTGGTCCAGGGTCCCTGTGCTGGTGGTGCTCCTTGTTCTGTCCATGTCGGCAGGGATGGTATTTGTGGTGACAGTCGTTGGAGGGGTGGGTGCATGGGGTGCAGCTGGTGGTCCTGCTGGTGCTGCAGCTGGTGGTCCTGCTGGTGCTGCATGTTGACTTGCACCGGAGGTGCCAGGTTGGTCTTCTTCATCCGAGGAGGGCAGAGGCTGTTCGACACCAGTGAGCTCCGTATCCTCTTGAGCCTGGGACTGGGACTCCTCAGCGTCTGCTGCTGTGTCCCCATCATCACCTGTTTTTGGGAGACACACACAATGTATGTTATGTTTCTGCAGGCATCAATGGTTGACACACCTGACAGTTGTGACTGTGCCTCTGGGTGCGGGCCTGTACATTGCATTGTCCTAAGTTGTCACAGTCAGGGGTTGATATTGGTGTAGCACATTGTCCTGCATTATTTGGGCATTTCTATGTATTTGTTGGGGTGTGAACATGGTCTGCATTGGTTGTATTTGGTTGACAGCCGGCCCTCCTTCCCACCCAGCCAGTCAGTTATCCCACCATGGACTGTGCTTGCATTGCAGGGAGTGAAAGTTGTCTTTCAAGATGTCAGTCAGTGGTGTCCTGCTGTTGGTTGTTGCACAGTTGCCAGCAGGGCCTTGTGCTCCCCTCAGCAGTTGCCAGTGTCAGCCATCTTGTCAGTTGTTTTCCACTCCCTGTGATGTGAGCATGGTTCAGGGTGGTGTTGATGGGACAGTTGTAGGGGTGAGCTATGTCTGTGACTATGACTCCCATCATGCTATTGCCTCCACCCCACTTCCCAGCATTCCCATACTTACTTGCTTTTGTGGGGAGTTCAGTGTGTGTGGGTGTGAGAGCAATGGCAAGATGGCTGACAGTGGTGTCCTGCTGTTGGTTGGTGTGCAGTTCCCAGCATCCCCTTGTGCTCCCCACGACACAGCACCAGTGTGAGACATCTTTGATGGGCCTTTCCACTCTCTGTGGGATGTGCATGCGTGAGTGTGAGCTTGCTGGGCCATGTGGTGGGGGATGTTGAGCTGTGACTACGACTCCCATCATGCTATTGCCTCCACCCCCCTTCCCAGCATGCCCATCCTTCCTTCCTTTTGACTCTGCTTCCCTGTGGGGTGGGCTGCCTGTGCTGACAGGATGGCTGGGAGTGTTGTCCTGGCAGTTGTTTGGCTAAAAGTCCCAAGATTGTCCCTGTGCTTCACACAACATAACCCAGGGTGGTGGTTCTTTGTGGGATCTTGAGTTAGGATGTGAGGCATTGCATTCTCCCAGGTGGGTTATGTGGAGTTTGTGTTGAGGGGGTGTGTGAGGGGAGGTGCTTGTGACTATGGTCAGTGCTGCAAGTCCTCCTTCCCACCCAGCCAGATATCCCACCATGGAACGTGCTTGCATTGCAGGGAGTGGAAGTTGTCTTTCAGGATGTCAGTCAGTGGTGTCCTGCTGTTGGTTGTTGCACAGTTGCCAGCAGGGCCCTGTTGTGGAACTAGGCCAATGTGTGTGCAGTCAATGGCTCCAACCACATTAGGTTGTGTCCAAGGTCATAAAAATCACCCTTCACATCTGCCAATTCATGTCTCCTTGAAAAGTGGATGTAGCGGTCCTTGTAGGTCAACGTTGCGGACAGGACATCACGCAGCACCATGCTGAACATAGCTTGAGACATTCCACCGGCGATGGCCACCGTGTACTGAAACGAACCAGTAGCAAAAAAATGCAGGGCAGCCATCACCTTAACTGTTGGCGTCCAAGCTGTCGGATAGGTTCTCTGAGGCCTCAGATGGGGCTACAACTGAGCACATAGCTCTTGAAGGGTAAGGCGATTCAGATGGAATTTCCTTATGATGTCCTCATCCTCCATGTTCGCCAGCACTGGGAAAGGCTGATGCACATTTGGTCATCCCCTACATATAATGAAAGAGGATACATGTAAATTCAATTCACAGATGAGATGTGGCAAACATCTTACATAATGACTAACACAGCACCAACATTGACAGGACTGTAACAACCGCTTAATGCACAAGTCACATGCACAGACACCTTGATTTCATGTAGTCATTCATGTGGTCAGGATGTACATACTAACTACTTCCAACTCAGTATCTGACTATGTGTATGGTAAATGGTCACCAGCCATGGGTGTACCTGACACAGCACATGTGGCAGACAGCAACACTGCTGACTTCTACGTAGCTGCTGTATCTGCAACACCTTCTTGCTTTAGTCTCACTAAGCACAACATTTTTACACAATGAGCACAGTGTGTGTAAGCTGGTCAACTATCAAGATAAATACACCTCTGTACAGTGATATAGGCACATTATGTGGTCAGTCCATCATTACTGTGGGTTGAGTAGCCATTTAACACATTGACATGTTCACAAGTATGAGACTCCATTACACATCAAATCTGTGTACATGCACACAAATATCATATTTGACATGTGAGGAAGTACATGCCAATGCATGTACTCATGTGTACTGACATGACATGTGTGGGCATCATTGAGTTAAATGTCACACTCTCCTTTCACTTTCCAACCAGGTGCAACAATATAGGGTGAATGTATAGTGATCAGTGATGAAAATTGCCAAGTGGCAATTCAATAGCACAATGTGTCCATAGGTGCAGTAGGCGTGCTCCGCCACTGTGGTCACGGCCATTGGACACAATTGAAAGGTGCTGGATTGCGGTAGAGACCACCTGGCCCCCACGGTGTGATACCGCCAATGACAATGCCATGGCAGCCAATGGGAACCGCCATCGCGGTAGCGCAATCTAGTTTTGAAACTCGCGGCAGGCGTGCTCCGCCACTGCGGTCACGGCCATTGGACACAATTGAAAGATGCAGGATTGCGGTAGAGACCACCTAGCCCCCGCTGTGTGACACCCCCAATGACAATGCCATGGCAGCCAATGGGAACTGCCATTGCGGTAGCGCAATACAGTTTTGAAACTCGCGGTAGGCATGCTCAGCCACTGCGGTCATGGCCATTGGACACAATTGAAAGATGCAGGATTGCGGTAGAGACCACCTGGCCCCCGCTGTGTGACACCCCCAATGACAATGCCATGGCAGCCAATGGGAACCGCCATCGCGGTAGTGCAATACAGTTTTGAAACAAGCGGTAGGCGTGCTCTGCCACTGTGGTCATGGCCATTGGACACAATTGAAAGATGCTGGATTGCGGTAGAGACCACCTAGCCCCCGCGGTGTGACACCGCCAATGACAATGCCATGGCAGCCAATGGGAACCGCCATCGCGGTAGCCCAATACAGTTTTGAAACTCGCGGTAGGCATGCACCGCCACTGCAGTCATGGACATTGGATACAATTTTAAGATGCAAACCAGGCAGACCAATTGCATCAGCAGGGTACCACTGACACAACCCTAGGGGCCTATAAATGTCTGTGAGAGAGCCACACATGTCACTTGCATTCAGACACTGCTACCTGCCATTCATCACCACCAACTGCTGCTGTACCTGTACTCTGGACCCAGTGATGGCACGAACAGAGATCATCAGGGCCCGTCCCTTCACCACAGAGGAGCTGGAGGTCCTGGTGGACGAGGTCCTTGCCCAGTATGGGAGGCTATATGGTGCTCCAGAGGTACTGGTAAGTGTCTGAGTAAAAGTTTGAGAGTGCTCAGAATGCTCACATGATGTTACTGTACAGTAGTATGTGCCTGTGAGTGCAAGGCAATGTTCATGCATCAATATTTTGCCAACAGCATGGTCCATACATGACCTAGTACTTAATGCACTTGAGTATGTGGGGAGGATGGCAACATAGACACTTGTGCAGCTCTTTTTAAGCCAAAAAAAAACACATGTTGTTCCGAGACTGGGTAATGTAAATGTGTGAGACTCTGCCTAGCATGCTGACTTCATGTCAATGGGGTGTGTAGCCTTATTTCCACAGATCCCTGACTGCATTTAAGGATGGGAATGACATACTGGGGGATATTCTCAAGAACGTGCGATAAACATCGCCAAAATAGGTTAACGTAATATTTCATATCGCCGTCTATCGCGGGAAAATAACTCTGTGTCGATGTCGTATTCTCAACACGGCGGTAACATGCAATAGTTTCCCGATAACGCCTCAAATGCCCGCGATACAACTACCGCGACGGCGATAAAAAAGGAAACCCGAACGTGAAAAAAGTTGCGATGGGCCCAACCGTGATAGAAAAATCGGCGACAAGCAGCACCAGGCTTGCAATTCCTATGTCAGGCGGGAAAAAATCACCATAAAAGCTGCAAAAAAACCCCCCAAAAAACCATAACAACTGCGAAGCTCAATGGAGGTAGCCGGAGCAAGTACAGAGGACAACCCGAACCCCACAAGCCTCACGGAGGACCAGACTGGGTCCTCGGGGTCAGGGAAGGGCAAGGAGAAGAAGAAGAGGAAGACGCAGTTCAGTCCGCAGGAAAACAGGATCCTGATTACGGAGGTGATAGAACACCATCAACAACTGTTCGTCACCTCCACTGTGTCATTGGCAACAAAAAATGGAACATGGCAGTCCATCGTGGACAAGGTGAATGCAGTCAGAGTGCTGAGGAGGACAATGGACGAGGTCAAGAGGCGCTGGAATGACGTGAAGCGCAAAACCAAGCAGAAACTCGCAAACAACCGCAAAGCAGCAAGCAGACTGGGGGTGGGAGTCATGCGCCACAGGAGGAGCTGGATGAGATGGAGGAAATGGTGTCCACAGTCATCAGTGTGGAGACGGTGGCAGGAGTCGGGGGACCGGACACTGCTCAACATGACCTGACACAACAGCAACACGGTGAGTAACCACCAGGGACTAGGGGGACGGGGGAGATGGGCACAATGGCACACATGCACAATGAAGTATAGCACACTGCACAACCACAATGACTCTGGATCATGTCCCTGATCTCCTTGCCATACTGCAGCACACATAGAAACAGCAAGTAGTCCCCCGTCCACAATGTGCCCAGAGGGGGCCCTCCCCACACATCACCAATCTCACAACAAACCCATGCACATGTGCTGAACCCAGCAAAGCTTCAGATCCGTGAGCCCCACTGACAATACAAGTGACACTGCATGATGATGAGCATGTCTGCAGGCCACTCATAATGACATGTTGCACGCCACGACACCGAGGTGGCTGAGTGTGGTCCAAATCCAGAAAGGAGCAGGTCACACACTGACACATCCACGTGCACAAACAACCCCTGACTGCAACAAGACATCTGCGGACAAACCATGCCCAAGAGTCCCAACTCCCACCAAGAGCCCAATTTACCCAAGTATGCAACATCTCAGCACTGCATAAGCACAGAAGTCAAAGGCACACCGCCTGAAAGGGAGAAGGCCAAGCAAAGCCTGAGCTGCAGGGGCGACTCTCCCACAATGCAGCACACACACAAGAATCAGAGCACATCAACATTGACAACAATGTGCTACAAACTGCAACACATTCACAACAGAACAGAGGACACAACTGCTGCCGCTTGTGTGTAGAAACTGGCCAATCACATTTGGCATAGCAGGAAACTGTGACATGATAATGGACAAATACAACCCCACATACCTGATGGTGCACAAATGTCCACTGTCCCGCTTCAAATAGGCAGCTCCTCCTAAACAGTCACAATGTACATTGTCATGCAGTTTGTTTGGAAACTTGGCCAATGCGCAAACATACATGGAACACACTGTTAAACTGCATCTCCCCTTTACATTGCAGAGGGAAAATCATCACCTCCTGCAGAGCAGACCAAACACCTCCTCACTGATGACAAGGAGGACCTCCCCACCTTCGACACCGACGCCCTCCAAGAGCTCATGGACAGCTTCCGCACCCCACCCCCAGGAGCAGGGCAGCCCAGCTGCATCAAGGAGACCCCACCCGCTCCACAGACCACACAGCAGGAAGCACCCACCCCCAGGATCCCCCGACCAACACATGGCATTTCAACGCCGTTTGTTGGAGGGCCAGAAGGAGATGGCTGAGCAGGTGCGGGTGGGGTTCGAACACATGGCAGCCAAACTTGATGCCATCCATGGGTGTCTACGTACCATCAGGGACCACTTACAGTCCCTAACGGACACCCACAGTCCGCTCCATGGTCTCCAACGAGCCATGGCTGACATCGCTGGAGTCATGACTCGGAGACAAGAACACCTGTCTAGTCAGAGTAGCTCCAGCGATCTCAGCCGGGAGTTGGGACACATGAGGAGGCTCATGGAGGACATGGTGCGGATGGAGGCGGAAAGGATGGCTACCACGGCTGCACATCAGCGAGATGTAGCTGGGATCTACCATGCCCTGCAGATCCTCATCATGGCATTGCTGCCACAAGGCCTGGTGCAGATGAATGCTGCTGCTCCTACTCCATCCACATCTCTGCCCCCTGATGTGTCAGTGCCCCACAGTGCGGCAGACATTCCACCTCCGGCACCTGATGTGTCACTGCCACACAGTGCGGCCGACAATCCACCTCCGGCCCCTGATGTGTCAGTGCCACACAGTGCTGCAGCCGAAACACCACCACCCACAGATGAGGCACATCACACATCAGAGGACGATGATGTGGATGAGACTGCCGTTGTGGTAATGAGGAAGCAGTAGCATTCATCTCCGCCATATGGCCTGTTTCAGCTTGGTTCGGCCCTTTGCATCATCACCTTCCACTATCCCCCGATACGCTCTGCGGCACTCACCTTGGACCTCGACATGGACTGCCATATTCTGTTTGGTTACCAATGACACAGCAATCAGACTGCGGACTGAACTCTTCCTCTTCCGATGAATTTGTCCTTCCCTAATGGACTCTGGCTGGCCCTCCACGGGGCAACAATGTCAAGTGGGTGTGCATGGCCGTGTACTGCTCCAGCTGCAACACTCCACTGAATGTGAATAAAACATTCAAATTCACACAGATGTGTCATGTCTATGATCCTTCAAGTATGACAGTATGGATGAATGTAGGGTCACTGATTCCCCCTCAAGTCCATTTTGCACATGTTGTGGGGCTTGGGTCACAGGGTGCAACATTGCCGATTGCGGTCCGGGTGGCGCAGACACTACAACGGAGACACATGCATTGGTTACTTCCTTGTCCAGGCCAGAACTGAACCACGCCCAGAGCCCCGGGCTCATTGTTCACACCCCTACGCTGGACTGGCATACGACAGCCCAGCCCACTCCGCTTACGCTCACAGGGGGTGACGACACAGCTACATGTCCCAGGTCTTCCCTGTAGTGATCTGCTGGTCACTGGTCTTGTTGTCAGCATGCCACAGCCACTCCCTGAGGGCTGGTTTACACCCATACCACACCCATCCAGCACAGGCGTCACGGGACATGTGACCCTGCCAATAAAAGGGGCCCACCACAGCACATCCCCCACTGCCGGAGGTGACATGATGGTGTCCGCATCCACGGAACTCAATCATGAAGGGTCCGTGACTTGCGTTGCACAGAGTTAGTGGCAGCCGATGGCCTACGTCCGGCACGGGCCTACCGCCACGTGGCGATGACTTGTGTTGCACTGAGTTAGGCCCACCTGAAGAGCTGAGCGGGTGTGCAGCCTGCGATGATGCGTTGGCCTCGATACGGCGTCCAGCAAATCAAGACTCGATTTGAATTGTGAGCCCTGCTGGACCGCAGTGTACGCACAGGCAGCAGTCAGCACACACACATGACTATGCGGTGCGGTGCGGTGCTGCAGGGTGCGCTGGGGGCCTGTGGCACGGAATCCAGCGATCGGCTGAGGAGGTTGCACCGGCACGTGGAGGGCCCTCTTGGAGACACGCCGGTGGCGGCAGGTGAGCATTGAGGCCTGGGTGCGCAGGGGCGGGCAGTCATCGCTGGGCGGCGGACCGGTCTGGGGACCAGGGCTGGGGTGCAGCAGGCGCACAGGATCGCGCAGGCACCACCGGTCATGGCGGCAGCCTGGTGGCTGGGTGGGGGGCGCTGCCCTGGCAGACACGACCCTGCATGCGCTGACGAGATGTGCGCGGGTTGGCTTGGGATGTAGTCACCTCGTCTCCAGTGTGAATACGGCCGTTGAATGTGGTCGGGCACGTGTGTGTAGGCCTATGGTCATGATATGGTGGACACAGAGACACACGCAGTAGTTACTGTGGTGGCCATCCCGGAACTGGACCACGGCCCGGGTCCTTGGCTATTCATTCGCAACATACCCCGGCCAAGGCCGCTCCGCTCAGGCTTACAGGGGGGGACCGCATGGCTACATGTCCAAGGTCTTCCACACTGCCTGGGGTAACCTGTTTGCATCCACTGTCCACTACACTGCAAACACCAGCAGTAGATGTCCACATGGACATGTCTGTGCTCTGCATACTGCAGTCTGTCCAGCACATCTCCGCCACACTTGGCATTGTGTCCTTTCTTATTGCTGGGTCACTTGCCTCCTTCGCACATTCTTGGTTCCCACCTCTCCCCACATTCTGCAATTGTGTGGCAGAGGGGCTCTGCCTTTGTGGATGGTTTGTCTACATGTCTGGCCCCTGTTACCACGGTTACTTGTGTTGTCGTGTCCGGTAGTTGGGCATGTTGGGTGGCATGTTGTATGTGATTTTGTTCTGTGTGCTCTCCCACAGTTGTGAGTTGTGTGATTGTGAAGTTGAGGTGTGTGGTGTGTTCAGTTAGTACTTACCAATGAGCAGTGCATTGCCATAGGTGCCATCCTGGAAGTGGTGGTTGATTATGGACTGTCGGAAGATGTATGTGTCATGCACACTGCCTGTGAAGTTGGCGACGACATTAGTGAACTGTCTCCGGTGGTCCACTATTGCCTGCACATTGATGGAATGCTTGTGCTTTCTATAGCGGTAATTGTGTGCAGGGTCGGTAGGGGGCACAAGTGGTACATGTGTACAGTCAATTGCCCCCGACACGTGCGGTAAGGCAGCTATGGCGTAATTCCCTTGCATGGTCTCCATCTGTTCATGCACAGCGTGGGGGAAGTGAAGGTGCAGGGGTATCAAGATGATACAAACCATGATGTTTACAGGTATGATGAATCCTGCATGATGAGACCGTAACAGAGGTTTGTGTGGTCGTAACCTTCCTTTTCTTTCGTGCGGAGGTTACGAGCACACGGACTTCTGTTACAGTATATTTGGACTGGATTCATCATACCTGTATGCATTCTGGTTTGTCCAAGTGCAATACACTGTACCAGATTACGTTTGTGACTATGGGGACGCTTGACCATTGTCACCATTTCTCCAACAGGTTTCTGACTACTGATTTTGGGATATGGAATGGTATTGGGGAGTTCCTGCAGCATTTGCAGCTTAATGGATCCACACGTTGCCCTGGTGAAGTTCCCCGTTGGGAATGGAACGCGTTGGCTGAGTTTTTCGTCTTGTTGTTTATGTATTTGTAATAAAGTTCTGTTTTTCCACTACCATTGACTACTGGACTTCATGACCTGGGGGGCAGGGTCCGGGGGGTGGTTGTGGTGGGTGTTGTGGCCCTCTTGGGTCTCCAGGCTGCATGATCATTGTCTCCATGGCATCTGTTGGTCTTCAGATGTGGCTCTAGGCTGGGCTCCCTTTCATACTGCAGGATGTCATCCTGCTTAACACCAGTAAAAGGCAGGTGTTGAATCCCTGCTGCTAACGCGCCTTATCGCCTATTTTCGGATCGCATCGCTGATCTGGCTGGTCGTTGAGAATATCGCGAAGTGGTGTTTTCATGTGTTTTTGCACGGGAACGCCTACTCTGCATATCATTAGCGTTAGTTGTCGCTCTCATCCGTGGCGATGTGTTTTGCGGCAGCTATCGCAGGTAAACTGGCGATGTCGGCAGTTTGCACCAGCTTGAGAATAGGGCGATAAATCTATCGCCACTTTTGCGGTGCTAAAGTGCCGATAAATCGGCGGTAAGTCCTTGAGAATATGCCCCACTGTGTTTTAGCAGTTATACAGTTACACTGCTGGTTTGAGACACTCGAACTCTGAACACACATTCCCTGTGATATGTGATGTCATAGTCCATTAAGTGTTCATATGCTCATTTGTGACATTTCAAATGTAGATTGGCCCGAGGATACTGGTTAATGTGTGTACAGCTTTCAAACTGACACTCTGGAGATGTGTTCATTCTGCACAGGAGTACAATGCCTGAGTCTATTCATCTTGGTGGTAAATCACCTATGACACATCAGCTAAATGTGAGGTTGACATGTCATCCTACTATTGATTCCATGATGTGTTGAGTTTCGCATGTGTATGCACTGTTTCTCCATTCACATTGTACATGCATGTGATTTATGTGATGGACCACGTTTATCCTAAGTGTAAGGCCCTCTGGCCTGCACAGTAACTGCCCAATGTTACAAAGAACCATCACTAAAATGACTGAGTAAAACATATGTGTTCCACCACCCTATTTTTCCATGAGCTATCATAGGCTTGAGGAGTTCACAAGACAAGCCTCCACCTTCTGAGAAGAGTGTGAGAATGTAAGATCAGGGACCTAAATGTGACCACCATGACACATGTAGCTATGCAATGGTCAAGGACATTAAGGGGTGTGTAGTGTAGAACACAGTGAGTCTGACCACTACACATCATTTCCAGTGTATTATATGTCATGCTTACTCACATAGTGCATCACAGCTGAGGCCCATTATTACTTTTGTTTCTGTGCTGGCACTCTGCATGTGTATGAGATGGGCATGTAGTGTGTCCATCATCATAGACGTATACATAGCTATGATATGGGTTGATCCAAGTGTACTATGTGACATGCTGTATGGGCTCTGCTCTCCATTGATGTATTAGTGTGCTATGTATTTTCATGCTCCTGTACTGACACACAGTGGTACACAACACAGTGTCACAGAAACTTCCTCTTCTTGTCTCCCATGCCTGCAGCTTAAGGTCCATCAGCGTAAGGCCATATGGAGGGCCATTGCCCGCAAGGTGCGGTCTCTGGGTGTCTCAAACCGGCGTCATACACACTGCCGCATGAGGTGGCATGACATCTGCTGCCTGAGCAAAAACGTCGCAGAGATGACGCTGGGGATGCTCCCTCGAAGTGGCAGGTTGGCTCGCAGGACCATGACACCACTAATGGCCCGCATCTTGGCAGTGACACAGCCAGAGCTGGATGGACGCTTGAGGGCCCATCAGCAGCAAGTTGGGGGTGAGTAGGGCCTGATTCACAGAACTAACTTACGTCAAAAACGTAAACGTAAACGTAAAGTTAGTACTTTTTAGTGTATTCACGGAAGTTAGTAGTCCTAACTTTAGGACTCCTAAATGCCTTCTGTGAATACCGAAAGTCTTAAAGTTAGGATTTTACTTAACTTTACTACTCCTAAACTGAGAAAAATCCTAACTTTCAGACTTTCGGTATTCACAGAAGGCATTTAGGAGTCCTAAAATTAGGACTACTAACTTCTGTGAATACCTAAAAAGTACTAACTTTACGTTTACGTTTTTGACGTAAGTTAGTTCTGTGAATCAGGCCCTATTGTGCAAAGTGTGACTTTGCGTATGAGTGACTGCATGAATCCCAGCCCTGAGCAAGTGCGGAACTCTGTGATGTCTCTAGTGTGATGCAATGGCTTCTAAGTGGCCTCAGTGTTGAGTGCAGCGGTTCAGCATTCGTACCACATTTTGTTACTCATGTGTTAAAACCCATGAACCTTGTCACATTAAATCATCTTGCCATGTTTTCATGTCACATTGTATGAATGTTGTCTGAACTGAGACTTTCATACACAGGATAATTCATTGTGTGAAGAGTGTAGCCCAGTACACTTGTCAGGCTTGTGTGTGCTGTGTGGCTAGCACAATAGTGTTCTCATGTGATGATGTGTTAGTGGCTAGAGACAGGCACAGATGTGGACTCAGTGAGCAATGAGTTGGGAAAGGTCACACCTGTCCCATGGGTCCTTTTTTCACAATGATAGAGAAGACAGCACCATTGCAAAATATATTAACATGATAACAGCAGCATGGCATGACATGCTGTATTTCCTACCATGGTGACAGCAAGTGCACACAGGTGCTGATGGGGTAGATGGTGATGATTGCAGTGATGCATTGGCTGATTTGCATTTGCCATTTGTGCACATGACAACTTTACTGGGATGGTTAGACTCTGTGATTTAAATGCAATGTAGCTGAAGCTAGCTATTGCGAAATTGTTTTGGCACTATGGCTTAACATGGTTGGATGTGATCTGTGTGTATGGCAAATTGTGATGTGACTGAGGTGTTGTACAGTAATTTGTAAAATGATAATGAACAAAGGTTACTCAGAGTGTCAGTCCTCAGTATGTGTGCATTGTGGAGGGGTGTCCATGTGCATCAGTGCATGGTGAAGTTGTGGCTAAAGCTTTTAATCAGTGAGTGACTTTTTGGCACATTGATGTGTCCTCAATGTCATCAGTCAGCACAACGTAGGGATGTCATATGCCAGACCCTAGGTATTCTCACACATTAGCTGTCCTAATGGAGTCCACCAACTTCCTCATCAACAGAAGACACTATCCTGCCTTGGATCTATGAGGGCCGGTAAGGCACTTGTGGAGATGTTGGTCTGTGACATGTCACAACCTATGAAGGCCCTGCATTTTTTTTCCCATTCTCATGCTATTGTGCATTGTGTTTGTGACTACATTGTTACATGGGGCTCATTATCACTTCATTAACAAAAAGGAGATATGGCCTTGTGACATATGCTGCAGTGTGAGTGTCAGAGACATCAACTGGCAGTGCAAAGCAGTGAGCATCATGTTAGTGTGCATTTAGAAATATGTGCTGTGCGCATCAAATGAATTGTAACATCTACACAGTTGACACCAATGGACAACTGTAGTTGTGCTTCAAAGCCCAATATGGTGGTTTTCAGGAGGTGATTGCCCACGCAAAAGGATATATTTGACTTGGTATTTGTGGTGTTCCATGAAATATACTCCATATGTGACAGAGACAACATGTTTTGATGTATAACTATCTTACCTACAGGCACGTAGGTGTGCCTACAGACAATTGTAAGTGTGGTTACAGGGAGGCACAGGCTCAGCTATTTGGCTGTGTCTACGCAACATGGAGCATGACTATGAACTATGCATGTTTCCATGCATCATTTGATGATTGCATAAATGTGGCATATGCTGAAAGTACATGGAGTAGTTCAACATGGCAGTATCATTTGCAGGATTTGAGTTTTGATTGCATATGATGTTTGTGAGTATGGCACTATACTGAACCTATGTCTCTGTCTCTTGCAGCATCTACCAAGGGCAGGGAAGAACGGGGGTCCTACAGCGTTGGGGAAGCTACTGGCACGGCTGGGACACAGGAGTTCAGTGACACTGAGGGGACCAGCGCCTCGGAGGGGGACAGGAGTGCCCTGGATGATTCCCGCCCGGAAACACCAACCTCCACATCTTCCCAGTCCAGTGGTGACTCCTCGATGTTGCGGGGCACCGGAAGTTCCAGATCTGCATCTTCTTCCACCACACCTCGTCCAGTGCCCACCCTCCCGGATGCTCCCCCAAGTGCTGTCTGTGCCCGCAGCCCTAAGAAGGGCAAAATCTCCTTCCCACAGGCACCGCTGCCCCTGCCCCTGTCTCCCCTGCTGCCCTCAGTGTGGAGGCAGTAGACATTTTGCAGCAGCTGTGTGTGGGTCAGACTGCTCTCCTGAATGCCCTCCAGGATCATGGCAACAAGTTGTCCCAGGTTGTTGCGTTTATGGAGGGCATTCATTGGGACGTGGGTGGCCTACACCGAACTGTCCAGTCTTTGTCCTCCACAGTGACGGCAGCCATTCAGCAGTCCCAAACTCCCAGTCAAGCTCCTGTCCCTTTGGTAACCCCCCTGCCAGTGGCCCCACCTGACCAGAGTACACACACGCCAGAGCCCTCAGGCACCCAGTCATCCACACGCAGCACACTACCTCAGCACTCTAAGCGTACCATACACCATACACCATCACCACAACACAAAACGAGCACACATGACAGCAAGACAAAAAGCCCATCACAGGACACTCAGGGACATATGGCAACAAAGCATGCATCCACATTAGATTCCTCCAAAACAACACCATCCAAGGACACTCCCATCCCCACACCTGATCCCAAGGACACAGATACACTTGCCCTGTCTGCAGTGAACCTGGTGCCTGCCACGACTACGCCCAAACACATTCCAAAGGCAGTTTCACCCGAAACGTCGACTCCCACCCACACCCCTGTGAAGCATGGACAAGGGAGAAAAGTGGGGAGTGTACATCAACAACAGGGGATGCAGGGCAAAAGGCAAAACCACCCCCCAGCGTACCACCAGGTCCAGCAAATCCACACGTGGAGAGCCACATGCACCTGCTACACCTTTGAGGAAGAGTGAGGCTGTTGTGCCCACCTCACTTCTCACTCCGGCCAGGACACTTGTAGGATATCGGATCCCCAAACAGTTGAGACCCAGCCCTCCACATTCACCCTCAGCCACTGAGCCTCCAGACAGCATATCTCCACCTCCCCGTGCCACCAATCCACCCGGTCCAAGCAGCCATCAGGATCCCACATCCATGGATCCATCTACCTCAGCCAGTTCTCTCCCTCCCAGGTCCAGTCCTCCAACTGGCCCCGACAATCAGCCCCCTCCCAGTTAAACTTCAAGCCAAAGTTGAAGCCAAGTCCTCCTCCCCACACCATTTCTCCAACAGCGGTGCCTGGACTGCCCAATCGAAGCCCCTGACCTGTGGTGATTCCCATGGCAGTGGACTGTGTTACCTATTTGATGTGCAAATTTACATGCACACATGTGCAGACTTAAAATTTGGACTGGCCAATGGCCTTGATGTTCTGCACTTTTGATGCCTATGCAGAGTTTATGTAATAAAGACTATTACTCATGTTGTGAGCTTTGTCGCTGCCCTTGCTAATGATGCAGTGCAATGTATGTGTATATGTTCATGTGACACATGCTCTGTATGCCACATTCACATTGGCATATACCTGATTTCTTTTTCAGAGGTTGCCAGAGGTTACAGGCACTTTTGTGCTTCTTGACTCAGAGGCTTGAGGGGGCACTGATGGTTGTCTGTGGTGATCTAATCTTATCCTAATCATTCTATTGTCACGTCTAACCCTGGGCGAAGTCCGCGTAGTAGCGCTAAGCGTAGCTACGCGAAGTGCACTTCGCACTACGCGAGCTATGCGTAGCACTACGCGAACTGCGCAGTGCGGTAGGAAATGCTGTTCGCAATGATTGCACAGTGCCGGATGCTTGTCCGCACTGTGCAATCATTGCAAACGGCATCTTGCACAGTGCAAGCGGTCGTTTTCTGCCGCTCGAGTAGATTTGTACTCGAGCTGCAGTTTTCTCAACGCGGACTGGTAGTTTCTCATCGCGAGCGGTCGCGAGCATACGCGACCACTCGCAATGAGAAACCTGACCTCCCCGCATTGAGAATCTCGCTGGGAGGTTTATTTTCCACGCTCGTGATCGGCAACTTGATGTTGCTGATCGCGAACGAGGAAAAAGTCTCGCCGGGATGTCATTTTGCCCGCTCGCGGTCGCCAACTTGACATTGAGGACCGCGAGCAAGCAAAAAATGCCCGCTACGCGTTTTTGCACTGTGCTATGTGCAATTCGCGTAGCGCGTAGTTGCGCAAACTACGCAAACTACGCAAGCGTAGCGTAGTTTTCCGCCCAGGCCTAGTCAGGTCTCCAATTTTGTACACGTCATATTTGGATGCTGTACCACAACAGAATAGAATTCTATCCACAGGATAACTTGCGTGGTGGACAGGGTCCGTCATATCTGTGGGATCTATCTTGATGTGTGAACAGCAGTGTAGATGTGTAGTCATCTTGTGTAGGCCTGGCTTCATAGTCACATGAGTACATTTGAATGTGTGCAGTTGAGTAGTCATACAGTGTGATTGGCCTATCATTGGCAGAAGTGTTGATGAGTATGTGCCCCTGAACACGACACCTACACACATGTATGATCCAGGTAATGAGTGCCTGTTTGTTTACATTGACAGACACGTGCTTTAGATAGTGGGCACATGTAGGAGTTGTTGGTTGAGCACTGTGCAGTGTGTCGGTATGACCTTGCAGTCCTGGGGTACACCTACTTGTTGTCGCTGTCAGTTGTGAGTATGCAGAGTGGTTCACTGCAATGTCTGTGTTGTGGTTTGTTGATCAGCCATGGCTCTTGCTTACGTTTGTGCTCACTGTGCTGACCTGCTCAGGCAAACTGACATTATAAGTGACGTTTCTCATACATTGGTGTCACTTTACATCATTTGTTGGACAAGTATGTGGTATTGAGAGTCAGACCATCCCCAATGGGGGCTTTTGATGGCTACACATTGTGAGTTACTCCTCTAAGTGTTTTTGCTCTGTACATTCCTCACCTGTCCAGTACTGATGTACACACCACTTCAGTCTAATGTCTTCCACCCCATGCCTTGCCAGTGTGTGACCCTTACCACCACTTCATAGTATGACACTATATTGTGGGAGGATGATCTGTGTCCAGGACCAATGTTCCACTCAGGACTGTTTCACAATTTGTTATGTGCTATTTTCGTCTACTTGATTGCAGTCATGGTTGCTCATGTACAGTGCAGATGTTTGTCCAGCACAGTCCTCTAGTCATGTTCCATGCATCTGTGTTTTCCAGAGTTGTGCAGCAGTGGGTGATAGCTAAAGTGTATGTGTGTTTGCTGAGGTACTGCTACCCATCCTGAGTGTGATGTGATCTGTGCCCTGTGATGATTTGTGGTGTTGAAGTTCATGGTGGAGCACTCAGATATATGTGATACTGGTTTTGTTGGTGTTCACACACTGCTTACTGTACATGCACTGCTGTGAGTGTATGTTGCCTTGTCCCTGCCTGGTGTGAGTCCCCCTGATGTCCAGCTGAGTTTGCTATGTGATGATTTTGTATGTGCATATGTTGTGTACTTGTTGTTGATGGATGCAGTATTTGGCCTGTGTTGGCTTTTTCCACTGACAGGTCCATGTGTGTGTAATGTTATATTTGCATGACATTGTGTGTGAGGAGATTGTGTATTGGAATACATTCAGATGTGTGTAGAATTTGTTGTGTGCATTTCTTGTGTGACTGTCACATGCAGCAATGTGGGGTCTTGTTCATTAGATTGTTTTGAGTGCACAATTGTGCTATGGCCTCCTATATTTGAGCAGTCACTTGTCAGGAGTGTGCATGTGCATGCTTGTGCCACACATTGACACCATGCTCACTTGGTAACTGGTGGAGTGTATATGTCTGTGTTTGCAGCTTTGTCCTATTGCACACAGTTGGTGTTCATGATTGGCATTTGATCATGTATTTTTTGATTGGGTTGGGTGATGGTGTCTGTGCAGTTGGCCAGAGTAAAAATTGTATCTATTCCTGTGCTGTCTAGGGTCACATTGCCTATCCACTGTTTGCCTACACATAGGTGAGCTTGTTGGACTTCTTTGGATGCTGTTTGTGAGACATGTGTATGGCAAATGGTTTTTGAACAGCATTGGTTCAGACATCCCTGAGTGGGATTCGGACATTTGTAGATACACACCAGGGTGTGGCATTGGTTCTCAGGAAACTCACAGGACATTATTTGCACCTTTATCTGTGTTTCTCACAGGTGTGGAGTAGTGAAGGTGTGAGATAGGTAGATGAGGGGTATGTGTGAAGGTCATACTTGGGTTTGACAGTCAGGGAGTGTGACAATGAGTCATGAGTGTTGTGCTGGTGGCTAGGCCTGGACAGTAAACTTTGCTCCGTTCGCGGAGTTTGCGGAGTTTTCTGCACTCCGCACTCCGCGGAGCTCGCGGAGTGCAGAAAACTCCGCTTCGCGATGTGCAGCAGTTTTTTACCCGCTCACGATCGCAAATGGTAAGTTCGCAATCGCGAATTGTAAGTTTGCGAGCGCGAGCTGCCGCTCGGGTAGAATTTCTACCCGAGCAGCAGGAATACCAGCACAAACTGCAGTTCGCACTGCACTCCGCTACTCGCGGAACTTCGCTGAGGTTTTTTGTAACTTCGCGGAGTTCCGCGTAGCAAAACTCTGCGACTAACGCCCAGGATTACTGGTGGCATGCACATGTCAAGGGAGTTGACACAGATGTGGGGCTGGTCACTATATGGCTTATGACAGTTCCTATCATTCCTGGGCCAATGCATAGCTTGCATTGCTGTATCACAGGGATACTGTGCAGATGTTACTTTAGTTCAATTTCATTCACTGTGCCACCCATGTCTGATTTGATGGCCTAGGTGTAGTGTGATATGTTGCACCTCTTGATTGTCATGTACAAATGCTATCTGAGACATCTCCATGTTTTTCATGCACTGTGCACTCCACTTTAGGCTAGTTTAGTTATTGTCATACATTGCTGCTGACTTATGGTATGTGTATGAGGCTAAGTTTCAGTGTGTGAGCTGTCTGAAGGACTTGACATACAGTTCCATGGTTGTTAATCTGCACAGTGACTCTTCATTTCTTAAATTACTCACTTTGATTCACATGAGTGTAAGGCAGGTGTGAGTAAGAGGAGGGTTGTCCTGAGTCTCAGGTCAGAGTTTCCTGCTGTCAAGATGGAGTCTCCCTGACACTTTGGCATTCATTCACTACTTTGTAGTTGGTGCTCCCTTTGTTGAGGTGTAGTGATGGTGTGTAGGTGTTCTGTAAGTTGGCAGTGTAGTCAGTTTTGTTGATGTAATGGACATACTCACATGGTGTCATTTATTGCAGCAGTACACTTGTGAGTCAAATGCAGAGTGGTGCTTACTTTGAGTTTGCTGTTTGAGTCAGGAATTTCTCACTGTGTTGCATGATATGGGCTGTCGTGTGATATGGTCTGCCATTGTATGTAATGGGCCTATCAATGTCTGCTTGGGGGCTGTGGTGATCTGTGATTGTGTGACTGTGGTGTCTATATGATGTGTCATCTACCTGGGCTCACTGACTCATTCCAACACCTTGTTGCCCTACTGTGAAATACACATACACACCCTACTTGGTCTGCCCTCCTCTGTTCCACATTGCATGTGGACTGATCCTTATTTGTGTGCAATGATGACTATGGTCATTTTGGAGGGACTCTTGCCTCACCCTACACTCATGTTACTATACATTTGAAGGTGTTCCTAATGATATGACCCTCTAGACCCTGCACATGACTTCTTGCTGCAGATATGTTGTGCTGAGTGGTGCTTCTTTTATGTTACATGTGGTGTGGATGTTGTGATGTTGGTGTTGCTTGTCTGGGACAATGTCCTGGACTCCTAGTACATTGTGGGCAGGTTTTCCCACGGCTTCACCGCTGCGGTGACATGACCGGCACGACTGGGCTAGTTGCAGTCATTTCTATGGTGATGGGTGACCCCAATGCAGAGGTGTCAATTTGTGACGTGCAGGACATGTGTTCTTACATTGGGGAATATGTTCCTGTCTCCACCAGGATGTCTGATGTAGACAGGACACGTACTTCAGCGCGACAGTTGTGTGTTGTAGTTGTATGCGGGGATGTGTTGTTGACTTACCTGCGGTGTTGACCGCAACGGCGTCTTATCTGCTGATAGTGGATGAAGTACAGCAACGGAAGGGCTTGTAGAGCTGGATCCATGGCGGCCAGGTACGTGAGGAGGTGTCTCGGATTCAAGTTTCTATCTCTGTAGTTGTGCTTCCGCTGACTCCGGCTGGTTTCTCTGCTGCGTTCGGGTGGGCTGTTTGAGGCATTGTGATTTGTCATAACGTCATTCCGCACGGCAGTCTCTCTCTATTGGCTACCTCCATCACCGTTGCGGAACGAAAAATCTGGCGGATCCGGAAACTCCGCGACTGACGAGAAATGGGCTGCCTTTGCCCATTGTAATATAGCGGACACGAGGACCACCGCAGGAGTAAGTAAATGGACGTTTTCTGCCAGCACCGCGGAGGTGCCTACTACTGCCATCGTAATCGGCCCCTAACACGGAACAGCAATTCATGCACCTATTCACACATCCATACTCATACTCATACTGACTCATTCACCAATACAGCCACTGATGCACCCTCTCACATTCCCATATAAACACTTACACAGTCATTCAGAACCCATACAGACACTGTCACACCCACTCACTCACCTACATACCGACTCACTCACTCACACATCCACTTACTCACTCATGCACCCACTCACTCATACATCTTTATGTTGATTATGGTGTATAAGTACAAATGCTGAGAACGGTAAAAAAGGGAAAAGAAAATGCTTTACTGTAATGTGAAATACTATTATAGCATAAGAAATTACTGCTGTTTGATTTATAGTATGCACTTATGCACTGCAGAAACTAAATGTTTATCATGGACTTTTGCAAAAAGTAATACTAACTTATATTTATGTTCTTTATGTTTTTAAACAGATGAATGACACCATCTATTGGAGCAAAGTAATTTCCTAATTTCTTCTTTCTGTGTAGTTTTACAAACTAACACCGAACAGCCATTCATGCACCTATTCACACATCCATAGTGTATAAGTACAAATGCTGAGAATGGTAAAAAAGGGAAAAGAAAATGCTTTACTATAATGTGAAATACTATTATAGCATAAGAATTTACTGCTGTTTGATTTATAGTATGCACTTATGCACTGCAGAAACTAAATGTTTATCATGGAATTTTACAAAAAGTAATACTAACTTATATTTATGTTCTTTATGTTTTAAAACAGATGAATGACACAATCTATTAGAGCAAAGTAATTTCCTAATTACTTCTTTCTGTGCAGTACTACAAGCTAACATTGTCAAGGTATACACCAAGGTACAGTGTCATAGAGCCACTGAGACATCCAGACACACATTGATAGAGCCACTCATATACCCAGTCTCTCATCCATTCAGCCTCTCACAAACCCACTAACTCACCAACACAGTCAATAACACACCAAGTCACTTACCAACACATGTACTACCACATGAACTCACATATACATGCAGACACTCACACACCCATTCACTCACTCATACGGGTACTAACTCATGCACTCATTCACCCATACAGTCACGCATACATCCACTCAGTCACTCATACAATCACTAACACACCCAGTCACTTTCCCATGTAACTAAAGACACACCCAATCACTCACCCATAAAGCTACAAACACATCCACTCACTCACCCAATCAGTCACTCATACACCCCTCAGTCACCTATACAGCTTAAACATGCACTCACTCAACCATTCAGCTAGTGACACACTCACACACTCAGTATCTCCTAAAGGAGCTGACACACTTATTACTCACCCATACAGGTACTGACACACCCACTCACTTACCCATACAGCTACTAATATACATACTGACTGCCCATACAGCAATTCAAACACCCATTCACTTACCTATACACTCACTGACACACCCATTCACTCATCTATTCAGGTACTAACACTGTCACTCACTCATCTATACAGCCACTCACACCCCTTCACACACCTATACAGTCACTGACACACCCACTCACTTACCTATACAGCTTCTAACACATGCACCTACTCAACTATACAGCCTATCACACACTCACTCACCCATACAGTCACTGACACATGCACTCACTCACCCATACAGCCACTCACTCACACACCCATAAGGTCACTGACACAATCACTCACTCTCCCATACAGCTACCAACACACACACTCTTTCACCCATACAGAGAATCATGCTTTCACTCACTCACCCAAACAGCCACTCATGCACCTATTCACACATCTGTACACCCACTCACACACCAGCTCATTCACCAATACAGCCACTGATGTACCCACTCACATTCCCATATAAACACTTACACAGTCATTCAGAACCCATACAGCTACTGTCACACCCACTCACTCACCTACATACCTACTCACTCACTCACACATCCACTTACTCACTCATGCACCCACTCACTCACTTAGAAACTCACCCACTCATACTCTTTCTTATACATACACACACACACACATACAGTATACCTTTTCTAAACTAAGTAAGGTGGTTCTAATGATAACCTTTTCTTGTGAATACTCAGAACTTTTTTTGAGGTTTTTAAACATTTTGTGCTTTTGGGGGCTTTTTTACAAATAAAATGCAACTGGGAAATGTTTTAAAAGAAAAAACTGAAAACTGAAGAAACAAGTCTCATTCATAAACAAAAAAATAAACACTTATACACTTTTACAGCACCAAAAGTATGGCAACAGATTGTTCACCTACAGTTAGAACTTTTTTGCAGTCTAAACAAAAAGTGCCAATTCTTTGGAGTTCTTGTGAGTTCTTTGGGAGCTGTTGCTGGACCTCAGATGGTAGAGGGTCTCAAGGAGCAATTGGTGTTGCATTTTGAGATAGACGGATCCCCTTCACTTTGCTGCTTCTGTGATCTGGTCAACTCCTTAGTGGTACGTCTTCAAATGATACAACATACTCGTTGTGCCGCATGAATAGTTCCTGGACATACCCGTGGAGAGTGTCTTCTGGAAAATTTAGCACTTTATGTGCTTAGCAACCACTTTCTTCTCCCGCGAGGGGATAGTAAAGAACTCACAAGCAATTTATTGTTGCTTTGCCAGGAGTTCCTCCTCTGAAGAACTATCTTCATCAAGGTGTGGCTCCTAATCTTCACAGCCACCAGATGCCATTTTATTTGGAAATAATTTCCCAAAAAGAAACCAAATCAATATTCAAATTAAAAAGAGCAGGTGCAGAAACGTGAACCTCCAATCTCAGTACTGGAAGTCTGAAGAAAAGAAAACTCCTTTCTAGAATAATTAAAAAGTGTCTTGTCCAAGGACATTCTTTTCTTCCGTAGTCACTTGATATCCGTGACGTCATCCTGAATGCCAACTTATTCACGATTACGGAAAATAGAATAAAACAGTGTTCAACTATAAAACTCTTTAGGAAATTCTCACTTTATATGTTATATTAGTAAATTACTGATCACAATTATTAATTACAATATTTGTATATATGTTTTTTACACTTTCTAAAAATCACGCCTATTTCGTGAATAACCGTGATAGCTGAATATACGTATCACAACTGTTCACGTAGACTTCGCAAATATAAAAAAAAGACAAGCCTTCTGGAGAAATCTGTTTCTGATGCTGAAGAAAATGATGCAACTTGCTTGAAGGCCCAACAAAATGAGGACATTTCCAGCAAGCAAAGAAGCACTTGCTTCATATAGTTAGGACAAAGTACCGTTCTTCAGTGGAAATTCAGCTCTTTGTAGTCTCCTTGTCTTCTGTATAGCAGTGTTATCACAGATTTCTGGATAAAGACACACAAGGAACAATTACATTGCCAAAATGCAGAGAAGGTTGTTGGAGACATTTCCTTGTAAACCAATATGCAGCTATACTGTAGAATAAGCACCTGGCATCTACCACACGAGGCAGCACTTACTAATTAGCCAGTATAAACTAGTCCAGCTAAGTAGACATTTTATGCAAAACTGTGGAAGCTTCCTGGATAAACTAGCAGGTGATGTTCCTTTCTGGCCCTGATGCTCATTTCATGGAAATTAAACCTCAATGGAAAGCACTTACAAATATAAATATAGCAGGTGCCCCAGTTGAAGCTCCACTTCTGTAAAGGACAAATTATGCTAACTTCCTGGGCTTCACAAAGGTGATCAAAGTGTGTTTTCGCGGCAATTCCATATTGAAAAACAAAATGATAACCTTGGTAAAGGCAAATGCATGATTCAGAGTGGTGGATAAAGGGGGCGTGGCCTCCAAAGACGTCTAAGCAATCGGGCTGTGTGGGACTTAGTGGAGGTAGCTGGAGTAGTTGTTGTCCCCCAAGGACATCCTTGTGGGTCAACTACCCCTCCTGTTACCTTCAGTAGGTCTCACACTGCGGGATTGCTGAGAGGTCTTTGTGGCCTGTCCCCTTTCTCTACCACTCCGCAAATACGCCTCCTGGTGCACTACTAGTTGTGGAATGAATTCCCCTTGGCTACTGAGGTTCCTTGGGGGCAAAAAACCCCTCCTGTTACTCCAGTAAGTCCCACACAGCGGGATTGCTAAGAGGTCTCCTGAGGCCATCCCCCTTTCTACACTACTCCGCAAACTCATCTCCTGGCACACTACTGGTTGGGGAATGAAGTCCTCTTGGATGCTGAGGGACCTTGGGGACCTAGAAGCCCTCCTGGTACTTTCTGTAAGTCCTACACAGTGGGATTCCTGAGAGCTGGTCAGAGGCCCGCCCTCTTTCTCCACCACTCTGCAAAAGCCATTACTACTTGCAAAATCATAGACATTCACGAAAGAACCAAAGGTTACAGGGACGTTATATTTAGGAATTAGCATTTAAAAGACCTTAGAAATTCACTGAAAAAACCAAAGGTTACAGAGATTTTATAGTTAGGAAACGGAATAAAAAAACCTTGGAAATTCACTGAAAAAAAACAAAAGTTACAGGGATGTTATAGTTAGGCTCAGGTTTCACTTGTACAAAGCCAGTGAAATTCAGCAGTTCTAGTTAGCTGAGCTGACTAAGACTTACGCCCCCACAATGCACTTCTTACGACCTCACATATTACATCACTCATGACATGGTCAGTGACATCACTGATGACATCACTGATGATATCTCAAATGACATCACTGATGACATCATCTACTGACTGTGAGTGTTTTTAAAAAGTTTATGAGTGTTAAATAAATATATCAAGGTGTATTGTGAATCAGTGGGTGTATGAGTGCCTATATGGATGATTCAGTAGGAGCGTGAGTGACTGTATAAGTGAGTGGTTAGTTGGCTCAGTGAATGTATGGGTGAGTGACTGGTTGTGCGAATGTTTGTTTCTGTCTGTCAGTTGGTGTCTAAGTAGCTGTATGGGTGTGTGAGTGGGTACGTGAGTGGCTGTAAGAGTAATTGATTGGTTGTCTGAGTACCTGTATGAGTGTCTGTGTGGGTGGGTGAGGGAATGTGTCACTGCCTGTATGTATGAGGGAGTGGGTGAGCCAATGGCTGTATGGGTTAGTGAGTGTGTCTGTGAGGGGCTGTATGCATGAGTGAGTATGTGTATGGCTGTGTGGGTGAGTCAGTGGATGTGTCAGTGGTATATGGATGAGGAACTGGGTATGTGAAAGTCAGTATAGGTGAGAGATAGGGTATATAAGTGACTGTATGGGTAAGTGAGTGAATATGAGAGTAGCTGTATGGGTGAGTGTGTGCTTGTGTCAGTGATTGTATAGGTGAGTGAGTACGTGTTACTATAAGTATGAGTAAGTAAGTGGGTGTGTAAATGTATGGGTGAGTAAGTGGCTGTTTGATTGACTGTATGGGTAAGTGAGTAGATGTGTGAGTAGCTCAATGGATGCCTGACTCAGAGTGTGAGTGGCTGTATGGATGTATGAGTAGATATGGCAGTGGCTGTATTAGTGAGTGAATAGGTATATGAATGGCTGTTTGGGTGAATTAGTGAATTTGTGTGTAGTTCTATGAGTCAGTGAGTGAGATTATATAGCAGCTCCACAATCCTCATGAATGAGTACTGGGACCCAGGAACGGCATCTGTGGACTTCAGGGTATGTATAAACACCACAGAAAAAGCATATCACATGCTCAATATCATGCACTCACCTCCACAAATACTCGCAGCCAAATTTGCAGTGATTAATTTATTTTGCAATTGCCGAAAATATGAGCATCATCGCTCCAAGATAAACATCTGGCTGTGGTACATTGATGATTTATTTTTGGTCTGGAATGGCACACGCCAGCAATTTGTGGAATATCTTGAGGCAATTAATCATAATGAATGTGGGCTAATTTTCACCCACAATGTAGATATTGAGCAGATTGATTTCTTGGACATTCGAGATTGCAGCAGTGCAAAACGCATTATGGCTGTAGTCTTTTATTGGGTCATAGAGTTGGTGTATAGAGTGTCCATTTAAAGGGACAAAGCCCATTAACCACCAGCGTTAAAACAACAACAATTAGACTGTTCAATACATTCTTGTTGAGTCCCACAGCGTTCTCCATTTCAGTGGTCTTTAATTACCTAGATGTTACAATTCACTCTCTGCAGGACAAATACTAACATTTGTGGATCAATTATGTACACAGACATTGCCACTGTAAAGTACAAAGGTAGGTATGCTAGTATACTACTATTTGTTTCAACACTGCTTTCTAAACCTGTGGGAATGTAGCTTCAATTTCAAAAGGTCTAAATACAAACAATCTTAACATATATATAGTTATTGGTTATCAATCTTTTGGATTTATTAGGGGTGGCATTATTTATTGTTAACATGCTACTTTTAGTAGTATACTATTTTTGTGGCTGATTCTGACTTAGTTTTTGTTTGTGCGAAGCTCCAGACTTTCTTCCTGAGTGTTTGTAAACTTACTTTTGGAAAAGCTGCGTTTGTTTGCCTCATGCATTTTGATGCTGTAGTTGCTAGAGGCTTCCACTTGGGTGGAGTTACATTCTCCTTCAGTGTGATGTAACTGTGTTGCAGTTTGAATGTTTCTTGTGTTATGCATTTAAAATTATTAATGAGTTCTGTGTTCCTCCTACTGGTTAACTCTTTTGGTATTGAATACTATTGGTATAACTTCTATGTAGGTTTTATTCTTTAAGGATTGACCATATAAGGAACATAGTAATTATTTGTTATAGGTTTTATTTATAATATTAACATATTTAGGGTTATGATTTATTTTATGCTTTAGTATATTAATGTGCATTTAAATGTGTATTTATTAAATATGTTTACCATATCATAGTAGTAGACATGTTTATTATTGAGTTTATTTGTACTGCATTTGTTTGGGTGTTATTGATATTTTCTTTTTCTTTAATTTTGTTTTTAATATTTCTAGTTTTAAATATTTTTATTGGTAATATTTTTGTGGTCAATATTATGTTTTAAATAGGGGTTAAAGAAAGTCAATATTATGGTTATCAATAGTTATCAAAGTTTTTGTCATAATGTTTTTACATTGCAAAATTCTTGCAGTCATTATTTTGGTATAAAACCTCCAGTTTGCCAGTCTTCTGACAAAGCCAACTTCTTGTTGTCACACACAAAAGACTGAGATATTAGATATACATCATGTTGCTTATTTATAATATTTCACTTCTGTATTTTGATTCTTACGTAACAACTTGCAGCAGTTTTTTATGTTACTTGAGAACTGCAACATCGGTAAGCATCTAGCAGACCGGGTGAAAAAGATAAATAAAGAGGCTTAGCAGCCTTTAGCTCTGTGTCTTCATATATCATAGGATCGCAAAAAGAGAATTAAGAAACAGGGACGAAGAAGAAGAAAGATGGAGGAACAGCTTGTGAGAAGAGAGAACTAGAAATGTGGAGTTTTCCCAATAGTTAATTGATTTTATGTGGCTCACGTGGTAGTGGAGGTGGAGCATTCATTATAAGCGGTGGGGTATTTTCTTTTTCTTAAGTCAATACAACGCATTCCAATAGCACTGGAATAGGTTGCAGATGCTTATTTAGATTTTCCTTTATGCATACAGGCTGATTTGTCTGACAGCTTGTTCCGACTGATATTTTTGTGATTGTTCATATTTGCTTAGAGATCATCCCATCTTTTTGCATGTACACTGCATGTTCCCAAATGTGCACTGATACTTTTACTGGATTCTTCCAGTTGCACAACCCATAGTTTACATGATGATGATGGTAGGTCCAGACGTTGGAACGGGCCATCATTGTCCATCGTTAGCTCTGACTTGCCAAGGTAATCTCTTACTGTAAGAAGCTTTGGGATATATATGTTTTATCTTAGAATTTGACTTAATTCATTGTTAACAGCTAATTAGGAAGAGTGGATACAGGGCATCAAACCTATGTACTGTTTTTCCCTCCATTGTTCTTTATCTTGTAAGCCCATCTGAAACAATTTATCAGTGGACCATTGTGTGCGGTGTATTAGATGGAAAGACGCGTATGTGACTAATGTAGGTATTTTATGCCTGAAAGTTTATTTCTTAAAGTTATTATCCCATTACTTCTCTGTGTATGTTTCTTGCATACCAAATTTCACTTGACTTGAAACCAAATTTCACTTGACTTTGGTGATAGGGTTGGAGGAACTCACTGGACAGGAAGTCCTTAATGTGCATAATTTCTGCTTTGCACAATTTTTTCCAACGCATTGGTCATGTTTTTAATTTAATCCTTTTATTATACCACAGAGGTGAATGTGTGACATAGTGTAGTTTGACTTTTGATTCATGCTTCAATAGCATTAATGTACCCACTGTCTCCCATGATTTTTGACGTGTTATAATTTTAAAGTTACCTACAATCTGTAAAGACAACAAGGTAGCAGTACCCAATAATTCTATCTCTGTAGCTAGCCATGTTGACATATGTCTGTTGTCCCAGACTGGGATCAGCCACCTATTGGCTCTGACCATTAAGAAAGTGGTTTGCTAAGCATACAGATCAAGTCAGTTAACACTATGCTATTTTTTGTTTAGTCATAGTTTAGACACCACCATCAGGGGTCTTTCGTTGTATCTTATACATGTAGAAATAATATCATTACCAGAGTTAAAGAAGTACAAAGAAAATCTTTGTAGAATCATTTATTGGGGTCAATTCACAAAAGCATTTATTAGTATGGTAAGCAGGTCTAGTGCGGTACTCTTTTATGTACTCCCACATGCCTTTGTGAATTGGCACCAAAACAACCAACCCCATATTAGTAAAATTACAAAGAGGACAGACTTGTACCGATTCTATATGAGTATTCCCATTTCATTCCAAATGTAGATGTTTTGGGACCAACTCACAATAGCATGTAAGGGTTAATAAAAGAGTGCTATATGATTGATACTTTATGTACTACAAAATAACTTTGTGAAAAGGCCTCCAAGTGTTTATCAGTGTTAGGGTCATCTTAACCAATTCCACTTTTCCCACCATGTCAAAAAAAATTAAGAGCAGTTTTGTGCTGTATCTTGAGTAGTAAGTGATTGGCATCACCATAAACCCCCACTGTGCACTCCGCTGCAAGATAGTCTACCTGAGAGAAGGTCAACCACAAGGGTCATGCCAACGTCCCTAGCAGACATGAGAGAAGATGTTTCACAAGAAATCCTCACACTCACTTCATCCCCCAGTTGGTGATGGCAGAGTCATACCCACTGTAGGATGGGATAATCACATACATACTCAGAGGGCAATCTAAGAGCAACAAGACTCTTATTCCCATACTGTAACAAGAAAAGGCCCATATAAACACTGCTGGTGAGCAGTGTAGGGCACCTTCATAGGTAAAGAAGACCCAAGTCACTGGCAATCTCAATTAACACTCTCAAAGTAACGCAGTCTCCTACACTGCTTTGAGACAGAGGGCACCGTTGTAGGACCCATGCGATAATAGGGCACACATGCAATTTGTGAGAAGAGCCCCATTCAGATTCCTCTGGGGAACAGCTCCCATATTTACAGATCTGAAGTGAGAAGGCATACTGTACTCTGCTTTGGACACAGAAGCCATCATTTTTATCTATGCAAGAGCAATGCATGAATGCACCGTACAACATTGAAGGAACAGAGTTCCTACTAGAGCGTTATTGGGCTGAGACCGTACCCCTTATAGAGCCTTGGGGGACCATGCACATACTGAGAGTAACATAGCACCCATAAACACAAAGGGCTTGATTACGTGTTTGGTGGTGCGATGGAGGGTCCACCCCGCCACCACATTGCCCGTGGTCGGGCCGCACGCCAGATTACAAGTATTTCTCATGTCTGGCAGGCTTTTTTTTTACATTCCCACACCGGTGTCCTGAAAATGGCCACCGCAATGGGAATGCTACATATTGTGCCCCCTGCATGCACCCCAGGGCCCCTTTTGTTTCCTCTCCACCACGGTTTTCATGGAGGAGGAACCACAATACAAGCCATGGCGGAGAGGAAACTCATAATAAGCTTGGGGGACCGCAGCAGTACCGCCAAGCATATTGCGGCCTCCTGACCGCCACAACATCACCAGGGAATGGCGGTTCTCTGGTGGCTGCAGCGGGGCAATGGTGGTTCGACTGCCCTACTTGTAATAGGGTGGTTGGAAAACCGCCACCGTCGCACCCGTACAAGTCTGGCGGTCCATGGACTACCAGACTAATAATAAAGCCCAGAGTCGGGGAGCACCCTCAAAATATGCACCTAAAAGGATGACTGGGCACTTCCAGAAACATCATTCCTCCTATCTTTAAATGCATGACCTGTTCTCATCTTTATTCTTCTTATTCAAAATGCATAGACTCTAGTTTAAATATATTGCTTGTTAATTGCTCACCTTTCATCCATTAGCTAGTCTGTCTCATGTCTTAAACTGGATATTAAATGACTGTTTACTGTCCATGCTCTAAACTCCCATCTCATCTCTATTGCCCCACCAATTATGTTGCTTGAATTTACAGATCACTCCCTAATTGACCATGCATATCTGCTATTATACCACTATAAGGAAATTAGCCTAAAACGTGGAATGGTTTGAGAACACAAGACTAAAAGCAATAACTACTAAATTAAACTTTAACACTGGGTTCTGAAGTAGTAAGCTACTCATTACAAAGCACTTCAGTACCTCATCAGGGGTCATAAGCTGTACATAAATTTCAATATGATATAATAGCTTTAATTTTCTGGGATTTGACATTTCCCATTACAGAAGGCTAGACATTGATAGTTTTGAAATATGGGCGTAGACAATTTCTCTACATTGGAGACAAATAAAATTATGGTTCCGGAATATGCGGCCATATTGACGGGTTTTTCTGCTGCTTGAATCATTATGAACTTCTTGTTTACCTTCAAGATACAGAGTTTGCATTCTAAGGATAAAATAAACAACAAAAGGGAAAGCAACCAGCTCTGACAAGTCCCTTGTTTCAGTTCAAAGTAATCAGAAAATGAGCTGTTGAATTTTAAGCAGTGTCAGGGTTGTAGCATAGATTCATTACTTTGGTGATTAAGTCATATTTAAGGTTTGCTCTCACTATCACTGTCCACAGGTTTTGACATGATACTTTAACAAATGCTTTTACAGCATCTAGAGCTATGACCATCAATAGTAAAGTTGAACTGGACATATGGTCTGTATTATGGCAGAGCATTATAGTTTTATCACACAAGAATGTATAAAAAGTCCTTTGATATTTTAACGTTTATTGGTAAGGACATTTGCAAACCTCTATAGTTCATTTTAAAGAGTGAATTGGCCCATAGCTGGAGAATTCAAGCGGGACGTAGGTCTCTTGGGGATTAGGACTACAACAGTTTCCTCCACCTGAACCTCTTTCCTCTGAAAGTTTGAAACGTTTTTGCAGGGAGTGTTGCAAACATATCTGTGATTTTGTTGTAGGAGTTAGTGAGTCCCTCAGGGCTAGGAGTCTTCCTGTCACAAGGCTCACAGACCAGCGTGGGAGTAGAATGTCGAAAATTTCCCAACGCCCACCTCCAAACCAACCGCCACCAAATTATTCCATAGGTTGACGACTAGGTCCAAAGGGGGGAAAGGGGAATGGGATTTAAAGAAGAGACAGCCGATATCTCCTGCAACTTCGTCTACCACTGACGTTGTAACCTTGTTCTAGTCTTGGGGAGACCATTCAGGAACTCTTATTTATCTGCAAAATAACATTCAACAATTATCACTTAATGCTTCTCTAAATCACCTTGTCTTCTATCATTTATATTTTGCTATAGCCTAAAACCTTTACCTATTGTTTTTCGACTGAGCGCCTCTCTTCTTTCTATGCGTGAATTTGTCTTTTCATATTCACTTATTCTCTATTGTAAGTATCTTGTTATCTATCTTATTACAACTGTACATTTCATTTACACTTTTCTCATAACACCATTTCTTGTACAACAGTTAATAATATTTTTCTTTTGACCTTTTCAGGTACGTGCGTGACCCAAGAAGTTTCAATCGAACTGTTTCTTCGTTCCGGAATGCAGGTAAGAAGGAATTTGCTCCCTCTCTCACTCTCTCTTTCGTGAATATTTATGCAATGTTCTTCAGGAAACACTCAAGCAGATATTCTTACAACTAGGAAGATTCTCTGCTAGTGCTGAATCCGCCGACTAAAACAGAATTGAGACGCTATTCAAGTTATTCAGTCACATGACTAAACTCCGCCCTAAAATGGGGAGAAAAGGTTTTTAAATGGACTTGAACCTTGCCGCTGCCAATGAGGAATGAAAGGAATACACGGCGAAGACTAAACGTCGAATTTTCTGCAACGCAACTACCCTAACTAACTTTCGCGACGAGACATGGAAGAACAAAGCTTCTCTAGGAATCTCCTCAGATGAAGTGCGATGAGACAAGGGTGAGCACACTGGTTATGCTTTCTCTGTCTCACGCTCTGCAGAACTAGAATGCTGACTCAAGAGTGGCATCTTGGTGGCCATTTTGGAATTTCGGGAATTCCATCCTTGAAACCAACTGACCCTTCTCAGTCTTTTCTTAGCCAGTTTTTTGCTCTTGTGCACTATTACATTTAAGTTCAGACCTTGTGACTCTCCAGGATTCAGTCTAGTTCTGACACTTCCCTACAGGGATTTCAACTATTGCCTTCAAGATTTCTGGGATACTGATGTGACCACCAAGAAACCCTTTTGTTTTACTGAATGATCTGGCTTGGGATGACTAGTCAGATAGTCATTTTTTTTACCTAATGTTGATACTGTTGTTGAAAGAGTTTTGTAATTATTTCTTAGTGTTTTTGTTGCATTCTTGGCTTTCATAGCTATGATGTCAGTTCTAGAAGTAGTTGGATCAGGGATGGCCAGCCTTCTTCACCTCACATGAATTGTTGGTCTTATCTGATAGCCAAAGTACCCTGCAGCTTTAAATAATTATCTGACTATCACTACTTACATAGTGGCACACAGATTTTTGTTGTTAGACATGCTACCATTGTTCTTATTAATGTATGGTAACAGTGCTTTCTTTAAGCACACCATCTTCAAGAGTTTCCTTAGTAAGGCCATTGACTTTTTCATTAAAACTAAGCCTGGGTGGATTTTGCAGAGTTTTACTCCGAAAAACTCTACGAAGTGCCAGATAAACTCTGCAGCGCTCCACGGAGTTCCGCCAGCAGCGGAGTCTGTTCAGTCGTGCTGCTTGCACTGATTTTTAGTGCCAAGAGTTTGTCTTGCACTGTAAAATCAGCGTGAACGGCACTACATGTGGTGCTAGAGTGCGCTGCTGCTTTCTGCTGCTCGAGTAGACATTCTACTCGAGCGGGAGCTTCCTCAATGCGAATGGCAGATTTCTCAACGTGAGCAGTTGCGACCTGCTATGGCCGCCAGTGATGAGAAATCTCGCCAGGAGGAGGTCTAGAGCATCATTTTTTCTCACAAGCGCTTGCCAACTTACCGTTATTGAGCCGCTTGAGAAAAAAACTCCACTCCGCGTCACTTCACTGAGTTTTTTGGAACTCCGGACACCTCACAGAGCGAGGAGTGGGCAAAACTCTCCGAACTCCACCGGCAGAGCGGAATTCTTTGCCTACCCTTAACTAAAACCTCTACGGTCTAACACCTTTAGTGTAGGAAGATGCACTGCCCCTCCTCGATTTGGTTCTTGCAGCTGGCAGGTAGATTTGCCTACACACCATTGTATGAGCCCTCTATGAAATTATCTAGTTTATAATCTAATTGACAGGTATGGAAATCTCCTAAAAGATTAACAATATTTCAAAATGAATGATACAATAAAGCCTGCACTGGTTAGCAATGGCAAAATGCACAGAATCCTACAGTCAGCAAAAAGGAATTCAGCTAAAATGTGAGAGGTGAAGGCAAATAGTTTGGGGGGTGACCCTTCAAGGAGGACCAAGTCGAACACCTAACTCACATATTAACGTTTTGAGACAACGTTCCAGTCACAAAACATTAATAATTTACCACTAAATCTAAATTGGGGGGTGCCCATTCACAAACAGGAAAATTTCCCTAAGGGACCACTTCTCCTCTGTGAATGTCAACAGAAGCATTTTTTTTTACATAATAAATAGTTTTAAAATTATTATTTTCTAAACACTTCCCATTTTCCTTCTGGAAAACTCATTGCGTTTTTAAAAAAAGGTAGCTTTATACCCCCGGAAGGCCACTATGCCTGTGACTCTAATCAACCATAGTGGGACCTAATTTATGACCTACCTCATGCATATTAATGAGGTAGGTTGCAAATTGTGACCCACTACGAATCAGTATTTTGTAAATCAACCTATTAATACATAAGTTGATTCACAAAATACCAAAACAACAATGAATTCCTTTGGAAGTTGTTGTGGAAACTGCACCTACTTCTACTGAATCCATTTTAGTAGATTCCCAATAAGAAATCCCAAATGGTTATTTGATGCAATATAGAATTTCATATTAGGAATCTTTGCACATCCGGTGCAGGGTTTTGTATTCAAGAGACATAGCAGAAGAGAACGTGAGAATCAAATGTTGATGAACTAATTACTAATAACTGGTTCAAAGAGTTAAGTACAAAATTACAACATCTGCTGTATCATACTGTTATTTCATAGATATTTAGCTTTCAATCATTGTACACACTGATTTTGAGAGATTGTAATTTACAAAAAGAAAGTTCGCAAGGAAGATGTAAAATACTTTGCACACAGCTCAGGTGGGCCTTTATTCTCCCAATAAACTGGTACAATTGGCTTACACCTGATTGACATATTTAATTTACTTGTAAGTCACTAGTAAAGTGGCATTATGTTTATGTTTATATGTTTATATGTTTATATAGCGCTCGATTGCCGTGGCGTCTTGGCGCTAAAATGTGTGGACAAGATCAGTGCACTGTGTTAACCGCGGACTTAGACGGAAGTAAACAACCATGTTTTTAATCCTTTCCTAAAAAGCTGCAGGTTGGGTTGAAGTTTCATGGCCGTAGGCATTTTATTCCATAGCTTTGCAGCACACTGTGATATCGCCCTGCCACCCCATCTTGCCCGTCTTGTCTTAGTGGTCCTTATAAGACCCAGACTGGCAGATCTAAGAGCACGTGGGGGGATGTAGGGTGGAAACAGTCTTTTAATGTCCTCGGCACCGCCACCATATAGTGCCTTATGCACAAGGCACAAAGACTTAAATTCCACCCACTGCTGGACAGGAAGCCAATGTAGTGATTTAATTCCTGGTGTAATTGACTGTCCTCTGGGAATACCCAGAAGTAGTCTTGCTGCGGCATTCTGTAGGGATTGTAATTTTCTCATCTGCGACTTGTCAATGCCCAAGAATAGGGCATTGCAATAGTCCAACTTAGACAGGAAAAGTGCTACCATCACCGTCTTTTGCAGCTCTTGTGAAATGAATGGAAAGATTTTCCTCAAAGTTTTTAATAGAAAAAACAGGAGGAAGTGAGGCTATTTACCTGGGCAGAGAAATTCAATTGATCATCAAAGATGACCCCAAGGTTCTTGACCTTGGGGACAGGGCATGGGCATTCACCAGCCTCGGTTGGCCACCAGGACTTGTTCCATAAGGGGGGGCCCGGACCAAACTCCATCACCTCCGTCTTGTCGGTGTTAATTTTCAGGAAGCTATGGTTCATCCAGGTCATGATCTCGGTGAGACAAACATGAAACCTGGTAGCTGTATTCTCAGGCTGATTAGTAATAGAGATGATAAGTTGAGAATCATCAGCATAAGAAACCAGGGCAAAACCATGCCTCCTGATAAGTCTAGCCAATGGGGTGACAAAGATGTTGAACATTGTCGGGGATAGGGCTGATCCCTGCGGGACACCGCATGGAAGTTGGAAACTATCCGATTGCAGTCCATCCCAAAACAGCCTCTGCTCCCTTGCCTCCAGGAAGGAGGATAAGAGGGCCAGGGCGGAAGCCTCTACCCCCACATCCCTCAGCCGCTGAACTAACACCACATGATTCATTCCATATCCCCTGGGCTGATAAATTAAATGCTGCTAGTGGGCCTGCTTTGAACTGACAATTTGGCTGGGTAAAATAACCCACTTGCCAAGCCTTAAACATTCCTTTTATTACATATAAGTTGGCTCTAAAGTAGGCCCTAGGCAAGCCATAGGACAGGTTGCATTGTAATTAAAAGGTTGGACATGTACTTTTGAGTTTTACATGTCCTGGTAGTGAAAAACTCTGTGATTCATTTTTCACTTCTATGAGGCCTACCCCTCCACTAGGATGGCGTTAGGTTGCCTTATTGCAATTAAGAAGCGCTAACTTTTGATTGGGAGCAAGTAGGGCTTTCATGTTTGGTGTCTGAGAAATTGTAATTTTAAAATTCTCTTTGTTGTTAAAGTCGGATTTTAAGTCGAAAATTTGAAAATGCCACTTTTAGAAAGTTAGCATATTCCTGCACCTGACTATTTGGTGCATGCATCCTTTTCCTGGGTCACATGATTGTTTGATTGGATGGAGCTGGCCTCTGTTTATTCCTCCCAGACTGCCACACAACAGAGGGATTAGGCATGCCTGGATGGGTCATCATTGGCAGGATGGGGAGCGGAGCAGGGCACAGCCCCTCTTGCAAAACAATAGGCTGTGCCCTATCTTCACACAAAGAACATCACACCACTTCAATGTGCCTGTAATCAGGCTAAAGCCATGGTAGGGGAGGCAGAAAATTCCAAGGACTACAAAGAAAGATCTCTAGAAACTTCTTCTACTTCAAAGAAGCACCAGGTATAAAAATATTGTATTGTATTGTAATTGCATTTACATAGCGCTTACTACCGCTGACGAGGCGTGGAAGTGCTTTTTTGGCGAGTAGCACGCTACTCCGGAACCCATAAAGGATTAGTGTTGAATTAGTATAGTGAAAAATTAAACTAATTTGAGTGGTGGATAGGTTAGTCAGTTATTTGGATTCAGAAGGATAGCGGAAGGATAGAAGAGGGAAAGAGGTTTGCATTTATATAGCACTTGATACCCCTAATGGGGTGTTGAAGTGCTTTTTTGGTGAGTAGCACGCTACTCTGGAGCCCATAAAGGATTAGTGTTGAATTAGTATAGTGAAATATGAAAGTAATTTAAAGTGGTGGATATGTTAGTCAGTTATTTGTATTGAGAAAGGTAGGAGAGGGATAGAAGAGGGAAAAAGGTTTGCATTTATATAGCACTTGTTCCCCCGGATGGGGTGTTGAAGCGCTTTTTTGGCGAGTAGCACGCTACTCCGGAACCCATAAAGGATTAGTGTTGAAAATTAGTATAGTGAAATATGAAAGTAATTTGAGTGGTGGATATGTTATTCAGTTATTTAGATAGGGAAGGGTAGCGGATGGATAGAAGAGGGAAAAAGGTTTGCATTTATACAGTGCTTGCTACCCCTGATGAGGAGTTGAAGCGCTTTTTCGGCAAGTAGCTCGCTACTCTGGAATCCATAAAGGATTAGTGGTGAATTACTATAGGGAAATATGAAATTTGAGAAGTGGACATGTTAGTCTGGTATTTTGATTGAAAAGGATAGTGGAGGGATAGAAGAGTGAAGGATTTAGACATTCTTTTGTTTGTTTTGGAGGTCATAGCAGGAGGAGGAGGCTTGGGATGAGTAAAAAGGGATGTGGAAGGGAAGAGTCAGAGGGAAGAGTTTAGAAAGGCTTCTTTTGGGGGATCGGTATAGTAAAAGAGGTGTCAGATGATGCAAGGACGGGTAGAGTAGGGGAGAGTCTAGAAAGGGTTATTTTGGGGCTCATAGTAGTGGTATTGGGTTTGGGAGAAATGAGAGAGTGGATTTAGAGGTTATATTGATAAAGATATAGGGTGAGAAATAGGGTAGTGCATTGTAAAGAGTAGTAGAAAGAAGTTTGAGATGAGTCAGAAAGTTGAGGTAGAAGATATATTTAGAGAGGTATAGGGTGAGAAATAGGGTAGTGCAATGGATATGCTGAATTAGAAGAAAGTGATAAACATATAGATCCATAAGTATATGGAAAGTATATAGATGCATAAAGGAGGTAAGTATATGTAGATTAAAGATATTGATTGAGGTATAGGATGAGAAATAGGGTAGTGCATTGAATATGCTTTTTTAGGAGAAAAGTAATAAATATATAGATCCAAGTACATGGAAGGTATATAGATGCATAAAGGAAGTAAGTATATGTAGATTAAAGATGCATTAGATAAATTCTGGTTTTCAAGTCTTGATATACTTAAAAATGTATTTTATTTACTTTTAACAACATAATTATTCTACATGTTTATACAAAGCAATACACAAAGATAGGTACAGAGGTATATGCTGTATATTTCTGTTTGCGTATGGCGCTTATGTGGGGAAGAGCCAATTCTTGAGTAGTTTTCTGAAGATAAGGTGGTTGTCCGTGGATCTTATGTTGGGGGTAAAGAGTTCCATATTTTGGCTGCTTGAACAGAGAAGGATGTGCCACCCATGGGTTTTTCTTGTAGCTTGGGATTTTGAGGCAAGGTGCCACTCTAGACCGAAGGTTCCTTTGTTGAATGTGTTTGGTGATTTTATTCCTGATGAAGAGCGGTCCCATTCCATGTATTGCTTTACAAAGCAGCTTGAACGTGGATCTTCTGGCAACTGGTAACCAATGTAGGGCTTTCAAGGCAGGTGAGATGTGGTAGCGCAGTTTGATATGCAAGAGTAGTCTGGCAGCCGAGTTCTGAATCCGTTGTAGTCTTTTCATAGTCGTTAAAGGTGATCCGTGGTAGAGGCTATTGGCGCAATCAAGTTTGGACAGAACAAGGGAGATGGTAGCTTGGACCTTGAGTGGAAATCCCAAATCGGGGAAGATTCGTCGCAGAGTTTTTATAGTGACAAAGCTTGATTTTGCGAGTTTGTCCTCCTGGGCAATCATCAATAGCTTGGAGTCCATGGTCATTCCGAGGTTTCTTACTTCCTTCGATACTTTAGGTGGTGATCCCAGTTCGTCAGGCCAGGTGGCAATTGGGTCATAATGTTTCCAATCGCCACACGTGAGTATTTCCATTTTGGAAGCACTCAATTTGAGAGAGCTCCAAGTCATCCATTGATCCACACCTCTGAGACAACTGAAAATTGGAGAGTTTCCAATGTCTTTGGGGCATTCCAGTTGAAGGAGTATTTGTGTGTCATCTGCATAGTTATAGCACATGAGGTGAAATTGATTGATCAGTACCAGTAATGACTTCATGTAGATGTTGAAAAGCATGGGCGAGATGATAGAGCCTTGAGGGACCCCTGCTTTTGTGGAGTATGGTTTGGATGAGAAAGGTGGGGTATGGATGACATTGGTTCTGTTTCGAAGGTAGGATGCAATCCAGTCTAGAGCAGTCCCCTCTATGCTGGCTTCGTAGAGTCTTTGTTTCAGAGTGTCATGGTCAACCGTGTCAAAGGCAACCGAGCGGTCCAAGAGGAGTAGCGCAGCAACCCCGTTGTGGTCAAATGTGTTCTTCAGGTCATCCCAGATGGCAAGGAGGGCAGCTTCTGTGCCTTTTCCCGGACGGAATCCTGTTTGGAAGTCTGAAAGTATGGCATTCTCTTCAATGAATTGTGACATCTGGGCAAACGCTACTCTTTCTATCAGTTTGCCCAGGAAAGGTCCATTTGGAATGGGTCTGTTGTTGTTAGGGTTCAGCGGGTCCAAGTTTGTTTTCTTCAGTAAAGGGCATTTGTATCACTTTTTGAGTTCTTCTGGAAATATTCTGGTAGCTAAGGAATCGTTGATGATTCTTCTTACTGGAGTGGCAGCAGAGGTTGTTAAAAGAATTGTCTTGAAAGTGTGCGGTGGACACGGGTCAGAAGGGCTGCCGGCAGGCCTGCTTGCTTTGACCAGGTCCATAAATTAATCGTGTGAGATGTGTTGGAAGGAAGGGAGGGACTGGGTTGGAGTATGCTTGGATTGTTGTTTTGTAAAACGGTTAGTGCTGGTGCTTTGTCTCTGTTTTAAGTATGAGTCCAACGTGTCTGCTTTGTCCATGTAATGATTTGCCAGTTTGTCTGTGAAATCTTGAGTAGCAGGATGAGTTCCTTCTAGGCAATTTGGTTTACGAAATTCATTGAGTATTTTATAGAAGTCTTTATTTGCACATTTAACATTTTGAATTCTGTCTGAATGGTACCTTTTCTTTGCTTTTTTGATAGCTGACTTGTATAATCTGTTAATTTTCTGTAGGTGAAGTTTGTCTTGTTTGGCGTTTGTTTTGATCCAGGTACGTTGCAGCTTTCTAATTTGTTGTTTTATGCCTTTTATCTCTATATTCCTCCAAGGTGCTTTTTTTCTTTTGTTCTGTTGTGTAGTTTTGAGTGGTATCAGGATGTCAAAAGCTTCCTGTAGCCACTCATATCGTTTTTGAACAGAATTTATTGTTTCCAGATCTATACTGGATGTTAGTTGTGTTTCTAAGTGTTCCAAATTGAGTTTGTTCCACGGTCGATAGGTGGATGCATATAAGGAAGTTTTAAGTGAGTCATTTAGTGTTGTTTTATGTTGGAAAGCAAGCAAATGAGGGTCTGACCATGTGACTGGAGTTATAGTTTGAAAGTTAACTAGTTCAGTATTAGCAAAAATGACATCTTGGATGTGTCCAGCGATGTGAGTGGATTTGTGGACGATCTGATTCAGGTTCAGTGCTTCTAGGCCAGTGATTGTTGTTTTTGAATGGGGCATATTGGGTTTGTCAAACCAAATTTTGAGGTCACCCAGAATGCATAGAATGGAGTGTATTGTTATCAGGTTTGAAACTGTGTCTAGAAGTGGGTCTGGGAATGTCGCCTTGCTAGGTGGAGGTCTGTAAAGGAGCAGGAAGTTACAGGAGGAAGACGGTGTAGGATTGCATCTGGTTAGAAGAGCCTCACAATTCTTTATGGAGATGTCGTCAACTTTAGTGATATGTAATGTTTGCCTGAACACAACAGCTAGGCCATCTCCTTTTTTGCCTACACGATTTTGGGTGATCGTTTGATAGCCTTGAGGAATGGCTTCATGCAGGGCTGGAGCCATATCATCTCCTACCCATGATTCAGTTATGAATAGTATGTCTCGTTTTGCGTCAGTGAGAAGGTCGCAGATGTGATGTTTGTTTTTAGAGAGCAATCGAGCATTTATTAGTAGACAGTTTAGAGAATGTGCTTTGGTGACAGTGAGACTTTGTTTTGTAGAAGAGTGATCAGTATTGTGTGGGTTTGTAGCAGGTGTGTTTTTGGTGCTGGTATTAGCTGTATTAGGATAGCAATTCGTGTAGCTGTTCTGTAATATGGTCCTCGTCCAGCAGGCTAAGAAGGCATTTTGAAGGGTCTGCGTGTGTAGGTGGTGGAGACGGTGTTTGAGAGTGAATTGGTGCGCTGTGTTGTTTTTGTGGTGTAAGAGTGTTGTGCAGTAGACATGGAGAAGCGAAGTTGTGAAGTGTGGCACGTTGCTTATATTGTTTGCATGTGCTTAGGGAGGAAGGTGTATGAGTCAGGGGTGGTGGTGCAGCATGTGGGTCATGTGGAAAGGTTCTAAATTGTCCAATGGATGAGAGGCAGATTGGAAGAGAGTTGCTGTGTTGCTGCATGTGTGTTAGGTGTGGTGGAAGAGAGAAACCTTGGCATTGGAGTTTGTTCCTTTGTGTAGTTTGAAAGGTGCGTGTATGTTTGTATTTGTGACAGTAAGTATTATGAGGTGTTGTGCTTGAGAGATTTTGTCGTGCTGGTGTGCGTGATATGTTTTGTTTTTGAGGAGTAGTGAAAAGAGGTGCTGATGTATTTGTTTCATGAGATGGATTTGTTTGTATAGTATTGTTTGCGAGTGGAAGTTGTAAGGTAGAGGGTGTTGTGATGTGTTTGTGAGTAGAGTGTGTGTTGTGTGTAGGAGGGGATGAAGTAGAGGTAAGAGTGTTTGTCTTAGACTGGTTTGTTGCAAGAGTTAAAATGTGTGGTGCTGTGCAGTGTATGTGTTGTGTGTTTGTGTTATTATGGTGGAAAGAAGAGGAGGGTGTTTGTTGAACAAATGATGGAAGGCTGAGTATATGTTTGCTAGTGATAAAAGGGGGTCTGTTAGGAGTAATTAGAGTGGGGAGTATGTGTCTGGATGGGTTTTAGTTAAATATGGTGTGGAATTGGGTTGTGTTAGTGATGAGTGGATAGGTTAGTGGTATAGGATGGAGTTGTGTACTGTTTGTAGGTGATGGTGGAAATGTGTGGTAGCTGGGATAGAAAGGTGTATAGGTGTGGTTTGTGTGGTTTTGTAGTGGGTGCTGAGACATTGAAATGTGCATAGGGTTACTTTGTTTTAAATGTGTGGAGTACATTTGGTGTGAGTGTGTTACTCTGTTTGTGGATGGTGTAGCATGGGTATTACTTAATGTGAAAATTGGCAACATTTCTGGACCTGATCCTGACCAGTCTCGAACAGGCAACTGCCCTTGTCCTCTCCGCCCTTAGCCTCAAAGCCCGGGCTGAGACGCCCTAAGCCTTGGCCTTTTCTAGCCCTAGTAGTCAGGTGACCCCTTCAGCCAATGGTAGCCCTAGCCCTAACCCTATCCAATCCTAACATTAGCCCTAAAATCTAGAACCAATAGGAGACCAAGACCTTACAGCCAATCATAGCCTTAGTCCAAGCACTCAATCAGGCACAAAACCCTAATCACTACGTCCAATATAAGGCCTAACCCTAGCCCTACTCCCAAACCTAGTCCCAGCAACCAATCACACAGGAAAGCCTAATCCCTACTTCCAGTAAAAAGCCTAACCCTAGTCCTAGTCCCACACCTAGTCCAGCAACCAATCACACAGGAAACCCTAATCCCTACTTCCAATAGAAAGCCTAACCCTAGCCCTAGTCCCAACCCTATATTAATTGAATCACTGTCCCAGAAACCAATCAGAATCCTCCAATAAACAACCAATGAGAACATTAACCCTAATCCAATAGAAACACCAGGTACAACCACCAATCAGTGCACACGTGTACCATCCAATAGCAGACTATATAAGGTCCCAGCAACCTCAGACAAGGTTTGCTGGCCAGGGAGTTGGAAGCTGCTCCTCTATTTAGAATTTCCTAGGAGACAGAAAGGCTCAATCCACACTTTGGACTTCTGCAGGTAAGGGCCTAACAAACTTTGTCCTCTAACAATACTGTTTGTATAAAACTTTACTCACTCTCCTAGCCAAAAACGAGTGCACAATCCCTGTAAAACACAGCTTAAACAGCTCACAGCAGATTACTGCTGTCTCAGAGCACCCTCTGTTCTCTCTCTGACGTAGAATATCCCTGTTGCTAGGGGGGAAAAGGGGGGACTGGTTTCACTCACTTGCTAACACAAAATGGGAGCTGGGGGTGGACTGCTTAATATACAGGTCTTAGCACAGGAGAAATTAGGAGGGAAAACAGATAGTCACAGTAAATGAAAGGGAAAAAACTACATATTTTGGACTGCAAATCCCAGAATTCAACAGGTTAAATGAAAAACAGTCACAGGCAAGTAAAAACCACAAGTTTAAACACAAAACAGGTGATAAATTATGAAATCATGGGCAGGTTAAAACTACAATTTTTAAACTGTAACAACCACAAGCAACGGGGGGCGTGGCCTGGCGCCGATGAAGTGAGCAGCAACGCTTGTGAGCTCCTGTCGGCCGGCCACCATCGACTGCCATCCTGAAGCACTAACCGGGGCACAAAGCCCCACAGCACACCCCTGCAGTCGGGAACGAGGTAGGGGGTGCCACAGAGGAGAAGCGAGCTTTCCCGGTCGCCCCAAACACCGGAAAGATAAAACTGAGAGCGCGGTCGGGCGCTCGGCTAAGATGGTGGCGCCCTGCTGGGGGTGAGAGGCCCGGGACGTGCGTTGGTTCCCTGGGAGAGCGTGCGGGGTCAGAGTGCTGGCGTGCCCCTCCTTCCGCCGCCCATACGGAGCTGAGCCAAGGGAGGTTGTGAATGGCGGCGCACCTGGATGACGGTGGCCGCTGGTACTGAGCCTGATCTGGTGGCTCGGCCCAGCTCGGCCCCCTCTCGTCCTCTGCGTAGGACTGCGTGCCAGGCCTGGAGGCCTTTGAAGTAAGCCCTGGGAAGGGAGGGCGGAGGATTCTGAGGCCCTGGTACCCCGGGTGACGGCTCGGGAAGCGGCGGTGGTGCCCAGTGGCCCCTGCGGGACTAAGTGGTTTGTCCACGCCAGTGCAAGTGGTACCTCTGGGGAGGCGCACGCTGGGCACGGCGCGAGCTGGGGCAAGTGCTGGATTGTCTGTGCGTGCCTCTTGGAGGTGAAGAGAGGCCTGGATTGCTTGCCCCCTGATTTCTGGGCGTGGGGCCCAGAGACCCCTTGCGGCGCACCCGGAGGGAGGAGACGGTGACAGGACCGGGCCTCTGATGGGCCCTGCACGACGTGCCAGCTGGTGAGGGCACGTAGGGCAGAGACATCTGGAGGCTTCGAGGAGCTGTCGCTCGGGCCCTGTTGGGGCTGAAGACTGCAGCACGGGTTGGAGCCAGTGTATAGCGGTTTTGCGGCGCCCAGAAGAGACAGCGACCAGCGGGGTAAGAGATTGATGAACTGCACCCGGGCCTGGGGTCCTCGCCATGTGCCTATAACAGGGCCCACCGGTGCGGGGCTGAGGCGCGAGCAACTGGGGCGGCGGACCGGGGGCCAGCAAGAGAGAGGCCTGCGCGCCCGGCACGTTGGGGGAGCCTGGGACGCTCCTGGGGAGAGCGGCATCTTGAAGGAAGGCGCCTGCAGAGGCCCGGACTACGGTAGAATCCAGAAAGCGGACCCTGAAGTTCCCCTCGCCGGGGCTTACCGGCGGGCGCCCACCGCATCGGACGACCTCATGAGCAGCAGGAGAGGCCTGCAGCGCCCTATGAGTTCGCGCAGCACCAGGAGCACCATAGGGCGGGAAGACACCAATGGGGAAAGCACTTAAAAAGAAAGATAGGGAAGAGCCTGCCCTGAGTGGGCCTTCGGATGAGAACGAAAGGACCTTGACACAGAAGGAGCACCCTGTAGACCCCACGCTGCAGGATATATTGCAGGCTATTACCACATCCAGTGAACGTTTAGAAAGCAAAATTGACTCTCTGAGCCTGGATATGGGATTGCTCCGTGAAGACCATAAAAAGCTGGCGGACCGGGTCAAGGCAAATGAGGGGCAACTAGCTGAAGCACTGCCGGCACTAACGGAAATGAAACAAAGAATGACCATGCTGGAAACCAAAATGCGAGAGCTGGAAGGCAGGGCTGAGGACGCGGAAAACAGATCGAGCAGAAGCAACCTGCGAATTGTAGGCCTTCCAGAAAAAATTGAAGGCCGCAGCATGACAGACCACCTCGAAAAATGGCTTCGAGAGGAAGTAGCGCCGAATGTCTTATCGAATTTCTTCACCCTGGAAAGGGCGCATCGAGTCCCTGCAAAGCCGCCCCCGCCGGGAGCACCACCGCGAGTGATAATAGCAAAACTCCTTCACTACAAAGACAGAGATCACATCCTTGCCCAGGCGCGACTCAAAGGGGATATACAAGTGCATAACTCTACGGTGTGCATCTTCCCAGACTTCTCCAGAGAAGTGCAGAGGCAGCAGAGATCCTACAGGGACGTGATACAGCGGCTGCGACAACTGAACTACAAATATGTGACGTAGTACCCGGCCACGCTGCGAGTTACTTCGGATTGGGGCACGGAGTTCTTAAAAACCCCTCAGGAGGCGTCAGACTGGCTGGACAGGCGCGGGGGCAGAGCTGCCACGAGACCCAGAAAAGAAAAGGCAACGAGGAAACCGATCCAGGCACCGGAGGAATGGGGCAGAGACTCTAGCACCAACGCAGGAGGAGGCGCAGCTTGAACGGCAGAGCGCAATGCACATGGTGGCGCTGATCAGCGGCAAGGCGAAGAGCATGGATCCTCCAGAAGGCAGTGAGACTGCAGCAGACTCCGGCTCGGAGAACGGGACCAGCGACTCTGAGGCGCAGAGTGAGTCACTCCCAAACATCACCCCGCAGACGGCGGATGACATTATCTAGGGGAGATGGGCGATGGACGAGGATGCTCATGTCCGAACTGCTGCAGGGCGCTCCAGCCTCTACATTAAGGTACAGGGGTGGATACGGGGGGAAGCTGTGGGGCAGACTGCTGCTAATACGGAGGAGATGGCGGCCGCAGAGACTGGGAGAGCATCGACCAGCGGCCTCCCCCTGGGACTGACTGATCGAACTGCAAGTAGTCACTTGTAGACACCAGAAATAGTTTGGATGGGGGGGGTTTTCCTACTTATCCTGGGGAGTGGGAGTTGGGGCATATGTTTACTGTTGAATTGGGGGGGACCTTGAGTTGCAGCGGGCATGGCACTACACGGGTTCGAGCAGGGGAGGTGCACGGGACGCGCCACACAGCAAGGGGGGCAAACAGGCCGCAGTAACACTCGATAATGGCTGACAAGCAGCAATATAAGTATATGACCTGGAACATTCGGGTATGCATACGATGTCAAAACGCCACAAGGTCCTCTCATACATTAGGAGACGGAGAGCCCAGATAGCTCCTCTACAGGAAACACACCTAACGCAGAAGGAAGGGCAAGCACTGCAAAGACGGTGGAGAGGGCAGCTCTTTTACACCACGTATTCGGCCTATGCATGAGGGGCACTAATATGGGTTCAAGCGGGGGTCCTATTTCAACTGCTGAGCTCTGTGGTAGATCCGGAGGGCCGCTATGTGGCCATCAAGGGGCGGCTAGAGGGTCGGGAGATTAGTGTAATCAGTGTTTACGCACCCAACGTAGAGAAGCCTGCCTTTTTCGTGGCGTTGAGTCACAGATTAGCACAATATTTCGCAGGTACTGTTATAGTGGGAGGCGATTTTAATAGCGTAGGTGACACGCTTTTGGACAGATCTCACCCCCCATTACAAAACTCCCAAACGGTGTGTGCCTCTCATGCATTCGCCACAGGGAGACAGAGCTGGGGCCTGGTAGATGCATGGAGAATCCTAAACCCGCAGGGAAGGGACTACTCCTACTTCTCGGCGGTTCATGAGGTGCATGCACAACTAGATGCTTTCCTATGCTCAGCAGATGCGCAACGCCATGTTACGGCTGCCGAATACCTCGCGCGAACCATTTCTGACCACAATCCGCTAATCTTGTCCCTGCAGTGGGCGCACCCGGCAACGGCGATACCGACGTGGAGACTTCGCCTGTACACCCTGGAAGACCAGGTCTTCCGGGAAGAGATACAGGGCGAAATAGCGCACTATTTCCAAACTAATGAAGGGACGGCCACGTCGCGGAACACGGAGTGGAACGCTTTCAAGGTGGTCCTGAGGGGCCAATGTATCACGCCGGCCACCTGCGTCAGGCGCGTCATTATGAGGGAAGTAAAGGGGGCAGAGACGGCCCTCAGAGAGGTGGAGCGCAGCAGGCCGGGGCACCCGGAGCTTCAACAAGCACTCTTAGATGCCAAAAAGGAAGTGGCAAAACAAACGGAGAGGCTTAGAAGCTTCGATTATAAGAAGTACCTGGAGCGTACGCATGCTGAATGGGACAGGTCAGGTTCGCTCCTGGCATGGCTGACGAACCCGGTGAATAGGGGCTCCCCCATGGTGGAGATAGAAGATGAGGGGAGATCAGACATTTCATGCAAGACAAGATCAATGAGGTCTTTGCCCGCTACTATGCCAAGCTTTACAAGGGAACGCGTGAAGACGACCCTGCGGACATAAGGGAATACCTGGCTGACCTACCGTTGATGAGCCTGAACCCAGATGAGGTGGCAGTCCTGGGGGCAGATATCACGCAGCGGGAGATACGGGCGGCCATTAAGGGCATGGCGCGAAACAAGACCCCGGGCACGGACGGCCTACCGGCCGAATTCTATGCAATATATGCGGAAGAGTTGGCGCCACGCCTGGCCACAATGTACCAAGGGGCCCGGGAGCTCGGAGAGCTGCCTGAAAGTGCCAGAGAGGCCCTCATTGTCCCCATACCCAAGCAAGGGAAGGCACCACATGACTTCACGGCTTATAGGCCACTATCCATGTTGAACATGGATTACAAAATCCTGAGTAAAATACTTGCGTCGCACTTATTACCTTACATGTCTCACCTGGTCCACCCGGATCAGACCGGGCTTATCGCGGGGCGGAATACGGCCACAAATATCAGACGGCTCCTAGCAGTGATGGACTCTGAGGGATACGACAAACGAGAAGCTGCAATGTTCGCAGTAGACACAGAGAAGGCATTTGACAGCCTGGAGAGGCTGTACCTCTATGAAGTCCTGGTCAAGATGGTTCTGGGGGAGGGATTCCTGAAGTGGGTGCAGCTCTTATACACATCCCCTACGGCCCGCGTGCGCACTGGGAGGACCATCTCACCTAGGCAGAGGGTGGAGAGGGGCACGAGGCAAGGATGCCCCCTCTCCATGCTCCTGTTTGCCCTGGCTATGGAACCGCTGGCGTGCGGAGCCAGGAGCGGTCATGACTATAGGGGCCTGGAGACGGGAACGGGGCAACATTTTATAGCATTGTATGCTGACGATCTCTTAATATTTTTACGTAACACGGCAGATGAGCTGTGCGGAGCGCGCAACATGCTGGCTCGATTTGGCAATGTCTCTGGCTTTCGAGTCAATTGGCAAAAATCCAGCTTATACCCACTGGCGCCTGATACCCCCCCACCGCTTGTTCTAGAACACCTGAGGTGGGAACCTAACTGCCTACCGTACCTGGGAGTTAAAATATATCACAGAGCGGCGGACTTACTAGAAGGCAATGTGGGTAAGGCGATACGATCAGCGAAAACAGCGATGGACTTTTGGGGAACGCTTCCGCTGTCTGTGGCTGGGAGGGTGGCAGTCCTAAAAATGGTAACATTGCCGCTCCTATTATACTACTTCGGGACTCTCCCAGTGTGGATCCCGCGAACGCTGTTCAAAGAGCTAGATTCAGCAGTTACGTCATTTATTTGGGGTGCGGGAAGAAGAAGAGTGGCGTTGGCCTCCCTGCGACGTCCCACGGCAGAGGGCGGTCTGGCGGTGCCAGATTTTGAGAGTTACTATATAGCTGCACAGATATATTGGTTGATCCAATGGTTGGCAGCGGATCGTAATCCGGTTGGGGAACAATGCCCAACTGCACCAGACACTGCGACTCTGGAGAAAATCCTTCTGCGAGTGCGCCGTAATACGTCTGAGGACACAGTCGAAACTAGGGTGGTGGTGCGCTGCTGGGCTAGATACTTGAGGAAATTAGGCGCTGCGATTCCCTACTCCCCTGACATATCTATCACAATGCTAGGCTATCTCCCACAGGGCGAACACTCGGCAGGACTGGAGGACTGGGTCGAGGCAGGACTGAGAGAGATGGGGGACCTATACCAGAACTCTATGCTACTTCCCTTTGAGGTCCTGCAGGCTGCGTATGACTTACCTGGGGGTCACTTCCTGAAACATAGGGCCCTAACGCGCAGGATTAGGATGCATTGGAAGGGCGGGGGCGCGGAACCACGAGTGCTAACGGGATGCAGGTATGTTGCGCTGTCAGCAGGAAGAATTAAGACGGTGTCCTGCCTCTATAAGGCGATACGGAAGGACATGCAAAAGCCGTTAGAGCGCTTGCAATTACAGTGGGAGGAAGACTTGGGTAAACAGATACCAGAAGGGGAGTGGGATAAAATCTTAGAGCGTACCCCGAAAGTGTCTAGGAATGCGCGCTTTAAATTAATCAATTACTACGTGCTGCACAGAGCATATCTAACACCGGCCCGCATTAGGAGGCACTTTGGTGCAGAAACGGCGGCTTGCCCAAGATGTGGGGAAAGGGAGGCACACATTCTCCATATGTTCTGGAACTGCCCGCTATTGCAAGCCTTTTGGGGGGAAATAAGGCAGGTGGTAGGAGACCTTGTAGATAAAGAGCTTCCACAGACCCCAGAGCACTTTCTTCTGGGCTGGTTTCCCCATACGGCCAAAAATAAAGTGACAGGGAAGTTTCAGGATCTTGCTTATGTCTTGGCCAAGAGAGAGATAGCCAGGAATTGGAAAGCACCGGGAGGGCCGCGGATCACCACATGGAGAAGTGAGCTCGAGAGGTGGGCGGGAGCAGAAGGCAGGCTACTGCTCAGAGAGGCCAGCCAGGGAATAAGCAAGATGGAGAGGGCCAGAGCCTGGGAAAGCTTAGCGTGTGAACTGGTGGTGTATGGGCAAGACAGCACTAGTAGAGCGGGCACCCCAAGGGTGGCAAAGCCCGAGCAAGACGATAGACTAGAGGGACAACCAGCCTAAGATCGTCAGCCTCTGGGAGACGGAAGCCCGAGAACCCGGTAGTATGTAGACATACTCGCCTGTTTAATAAAGCGCAACTCAAGGGGGGAGGGGTGTTAGTTTTGATTCAATGGGACTGTTGATGAAATGTCTCAGCGATTGTCAAAGGCACGTTATGTAGTCTGGATGCTAGATCCGGTTCTTTGATCGAACGTGTATGTCGATATTGTTTAAATGCGAATAAGATATGGTTATAAAAAAAAAACAACCACAAGCAACAACAGTTAAAAAAAAAGGTGATGCAATCAAGGGTAGGGAAAATTGTTTTTTACATTTTAGGAATGAGACAGCACTAGTCTGCCTCCTTACCACCTCCTGGTCTTTGGTTCACTGCAATCTGGGGCACAGGGAAACTGCAACTCACAAAATGGAGGTGAATGTTTTGGGGTTCACCCAGCAAACCCTTAAGGGGCCTGGGCAGGTGTGAGAGGAGGGCTCAGGGTTGCCTGGGAGCTGGGGAGCCAATCAGCAGGCCTAGGTTTGCTGGCCCAGGGGTGGGGCTGGGGAGGTGCTCCTCTATTCAGAATCTCCTAGGAGACAGACAGGCTCAATCCACACTTTGGACTTCTGCAGGTAAGGGCCTAACAAACTTTGTCCTCTAACAATACTGTTGGTATAAAACTTTACTCACTCTCCCAGCCAAAAACGAGTGCACAGTCCCTATAAAACACAGCTGAAACAGCTCACAGCAGATTACTGCTGTCTGAGAGCACCCTCTGTTCTCTCTCTCTGATGTAGAATATCCCTCTCTCTGATGTAGAATTTCCTGGAGGGAAAAGGGGGGGGTGGTTTCACTCACTTGCTAACACATAAAAATATGACCCTCAGACCCACTTTCCAGTTTACTTTTTGGACCTGGGGAAAGACTCTCAGAGGACTGCCTGCAGTGTACTACAGAGCCCTGCTTAGCTTCACCTGGAAGGACTGCTCTGCTGCCTGACGCCTTCCGACGACGACGCCTCCACCTCTGCTTCCGCCTCCGACATCATCTGCAGCATTGCCCTGGTAAACTATACCTTCTCAGTCATTTTTCCACTAAATTTCTTCTAAGTCCGAAGGTAACTGCTGACCGGCCCAATCCACTTCTTGTATTTGAGCCGTGCTCCATCGCTGTTGGCCATATTTTTCTGCTTTGACTCGGTCTCATGCGACTAGATGTCCGCAGTTGATCTTTCAAGGGCTAGGTTTTACCTTCAACTTAAAAAAATCATAACTCCGGTTCTAGTGGTTGGATTTTTGTCAAATTGGTGTGGTATTTTTCTTGTGTTGTGTTTTCACTTTATCACTGTGTGTGCTGCAAAGATACTTTCAAATTGCCTCTAAGTTAAGCTTGACTGTTTTTGTGCCAAGCTACCAGAGAGTTAAGCACAGGTTAATTTAGTAAAAATAAATAAAAAATCCAGTACTTGTATAGCGCACGAATCACCCCCGAAGGGGTATTTCGGCACTGGGGGCCGTTGGGAAGATTAAGTGAGCTATTGCCCAGAGTCGCATGGTGCTGGGCAGACCCCTGCCGCCGGAGCCAGGGATCGAACCGTGATCCCCAGCGTCAGTCGCCCTGGCCGCGGCGCCACACCTCTTTAGTGACTTTAGTGGGTCACCCTGACAGGCATTGTGACTGTTGCTTGAGCAGGATTAATAGCCCACTTAAACAACAACCCAATTTTTCACAATAAGTAATACAAATTTGGAAGGTACACCATTAACACATCCATTCCAAATACATATTCTGTATTTAGTCTGAAACCCAAATTGTGATTTCGTACTGTGTTACCCAATTGCAATCTTGGTTTTGTTCAGTTAACAACATTATTTTGCAGTCACAAATCTTTTTGTACATCAAGACCTCTGTTTTTATGGGATTCACAGGGAATTTTAAAAGAAAGCATTGTAATGACGCTGCAGAATAAACTCAATTTCTAATTTTCACATTTTCATTTTTAAAGAGCAAAAAATCATCTGCAATTGATGCTGCCATGGAAAAGCAAGAGGGTACACAATTGAATCAGACATACTAAATGTAAGTCATACAAAACTACTTATGATCATAAATTGGTGTCGAAGTACCAACACATGTTCCTGACTTCAAGAAGGAAACTAATACATTTTGATCTCCCACTATGCATTTTACACCCTTCCGACTCAGAAGTGGATTTTGGCTGTGGAAATAATGTGAGTAGTCCAGACACCTATTATGGAAAGAATCATGAGCTATACACTTACAGTTCATTGTTCATTTTTAACTTTCCCTATTTATGAATTGGAATGTTTCTAGAATTTGAAAAAACATCCCATTGCTGCATGGGGTTTGCATCAAGGCCTTCTAAGCACTTCACTATTCATCAGTGAACCTGAGCCAACCGAGCAGACCCGGCTGGTTGATGGCCATTTATTTTATAGTGCCACAATCGTGCTGGCTGTAGCGCTGGGTGTGCCCAATGCGACAGTCTTTTTTTTGTAACCCCCCATGACCTCTTTCTTCACAAATTCACTCCCTACCACCATTCAACAGTGCCCCTCATCTCTCCATAGCCCCTCTCTGACATACATTTAGGTTTTTCATAGCTCTACCCACAGTTCGCTCACAGTTCTGAAAGCTGCATGGTACTCGTTCTATGCATCAGGCACAGTAACCCTCTGCGCTACTTTATGATAAGTCAAAACTGCCACTAGACAAACTCCAGTCTCTCTCCAGAAGGAACATTAATCACCAGAGTTATCTTGACATTTGTATTGTTTTTGTTGTTATCTGCAAAAACTGCTGGACCCACTAGGAACTCTGTTTTCAAACCCATAAATTATTTCAAACACATGGCCCCCCTGAGGTCAGTGCCAGGTGCGGCTGCACCAGCCACTCTACCCTAAAGCCCTGACCAAGATGCCTAGTTGCTGGGTAAGTGGTGTTCTACCAATAGCAGAACAAACCATCTTTTTAACATTCCATTCGGACTGTTGCTGTGTGCTTTCAGTAGAAGGTTGACATTTAGACAATATTTAAAATACAAACAACTGCATTTGAACAGGTTCTACCTTTACATAATGATAAAAAAATACGCTGAAATAAAAACTAAATTATAGATAGTTTAAATTTCTGTCTCTCAAATAACGTGCCATGGCTAGAAGCAAAGCCTAATACCCTCACTGACTCCATCTCAAATCAGTGGTTCTTTATTAGAATTTTGTATTTTGAGAAACAATTTTTTCCATTCAATTTAAGCAGAATAAAGAGGAACTGTCAAATTTAATGCACTCTCACTTTTAGTGGCCTGAAATGTATACATTTTTGTCCGCATGAGAAGCAAGCATTTGCAATGCAAACAGTCTCGCCTTTGGGACCTTATATGTATTTAGCTTTGCAGCACACTAGCCTGGGTGCTGAAATATCTACTGTTCTTTAACATGGAGGGAAAGTAAGCACCAAACTGTGTGACACGCCAGGTATGGGAACACATGGAGAGAAATATTGCCTTTCAGCGGGAAGTGGTATAGTCCAAAGCTCTGTTTTTTTGTGTTTTTTTAAAACTTCTTTTTATTAAATCAAAAACAAGCTTCAGGTATAAGCATTGTACAGTATACATATAAAAACATGTATCAGACTTGACAATTCTCAGACATTATAACACATCATCTACAATGAAATTGTACGTGGATCCCCGCAACACCCATTGGAGTACGTCTCTAAACCCACCCAGGAAACCAGTCGGTGCACTCCACGAGTCCCCTCACAGACCCCTATATAATGTCCCTGGCCCCCATATTTTCTCCCACTTGCGAGGGCATCCCCGGCTTTGATACACCACCTGCTCTGCACTATGACACCACTCCATATCGCATAGCCATGCAGCCACTTTCGGAGGTTCCGTTGCCCCCATGCGCGTGCAATGTTCCTCTTAGCAACCCCCCTGCCAGAGCTAGCCACATTTTGGTCCACTTCGGCCACGTGATCTCTCCTGTGACGCCGAGGATGTGCCATCTGGACTCCAGCGGGACCTGTGAACCCACTACTGCCTCCATCACACGGGTCGACGCCCTTCCAGTATTTCTGAATCTTGGGGCAAGACCACAAAATATGAAAGAACGATCCCCTCTCGCCACATCCCCTGGTGTAGTCTTCAGAGCCCCCACCCCTAATATGGACCTGCACCATTCTCGAGGCATATGATCTGTGAAGAATACGAAGCTGGACAAGTCGGAAGCACGCTCTGATGGCTATTTCCCTAGGGCACTGGAGGGCCTCTGCCCACTGATCGTCTTCCAGCAGACCCACATTTGTTTCCCAGGCCTCCCGCAAAGGACCCAGACAGTCCGGAGTATTGTTTACCAGTTTTTTGTATGTTAGCGACACCGCCTTCTGAATCATGGGGTCTAAGAGAAGCCTGTCCTCTAATGGGGAGTATTCTGGGAGCACAGTCCCTTCTTTCACGTGGCAGTGAAGCGCCAAACTCAACTGTCGATAACGAAGGAATTCTCCTTCACCCATTTGGAAGCCCTCTCGCAGACTATCGAAGGTTACCATTTTACCACCTTTCCAGACGTCCCCGAGCACGTCAATGCCTATGAGGCTCCACTTCCGGAAACCCTGCAGTTGTGCACTTCTTTCAGGAAGTCCCCCTCCCATAGTGGGGTCTGTTCAGTGAGCTTCCGCCCCCACCCTGTCATTCTGGTAGCTCTATGCCAAATATCAACAACCGTTTTAGTGTGTGGTGGCAGATGTGCTGAGCCCCCACCCCTGCGATATAATTCACCCAAGTGACTGCTCGAACAGAATGCCAATCTGTCCACTCTATAGGCTAGTTCCTCAAGTGGGGAGAAGACCCAACCGTTGACGTTGATAAGATGGGCAGCCCAGTAGTATTTCCTGAGATCCGGGACTGCGAGCCCCACTTCGTACACCCCCTTCTGTAATTTTCTGAGCGCAATCCTGGGACTAGCCCCCCCCCCACAGTAACAGGCGTAGCTCGGAGTCGATCGTGCGGAAGATGGACTCCGGGATGCGATAAGGAGTGTTTTGGATGATGTACAGTAGGCGCGGGAGAGCCATCATCTTGAAGAGGACTGCCCGTCCCATAAGGGAAATAGGAAGCCCCCTCCAGTGCGTTACATCCTCTCGCAGCCTAGAGAGCTGCACCTGGAGATTCAGTAGTGTAAACTCCGCTTCAGTCTTAGTGATCCAAATGCCCAGGTATTTGAATTTTTCCTGGAGCCCCATCTCCGAACATGCGGACGTCAGAATCGGAGGGTCTCTGGCCAGAGAGAAAACCAAGGACTTGTCCCAGTTGATGCGATAGCCAGAGTAGGAACCAAAGGATCGTATTATATGAATTAGCCTATGGAATGTTTGTCGGGCCGGTGTGCGTAAAGGAGGATATCATCCGCATATAGCGAAGTGCACTCTTCCCAGCCCCCCCTAAATCGACACCCCTCACCACCGGGTCCTTTCTAATCCACGCCGCCAAGGGCTCAAATGCCAGTGCGAAGAGCATCGGGGACAGAGGACACCCCTGTTGTGTCCCCCTGTGCAAAGCAAAGGCTCTGGAGATGACCCCGTTAACCCGGACTCTGGCCATCGGGGCAGTGTATAACAACCGGATCCACTGTTGCAGCCGCGGTCCAATGCCCACATTCCCCAACACAGCAAAACGGTACGACCATACGATACTATCAAACGCCATCCTCGGGTCTAGAAAGAGGAGGGTGCTGGGAAATCTGGTTGCCTTCGAGTCATGTACATGACTCCATATAAACGTCTCAGATTGAACCTCGTGCTCCTATGAGGCATAAAGCCCGATTGATCCAGGTGAATCAAGGATTGCAAAACCGGGCCTAACCGGTTCGCGATGATTTTGGCTACAACCTTAGCTTCAAAATTTAAAAGGGATATGGGTCTGTAGGAGCTACAGAGGTCCTGCGGTTTTCCTTTTTTAAGAAGAACGACAATAGTTGCCATTCTCATGTCTTCCGGAAGGTGCCCCACTTCGGACGCTTCCTTAAACATGTCGAGCATTTATGGAGCCAGCTTGCCCGCCACACATTTAAACGAATCACTGACAAAATATCGAAGGTCAGAATATCGACCTACAGAAATATCGACGCAAGAATATCGAAGTCAAGAATATCGACATCCTATCTACATTATGGTAAGTACAAAAATATCGAGAAAAAAAATATCGATGTCAAAAATATTGTTGTTAAAAATATCGTTTTTTATTTAAGTTAAAAAAATAATGTAAAATAAAGTAAATAATACATATAATTAAAATAAACATAGTTAAAAATATTTTAAAATGTTTAAAAATTGTAAGTAATATATATGTAATGTAAAAATAAATTAAAAATATACATATAATATATAATATATATACTTACTAATAAATTTTAATAATTATTTTAATAACATAGGTGTCCATTACGATACCGGGCGGTAAAAAATCCGCCATCCATCATAGCGGGAAAAATCCGCCCGCCTACACCGTCTGAATACCGACCCAGCAATTACGATGCCGCGAGCTCAAAACCGCCAGCGGCGGTAAAAACGCAAAAAATACTGCCCGCCCATGTCCGAGTCGAAGTCTATCCGCCCGCCACGGACGGAAAGACGCCCGACTACACGAAACCGCCCGCCCTGACGACCGAGACACCACCCGTGAAATTACGATCGCACCGACATGACCGCGGAAAACACACAAATACACCGCCCGCCAGCGCAAACAACGCTGATGAAAATGGACACGGCGGAAGCCCTGGCGGCCACGTCCCTGCACAGAAATCATCCGCGGACCCAAACAAACGCACACAACATGGCCAACAAGTCCACACAGCAACCCACGCACAAATACACAAACACAGTACACATCCCGATAACACACCCCCTGGACAAACAAATAAACTACAAAGCCCAGAACACCACCCACAACACACCTGAAAACAACAGACCATCATGACACACCCACATAGGTAAGTACAAAAGCAGCACCTTCACAGACCACAACCCCTTGCAACATTACAAAGCAAAGCAGAGAGGAGAGGAGAGGACACAGTGACACAGCAAGGACAGCAGCACACCACAGATACGCACACATCACACCCACCACCACCACCAAACACCAGCACCACAAACCCCCTGCACATCACACACCACACACCGCACCAGCACCACAAACACCATGGCATCACACAGAATGCCCAAATTCACTTCCACTGAGCTGACGGTCATGGTCGACGAGCTCATCAAGGTGCACCCACAAATCTATGGCAACCAGGTCCAGCACACACCACTAGCCACCAGAAACAGAATGTGGAACAGGATCGTAGACCAGGTCAATGCAGTCGGGAACGTTCCACGAAACAGAGGAGAAATAAACAAAAGGTGGAACGACCTCAAAAGCATGGTCAAGAAGAAGGAGAGCAAAATTCGAGAGCTGGCTGCCACGACTGGCGGAGGGAATCCCGCGCATTTCAAGACCTTCAAAGCGTGGGAGGAGAAGGTGCGAGTCATCATACATCCGGAGATCCTCACCGGATTACCAGGGGGAGTGGAGGCTGGTAAGTACGAACAAATGTATACCAGCACACCGCTATGTACACACATGCACCACCACTATGCCATAGCTCTGAGGGACAAACACCCCCATGTCCAGTACACAATACACAACACATCACTCACACATGCAACAGGCACCACCACACACACAGCCCAAACCTACCAACTAACAAAACCATGGGGGCATGTGTACACTCAGCCAGCCACGCAACTACCACCAGGTCCCCTAGTACTCCAGAAGCGCCACAATGAGCACCCACCACACCCATGTGTCCGCCATAGCTGCACTAACCGACAAGTAACAGGTAAGTAGCCATAACACAAAGTGCAGTGGGTCGGAGGGGGGACAGCTGAAGTACAACACCCACCAGGCCCCTAGTCCCACAGCACAGCAAGGTGGAGCACCCCCCACACCCACACCCATGTGTCAGCCATAGCTGCACTAACCGACAAGTAACAGGTAAGTAGCCATAACACAAAGTGCAGTGGGTCGGAGGGGGGACAGCTGAAGTACAACACCCACCAGGCCCCTAGTCCCACAGCACAGCAAGGAGGAGCACCCCCCACACCCACACGCATGTGTCAGCCTTAGCTGCACTAACCGACAAGTAACAGGTAAGTAGCCATAACACAAAGTGCAGTGGGTCGGAGGGGGGACAGCTGAAGTACAACACCCACCAGGCCCCTAGTCCCACAGCACAGCAAGGAGGAGCACACCCCACACCCACACCCATGTGTCAGCCACTGCAGTGCACACCGTCAGCCGACAGGTAGACATCTCACCCCACAACAAACGGTGTCAGTGGGTGTCCAGCCATCACCACTACTCACAACACCGCCCCCACCCCCACAGACCAGCAACATGGACCACCCCTCCCGCCCATAACCATGTGGCATCCATTGCATTGCACGCTCAAAAACAACCTGTAGGTGGGAAACTGGACAGGGCGGGGTGTCGTGAGGCATGAGGACTGTATTGCGACCAATACATGGGACATGTCACGTAGCAGAGGAACACGCAGCACTGCTCCCTGTCACAACCATGTGAACAATGTGCACACGGACATGAACCACAGAGTCACACCCCACATGACCCATCACAGACACAGCAACACCCAAGGAGCCACGTCTGCATGCACAAGTCACACTGATTACAGAACCACACGGCAGGCACTGTGCAACCCATCACACACAACAGCAACACCATCGAAGTCCTGTCCATGTAGCCCTTACTGCCTGATAACCACACACCCTACAACTACACCCATGTAAGACAAACCCCACTAGACGTAACAGCGTGGAACCAAAAAAATGCACACAAACACCACTGGACCCATGAGACACACAGGCACACAATGCACATACAACATACCATCCATCTCATCCGTCAGCCCCAGTTACATGAAAGGTATGTCATCCGAACAGCTGGTCCCCATACAGTAGTCACGCAAAGAAACATGCCCATGACAAATCATGTGCCCGAATTGACTGAAGCGCACGTCACACTGTGAGTAACAACACACATAACATAGTCAACACCCCCAAGAGCACTGCATTGATGCACATGGCAGAGGGCAGCACGCACACCAAGGATTTGGCCCATCTGCAATACGCCGTGTGGCACACAACCATCACTCACTCATAACAATGCGTCCAATGTAATGTCCATAAATCACAACAGACAGCAGATATGCCGGGTATGTCAGACATACACCCACCTTAGACCATGCACTGTCATGTTACCACAACACATGTCACGTTCTGCACCCATAGCTCACAGTATGTACCCCAAAAGCATAGTTCATCTCAAAAGCGTTTCAGGGGCTGTACCCCTTTTGCCATCTGCGTTTCTAAGCGTACCATTTGACCCCCAAAAGCATAGTTCATCTCAAAAGCGTTTCAGGGGGCTGTACCCCTTTTGCCATCTGCGTTTCTAAGCGTTCCATTTGACCCCCAAAAGCATAGTTCATCTCAAAAGCGTTTCAGGGGCTGTACCCCCTTTGCCATCTGCGTTTCTAAGCGTTCCATTTGACCTCCAAAAGCATAGTTCATCTCAAAAGCATTTCAGGGGCTGTACCCCTTTTGCCATCTGTGTTTCTAAGCGTTCCATATGAACCCCAAAACCATAGTTCAAACCAACCTCCACGATGGGTCTGGAGCCCGCATACACCAGAGCCACAAAATGTAGGGGTACAGCAACACACCCATTGGCATTGCTAATCCGTCCCATGCCACATGTCCACATCACACAGTCCCATTGCCTAGCCCACGCAACCACAAATAGTACAGCCACACACACGCCTCTGGGAAACCAGTGCACGACAGTGCACGAACTGTGAATGTCAGACAACTTATACATACTTTGCCAGGTGCAACACAATAACATGTCTCATTCTCCCCACAGGTGCCGAACTGCTGGATGCTGGAGAGGGAGACAGCAGCCAGCACAGCCAGCCTGCAAGCCCCCAACATGGACTCACGGATGTGGAGGATCTGTCCTCCTCTTCGGACACGGACCACCCAGCAGGCCCATCTGGTGTGGCAGGGCCCAACCGCTCCCCAGGCCCCCTCCTACCCACCAACCCATCATCCAGGGCTGCTGACCACTCACAGCCCCATGCTGCCACTGTCGTTGTGGCCACTCCCACGGTCGTTGCGGCCACTCCCACTGTCATTGCGGCCACTCCCACTGTCGTTGCGGCCACTCCCACGGTCGTTGCAGCCACTCCCACCGCCGCAACCATCACCATCGCGCAACCACCACCACGTCTTCACTGGCCCCAGCCCCAGCGCAAGTGGTGGTCCGGCCGACTGGGTCCACCCTGGGAGCCAGAGCGAGGACCGTGGTGAGCAATGTGGCTAGTGGGCAGGCCGGTGGCAGCAGTACTGGTAGGAGGAGCAGGGTCCGGCCAACGCCAGCCGTGCCTGGGAGCCATGCCCTGCCTCAAATGGCCAGAGTCCTTGGGGCCTATGAAGAGGCCCAAGGACAATGGGCCAGGTCGGCTTCCGACACGCGGGAGGTCCTAGGGGTGTTGAGGTCCATGGACGCCCATATGGGACAATTCGTGACCCGTATGGACCAACTCGTGGACCTCATGGGCCAGCTGGTGGTGGCGGTGAGGGCACAAGCAAGGCCAGCAACACCACCTCCGCCACCACCTGCTGTGGTGCAGGGTCGAGCAGCAACCAGTTCCCCTGCGTCCACAGCCAGTGAGCACACCTCACCCACCACCAGCAGGTCGCCACCACACCCCCCCCTTCCAAACGTGGAAGGGGCCGTCCGAAGAGGATACAGATGTCCCGAGAGGACCACGCACGCTCCAAACGCCAGTGAGGCAGCCAGCCATCCTTGACCACCGACTGCATTGACTTGCCTACGATCCTACCCCACACAGCCATCTGTATGGCACGTGTCTGTTGGACTATGGACATAGAACTAGTGGGTACACCCTGTGCATCACGCAGCCATGACCGACAGCTCATTGTCACTGCACGCACCACTTTTGTCATCACCTTGCACACAATCACATGTCTCCTATGAAAATAAATGCACCTTTAACACAAACTGCTGTCTGTGCCCTGTGTTTATTGAACGATGTGCAACCGCCACCTTGAGCAGAAAAGCATCTGATTTGTGGTATGTCGATGGGACAGGAGAGGCTGTAGGGACCTAGGGGTGGAAGACAGAACAGGAGTACATTCAATGAGTGTGTCACACACTCATCACACAGTACATGTCACCAACTACAAGCAATGTACACACATCGCATAGAGCAATAGGGCACAATGCCACAGCCACCGTCAGTGGCATACTAACCTGGACATGGAGCATTGACACACAGCACTCAGTGAACAAAAGGCCTCCGTGACAGAGCACACATACACCTGCACATATACAGCTACATCAGCCGTAGCACATGGACACTCACCGTCAAGTGAAGTAGCGGGCGATGAGCTGCTGACGCACATTCCCAGCTTCCTCCTCTCCACTGTCCTCGTCACTGGACCCGTCCTGGTCTGCAGGCGGGGGCCCTGGCTGATCACCGTCATCCACTATTAGGGGATCTGCTTGTGAATAGCCAGATTGTGCAGCATGCAGCAAGCCACTACTATCTGGCACACCTTCTGTGGGGAGTACGCCAGTGCGCCCCGGTGCGGTCCAGGCATCTGAACCTGGACTTGAGGAGGCCAAAGGTCCGCTCAACCACACGTCTGGTCCTCCCATGTGCCTCATTGTAGCGGTCATCAGCTGGGGTCAGAGGATTTCGTAATGGGCTGAGCAGCCAAGGACCATTCGGGTAAGCAGAGTCACCTGGGTGTGAGGGACACAGGGAATCGTTGCAATTCAAACTGGACACAAGGCAGCATCGCAGACCCAGCACGCTACACGACTCCACATACTCACCAACAATCCAGGCACGGTCCGGTTGCAGATTGGTCATCAGTCGTGGTAGGATGCTGTTGCGCATGATGTGCGCGTCATGTGCCGATCCTGGAAACTTCGCACACACGTGTGAAATGACCATGTCCGCAAGGCACACCACTTGCACATTCAGGGAGTGGGTGTGCTTCCGGTTTCGGAAGACGTGCTCCGTGGCCTGTGGTGCAACAAGGCCAACATGGGTGCAATCAATTGCACCAACAACGTCGGGGATCCGTCCAAGGGCATAGAAAGCACCCTTTACTGCCGCCAATTCACGGGCCCTGGGGAATCGGATGTACCGGTTCATGTACAGCATCATAGCTGACAGTACATCCCGTAGCACCATGCTGAACATGGGCTGGGACATCCCACCTCCACTGCCCACTGTGTGTTGGAATGACCCAGTGGCGAAGAAATGCAGTGCAGCCATCACCTTAGCCGTGGGGGTGAATGCAGTTGGATACACCCTGCGAGGACGGAGGTGGGGTTCCAACAAGGCACATAGGCGATGCAGGGTGGGTCGGTCCAGACGAAATTTACGTATTAACTCCACATCCTCCATGTCTGCCAGCAATTGGTAGGGGCGATGTATGTTTGGTCTCCTCCTAGGAAAGATGGAAGTGGACACATGTCAAAGCAACACACAACAGGGCATGTACACATACACAGAACACAAATTACAGACAAAGCAATTGAATCACAGAACAGCTGACAAGTAGGGACAGCACAGCCACAATACACTTACACAGGTCCCATGCCAATGTGTACATGATGATATGCCAACAGACATGTGGAGGCTGGCCACTGGCCGTCCATGCCTATGCACGCCTCATGTGGTGGCCCTGTCCATTGTGGACCTGCTCCCACACACTAATCATGTCCACACCTGCAGTTGCACTGCGCACATTCTACTGTGTGGTGCACATGGCATCAGCGGACTGTACCCGCCATGGGCCAGGCCCTTACGGCCAACTCCAATGACCCTCGCGGTTGCACCCTGTGTGTTCCACCATGGAGGAAGGCGACCCGGGCCAGCTGGGAGCAGGCCATCGTCTGCAATTGAAGCTGGCAGACATGGTACTCAAATTGCAGCAGCTTGGACCCACTGCAACTGCACCAGGGGGCTATATGAGTGTGGGGGTGAGACCGGCATTACCACAGCTACCTGGGACTGCTGCCTGGCATCCATCAACAACACCTGCTGCTGCCACCTGTCCACCTCATCGCTGATGACGCTGAGGATATGTCCAGGTCCACTGACCAGCGAGGAGCTGGAGATCCTGCATTCCGAGCTGCACGCACACTGCACATGGCTATTCCTTGCGGAAGTTGTGTGTGAAAGACAACTACAGTGTGTGGGAGTGCATGTGGGGGACACACATGTCGTTGATCCGCAGCACTATGAGTCAGAGCCTGTGGGCGTCAAACATGCACTGCTCACCATGCTGACTGCAGGTGGCAAGGGTATGTGAGCTTTCGGGCGCATTGCCATGTCTGTCCCTCCCGAGTGGTGATATATGGCAACTTAATGTCAGACATCCAGTGACACAGCCAATTGGCAATGCAGGTCTCAGAGCACTTGTTGCTCGTGTGAATGTCAGGCTGGGGCCATGCTGCCCTTCTCAGTCCCAGCAGGCCTGACCTGCACATTGACTGCACAATGCCAGTAGGTGTCAACACAGATTGCCAAGTGTGTTACATGTGTCACCTGTACAGGACCCTCCGGATGAGCGCTAAGTCAGCACTGTCAATTGGCCACACCATGCCTCGTGATAGGGATGTGTGTGAGGGATAGTGGCACTGAATGTGACCTTCGTTGTGGGGTGGGCCATGCACAGGGCGAGTACGTTGATGGTTGCGCACTGTCGGTCACAGTGGGTACACCCACACAGATGTGTTGCCTTGTGATCTTTTTGTGGGTCCGCCGGACAATGGACAGTAGATGTGAGCAGACTACACATTACCTCCTCGTCCTGTCTTCCCGTCCCATTCCTTACAAGTGAGCAGCTAGTCTGCTCCACAGAAACCTATTACCTAGCCGAGCTTTTCGCACTTCCCCCAACATGGCGCCACCATCAGGTGACAATAAAGGGGGAGTGCGTCAGAGAAACATCCTGTTCTTTTTTTTCTGCATTCGCAGTTCCTTCGTGTGCCTAGCGGAGCTGTGGGGTAAGTTTTCCCTTATTTTCTTTTCTGTTTGGTCGGCCTGCTTTAGCGGCCGCCTTCTTGTTTTTGTGTTTAGGCCCTGGACCCTCCGCTTGTGCTGCTTGCTGTGCCTGCCTTGGTCGAGGTCCGCTCTAGCGGCCGTTTGTGCCTGGGGTACTCACCTGATGGGGGATGTCTCCGCGGCCTGCCTTAGCGGCCGTGTTCCTTCCTGCCGGTCCCGCTAAGCCCTGCGTTAGCGGGCGGGGTTGCGGCGGTGTTTTCATGCGGCGGGAGTGGTCCGCGTTGTTGTTGCGATGTCTGGGGCGAATTTTGGCGGGCCGGCTGCTTTTTTAAAGTGCCTGCCCCTTTTTCTGGTCCCGCGTGAGCTCTGGACCTCGGGACTTCGTTTGTTTAAATGGGGTCCTTTTCCTCATGCACCCGTCCTCTGAGGGTGCCTGTTCTGGTGGCGTTTTTGCTGTGTTTCACGTTGCCGATCCCAGAGGTTGCTGTCATGGACTCTGGTGCCTCTTCATCCACTCCTCCTCTTGATGCTCTGCGCCTGTTGATTGATGAGGCGGTGGCTGCTGCTGGCCCTCCTGCCAAGGTGCCTCGTGGGTCTGTAGATCTGCTGGACGCTCCTGATGGCGACATGGGTCCTGATGATGAGGAATGTGTCCGGGGACGATTTGTTCAGGGTGCGGAGCTCTCTGACTTGTTCGCCCATGTGCGGGATAATTTGGGGTTCACTCCTCCTGTGTCCGATGTCCTGGAGGATGACTTCTTTACGCAATATCACCAGCCGACCCCTGAGTCCTTCCCCTTGCATGGTGCTGTGCGCAAGGTGCTGGATCATGAGTGGAAGGAGGTGGATAAATCCGCCTTCACTCGCTTTCTGTCTAAGCGTTATCCTTTGGAGGTTTTTGCTGCTGAATTTCCACAGGCTGTCAAGGTTGACAATTTGATGGCTGGTCTTTCCTCTCAGGGTTTGGTTCTGTCGGATGACGCCCTTCCTGTGGACGCAGTGGATAAACGTGTTGAGGGGGCGGTGAAGCGTTCCTATGCTGCTTCCAATTTTTCTGTCAGGGCAACTGCCTATTCTAATTACATGGTCCAGTCCCTCCTCAAGGATTTTCAGGCCCTGTCTCTTCTTTTGCAGGATGGGGAGGATGCCTCCTCTCTCTTGTCCCTCATGGAGTTGCAGGTGCGTTATTTGTCAGATATTTCCTTTGACAATTTGAGTGCCGCTGCAGCTGCTTCTGGTGCTTCAATTGCTGCGAGGCGTCATGTCTGGATGCGTTCCTGGAAGGCTGAGTCTTCTCAGAAGTCGGTCCTGCTTAAGTTGCCTTTTGTGGGTTCCAGGGTGTTCGGGCCTCAACTTGAAGAGATGGTAAAACAGTCGGCGGAGAACCGCAAGCTTGTGGCTCCGGTCCGCCCTCCTTCTCGGGGCGCGGTTTTGGCTACCGGCGTGCCTTTGGGCCTTCTGCTTGGGGTGCTTCGCAGCCCTTTCGTGGCAGGGGTCGTGGCCGGGGGCCCCTGGAGGTGCCAAGCCCCGGGCCCCTGCCAGTGTTGCTGCCGCCGCTTCTTCCTCTTCGCAATGACTGTCTGCCTTTGCCGGTTGGGGGTCGCCTTCAATATTTCCTGCAACAGTGGTTGACGGTTCCGGATGCCTGGGCGGTTCAGACAGTGTCGGAGGGTTATCGGATCGAGTTCTCCTCTCCTCCCCTCCAGTCTTCCTTGTGACTCCCCTACCCCGTCTTCCTCTGCGACGGGAGGCCTTGCTGGAAGGTGTGCGCCTTCTGTTGGAGAAGGCGGCTATCGTGGAGGTTCCTCCTTTGGAAAGGGGCGAGGGTTGTTATTCCATCCTCTTTCTGGTCTCCAAGAAGGATACTTCAGATTTGCGCCCTGTTTTGAATCTGAAAAGGGTCAATCGCTTCATCCCACGTCGTACATTCAAGATGGTGACTTTGTTGTCCATCCTGCATCTATTGCTTCCTGGGAGCTTCCTGGCATCCCTGGATCTGATGGATGCTTATCTGCACGTCCCGATCCATCCTGCGGATCAGAAGTTTCTCCGGTTTGCTGTGGGTTCCCGGCACTTCCATTTCCGGGTGCTTCCATTCGGCCTTTCGTCGGCGCCAAGGGTTTTCACGAAGCTCTTGGCCCCTCTGGTGGGTATTCTTCATTCCAGAGGTCTGCTGGTTTTTCCCTATCTCGATGATTGGTTGATTGTTTCTCCTTCTTTTTCTCAGGCTCAGTCAGATGTGGATCAGGTGTGTCATCTGCTGGGGTCCTTTGGGTTCCTCATCAATCACCGGAAGTCTTCCCTGGTGCCCTCCCAAGCCCTGAAGTTCCTGGGGGCTCTCTTCCGCATGGATCTCGGGATGGTGTTCCTCTCCCAGGAGCGCCAGTTGACTTTGTTTCGTCACCTTTCTTGGGTTCTGTCCCAATCCCAGGTGTCTGCCCGTCTCTGGTTGAGAAGTCAGGGGGAGATGGCGTCCACTTTGCATCTCCTCCCTTGGGCCCGGCTGCATTTGTATCCCCTCTTGCATCATGTCCTGTCGCACTGGGATCCTGCCTCCCTGGACTACGAGGCCCTGATTCCCGTCTCTCCTGGGATTCGGGTGGATCTCCAATGGTGGTTGTCCCCTCTGTCTCTTTCCCAGGGGTTCGATCTTCTTCCTCCTCGGGATGTGGTTGTGTTGTCCACGGATGCCAGTGCCGTGGGTTGGGGTGCTGTGATGGGTGCCTCCAAGGCTCAGGGTCGGTGGTCCCATTTCGAGTCTCTCCAGTCCTCGAAATGGAAGGAGTTGCGAGCGATTTGGTTGGCTCTTCGGTGGTTTGCTCCTCTCCTTCTGGGCCATGCTGTCTCGGTGCAGACCGACAACCAGGTTGTTCGGGCTTATGTCAATCGTCAGGGGGCATGTGTCGGTCTCTGTTTCTCCTCTCCAGGATGATCGGGCTTTGGGCCGAGCAGAATCTCTTGTCTCTGATGGCGGTCTATCTTCCGGGGAAGGAGAATGGGCCTGCGGACTCTTTGAGCAGGGTGTTCCCCTCCTCGGTGACTATGTGTCTGTCCCCGGATCTGTTCGATCTGATTGTCCTCCGGTTCCGCCTTCCTTGGCTGGATCTTTTGCCTCGGAGGATTCTGCCCTTCTTCCTCGGTTTTGCAGCCTCGTTCCTCCCGGTTGGCATGGGCGATCGACGCTTTCTCCATTCCGTGGTCACTGGGGCTCCTGTTTGCCTTCCCTCCATTTGCTTTGATTCCGCGGGTCCTCAGGAAGATACGGTTGGACCGGGCGGAAGTTCTTCTGGTTGTGCCGGAGTGGTCTCGTCAGTCTTGGTTTCCCCTGCTTCTGACCTTGTCTGTGTGCCCCCATTGGAGGTTTCCCCTGTGTCCCTCCCCTCTGCGGGCTCCTCTTCTCAGGGTTGCCTCCCTGCGCCGCCTCCGGTTGGGGGTTTGGCACTTGAGAGGTTGAGTTTGTTGGGTCAGGGTTGCTCGGTTGAGGTTGCCCAGTGCCTCCAGTTGTCTCGGCGCCCTTCCACCTTGAAGTCCTATGACCGTCATTGGAAGAACTTCTCCTCCTGGTGCCTTGGGAAGGGTCTCTCTTCTTCCTCCTGTGAGGCTGTGAGGGTGTTGGACTTCTTGCGGGATGGGTTCATCTTGGGGCTCGCTGTCTCTTCCCTACGTGCGCAGTGGGCTGCCATTCTTGCCTTCCGGGGTTCCTCTGTGTCCTCTGTCTCCCCGTTGGTGGCTCGCCTTTTGCGGAGCTTTTTGCTTCAGGGTCCTGTCTCTCGCTCTCCTGTACCGGCCTGGGATCTTCCCCTGGTTCTCCAGGCCTTGACGGGTCCCCCTTACGAGCCTTTGGTCTCGGTGGACCTTAAGTTCCTTTCAGCTAAGGTTCTGTTCCTGGTGGCCATTACTTCTGGGCGGAGGGTTGGTGAGATTGGGGCTTTGATGGCTTCGCCCCCCTTTTTGCGTTTTTGCGCTGACAAGGTCATTCTCCGTCCCAGTCAGTTTTTCTGCCCAAAGTGTTGTCATCTTTCCACTGTCAGGAGGATATTGTTCTCCCTGTTTTTTTCCGGATCCTGCCTCTCTGGAGGAGTTGGTCCTCCATTCTTTGGATGTGCTGAGGGCTCTCTGCATCTACTTGGATCGGTCCTCTGGTTTCCGTAAGGTTGATTCCTTATTTGTCACCTACGGCCTCTCTGGGCGGGGTCTTTGTCCTTCCTTGTCCACCTTGCCTCGTTGGGTGAAGGGTGCTGTGGTTTCGGCCTACGATTCCGCCCGCTGTCCTCTCCCCTCTTCTGTTCAGGGTAGATCGACCAGGGGCGTCTCCTCCTCCTGGGCCATGTTCAAGGGGGCCTCCTTGAGAGACATTTGTAATGCTGCCACATGGGCTTCTCCCCATACGTTTGTTTCCCATTATCGTCTTCAGTTGGGGATGGCGGCCACGGCTGCCTTTGGCTCGCATGTTTTGTCTGCTGTACATGGTTTATGATTTGTACTGCTTTCTGTTGATTAAATGGACCTGTTTTCTTGCATTTTCTGGTCTGTTTTATTACAATCACCGTGTGCTTGGGTATGGGCTCACTTGTAAGGAATGGGACGGGAAGACAGGACGAGGAGGTAATGCCCGGTTACTCACCGGTAATATTCATTACTCCGAGTCCTGGTCTTCCCGTCCCATTCCTGAGCCCTTCCCTCCCTCCCTGTTTTTTTTTTTTTTTGGGTGATTGTTTTCCTTTCTGGGTTTTTTTCTTTGGTATTCTCAGGATGTTTCTCTGACGCACTTCCCCCTTTATTGTCACCTGATGGTGGCGCCATGTTGGGGGAAGTGCGAAAAGCTCGGCTAGGTAAAAGGTTTCTGTGGAGCAGATTAGCTGCTCACTTGTAAGGAATGGGACGGGAAGACCAGGACTCGGAGTAATGAATATTACCGGTGAGTAACCGGGCATTGGTCGATGTGCTGTCAAAATGCATGTGCCTTCACACCAGGCACAGCTGCCCCTGCACATGTGACCCCTGCTGCCCTCAGTGCTGGGTCTGTTGAGCTGATGCGCCATCTGTGCGTGGGGCAGACAGCTCTCCTCACTTCCGTCATTGCCCATGACATCACTTTGCCGCAGGTGACATGGATCATGGAGGGCCGACATGTACGCGTGGGTGGACTACACAAGACTGTCCAATGGTTGTCACCCCCAGTCAGTGCTTCAAATGGGAGGAATGTAGTGCAGGTACTCATTGAAATGTGTCGAGTGGGCGGGGCTGGGTGCGGGGCTCAATGCAAGACATGTGTGGTTTATCGGCGTATTTACTAGTTGCAATACACACGAGGCACATCTTTTCAGATCAGATCTGGGTCATTCTTTCTACCAAATGTGAGTCATACAGTAATATTATAACGTTTCCTCATGGCCTCCCCTCGCTCACCCCAATATGCGTTTGCATCTGAGAGGCCAGCGCGTGCACAGGCGGCTCTGAGATGGCACCAGTGAGGCCAAGGAGTGTATGTGTGGGTCCATTTGAACAAGTAGTCTGTCTCGCGGTATCATCAGTGCCGGTACGCCGTCCACCTGCGTGGTGCCCCGACTCGAGCCCCGGACAACATTGACTATGCATGACAGGCTCCGCAGTCCCGAAACACCACCTGCAACACACAGAGGCTGTAGCTACCCTAGCGGCCCAGGCCGCGTCCAACTGGAGCTCATGGACCCACACATTCACTCTTTGGCCTCTCTGGTGCGAGCTTGGAGCTGCTCATGCACGCGCTGGCTTCTCTGTTGCATTGGCATGTAACGTGTGTGGGGTTATGGGCAATGAGTGTGATGGTGCAAGCCACCTTCCGTGACGTCACTCCTGCTCGTGATGTGTGCGTCCCCCACTACTTCCATTTGACTTGTGCCATACTACATATTGAGGATGTGTTGCCTGCGTGATGTGCCCAGGAGGAGCGCGCCATGACCTCTCACCCACCATGCTCCACTGCCATCTCGTGCCCTGGATTGCCTGTGCAGGTGGATAATGTTGGGGATACACCTGGTCGACAGGGGATGTGTGTGCCTTGTCAAGGGCCTGGCGGACGCACAGCGGTATCCAGCATGTCCACAGAGGGTGGGCTGACGTGTACGCCTGATGCAGCATTGTTCGTGTGGCCGCCTGTTGTGCACACACGAGTTCACATTCACCCCCAGACAGGTGGCCTTTACAAATGCCCAGGAAAGCGGTAATGTACTGTTCCGGAACCCTCCCAAAACAGCGTGTTTCAACATTGCATGTGCGCATCTACCCGTCACACCCGCCCACCTGGGCAATGCGTCACTCCCGCTTCACACGACACATGTGTGTCTTCCACAGTTGTGCTACTCATTTGCGTTGACATCCGATGACAGTGGACCAGATGGTCATCTCACGACTGCTGTGTACTTCACACACTCTCATCCTCTCTCATTTGTACTTGTGAAATGAATCAGCAGAGACAGATCTTTGCTTAAAGCCATGTATTGTGACTTATGTCCTCTGTGATGCAGTATAGTGGACACTACTGGCAGCGGAATGCATGTGGAGGATATACTCAGCATGATTACACATAGCATAGGGTGTAGGGGTACATGTGATTAGTTGTTGCCTGTGGGATGTGGGCTTCAGAGTTACATCTGCTTGGCCGTTGCTGTGCTAATGTACATTTGCTAATTGCTGCGGAGCTGCTGACTTTGACACAGACGGTATACATTTAGCCTACCAGACCGCTTGGTATCATGGGCACAGTCCATCTCAGTTCCATGTCACAGATTTGGTGCTGTTGTTACTCATGCACACGTGCGTGTGAGATGACATCAGGGCATGGTCTTGCGTGCATGCAGCGGCGTCCCACTTGTTGTTGCGATGTGGTGGCTACTGGACATGTCACAGTCACTGGGGTCGTGTTGTTGGTGGATGCACTTGTCGTCCATGCAAATGTCCTGGGACGGAATTTCCGGGGGGGGGGGGTCGAGGTGGCAGCTCTCACATACTCCAGCCGAGCGATTACTGTCCACTGAGCGGTGCATATGTCCATGGGCGCAGGATCCATGTCATGGCATAGTTGTAGGTGCAGTTCTGTCCATGTGGTTGCAATACACAAATCCCATGCCACTGCCTCCCCCGATACATGCGGAGTTCCTGGATGTGATGGGGAACAGAGTGCATGTCCCGGACATATCCGATGTCATGGCAGGGTCGTTGATGGTGTGGTGTCAGTTGCAGGTTGTTTGGTATGGCTGTTGTGATGGTAACTGGCCAGTCTGTGCGGAAGCTAGGCATGGGTGCGATGTCGGACATCATGGCTCAATTGTGGGAATGTAGTGTCGGGGTCCGACGAATTGACATGTTGTCAGGTATGCGATGCCTTCCAGCAGGGCTTCCATGTCATTGGTGGTATACATGTTTGCCAGCCAATGTAGCGGATGGTGGCTGTCAAGGTGTTGTTCGTAAGTAGGAGCATGATGGGGCATGTTGTATGACATTCGATGTAGCTGTGATCCATGATCCGTCGTGTGCAGGCACAGTGGTCCCATTTCAGTGTGGGTCCGATGTTGGCCACATATGCCATGCCCCCATAGGCTGAACAGACCCTGTCGTGGGCGTCCAGAGGGTGGAATAGTTGTAGCAGGTCCGCCCTTGGACATGCCGGGTTGGAGAGACACAGATCCACAGGATGGTGGAAGGGACACCTCCGACAGTAGAAGACGGGGATGACGCAGCTGAACAATGCGATGCGGTAAGTCAGTCGGTAACTTACGTTCAGCAGGGACAGGGGTTCACATCCCAACATCTGTATCAGGTTATGTTTGTACAGCTTGACCTGTCCGGCATAGTTGGGTAGGTGTGGTGAAAGTGCCATTTTGCTGCAGGGTGATGTGGTGGCGTGCTCCGGCTGTCTGTGCAGTCTGCAGAGTGCAAGCTCCGAAGTTGCTGGGGAGTCTGTGATGTTCGTAGGGAGGCAGGACTTGTGTTATGTTAGCTTGTGCGGAAGACACGGGCCCTCATCCCACATGCTTCTCTGAATGGTCAAGGTCAGTGGTATGTGACTCCTTCCAGATAACTTGCATGTGAACGACATGGGGGAGTGTTTTCATTTCTTTTTCCCGTTCGGAATGTTCTTAGGTGATATGCGCTATCTGCCCTGTGGTCGGTTTCCTCTGCATGCCTGTGTTGGTCTTTTTTTGGGACAATGGCTGTATTCTCCGGCGTGTTTAGTCGGGATGTGGTTTCGGAGTTGGAATGGAAGGTCATTCAGTGCTGTCTGCTCTCCCGTGTGTGGGCGGCAGGCTGCGTTTCCGCTATACGTTGGGCCTTGTGTGGGTGTAATTGTTGGGACCACCTGTTGTCGGTCCCCGGGCTCTTTGGTGTTCCGTTTTGTATGTCTTGTTATTGGGTGCAGGGTGGTATGGGTGTTTCTGTGTGGTACTGGCGTACCTTTTGCCGACGGGGCCCATATTCTGCTGGGTGGTGTTGCCGCCGCTGTGTGCTTCGCCATGTTTGTCACACAGGGGTGTGTCCTAATATTGCGTGACTTCACTGACATGTAGGCGTCGGTTGTGTGATGTTGGATGGTGACCGTGAATTGGGGGTTGGGGACATGACTGTGGCTTGCCTGTCACGTGACATGTGCGTTTGGGGTGGGGCTGGTGTGTGGTGTGTGTTGTGCCCTGTGTTGTGTGTATGCCTACCTGCGTCGCCGCGGTGCGTTGCCTCCTAGGTGGTGCATCAGGTAGAGGATGGGGAGGGCCTGGAGTGCTGGATTCATGCTCGGGGGGGCCGCCTCTTCGGTGTCCGTGCTCGGAGGTCGGGTTTCCGCCTTGCTTTCACGTGCGGTGTCTCTTAGCCGTGGGAGCTGTTTGTTTGCGGCATCGTAATTTGTACGCCGGGCGGGACGTGGTTTCGTCGGGCGGTGTGTCTCTATTGGGCTGCGCCGCTACGTGAGCGGGCGCGCTTTGATGGCGGGCGGCGTCGCTGGCTTGTGGGCGGTGTTTGGCTGACTTTTCACATCCTAATTGGGCGGGCGTGTGTGCTGCGGCGTGCGGACGGTAACTGGTGGTTTTTGCACCCGCCGGCACGGCGGTGGTGCTTCCGCCCGCCATCCTAATGGGCCCCATAATTTTTTTTAAAATATCAAATAAATTATAAATACATCTATACACATAAAACAATAATATAAATAAAAATTAAATAAATATATATATCAAATTAAAAAAATTATAATTATGTTTAATCTTTTAAAAATTAATTATATACTAGATTAACTAAAATAATACAAAAAATATTTGATAGCGGAGGTAATAAAATTACTATTCCAACTCCAAACCATGCAACAGTAGAGAAAATGTTGGATAGCGTAGGGGTAAAAATTACTATTCCCACCCCAGTGAAGGCAACAGTAGGGAAAGTGTTGGATAGCGTAGGGTAAAAATTACTATTCCCACTACAGTGAGTGCAACAGTAGGGAAAGTGTTGGATAGCGTAGGGGTTAAAATTACTATTCCCACTCCAGGGAGGGCAACAGTAGGGAAAGTGTTGGATAGCGTAGGGGTAAAAATTACTATTCCCACTCCAGTGAGTGCAACAGTAGGGAAAGTGTTGGATAGCGTAAGGGTTAAAATTACTATTCCCACTCCAGTGAGTGCAACAGTAGGGAAAGTGTTGGATAGCGTAGGGGTTAAAATTACTATTCCCACTCCAGTGAGTGCAACAGTAGGGAAAGTGTTGGATAGCGTAGGGGTTAAAATTACTATTCCCACTCCAGGGAGTGCAACAGTAGGGAAAGTGTTGGATAGCGTAGAGGTAAAAATTACTATCCCCACTCCAGTGAGTGCAACAGTAGGGAAAGTGTTGGATAGCGTAGGGGTAAAAATTACTATTCCCACACCAGGGAGTGCAACAGTAGGGAAAGTGTTGGATAGCGTAGGGGTTAAAATTACTATTCCCACTCCAGGGAGTGCAACAGTAGGGAAAGTGTTGGATAGCGTAGGGGTAAAAATTACTATTCCCACTCCAGTGAGTGCAACAGTAGGGAAAGTGTTGGATAGCGTAGGGGTTAAAATTACTATTCCCACTCCAGTGAGTGCAACAGTAGGGAAAGTGTTGGATAGCGTAGGGGTAAAAATTACTATTCCCACTCCAGTGAAGGCAACAGTAGGGAAAGTGTTGGATAGCGTAGGGGTAAAAATTACTATTCCCACTCCAGTGAGTGCAACAGTAGGGAAAGTGTTGGATAGAGTAGGGGTTAAAATTACTATTCCCACACCAGTGAGTGCAACAGTAGGGAAAGTGTTGGATAGCGTAGGGGTAAAAATTACTATTCCCACTCCAGTGAGTGCAACAGTAGGGAAAGTGTTGGATAGCGTAGGGGTTAAATTATCATACTTATTAATAAAATAATTTTTGTAAAATAAATAACATATTAATAATTAATTAACAAAAAAATGTATAATAAATACCAATACAATTAAATTATTATTTACTTAAATAACATTAAATCACTTCCCACCCTATTCCCCCATAAACACACAACCCGCTACACATAAAAAAGAACACAATTAATGTACTTAACAATTAATCAATTAATAAAGATTAATTACCAACTAATAAAAATTAACAATAAATTAATTAACAATAACAATAAATAAAAAGTTATAATAAATTAATTATAATTAATATCATTATAAATTAATCAATTAATAAAAAATAATTATCAATTAATAATTAATTAGCAATAAATTAATTATCAATAACAATAAATAAAAAATATTAATTAATTAATTATAATTAAATTACTTCCCACCCTATTCCCCTATAAACCCACAACCCACTACACATAAAAATTAACATAATTAATGTAATCATCAATTAATCAATTATTAAAAATTAATTACCAATTAATAATTAATTAACAATAAATTAGTTAACAATAACAATAAATAAAATATAAAAATAGTATAATTAATATAATGATAGATTAATCAATTCAAAACAATAATTACCAATTAATAATTAATTAACAATAAATTAATAATCAATAACAAAAAATAAAAACTATAATTAAGTAATTATAATTAAATTACTTCCCACCCTATTCCCCTATAAACCCACAACCCGCTCTGATACTAAAACGCATAATTTACGTTAAAAAAAATTCTAATTTCTAAACATTTAATACATATATTTAAAAATAATAAAAATACATTACAAAAAATGTTAAACATACATATAAAATACATACTAAAATACATAACACTAATATAAATATCGATATTATTAACAACGATATTTTTGCTAACGATATTACTTACTTCGATATTACTTACTTCGATATTACTTACTTCCATATAAAAATAAACGATATTACTTACCTTAAGGTCGATATTCTGGTCACCGATATTCTTGACATCGATATTCTGTCCCTACGATATTAAAAACTCGATATTAGTGTAGGTCGATATAAAAAACTCGATATTTTGACTGCTCACCCATTTAAACATTTCAGTGGGGAACCCATTCGGGCCCGCCACCTTCCCGGATTGCAAGTCTCTCATGGCATTCTCCACTTCCTCCAAGTGGAAGTCAGAATCGAGCGCCTCCCTATCCTCCGAACCTAGAGTCGGAAGAGAAATGTCACGTAGAAATTCAGTGCATTCCAGTTCCCCACATGAGGATTGAGATTGGTAAATGTTTTCAAAATATTTGGCAAAAATTTCCATCAGAGCCGCCCCGTACCCCCCTGCGTCCCATCTTCCGACCAAATCTCGGACACCCAATTACGACTCCTGTCCCTTCGTTCCAGCCAAGCAATTAGTTTGTTGGCTTTGTCGCCCAGATCATACACTCTGCACTGTGTGGCAATCACGTGAGCCCGAGCTGCATTTTCCGCAAGGTTTCGTAGGGATTGTTCTTTAAGTTTAAGGGAGTGCTTGAGCCCACCGACCTCCCCGGAATTCTCGGTTATGGTGCGCTCCAAGGTGAGTATTTCCTGTTCGAGTTCCTCACACTGCAGTTGGTTTTCTTTGCGTTGAGCACCGCACGCAGCCTGCACAAAATCCCTTGCCACCACCTTGTACGCTTCCCAAAGGATACTGGCGGAGCCAACGGAGCCAACGTTTTCCGCAAAGTATAGTTCCGTGCGTTCCTCGAAACGCTCCCGAAATTCCTGGTCCCGAAACATTAAGGAGTCTAGTCTTGGAGGAAGAGACCAATCGCAAACTGGCCCGTGGAGCTGCAGCTCTACTGGTGAATGGTCGGAGATACCTCGTGCCTTATGGCACCCACCCTGAAAGAGCCCCGCAGCGGTAGTGTGTGAAAATATAGTCCAACCGAGCCCCACTGCCACGTGCCGCAGAAATATGAGTATATTGTCTGGATCTGGGATTGTGGCATCTCCAAAGATCCACCAGTCCTAGAGCCCGTGCGAAAGAAAACAATGGACGGGGCCCCTTCACCCCAGAGGGGAGAATTTCCCTATTTATTTCAGGCGTAAGGGTATCATTCATGTCGCCCCCCAAGAGCAATAGTCCGGACAGTAAATCCAGTAGATGCTGGCTGAGATCAGGAAACGTGAAGTTGTGCAGTCACGGGGGAATGTAGACTGAACATATGTTTACCACCTGTCCCTCCCAAGTTCCCGGCAGAGCCGCGTAGCGACCCAATTGGTCACACCATGTGCGCTGTATCACTAGAGGGACCACATTTTTGATAAGTATAGCCGTGCCCCTGGACCCGGACGTGAAGCCAGCGTGGGCCTGTAGTGTGTAACCATACCTATTAAGGGCCAAGTACTTATTCCCCTGAAGGTGCATCTCCTGAAGTAGGACAATATCTGAGGAGTGCCTGTGCAGCTACTGAAGAACCATAGTACGTTTAATTTTGTCCCCCAGGCCATTAACATTCCAAGAGAGGATAGTCAGTTTTTTGTTAGGTCGTGTGGCCCTGTAGTCAGTCAACGCCATCCCCCCCCTCCACCCAGCTAGTAGAGACCCCCCATACGCACAGCAGGACCCACCCCGTAAAAGATTGTCATCTGACACGAATAGTGCAACATTGCAGCTGAAGCAAGAACCAAACAGTTAATCATGCACAAAATAAAATAAACCCTAACGATATCGCCCCACCCTGCAACCCTGCCCTGTAGGTCTGGAACTACCCACATCCCCAATAGCAGAGCGCCTGTCGCCCCAATAAACCAGAAATTAAAGTAGGGCTGTCTGATACCACCTCTTAATAGTGCCCCATCCCGGGCCTCCCGCCCCACCCCTCAACCCCTCGTATCGCCGGAACTCACAACACATTGTCCCAGCCGGACATGTTCCAATCTTCTACCCCGCACGATCATGAGCTCTAGTGGCGGGCATAAAAGACAATACCTTAGGTCCCATGATGTGTGCAACGATACTCAACAGTGGGTCCTGAGTCTTATTTCCCTGGAGATCGTGCTTCACTCCCGGGGCTTCCAGACCGGGAGCTCCTGGATCTGGATACAGACCTTCCCTCCTCTCTGTGCTGAGGTGGAGATTCAAGAGTGCGGAAGCGATTTCTGCGCCAGTTCCCTTCAGTGCGATGGTTGAATGACCGATGGGAGCCCCCAGCCAGCCATTGTTGGACCTCCGCAGGTGATGTGAAGAACAAGGACTTGTCATTGTCTATGACTTTGAGTTTGGCCGGGAAAAGCATCAGGTATTTTATCCCCTTCTCTCGAAGGGCTTGTTTCACCCCGTCGAGCGTGCGCCTCTCCTGCTGCACTCTCAACGTGAAATCCGGGAAAAACCTTATTGTCACGTTTTCAAAGGGTAGGTCTCCACGCACTCTAGCCACCTGCAGAATGGCATCCCGGTCTCTAAAATTGAGGACACGCACAATGATCGTCCGAGGAGGAGCCCCGGGTTTCGTCTTTGGGATCGGGGCCCTGTGCGCTCTCTCCACAGTAAATAGAGTAGACAGTCTCTTAGGCTTGAGGTGGTTCAGGATAAGGTCCTCTATAAAAAGATCCATGGAGGGGCCCTCCGCCTCCTCCGGCACTCCCACCACCCTGATGTTGTTGCGGCGGACCCTCCCTTCTTGGTCATCCAACCTCAATGTCATCAGCTTGTGTTGATGCGACAGTTGCTGTACGCGTTCCTCCAGCTTATGCGTCGCAGACTGGAGCTCCCCTATGTTTTCTTCCATCGCTGTTACTCTCTCCGAGGTTTTCCGCATGTCCGCCCTCATCAAGTTCCTTTCAATGGTAACCTTATCAATTTTGGTCTCCAAGGTCGTACCCAAGGACTGAATCGCCAACATAATTGATCCAAGGGACGGCTCATCCTCTGCCGCTTTTCCCCCCGTCGCTCCTTCCTCGTGCGCAAGTTGGCGTGGAACAGCATACTTGTCCAACTTATTCGTCTGCACAGCAGCCGGGGCCCCCTTTGGCTTAGTCATGATCAAAGTCCCGCTATCAAGGGACAAGGAACTCCTTCACCTCCGCACCAACCAGCTGCGTGCCACACCCGGAACTTATCTCCGGGCACCAAGATCCGTAGGTCTGCAAGTCAGGCGCAATCCCTCCCACTGTCTCTGGCTTCGATACTCACCACACAACTGGCTCGCAGCACAGGTGGAATCCAAAATGCGATCCAAATGGGAGTTAATAAAGGGACAGCCAGGTGGAAGCGCCGCACCCCGCGCACGAAAGATCTTCACCGCTCAGGACCGGTCCCCCATCGCACACTGCAGCCCAGGTATAGTCACTGTTTTGCCCAAGCGCTGAACCCTCGTCATCACCTGCGAGGTGCAGGGCCGGCAAGGACTCTTAACCAGCCATGGGTGGACCTTCCGTTTCTCCCACTAGGCAGGCCTCACCTCAGTAATATGTTGCGGCGTGGTCACGCAGGCCCGAACCGGCACACTGCAAGAGGCACAGCGTGAGGTCTTCATAACCAGCAGCACACTTTCTACTCGGTCCAGGGAGCCGGGCCCCAGACGTATCGACAACCTTCGACCCCAAGTGGCGGGCCGCTACAGTAGAAGTCTCGAACTACACACCCTGAGGGCCGATCTATCCGTGCCCAGCGTCGTCAGTATATACAACAGGGGGGGGGCCCCACAGACGCCACCGCGGCCCCCGCAAACCACGCAGGGTGGGCCCCACCTCCGGTCACCACCACTCTTGTTCGAGAATGCGGGCCGCACCAGCGTAGCATTAGAGCCACCAGCGAGCTCACCCAGGTAGATGGGAGACCCTGGGGAGCTCAGCGCCAATAGCCAACCAACATCGCAGACTCCAGCATACTCTGCCGCAGTGTGCTGCTCAGCAGTTGTTGGAGCCCAAGGATTGGAGCTTGTATTGGCAACTGATGCCGTTATTTGCGGAGGTGCTGCACTCCGAGTAAAGGAAACTTTTGGTGTATCCTTCACCGGCTCCGGGCAGCGGATCTCACGTGGTAGAGATCCCGGGCCGAGCGCTCCAAAGGCAGCCAGCGCTCCAACTGGACTCCGCCCCCTCGCCGTCTGGAGCCTCTCTGCAGTCACCGGGCAGGCCTCTCGACTCCGCCCACGGGCTGCCGCACCGTCCGGGGTCGGAGATACCTCCTCCACCTCAGGGTAGAGTCGGGAGCGCAGCACCAGCTGTCTCCTCTGTCCGGCTGCCAAATCAAGCACGGATATGGCGGGCAAAGGCGAGGGCCGGGATGGAGCGAAAAGGTTACGCCGCCATCTTGGCTGTCGCCAGACCACGCCAACCCCAAAGCTCTGTTTTTAATATAAAATCAGGGCCTTCGGTGGTCATATCACTGAAAATACAAGATTTGAAAAAAATATTATTGTCTACAGGTTCGTGCACGACAATTTCTATGGACTGGAATCTAGAGATTGGTAAAGTGATTCTGGTATTTTACTGACCTCTGCTGGTCGTTTTCTATCAAGAAAGTTAAATAGAGGTAGTTGCCAGAATTTTTTTTTTAAAAAGAAAGTCCCTCAGCAGAAAGCAATTCTGGTATTTTACTGACCTCTACTGGTTGTTTTCTATCAAGACAGTTAAATAGAGGCAGTTAAACAGAAAAAAAAGTCCCTAAGCGGAAGCAGACAAGTCCTAGGGCTGATCTCCAGAGCCCACAACCTACATACACATATAAGTGTATACTAAAGTATATAAGTATATACTAATGTATATACAAGAGGTCTCGAATGCTCGACCTAAAAACAGGACAACATGAATGCATTAAGGCTACTATTTAAATAAACCTAAAAGACTGTTGTGTCCTTTTTATTACTACAGCATGCCTCCTTCAGAGAAGCGATAGGATTGTTGCAGGGATTTGTCTCTGGGGCACGTGATAAACCATACAAATTGCACCTTTCCTGTAAATCAAGTTGCAAAATTCCAACCTCCAGAGTATCAATTTTCCATCCAGAGAAGTTTTCATCTTGCTTGAACAGTATATGATGATAGGTTCTGCCAGCCTGGCCTTAACAGAAGCTATATTTTGTTTTGACATTTCCTCCCCTAATTACTGTATTATTAAATGATAAACAAAGCCTAGAATAACCTTAGGGGAGCCTGAACAGAATATTGTAAAGGTCATGATAATGCAGCACACCTCAATGCACTCCTTATAAATATAAATCTCACCCTGCAGCTCGTATTGTGCATTAAAGGGGCTAGGTAAACCCCTGCAAAATTGTACACATTTTTTTTTACAAATTGTTGTTTTTTATTAATCCGGCTGATTTAAACCCCACTGCTGCATCGATTGCTTCATTGTTTGTTCTACTGTCTTTTCTTAATCTGAGCTGAAATGTAGTTTCATTCTGCGCATTCAATGGAAATGTGTGACCCTTCACTGTCTGTGTGGGACTCCATTACTGAGTAACCATTGCTAAGGGAAATTCATATCTGCAAAATGTTCCTGCTAAATCTGATTTTCTCTGTAATAGTGTTGGGTTTCGTTTAAGAAAAATGCCTTTTAGTTTATATTTAGATTTGTGTGCAAATGTTAAGGATTGTGCTGGTCAAATTGGGTATTTCTGCTGCTACCACATGTCCTTGTGTGAGTTATGAATGTAACTTCAAAGTCGGCCACTGTTATTTAGCAAAATGGCTTTGTTGTGATGTACTCATGGGGTGAGTGTTTCACTGTTTTTAGATACCCTCTCGTTGCTGTGCTGTTATTGGATAGTCTGTCACGTCTGAGTACATTTCATGTGACAAGGTTTTAGGCTTTCTCTTCACAGGGTGTCCCGCCACCCGGCCGTCCTTTGGTTAAGGGCATCCGAAGTAAAGGATAACTCACTATCTGCGAGTCCTCTGTTTGGCCCTGTTAAGGTTTGAAAGGGCTTGGGCCAGAACCACTATTCTGTAAATGACAAGCCACACCTCTCCAGCTCCTGAAAAAAACAAAAGAACAGTCATTTTGAAGACCTACAGTAGACTCTCCACTTTTCTCCCTTAGAAATGAGGCCATGTGTGACCTGGGGCGATATTCGAGCTCTTCCTCTCTCATGTCCCTCACAGAACTCCTACCCTTCCAATTCTCTGTGAACACCACACATAATTGTTTTGTGGTTTAACAATGCATTCAATATGTTGCGCTTTTTTTTGCTCCTGGTCAGACTCCATACAACACTCCTTGGTTTAACAGTGACTCCCTACGGGTTGTTTCCCTTTCGTTCCTTGGCAGACTCCATTTAATAATCACAGGTGTCTTAACAGTGGCTGCAATGGGTTGTTTCTCCGTTGCCCCTGAGTAGGCATCTTATAGTGATATCTGATGCTTTAACAGTGCCTGCAATAGGTTACTTCTCTGTTGCTTCTCTCTCGCTCCTTGGTAGCTTCCAAAGAATATTCCTGAGCTTTAACAGTGATTCCACTGGGTTGCTCCTTTGTCCCACCTGGGTAGGCTCCCCATAATACATGGAACACTGCAATTCCTGTATAAAATTCAATCTTGAATTTCTTTGTTATTTATGGGTCTCCCTGAGACCAATTAGCATGAATGTCAGATTGTAAATCTGATAATTCACTGATGTAAGGTAGCAATGGAGGGTTACAGATCTTGTAACTCACTGTTGCTATGTCATAATGGAATTCCAGGCTGCCCAGAGAAATGCTGGAATGCAGGGAGAACAGCTTCTGAAGGAGAGGGAAGAAAAGACACAGAGAATGGTGGGTGACAGGAGGTTAGGCATATATTATTTTTATTTATGACAAGGAGGAGGGGCCATGTTATGTATGACTCCCTATTACTCCTCTGCCCTAGCGTAGCAGTTGGAAGCAGGGGGAGATGATTTTAGGGGAGGGGGGCATACATAACATAAAATTATAGATGGGTGAAAAACTAATTACAGGGATATTTTTTACCTCAGTGTTCTGAGTGACATCATCACCAACCCAAGCGTTGGTCTCATTGTCTATTTCATGTCACTCATGATCCCTCATTGAAAAACGTCCCTGTAATTCACTATTACCCATCTATAATTCGACAAATAAGAGGCGACTTGTGACACACACACAGTCACTTATTATGAAGAAATGATGTAGCTGCTCAACTCTAATAACTTATTACAGTTGAGTTCTGATGTCACAAGTGGCAGCAGCTGAGAGGCAAGGCAGGTCAGGTCATGGAGCATAATTAAAGCAGCTGGTTAAATAATGAAAAATTAAATATAGCTTTTCTTTCTTCTGCTATGTTTTTCGAGCTGTACGTTGACAAGCACAAAAGGGATATTTATGGCAACATGTTTCTTTTTTGCACTCTTTAGGTTCTTACAAAAAAGTTATAATCTTTCTGCATGTTCCCACACATTCCGAGCTACAGCTCCTTTTATTTAAAAAAAAAAAAAAGACTTGTATTAAACTGATTGGTAATATATTTTTTCGACAAATATCTAACAGCTTTTTTTATGTGTTTTATTTTTCGCTAGGGATTTTATTTTTATTCTTCATGTTTGCAAACATGATATCTCTTTCATACTAAAGAGTTAGGCCCCAAGGATTTGAGTGGTTTGTGGAAAAGGTGATTATGTGACCAGGTATTATGAGGAATAAAGTATGCCCTGATATACCATGATAAGGAAATTGCTAGTTAACTGGGACTTCCATGACCATATACTGGTACTCAGTCTTTGGCCTCGTTCCTCTATATGGTCACGGGAGACCTCGTTGACTTTCAATATCCTAATAATGTATGTCAGGGGGTACTTTATCCAATATATAATACCCCTGATGATGTTATGGTGCCTCCTATGGTTTGACTCATTGAATGGTTTTGGTAGACTACATATAGTACCCCAATGCTTGTTTAACAGTGGCTGAAATGCAATGACCTATTGCCACTCCTGAGTTGTTCCTCTGTCGATCTTGTTAGATGCCATAAAATGCTTGCTGGTGGTTTAACAAGGCCTTCAATAGATTTCTCTTCTGTAGCTCCTGGGTAGTGCCTCCAAGGTGCTGCCTCCTCTGATCCCACTGGGTGCGCTCCGTATATCAGAATCAACCCCACTGATATACCTTAACCATGGTTTCCATGTATGATACTGTCCACCCCAGAAGATAATAAATACCTGTAAGCGTGTTGACTTCATCATACACTCAATGCAACACCTATGCTTGTGAGGAGCAACACTAAGCACACTCTGCATCCACGTCTGTAAGCCTCACACACCTAATCAACATGTGCCATGGAGTCCAAACCATAAACAACACCCTTTCAACCATGGACTCTGAAGGGTACCGAGGAGCCCAATGTAAATTGAAATGTTTGAATACCTTTTCCAGGGGTATGAAACGCAATATAAATAATGCAACCAGAAGATGGAGGAAAGTGATTTAGGCCTTGCAGGGTCTCTTGGAGGAAGTTTACTCCTCTTCAGTGCTATTACCATTGTGGTGGATGCATAGAAGGCAGAGTAGAATGCCTAGCGAACACCATGCCCACCCCACCCCCCAACCATTAAGTTTTTTTTATTTTACTGAAACAAACACCCAAAGCAGAGTTTGGTTTCATTAATGGCCCCATAACACATGGAGCCTTCTCCATTCAACCATTACTGGGACCTTGCTCGGAACGGCCATACCTATCATGGCAATCAAAGGGAGGGAAGAACAATGATGGTAAATAACTGAAAAAGGCGTAGCAACCACCACGGTGACCAGATGGTTCAGTGAGGGATGGACTGCCAGGACAATGGTTTCCAAAAAAAGAGCCAGTTGAGCCTCCGCATTCAGAAACCTTGATTTTTTCTTGACTTTAAATTTAGGGATGGGAACTGCAAATTGGAAAAGATGGGTGAAACTAAGATAAAAAAAAGAGATTTATAAGGAAACTAGCACAACTCAATCCAACGGAAGATGCTTTCCTGTTACTTTTCAGAAGAATGATAAAGCCACCGAGTTATCTTCATGCAAATGATTTCATTCTAGACTTCACTGCTTTTCTTAAAAGCTCAGTTTGGGCAATGAAACTCTTATCTGTATAATAAGATTCTGCCTGGTGACTCAGCTACCCTATGGGCTTACATTCAATCTGTGCATTCTCACATCCTACCTGTCTACTTCCTTGACAGCACAAGTGCCAACATTCTTTCAACAGCAGTGTAGGGAGTCCTGACACCTTACCTGTACACTTAGGGGCCTATTTTCAAGGACTCATCGCCAATTTATCGGCACTTTAGCGCCGCAAAAGTGGTGATAGATTTATCGCCCTATTCTCAAGCTGGAGCAAACTGCCGATATCGCCAGTTTACCAGCGATAGCTGCCGCAAAAAACATCGCCACGGATGAGTGCGACAACTAACGCTAATGATATGCAGAGTAGGCGTTCCCGTGCAAAAACACACGAAAACACCACTTTGCGAGATTCACAACGACCAGTCAGATCTTGCTTCAACACCCTGCGCATGCTCCGCAAGATCTTCAGATGGATCCCCACTGAAACCAGGAAGACCGTCACCCAGGCACTCGTCACCAGCCGACTGGACTATGGGAACACCCTCTACGCCGGAACCACAGCCAAACTTCAAAAGAGACTCCAGCGCATCCAGAACGCCTCCGCACGACTCATCCTGGACATCCCCCGACACAGCCACATCACCGTACACCTGAAAGACCTGCACTGGCTCCCCGTCAGCAAGAGAATCACGTTCAGACTCCTCACCCACGCACACAAGGCCCTCCACGACCTGGGCCCAAAGTACCTCAACGACCGCATGTCCTTCTACACGCCCACACGCCAGCTACGATCAACCAGCCACGCCCTCGCCACCGTACCACGCATCCGCAGAACCACCGCCGGAGGAAGATCCTTCTCCTACCTGGCGGCCAAGACCTGGAACTCCCTCCCCACTCACCTTCGGCGAACCCAGGACCATCTCGCCTTCAGGAAGCAGCTCAAGACCTGGCTGTTCGAGCAGTAACTTACCCCCTCCCCCAGCGCCTTGAGACCCTCCCGGGTGAGTAGCGCGCTCTATAAATGCCGTGATTGATTGATTGATTGATTGATGCGAACCAAGAACAGGCGATAAGGCGCGTTAGCAACAGGGATTTGACACCTGCCTCTTACTGGTGTTAAGCAGGACGACCAACTGCAGTAGAAAGGGAGCCCAGCCCAGAGCCACATCTGAAGACCAACAGATGCCATGGAGACACTGATCATGCAGCTCGGAGACCCAAGAGGGCCACAACACCCACCGCCACCACCCCCAGGCACCTCCCCCCCGGACCTTCCCTCCAAGGTCATGAAGTCCAGTAGTCAACGGTAGTGGAAAAAATAACTTTATTACAAATACATAAATCAACAAAACGAAAAGCTCAGCCAACGCGTTCCATTCCCAACGGGGAACTCCAACAGGGCAACGTGTCTTCAGAAACCTGTGGGAGAAATGGTGACAATGGTCAAACTTCCGTATAGTTACATGCCTAATCTGGTACAGTGTACTGCACTTGGACCAACCGGAATGCTCACAGGCCAGATAAACCATGCATGAGAAGACCGTAACAGAACTACGTGTGGCCGTAACCGTCGTAGGAATGAAGAGGAAGGTAACGACCACACGAACTGCTGTTACAGTCACATCATGCAGGACTCATCACACCTGAAAGCATCACGGTGTGTGTCAGCTTGATACCCCTGCCCCTCACACCCCCCACACTGCGCAGGAACATCTTGAGACCACGCAAGTGAACTACGCCATAGCTGGCGTCACGCACGTGTTGGGGGCAATTCACAGCACACGTGTATGACTTGTGCCCCCTGCCAACACTGCACACAATCACCGCAACAGCAACCACACGCATGCCATACAAAAGTGGACCACCGTGGCCTGTCCACCAATGTCATCGCAAATATCCCAGGCAGTGTGCATGATCCCCACATGTCCGCAAGTCCGCCACCAACCAGCGCTTTGAGGATGGACCCCATGGAAATGCACTGCCCATCGCAAGCACCAACTGAACACACCACACACCTCAACTCCACAATCCCCCAACTCACAACTGTGGGAATGCACACGTCACCAATCCGCCACCAAAGTGACCACTGCGTGTGTCTCAGTCTCTGCCACAACCTGCCCATAGGCCTACACACACGTGGCCAACCCCCTTCAACGGGCACATTCACACTGGAGACGAGGTGGCTACGTCACAAACCAACCCGCGCACATCACGAACATCGCATGCAGGGCTGTGTCAGCAAGGGCGGCGCCCCCCACCCAGCCACGAGTCTGCCACCGTGACCGGTGATGCCTGCGCGATCCTGTGCGCCTGATGCACCCCAGCCCAGGTCCCCAGACCGGTCCTCTGCCCAGGGATGACTGGCCGCCCCTGCGTACCCAGGCCTCAATGCTCACCTGCCGCCACCGGCGTGTCTCCAAGAGGGCCCACCACGTGCCGGTGCATCCTCCTCAGCCGATCGCTGGATTCCGTGCCACAGGCCCCCAGCGTACCCTGCGGCACCGCACTGCGGAGTCATATGTGTGCTGACTGCTGCCTGCGCGTACACTGCGGTCCAGCAGGGCACACTGTTCAATTTGAATCTTGATTCGCTGGACACCGTATCAAGGCCAATGCATCATCGCAGGCTGCACACCCGCTCAGCTCTTCAGGTGCCACTAACCCTGTGCAACGCAAGTCATCGTCACATGGCGGTAGGCCGTGCGGGCCGCAGTGCAGCGGGTGCCACTGACCCTGTGCAACGCAAGTAATCGTCATGTGGTGGTAGGCCCGTGTGGGCCGCAATGCAGCGGGTGCCACCAACTCAGTGCGCCACAAGTCATGGAACCTTCATGATTGGGTCGTGTGGTGTGGACGCCATCATGTCATCTGTGGCAGTGGGGTATGTGATGTGCTAGGCCCCTTTTATTGGCAGGGTCACATGTCCTGTGACGCCTGTGCTGGATGGGTGTGGTGTGGATGTGAACCAGCCCTCAGGGAGTGGCTGTGGCATGCTGATGACTAGACCAGTGATCAGCAGATCACTACAGGGAAGACCTGGGACATGTAGCTTTGTCGTCCCCCCCTGAGCGTAAGCAGAGTGGACTGGCCTGGCGTATGGCAGGCCAGCGTAGGGGTGTGAACAATGAGCCGGGGATCTGGGCATGCTTCAGTTCTGGGCTGGACATGGAAGTAATTGATGCTTGTGTCTCTGTTGTAGTGTCTACGCCACCCGGACGGCAATCGGGACTGTTGCACCCTGTGACTCAAGTCCCACGACATGAGCAACATGGACGTAAGGGGGAATCACTGACCCTACATTCATCCATACTCTCATACTTGAATGATCAAAGGCATGACACATCTGTGCGATTCTGAATGTTTAATTCACATCCAGTGGAGTGTTGCAGCTGGAGCAGTACAGGGCCATGCAAACCCCACTTCACATTATTGGCCCGTGGAGGGCCAGCCAGAGTCCTTCAGGGAATGACAAGTACATCGGAAGGGGAAGAGTTCAGTCCGCAGTCTGATCGCTGTGTCATTGGTAACCAAACAGGAAATGGCAGTCCATGTCGAGGTCCAAGGTGAGTGTCGTAGAGTGTATCGGGGGACAGTGGAAGGTGATGATGCAAAGGGCAGAACCAAGCAGAAACAGGCCATTTGGCAGAGATGAATGCTACTGCCTCCTCCTCACCAGTAAGGTTGATTCACCCGCATCTTCGTCCTCTGATGTCACATGTGCCTCACACGTGGGTGGTGGTGGATTGCCTGCCGCACTGTGAGGCACTGACACATCAGGGGGCGGAGATGTGGATGTAGAAGCAGCAGCAGCATTCATCTGTGCAAGGCCTTGAGGCAGCAATGCCATGACGATGTGCTGCAGGGCATGGAAGGTCCCAGCCACATCTCGCTGGTGTGCAGCCATGGCAGCCATTCTTTCCGCCGTCATCCACTCCATGTTCTCCATGAGCCCCCGCATCTGTCCCAACTCCCGGCTGACATCGCTGGAGCCACTCTGACTGGACAGTTGTTCTTGTCTCAGTATCATGACTCCAGCGATGTCAGCCATGGATCGTTGGAGAGCATGGAGCGGACTGTGGGTGTCCGTTAGGGACTGTAAGTGGTCCCTGATGGTACTCAGACACCCATGTATGGCATCAGGTTTGGCTGCCATGAGGTCGAACCCCACCCGCACCTGATCAGCCATCTTCTCCTGGACCTCTAACACATGGCGTTGAAAGGCCATGTGTTGGTTGTGGGGGTTCTGGGAGACAGCTGTGGCGGTGGGTGTTTCCTGCTGTGTGGTCTGTGCAGGGGGTGGGGTCTCCTCGATGCAGCTGGGCTGCCCTGCTCCTGGAGGTGAGGTGCCGTAGCTGTCTATGAACTCTTGGAGGGCGTCGGTGTCGAAGGTGTGGAGGTCCTCTTTGTCATCAGTGAAGAGCTGTTGGGTCTGCTCTTTAGGAGGTGTTGGTTCTCCCTCTGCAATGTGATGGGGAGATGCAGTTTAACATTGTGTTCACATGTATGTTGACGCATTGTACAGGTTTAAATACAAACTGCATGACAATGTACATTGTGACTGTTTGGGAGGAGCTGCCTATTTGATGCGTGACAGTGGACATTTCGACAACATCACGGATGTGTGTTTGTACTTGTACATTATCATCTGACATTTCCCTGCTATGCCAAATGTGATTGACCAGTTTCTACACACAAGCGGCACCAGTTGTGTCCTCTGTTCTGTTGTGAACGTGTTGCAGTTTATACCACATTGTTGTCAATGTTGATGTGCTCTGAATGTTATGTGTGTGTGCTGCATTTTGGGAGAGTCGCCCCTGCAGCTCTGATTTGGCTGGCCCTTATCCCTTTCAGGCAGTGTGCCTTTGACGTCTGTGCTTCTACAGTGCTGAGATGTTGCATTCTTAGGGAAATTGGGCTCTTGGTGGGACTTGGGACTCTGGGGCATGGTTTGTCCGCAGTTGTGTTGTTGAGGTCAGGGGTTGTTTGTGCACATGGATGTGTCAGAGTGTGACCTGCTCCTTTACGGATGTGGTCCACACTCAGCCACCTCAGTGTCGTGGCGTGCAACATGTCATGATATATTGACTGCAGCCATGCTATTCATCATGCAGTGCCACTTGCATTGTCAGTGTGGCTCACAGACACGCCGCTTTGCGGGGTTCAGCACATGTGCATGGGTTTGTTGTGAGATTAGTGATGTGTGGGGAGAGCTCCCTCTGTGCACATTATGGACGGGGGCCTGCTTGCTGTTTCTTTGTATGCTGCAGTATGCCAAGGAGATCAGGGACATGAGCCAGAGTCATTGTGGGTGTACACTGTGCTATACTTGATTGTGCATGTGTGCCAATGTGCCCATCTCCCCCCGTCCCCCCAGTCCCTGGTGGTTACTCACCCTGTTGCTGTAGTGTCAGGTCAAGTTGAGCAGTGTCCGGTGCCCCAACTCCTGCCACCGTCTCCACACTGATGACTGTGGACACCATTTCCTCCATCTCAACCAGCTCCTCCTGTGGCGCTGGACTCCCACCTCCAGTCTGCATTGCTGCCTTCAGGTTGTTGCCGAGTTTCAGCTTGGTATTGCGCTTCACATCATTCCAGCGCCTCTTGAGCTCTTCCATTGTCCTCCTCAGCACTCCGACTGCATTCACCTTGTCCAGGATGGACTGCCATATTCCATTTTTTGTTGCCAATGACACAGTGGAGGTGACAAACAGTTGTTGATGGTGTTCTACCACCTCCGTGATCAGGATCCTGTTTTCCTGCGGACTGAACCTCGTCTTCCTCTTCTTCTTGTCCTTGCCCTTCCCTGTCCCCGAGGTCCCAGGCTGGTCCTCCGTGGGGCTTGTGGGGTTCTGGTCGTCCTCTGTACCTGCTCCAGCTGCCTCCATTGTGCTTCACTGTAGTTCGGTTTTTGTTTGTTTATTTTTTTTTTTCTGCTTTTTTAGTGATTTTTCCCGCCTGACGTGTGTGATTTGCAAGCCTGTCGCTGCTTTTCGCTGATTGTCTTATCGCGGTTGGGCCCATCGCAACTTTTTTTGCGTTCAGGTTTGGATTTTCATCGCCGTCCCGGTGGTGTTATCGCGGACATTTGCCGCGTTATCGGGGTACTATCGCATGTTACCGCCGTGTTGTGAATGCCACGTTAAGACGGGGTTATTTTCTCACGATAAACGGCGATATGTAAACTTGCGTTAACCAATTTTAGCGATGTTTATCGCACGTTCTTGAGAATATCCTCCTTAGAATTCAGTGTCCAGTTCTTGTGACTTAAGAAAGGCTAGACGTACCTCCTCTCAGAAACTAGCATGCGCTTTGGAGCACTCTTCATAAGCAGCATGAGAAGGGCTATGGACAAGATTTCAAGCAAATTATGACCCGGTAACTTTATCTATTCTGGGTCTATTCATTATACTAGGCTGGGGTGAAGAGCCTTGCACCTCCAGGAAATTTGTCAGTAATCTCAGTTACACAACAGAGTCTCAATAGGCATTCTAAATCTTCCTCACAGGACAATGGCAGTAAATTGCAGCTTCAAAAGGAAATAGACCTTTATTTCCAAACACTCTCAGAAGAAATACTATGCCACAAACAAAGAAAACAGGTCTGACTAATAGCCAAAGTCAGGTGAAGGAAAGGCTGATTGAAAGTACTGTCTTCTAGATGTAGCACATTAAGATTCATCTTTATAGTTGCAAATGTTGGAAAATGATCTAAGACCTCACAAATTAGTGTCAGCAAATATATAAATCATCCCTTACATTTGTAGAGGAGACAATATAAGTTTCAAATTGGGAATCTCATTGAACCTGTTCTCAATGGATGAAGACCCACAGGTATATCAAACCATTTACGATGGGATGCTTGTAGAGCATCTTGGGGTAATGTTTCGGTTGGGTATTCTGAAACCCTCAGATACTCAATATAATGAACATAATAGTAAAATGGAGTTTGGTACCATGTAAGGGACGTTATGATTGTTCAAGCTGATAATGATCTCTGTCAGTTTAAGAAATGATCCCATATCGGCCGCATTTCTATGTACATTACAATGTGGCTAAGGTATATTCTGAGAGAATATGCTATTGATAGGCAGCTGTTATATTTTGATGGTAAATATGGCAGTAGAGTAGCTAGGGTGCCATGGGCCCTGGTGCAAACAAGAAAAATGGGCCCTTTGACTGCTGTTGGGGTAGTAAAATGCAGCAATCTTCAAGGTCTCTTGGGCCCCTCAGAGCTCTGGACCCTGGTGCACTGCACCTGCTAAACCAATGGTAGCTACGCCCCTGAAATGGGGGCATGTGACGGGCATAAAAGCCCGAAAAACGCTGCGAGCAAAAAATTAATAAATGTAGCCAGTCCTCTTGCTAGCATAGGAAGAGGTGGGTGTGGACCCTTTTGAGAGACATCCGAGCATGCAGTACAAATGTACTCTCCTTACAGTGCTTTTTGTTTTTTAAGGAAAGCAGCTTTATTACATTCACTGTCAAATACTATCTACAATTTTTTTTTACCAAATAACAGGTAGAAACAACTACTGTCAGACTCTCTAAAGGGCCTCACATCCAAGCGGGGCACACATTAACTGAAGTTCACAGGTCAAGCAACCCCCAAAATGTGCTGTGAACCTGTTGCATGGAGGGCACCTGTAACAGCCTGTGCTCCAGCAAACTTTAAACCCTAAAGCACCCTATCACCCCATGAGCCTAACACAACACGAGCGATCCATCAAGACACAGCCAGGTCTGCATAGCTTTGTCAGGGTACGACCATCACCTTTTAATTTAAAACATAAGCTCTTTCACCCTAAAACATTAAAAATTCAAAAGCTCTACAGATGGCTCCGCCTTTCATTGACATAAGAAAATAGATGCAGTGACTTTAACTTTCCAAAGTAGATGAATATTGAGATTTCAATTGTTAAACAAAATAGTTTCAGAGTAGTCATTCGACATTTACAACAAGATTTCGAGGCAACAGCAGGACCTGACAACAGGCTGTGGTACTCTAAAATCCCTAGATTAAAGCCCCAGCACTAAGAATACATAAAAATTGTAAACAAAATCTCATCTCTCCCTAGGTAACTCTTTCAGTGACCTGTGAGACATAGGAGGACTTTAGGAAAGATTACCAGGGGCTTCTTAGACATGATGAGGAGCCAATCACTGCTTCTGTGGGGCCGTCCAAATGATTTAAGGTTGTTGACTATGAGGAGTCATGAACATCTGTGTAGGTGGCTCCAATGCATTATGGGGTGTACAGTGGTGCCTCAGCCCATTCCTTTTTACCGGCCACCAACACAGTCAGCACATTTTTTTAGTTTTTCTTTTGAATACGCACTCTCTTGTACATTTATTTTTCAGGCATGTGTCCCAGTACCACGTGCGACACATGCATTCTCAATGATGAGGGCCACGAGGGAGCCCTCGCAGCTTTTGTAGTTCATTTGCATTAATAAAGGACCTGGTACCATACAATGGTCCACACACTTCATGCTCTGGCACTGGCCACTTCAAAGGTGCACAAGTGGGATGGGAGGCAACTCATTGAGACACTGGTTGTAGTCCTTCTGTGTCAGATAGACCTGTGCACAGGGCTACCTGTCGCAGGCCTGGGGGCTCCTCTGGCAGGGCATTGATTACGGAGGACCCATCAACTCTAATGGTGGGGGAAAACCAATGTGGATTTAAATGCTCTCTGGATTGCCTGGTTCCCCTGAGGGCACTGGCACTACCCAGAGAAATAACTTTGCAACTGCTGGATTTGCAAAGATTTTTTAGCCGGGTAGCTCAGTAAAATGCCACTTTAGCAAATCAATTTTAAAGCTGATTATATTTGGCCCAGATGCATCGATTTTATTTATAGCAGGTTTCATGATGTGTCCCAGGTGCCGTTCCACAGCACAGACGGTCTCTGCTTTTTTTGGTGTCTTGTGCTCATACATTAACTCAAAATATCTCTGAATTAATGCATGTGTCGCACACAGAAGAGCTCAGAAACACAAAGCAGTAATTGTCTCTTTGTATTTCTGAGCTATGTTGTTAATGTTTTTTGTTATTTTGTGGTGTGTGTGTGTGCTACTGTGTAGTTGTGTTAGTGGACAGTTTGTGCTGCATTTTCGTGGTTGCATTGATGTACTAGTGGACAATGACAGTGCTTTGTCTTGTATTGATGTGTTTAATTTCCTCTATTGCTGGTGTGTTAAATTGAGTAATAGATTACTGCGGTATAGTGTTGGGCTTTTGCCGTTGCTGAACTGTATAGCTGCCTGTTGTTGGTGTGTTGTGTCTCATTTTGTTGTACAGTTCGGTTATTATTGTCGGATTGTTTTGTTGAAATTCTGTGTTGTTTCTCTTTTATTTAGTCCTGCATCTGTTTCGTCATTGTGCCTCAACTGCTCTCCCTCCGTTTCAATAAAAACAAACATTGTACAATGTCTGTACCTGGTTCATACATCATGTTACAATCAAGACCAATAGGGCCTGGCAAATTACATCTTTCCTTACACTACAGACACATCGCTCCTTATGGAGAACCTGCTGTTTTTGAAAACACCTCAGACCACAGAAGTCGTGACCACTGCTTCCAACTGCAATTCATAAACCGTGACTGTGTGTTTCTATAAAGTTTAAATATGTTTACTATATATGCCAAGGTGTATTGAATAATGAGTGAGTGTATAAGTGTCTGGATGGATGATTTAGTAGGTGCGTGACTGACTCTATAAGTGAGTGATTAAACGTATCTTACTAAATGCATGGGTTAGTGACTAAACTGTGTGAATGTCTTTATCCGTCTGTCTGTTGGTGTGTAAGTGGCTGCATGGGTTTGTAAATAGCTACATGAGTGTCTATATGAGTTATTGATTGGTTGTCTGCTACGGTAGATCATTCATCATATTTCATTCGGGGAGAAGTTAAATACTGTTGTGTTCTGGTGACTGGATCTAAGGTGGGTACTTTTCATCACAGTCGTTTGCTGCGAATGTCAGCGCCAAGAAGACAGAAGTACCGACTGCTCATTCTACAAATATTAAAACAATGAAATCAATCAAGTATATTTCACAGCCCTTAAAAATCCACTTTTATGATACAGTGGATTAAGGTATTTGCACCAACTACTGCATAATTTACCACAGAGAACCAAAGATGTTTTATGATCTGACCTCACTGTCAACTATGGCCCAACTTGTAGTTTTTATTGTCATTCGTAGAAACAAATTGTTCACTTTAGGAATGCCTTAATTAAGCAATCAATGGTAAAACAAATGCTTTACAAATATTTGCACCGCCTAGATTTGTATATTTATTTGAAATCTGGCGATTGTCTGCTTAGTTGATTGGCTAGATTTAGGCATTCTTTTATCCTTTTTAGGTCTTGCCTGCAGTCACCTTTTAGCTTTTTTTGGTCGAGGACCTAGTGTATACAATAGCAATTCTTAAGCAGTCTTTTAGTCAGCCCATTGCTTTTCATTGGTTGGATTTCTTGTCACTCTCTTTTGCTTCTAATTCAATGGCTTTCCTTCCTCTCTGGGTGTTTGTCCCTCTCTGAAGCATTGTATCCATGGAGTGCATGCATTTAATTGCTCTCTTCCTCATGTGCTGCTGCTCCCGAAATCCCTGCCCCCTCACGCTTTCCTTGTTGTGCTCTTTTGCCCCCAGCTCATCCCTTGCTTCTCCTTCCCACCCCAATTCTGTTGAGCTTTGTGTTTGTTTTATTTTATTTTTTTCAGTCCCATCCTCCATCTCCTCAATTCCTCCCTAATCCCTCCATGATTATTGTTGTGTTGCTTTAGGCAGCATTCAGTTGCCTGCTCTCCTGTTCCTCTGTTTCTCTCCCACCCATCTCCGTCTTATTATTTTAAATTCTATATTTTACTTTTAAAGAGGGCCCAAAGGCTGCAATTTGTTCTGGGGTGCTTTTTCTCTGCAGTGCTCATTTTCAAACCTTTTATTTACTTTTCTGAACGTTCCTCAATGTGTGGAGATATAAGGGACCATATCACTTAAAGTGAGCATTGGAAGTGCTAATTTAAGACTTGGGACTATATACCAAAATATTTTTGACTGGGGCTATTTTATGTCTTTAATGTTAAGCTAGGATAGCGCACACTTCAACCGTCATTTACCACCTTATTATGAAAATAGTATTCTGGAGATGGTATATGTGTTGTGTGATATTTTGTTATGGTGATGATGTGTTCTGCTGGTTTTTATGCTATTGTGTTTTTGTGCTGCATTATTGCAATGTGATTTTGTTGTATTGTACTTCAGTTGTTATGATGCATTTTGTTCTGTTTTTTATCTGTCCTGTTATGTTTTAAAAATTGTTAGGTAGCTTTGTGTATGTTATTGTGTTATGTTCAGGTGTTTACTTTAGATATTTTAACAAATGCTGCTACATTTCCAGCCAAAGGCAAGACATACCTTGTAATTACCCAAGACAAGAAACCATTTACTACTGTCTAAAGTGGTAAAATCACACTCTACTGCTTAAGGCACCAGTCAGCCCAAACTTGTGGCAGAGACAGGGTCTAAACTTAGGACTCACAAGCTCACTTTTTATGAAATGTCCTATGTTGTCAGCCACAGTTTGCGGTTGACTGGTGTCCTAAATAGTTAGAGAATGGAAGCAGCACTCTTTTACCATATTAGACAGAGATAAATGATTGCTTGTTATAGGAACTTTGAAGTAAAGTGCTGGAAATTTAACAGCACTTGTTGAGATATCTAAAGTAATTACTGACAGTGGAAAAGAATCTAACATAACACAAAGCAAAACAACAACCAAAACGTAACAGTGCATAACACAACAAAGCAGTCACAAAATAAAGCAACAGAACAACCACAATACAAAACAACAGTGACACAATGCAATAATGCAGTAGAATAATACCACAACACACAACACAACACATTCTCACAGTAACAAAAAGCAGCACAACAAATATGCACCAATATTCTTGTTACGTATTTCCTCCTTCATAAATCTGCTGTCATGATACAATGGTGAAAGTTGTGTATACCACACCCTGCTTATGTACCTCCAAGCGCAGAATTAATATATTTTTGTTATCCAGCTCAAGTTCCCAAGTGTCACAGCACTTACTACCCCTTTTTGCACAACTCGTTACTTTGAATAACTAGGCAATTAATATAAAAATCAGGCTTTTGAGGATGACTGAGGATAACTGATAACTACGGATTAATCTGTGATTGGGCGTTCCACTATAGTGCCTGACAAAATTGAACTTTTAAATGGAAGCTCATAGAGATTAGGCTTTTAAGGCTGCTTAACCAAATGTAACTAATATCCTGCTATTTCACCAAGGTCCTTATTGTGAGTGGCCACTTAGTCCTAATGGATCTGATAATGATACAACCAAGAAGTGTAACTATTGCAAAAGTACATGAAGCTCACTGTAGTGAACCTGGAAGGACTGGCTAACTTGGATCTTCACAGATTCACAAATATGAACTGTAAGTCACACAGTTTTCAATAAAGAGTGTTTAACTCATGGACCAGCATGGTAGCTGACTGGACTTTATTCCAGAATTGGTTTCATGTCTACTGAAGATGCAGGGGAACAGTTATGATCTTGTACTTGAAGCATGAGAAAGACCACCCATTTTCATGGAGAAGCTGAGGCCTCAGGCGCAGAGGCATTGCAAATTTGCTAATGGTCACATAACCACTTGCAAAAGGAGAGCTGACAATCCAGCAACATGTTTATGATGGGGAAGGGGCCAAGAAAGGTTGTGCTAAGAGGAATTAGGTAACCCTAAATATCTTTGATGCCAGTAAATTATTTTATTGATGCAGACCATGATGATGTCTTCAAGGTATGCGTTACTCTTGTGTAATCTATACAATTCATGAAATGAAAGAAAAAGTGACAGCAGTCCAACTTGAGGTACACAGCACCATTCATGTGAAACTAAATGGCAGCGAGGTCAACAAATTAATGCGTATTGCAGCTGAAAAATACAGATTGCCAACGTTAGCATTTGAACATTTCTGTCTTCATTGACTAGCAAGTTGATGCTCTCTTGGCCATACATTACTCTCATGACTTTCATCACATCCTCTGATGAGGCCTGTGATGGTTGGGTAGTACACTATCTATACTAGGAGACTCACAATCTGTAGGTGCGGTAGAAGGCCTGTGTGTGTAGAGAATGATGGCATGAAACTGGCCTAAATCTGTAGCAACTTGAATAACCCACTCGCTAGGGTAGAGTTGATGCATTCAATATCTTCTTTGAAGTTCCTTGAGTTCTTCTTTTCAGGTTGGTAGTGGCAATGGTCAGCTCAGTCACATACGCTATGTATGTCTGTTCTATGAGTATGTTGGAAGGGCTCTCTCTCACATCTGAGACAGAGCCTGTTCTATACCTTCCTTATTCTAATACTCTGTATTTGGTCCTTTGCATCATGTTTTAAAGGCCATTGTGATGTCACCTGTGTGCCCACTGTGCGGAATTTGAGCAATTTGCTTTTGCATAGTTAAGCAAAATTCATCCTTCCATCTTTTATGGATATGAGGATGCATTTCACTATGAAGTATAGGAGCAAAAACAATAGCAAACAACAGATTCTTCCATTCTGGCTGTTCGTGGTATTTCCACACTCCGTTGCAATAATTTTGCTGCAAAGACGGTGTAATTTTGCGAAGTGGCTCAATGGTGCAATTTCTGGATTCGCTCGTAACAAGCATACTGCGAAAATTACACATATTACTCTGGCGTAATCGAAATTGTGTCTGGCATAGGTTCAGTGCACAAAGCAGCTGCTTCTGAACACGTAGCATTTAGAATTGTTTTCAAATGCACACAATTGTAGCCTTGTAACCTAGGAGGTGAACATTGTAGGATAACACCTTGGGTGAGTCACACCGGGTGAGGGTTAGATCGCGCTACAACCTGACTTAAGTGAAGGTTTATAGTGCCAGGCCCTGTGACTAGTGGCTGGTGACTAGTATCTTGAACTTACCTGGTTGCATCCTCCATGGCCTCATCTTCCTGCTTAGGGTCCTGCAACAATGGCTCTGAGGAGACATTAAATGAAGCTGTATTGACAAAGTACATCACACAAAATCCATTGGCTGCAAGCAAGTGCACTATTCCAGTGTTGTGTCATTGTGAGGAAGGCAGACATGTTCTGTAGTTGCAGTCGGTGTTATGTTGATATTTACATATTTTGAGGGTCATGTATCAGATTAAACGACTTAAATGCTAGTACATTCTAATTTCGTCTCGTACAGTTACTTTATACATAATGTGCACTCGTGGTCCCTCACATTAGGTAGAATAAACCTGGATATTAGCTACTTGCTTTAGTACTGGTATGCGTAACATTTACCATACACTCAGGTCCTGAGTACTCTGTCCCCTCCACAGGTTCAGTGGTACATATGTCCACAACAGTTGGGCTGTACCCTGCTTCTGATAGTAGTGCTCCCTCCACTAGGCTCTTGGTAGAGTCAGGTGGCCTGTTGAGAATGCCTTCCACTTATACAGTAGTTTGTAACCTTTCTTTCTTGTGACACTTCAGGTGAAATTAGGCTTTGCAATTTAATACCTCAAGGTGTTAAATAACATAGCATTAACTTTTTATCTCAATCATAGCCTCTTTAAATCTGTGCTACATTTGCTAGCCTCTGGAGTCTGTAAGGAATCTTTTCTGAAAATATTTGTCATTCTCTTTGGTGACCTCCTGTACCAGATGTTTAGTTCTTCCTCTGTAAATGTCTTTTTGCACTTCGGGCTTCCTTCAGTGCTATCACTGGGTTCTCTCGAGGCCATTTTGTAAGGATGACTATGAATTGGTCCTGGTTGGTACTTTATGACCTCTTATGAATTTTCCTCTCAGTCGACAAGGGTGCTGTGATTTCCCCAGAACCCGATGTGCAAAGTTCTAGCCAGTCTCTAAGTTGTGATTGTGCCATTTTGATTTTCTTTCATTCACTCAATGTGACCATATATATTTATATATTCACTGAAAAAACCATAGGTTTCAGGGACGTTATAGTCAGAAATTAGCATTTAAAAAACCTTAGAAATTCACTGAAAAAAACCACAGGTTTCAGGGACGTTATAGTTAGTTGGATATTTCACTCGTACAAAACCAGAGAAATTCAGCCGTTATAGTTAGTTGAGCTAACTATAACTTGCGCCCCCGCAATGCACTGCTAATGACGTCACATATTACATCACTCATGACATGGTCAGTGACATCACTCATGACATCACTGAAGGGTGCAGAAAGAGGCACGAGGGGTGCAGAAAGGAGCAAGAGAGGTGTAGGAAGAAGCAAGAGAAGTCAATCAATCAGGGAATTGTAAGCGCGCTACTCACCCGTGAGGGTCTCAAGGCGTTGAGGGGGGGGATCCGCAGATCTGTTTAGCTGAAGAGCCAGGTCTTGAGGGTCTTCCTGAAGGTGTTCAGGGAGGGGACGCATCTGATGTCTGCCGGTAGCTCGTTCCAGGTCTTGGCTGCAATGTGAGAGAAGGATCTTCCGCCTGCTCTGGCTCTGTGGATGCGTGGGGTTTCGGCCAGTGCGAGGTTGGAAGATTGGAGGTTTCTTTTGGGTACGTGGAAGTTGATTCTGTTGTTGAGGTATTTGGGTCCGTTGTTGTCTAGGCATTTGTAGGCGTGAGTGAGGATTTTGAAAGTGACTCTTTTCTCCACGGGGAGCCAGTGGAGACTTCGTAGGTGTTGGCTGATGTGTTCGTGTCGGGGATGCCGAGGATGAGTCTGGCGGCGGTGTTCTGTATTGTCTGGAGTTTGCGGAGTAGGGACTTGTTGATGCCGGCGTAGAGTGCTTTTCCATAGTCCAGTCTGCTGGTGATGAGTGCTTGGGTGACTGTCCTCCTTGACTCAGGGGGGATCCACTTGAAGGTCTTGCGGAGGATGCGGAGGGTGTTGAAGCAGCTGGAGGTGACGTCGTTGACCTTTTGGTTCATGGTGAGTGATGAGTCGAGTATGATGCCGATGATATTGGCATGGTCTGAGGGGGTAGGTGGGCTTCCGAGGGCAGTCGGCCACCAGGTGCTGACCCATGCAGAAGGGGTGGTACAGAGGACGAGGACTTCTGTCTTCTCGGCTTTGAACTTCAGACAGCTGTTGGTCATCCAGACTGCGACATCTTGCATTCCTTTCTGGAAGTTGAGTTTGGCAGTGGTGGGGTCTTTGGTGAGGGAGAGGATGAGCTGGGTGTCGTCGGCGTAGGATACGATGTTGAGGCCGTGTTGTCGGACGATGGCTGCGAGGGGGGCCATGTAGATGTTGAAGAGGGTGGGGCTCAGTGATGAACCTTGTGGGACTCCGCAAGTGATTTTCGTGGGGTCAGAGAGGAAGGGTGGGAGTCTAATCCTTTGGCTTCTTCCGGTGAGGAATGATCGGATCCAGTCCAGGGCTGTTCCTTGTATGCCTGCGTCGTGTAGTCTGGCGACTAGTGTGCGGTGGGAGACGGTGTTGAAGGCCGCTGATAGGTCGAGTAGGATGAGGGCTGCGGAGTGGACTTGGTCCAGGAGGGTGCGGATGTCGTCTGTGGTGGCAAGTAGAGTGGTCTCTGTGCTGTGGTTGCTTTGGAATCCGGATTGGGACTGGTCGAGGACGGCGTTCTCTTCAATGAATCGTGTCAGTTTCCTGTTGACTGTTTTCTCTGCAACTTTGGCTGTGAAGGGGAGGAGCGAGATGGGCCGATAGTTCTTGAGGTCGGTGGGGTCAGCTGTGGGCTTCTTGAGCAGGGGTCTGACTTCTGCGTGCTTCCAGTCATCTGGGAAGGTGCCTGTTTTAAAGGTGGTGTTGATGGTGCGTTGTAGTTCGGGTGCAATGGCGGCCGCAGCTCTGTGGTAGGTGTGAGGGGGGCAGGGGTCGGTGGGGGCCCCCGAGTGGATGCTTTTCATGGTCGAGGCGGTGTCTTCGGCCGTGATTGGCTGGTGTTTCTGGGGGGCAGGGGGCCGTCTGTGGTGCCTGGTGGATGGTCGATGAAGTTGTCGTAGAGGTACTTGATCTTGAGGTGGAAATAGGTTTCAAGCTTGTCTGTGGCTTCGCTGCGTGGGTTGGTGAATTCCTGAATGACACTGAAAAGTTCCTTGGAGTTGGTGGAGTCGGCCAGGATTTTGTTGTGGATGAAGTTCCTCTTGGTGGCTCTGATCTGGTTGTGGTATTCCGTCATGGCATCCTTGTAGGTGGTGTGATTTTTGGTTGTCTTGGTTTTTCTCCAGTTCTTCTCCAGGCATCTGCAGGTGCGTCTGGCTTCTTGGAGAGTGGTGGTGAAGCAGACGGCTTTCCTGTGGTGTTGTCAGTCGGAGTTGCGTAGCGGGGCGAGCTCGTCTGCGCAGTTGAAGATCCAGGTGTGGAGTTCTCTGGCTGCGTCATTTGCGTCGGGTGCCCAGGTGTGGCTGTCTCGGGTGAGGGTGGAGTTAAGTTGCTTGTCGGTAACCCTGCTCCAGTTCCTTCGAGGTGGGCGTGGGGCTGGTTTGGGTGCCTTGGGTTTGTTGATGGCGACATGTACGCAGTGGTGGTCGATCCATGGCGGCTGCGTTGTGTGGCTGAATTGGACGCTGTTTCCTGCCGTGAAGATGGGGTCGAGGGTGTGTCCTGCTCTGTGGGTCGGTGTGTTGACGAGTTGTTTAAGTCCAATGCTGGCGAGGTTGTCACGAAGGATAGTGGAGTTGGGGTCGCTGGGGTTGTCGAGGTGGAAGTTTAGGTCTCCAATGAGTATGTAGTTTCCTGAGGCGATGGCGTGGGGTGCGATGAAGTCAGTGATGGTTGTGGTGAAGAGTGTTCGGGGCCGGGGGGTCTGTAGATGAGGGTTCCTCGGAGTGTGGCTTTGGGGGTGGTCTGGATCTGGAAGTGCAGGTGTTCGGCAGAGGGGAAGGTTTCGCTGGAGGTGGTGAGGCGGAGGGTGCTCTTGTGGGCGATGGCGAGGCCCCCTCCTGGGTGGTTGGGGTGGTCTTTCCTCTGGTTCTTGTATCCGTCTGGGATGGCGGTGCTGATGTCGGGGGCGGAGGATGCGTTGGTCCAGGTCTCTGTGAAGAAGGTGATGTCGGGCGAGAGAGAGTCGAGTAGGTTCCAGATTTCCATGGCTTGTTTGTGTACGGAGCGTACGTTGAGGAGGATGCATTTTAGGGTGTCGCCGGTGCTGGCGTCGGCGGTGTTGAAGGTGAGGGTCTGGAGGCAGTGGAGGCAGGAGAACTGGCTGTGGGTCGTGTTCGGAGAGGCCTGTTGGCATTCTCTAAGTCTTCCAGGGTTGAGTGCGAGGAGGGTGGTGGTGTCGTAGCGATGGGTGTGGGGAGGTCCAGGGTTCCTGGTGCTGGCCGCAGTCGGATCGTGGATAGGCGCAGACGGGCTTGCCTTTGGCGCACCTTCGGCGTGCCGGTGGCGCGCCCGCTGCACGACTGCGCAGCGGCCGCCATTAAGTAGGGGAGGTGGGAGGGAGGAGAGGCTGGGAGGCGGGAGCGGGGGAATTCCAGAGGGGAATTCCAGGGGGTAATTCCAGGGGGGAGGGGCCGCAGGGGCAGCAGCGGCGAAAGGAACAGGCAGGCGCGAGAAAATAAAAACAGTGGTGGAATTAGAGCAAGACACAGATGGGCACAATAACAGTGGCACAACAGGGAAAAATTAAGAGAAAAAAAACGGCTGAGAAAGGTTACAGTGGTTGCAGGCAGTCTGGTCCCAGTTGGAGCGGGCAGCAGGCGCAGGAGTGGGCAGCAGCCTCGAACCTCCCAAGGAGGAGGTCGGGGTCTGGAGGTAAGAGACGGCTCAGCAGACCTACAGGGAGAGAGTGGACCTAGACCGAGGGTCGGAGGTCTAGGTCAGAGAAGTGCAGAAAGAAGCAACAGAGGTGCAGAAAGAGGCAAGAGAACTGTAGAAAGAGGCAAGAGAGTTGCAGAAACAGGCAAGAGATGTGCAGAAAGAGGGAACAGGGGTGCAGATAGAGGCAAGAGAGGTGCAGAAAGAGGGAAGAGAGGTGCAGAAAGAGGAAAGAAGGGTACAGAAAGAGGCAAGAGGGGTGCAGAAAGAAGCAACAGAAGTGCAGAAAGGAGCAAGAGAAGTGCAAAAAGAAGCAACAGAGGTGCAGAAAGAGGCAAGAGGGGTGCAGAAAGAGGAAGAGAAGTACAAAAAAGAAGCATCAGAGGTGCAGAAGGAGGCAAGAGAAGTGCAGAAAGAGGCAAGAGGGTTACAGAAACAGGCAAAAGAGCTGCAGAAAGAAGCAAGAGCAGGACAGAAAGAACCAACAGAGGTGCAGAAGGAGGCAAGAGGTGTGCAGAAAGAGGCAAGAGGGGTGTAGAAATTTGCAAGAGAGGTGCAGAAAGAAGCAAGAGCAGTGCAGTAAGAAACAACAGAGGTACATAAGGAGGCAAGAGGGTTGCAGAAAGAGGCAAGAACAGTGCAGAAAGAACCAAGAGACGTGCAGGAAAAGGGAAGAAGGGTGCAGAAAGAGGCACGAGGGGTGCACAAAGAAGGACGAGAAGTGCAGAAAGAAGCAACAGAGGTGCTGAAAGAGGCACAAAGGGTGCAGAAAGAGGCAAGAGAAGTGCAGAAAGAAGCAACAGAGGTACAGAAAGAGGCAAGATTGGTGCAGAAAGAGGGAAGAGAGGTGTAGAAAGAGGCAAGAGAGTTGCACAAAGAGAGAAGAGGGGTGCAGAAAGAGGCAAGAGGGGTGCAGAAAGAAGCAAGTGAGGTGCAGAAAGAGGCAAGAGAGGTGCAGAAAGAGGCAAGAAAGATGCAGAAACAGGCAAGAGAAGTGCAGAAAGAGGCAAGAGATTTGCTGAAAGAAGCAACAGAGGTGTAGAAAGAAGCAAGAGAAGTGCAGAAAGAGGCAAGTGAGGTGCAGAAAGAGGCAAGAGAGGTGAAGAAAGATGGAAGACGAGTGCAGAAAGAGACAACAGGGGTACAGAAAGAAGCGTGGGAAGTGCAGAATGAAGCAACAGGGGTGCAGAAAGAGGCAAGAGGAGTGCAGAAAGAAGCAACAGAGGTGCAGAAGGAGGCAAGAGAACTGCAGAAAGAGGCAAGAGGGTTGCAGAAACAGGCAAAAGAGGTACAGAAAGAGGGAACAGGGTGCATACAGAGGCAAGAGAGGTGCAGAAACAGGCAAGAGGGGTGAAGAAAGTTGCAAGAGAGGTGCAGAAAGAAGCAAGAGCAGTGCAAAAGAACCAACAGAGGTGTAAAAAGAGGCAAGTGAGGTGCAGAAGGAGGCAAGAGAACTATAGAAAGAGGCAAGAGAGTTGCAGAAACAGGAAAAAGGGGTGCAGAAAGAGGGAACAGGTGGGCAGACCGAGGCAAGAGAGGTGCAGAAAGAACCAACAGACGTACAAAAAGAGGCAAGAGGGGTGCAGAAATAGGAAGGAGGGGTGCAGAAAGAAGGACGAGAACTGCAGAAAGAAGAAACAGAGGTGCTGAAAGAGGCACAAAGGGTGCAGAAAGAGGCAAGAAAAGTACAGAAAGAAGCAAGAGAAGTGCAGAAAGAGACAAGAGAGGTGCAGAAAGAGGCAAGAGAGGTACAGAAAAAAGGAAGATGAGTGCAGAAAGAAGCAAGAGCAGTGCAGAAAGAAGCAAGAGAATTGCAGAAAGAAGCAAGAGAGGTGATGAAAGACTCAAGAGGGGTGCAGAAAGAAGCAAGAGGGATGCAGAAAATTGCAAAAGAGGTGCATAAAGAAGCAAGAGCAGTGCATAAAGAACCAACAGAGGTGCAAAAAGAGGCAAGAGGGGTGCAGAAAGGGGTAGTAGAGGTGCACAAAGAGGCAAGAGGGATACAGAAAGAGGCAGGAGTGGTGCACAAAGAAGGAAGAGAAGTGTAGAAAGAAGCAAGAGAGGTGCTGAAAGAGGCAAGAGGGGTACAGAAAGAGGCAAGAGAAGTGCAGAAAGAAGCAACAGAGGTGCAGAAAGAGGGATGAGGGGTGGAGAAAGAGGCAAGAGAAGTGCAGAAAGAAGCAACAGAGATGCAAAAAGGGGGAACAGGGGTGGAGAAAGTGGCAAGAGGGGTGCAGAAAGAAGCAAGAGACATGCAGAAAGCCACAAAAGAAGTGCAGAAAGAAGGAACAGAGGTGCAGAAAGAGGCAAGAGGGGTGCAGAAAGGGAGAAGAGGGGTGCAGAAAGGGAGAAGAGAAGTGCAGAAAGAAGCAAGAGGAGTGCAGAAAGAAGCAAGAGGGGTGGAAAAATAGGGAAGAGGGATGCAGAAAGAGGCATGAGGGGTACAGAAAGAAGCAAGAGATGTGCAGAAAGAAACAAAAGAAGTGCAGAAATAAGGAGCAGAGGAGCAGAAAGAGGTAACAGGGGTGCAGAAAGAGGGAAGAGGGGTGGAGAAAGAGGCAAGGGGGTGCAGAAAGAAGCAAGAGAGCTGCAGAAAGAAACAAAAGAAGTGCAGAAAGAAGGAACAGAGGTGTAGAAAGAGGCAAGAAGGGTGCAGAAAGAGGCAAAATGGGTGCAGAAAGAAGCGAGAGGTGCAGAAAAAAACGAAAGAAGTGCAGAAAGAAGGAACAGAGGTGCAGAAAGAGGCAAGAGGGGTGCATAAAGAGGCAAGAGGGGTGGAGAAAGAGGGAAGAGGGGTGCAGAAGTAGGCAAGGGGGTGCAGAAAGAAACAAGAGAGGTACAGAAAGAAACATAAGTACAGAAAGAAGGAACAGAGGTGCAGAAAGAGGCAAGAGGGGTGCAGAAAAGACAAGAGGGGTGCAGAAAGAGGGATGCCGAAAGAAGCAAGAGAGGTGCAGAAAGAAACAAAAGAAGTGCAGAAAGAAGGAACAGAGGTGCAGAAAGAGGCATGAGGTGTGCAGAAAGAGGGAAGGGGGTGTTAAAGAGGCACAAGGGGTGCAGAAAGAAGCAAGAGAAGTGCAGAAAGAAGCAACAGAGGTGCAGAAAGAGGGGTGCAGAAAGAGGCAAGAGAAGTGCAGAAAGAAGCAACTGAGATGCAGAAAGGGGGAAGAGGGGTTGAGAACGAGGCAAGAGGGAAGCAAAAAGAAGCAAGAGAGGTGCAGAAAGAAACAAAATAAGTGCCGAAAGAAGGAACAGAGGTGTAGAAAGAGGTGAGAGGAGTGCAGAAAGAGAGAAGAGGGGTTCAGTAAGAGGCACAAGGGGTGCAGAAAGAGGCACGAGGGGTGCAGAAAGAAGCAAGCGAGGTGCAGAAAGAAGTAACAGAGGTGCAGAAAGAAGCAAGAGAGGTGGAGAAAGAGGGAAAAGGGGTGCAGAAAGAGGCAAGAGGGATGCAGAAATTTGCAAAAGAGGTGCAGAAAGAAGCAAGAGCATTGCGTAAAGAACCAACAGAGGTGCAAAAAGAGGCAAGAGGGGTGCAGAAAGGGGTAGGAGAGGTGCAGAAAGAAGGAAGAGAAGTGCAGAAAGAAGCAACAGAGATGCTGAAAGAGGCAAGAGGGGTGCAGAAAGAGGCAAGAGAAGTGCAGAAATAAGCAACAGAGGTGCAGATAGAGAGATGAGGGGTAGAGAAAGAGGCAAGAGAAGTGCAAAAAGAAGCAACAGAGCTGCAAAAAGAGGGAACAGGGGTGGAGAAAGTGGCAATAGGGGTGCAGAAAGAAGCAAGAGACATGCAGAAAGAAACAAAAGAAGTGCAGAAATAAGGAACAGTGGTGCAGAAAGAGGCAACAGGGGTGCAGAAAGAGGGAATAGGGGTGGAGAAAGAGGCATGAGGGGTGCAGAAAGAAGCAAGAGAGCTGTAGAAAGAAACAAAATAAGTACATGAAGAAGGAATAGAAGTGCAGAAAGAGGCAAGAAAGGTGCAGAACGAGGCAAAAGGGTGCAGAAAGAAGCGAGAGGTGCAGACAAAAAATCTAAAGAAGTGCAGAAAGAAGGTACAGAGGTGCAGAAAGAGGCAAGAGGGGTGCAGAAAGAGGCAAGAGGGTGGAGAAAGAGGGAAGAGGGGTGCAGAAGCAGGCAAGGGGGTGCAGAAAGAAGCAAGAGAGGTGCAGAAAGAAACAAAAGAAGTGCATAAAGAAGTAACAGAGGTGCAGAAGGAGGCAAGAGGGGTGCAGAAAGAGGCAAGAGGGGTGCAGAAAGAAGCAAGAGAGGTGCATAAAGAAACAAAAGAAGTGCAGAAAGAAGGGAAAGAGGTGCAGAAAGAGGCAAGAGGAATGCAGAAATAGAGAAGAGGGGTGCAGAAAGAGGCACAAGGGGTGCAGAAAGAAGCAAGAGAGGTGCAGAAAGAAGCTAGATAACTACAGAAAGAAGCAACAGAGGTGCAGAAAGTAGGAAGAGGGGTGGAGAAAGAGGCAAGGGGGTGCAGAAAGGCAAGAGAGGTACAGAAAGAGGGAAAAAGGGTATAGAAAGAGGCAAGAAGGGTACAGAAAGAAGCAAGTGAGGTGCAGAAAGAGGCAACAGAGGTGCAGAAAGAGGCAAGAGAGGTACAGAAAGTAGAAGAGATGTGCAGAAAGAGGCAAGAGAAGTGCAGAAAAAGAAAGAAAGGTACAGAAAGAAGCAACAGAAATGCAGAAAGATGCAAGAGAGGTGCAGAAAGAAGCAAGAGAGGTGCAGAAAGAAACAAAAGAAGTGCAGAAAGAAGGAACAGAGGTGTAGAAAGAGGCAAGAGGGTTGCACAAAGAGGCAAGAGGGGTGCAAAAAGAGGAAAGAGGGGTGCAGAAAGAAGCAAGAGAGGTGCAGAAAGAAACAAAAGAAGTGCAGAAAGAAGGAACAGAGGTGCAGAAAGAGGCATGAGGGGTGCAGAAAGAGGGAAGAGGGGTGTGAAAGAGGCACGAGGGGTGCAGAAAGAAGCAAGAGAAGTGCAGAAAGAAGCAACAGAGGTGAAGAAAGAGGGAAGAGGGGTACAGAAAGAGGCAAGAGAAGTGCAGAAAGAAGCAACATATATGCAGAAAGGGGGTGGAGAAAGAGGCAAGAGGGAAGCCGAAAGAAGCAAGAGAGGTACAGAAAGAAACAAAAGTAGTGCAGAAAGAGGCAAGAGAGGTACAGAAAGTAGAAGAGATGTGCAGAAAGGGGCAAGAGAAGTGCGGAAAAAGAAAGAAAGGTGCAGAAAGAAGCAACAGAAATGCAGAAAGATGCAAGAGAGGTGCAGAAAGAAGCAAGAGTGGCTTGCACACCATTAGTACCAATTTAACACCCACATTTAGCAATAAGTAACAGGTGACCATTCTAGGTTTGCAAAGGGCCTTCCACCACACTGTAACACTTGTCGCTGCATTTTTGGTAACGTTTGAGCCATTTGAGCTAGAAACAAGACTTTTTTGTTCAAATCTGCAGATTAGGCAGCAGATGATGGATTATGTGACTAATGCGGAAAATGTATAATTGTGCGAAGGTTGGTGCAGCCAAACAATTGCTTAATTCCAGTGGCCCTGCTTATACCTCTGACTAGGACCACAAGTGCTCCTCAGTGATTCCTTCTTTTTTTGTCTCACCGAGTTCATAGTTTAGCTTCTATGGAAACGAGGAAGACTAAACCTGAGGTTACCACTCCACAAGACAGACTACCATACCACATAATTACTCTCTATAACACATAATCCCACTCTACATAATTCCTATACACTAAATACCACATACTTTCTATCCACATAATTTCACTGCACAACATACCACATAATTCCACTACACACAACGTACATCGACTCCACTCCAAAAAACATTAGTAAAAAACTTTTACATTTACAATGCCAATAGCTCTAACTCTTGCAAATGCGAAACCTATTACATTGCAAATGCTTCTTTAACTAGTAGTCACGTTTGCAGAGTGGTGGAGAAAGGGTGCTGGGCCTCCGACCGGCGCTCAGGAATTCCGCTGCGTAGGACTTACAGGAGTTACCAGGAGGGCTTCTTGGCCCCCAAAGTCCCTCAGGAGTAAAGTGGACTTCATCCCCCATCCCGTAGCCTGCCAGGAGGCATGTTTGCAGAGTGGTGGAGAAAGGGGGGGCGTGGCCTCCGAAGACTTCTTAGCAATCCCAATGTGTGGGACTTACTGGAGGTAACAAGAGGGGTAGTTGGCCCCCAAGGACATCCTTGGGGGCCAACTACCCCATCTATTACCTCCAGTAAGTCCCACACAGCAGGATTGCTAAATTCTCATAGCAGGCCACGCCCCCTTTGCCCACCACTCTGCAAACGTGCTCCCTGGAGTGCTCTTGGATGGGGATTGAAGTCCCCTTCGCTGCTGGGGGTCCTTAGGGGCCAACTAGCCTACCTCTTACCTCCAGTAAGCCCCACACAGTGGGATTGCTGCGAGGTGGACACAGGCCACGCCCCCTTTCTCCACCACTCTGCAAACGCGCTTCCTGGCGCGCTCTTGGTTGGGGGATGAAGTCCCCTTGCCTCCTGAGGGTCCCTGGGGGCCAACTAGCCTTCCTGTTACCTCTAGTAAGCCCCATACATCTGGATTGCTGAGAGTGCTCAAAGGCCACACCCCTTTTTACAAGACTCTGCAAACGCAGCTCCTGGTGCACTGCTGCTCGGGGGATGAAGTCCACTTTAGTCCTGAGGTCCTCAGGACACAAGAGGACTTCATCCACCCACCAGCAATGAACCAAGAGGCGCGCTTGCAGAGTGGTGTAAAAAAGGACGTGGCCTCAGACCACCTCTCAGCAATCCCACTGTGTGGGGCTTACTGGAGGTACCTGGTGGGCTAGTTGGCCCCTAAGGACCCGTAAGATTCTAGGGGACTTCATCCCCCAACCCAAAATGTGCCAGGAGGCGCGTTTGCAGAGTGGTACAGGGAGGGGGCGGGGCCTCCGGTGAGATGCGGCTTCTGTTTTCTTTTTGTTTTCTCAAAAGGGGGCTGTGTGACCCCCCTTCTCTTAATATTTTTTGGACCCTGGGGACCCCATCCCCCAGGGCCTGAGCCATATATTTTTTTTTAATTAAAAAACGGGAAGGGGTCCGTGCGGCCACCCTCCTGAGGCATATTACAGCCCCAGGGACCACATCCCCCAGGGCATGGCCACTTATTTATTTATTTAAAAAAAAATCCATTTAAAGGAGGGGGGGCCACGCGGCCCCCCTCCTGAGGCCATTTTTTGGCCCCGGGGACCCCATCCCCCGGGGCTTTGCCTCTTTTTCAAAATTATATTTTTTAATGGGAGAGGGGCCATGTGGCCCCCTCCCGGCCCATTTTTGGCCCCGGGGACCCCATCCCCCAGGGCATGGCCTCTTTGTTGGGGACCATGGTGGGAGCCCCAATGCCCCCATGGTCCCAGCCGGCTCCCCGCCTACTGTGGGAGCCGGCATTGCTTTTGGACAAGGGGAGCTGCAAACATGCAGCTCTCCTTGTCCAAAAGCAATTCTGCTTTGCTTCATGGAAGCGAGTGCAGGTTTCCTGCTCTCGCTTCCATGAAGCAAAGCAGAGTTTGCTATGACACGGTGGGAGCCATGCTCCTGCCCTGCCATAGCAAACTGCAATGTCCCGGGGGTGGGCACCCCGGGACATTGCTGGAGTCGGCCCTGGGGGGTGGTGGTCCCCAGGGCCAAGGAGGGCTCAACAAGGGGGGCCGTGCAGCCCCCCTCCAACAGATTTGAAGCCCGGGGAGGTGGTGGTCCCCGGGGCCGGGGGGCCGCTACGGACCCCCGTATGTTATTTATTAAATGACCTGGGGAGGTGGTGGTCCCCATGGCAGTGTGGGGGAGGGCAGGAGCCATCCCCACACTTACTTTTTTCATTATTGAAGCGGTCCATGGGGCTTGGGGGGCCCATGGGGCTTGGGGGCCCACAAGGCTTCCCCACACATAACAGTAATGCCCCGGGGAAGTGGCGGTCCCCGGGGCAGCGTGGGGGGCAGGATTCCCCCCATGCCTTTAATTCTAAAAAAAAGGCCCCGGGGAGGTGGCGGTCCCTGGAGCGGCAGGGGGCCTTGAGCCCCCACGCATTTGAATAAGTATCGCCCCAGGGAGGTGGCATTCCCCGGGGCTGCGGGGGCTCCCGCAGGCCCCCGCGGGCCACCACATACATTATCAACATTGCCCCCGGGACCTGGCTCACCCGGGGGCTCATCAAAACGAAGCGCTGGACACTGCGCTTTTTTTTTTCTGCCGGATTCGCGCACCCAGCGCAAATTCAGCCAAAAATATTTTTAAAAAAATGCTTTTTTGGGATCTGTGTGTCCTTGTGGGACCCCCTGAGCAGGTCTAGGGGGGTCAGAGTGTTTCTACCCTGCCCCCTTTTCTTGTTTTTTTTACCTTTTTCTCGTGACTCAGTTTTACTGAGTCACAAGATGGCTTCCAACACATTTTTTTTTGGAGTGTTGGCAGCCAATCAGAATGAAGCTCGTGCTCGGGAGGGTTCGCGAATTCTCCTCGGCCCTCAGATATCGATATTTTTTATTTTTGAATTTCTCAGGAACTACTGAACGGATTTACACCATTTAAAAAAAAGGTCGCTTTCTGAACCAAGAGCTACCTTTTTTGCCAAATTTGGTGCAATTCCATTCAGCAGTTCGGGCTGTAGCCGTGTCTAAAGTTCCTATGGAAATGAACATGGAGAAAACGCGTTTTGGGAGCCCCCTTTTTTCTCAGCCCCCACTTGCGAATCACTCCGAAACTTTCAAGACAGGAGCTGACCTGAGTGAACCATTAGTTTTGAAAATTTTGCAAAGATTCGTCAAACCGCGCCAAAGATATTGGCAAAAGAAAAAACGCTTATTGAATAGAAACGAGGTCCTAACTATAACTACCTACTGTAATGTGTGTGTGTGTGTGGGTGTGTGTGTGTGTGTGTTGTGCATCAGGACCCTGAAATGTCTGTTGGTAGACACATTTCAAGGGTTTCTGTCTTTTGACACAGGCTGCCTCTCCTATTAGGTTTGAATGTGCATATGAAGCCGTGGAAGAATATAGCTCACTTTAACAGAAACCAGTGTCTTGTAGTACTTGTGGAAACAAAGGAGCGACGAATGAGTGTTAGGATAGGAATTCCCCCTCCATGGTAAACCAGTGTGTATCCTGGACCCAAACACCTGACTATTTGTGAACTGGTACCCTGACTTCTATTTTGGCACTGGTGTCTTGCTAAACTAGCTTTATGCAGAGGCCCAGGCCTGTACCAGCTAATGTGAGGATCAGGATCTGTTCTGTGACTTGGAGCGGTGCACCATGTGTGCTCTCATAGTGGGCACTGGGCTCCTTCCAGACCATAAGTGCATCACATAAAGCGTGGTACAGTGTACTGTTTTTTGTGAATCATATGTGTGACCACACATTTTTCTCTATGTAAAGTTCCGTTGAAACTCAGAACCTTAGATTGACATTCTTGGTGCCTACTGAAAGTTTGTACATGCAGTGAGTATGCAGTGAGTGCACAGCACATATTTTGTAGTAGGACACTGGGGGCATGCTTCAGAAAGGTAAACTTACACTTTTGTGTAAGTTTACATTTTTTCCTATTCACAAAGCTATTTTATGAGGAGTTGCTTTACGTCTGCAGAGTCTCCGCATAGGTCTTTCCTATCTTTTTATGTGTGGAGACTCCGCCTCATAAAGGTACTACTCACAAAATATCATTGTGAGTAAGAAAAAAATTAAACTTACCCAGAAATGTAAGTTTACCTTTGTGAATCGGGCCCTGTGATTTTGTCTGAGTACTGGCTTCAGTGGAATCCATTTTATATTGCCCTGGCTTAGCATTGTACAATATAGAGGATGAGGATACTTTACACCAGACAGTGGACGTGTATTGCCTGCATTCCTGAGTCTGAAGTGTGGAGACACAGGCTCTGTTGTGAGAGAGGATGGCTACAGGTCTTCTGTTAAAAAATCAGTGAGGATGTTGCTAGCAAAGGGCTGTTGAGCCTGATTACTGCCATTTGGTAGATGGGAGGTGTTAGGGTCGAACTGCAGTTTCTGTTTTACAAGGTGAGAAAGTTTCTAGGCAGGCCCCACTTTTTAGTCTGTCGCTGATTACTGCTTCAGGAAGGCTGATGACAGCCAGGTGCAGAGATTACACACTTCATTGTGCCCATGTTTTAGATACTCCTGCTTGGAGCCAGTCCCCGTGCAACTTGTTGTGAGAGCATCACCTTTCACAAAGGCTGTCTGAGGAGCAGCCAGAAATGGCATTTCAAAGAGAACCACCACTATTCAATTCTGAATCCTTAGACAGAAGATACACATTCTGGTCTGGAAAATGTGTATAAAAGTGGAATCCAAACCACCTTATTTTGTTCCAAGTTCTTCATGACCAAGGAAGGTAGTGCTCTGAAGAGTACTGGAAAGGCTGCGGTGTGACCAGGGCTGGTGTCTGCATGACAGGCAATCTCTTAGACATGGGGGGGGGGTGACGATACCTTACCTGAACTCTGTGTAACTTGATGGAGAAGAAGATAGTCTGCTTAGCACCTAGAAGACTTTTGCCTGCTTAGAGAGTGAAGGAGAGTACCTGGGCCTGTGCAGGAGTAGAAACCAGCTGTGTTTCTAGCACGAGGAGCACCTAGCCATTTCTGACTGCACTTGGAAGTGAACCCCAGCCAACCGTTGCTGTGAGTGGTATCCTGATGTCTCCCCACTGCATCCGCTGTCAAACCCATACAGAAATCATGCCAACATCCTTGTGCTATAAGGCCTGGTGCTGCTACATTGCAACCCCTAGCGAATCCTCCCAGCAATGAGCTGATGTTGTCACCTAAGGAGGACTGCATCCCAGCCTGAAGGCTAAAGTTGCCAAAAGAAACATCCTTTCCACATACCCCCAGCTCAGTGCCAAAAAGTGCATAATGAGCACCCATCAGATCTTGGACTCAACTACGCATTTGGCTACATGGTCGACCACTGAGTAGTCCTGCCATGCGGCTCCCTTACTGTGGCTCCAGTTCCAAGTGAAATTGGTGCTGCAGTCCTGTGTCAGCAGAGAAGCTATAGAAAGTGCTAGCCTAAAGAGTGCCTGGCAGTGCCAGGTGACTGCAACAACATGAGCAAGTAATGGGGTTTATACAGGAGAATAAAGCAGACATGCAGACCACTTTCTGTAGCATGAACAATGACTATGGCCTAAAGGATCCCTTTAATTTGGGTATGAACTCTTGAACTGAACTGTGAGCTGCTCCAAGCAAATGGAGACCTAATAAACTGCACCTATGTCTGATCTGTGCCTATGATTGAAATTAAATGTCTGTAGACACCATACCAACCCAGAGTTGGCGCAATAGCTGATGGGTCGCTTTACCAGACATTGTAGCTACAGTTATAATCTTGCATCTGAGTCCCATGGAGTTGTGATGTATTATATTTTGCTGTGATAGTAAAGAACTGTCTTTTTACTAAGATAAGCAGTGGGTTGAACAATGTAGTTATAGAGCCTGTTAGTTGACTGCTTAGGTCTGAGCTCTTGTCCTCCACACTACCACCCTGAAAAGGTCCCTCTCTACTATGAGAGTCAAGTGTGGAAACTGGAAAGGACATAGTTTGCAGTTTCCAGTGCCACAGCAGAATAGACCTCAGGACACCAGTGTCAAATGATCTCAGCCACTACAGTTGTGGCCTAGTAGGCCCAGTTTGCCCTGTTCTCCTCCACCACAAATGGGTTCTGACATTTGTTTTTTAATTTAAAATTGTTTTTTATTAAACTTTTTATTGAGTCAATTCAGGTTGTACAAAATAATATGGTATACATTGGTTGTACAAGTTTGGTGCACTACACAATTTTAGGACAGAGTGAGATTTACTTGGCATAACATTATACGCAGACATAGAACAGCGATTGTAGTGCATCATGTGATTTTCATGTCCCTGGGTAGCGAAGGTTAATTAGCTTACATGTTGGGCAAGGCAACGCACATCACATAGCAAACGGTTTGTCACCAGTATTCATTTCCCGGTCCACCTTACCTAGCAGGAGCGGCCCGTGCCCGTAAGAGCAGTGGGGTGGTGGGGCGGGGGGGGGGAGGGGCTCGACAGAAGCCGAAGAGGGAAAATTATTTTTTTATTTTATTTTCCCTCATTGCCGTCTGCCGAGTCCCCCCCCATCCCGCACCACCGCCTCACCGCTCTTACCTGCACAGGCCGCTCCTGTTCTCTAGTGAACTGTCTGGGTGTTCCCATGGGCACGACTTAGTAAGTACATTTAAAAGGGGCCACATATTTCTTTCGGCCAGCTCATCAGTGGTATTGTAGAGTAGTATTTTTCCATACATTCACAACAGAACATGACGGCCATAATCCAAAGCTGCAAAGTTGGAGTACAGCAACCACTTCAATGGTTATGGGGTCTGACATTGAGCCAGCCTTGTATTGTGGTCATACAAAATATCTGTTAATTTTAAAGTAACATGAGGCAAGATTTACAACATCATTGTGCTGTCACAAACCCTGCAAATAGTAAAATTACATGGTTTGTGACAGCCAAACAGTGAACAAATCCCTTTTGCAGGTCTGGAACATTTTTCAGACTAAGAGAAGAAGTTTTGCTATCCTTTCTGAATTGCAATTAGGAGGGGGCATGACAGGGATGACCCCTTCCTAATTCTATGTTGCAGAAGGGTGCATCAATTGATTGAAGCAGCAGTTGCAAACCATTAATCAGATACACCCGAGTTGTGGTGGTATCTGATTCGAAAAAGTGATGATGTTTTTTTGCAACAAACTGGACATATTTTCTTTTTAGAAGCCGCGCCTGTCCCTTCAAAGAACAGGGGTACACTGGTAATTGATGGTTTGTGGATCCATTTCTATGTTCATTTTCTTCTCCTGGCTGAAAGAAAGTCCATGTTCTGTGTTGCTGCACTATATTTGTACAGACACTTAGCCTCTGATTGATGGATTCCAAGTTCTTTCCCCAAAACATCAGGAGAAATATAGTTGTCTATGTTCTTAACCTTATTAAAATGAATCTGACGCAAAATATTGGTCCCTAAGCCTTTACATTGGGATTTTTCTTGACACTGTGGTAAGAAAAGCCATATTTTAATCTACTTCATTAATACATTTCTGTCTGCACAGCTAAGGAGAAAGAACACCTGCTAAATGTAATTGAGAACTGCTTCAGTTAATATGGATGCATTGAAGCAGCACCTGTCTACTTGCTGAAAAGTCTAATTTTCATGTACTCCCAGAATTTCTGAAGCATTTAAAGACAAAAAAAAGTAAGAATATTTAATTGCATTTTGTAACAGTTAGCTTAGGCTGGATCAATCTCTTCATGTGTTAGTTACAAAGAAAGTAGAGATACTTTTCTATTGTCAGCCTGATTTATTAATGTCTCAGTCTGCCGACAGAGTAGGATTGATTAGGTGTATAAACTTGGGACAGAAGTCAGAACTATTTGAAACTGGCACCGACTGCGTAGGCAGACAACGGAAGTGAATTAATCACCCACAGCCTCCTGGGCCCATATTATTGCAATTAACATCACCCGTGTTTTGCAATGTTACACTCTCTGTCGCTCCCTTGGCGGAAGGAGAACGGGAAGGATCGTCTGTTGCTCCAGCTTACTCTCAACTGAGAAAATCTGAGCCCATTTACTTTCTGGTACCCATGGATCTGACTGCATGATATGCAAAAGGGAGAACAATTTTCAATTTAAAAGTTTCGCAGTGTAACCCATTAGGTCGCACAGTAATGCAATCCACCACTGGAAATGTTTAGCAGGGTTTATTACAAATTCAAAAATAAGTTCACATAAATCACTCTTAGCATAAGCATGTAAAAATGCAAAATTAGTAAGACTTGTCCAAATCTCCTGAAGAGATGTGTGCGATACAAAAGCAAAGTATGGTCAAATCAATTATTACAAAATAAACAATCAGAGAAAAGAAAGTTAAATCAAGTTGCATTAATTGAGACTCAACAAGCAACAGTAATCCTACCCTTTCCTACACTATCCTAGTAAGGATCCCCAACTCTATTAGATGATTGTCAGGTTCAGCACCAACATCACAGAAAAAGAAAGAATGGTGTCAGCTGATGAAGGCTTCAGTAGAAGTACTCCAAGCATAGGTCAAGTAGCATGAAGCCACACAAGCATAGGCCTGCACCCTACAAAGTCTCAAAAAGTGTCTCTATCAAGTAAGTAGCAGCAGACAGTATCATCTGCATTTGAAAGGAGCATGTCCCACGTCACCTTCTCTCGAGTACTTTTCCATTGGCCAGGCTCGATTCTTCCAACTCCCTTCTCACACAGATAAGCGATCCTTCTCATCTTTGGCCATTCTTCTTCTCTTCCATGGGAACTCATCCCCAAGCTCGTTACCACATTCCTCTTGTGCTACTTTGTCCTTTCACACCTCACTATAAAAAAAAACAATAGCTCTTCTGTGCCAACCAATAAGGCTTTATCCACACCTGCAATGGAGACAAAATACAATGAAAACATTCCACATTGAAGGTTAAGCACAAATCAAATGTTGACTGCATCGTATACTTGCACTGAAATGCAGCGTTAAGTTAGAATAAATCACAAAGGAAGTTAAATGACCACACATTAGGCCTAAAATAAAAGCCAACTTAACAAATGCACTAAGTTGAATATACATGCACATTTCTCTATAGTTAATAAATGTAGAGAATTCACCATTATATCATTTCCACTAACTTATTAATAATACATTCTAGCTTCATGTTCAAATGATTAGACTTCAACCTACCCGCCTACATTAGTTAATAAAACACAAGGAGATGATCGACAGAGCGCTGAAACTTTTCAGACACACACCCCCATTCACAGATCTGGGTTGAATCCATCATCGTTCTTTAGCTCACTTTGCAACCCCAGTTCAGATCCAGCTATATGCAAATTAGTCTTGACCCTGTGCCTCATGAGAACAGTCCAGCCCGTACTGCCAAGCCAGGTCTTCCGTGGACCGGAAACAAGCATCCTGGGACCGGTTTCGGGGTAACACCCCTCATCAGCCAGGCTAGCTTGAATCCAGTGGCAAAATGAGCCCAGGACCCACGTCTGGTCATACCCGGCCAACTTAGGGCGAACAAAGCAAACGTAAGGAGATGATGGACGGAGCGGTGAAACGTTTTAGACACTCACCCCCAGTCACAGATCTGGGTTGAATCCTTCATCGTTCTTTAGCTCACTTTGCAACCCCAGTTCAGACCCAGCTATACACTTCTGTCAAAACGAAATACCCCTTGGGTTTATTTATAACATCCAAATTCTCACACATAAACTGTCATCCATACAACATCCACATCAACAATCTCAAATGGAAACCAAAAAAGTATGTCTGTAAAATATATCAAATTTATTGTTATTAGTATTTATTTCAATAGATTAAAAATATTTATTGATGAGAGGAAATAATTGTCAAATATCCATATACAATTTAAAACATTTTAGACATAAACATTGGTTAAAAACATCTCTTAAAAAAACACAATATTGGAAATTGTCAAAGAGGCACAAAAATCTATATATATATATAAGGGAGTACAAAATAATCAACCCAAGTCCTCAACTTAGAGTTTGATAACACTGGTTTTACACTTTCAGAATTTTACTTCCTCATAATTCGAACCAGGTGATGGCTTGGATGCACTCTTAAAGCAAAGCTGGTATCTTGGGTACACTCTTAAAACAAAGCGACGCGTTTCGGTGGCATAAGCTGATCAACCACCTTCTTCAGGCTTGTGACTATCATTTAGCAATCTCCCAACAATCTATAAAAACATCATACATAAATTGTTATTCCAGTATACTCCTTTTCCACACCCAAAATGACATTGTACATACTACTACAATTAAACCAATGTAAAAAATCTTTTCAATAAAATTCAATTCATATTACAAAACATACTAAAAAACTTTATGGATACATTCAGCTTATAATTTTGGTTCCATTTGAGTAACACAAATATAGAAAAAGACATCCATCTTCCATCCACATACATACATTCATATATCATACAGGGTTTCTTACCCACCCGAACAGTGAAGCTGCAATTTATATGGGGGTCCGTCACCTCCTCATCAAGTAGCTATTAGCTCCGCATAAGCCATAAAATGGCAATCACAGTAGAGGCAACGACATCTGCTCTACACATAAACCTTGATAAACAACAAACAAAGGGTCATAAAGCATGTCCCTTATTCTGAAACTTCACAACTGTGGAAGAGTTTTGAACAAAACTTCTACCTTTATAATTGGCCTTTTCATCAATGGCCCTCACATGTGTTTATTTGAAGCCCAGTGTAGGGTATAATCTTCTGTTCAAGCCCTGAATGTTTCACGATGCTATAAGAGAAAAAGCAAAAAAAAATTCTAAATGATATGGCCCTGTATCTCAATATTGTGAGTCTGGAATCTAAGGTACAATCACCCCAACACCGTCACACATCGTACCTCTATAAGAACTAGATCCAATATGGTCACTGCTGCGCTGTCTAATGAAGTACCTGTGCATAAAGATAAGCACAATATTAACAGAACGCCCAGTTTGTTTACTGGGGGTAAGAACTACAGATACATCAAAATAAAAGATGTTATCTTAAAGAGACTCGAAACACTGAAAACCTATATTTCTATATATACTCCTAAAACGCTAACAATTAAATCTCAGCATCTCCGTAAAGATCCACCCCATATGTAGGAACAAGACGATACTTCAGTAGTCAACTCTATCCATTAACACAAATATTGCTGCCATCGCGCTCAAATTACCGCCTAGGCACAACTCATCAACACATCGTAATGTTGAAAAACTACAATCCCACATCAATTGAAGAATCTATGCCCTTATTCTAAATCGCTATTGCACCTCACCCAATCCCTGGAAAATCTTACCGGGACTAAACAGCCTCCGAGCTTACTCCTTCGTTTATTCACCACGCATTGAACGCTCGCTCAGCATTATGCTCGTCTTAATGAACGCGACGCCGACCTCGCGTTTACGCTATTGTTCAATCATCAAGATCGAAAGTGGACTTGCAAACTTAGAAACTTCGAAAATAAGCGCCATGTTGTGCTTGGTAATAACACATACTGTTTCCTTAAAACGCACAATATCATCTATTCTCGGCTCATCGAAAAACCAGAATCCCCCATCAATAATATTATACTAACATTTGAAACACTACTACACCTAATCAAATCCCTTCACCTTTTCACCGGGACTGAAAAACCTCAGAACTTACTCCTTCGTTTCTTAATCACACCATAAACGCCAGCTCAGCATTGCACCCATATTAAAAACGCTCACGTTTTATTACTAAATACCCCGATCACCGAGGTGCAAGTTTGCTACTCAGCTTCCAAAATGGGCGCCATGTTCAAAAAACCTATCATGTATCAAAATCACAGAATTTATTAAATGTAGATATACACTAAAAATAGGGGTACCTATTTCATGGAAAAATCCCTACAATTGTTTATATTTAACCAAAAACACCAGAAGACACATATAGCTTTAAATCTCCCCCACATGATCGATAATCACATCAATAGAGACCCTATAGTTATACCCACTATTCTACCATTCTGGATTCTCAGCTTAATGGATGAGACTCTCCCACTCCTCTCGGGAGTTGAGTCCTTGCCTCACAGTGTTAAGAATAGATATATACCACTGTTCCCTCGCTTTCCTTTTTTCACCCATATTGCCCCCTCTTTTATTCATGTTCACTTTTTCTAAAATGTACCATTTGAAATCAAATTCATTGTGGCCCTGTTCCAAAAAGTGAGCTACCAAAGGGGCATTTAATTTCTTAGTTTTAATAGCCGATCGATGTTCCAATAAACGTATCCTCAATTCACAGCCAGTCTCACCCACATAAGCATGACCACAAGGGCATTTTAAAAAATACACAATATTTTTACTGCGACAATTATTTAAAGTGTGTGCCACTATAGTTCTATTATTATGTTTTAATTCCTTGGCTACTATACATTGGGGACACATCGAGCAATTACCACATTTATTGTTTCCCTTCACTATAGAATTATCAATCGTACTCTGTTTTTTCACTGGTTCATCCCGATAAGTATGAACCAGTTGGTTCCGTAAGTTTATATTTCTTTTATAGGCAAACAAAGGTTTCTCTAATCTGACATCCTCACCATCATTGAGAATGGTCCAGTGTCTGTTTATCACATTTTTAATTCTATTACTAATTTCATAGAACTGACTAACAAACACTATTTTTGAAACTGTCTTGCTTCTTTTTGGTCCATCAAACATCGCTTCCCTATCATAAAAACGAGCTTTTTTAAAAGAGTGCGATATCAGCTTTTTGGGATATCCTCTATCTTTAAGTTTGGTCTTCAGCACTTCAGAGTGTTTATAATAATTCTCCAATTTTGTACAATTCCTCCTCAAACGGAGGAACTGACTAAATGGTATGTTGTCTTTCTGAGAACGAGGGTGGAAACTGGAGTAATGGAGTAGAGTGTTTTTGTCCATTGGTTTGGTGTATAATTCCACCTCCAGTCTACCACCCTCTGATCTAATGGTGACATCTAAATAATCAACACTATCCCTACTATACTGCGCAGTAAATTTGAGATTTGTATCTCCCAAATTGAGCCAACTGAGGAATTCCTCTAATTCTTCTATGGACCCACTCCATATGAAGAATACGTCATCAATAAAACGGTGCCATTCACTAACATTCTCATAGAATGGTGCAAGTTCGTTATAAATATGAAGTTCTTCGAATTCGCCTACATACAGACACGCTAAACTAGGAGCGCAGGTAGCGCCCATGCTGGTCCCTTTCTTCTGGCGGAATAATTGATCTTTAAAAAGGAATATATTGTTTTTCAAAATCATGTCAGTACATTTGACCAAAAATTCTTTATTGACTCCCTCTATCTCAATTTTCTCTAAAATGTCATTTATAACCTGCACAGTAGATTGCTGCGGAATGTTAGTGTATAAAGCCTCAATGTCTAGGGTAACCAGACATTGAGTATCTTTACAGAAAGGTTTATTCTCCACCATGTTAATAATGTGTGTTGAGTCCCTAACATATGACTTCAGCTGATTTACCAAAGGTTTTAAGAAAAAATCAATATATTTGCTTAATGGTTCTAAGAGAGAACCCAAGCAACTGACAATAGGGCGCATAGGGGGATCATTGTGATCCTTATGCACTTTCGGTAGGCGATATATAGCAGGGATTTTAGGATTGCTGTTGTTTAAAAAGCGATATTCCTCCTCACAAATCCAATCACTATTTTTAGCTTCATCCAGAAGCTGACTACATTTCTTAGCCAATAAAGATAGTTCTCTCTCTTGTACCCTCTCATAATGTGCTTGAATATTAAGGAGTTTTAACATTCTATTTTCATAGTCTAAAGTATCGAACACCACTACACCACCACCCTTATCTGCGGGTTTTATCGTTATTGAACGATCTTCCTTTAGAGTACTAATGGCTATTCGCTGGGACATGTTTAGATTATGTGTATGGGAAATTTCTTTACTAAGGATATCATGGACATCAATCTCCACTGCTTTTTCAAATATCTCTATGTTTCTTCCTACTTGGGCCAAAGAAGGTGTAAAGACTGATTTAGGTTTAAAGCCTGTAATATTATGTGATTCTTTCATAGGTCTATCCTCAAAAAATCTCCTTAATCTAATTTTTCTAACCCCAGACCCCAGACCCAGCTATATGCAAATCAGTCTTGACCCTGTGCCTCATGGGAACAGTCCAGCCCAAACTGCCAATCCAGGTCTTCCCTGGACCGGAAACAAGCATCCTAGGACCGGTTTCGGGGTAACACCCCTCATCAGCCAGGCTAGCTTGTATCCAGTGGCAAAGTGTGCAAGGGACCCACGTCTGGGCATACCCTGCCAACCCTGAAACCGGTCCTAGGATGCTTGTTTCCAGTCTAGGGAGGACCTGGCCTGGCAGTTCAGGTTAGACTGTTCCCATAGGGAGCAAGGTCAAGACTGATTTGCATATGGCTGGGTTCAAACTTGAATGGCATGGGGAGCAAAAAAAAACGATGGATTTAGGCCCAGATCTCTGTACTGGGGTGAATGTATGACATTGTTCTGCATTCTGTCCATCATTTGTTCTTTTTACATGAATTAATAACATGACAATATCATGTTAACCCTTTATTTTTTCGTAAACTTTAACACGTCCCTTACAATACTTTCCATTAGTCACGTTTTACAGAGTTTATTCACATTGACCTCTATGTGGAATATTCTAAATATACAGTACCCGTTCTCTCATAAAATTAGTCACACATAATATTTGAGTACCAACTATAGGTAAGTTTGATGCACTCCTACGTTATCTCACATTGAAATTCTCTTTCCCAATTCCCATCTGATGGTGTATCAAGCCATCACATTTTATCACTAGAACAAAGTTAAACCCTTGTGGTGACAATTGTTCTTCTTGTGAACTCCTCCAAATGTTTTATTCCATAATACTGTTTGTTCTGCTTCTTTTCTAAATGAATATCATCTCTTTTCCGGATGTTTAATTTCCTTCCATAATATATCTCCTGTACACCTTTACTTCCACTGTAGGAGAGTAGGTTCTGCCTCTTATGGTTACCCCCACTTTTTGCTGGTGTATCACTGTTTTTCGACTTTAGTCTGGCTGGGGCCCTGCTATCCAGGACCCCAGCCTAGCTGCTTCCTCTCTAAATTGATTCCATGTACTTTAGGTACATCCCAGATTGGATTCTGGAGTGCCCTTATAAGTCCCTAGTATATGGTATACTATGTACCCAGGGCATAGGTACCCCAGAGGCCTACCAGGGGCTGAAGCATGTATTGTGCCACCCCTGGAATGCCCTCCAAAATGACACCACAGGACTGCTACTGCAGCCTGAGTAAGGTGGTGCATGCACCCCTTACAGAGATATAGGTTCACTATACCTCACCTATCACTGCACATACAAACCTATCAGTCACCCCTATGGAAGGCCTTATCAATCCTGAAGGCAGGGTGCTTGGTTTTATGTGAGAGGGTGCCCATGCATGAGCAAAGCCCCTCTGCAGCCTTCGGAATCTCCTCTCCGGGGTTGTCTGTGGTGCAGCCTGACCATATACTCTTAAGTGCATTATATCTAAACGGTAAATGCTAACTTTGGGATGGCTGCACGGAAACATGTTGTGTTTGGTGTCAAACACCTTGTAATCATACCCCCACACCAGTACCTGGTGTGGGAGTATGATCCCACCCTTCTAGAGGGAGAGACATGACAGCACCGGTATACCCGGTACCAACTAAACAGAGCCTGGCATCACAAAATGGATGCTGCAGCCACAGACACGAGTCTGGCCTCCTGCTGCTGACCGAAACTCCGGCAGGGGAGGCCTGGACAATAGGTTTCCTGTCACAGGGAGGTGTTACCACCTCCCAGACAGGCCTTAGTGGATTGGGGCTGGGTGGGTGCACTCTCTGAGTGCTTTGAAGTCCTGCACTGGGGGCACATTTGGTGTCCTCGTGCATACCCCAGTTCAAACCGGTTGCAGGGGCTGCCAGCCCCTGCTCTGGCGTGAAACTGGACAAAGGAAATGGGTGTAGCCACCCCTCTTTCCAAACCCTCCCATAGGTGGGTTCCCAGAGTTAGTCCAACCTCCTTCCTTAGTATAAGTAAGGGAACCCTGGCAACAGGATTTTAGATATCCCTGGATGAAACTCTGAAGCTGAATCCTGGACCTTCGACGCTCTACATCAAGATTAGAGGACTGAAGAATTTCCCTTGGGGTCAAGGAGTGACTCCCCTGCTTGGCAGGCATCAACGAAGCATCTGTCCGGTCTGCATCACTGAAGCTCCCACCGGACGCCGAAGTCTTTGCATCACCAGAGGTAGATTTCCAGACTTCTCCAAGGCTGCCCTGAGTCCCCAGCAAAGCTGAGGCCCGTAGCTGTCGTGGGTAATGTGGAACCATGACCCCTGGACACCGAGCACATTTGCAAGTGCATCAACTTCCTGACACCTCTTGAAGCCGTGCTTTAGGTTCCAAGTAACCCTAGCCCCGAGCACCAACTGCAGCAAAGATCACTGGCCTACACTCCACGAGTGTTCCGTGGGCCAGCTCCAAGTGCGACTGCTTGAGGCCCCTTTGCGATCTCTAGCCCGTGGGCTAGTGGGTCCCCATGAAGGCAACTCTTCAATTGCTTGGGCTTTTCTGGTTGCTCCAGAAGTGCCCTGACTTACCCTTGCTGGGTGAGTCCCTCAGACCTTGCTGGTCTGCACCGCAGCCTTTTCTTTGTTTCCCCTTGACTTGCCTTTGCCAAGGCTTGTTGGGTCTAATCTGGTCGCTGGTACCGCAGCACTCGACAAACTTTGTGGGACAGCTTTATTCCAGCTCTTGGTTGTTGTTGACGCCTCCTGGACCTCGTGGCTGAAGAGTCAAGGCACCTGTCAACTCACCTGAAGCACCCGACATCTGAGGGCATTCGACTATCGTGCCCCTGGTCACTGGCTAGTGACCCAGACTCTGTCCCCTCTGCTTTCAGGTCTTCCTCTTCCTCGATCCAGGCTTGGATCGCACCGGACACTCTTCTTCTTCACGGCAGCAGCACTTTCCAAGAGGTCGCCATTGAAAACGACGACGATTCCCGACACCTTTTAACACGTATGCACCCGGCTTCCCTGGGTGAGGTAACTCGAGTATTTCGGTACTCACGTGGGTGTGGGCCCTAGAAACTCTTAAGTTTTAAGGGGTTAACTGGAAGTCCTCTCCGAAGTGTCCTTTTTCTTTAAAAATCCAACCGCGACTTTCCCCATAGAAGTCAACGGCGATTCGCGGCTGTGTTCTCACACTGCATGCGTCCCCCGTGGGTCCCCTGTGTCACTACCTTGGGTGGTTCCTTGGGGTCCAAGCACTTCTACAGGCTCTAGGCCTTGTGTCTAGCTCAGTCGTGGTTCTTATACCACTATTTTAGTATATGGTTTGGTACGCCCCTAGGGCTCAAACGTGTATTGTGCTAAATACTACTGATATTTGACTTGTAACTAATGTACTTCGAACTCTAGCCTCATAAAGAGACCAGAGGGGTGTGTTTAAGAGTGAATACATATATTTTATATATATGCCTGGTGTGGTCCTCTTTCATTTGGTCACTCAAGAGATTATAGACTGGTAAAACAAGCTGCTTTACATTCCTCCAAGACTTAGCCTGAAGGCTGCTCTCCATAGCTACCACTAGGATAGCTTTCATTAAAGGTTGTCTTTAACCTATCATCCATAAGGGGTTGTTTGGACTGGTGCAAGGTGCCCACTATAACTAGTGGACAGCATATACCAGGCCAACTTCTCACATTGGTGTGCAGCGTGTGGGATTCCAGCTTGCTATTGTTTCACCAGATAATCTCAAGTGTGTGACTAACTGAAAACCACTAAAGGTACCTGAGGTACATATAAATTCAAGCTTAGAAATACAGTAAGTTCTACGGAACTTAGAGTTGTGTGTCAAGGGCTTAGCACACCCTTTCCACAACTCAAGAGAGTTTAGTAGGCCACACTAGAGTAGGTAGTGCATACACCACACCTCACTAGTGATGTCTTCAGGGCCAGGAACCAGTAGGTCCCTGCCAGGAACCAGTGGGCTACTACCCTCCAAATATGACAACCTCCCATTCTTTGAATTGAGAGAGTTGTGCAAGATTAGGAAGCTGAAGACAGGCAAAAGTGCCAACACCCAACGTCTCATGGAGATGCTTCTGCTGGATGATCTCAGAAGACCCATAGGGTCTTCAGGGGTAGGCAGAGAGGGTGGGGCAGAAGATGAGGAAGGGACCAGGGGTGAAAATACCCAGGACCTGCCCTCTGAAACTGGCCAGGAAGATGAAAATGATATTGCCCTGGACAATCCAGCTCCTCCTGAAGATGAGGAGGAGGATCAGAATGACCTCCCCTTTGTCCCCCCAGGAAGAGTTGTGAGTGTGCCTAGAAGGTCCAGATCTCCTTCTCAGGAGTCTAACCATTCTGACACCTCAGTAGGGACCTCTGTTTCCTCTCATAGGAGGTAATCCTCTCATGAAAGGAAAAAGAGACTGCTCCAGTATGAAGAAGCTCAGCTTAGGATCAGAAGAGAGCAGTTGGCTATAGACAGGGAGTCATTAGAGCTTCATAGACAAAGAAGAAAGTTGGGACTAGAGTCCCATGGTGGCAGCAACTTCCCTAGTGGTAGGGAAAGGTCTTATGACCATAGAAACCTGAGCAAGATTGTCCCTCCCTACCAGAGTGGGGATGACATCCACAAATGGATTACTGCACTAGTGAGGGCCTGTAAAGTACAGAGGGTCCCTCAGGAGCAGTTGGCAGCAATCTTGTGGCTCTCCTTTGCAGACAAAGATAGAGACAAGCTCCTCACTGTAAGAGAAGAGGATGCTGATGATTACCAAGTCCTGAAGAGTGCCCTAATAGATGGGTTTGGCCTAACCACTGAGCAATGCAGGTTAAAGTTCAGAGATACCCAAAAGGCACAGACACAGGACTGGGTGGACTTTGTAGATTGTGCTACCAAGGCTCTGGAAGGCTGGTTACTTGGCAGTAAGGTGTGTGACTTCAAAGGATTGTATAATTTAATCATGAGGGAGCAGATTCTTAATAACTGTCAGAATCAGTTGCTACATCAGTACCTGGTTGACTCTGATCTGACCTCTCCCCAAGAATTGGGTAAGAAGGCAGACAAATGGGTCAGAACCAGGGTGAAGCAGAAAGTACAGAACCAAGGTGGTGACCAGAAGAAGCAAGATTCCAAAAACTCTGATAAGGGTGGGGAGAAGGGTAAAGACCAGAAATCTTCTCAAGGTCCCCAAAAATCTGCATCTGTTGGGGAGTCCCAATCTAATAAAGGAAAAGGCCAAAAGAAACCATGGTGCAAAGTCTGTAAGCAAAAGACTCACTGGACCAGTGATTGCACCAAGTCCAAAGACTCTAATCCAGCCACCACTGCCTCTAAGGCAACTGTTCCCCCTAGTCCAGCTACAAGTGGTGGTGGAAACACTCAGAATAAGGGTTTAGTAGGGTTGACCCTGGGTACTGAGATGGGCACTGGCCTAGTCAGAGTGTCAACTCAGGCTGTCCTAGTCTGTGATGGGGGCATGGATATGTCCCCCTTTGTGAGTCCCAATAATTTGGGCAAATACAGACAGCAGCCTTTAATTAATGGAAGAGAGGCTTTGGCATTCAGGGACACAGGAGCAAGTGTCAGCATGGTGACACAAGATCTTGTGGATCCTGTGCAGATTATACTTGGTGAAATGTACCAAGTGACCAATGCTAGCAATGTCAGAACAGACCATTCTCTGGCAGTTGTTAACTTCTCCTGGGGAGGGGTAACTGGCCTTAAGAAGGTTGTGGTGAGTGCAGACCTACCAGTTGAATGCTTGCTTGGCAATGATCTTGACACCTCAGCTTGGGCAGAGGTGGAGCTCAGGAAACATGCAGAAATGCTAGGGATCCCTGCACATGTCTTTGCTGTGACTAGGTCACAGGCAAAAATGTCAAAAGCTGAACAGGTACTGGATTCTGGAATAATGGACCAGGTGCCTCCCAAGAGGAGGAGCAGTAGTGTTAAGGCAGTGCCTTCCCCCTTGGCTCAGGAAGAAGATCAGTCTTTTGAGGAAGATGATCTCAGGCCTGAAGAAGGAATTGTCCCAGAGGAGCTTGAAACTGATCAGGTTGAGTTCTTGGGGACAGGGGGCCCTTCCAGGGCAGATCTGAGCCAAGAGCAACTGAACTGCCCCTCCTTGAACCCCTCAGACAGCAAGCTGCTGCTGAGGCTGCTGGGAATGCTAGTGGCACCCATAAGATATATTGGGATGATGGACTCCTGTACTCAGAGAGTAGAGACCCCAAGCCTGGAGCAGCCAGGAGGTTGGTTATACCTCTGAAGTTCAGGGGCTTCCTATTGACACTAGCCCATCACATTCCCTTAGCAGGTCACCTGGTCCAGAACAAGACTTGGGACAGAATTGTCCCTCACTTTCACTGGCCCCACATGTCTGAAGACACCAAGGAGTTTTGTCGCTCCTGTGTAACCTGCCAAGCCAGTGGGAAGGCAGGTGGCACCACAAAGACCCACCTGATACCACTACCTGTGGTGGGGGTTCCCTTTGAGAGGGTGGGCGTTGATATAGTTGGTCCCATGGATCCCCAAACAGCATCTGGGCACAGGTTTATGCTGGTGGTGGTGGACCATGCCACCAGGTACCCAGAAGCCATTCCCCTTAGGACCACTACAGCCCCTGTGGTGGCAAGGGTCCTCCTGGGAATTTTCTCAAGAGTGGGCTTCCCTAAGGAGGTAGTATCTGACAGAGGTGCAAACGTTATGTCCAGTTACTTGACTGCAATGTGGAAGGAGTGTGGAGTGACTTATAAGTTCACCACACCCTATCACCCACAATGCAATGGTTTAGTTGAGAGATTCAACAAAACCTTGAAGGGCATGATTAAAGGGCTCCCAGAAAAGCTTAGGCGAAGATGGGACATACTCTTGCCCTGCCTTTTATTTGCATACAGGGAGGTGCCTCAAAAGGGGGTTGGTTACAGCCCTTTTGGACTTTTGTTTGGCCATCCTGTCAGGGGTCCATTGTGTCTGGTGAAGGAAGGTTGGGAGTTACCTCTCAAACCCCTAAACAGGACATAGTGGACTATGTACTTGGTCTCCGCTCCCGGATGGCTGAGTATATGAAAAAGGCAACCAAAAACCTTGAGGCTAGCCAGGAATTACAGAAAGCCTGGCATGACCAAAAGGCTGTGCTGACTGTTTACCAGCCAGGACAGAAGGTGTGGGTGCTGGAGCCAGTGGCCCCAGCAGCCCTCCAGGACAAGTAGAGTGGCCCCCATACCATTGTTGAACAGAAGGGAGAGGTCACCTATCTGGTAGACCTGGGAACTCCCAGGAGCCCCCACAGGGTGCCCCATGTCAACAGGCTGAAGCCATATGTGGACAGGGCTGACATGGGCTTGCTCATGGCAACTGATGAGGGACAGGAGGAGGAGAGTGACCCTCTCCCTGACCTGCTCTCTCAGAACCCTGATGATGGGTCAGTGGATGGTGTAGCCTTGGCAGGCAGCCTCACTGCCCAGCAGCAAACTGATTGTAGACAGGTGCTCAATCAGTTCAGACACATGTTTTCTCTAACTCCAAGTCAGACCACCTGGTGCACTCATGAAATGGACACTGGGGACAGTCTGCCTGTTAAAAGTAAGATTTACAGGCAACCTGACCATGTCAGGGACTGTATCAGGACAGAAGTCCAGAAAATGTTGGAACTGGGTGTCATTGAACCTTCAGATAGCCCTTGGGCTAGTCCAGTGGTCCTGGTGCCAAAACCTCACACAAAAGATGGTAAGAGAGAGATGAGGTTTTGTGTGGACTACAGAGGCCTCAATGCAGTCACTAGGACTGATGCCCATCCAATCCCCAGGGCAGATGAACTAATAGACACTTTGGCCTCAGCCAAGTATCTAAGCACATTTGACCCAACAGCTGGCTACTGGCAGATCAGACTAGCTGATGATGCAAAGCCAAAAACTGCATTTTCTACCCCTGGTGGGCTTTACCAGTTTGTGGTGATGCCCTTTGGTTTGAAAAATGCACCTGCCACTTTTCAGAGGTTGGTGAACACAGTCCTTACAGGTCTGGAAGCCTATAGTGCAGCATATCTAGATGATATTGCTGTCTTTAGCTCCACCTGGGAGGATCACCTGGTCCACCTCAGAAATGTTTTGGAGGCCCTGCAGAAAGCAGGCCTAACTATCAAGGCCGCAAAGTGCCAGATAGGGCAGAGTCAGGTTGTGTACCTCGGCCACCTTGTGGGTGGAGGCCAGGTTCAACCATTGCAGAGCAAGATCCAGACCATCATGGACTGGGTTGCTCCAACTACCCAGACTCAGGTGAGAGCCTTTTTGGGCCTGACTGGGTATTACAGAAGATTTGTCAAGGGGTATGGATCAATAGTGACACCCCTGAATGACTTAACCTCTAAGAAAATGCCCAAAAAGGTTCAGTGGACAGTTAGCTGTCAGAAGGCATTTGATGACCTGAAGCAGGCCATGTGCACTGCTCCCATTCTGCAAAGTCCTGATTACTTCAAGAACTTCATTGTGCAAACAGATGCATCCGAGTTGGGGGTAGGGGCTGTACTATCACAGTTGAATGATGAAGGTCAGGATCAGCCAGTAGCTTTTATTAGCTGAAGGCTGACCCCCAGAGAGAAACGTTGGTCAGCCATTGAGAGGGAGGCCTTTGCTGTGGTTTGGGCTCTGAAGAAGCTGAGGCCATACTTGTTTGGCACTCACTTCCTTGTTCAGACAGACCATAAGCCCCTCTTATGGCTAAAACAGATGAAGGGTGAAAACCCCAAACTTTTGAGGTGGTCCATTTCCCTACAGGGGATGGACTATACTGTGGAACATAGACCTGGGAGTAACCATGCCAATGCAGATGGACTCTCCAGATATTTCCACTTAGAACATGAAGACTTAACTGGTCAAGGTTAGTTTAATGTCCCTGCATTTGGGGGGGGGGGGGTTGTGTAGGAGAGTAGGATCTGCCTCTTATGGTTACCCCCACTTTTTGCTGGTGTATCACTGTTTTTCGACTTTAGTCTGGCTGGGGCCCTGCTATCCAGGACCCCAGCCTAGCTGCTTCCTCTCTAAATTGATTCCATGTACTTTAGGTACATCCCAGATTGGATTCTGGAGTGCCCTTATAAGTCCCTAGTATATGGTATACTATGTACCCAGGGCATAGGTACCCCAGAGGCCTACCAGGGGCTGAAGCATGTATTGTGCCACCCCTGGAAGGCCCTCCAAAATGACACCACAGGACTGCTACTGCAGCCTGAGTAAGGTGGTGCATGCACCCCTTACATAGATATAGGTTCACTATACCTCACCTATCACTGCACATTCAAACCTATCAGTCACCCCTATGGCAGGCATTATCAATCCTGAAGGCAGGGTGCTTGGTTTTATGTGAGAGGGTGCCCATGCATGAGCAGAGCCCCTCTGCAGCCTTCGGAATCTCCTCTCCGGGGTTGTCTGTGGTGCAGCCTGACCATATACTCTTAAGTGCATTATATCTAAACAGTAAATGCTAACTTTGGGATGGCTGCACGGAAACATGTCGTGTTTGGTGTCAAACACCTTGGAATCATACCCCCACACCAGTACCTGGTGTGGGAGTATGATCCCACCCTTCTAGAGGGAGAGACATGACAGCACCGGTATACCCGGTACCAACTAAACAGAGCCTGGCATCACAAAATGGATGCTGCAGCCACAGACACGAGTCTGGCCTCCTGCTGCTGACCAAAACTCCAGCAGGGGAGGCCTGGACAATAGGTTTCCTGTCACAGGGAGGTGTTACCACCTCCCAGACAGGCCTTAATGGATTGGGGCTGGGTGGGTGCACTCTCTGAGTGCTTTGAAGTCCTGCACTGGGGGCACATTTGGTGTCCTCATGCATACCACAGTTCAAACCGGTTGCAGGGGCTGCCAGCCCCTGCTCTGGCGTGAAACTGGACAAAGGAAATGGGTGTAGCCACCCCTCTTTCCAAACCCTCCCATAGGTGGGTCCGCAGAGTTAGTCCAACCCCCTTCCTTAGTATAAGTAAGGGAACCCTAACAACAGGATTTTAGATATACCTGGATGAAACTCTGAAGCTGAATCCTGGACCTTCAACGCTCTACATCAAGATTAGAGGACTGAAGAATCTCCCTTGGGGTCAAGGAGTGACTCCCCTGCTTGGCAGGCACCAACAAAGCATCTGTCCAGTCTGCATCACTGAAGCTCCTGCCGGACGCCGAAGTGTTTGCATCACCAGAGGTAGATTTCCAGACTTCCCTGAGGCTGCCCTGAGTCCTCAGTAAAGCTGAGGCCCGTAGCTGTCGTGGGTAACGTGGAACCGTGACCCCTGGACACCAAGCACATTTACAAGTGCATCAACTTCCTGACATCTCTCGAAGCCGTGCTTTGGGTTCCAAGTAGCCCTAGCCCCGAGCACCAACTGCAGCAAAGATCGCAGGCCTACACTCCACGAGTGTTCCGTGGGCCAGCTCCAAGTGCGACTGCTTGAGGCTCCTTTGCGATCTCTAGTCCTTTGGCTAGTGGGTCCCCACAAAGGCAACTCTTCCATTGCTTGGGCTTTTCTGGTTGCTCCAGAAGTGCCCTGACTTACCCTTGCTGGGTGAGTCCCTCAGACCTTGCTGGTCTGCACCGCAGCCTTTTCTTTGTTTCCCCGTGACTTGCCGTTGCCAAGGCATGTTGGGTCCAATCTGGTCGCTGATACCGCAGCACTCGACAAACTTTGTGGGACAGCTTGATTCCAGCTCCTGCTTGTCGTCGACGCCTCCTGGACCTCGTGGCTGAAGAGTCATGGCACCTGTCAACTCACCTGAAGCACCCGACATCTGAGGGCATTCAACTATCGTGCCCCTGGTCACTGGCTAGTGACCCAGACTCTGTCCCCTCTGCTTTCAGGTCTTCCTCTTCCTCGATCCAGGCTTGGATCGCACCGGACACTCTTCTTCTTCACGGCAGCAGCACTTCCCAAAAGGTCGCCATTGAAAACGACGACGATTCCCGACACCTTTTTACACGTATGCACCCGGCTTCCCTGGGTGAGGTAACTCGAGTATTTCGGTACTCACGTGGGTGTGGGCCCTAGAAACTCTTAAGTTTTAAGGGGTTAACTGGAAGTCCTCTCCGAAGTGTCCTTTTTCTTTAAAAATCCAACGGCGACTTTCCCCATAGAAGTCAACGGCGATTCGCGGCTGTGTTCTCACACTGCACGCGTCCCCCGTGGGTCCCCTGTGTCACTACCTTGGGTGGTTCCTTGGGGTCCAAGCACTTCTACAGGCTCTAGGCCTTGTGTCTAGCTCAGTCGTGGTTCTTATACCACTATTTTAGTATATGGTTTGGTACGCCCCTAGGGCTCAAACGTGTATTGTGCTAAACACTGCTGATATTTGACTTGCAACTAATGTACTTCGAACTCTAGCCTCAAAAAGAGACCAGAGGGGTGTGTTTGAGACTAAATACATATATTTTATATATATACCTGGTGTGGTCCTCTTTTATTTGCTCACTCAAGAGATTATAGACTGGTAAAACAAGCTGCTTTACATTCCTCCAAGACTTAGCCTGAAGGCTGCTCTCCATAGCTACCACTAGGATAGCTTTCATTAAAGGTTGTCTTTAACCTATCATCCATAAGGGGTTGTTTGGACTGGTGCAAGGTGCCCACTATAACTAGTGGACAGCATATACCAGGCTAACGTCTCACATCCACAATCAATATTATCACGCAAAAGGTGATAATCAGCAGTGGTCTCAAGATAGAACCAACTATACCACTTCCCAAATCTGCAACCCCCTACCTAGAACACTCAATCCATGTCCAGCTGAGTCCCACACACCTTCTGTTGCCAATCCTCCTAATTCATAATGCAGGCCAGTAATATTATGTTAGGAATTGGACAATTCTGACCAATGCTTGAACCATGAGAGTACAATGGGGGAGGTTTATGGTCATGGACAAACAAAGTGAATGGGGACACAGTGACATTCTTGCCTTGTTGTAATGTATTTGTTCTGTGTTTCTAAACTGGGTAATGTTAAGCAACTTTAGACATTATGTACAAAAATACAAATTGCTTATAGGTACAACTGTAAACAGAAATATTCAAATTCTTCCCCACGTGTGCTGTAAAATCATTGTTTCCATGTGATACACGTTGCTGGTTAAACGATGAGTCATGCACCTTCAGCATCGGTTAGCGATGAGTCATACACGATCTGCATGTGTAGAACCCCGCCCATCCCAAAACTATTAATAAAATCGGTTCAACAACAGAAGCGCTTGGCCTCGTTGTATTTTCCACTTACCTGCATTCCAACGTGTGAAGGTCTTCGGCTCCTGTTTTCTCAGGCTTCAGTTCCTGACTTCGTCAGCTCCTCCCGGACATCTCGAGGTTCCTGCCTTCACCGATTTCGGTTGCCTGGACAACCTTCCGGAGTCCCGCATCATTTCCGGTTTCCCTCGCGAGCTGTAAGGAAAAAGAAAAAAGGACAAGTTAAATGAAGGTATTTCTTTCTGCATTCACGTCTTGCTGATGCAGTTCCAAGGACAATCAGTTGCTTTTAACTTCAAATTTTAAGCATAAGAGAACTTCTGTGAATCAACATTAATACACGGACCGGAACTATTCTTTTGGCATGTAACGCTTGTCGTCTTTTAAAGACAGGAATTCTTAATTGAATCAGGACATTGGTTAAAGTCAATAAGCAACAATATTTAACCCTGTGATAGTTAGTACATATGAACGAACTGGTTGCTAGTGTAAAAGCTAATTTTTCTTGTTTCTTTCTTCAGTGTATGAGTAAATTAAGAAATCTCGTTTAAAGAATAACCTCAGCAATATTTGGAAAAGCAGATACAGCCCATCAGGGTCGTAGACTGTTTTGAGAGGTATACAGAAATAATAAACATTGGATGATTATTGTGCTGTATGATATGATAGTAAATAGCACATATAACTGAACAATTGTATATTGTTCGTTGTTTAGATAAACATACCGTACAACAAATAAGTGCCAGACAGTGCTGAAGGAAGAAGAAACTTGTCAGGTCATCAGAAGTGTGCCAAATCAGACATTGCTGTATTTGTTATCTCTCTTTTTTTATTTTATCCGATTTCCCCTTTCCCCTGGGATTCTTTCTTCGCGCAAAGTGTTTTTAACCGCTTTGACGGAGGTAGGGTCTTGGAGGTATTGGGAGCCAGCGTCTCATCTCCCCAAAGGAACAACCTGGTTTTCAGGTGAGTGGTTTGCTAACAATTATTTATGTACTTCTGCTAAACCTTACTCTTGTCTGGGATGTAAGTACATTGTTAAACTTTTAACATCCGACAGACTCCACCTTCTTTGCGAATAAAATCTCTAACGCAAGGCGATTTTGCATAGCCATAGCTCTAATATCAACCATCTCAGTATTTACAATCAACAATGTTTCAGTAGTGTTAGTAGATAACGTATCAACTACAGTAGACAGCTTTCTAGTGTTAATGTTATTCAATAACACCCCTACATTTGGTATGATTGCTCCAAAGATATTTCACACAATTTCTCCAGCACTCGCACCACGCTTAGGTCCTGACTTCTCTTCGCACACCGGATGATCCAAATCCTTCATGTGATAAATCTTTGGAAACACTGCCCCTAAATAATGCGTACCATACCATTTCTTCAGCAACTTAAAGTAAGCATTCTTCCCACAAACAAAATAAATTCCAGGCATCACAGGATCTGTTTCATCCAAGAATAACTTCCAACATTCTTGAACTGCAAAGGTATGATCACACTCACTCTCACCCACAAAAATGGTATTGTTCTTATTCTTGTCCTTGTGTATGCATCATTTCCCTTGGTGTTGCCAAGCTAGTGTCAATGCTCCCATGATTCCTTCCATTAGATGCTCCACCTCTTCTTGTGACCAACGTATTATCTTAATTTCCACAGCTGCCTTTTCCTTGACTGCACTATACCTGCCCTCTACCTGCTCCAATAATTTCTTTTCAATATCAGTGAGGATGCATGTTAAATAATTTCTATGTGCATAAGCTGAGAGTAATATACCAACTGATGCTAAATACCTATTTACAGTTTCAGCAACCATAGCATCAGAATGCCTATTCTGATACTTAACTAGCAGAATCTCTGAAGAAAATAAATCATAGTTTGAATAATAATACTGGAAATTATCTTGTCCATAAAAAAGACTTTGCAATAAACTACATGTTATGCCATACGTTACTGGTGTATGGTGATAGGTAATTCCCTCAGCTACTGAAGCAGGAAGCTGCATACAAAACATAGCAATCCCGTGCTTCCATTGTATTGACATACTCACACAGCAAATTAGTGTAATCCTTTAATGTATAATCTTCCCTGGATAAATCTTCGTGTAAGTTCTGTTTTCCTAATGAATATAAACTTCTTTCTATCTTGTGTACTACTTTCTGTTCCTGTGCACGTTTCACTTCAATAACATTATTTGAACCTAAGATTAGCCCTATAACTAATACTATTTGTCCTAACACCAAAAGTGTTATAGCTACTCTTACTATGTATCTACGTTTATAACTAGTGTTATTTGTTTCCATACTGTTTAGATACAGACCAAGTGGGTGAAGAAACAGCAGCAACAGATTTTCTTTTGTCAGTCTCCACCTGTCCAACAGCAAAACAACAACAGTCTCTATCTGCTGAGACTTCTTCACCGAAATATGTATAATCTTCGTGAGGCTTCCCTAAGCCTACTCGTTGGTGGGTAAGGAACTGCATATGCAAGGAGAACATTCAAGTCAGTCCCCAGAATCTTCATCAGAACATTTAACATTAGCACAGAGGTTCCAGAGCTCTCCCACATCAGCATTTCTGGCTAGATAGGTCCACTCAGGAGAAGCGTACATTCGTCAAGGCACCCTCGATCTTTTAGACCTTCTGATATCTGTTCCTTCACTTTCACTTTTCACTCCACTCAGTTCAGATTCACTAGAGATCTCAGGGGTGCAAGAGCTCTTTCAGAAGATAACTTCAGTCCTCACTTTTTCTTATTCTATGGCTAGCTTTCCATCACCACCACTCATGGTCCCACACAATTCCAGCTTCCGCGTGAGGATCACATTCTGATTCGTTCATCACCACAACATCAGGTTCTTCCACTCCAGATCCAACGTCAGTTTTTTTTAGAACCCCCTGCGATTGTTCAAGTGTTGTCTACAACTCTGTCTGATTGCCCACAGCTTGGCTGACCTCCTCCTGTGGCCTTTCAACCACCACTGGTGTTTCTTCTTGTAGAAGAGCTGTTACTCGTTCATGGGGACACTGGACTCTACAAGTGTGGGATGCATGCACCCAGTTCGGTAGACCACCGCACTTCACAGCAGTTCTGGTAACCAAGATCACCTGGTACACACCTCACATTTTTCTTCAACACGCCCCAGTCTCCGGTACAAAGGTCGTGGCACTGTTCTTGATGTGGCAGTGCAGTTGCAGCTTCAATTGGGATTATAAAGTGCATAATCACCGGCAGGTCTCTTAGCGCTAAGAGAGAGTAACTAAAACCCCATCATCGGCTGACTGTTAGGACCTTGGTCAAAGCGTGTGTTGTTCCCAGGCCTCTGTGCATAGGAGGGTCTTAAGTTTTTTCCTAAATGGGAGAAGGGCGGTGTTAGACTTGGCACCATTGGCGTGGGTATCCCTTCCATTTTTTTGCTGTTGCCTCTTATGTTTTGCTGGTTTTAGATGCTTTTGGGCACTGTGCCACTGCTGTTCAGTGCCACAGTGCAAGTGCTCCCTACTGTAAATTGTGTTATGGATTAGTGACTCCATGATTGGATGATTGGTTTACTTGTCAGTCCCTCGTACAGGCACTGCGTGTGCCCAGGGCTTGTAAATCCAATGCTGCTGGTGGGCTTGCAGCACTGGTTGTGCCACCCACAGAAGCAGCTTGTAAATGTGTCTCAGGCCTGCCATTGCAGAGCCTGTGTGCAGTCTGTGACTGCCATGTCGACTTGGCAAGTGCAGCCACTTGCCAGTCCCTAAACCTTCCCTTATCTTCATATCAGACACCCCTAAGGTAGGCCCAAGGGCAGGGTGCATTGTAAGTATAAGGTAGGACATGCCCTGGTGTGTGTGGCATGTCCTGATAGTGAATTACAGCCATTTTCGTTTTTCACTATTGCAAGGCTACCTGCTCCCCATAGGCCAGAATGGGCAGACTGACTATTACACCTTATAGTCAGAACTGACCCAGGGAACATGGTAGAAAAACGAATTTAGTATGCCTGAACTCAGAATGATAAAATACATCTTTTAGTGAAGTTGGTTTTAACATTCTGTGTTTGAAAATACCACTTTTAGAAAGTGGGTATTTTCTTGCCTAAACTTCCAAGCCTGCCTCTGCTAGGTTGTGTATTCCTTGTCTGGAGATTGAGTGACAGGGGCTGGGGGTGCCTACAGGAGACAGGGTGAGTCAGCACAGGGCTGAATAGAAAGATCTGCATCCAGAGTGGAGGGAGGAGTTGCACCTGGGTCTGAATAGGGCTGTGCCTGCCTTCCACAATGCTGGCTCCACCTCCTGCCGGGCGTCTGATGGCTCTGCCCCTCACTCACAAAGGAAAGAAGGAGTCAGAAAAACAAAGTGCTCCAGGACTGACCAGAACTGGTTTTGGACTAGGCAGAGGCCTCTCTGCCTTCAGAGAACAAAGGAAAACTGTGTATAAAAAGGGGACCCAGACCCCTAGGAAATTAGATCACTTCTGGGAAATCAAGAAACCTGTTGCCAAGGAGAAGAACCGGAGAAGCTGAAGGAGGAGTACTGCCCCTGTGCTGTTTTGCTGAGTGGGGTTGGCCTGCAGTGGTTGCTTTCTGCCAAGGACAGGAGAAAAGACTTTGCTGTGCTTTGTCATCTTGAAGAAGAGAATCTCCAAGGGCTTGAACTAGAGCTTGCCTCCTGCCTGAAGTCTCAGGGATACAAGACTTCACCAACCAGCTCCCCCTGCATTCCCTTGCTGGGAATTGAAGTGCCTGCTGTTGTGCTGGGCCTTCTGAGAGACTGCGTGTCGCTGGGAGCTGGAAGCGCGACGCAACAACGAGAAGCGTGTCGCCGCCGCAGCCGTGGTTATCGCATCACCGAGGAAGCGAGACGCCGCTGCCGCTGTCATCATCGCATCGCCGAGCGCGGCGCATCACCGGAGAAGCGAGACGCTGCCACAGAGGTCATCGTCGCATCACCGGAGAAGCACGTCGCAGGGCCTGTCGCGGCGCCAAAGATCACCGAGTCGCCGCACGGCCGTCGGGCGTGCACGCATCACACCAACGTTGTCGCATCGCAACCAAGACACCATTTTGTCGCATCGTACCGGAGAAGAGTATTGCATCGAGGTGCCATCTTGTCGCATCGCACCGGAAAGCAGTAAGAAACCGACGCATCACCTCCCCACACAGTAAGGAAGCGAGCATCAACTCCCCTGCGCAGCAGTAAGGAACCGACGCATCCACTCCCCTGAGTGTAAGGAACCGACGCATCACCTTCCCTGCGACCCTTTTGTTTTCTTTGCGTTACGCATTCAAGGTACATTGAGAGTAAAGTGTCGCATTTACAACTTGAGAGAACTGAACTATTTTATAACCTTTTAAAGCCTATTTTTTGATTACAGTATTGTGGATTTTTGCTATTGGGTCTTGTGATAAATCTATATAAAGAATACTTATTTTTATACTACAACCTGTGTGGTGTCCATCTGTAGTGTTTTCACTGTATTACTGTATGTGTTCACAAATGCTTTACACACTGCCTCTGAGATAAGCCTGTCTGCTCGTGCCAAGCTACCAGGGGGTGAGCAGGGGTTATTTTAGGAGTGTTTCCCCCTTATCCTGACTAGAAGCAAGGGTCCCTATTTGGACAAAGGTGCAAACCATTGCCAACTAGAGACCCCCAGTTCTAACAGGCGGTTTCCATGTGTAAGCTTTCTGGTAGCTTGTTCCATAACTGAGGGATCAGACAGAGAAGGCTCGCCTGCTTTTAGTAGGTGTGTTGTACCGCGGGCAGGCCAGCAGGCCTGCCTCGGACGATCGGAGGGTACGTCCTGGGACATAGCTCCCCAGGCACTCCCTAATGTATACTAGGGCATGCCCATGAAGGGCTTTCTAGGCAATGCAAAGGCCCTTAAACCTGCCTCGCTGTTTGACAGGGAGCCAGTGCAGCTGTTTAAACAGAGGTGTGGCACGTGCGCATCTTGGGAGCTTGAAGATCAGCCTAGCTGCACCGTTCATAGATACTTGCAGCTTGCCTAACAGCTTCTCTGGAAGCCCAATGTACAGGGCATTGCCATAGTCCAGGCAGGACACAATCATTGCCGACACCACCATCCGCAGAGTGGAAAAGGAAAGGAGAGGTGCCAGTTTCCTTAATTGTCTCAGCAGGCCCACACAGGTCCCGACCACGGTGGACACTTGATTCGACAGGGTGAGCTTGGCATCTATTTTGATGCCTAGGCTCTTTACGACTGGAACTGTGTGGGCGTGTGTGAGAAGTTGGCCTGGCATATGCTGTCCACTAATTATAGTGGGCACCTTGCACCAGTCCAAACAACCCCTTATTGGAGATAGGTTAAAGACAACCTTTATTGAAAGCTATCCTAGTGGTAGCTATGGAGAGCAGCCTTCAGGCTAAGTCTTGAAAGAATGTAAAGCAGCTTGTTTTACCAGTCTATAATCTCTTGAGTGACCAAATGAAAGAGGACCACACCAGGTATATATTCAAAATATATGTATTTATTGCTAAACACACCCCTCTAGTCTCTTTATGAGGCTAGAGTTCGAAGTACATAAGTTATAAGTTAGTTATCTACAGTAATAGCACAAATACACGTTTGAGCCCTAGGGGCGTACCAAACCATATACCAATAAAGTGGTATAAGAACCACGACTGAGCTAGACACAAGGCCTAGAGCCTGTAGAAGTGCTTGGACCACAAGGAACCACCCAAGGTAGTGACACAGGGGACCCACGGGGGACGCGTGCAGTGTGAGAACACAGCCGCGAATCGCCGTTGACTTCTATGGGGAAAGTCGTGGTTGGAAGTTTAAAGAAAAGGGACACTTAGAGGAGGACTTGGAACAAACCCTTTTAGAACTAGGCTGTTCTAGTGTCAATACCCACGGGAGCACCGGAGTACTCGAGTTACCTCACCCAGGGGAGCCGGGTGCATAGGTGTCTTTCGGGGTCGGGTTTCGTCGTCCTTTTCAATGGCGATCTGCTGCAAAGTGCTGCTGGCGGCCAAGTCGAAAGTGTTCGGGTGGATCCAAAGGTGGATCGAAGATCTGAAGAACCTGAAAGCAGAGGGGACAGAGTTTGGGTCACTAGCCAGTGACCAGGAAGGCGATGAGCAGATGCCCACCGATGTCGAGTGCTTCAGGTAGGTTGACGGTCATCTTGACTCTTCAGCCACGAGGTCCAGGAGGTGTCGACGATGACCAGGAGCTGGATTCGAGTTGTCCCATGACGTCTGTTGATTGCAGGGGTGTCGGCGACCGAATTGGACCCAACAAGCCTTGGCAACGGCAAGTCTCGTGGAAATGGAAGAAGGACGATGGTGCAGACCAGCAAGGTCTGTGGAACTCACTCAGCGAGGGTAAGTCAGGGCACGTTTGGAGCAACCAGGGAGCCCAAGCAGAAGAAGATTGGCCTTCGGGAGGGCCTACTAGCCAACGGACTAGCAACCGCGAAGGAGCCTCGAGTGGACACACTTGGAGCTGGCTCACAGGACACTCGTGGAGTGGAGGCCAGTGATCTTCGGTGCAGTCGGTGCTGGAGGCTGGGGCTACTGGGAGCCCAAAGCACAACTTTGTGGGAGACCTAGAAGAGGATGCACTTGCAAATGCAATCGGTGTCTAGGGGTCACGGTTCCACATTACCCACGACAGCTACGGGCCTCAGCTTTGCTGGGGACTCAGGGCAGCCTTGGGGAAGTCTGGAAATCTACCTCTGGTGATGCAAAGACTTCGGTGTCCGGCGGGAGCTTCAGCGATGCAGACTGGACAATTGCTTCTTTGGTGCCTGCCAAGCAGGGGAGTCACTCCTTGACCCCAAGGGAGATTCTTCAGTCCTCTAATCTTGAAGTAGAGCGTCGAAGGTCCAGGATTCTGTGTCAGAGTTTCGTCCAGGTAAATCTAAAGTCTTAAGGACTGGGGTCCCATACTTATACCAAGTTAGGGGGTTGGACATACTCTGGGGACCCACCTATGGGAGGGTCAGGGCAGAGGGGTGGTTACACCCCTTTCCCTTTGTCCAGTTTCGCGCCAGAGCAGGGGCTGGAAGCCCCTGAGCCGGTTTGAACTGGGGTATGCACAGGGACACCAAATGTGCCCCCAGTGCAGGACTTCAAAGCACCAGAGAGTGCTCCCGCCCAGCCCCAATACACACTATCCTGTCTGGGGAGGTGGTTACACCTCCCTGGGACAGGAAACCTATTGTCCAGGCCTCCCCTGCCGGAGTTTCGGTCAGCAGCAGGAGGCCAGACTCGTGTCTGTGGCAGCGGCATCCATTTTGTGATGCCAGGGCTTGGAAAGAAGTTACCGGGCAGGCCGGTGTGTACATGTCTCTCCCTCTAGAAGGGTGGAATGCTACCCCCGCCGCCAGAACTGGCGGGGGGTAGTATTCCAAGATGTTTGACACCAAACACGACATGTTTCCGTGCAGCCATCCCAAAGTTAGCATTTAACGCGAGGTTATAATGCGCTTAAGAGTATATGGTCAGGCTGCACTACAAACAGCATCAGAGAAGGGTCTCCGAACGCTGCAGAGGGGCCCTGCTCATGCAGGGGCACCCTCTCACATAGGAACCACGCACTCTGCCTCCAGGATTGATAAGGCCTGCCATAGGAGTGACTTATAGGTTTATATGTGTGTATGTATGTAGTGATATAGGTAGCCTATATCACAGTAAGGGGTGCATGCACCACCTTACCCAGGCTGCAGTAGCAGACCTGTGGTGTCATTTTGGATGGCCTTCCAGGGGTGGCACAATACATGCTGCAGCCCCTGGTAGGCCTCTGTGGTACCTATGCCCTGGGTACATAGTATACCATATACTAGGGACTTATAAGGGCACTCCAGATTCCAATCATCGAGGTGCCTAAGGCACATGGAAACCATTTTAGAGAGGAAGCAGCTAGGCTGGGGTTCTGATTAGCAGGGCCCCAGCCAGACTAAAGTCGAAAAATAGTGAAGCATCAGCAAAAAGTGGGGGTACCCATGTGAAGCAGATCCTACTCTCCTACACAACCCCCCCAAACGTAGGGCCATTAAACTAACCTTGCCCAGTTAAGTCTTCATGTTCTAAGTGGAAGTACCTAGAGAGTCCATCTGCATTGGCATGGTTACTCCCAGGTCTATGTTCCACTGTGAAGTCCATCCCCTGTAGGGAAATGGACCACCTAAGCAGTTTGGGGTTTTCACCCTTCATTTGTTTTAGCCATAAGAGGGGCTTATGGTCTGTTTGAACAAGGAAGTGAGTACCAAACAAGTATGGCCTCAACTTCTTCAGAGCCCAGACCACAGCAAAGGCCTCCCTCTCAATGGCTGACCAACGTTTCTCTCTAGGGGTCAGCCTTCTGCTAATAAAAGCTACTGGCTGATCCTGACCTTCATCATTCACTTGTGACAGTACAGCCCCTACCCCCAATTCAGATGCATCTGTTTGGACAATGAACTTCTTGGAGTAATCAGGACTCTGTAGAATGGGAGCAGTGCACATGGCCTGCTTTAGGTCATCAAATGCCTTTTGACAGCTAACTGTCCACTGAACCTTTTTGGGCATTTTCTTGGAAGTTAAGTCATTCAGGGGTGTCACTATTGATCCATACCCCTTGACAAATCTCCTATAGTACCCAGTCAGGCCTAAAAAGGCTCTCACCTGAGTCTGGGTAGTTGGAGCAGTCCAGTCCATGATGGTCTGGATCTTGCTCTGCAGTGGTTGAACCTGGCCTCCACCCACAAGGTGGCCCAGGTACACAACCTGACTCTGCCCTATCTGGCACTTGGTGGCCTTGATAGTCAGGCCTGCTTTCTGCAGGGCCTGCAAAACATTTCTGAGGTGGACCAGGTGATCCTCCCAGGTGGAGCTAAAGACAGCAATATCATCTAGATATGCTGCACTATAGGCTTCCAGACCTGTAAGGACTGTATTCACCAACCTCTGAAAAGTGGCAGGTGCATTCTTCAGACCAAAGGGCATCACCACAAATTGATAATGCCCACTAGGGGTTGAGAATGCTGTCTTTGGCTTTGCAGCATCAGCTAGTCTGATCTGCCAGTAGCCAGCTGTCAGGTCAAATGTGCTTAGATACTTGGCTGAGGCCAAAGTGTCTATTAGCTCATCTGCCCTAGGTATTGGATGGGCATCAGTCCTAGTGACTGCATTGAGACCCCTGTAGTCCACACAAAACCTCATCTCTCTTTTCCCACCATTGGTGTGAGGTTTTGGCACAAGGACCACTGGACTAGCCCAAGGGCTATCTGAGGGTTCAATAACTCCCAAATCCAACATCTTTTGGACTTCTGTCCTGATACAGTCCCTGACATGGTCAGGTTGTCTATAAATCTTATTTTTAATAGGCAGACTGTCCCCAGTGTCCACTTCATGAGTTCACCAGGTGGTCTGACTGGGTGTCAGTGAGAATATGTGCCTGAACTGATTGAGCAACTGTCTGCAATCAGTTTGCTGCTGGGCAGTGAGGCTGCCTGCCAAGGCTACACCATCCACTGACCCATCATCAGGGTTCTGTGAGAGCAGGTCAGGGAGTGGGTCACTCTCTTCCTCCTGTCCCTCATCAGTAGCCATGAGCAAGCCCATGTCTGCCCTGTCCACATATGGTTTTAACCTGTTGACATGGAGAACCCTGTGGGGACTCCTGGGTGTTCCTAGGTCGACTAAATAGGTAACCTCACCCTTCTGTTCAATAATGGTATGGGGTCCACTCCATTTGTCTTGGAGAGCTGCTGGGGCCACTGGCTCCAACACCAACACCTTCTGTCCTGGCTGGTAAACAGTCAGTACAGCCTTTTGGTCATGCCAGGCTTTTTGAAGTTCCTGGCTAGCCTCAAGGTTTTTAGTTGCCTTTTTCATGTACTCAGCCATCCTGGAGCGGAGACCAAGTACATAGTCCACTATGTCTTGCTTTGGGGGCTTGAGAGGTAACTCCCATCCTTCCTTCACCAAGCACAATGGACCCCTGACAGGGTGACCAAACAAAAGTTCAAAAGGGCTGTAGCCAACCCCTTTTGAGGCACCTCCCTGTATGCAAATAAAAGGCAGGGCAAGAGTATGTCCCATCTTCGCCTAAGCTTTTCTGGGAGCCCTTTAATCATGCCCTTCAAGGTTTTGTTGAATCTCTCAACTAAACCATTGCATTGTGGGTGATAGGGTGTGGTGAACTTGTAAGTCACTCCACACTCCTTCCACATTGCTTTCAAGTATCCAGACATAAAGTTAGCATCCCTGTCTGATACAACCTCCTTAGGGAAGCCCACTCTTGAGAAAATTCCCAGGAGGGCTCTTGCCACCACAGGTGCTGTAGTGGTCCTAAGGGGAATAGCCTCTGGGTACCTGGTGGCATGATCCACTACCACCAGGATAAACCTGTGCCCAGATGCTGTTTGGGGATCCATGGGACCAACAATGTCAATCCCCACCCTTTCAAAGGGAACCCCCACCACAGGTAGTGGTATCAGGGGGCCTTTGTAGTGCCACCTGCCTTGCCACTGGCCTGGCAGGTTACACAGGAGCGACAAAACTCCTTGGTGTCTTCAGACATGTGGGGCCAGTGAAAGTGAGGGACAATTCTGTCCCAAGTCTTGTTCTGGCCCAGGTGACCTGCTAAGGGAATGTCATGGGCTAGGGTCAATAGGAAGCCCCTGAACTTCAGAGGTATAACCAACCTCCTGGTGGCACCAGGCTTGGGGTCTCTACACTCTGAGTACAAGAGTCCATCATCCCAATACACTGTATGGGGACCACTAGCTTTCCCAGCAGCCTCAGCAGCAGCTTGCTGTCTGAGGGGTTCAAGAGAGGGGCAGCTCTGCTGCTCCTGGCTCAGATCTGCCCTGGAAGGGCCCCCTGTCCCCAAGAACTCAACCTGGTCAGGTTCAAGCTCCTCTGGGACAGTTCCTTCCTCAGGACTGAGATCATCCCCCTCAAGAGACTGATCTTCCTCCTGAGCCAAGGGGGAAGGCACTGCCTTTACCCTACTACTCCTCTTCTTGGAGGGCCCTTGGTCCATTATTCCAGAATCCAAGGCCTGTTCAGTGTTAGACATTTTGGCTTGTGACCTGGTCACAGCAAACACATCTGCAGGGATTCCCAGCATTTCTGCATGGGTCCTGAGCTCCACTTCTGCCCAAGCTGAAGTTTCTAAATCATTGCCAAGCAAGCATTCAACGGGTAGGTCTGCACTTACCACAACCTTCTTAAGGCCAGTTACCCCTCCCCAGGAGAAGTTAACAACTGCCAGAGTATGGTCTGTTCTGACATTGCTAGCATTGGTCACTTGGTACATTTCACCAAGTATAATCTGCCCAGGATTCACAAGGTCTTGTGTCACCATGGTGACACTTGCCCCTGTGTCCCTAAATGCCAAAGCCTCTTTTCCATTGATTAAGGGCTGTTGCCTGTACTTGCCCAGATTACTGGGACTCACAGAGGAGGTCACATCCATGCCTCCATCACAGACTAGGACAGCCTGAGTGAGTTCTCTGACTAGGTCAGAGCTCATCTCCTTACCCAGGGTCAACCCTACTAAACCCTTGGCTTGTGTAGTCCCACCACCAATTGTAACTGCAACAGGGGGAGCAGGTGCCTTAGGGGCATTGGTGGGGGCTGGAGTAGAGTCTTTGGACTTGGTGCAATCACTGGTCCAGTGGGTCTTTTGCTTACAGACCTTGCACCATGGTTTCTTTTGGCCTCTTCCCATGTTAGACTGTGAATCCCCACCTGAAGAAGATTTTTGGGGGCCTTGTGAAGACTTCTGGTCTTTACCCTTCTCCCCACCCTTATCAGAGTTTTTAGAATCTTGCTTCTTAGGGTCACCACCTTGGTTCTGTACCTTCTGCCTCACCCTGGTTCTGACCCATTTGTCTGCCTTCTTTCCCAATTCTTGGGGAGAGGTCAGATCAGAGTCCACCAGGTGCTGATGCAACAGCTGATTTTGACAATTATTAAGGATCTGCTCCCTCATGATAAGATTGTACAATCCTGTGAAGTCACATACCTTACTGCCCAATAACCAACCTTCCAGAGCCTTGGCAGAACAATCAACAAAGTCCACCCAGTCTTGAGTCTGTGCCTTTTGGGTATCTCTGAACTTTAACCTGTATTGTTCAGTGGTTAGGCCAAACCCATCAATCAGAGCACTCTTTAAGACTGTGTATTTATCAGCATCCTCCTCTTTAACAGTGAGGAGCTTATCTCTACCTTTGTCTGCAAAGGAGAGCCACAAGATTGCTGCCAACTGCTCCTGAGGGACCCTCTGTACTTTACAGGCCCTCTCCAGTGCAGTTATCCATTTGTGGATGTCATCCCCACTCTGGTAGGGAGGGACAATCTTGCTCAGGTTTCTATGGTCATAAGACCTTTCCCTATCTCTGGGGAAATTGCTGCCACCATGGGACTCTAGTCCCATCTTTTTCTCTCTTTGTAGAGATCTAGGGACTCCCTGTCTATAGCCAACTGCTGTTTTCTGAGTTCAAGCTGGGCTTGCTCATACTCAATCAGTCTCTTTCTCCTGTCATGAGAGGATTCTCTCCTATGAGAAGAGACAGAGGTCCCTATTGAGGTGTCAGAGTGGTTAGACTCCTGAGAAGGAGATCTAGACCTTCTGGGCACACTCACAATTCTTCCTGGGGGGACAAAGGGGAGGTCATTCTGATCCTCCTCCTCCTCCACAGGAGGAATTGGGTTCTCCAGGTCAAGGTCATTTTCACCTTCCTGGCCAGTTTCAGAGGGGGGGCCTGGGTTTCTTCACCCCTGACCCCTTCCTCATCTTCTGCCCCACCCTCTCTGCCTACCCCTTCAGACCCTAGGGGCCTGCTGAGATCATCAGCTAGTAGCACCTCCCTGAGGTGTTGGGTGCTGGCACTTTTGCCTGCCTTCAGCTTCCTAGTATTGCATAATGCTCTCAATTCCAAGAATGGGAGTTTATCATACTTGGAGGGAAGAAGCCCACTGGCTTCTGGCAAGGACTCACTGGGTCCTGGCTTTGAAGACATTACTAGTGAGGTGTGGTGTATGCACTACCTACTCTAGTGTGGCCTACTAAACTCTCTTGAGTTGTAGAAAGGGTGTGCTATCCCTTAACACACAACTCTAAGTTCAGTAGAACTTACTGTATACTAAGCTTGATTTATATGTACCTTAGGTACCCTTAGTGGTTTTCAGTTGATCAATTCAATTGAGATTATCTGGTAAAACAATAGCAAGCTGGAATCCCACACGCTGCACACCAATGTGAGAAGTTGGCCTGGCATATGCTGTCCACTAATTATAGTGGGCACCTTGCACCAGTCCAAACAACCCCTTATTGGAGATAGGTTAAAGACAACCTTTATTGAAAGCTATCCTAGTGGTAGCTATGGAGAGCAGCCTTCAGGCTAAGTCTTGAAGGAATGTAAAGCAGCTTGTTTTACCAGTCTATAATCTCTTGAGTGACCAAATGAAAGAGGACCACACCAGGTATATATTCAAAATATATGTATTTATTGCTAAACACACCCCTCTAGTCTCTTTATGAGGCTAGAGTTCGAAGTACATAAGTTATAAGTTAGTTATCTACAGTAATAGCACAAATACACGTTTGAGCCCTAGGGGCGTACCAAACCATATACCAATAAAGTGGTATAAGAACCACGACTGAGCTAGACACAAGGCCTAGAGCCTGTAGAAGTGCTTGGACCACAAGGAACCACCCAAGGTAGTGACACAGGGGACCCACGGGGGACGCGTGCAGTGTGAGAACACAGCCGCGAATCGCCGTTGACTTCTATGGGGAAAGTCGCGGTTGGAAGTTTAAAGAAAAGGGACACTTAGAGGAGGACTTGGAGCAAACCCTTTTAGAACTAGGCTGTTCTAGTGTCAATACCCACGGGAGCACCGGAGTACTCGAGTTACCTCACCCAGGGGAGCCGGGTGCATAGGTGTCTTTCGGGGTCGGGTTTCGTCGTCGTTTTCAATGGCGATCTGCTGCAAAGTGCTGCTGGCGGCCAAGTCGAAAGTGTTCGGGTGGATCCAAAGGTGGATCGAAGATCTGAAGAACCTGAAAGCAGAGGGGACAGAGTCTGGGTCACTAGCCAGTGACCAGGAAGGCGATGAGCAGATGCCCACCGATGTCGAGTGCTTCAGGTAGGTTGGAGGTCGTCTTGACTCTTCAGCCACGAGGTCCAGGAGGCGTCGACGACAACCAGGAGCTGCATTCGAGCTATCCCACGACGTCTGTCGATTGCAGGGGTGTTGGCAACCGGATTGGACCCAACAAGCCTTGGCAACGGCAAGTCTTGTGGAAATGGAAGAATGATGATGGTGCAGACCAGCAAGGTCTGTGGGACTCACCCAGCGAGGGTAAGTCAGGGTACGCCTGGAGCAACCAGGGAGCCCAAGCAGAAGAAGATTGGCCTTCGGGAGGGCCTACTAGCCAACAGACTAGCGACCGCGAAGGAGCCTTGAGTGGACGCACTTGGAGCTGGCTCACAGGACACTCGTGGAGTGGAGGCCAGTGATCTTCGGTGCAGTCGGTGCTGGAGGCTGGGGCTACTCGGAGCCCAAAGCACAACTTCGTGGGAGACCCAGAAGAGGATACACTTGCAAATGCGATCGGTGTCCAGGGGTCACGGTTCCACGTTACCCACGACAGCTACGGGCCTCAGCTTTGCTGGGGACTCAGGGCAGCCTCGGGGAAGTCTGGAAATCTACCTCTGGTGATGCAAAGACTTCGGCGTCCGGAGCTTCAGCGTGCAGACCGGACAATTGCTTCTTTGGTGCCTGCCAAGCAGGGGAGTCACTCCTTGACCCCAAGGGAGATTCTTCAGTCCTCTAATCTTGAAGTAGAGCGTCGAAGGTCCAGGATTCTGTGTCAGAGTTTCGTCCAGGTAAATCTAAAGTCCTAAGGACTGGGGTCCCATACTTATACCAAGTTAGGGGGTTGGACATACTCTGGGGACCCACCTATGGGAGGGTCAGGGCAGAGGGGTGGTTACACCCCTTTCCCTTTGTCCAGTTTCGCGCCAGAGCTGGGGCTGGAAGCCCCTGAGCCGGTTTGAACTGGGGTATGCACAGGGACACCAAATGTGCCCCCAGTGCAGGACTTCAAAGCACCAGAGAGTGCTCCCGCCCAGCCCCAATACACACTATCCTGTCTGGGGAGGTGGTTACACCTCCCTGGGACAGGAAACCTATTGTCCAGGCCTCCCCTGCCGGAGTTTCGGTCAGCAGCAGGAGGCCAGACTCGTGTCTGTGGCAGCGGCATCCATTTTGTGATCCCAGGGCTTGGAAAGAAGTTACCGGGCAGGCCGGTGTGTACATGTCTCTCCTCTAGAAGGGTGGAATGCTACCCCCGCCGCCAGAACTGGCGGGGGTAGTATTCCAAGATGTTTGACACCAAACACGACATGTTTCCGTGCAGCCATCCCAAAGTTAGCATTTAACGCGAGGTTATAATGCGCTTAAGAGTATATGGTCAGGCTGCACTACAAACAGCATCAGAGAAGGGTCTCCGAATGCTGCAGAGGGGCCCTGCTCATGCAGGGGCACCCTCTCACATAGGAACCACGCACTCTGCCTCCAGGATTGATAAGGCCTGCCATAGGAGTGACTTATAGGTTTATATGTGTGTATGTATGTAGTGATATAGGTAGCCTATATCACAGTAAGGGGTGCATGCACCACCTTACCCAGGCTGCAGTAGCAGACCTGTGGTGTCATTTTGGATGGCCTTCCAGGGGTGGCACAATACATGCTGCAGCCCCTGGTAGGCCTCTGAGGTACCTATGCCCTGGGTACATAGTATACCATATACTAGGTACTTATAAGGGCACTCCAGATTCCAATCAGAGAGGTGCCTAAGGCACATGAAAACCATTTTAGAGAGGAAGCAGCTAGGCTGGGGTTCTGATTAGCAGGGCCCCAGCCAGACTAAAGTCGAAAAACAGTGAAGCATCAGCAAAAAGTGGGGGTACCCATGTGAAGCAGATCCTACTCTCCTACAGCGTGGCGCCCAACTCTTGTGGCCAAAAGAGGTCCGTCTTAGGGTTACTTCCCCTGGTGATGGCTAGGACCTCTGTTTTGTCAGGATTGACTTTGAGCAAGTTGGCTGTCATCCAATTGACTGTGTGCCTGAGGATGCTTTGCACGCGTGAATGGGTTGAGAGGAGCTGCCAATTTGAAGGATTAATTGCGTGTCATCTACGTAATTGAAAACCTGACAATCGATATGGGCCAGAGCTGCCACCAGTGGCTGGAGATAGATGTTGAAGAGTAGTGGGGACAGTACCGAACCAAACCTATCAATTCCAGTCTTATGATCTATACGAACACTTCTTCCCTTTCTTTGTCCCTGGAAACCTCCATTTTGCTGTACTGGAGTACCAGACTGCTGAACTCTGCATCATGTTAATATTACCTACATAAGGTTGTCCCTGACCCCTTTGAGCTGCTTTCATCTGTGCTACCATCAACTTTTCTTTTAGCTTCTTGAGCTTCAACTCAATTTTGTCACAGCAATATTTAGCATAATGCAGAATCTCGTCGACAGACTTGTTCTGCCAACAGATCAGATGCTGCTGTATCATCATACTAATCTCAAGTCTCAATCCAGTCACAAATCGATACACAAATTGTCCCATGTCTTTTGGCTCTAAAGTATTCATCCCACTGTACTGCTTAAACGCCTGTACCAATCTTTAATAATATGCATGAATCGTCTCCTTGGACTCCTGGGTCGTTCTGCGAATTTTTACCTTATCAATGTCCTATTAAGGCACTTTAGCCTTCAGCCAATTTATCACCTGATCATATTTTGTCATCACTATGGGTGACGGACCATGTGTCACTGAGTCTCTCTCATGCTCAACCTCCAGCTAATACACAGCTATTTTACAAGCTGACCATAAATCACTAGGGACCACAATCTCAAGCAATGTATTTAAATTGATCCACAATGCCTTTGAGATTTCCACAAACCTATCGACCTGTTTGTACCATTCCACAGGTTTTTCTCTGAGCCTCAGGAAATCATAAGTAAATGCCACAAGATCACTTCCAGTCCAAGGTACATGTACATAACCTCCACTTGGCACCTTTCATAAATGGAAAGCTGGGATGCCTCCTCCCCCTGGTGTGGGAGGAGAATCTCCCACTATTCTTCTAGAAGCTTTCTGCTTAACCCATCTCTCTTCTCATCTATCTAGTGTACTCCAAACTCGAATGCTCAATATCAGTTCTCAAATTTGTGTTTTCAGCCCTGGTATTCTCAGATTCTCTAGATCCTGATCACTAAATGAAAGTCTGTGATCTTTCTGCAATGCTTTTGTTCATTCCATGTCAACATCATACCTTTTGGCCAGTTCAAATAAATTCTTGTGTGCCTGTATTGCTCTCATGGTGACATCTTTACTCATGAACAGTAGATCAGTGGGTTGGTAAGAGTCTAGCCAATAAAGTTCTAAGCTTCCTCTTATCATTGCATCCAATTTAATTTTCAATTTGAGCCCATCAACTAAATCCACTTTCACAGCTGATTTGATGGTTCTCTGACTCGTTTCATTACTCTGGATCCCTTTAGATTTCTCATTATGCTTTTTCAATCACTTCTCTAAATCTTCGACATCAAATACATGTTGACTCTCTGATGTTCCCTTCTCGGGAGTAGCATTCTCTCGAGGCGTGCTGTTACACACATTTGGGATAGCTTCCCATACAGGAGAGTAAAGACCTGCTAATCCTGGAAAAGACCTTAAGGGCCCATATCTATTCGGCACTATGGTGCAAGGGTGCCTGCGTTGGCACTACACTGCAAAGTGTTGCGCCAGTGCAGGGGGAAAGGCAAGGCTGCACCATATCCTTGTAAATATGGTGCAGCCTTGCGTTTCAGAAGTGGCAGAGTGAAGCGTTAAGGCATGACTGCTAACGCCTCACTTCATCTCTTCCTCGTACATATGCCCCTAAGTTTCTTATATAAAACAACAATTGTCTGCTCCACTAAAAGATCGATAGAATTCAATCACCCAAAGAACACATACATTCACAAATAAAACCTCAACCAGCGGGATTCACTTATCAGTATAGTTTTCCCTTCTGCGCAAAAAGATCAAACACACTAATTATAACTGTCACTTGCACACAAAGCTCCCTATTTCAATTTGGGCCGTCAATGACATTTCACGACAAACCCCACAAAACTTAGTAGACAAATATAATATGGTGTCTTCTGCACCTTTTAATATATCGACTTGAACCACTTTAACAATTCCACAACTTAGCATCGCTCGCACAACTCTCACAACATCTCAGCTGGACACCATACAATCCATAATTTACCGCAATCTAAATATGATCATCACAACCCCTACTAATACTCACTCTTCTGCCATTGCTGCATAAATCATACACCACTGGAACTCCACTGATCCTCCACATCTCAATTCTTCTCTTCCATGTAAACTCATCCACAAGCTCGTTACCACATTCCTCTTGTGCTACTTTGTCCTTTCACACCTCACTATTAAAGAAAACCAAAACTCTTCTATGCTAACTATTAAGGCTTTATTGAAGGTTACGCACAAATCAAATGTTAAATGCATTCTATACTTGCACTGAAATGCAGTGTTAGACTAGAATAAATCACACATGACGTTAAATGACCACACATTAGGCCTAAAATAATAGCCAACTTAACAAATGCACTAAGTTGCATATAGAAAACGGCCTTACAACGGGGGCTCACCCACGTGTGCCGTTTCCGCGCAAGCCGATTGACGCTTGCCTTAACCACACATATGCCTTAACCATGCATATGCATGGTTAAGGCAATGCGCAGTCTATATGCAGGGCAGATGGGTGGGCACAGGAAGATAGGAAGAGAAAGAATCGGGAGAAGACGCAGTGAGGGTAGTTTTAGGACTCAGGCCTGGGGGGGCTGGGTCGGGGTTCTTTACAGGTGTATGGGACAGTTTTTAAGGCTCAGGGAGGGGAGGGCTGGGGTCGGGTAGTTTATAGGGTGTGGGGTTCATTTTTAGGTCTCAGAGCGGGGCAGGAAAAAAGGGACAGTTTTCAGGGCAGGGATATGATCTTTAGCACACATGTCCCATTACCAATCATGTCTTTACCACGAAATTGAACAGTAAAGGCATTCGCGGTAAAGGCATACGTGGTAAAGACGTGCTCTGGGTAAGCCTGCATGGTTCAGGCATATGTTGTTCCATCATACAGCCGTTGCATATACGTGCACATTTCTAGGTAGTTAATAAATGTAGATAATTCACTATTATATAATTTCCACCAAATTATTAATAGTTCATTCTAACTTTACATTCAAATAATTAGACTTCAACTTACCCACCTACGTTAATTACTAACATCACAATATCACGTTAACCCATTATTTTCTCGGAAACTCTAACACGTCCCTTACAATACTTTCCATTAGTCACGTTTTAATCATGTTGACCTCTACATGGACTATTCTGAATAAATGATACCACTTCATTCGTAAAGTTAGTCATACATAATGTTTGAGTGCCTACTATAGGTAAGTATGATGCGCTCCTACGTTATCTCAAACCCCAGGCCACCAGTGTAAAAATGATCTCAGCCGCTACAGTTGGAGCCTAGTAGGCCCTGTCTGCCCTGTTCATCTCCACCCAGAATGAGGTCTGACATTTGTCTTTAATTTGTTTTACATTTTTATTATACTTTTTATTGAGTCAATTCAGGTTGTACAAAATAAAATGGCATGCATTGGTTGTACAGGATTGGTGTACTACACAAATTTAGGTTACAGTAAGAGTTACATGACATAACATTGTACGCAGAAAAAGAACAGCGATCGTGGTGCATCATGTGATTTTCATGACCCTGGGTAGCAAAGTTAATTAGCTTAAATGTTGGGCAAGACAACGCCCATCACATAACAAACAGTTTGTCACCAGGATTCATTCCCTGGTCCACCTTTTCTAGTCAACCGTCTGGATGTTCACATGGGCGCGACTTAGTAAGTAAGTTCAAAAGGGGCCCCATATGTCTTTGGGGCAGCTAGTCAGTGGCATCGTAGAATAGTATATTACCATATGTTCACTATAGAACGTGACGTCCATAATCCAGCACTGCATAGTTGGAGTAGAACAGCCACTTCAATTTTTATGGGGTCTGACATTGAGCCATCCTTGTATTGTGGTCATACAAAATATCTGTTAATTTTAAAGTAACATAAGGCATCATTTACAACACCGTTTGGCATTCACAAACCATGCAAATCGTAAAAGTACATTGTTTCTGACTGCAAAAGAGTGTACAAATCCCTTTTGCAGGTCCGGAATGTTTTTCAGGCTAAGAGAAGAGGTTCTGCTATGCTTTCCGAATTTCAATTAGGAGGAGGCATGAAAGAGACGTCCCCATCCTAATTCTATGTCGCAGTGGGGTGTATCAATTGATTGAAGCTGCAGTTGCAGTTGTAAACCTTGATCAGATACACCTGAGTTGCGGTAGTATCTGAATCGAAAAGGCAGTGGTGGCTCCCCTGCTAAAGCGGAGAAGCTTCGCCCCACTGCTCAAAAGAAAAAATTAAAAGGTAATAACGTATCATTATTATAATTTTATTTTTCCTATTGAAGTCAGTGGCTCTTGGGGTGGGGCAGGGCAGGTCAGAGCAGGGGGAGGAGTGGTTTGCACGCCTTAAGTGCACATGACTGCTTGGCCGGTCCTCTTGTGCCGGCCAACCAGTCATGCGCACTTTGCATGTTCCCTACCAGGCTTCATTGCCCGGCCTGGTGAGGAACATGCAAAGCCTCCCAGTCCCCCTCGCGCTCAGACCAATCACAACAGTGCATTGCAGCGTTTAAATTGGCTTAGGGGAGCCTGGGTGCTTCCTGCTGCTGCCTGCTGCCGTCAGAGACAGGAAGAAGACTGAGGAAAGAGGGCGGCCGACCCAGGTAAGTGTTTTTTTTTTCATTTCCTTCAAACCCCCTGTCTGCTCCTGCCCCACCACTCCCGCTCGGTAGCAGCCTCTACTGCGAAAAAGGGAAGATGTTTTTGTGCAACAAATGGAACATATTTTTTTTTTAGAAGCAGCGCCTGTCCCTTCAAAGAACAGGGGTACACTGGTAATTGATAGCTTGTGGATCCATTTCTATGTTCATTTTTTTCTCCTGGCTGAAAGAAAGTCCGTGTTCTGCGTTGTTGCACTATATTTGGTACAGACACTTAGGGGGTCATTAGCATGGCGGGCGGACTTTGTCCGCCCGCCATACCCCCGGGAAATCGGACCTCCCGCAATGCATGCGGCGGTCACGCACATGCCATTAGGATGCGCCCACCACGCTGGCGGGCGCATCCCGCATTTCTGACATTGCGGCGGACGGTGCTAAAAGCACCGCCCGCCGCAATGCCAAAAATGCAAGTTGTGCTTTTCAATGCACAACGTGACAGGCACTGTGCGGTGCCTGCTACGTTGTACATTGAAATGCATGTGCACCCCCCACCCCCCAGAATCCCTGGGGGCCCGCTACGGGCCCTCAATGTAGAAGACCGCATGCCTTTCCGTGGCGGCGTTGCCGCCGCGGAAAGGCATTACCCCGCATGCATCATAATATGGATGGCGGTGTCTACCAGACACCGCCACCATATTAACTGCTTTTCCGCCCGGTCGACTCATCGACTGGGCGGAAAACCGGCGGACGGTCTTTCCGTCCGCCAGGGTCCCCCCCGCCATAGTAATATGGCGGGGGGAATTGGCATGCGGGTGGGAGAGAATGTCGGGCGGATCGCCACCGTCATGCGGGCGGTGGCGATCCGCCCGACATTCTAATGGGCCCCTTAGTCTCTGATAGCTGGATTCCAACTTCAAGTTCTTTCCCCGAAGCATCAGGAGAGGTATAGTTGTCTTTATTCTTAACCTTATTAAAATGAATCTGACGCAACATAATTGCCCCAAAGACTTTACATGCAGATTTTTTTTTCTTGACACAGTGGTAAGAAAAGCCATATTTTAATCTACTTCATTAATACATTTCTGTCTGCACAGTTGGGAAGAAAGAATACCTGTTAAATTTAATTGCGAACTGCTTCAGTTAATATGGATGTATTGAAGCAGCGCCTGTCTCCTTGCTGAAAAGTCTAATTTTCATGCACTCCCAGAATAACTGAAACATTTCAAGACAAAACACAAGTAAGAAGATGTAATTGCATTTTGTAACAGTTAGCTTCGTAAAAGGTTGGATCAATCTCTTCATGTGTTAGTTACATAGAAAGTAGAGATACTTTTGTATTGTCAGCCTGATTTATTAGTGTCCCAGTCTGCCGACAGAGTAGGATTGATTAGGTGTATAAACTTGGGACAGACGTCAGAACTATTTGAAACTGGCACCGACCGCGTAGGCAGACAACGGAAGTGAATTAATCACCCACATCCTCCTGGGCCGGTATTATTGCAATTAACATCACCCGTGTTTTGTATTGTTACACTCTCTGTCGCTCCCTTGGGGGAGGGAAAACGGGAAGGATCATTTGTCTTGTCTGACTTTTAATGATTTCTTTCACTTCGGTGTCATTTGATACTTTTGGAATGAGAAATGAAAAGTGAGGAGTCGTTACTAGCAGATAGTGACACTGAAAAGTGTGTGATCAGAGGTGTATAATTGACATAAAGTTCAGCAATAGAGCCAGGCCCCTCTTGAGCCTGGTAGTCATACCAGACCCCACATGTACACAAAAAACCATGATATATGTGAAGAAGGTGGTGGGTGGGGATCTCCCTTCCCTTTCAGCTTAAAGGCTTCCTAATAGAGAGTGGGTAGATAATTATGTCCAGAAATTCAGTGACAGAACATTTTTCTGTTCATAATAAACATGGGTTGATAATTTTGTCCAGAAAATATTCTGGGGCATATGAGCAAGAAATGGCGATAACTATCGCTAACCTAGGTTAGCGCTAATTTTTCTATCGCCGTTGATCCCTGCAAGTTATCGCCCTGTTAGCGACGTATTAGCAACGTTTTGCTAACAGGCGATAGCTGCAGGGATCAGCGGCGAACACCGTCGCTAACATTAACGCGACGGCGTTAATGTAACCAGCGATAGCAGGTGGAATCCAGCGATAAGCCCTTAGCGATAACAAAAGGCACGCTAACCTGCAATTTTTGACTTAGCCTATCTGTCCACCTCCAACATAAAAGATGCACCAAAAAAAAGGAATAATGCAGATATGAGCAGCCAGGGCATAGTGCAGCGCACATCAACAACCCCCTCAAGCCACCCAACATCCTGGTTGACCAGGTTGAGATCCTGGTCCCCATGCAGGACCTGCGTCTGGTTCCTGGATCCCTCGCTGGACCTGCGTCTGGTTCATGGATCCCTCTCTGGACCTGCGTCTGGTTCCTGGATCCCTCACTGGAGCTGCGTCTGGTTCCTGGATCCCTCGCTGGACCTGCGTCCGGTTCCTGGATCCCTCGCTGGAGCTGCGTCTGGTTCCTGGATCCCTCACTGGAGCTGCGTCTGGTTCCTGGATCCCTCGCTGGACCTGCGTCTGGTTCCTGGATCCCTCACTGGACCTGCGTCTGGTTCCTGGATCCCTCGCTGGAGCTGCGTCTGGTTCCTGGATCCCTCACTGGAGCTGCGTCTGTGGCCTGGAGTGGGATGTGGAGTAGATGTGGAGTCGATGAGCCGTGGCGGGAGACATTGATGTGCGACGATCACCCGTACCTGGTGGTGAAGTCTGGCAGGTCGCATGGAGACACGTTGCTGACCTGTGTGAGAAGCCCGCCTTGCGCACCTTGGTGCAGTCAATGGTAGAGGTGATCCTGTGCACCAACGTAGTGATGTCCGCTTTGCATACTATGATCCACCACTACACCGGGGTGCACGGAGGGGATTACCAACGGTGGGTGCCGTCTCCCTGCATCACAGGACGGATGATGTTGGGCTGGCCGGACGCCCTGGAGGGTGTGGCCCCTGTGCAACACCGAACTTGTGTGGACTGTGCGCTGCAACTACATGCCTAAGGGAGCCCTGCTGCATCAACTGCATCAGGCGGTCCACCAGCCGACTACGCGGTGACTGCTGTACCCAGCCCAGTGAAAGCACACCTGGCTCAGGCTCCTGCTGGCTGAGTCACAGATGTGGAGAGAGTGCAGTGGATTGCGCCACGGGGTCAATGTCCAGGTAAGGAGAAGGTGGGATGCGTAGCGCAGGAGGGCCGGGGGGAAGTCGCTCATACCTATCACACGTAGATGACGCACCCCCATAGCACCCCCATAGCGGGTCTACTGCTATGTTGGAAGAGAGTTGCCTCACCACCTCAAGCAGTGCAGAAGAAGAACAATCATCACATGATGATAACTCAATCAATCAATCACTCAGGGGAATTGTAAGTGCGCCACACACCCGTGAGGGTCGCAAGGCACTGAGGGGTGTGGGTCCGCAGATCTGTAAGCCGAAGAGCCAGGTCTTGAGGGTCTTCCTGAAGGTGTTCAGGGAGGTGGCACCTCTGATGTCTGCCGGTAGCTCGTTCCAGGTATTGGATGCAATGTGGGAGAAGGATCTCCCGCCTGCTCTGGCTCTGTGGATGCGCTGCGTTTCGGATAGTGCGAGGTTGGAAGATCGGATGACTCATTAGTGTACGTGGAAGTTGATTCTGGGGTTGAGGTATTTGGTTACGTTGGTGTGTAGGCATCCGTAGGCGTGAGTGATGATTTTGAAGGTAACTCGTATCACCACGGGGAGACACTGGAGTCTACGTAGCTGTTGGCTGATGTGTTCGTGTCGAGGGATGCCGAGGACGAGTCTGGCGGCGGCGTGCTGTAATGTCGGTAGTTTGCAGAGTAAGGACTTGTAAATGGCGGCGTAGAGTGCGTTTCCAATGTCCAATCTGCTGGTGATGAGTGCATGGGTGACTGTCTTCCTTGACTCTGGGGGTATCCATTTGAAGCTCCTGCGGAGGATGCGGAGGGTGTTGAAGCAGCTGGAGGTGACGGCCGAGTACGATGCTGAGGATTCTGGCATGGTCCGAGGGGGTAGGTGGGCTTCCGAGGGCGAAGGCCAACAGGTGTTGTCCCATGCTGAAGGTGTGGTTCCAAGGACAAGGACTTCTGTCTTACCGGCGTTGAGCTCCAGGCAGCTGTTGGTCATCCAGACTGCAACGTCCTGCATTCCGTTCTGGAAGTTGAGTCTGGCGGTGGTGGTCTTTTTGGTGAGGGAGAGGATGAGCTGGGTGTCATCAGCGGAGGATATGATGTTGAGGCCGTGTTGTTGGACATTGGCGTCGAGGGTGCCATTCAGATGTTGAAGACGGTCAGGCTCAGAGATGAACCCTCTTGGACTCCGCAGGTGATTTACGTGGGATTGGAGTGGAAGGTTGGCAGTCTGATCCTTTGGCTTCTTCCGGGGAGGAATGATCGGATCCAGTTGAGGCCTGTTCCTTGTATGCCGGCATCGTGTAGTCTGGCGACTAGTGTGTGGTGGGAGCCGGTGTTGAAGGCCGCTGAAAGGGCGAGTATGATGAGTGCTGCGGAGTCGCCTTGGTCCAGGAGTGTGTGGATGTCGTCTGTGGTGGCCAGTAGGACGGCCTCGTTGCTGTGGTTGGTTTGCAATCCGGATTGGGACAGGTCAAGGATGGCGTTGTCATCAATGAATCGTGTCACTTCCCTGTTGACTGTTTACTCTGCAACTTTGGCTGCGAAGGGGAGGAGCGAGATGGGCCGGTAGCTCTTGAGGTCGGTGGGGTCAGCTGTGGTCTTCTTGAGAAGGGGCCAGACTTCTGCATGCTTTCAGTCGTCTGGGTAGGTGCTTGTCTTGAAGGTGGTGTTGATGGTGCATTGCAGTTCGTGTGTGATGGCGGCAGCGGCTCTGTGGCAGACGTGGGAGGGCATGGGTTGGTGGGGGCCCACAAGTGCATGCCTTTCATGGTTGAAGCTGTGTCTTCGGCTGTGACTGGCGTCCAGGTGGAGATGGTGGGCTGGCTGGTGTGTCCGGGGCCCGGGGTGTCTGTAGACGAGGGTTCCTCGGAGTGTGGAGTTGTGGCTGGTCTGGATCTGGAAGTGCAGGTGTTTGGCGGAGGGGAAGGTTCCGCTGGGGGGGGTGAGGTGGAGGGTGCTCTTGTGTGCAATGGCGAGGCACCCTCCCGGGTGGTTGGTGCGGTCCTTCCTCTGGATCTTGTATCCGTCCGGGATGGCGGTCTTGATGTCGGGGCGGAGGAGGCGTTGGTCCAGGTCTCCGTGAAGAAGGCGATGTTGGGGGAGAGAGAGTCGAGTAGGTGCCAGATTTCCACGGCGTGTATGTGCACGGAACGCCCATTGAGGGGGATGCATCCTAGGGTGTCGCCGGTGCTGGTGTCGGCTGTGTTGGAGTCCGGGGTGGTGGTTAAGCTCTGGCGGCAGTGGAGGCAGGAGAACTGGCCAAGGCTCGTGGTTGCCGAGGCCTGTTGTCAGTCTCTGACTTTCCCGGGTTTGAGTGCGTGGAGGGTGGCTGTGCCGTAGCAGTGGGTGGCCCATGATCCAGGCTTACTGGCGCAGGTCGCGGTTGGGTTGCAGACGTTCGCAGACGGGCTTGTCTTAGGTGCGCCTTCTGCGCGCCAGCAGCGCCTGTCCGCTGCGCAATTGTGCAGCGTCCGCCATTAAGTAGGGGAGGGTGGAGGAACAATCAGCTGGGAGGTGGGAATGTGCGAGGACAGGGGCGTGGCGCTGCAGGGGCAGCAGCTGCGGGAAGCGTGTAGTGCGGGCTCAGAGAAGCCAATGAAACAGTTAAAAAAAGGGACAAACAAGGGATAAATAACGGATGTAATCATGCTATGTATCCTCAGGGACTGGGCAGGTGGGTAGGACTGCTTCAAACACGGAGCAGGGAATGTGCGGATTGGCATGCACACTCAAGTGTGCAATGACTGTTTGGTCGGCCCACTCAGGCCGCCCAATGCAGACATGCGCACTTCTCTGTTCGCAATGCAGGCTGCATTGCAGCCTGCATGGAGAACATGCCCACCCCTCCGGCCCCTGGCTGCATGACTTGTCCCGTTGCCAAATAACAATACCACCGCCGCATCGCAGCGTTGTGGATGACTCATGCGAGGGAGCCTGGCTGCCTACTTCCTTTTCCTGGAAGCAGACGCAGGAGAGCAGGAGCTACGTAGACACGGGACACGGCTTAGAGGTGAGACTTCCCTCAATACATTTTTAACTACACATGCTCACACACACATCCCCGCGGCCACGCACCATCCACTGTTCATTATGGGGTTTACCACCTCACAGCTGTCCAGACACCTCCCGCACTTCTCAATGGTGGCCGCTGTGCGCCCATGCACAGCGGGCGTACCACTCGTGTGCCAAAGGCACATACGTAGTTGCGATGCATGCCATGACATCGCATTCCATTCTAATACATACTAACACTAGGCACATTGCAACAGTAGAGTAGGTGTTGCATAGCTGAGACATGACGATCACTGTTCCCACTACAGTGAGTGCGACCCAAGAATAGCCTTTGCACAACAGACCCAACCGTGAACCCTGGAATTCATTTCTGAACCCCCAAAAGACACCCAAATGATCACATTTGAGACAAATGCACCCCCCAAATTTCTCTTTATTTTGGCACAAAACACACCCAGGATTTAGAAATTTGACCCCAAAAACACACACAAAATTCAAACATTTATCCCAAAAAACACCCCATTTTTCATATTTTACCCCAAAAAACACCCCATTTTTCATATTTTACCCTCAAAAACACCCCATTTTTCATATTTTACATCCAATACCCATGCACACCTGAAAACGTTGAAATTACCCCATTACTGACCTCACAATGCGTTGTATTCAAATGCGATGTTAAGGCACCTGCGTTGTCAGAGTTGCGTTGTTACCGATGTACTGTCTGCATTGTAATGGTCGTCTCCCGTGCCAAAGGCAACCCATAGGCTACGCCGTTTGCGTCTGTCTGCCCCTGGACCACGCTCAGCACCAAGGAGCATTCCTCTTGGACACTCCACCGATACGACTCCAGCAGCCTCCTCGCCATCAACCCTGGACACCACCTCGCCTGCCAGGACCAACCTCTGCTCCGGATCGGACATCGCCATCACCATCACTGACGGCTGCAGTATCACCCGCAAGGAGCACCCCAACCGTCAGGGGGGAGACATTGCCATCACCTACAGAATCACACTCCGACTGAAGACGCACTCTGATGACCCAAGGGTGACCATGGACCACGTCAACTCCAAGATCCGGACCAGGCACAGGTGCATCCTCTGCGGCACTCTCATGTGCAGGCCCCCCAGGCCATGCCCCCCCATTCTCCAATACCATTTTAGACCTCATTGCACCCCAGGATCTCCCATCCACCGACGACATCCTACTCGGTGACCTCAAGTTCCACATGGAGAACCCCAGTGACCAGGACACCACCCCCTCATGGGGAAGGTCCCTTACATCAGACGCAAGCAGTAAGTCACCGCAACAAGCCACATAGCAGGACACATGGTTGAGCACGTCACCTCCGCCAGCATGAACTTCAAGTGCAGCCACAACACCGGACTTTCCTGGACCGACCATCATTGTTAACATCACGTCTTCACCTTGCCCACCGGACGCCACCGCCATCATCGCACCCCCTCGCAGCTGGATCAAGGCCACCGAAGAACATCTCGTCAACTCCCTCCGCACTACCACTCCACCAATGCTTCCAAACGATGACACCGCAGCGCCCAACCACCACCGATGTATCTCCAACTGCGCCGACATTCGGGCACACCTCATGAACAGCACTGCGTCAGTACCTTCCGCCTGCCTGATGGCAGGCGTGAGGGTGAGGCAGTGCCACAGGGATAGGCTGGCCCCATGCATTGCTGGAGTTGCGTCATGGTTGTGACACGACTGCAGCAATGCGTGACTTTAGCGCAGACAGATACGTCAGGATTCCTGACGTATCTGTCATTACTTGCGTCATGGAGCGCTGTCCAGTGAGTACAGCACATCCATGCTGTTGCAAGGAGGGCGTAATGAGAAGTGTTGCAACGCTGTCTTGTCGCAGCGCAGCAACACTTTTCATGACTGGGGCCCAGGAATGCGCACTATCTTATTGATGGTGCACATTCCTGCACTGTATTTTTGTCGCAGGGCAGCGCTGCAACATTGCTTGCAGCGCTGTCCAGCACCACAAACATGCATAGATGTGGGCCCAAGACTTGTCCCCATTTTTAAGACCAGCTATTTTCTGGTCTTAAGTTCCTGCAGCTAACTGGCCTTAGCGCGACTTTTTTTATCGCTTCGCGGGTCCGACCTATCCTTGCTAATAGGGCGAAGTGCGGTTAGCGGGAGTTTTTGCTAAATTTAGAGAAGGAACGCCTACCTTGCATGTCATTAGCGATAAATATCGCTGGCATGCACGGCGATAGTAAAACCGGGTGCTATCGCCGGAAAGCTGTCGCTAACGCCTGTTAGCGACAGCTTGCTAATAGGGCGATATAAATATCGCCACTTTAGCTTCAAAAAAGTGCCGCTAAAGTGGCGATGAGCCCTTGATAATATGCCCCTCTGTTTATTAAGACTTGAGAAAAAAAGACTATTTAACCAACTTTGGGGGAAATTTACCTGGATGCAGCAGCTGCACCAGTACTCCATGGACATTGATTCACCAACATGTCAGAAGGAATAGGTGACGTTACAACGCATGCTATTACATCGCATGCCGTTGCAACGCAAACTTTTACTCCGACTTTCTGTGGGGGGGCGCTGGAAGTTGGAATAGATTAATTTTCTATTCCAACTCCAGTGTGTGCAACAGTAGGGAAGGTGTTGGAGTTAAATCCAACACCTTCTACCCACTGCTGCACACCTTCTGCGTTACAACGACATGCGATGTAAAGGCATGCGTTGTAACAGTTTCGTTGTAAAGGCTATCTCCCGTAAGAAGTGCTGTAGGACTTATAATGCACCCATATGACGCCTATTTACATCACAGGTTTGAAACATTGTCCGATCCATAGCCTCTTAACAGCCTCTTATTGGCTACTGAGTAGTTAGGGCGATGGGTGAGGATGGAAAATACAGCATGTAAAGAAGGCTCTTGGAACCCTGTTTACTTTCTGTTTCTGCTTCTGCCTTCATGATGCCTGATACCAAGGGCAGCGATGGAAGTATCTGCCAGGTTCAAAGTACAAGCAAGGGAGATAACTGATGTCCATTCTGTTTAAGAGTCAGGAGAAATTGACTTGGTGAGGCATTAGTTTGACAAAGTAGGTTGATTTGTTTAGGATACTAATGGCTTTATTCCTTTACGTCCTTCTTCCCAACCCAAGTCATAATATTTGATTTGTTCCTACTTCTGATAGAGGAATCCCAAGGCTAGATGCTGAATAATAGGCACTTCCACCTTTAGAACACTTGAGAGGCCTAGCATTCCAAATATTCTCCTATTTTGTGCTGTGTTGGTTGCAGAGCTGTGCTGACTGCTGGGCATTACCTTTAACCTTCACTTCCATCCACACTCGTTTGTGAGGACTGATAGCATCCAGGGTTGTTGAGGAAGCTGTTGGGGTGTCAAGAGGAAGCAGTGGGGAGGGAGAATGAGGCCCTGTTCCAGGATTTAAAGTCTTAGAGGAATGCACTGCTGGGTGAATCTTACATGTTTTCTTTGTTTCCTTGGAGGCTTCTGGGAAGGCAGTGGCCCAAACTGTTCTGAGCTCTGTATTCGATTCTGAGCATGCGTCCTGGCATGGGGGATGGTACTGCATGTGCAAACGTTCAGTTTAATTCAGGGCCGGATTTAGCACTGGTGGCGCCCAGTGCGACAATCTTTTCTGGCACCCCCATGACCCTCTTCTCCATTACTCCATCACTATCACCCTCCAACAATGCCATTCATCTCTCCATAGCCCCTCTCTCACATGTATTTAATTTGTTTTATAGCGCTACTCATACCAGCTTAGGGTGTCAGAGCACTTTACATCACACACGCATTATACAGAGACAATGAATCACATTGTAGAAACGTCATCCAAACTGGGAGGTGGTGGGTGATCGCTATGTGAATAATTCGACTTGCGGACAGCTTACATCCAAGTTTTTAGCCATAAAATTCTGTCCACAATTTGAACCTTTCTGGGATCAGATTTTTCCCCCCCTTGCTAAAAGCTTGTATATCAGATTTAGATATGGTAATTTGCTTTTAAAATACCCGGGCAAGGAGGTGGTGGGTTTACAATTAGGTTCATGTTCTGCCTGTTCTTCAGCTATTGAATCTGAAGAACATGTTTTATTTTTTTTGCCCTGGATATCACGAGCTGCGCAGAAGGTGGATAAGACCCATCTGCCTTAATGCAGGTGTTCGGCAGTATCACATTGCTTATAGAATTTTAAAGGCAGATGTTTCTGAACCAATAGTTTTTGCTGTCAGTCGTTTTTTATTTGCCTTCTGGATAATGCGGCAGAAGTTTATATTACAGACTGTACAATAATATTAATTGTTTATGAGATTTGTATATTACCTGTGCTGTGTATTTTACAAATTGTCCCTTTGTCCCATTGAGGCTTTGTATGTTGTAAGGTTTTAGGGAAAGGCGTATTTTGTAGTTATCAAATGCACTTTTCTTCTCGCTCTGGTGGTCTTTTTAAATCTTTTCCTTTTTTAAATACCCAAATGAATTGTTTTAAATATTTTAATTGTAAATAGGAAAAAAAAAAAAAAAAAATTTTATTGTATATTTTGATGGTTTGTACAGAAACCGAATAAAGTAAAGTAAAGTAAAGTAGTAGGCAGTATATTGTATGGGTGTATAGCCTGGAGAAACACAAACTCAGGATTTAAAATGAACCAGTGGTTGAAGCTAACTTTCCTATAAGAATATATTTCTACCCAAACAAACTCTTTTTAGCAACTTTATGATAATCAAAAACTGAGGCAAAACATGTTCTAGCATATACCATGCAGTTTGCATACAGCTCTTTGATGACTGTTCATAGGTCACTGTGCTATATTAGGATTGCAACTTATGAACTGCAAGAAACCAAAGAATCTCTGTGACAAACGCAGTAACCCACTAAGCTATCCACCTAAAATATAGTTATATCATCTCTGCATGGTCCACGTTCTTTGCAGCAGGCATATTAACCCTCTATGCTACTTTATGACGAGTCAACACTGCCAATACACAAAATTCCAATCTCTCTCTATCAGGAAAATGAATTAACAGTTATTTTGACATTTTTATTGTTGCTTGAAACTGCTGGACGCGCAAGGAAGTTTGCAGCAGGTGCTTTTAAACATGTAAGTTATTTCTAAAAACAGCTAACCCCCACCCTCAACCCTGAGCTCAGCGACAGGTGTGGCTGCACTTATCACACTGCCTTAAAACCGGCCCTGGTTTCATTACCAGCGTATAACAGTGTATAACAGCTATATGTAAGCTGATACTGGCAGCAGGTAAAATGTCAGCGAAGTAGAGAAAGACATGTTCTACATATCATAGGGAAACATTCTGAAAAAGCAACATTATGTTGTATTGTCTCATCCTTCTTCCTTTCAGATGGGGGCTAAAGTACTAGCCTCTTTGCCTCATGAGGAATGACTTTATAAAAACATTGCTGAACCATCCAACCCAGAGGACACAAGCACAGTAGAGAGCCAGATAAAAATGAGAACTTGGCAGGCCCCTTTCAGCATCGGTAATTGCTTGATTCTGTGCTGTCCAGGAGCAGACACAGTGTGAATCTTCCAGCACCTAATCAACCTAGCAAGCCTTGCTTATCTGTATAGTGCAACCTCAACAGAGACCCCAACTGGGCTTTCCCCATGTCTTATATATCATGGATGTGGTAATGCATGATCTAGATAGGATTAAGGGTACCATTTTATGGCACATCTGATCTATACCCTTTTATTGATCTTTTCTGGTTTGGTACCTCTGATTTCACCTTTGAAGAAGTCTGTGTGGACGGTTTGCCTGGAGGCATATCTATTGCAGCACGACACATCTCCAGCTTTGAGAATGGCACACACAGGTGCTCAAGTATGTTGTACTGACTTATAAGACTGGCTATATAAAATTGTCAAGGAGAGGAAATATTTCTCCTCCTCAGAAATTGTTACACAAAATCACTGGGTTCCAACTATGCTTGTCTTCCTTCAGGCAAACCTGATAGTATCAAGAGTCATCTCTGTACTTCAGATGCCACGAAAAAGATAAAGATAATTCTCTGTCACACAAACAACATGCCATTTCTTCTCGTAATTAGAATTTCTGACTACACGGTGTCTGACCTCCTGTGGCTGGTGAGAAGCAGGATTTCGAAATTCTGTCAAGCTTGGGAAGAATCTATTTCAGCCACTTCAGTGCTTATGATATTCTGTCAGTTTCGATTGTAGCTGTTACAACATTGAATTGTCTTCTGTATCAGTAGAGTCAGAAAGGTTTTCAATCCCGTTTTCAATCCCAGAAAAGACTGGCCATGAATCAAGCTTTTAAAGGATTTATTGGACAACAATGCTGTCATATCAGTCAGTGACATCAGATGGGTCAAAATATGGATTCAATAATGTTTCTTGCTACAAGTCGAATAGAGGACTACGCCTGGAGATATATCTGAAGAAAGTGAACCAAAAGTACCGTCCTCATCCTTCAGTGGAATTGTTATAAGTTGGTAGCACCAGGTGACTTCTTGGTGATATTGGATTGTTTGGATGCCTGTCTTCACATTCCAAACAGGTCCTTAGGATTGGTGTTACTTTCATTTTGCTGTTTAGGATCTTCGTTTATAATTCAAGGTAATCTCCTTCAGACTTAGTTTGTCCCCTCAAGACTTTACACATGTTCTATCTCCCTTGATGTCTTTGCTTCATCTAAATGGTTGGACTCTCTTTCCTTACCTAGACTACAGGTTGCTCCTAGTTTCATGGCCAGAGTCTGTGAAGGACAGCCTGTTTGAACTCCAAAGCTCTCTGTCTCAACCTGACTGGTTCTCATTCTATTCAAATCTCATTTAGATTTAGTTCAATGTCAGGACACATTGGAGCTCATTTCAGGACGAACATAAGATTGTTTTTGCTTTCAACAGACAGAAAAGAGAAATTGCAGTCGTTACTGAGCAAGCTTTTATCTAGACATTCAGCTCCAGCAAAATACTGGCATAGGATACAAGATCTTATGGCAGCAGGTGTCTTTACAGTTGCCTGTGCATGTCTTCATATGTGTTGTCTCCTGGCACATCTTGTTTTTGTTTGGGACCTATCATCTTGAGAATATTACCATGTGATTTCTGGATCTCATATTCTTTGCACCCAATTCCAATGGTGACTTCATTTTCATCACGTATTGGGAATGTACAATTACAGCCTCCTATTGCAGTAAATGCCAATTCCTTGGGGTGGAGAGCCACCTTTAAACTTCATAAAATTAAATCTCTTTGATCTCCAGTGGAGAGTCAAAGATCATTCAACTGACGAACACTGTCTGCAGTGTTGAAAGTACTGATGAAATAACTTACTCCGATCAAGTGGTAGATGGTTCGGATTTGAGTGAATGTAATGATTTTAGGGAAGTAAGTTGTTGTTACACCTGCATCCCAACTGAAAGCCCATCCTACTACCTGTCTCCTTCCTGTCACCTTTCATTCTGTAGATATTCAGACAATGATTAGGACAATATTGGCCCTTTGAGATCACTGCTGTGTCTTTATCCAATCATATCATTTGTTTGTGACATGTGAGGCACTGGGTTAAGTCTACTACGCTTCTTCAGTTTCAATACGTCACTCTCCACAACCACTCTCTCTTAGTCCTTGTTGAATGTTCCCCTGCCAACTAGTATCCAGGGATGCTCTACCAATGTATGCAGCCTCCAGGAATCAAGTAACAGCAGCACTGCCAGGTGCCAAGTATCAGGCTTTAGAATAACACATTTTGGGACGATCCCCCGCATCACCCCTAGTATATGACATTGTCACCCAATTAGCTGAGCCCATAAACTCATTGTTTCCCTGCGTCATGACTTTGCTCAGGCAATAATTTAATTATATCACACAGATGCAGGCCCTGCAAGCACAAATGGGGTCTGATTAATTGGCTGAGCTAAACGAGGATAAAGGATCAGTTATGGTTGCTACCTGACCGTTTTTCTACGGGCACCACTTGTATTTTAATGTCCTGGCTGGCACAAAAGTAAGCTAAATCACCAAAAGACGGTATTTCTCTATACATACTTAAAACAGCAAATATAAATAGAAAGCACTTTTAAATGTGTTCTAGATCTGGGTTAATATCCCTGACTAATAATTAAAGTAAACAAAGGCAGAAAATTCATGTTAAAGGCAGAAAATTCATGTTACAAATGAATGCATACACCTTTCTTTAAAGTCCTATTTAGTATCATGTCAGCCCTTTGAAGACTATTAAAACAACAACTATAGGCCAGTATATTTCTATTGGAAAGGTGGCAACCCTAGGACCAGTGCTCCACCTCAATCGATGTTTCTGCTCATGCTCCCATTGGCTAAAGAATTGCCTCACTTGTCATGCTCTGCTCAGCGTGACCACTCCCATCACTGCCATGGGTTGGACCTGTTGCATCTATGCAAATGGTATTCCCTTTGGAAGTCCTCTACAGCAACGAGTCACACGAGGGATGGCGGGGAAGCAAAGACAGCCCAGCTGCCGAGGTTCCAAAATCAGACAGACATGCACTAAAGTAAGAGCTCAAAACACAAGCCTTTGAGAGTTTGGATCATAGCAACGCCTCCAGTGTCCTCATGCCAAACTCGGCCATGCCTTGGTCTCATGGTACTGCACATAACTTTTAATTGCCTCTGAGCCAGCTTTGTGTCCCAAACGTGCGTGAGCATTCTCTCTGTCTGGCAGGAATGGCCCGAAGGATAATTTTCTTATGCTCTCTTCTATGCCACACATCAGATTCCGTCTGACATTAAGTTAAGATTTCCTTGCTGCTGCTGCTGCTTCTTTTAGCATACTGGAGATTTCTCCATTTATTTTAAGGCCCCCCACCTCTTCCTGTTCTGCCCAGTGTCTGGCCTCCCCTGGAGAGAGGGTATGTCTGCTGTAAGGCGAGGTTCTGCTGCTACATTCAGGTACATAAGGTCCGTATTTCCTTAAACACGCACACTTGTAACAATGCAGTTATGTATTCTGGCCTCTGGTAAGAATGTTCAGAAGGCTGTCTGACCATCTCCTCACACAAACAGACTTTTTCGCCTCACACAAGCAGCTTTTTGTGGTACAAGAGGGACCACATTTGCACAGGATCACTAAGAGTGGGGGAGAGAGAAACAAAGACGGATGTTAAAGTTGCAAAAGTAAGTGAAAGACAGACAAACGAGAGAGAGTGGGGCCTGAAAGGAAAAGGAGACAAGAGGGAAAAGAACAAGAGGTAGGACAAGCGAGATGCGACACAAAAAAGGGGAGAGGGAGCAGGAGAAGGACAGTATGAGAGTCAAATCGAAAGGAACAATGGATGGAAGGTGATGTTCAAGGATTGAGAAGGGTACAAGGAAATTGGAGACAGAGGGAAGGAGAAAAAGAGGGATGAGACTTGAGACGGCCAAGGAAGTCAGAGAGGCCGAATGCGATATTTAACGGCCGGACTGCCGACCGCTGTTGCGACAGTCAGGAGACTGCCCGATAAGCAGTCGGCACGTCCGACCACCGAATCATGATGCCACCACCTTGCTGGTGGTCAGAAAAGTGCACTTTTACATTGCGGCTTGTGCTGTGGCCCACAAAAAGGGATGCAGCACAAGCCGCAGTGTAAAAGGGCACTTTGTGCACATCCATGCACCATGTGCCAGGCTACATGTGTTGCCTGGCACACGGTGCATGGATGTGCGTGAGGGGACTGCATGTGCCCCCAGGGCCACTTAACAGTGTCCCACGGGCGACTGGCGCCCTGTTTGGGCCCCAAAGTCTTTTTCCGACTGCCTTTTCATGGCGGTCGGAACGCCATGAAATGGCAGTCGGCAAGGGACATCCTAATCCCTACAGCGTTGCCTGCGCAGGCACCGCATCCATGGAAGGGATAGGATTCCGACTGCCGCCCGATGGGATCTTGGATCCTGTCAGAGGTGATGGTCTTTACCCCCGACCTCTGCTGTCCAACCGCCTGCATTGTAATGTGGTGGTCAGACCGATGGCCTGTCTGTCGGGCAGACCTCCACCGACGGCCTGGCGGTGGCGGTCCCCCCGACATCGTAATCAGGCCCTAGGTACGGCACGAGAAGAATGGTGAGGAGGGAGGAGGTGAGAACCAGAGAAGTAGAGTTGAAGGAAAGTGAAAGGGAGTAACAAAGGAGATAAAAGGATGGAGAATGAAAAATCACCAAAGAGAGAAAATGGAGGAAAAGGTAAGGGTAGTTTGAGTGAAAGGGGAAGATGACCTATTTGGAAAAGGTCAATGGAGTGGATGGGGACAGTGAAAATGAAAAGAGGAAGGTGAGAAATTATTGTGGAGAGAAAGAGGGCAACAGACTGAAGGGGTGAATGGTAAAGCCACATATAGAGAGGGGTGAGGCAGTATTGAGTTTTCTCATCTGTAATAAGAAGGGAAGGATAAATAGTGCCTCCTACATATTATGGATTGCCTCCGAACAAGTCTCTTTCTCACAAGTCCTTGCTCCATCACCTTTGTGGCCCAGCTGTTTAGGAACAGCATTTATAAAAATTGTTAAATCTGAGGGGTAGTTTGTAGTCCACCAGGGTAATTTCCTTCGCAACAGGGATAGTTTGGCAATGCCTTTGATGAACTCTCATTGTCAGGACCTGCCCCGTGCTCTTTCCATGGGCGTAGCTACCAATGGTGCAACAGGTGTGGTTGCACTGGACAGGGGCTGAGGAGCACAGCTGACCCATGATTATTGTGGGATATTACTATTTAAGGAGACCCATTTTATTTGCCCGCGCTAGGGCCAATGGCTCCTTGCAATACGTTTAACTCTTCAACTGTGTCTGACTCTTGACAGACTGAGATTCAGCAGGAACGGCTCTTAGTTTATTTTCCTGCATACGGTGCCTAACTGTGGCCATAAGTTCTAGATTTTTGCACGCTATATCTATGCTATACAAATACAGTGATTGCCCGAGTCTAACTGTCCCAGGCCAAAAATACTGCGAGCGAGTTTCCATGCAGGGCTATGTGCTTCATCTGAGCACTATCAATTTTATAACTTTAAACTGCAATTTTAAGGCACCTTTTGGTCCAGTGAATTTCAGAAAAATGGCAATTTCTGAAATTAATAAATGCCCAGATCTTTTCATGATAAAATGTCAAAAGCATGCTGAAAACATGGAAATGTCACTCATAAGCAAACTAAAAACGTGGCAGCTATGGAACAGGTTTTCTTCTCCTTGGATTTGTCAACCAGCTGCTTGGGCGTCTCAGTGCTCCTTTACTGATCACTATTGTTCACAAGGCTTTGGAAAGGTTGGACTGAATTTTTGGAGGTAGGATCTACATCCCATCTTATGATATTTATTTGTATTCCTTTTGTTTTTAGCATTAAATTCACATGGTAAAATATAATGAGTCTGTTATTTAATTTTATTAAGATAGACTGATGGTCAGATATTCCTAAAATGTTATGACTGGGATGAGAAAGAGGGATGGAGAGGTAAAGCCTTTCCTCATCCTAGTTGTACAATCCTACCCCCATTCATGAGAATCCAGCCATTGGTAACCTTGCATTACAGGAGATTGCTTGGAATGTCCGCACTTTTGAGTGCTCCGGGGTCGGCAGTGGCTATCATCCAGTGTCTTGCTCTGGGATTCCTCTGTTATTGGTATGAACACCTCAAATTCTATTGGCAGGCGGTAAAGTAGGAATTAGATTACTTGTAAATAATCGAGGCATTTAAAGAGCCCCATTAAGGTTCCAGGTAATGCAGAAACACTGCTAGTTTGGAGTGTTTCATCGAACAGTACACCTTCTAAAGTAGTCAAAGTGTGCCGGAAAAAATCTATATGGAAATAGGGGAGAGAATCCAGGAAATTGGCACAGAAGCACGGATACCCTCATGTTATTTTCCATGATCTGATAATTAGGAGTAATCCACTCTATTTAATTACCATTATCTCCTCAGCCCCTTTGTCATCCTATCCTCATGCACATGAGAAGTAGTCCCACCTCTCTGATCTCGCAAACCCTTTCCAAGCTCTATTACTTCCTTCCCAGCCACCTTAACCACCCCTTACCGCACCCACCGTACAGAGTGCAAAAGGCACCTGCCCCCACCTCATCCTGTCCATGCAAAACTCCAGCCCTAATCGCTGAAAAAGAATCATTAGGTAGGCTCCTGTGCTCCTTCCACAACCTGTTTCTTTGTGCCACTCAAGTTAAGGTACACTTTCCTCCAGCAGGTTCCAAGCATAGCTCTTTCATTTTGGAACATAGAGGTCTGATGGGGCTGCTGATTTGGGGAACCCATGCCTTGCTCCCACTGTCTTCTGTGAAATGAAAAGAAAGAGAAGTTGAAGGGTATCCAGAGGTCAGTCCCACCTTCATGAGCCTGTGCCTGAGTTCAGCTCCACAAATAGTGTGTGGGACCCATGGCTGACCTAGCAGTCGAGGACGGTTTGTTTACGGCAAAAGAAACTCATACCTGATGGATCGCAAAGCCTGGCTTCTGTATCATCTATTTTCATGGGCTGCAGTATGGGGAAATTGTCATGCTAGCGGGAGGCAGCTTCCATTTGCACTGGTGCAGGGGCCCACTGGAAGACCTCTGGTAAGAGGAAGAATTGAGGCAACATGTCCTTTTTGTTTTTCAGTCTTGACTGTATGTGACCTATTAAAGGGTGGGGGCAGTGTGGGGTATTAAGGGTCAAAATGTTTGCTCTGTGACTCAGACACGACCTTTCCAGGCATATATAAAAGATGTGTGTGAGGTCAGGCAGCTACCATGGCACCTTTTTTCAGGGACCATTTAAGGGTTATTTGAGGCTCCATGGTGATTTTAGAATGCATTGTCTAGTTCTCATGTGGAAAAACTCTCATAAGTGGCATCCTATATCTTCTCCTTCTCCGAGGGGCAAGTAGAGGCACTCTAGCAGGGGGAAACATTCATATAGGAAGCAGCAGTTGTCTCCTCTGTCTCTGGAACAAATGCAGGCCTTAGCGAGATCCTAATAATTGCCTTCCCTGAGTATGATGAGGTGGAGGGGGATTTCATGGGCGATCCATCAGTTCCAAGGGGCATGTTGGGCAGAAGGAAGAATTACATTGAGGGGAAAGAATTCTGGAGATATTTCATTCAGAAATGCTAGACTTTCCTCAATTCCTCAAGTTTCTGTCAGCGCTCCAACTCCTTAGCCTATAGCATATGATGAAAGGCTAACCCTTGGAATCCAGTATGGTCTCCCCTTCACAGAAGGTGGCCATCTTCATTGTTCTACCCCAGAACAGAGTCAAGAGTGGTTCTCCATAGTAGTCCTGATGAACAAGTCATCAGGAGGATTAAGATTGGTGATGGATTTGAAGAACACAAGTTACTTTGTGTCAGCCACACATTAAAAAAGGACACTCCAGTTTATCCTTATTCTGTTGTCCCAAGAGTATTTTCTGGTGGTCATCAATTTATAGGAAGGCTACATTCATGTGCCCACCAGCAGATGTCACCTGATGTTTCTGTTTCCTTGAGTGGAAGGATGCCATTAGTAGTTTTGAGTCTATCCATTTAGTTAGAATACATCTGCATGAGAACACACAAATGCTCTGGATATAATGGTGCTGCTTCACAATGAGTGGATTTGAGTACATCCTTATTTGGAAAACCTGCTGGTTCATGCTCTTTTCAGAAGCCAGGCTTACTGTTCTTTATTTAGAATGGCTCAGGTGCAACAGGACCACAGCATTCTGATCAATCTCACCGAGTCCCAAAATTGTCCAGCTCTGGTGTGTATTGGTGCCTGGTTTCAGATCATTCTGAGGATGATGTTCCTTTTTGTGCCCACCCTGGCTGCCCCACTACATTACCAGGTGACCAATTTGTTACAGATTTACTGTTGTCAGATAAATATTACTATAGATGCAGGGAAACAACTGGAGGGTAAGTGCTGATCTCCTCTGGAGAGTGGTGTAAACACAACTTTTCATCGTATGTTCTCTTGTAGGCCACGCGTCTTTGAAAGCCATGGGCTTTCCTTGATCTGGGTCCCGGCGTGTTCACATGTTAGAAACCTGGGCTTCAGTGTCGAGAGATTTAAAGTTTCCATTCCAGTGACAATGCATAGTGCAAGTCTCCTTTAAAGGTGGTTGCACCCATCCAGCCTGACATCAGGAATATTTCTTTGTCCTCCTGCTCTAGTGATACTTATCATGGATGCCAGCAGTCTGAGGTTCACTTCCTTCCAGGCTCTGTGGTTGCCGAAAAAATATACATTCCTCCAATTGAAGGAAATTAAGAGAAGAAGTGTAGGCATTTTTTCTGCCTGAGACTGCCATGTGAGGCAAAAATAATCAGTGCAAAAGGAAAAACTATGTACATGGAAAAGACTCTCTTTTTTTATTTCTCTGACACAAAGCCCACTTTGGATGTATGAGTCTGTAAACCAAAAATATTGCACAGTGAGTCATCATGATATGGCAACCAGTCCAATATTACTTTTCCGACAAAAGCAATACATTTGTCAGTAAATTTCTTTGCTGTGATAAGTAAATCTAATAATGGAGGGCAGTCTGCTGGGAAGTGGAGCGACCTCCCCCCTCGTAGTGTCAAATTATCCGCCAAGGTCTTTGCATGGAACTACTTGACATTTTTAACGTTCAATCAATCAATCAATCAATCAAGGATTTGTAGAGCGCAGCAAATCACCCCTGAAAGTTTCAAGGTGCTGGAGGGTGTAGGTTGCTGTGTTGTTATTCTGTTCATTCAAACCGCCAGGTCTTGAGTCCTTTCCCAAACTCATGGAGCAATGAAGTGGCCCTGAGGTGCAGGGGGAGGCTGTTCCAAGCCTTGGCCGCCGGGTGTGAAAAAGAGCATCCTCCGCTGTTTTTACGATAGATCAGGAGGGGTGTCAGCTATGAAGAGGGCGGCATATCACAGGTATCTGGTTGGTCGGTGAAAGGTCATGCATTTGATGATGTATGCTGGTCCTTCGTTGTGTAGTATTATGTGCCCAGGTTAGGTCCAAGTAACGAAGCTGCACATTTTCTTACATTGTCCTAATTTTGCACAATAAAATTTCTGCTGTGACCTTTTGCACATACTCGCGTGTCTGACAATGTTGGATTAGTTTCTCTGAAACTACTTCTGTTTACACATCTAGCTTTGCACAGCATTATCACAATGCCTTGAACACCATGTACAAGGCCCTTTTACGACAATGTACAAATGTCGTTCTATCCTCATCCACGGGGCGACAGGGCTATGTACACATCCATAACACTGCTAATCTATACAAACATCACAAGGATGCTTTCTATTGTAAAAAATGAGTATCCCAAAAGATAGGCAGAGGAGGCACTTCAGCTGACACCGAGGGTCCCGCATGCTGATTCTTCACCATGCAGCGGTCTGACATCTCATGAGGGTGTCCAGTTCGTGACCAAGACGGGGTCCTACATCCTCTCTCTCCAGGTGATAGGGTTAGATCGTCCCTTGGGGGATTCTTGGCTTCACACCTACACACACTACACACAGAGTAGGGTTCACATAGTAGGAGTAAGCCTGTTGCTACCTTGTTTTATATGCCTGCATATATACACTGTCTTAGCCCCATGGTAGAACTGTATCTACTATTTACTCTTTTGGTGCTTGTAATCACTTTCATCTGCTTCTGATTATCGCAGCACATGTATTCGATACTAGAATAAAGTTGGTTCAATAAATAGATTGAAAAGATCCCACTGTGTATTCTCTGTATATTTCTATAAGCAAATGAGCACGAGTAACTGAGCGAGAGGTTCTGATCCCTCGCTCAGTCCCCCTTGATTCCTGAGGGGTCAGGGTTGTCATGTTCAGTGGTTTCCAGAAACCATTTTCTCCCTGGTAGGGTAATGGGGGCTTATGGTGGCACTGTGAGCTAGCTGGTCTTTAGGCCAACATATCCTGCGGGGTGCTTGGAATCAGTCTGGGCACCTCACCCAAAGTTTGTGATGTCCAACAATTGTGCAGATCCTACGGATTAGTGGGAACTACACAACATGGCGCCGCCAACGTTGGTTGGGTTCTTATTTAACACTCTATCTGAGAATTCAGTTGTGCTTTCTCAGAGACCCCTACTCACCTCCAAACCAGAGACATCTGTGGTGGTAGGGAAATCCTCCTCAGCTGAGTATATATACTCTATGTATTGGCTATAGGTTATTCACGCTTGTAGGATATAATGTTCCCACTTTGTACGTACCCTATCTCCATAAATTCATTTAATTAATTTCCTTCTTCTTTGAAAATAAGGTCTGTAAATGGAGATAACGGAGATAACAATGGAGAAGAAGTAAAAAATTGCAGACATGCAGTTACTATGAAATTACTAATATATGGTCCCCCGGTAACGGGTGGAGACGTTACCTTCGTAGTTGAGGCACAGGAAGCATTCAGAACAGAGGTATTCAATTCCTGGGTCAAATTCCCAGCTGCAAATTCCAATACACAGTAGTTTCACACTTACATTGAAGATGAAAAGTACATTTTTTTTTTCCTTCGTTTCAGGTTAGCCCTCTAAGATCTTCCTCTGTTTGCGCCCTTATCTTAGAAGACCTACCACAGCCAAGGCATTAATTACTTTTTTTCTTCTTCTTATACCACGGCAATCAAAAACCAGGTAATGAAGTAAAAAAGATGTAAATAGGCGTAATCATTGGACCACTCCCTGATGTATAACTTTCAAATGACCTAAACCCCCTCTTGGTCTAACCACTTCACTATTGGTGCCCAAAACCTATATATTTTCTTTTCCATTTCCATCATATCTAGTTTAACAGTGTATTTAATAGAATTTATCCAATCTGTAGTCAACGGTGGAAGATTACTTATGCATTTCCTACAGATCTCCCTGCGGGCCAGGAGGATCATATAAAACAGCAATTTCACTCCATCCTTATTGATATTTGCCTGCTTCCCCAGTTACCCAAAAATAACAAGGGAGAGGTCACCTGAACTTCTATACCGATAATATCTGTCAGAAACGTATTCACAACCTCCCAGAAGTTTTGAACTTCTGAGCATTCCAAAAACATATGAATGTGGTCTGCTTTTTCTAAGCCACACTTTGCACAGCTCAAAACTCCTCCTTTCCCCAGCTTCATCAGCCTGGGAGGGGGTCCAATGAGCCCTATGGATAGAGAAATGATTGTTCTTCCTTAAATTGGCAGGCTTGACAGTGCTGTAAAGAGTATTAAGAGAACCTTGCCATTAGTTGTCTAGCTCCGGCAAGTGTCTTTTCCACAGCTCCTCCGGCAGCCTGAAATCTCCATCCGCCAAATCGATCAACAGCCAGTGCCATCTGGAGACCTCCTTGGCTTTTTGTACCCCCTGATTTAAGATTTCTTCCAGCTCATTTGAAGCTCCTATTTTCACTCCTATTGTCTGTAACTAGCTTTTTACATGGAGGTATTTAAACTTTGAGATTGTATTATCCGCCAGTTCACAAAATACATCCCATGATATCAGCCTACCCTCCTCTACCAGTTGACCCCACCTCCAGATGCCTGCCGCTTTTACCAGTGGTGCCAGTTTATCTTTAACCCACTCAGGGCATGGAGAATCCCAGATGGGTGCAAACTTGCTACAGTAGGTGAGTTTAGTCACATTTAAGATCTGAAACCATAACTCAGCCATACCTTGTAATACCTTTAGTCTCACCTGTTTGTAGTATTTAGGATCTCCAAACTTATACATAAAACCAGAATCTCCACCCCGAGTGTCCATCAACATTGCTCTGAACATCCTACCAGCTTTAGAACTGTCCGACTTATGCAGGAGCATCCTTCCATTTTTTAAGATGAAAGCCCAGGAATAATAATGTAAGTCCGGCAAAGTTAAGCCCCTTTAATCTTACTTCCTCTGCAATTTCTTCCAAGCTATCCGTAGTCCTTTCGAGGCCCAGATAAGGATGATTATCCTGCCTTGCAATTTTTCTAGCCATTCATTCTTAAAGGGTATGGGGTATTGCATTAAATAAGAAATTACGTTTTGGCAGGATGGACATTTTAATTAAATTTACTCTCCACAATATAGTTAGGGGTAAATGAGCCCAACTCATCATCAGATTACAGGCCTCTTTCATTACATTTTTAAAAAATTACCTAAGGAAGTTTCTTAATATCCTGTGTAGTTCTGATCCCTAAATATTTCATTTACTTTTTAGCTAGGTTGATTTCTTCCCCCATATTCCAGGCATAATTTCTGTCTTAAGACTGTTGACGGAATATCCTCCTACCTGACCAAACTCCCCAGTCATTCTCCTGATAATTTGCAGTGCCACTAGAAGGTCAGATGTGTAAATCATAAGGTCATCCACATAGAGGGTAACCTTCTTTTTCCAACTATTATACCTAAAGGGAGGCATAGCTTTCTCATTTTTCTGATTTTGCTTGCTACCAGTTCAATGTATAGATTGAACAATAGCGGGGATAGAGGGCATCCATGTCTTGTTCCCCTTGTTATTTTAAATGAGGAGGTAAGATTCCCGTTTACTAAGACTTTGGCACAAGGTGTTTGATATATTAAAGCCAGCGTCTGCAAACGTTTTCTCCTAAGATATAGAGCTTCAGCATTGATTCTAAGTAGGCCCAGTTTACCCGGTCAAAAGCTTTTGTGGCATCTAAAGTTATTAATCCAAGGGGTGCCTTATGTATGGTGGCAAGATCTATAGCACCATTCAAGCTATACGTCAGCTCGTACAATCCCCTCCCGCTTGAAAAGCCCTTCTGGTGTTCGTGCAGGGGAACCCCAAACACGCAGTTCAGCCTCTCTGCTAATATATTTGCGAATACCTTATAATCACTATTTAAGATGGAGATTGGTCTGTATGACTCGAAATGTCTCTGGCATTTCCCAGGCTTCAAAATTAATGTCATTGTGGCCTCATTCAATGTTTCGGGTATCGCTGACTTCTTCTCAAATATCTCCCCAAATAAATTTGTCAGGATTGGCACCAGAGTGTTTGCTAGAGCTTTATATATATCTCATGTGGTAAACCATCCAGGCCTACTGCCTTACCTGGTTTTCCAAACTTAATTGCTTGCCTAATTTCCAGGGGGGTTATAGTGCTATTTAAAAATGCATTATTATCTTCACTTATCTTGACTGGATCATCTTGATTCAACCAGATCTTCACCCCTTCCTCTGTTGTCATTAAATCCTCATGGTATAGATCGTTAAAGAAATTTTGAAAAGCCTTTTTCTTTTACCAATATCCAAGTGTTGTTGCATTTTATTTCTTTTATAATATTTCTTGCATGATCTACCTTGGTTTTCCAAGCTAACAGCTTACCACAGTTTTCTCCATACTGAAGATGAGATATCTTAATAACCTCCCACCTCTTTCTTATTCTATCCTCCACCACTGTTACTAGTTGAGCTTTTATATTCGGATGATTATCAATATAGCCACCCCCTTTATTTTAGTGTAATGACTTGTGCACACCACCTTGTGCACCCATTTCCTTGATCTAAACAGCTCTATACACGCTCTCTCAGTTAAATGGGTTTCTTGCAAAATAATGATGTGAAATAGAGCGTCTTTTAGATACTGCAAAAGCCTCTCTCTTCTTCCATTCACCCGCAACTCATTAATGTTCCAAGATAGAATTTTGATGTGGATTGCCATATCCCCAACCATTTTCTCCTAAAAAGAGAGAGTGCCCATGGGAAAGATATGTAGCAGTTTATCGGGCCTCTAAAAAAAAACCTGTAGCAACTGAGGCTATTTTTTTCTCTTTTTTTCCCAAATACTCCCCACCTAGTGTCCCTACTTCTATCCCTATCCCCCCAGCCATGGTGAACCAAGCCGTGCTTCCTCATGGCCGATGGCCTTGGGGAATGCAACCACAGAAATGCACCCTGTTGCCACAAAACAAAGGTCTAGACTACCCAAAAAGCCAATAAAAAGTAAAAAGAAAGAAAGCAAGTAAAGAGAAGGCTCAGGAGTTAAAAAATGTCCTTGATTTCAGCTATTACCAGCCATTGATTCTAAATCGGACAGTAGCAGCAGCTGGTACCTGTAATAGTTTTTATAAATTCATCAACTTCTTCTTTTTGTCTGAAGTTGTGCATCTTATTATTGTACATCACTGTGAGAGTGGCAGGAAATTTCAGCTGGGCTGTGGCCACCAGCTTTTTTAGTGGGTGCAACCTTTTCCCCAATTCCCACTGCTTATTGAAAGTAATCGGAGAAACATCCAATCTTATTTCAAAAGTTCAATTTCAGAGCATTTAAAAGAATGCACTCATTTATGGTGTAGGTGTGAAAGTTGACTAGGATCTTCCTAGGTTTGCTTCTATTAGGATTTGTTCTATATGGATCCCTATGTACCCTCTGTTTATCCTTGATAATGTCCTGTTCTGAATCATCGATTTGCGTCCCTACCTTGATCAATCTTGCCACAAATGGTTTCAGATTGTCTCCCTCTGACCCCTCTGGTACTTTCAAAATCTGGAGGTTGTTTCTCCTCTGATTGTTTTTCATGGACTCTAATTTCTCTTGGTATCCTTCTTCTTTTGCTTTTAGATAGCGGATATAATCTTTGTTAGTCTCTACCAGAGATTTTAGTTCCTTAACCGTACCCTCCAAAATAGTAGTTCTGTTTGCTACGTCGTCCATCTTTTTTTCTAGTCACATAATGTCTGAATCTCCTTTTGGTTCAGTTCCGAGATTTCAAATCTACTTCTGATCTCTACATAAGGGCCTGAATCAAATCCCCAACCAAATGGCCTATAGTTGCCTATGTTGTGGGGGGGTTGCAAGCCTGCTGAACCTTTCATTGGATGTCTATTTAACGGAGGGCCTCCGCTAGCAGAAATCTCCTTCACCACGCAAGACACTCCTGCTACCAGCAAACCTCGTTGATGCTGAGTAGCAGTATCTGGGTCTTCTACTGGATTTTCTACTGCAAATACTTGAAACTAATTTGGACTAATGTAGTCCGGCTAGCGGCTAGTCGCAGGAGCTCTAACCACTCACTGCACACAACGTCGAAAAATGTGAGGTCTGTCACTAATTAGAGAATACCGTAAAATATAGCGAGAGGAAAAGAGAAGGAACTTACTGGTCGGTTGATGATCCCCCTCCGCTGTTTGGTCCCTACATCAGCGCTGATGTGGTGTAGCCACGGCGTGTTCAGAGAGCCCGGGGGAGAGAGCTGCGCTGGATGAAAGCCATGCACAACCTCTGTAGAGGTCGCAGAGCTGCGACAAGGATCCTCTTCCAGGGGAAGGGAGTAGGAGGCAGTACCAGGAGCTCGAGGGAGAGTGGAGCTGAATTGGCGGCTCCCGTTACTCATGTTGCTCAACCTGTACTACAGCAAGATACGGAGGAGAAGCAAATGGTTTACGCTGCTGAAACACGCCTGTACTGCGGTGAGACTCTACGGTCTGGGGTAAGAGCTCAAGTGGCTAGAACGGGATTGGGCTCCGGGGCTAAAAGCACTTTGTTTTACGGATGTAGTAACCAGGTTAATGGTGACAGGCATTCAAGATAGGTGTTAAGAAGTTCTTTTAGAGAGGCTCTCTCTTTGGATTCTTCCTCAGGATTAAAAAATGTACCTCAGGCAGAGGTAGTAAAAACTAAATGTGAGGTTAGTTCCTCCTCTTTAGCCTCGGCTATTGCTAAAAAACCAGCACCTAGAAGGAAGGATACCCACATGAGGGGGGCGCAAACAGTTTGAGAAACCAGAGCAAAAGGGAAAAATTACCCCCTCACTTTGAACATTCTTCAAAGTAATGCCTAACACCTTATTCCTGAGGGAGGGGTGCAAGAAGGGGTGCACAAAGAAAGTCCCCAGGAGGAGCTGTGGGAGGGGATCCCTTACTTTGAAGTATTGCCCCTTGGTGACCAGATGAATACATTTCATATGTGGACATAGAAATTCCATTAACGTACCAAGAACACATAAATTGGTTTAAAGGCACCCTCCCCCACACCATAGAAAATGTGAGACTCGGTCTGCTCAGTAAAGAAGGAGCGACATGGCCGGTCTTAGCTGCTTATACACCGCATCCTAATTTTGCTAATGTAGATGCATAAGAATTAAGCACACTATACGAAGAATCTAGTAAAGATTAACAGAAATCTTACATAGTTCATAATGTGAACACTCACAATTAACCCTTCGCAGACTGCTCAGACTGCACAACCACAATTGGCTTCTACGGGTATCAGCCCGCAAATGCTGAATGCCATAATGGGTAAGATTCCCACCAGTCTGGAGCAAATTCCGTTCTGGATAGCACAAAAAACAAGCCAGCTTGAGGCAGTTTTTCCCCATATGGGCCCGCAGGAAAAACACAGGATATTAACAATTTGCTTGCCAATGGGGATGGCTCCCCCGGTGGAAGATTGTGCCACTTGGGGTACAGTCTTCGTTGCCGTCTACACCAGAACTCATGATACCCCTTCACTGGCCTTCTTACCTGATGTATTGAAACAGCTGAATGAGTACGGGGCTGCACCTGCCCTGGACTGAGGAATGAAACTGATGGGCAATTTTGCCGCAGTATCCACCATTATGTTGAGCACCATAAAAGGGGAGACAGCTGCGTTAGCTATACTCCAACGCTTTAGGGAGTTCATTCCTGCCCAGCAGGAGCGGGAATTGCCTAAAATTATCGAAGAAACCTATGCTATGCTAGGAAGAGATAATTTGCGAGCCAGACTTGGGGAACACCAGGTTAAGAGTAATTCTGAAAAGGATAACTCTAAGCAAGCACCCCATTCTTTCAAGAAGAAATGGGACAATAAACAACAAAATAAACAAAACAAGACACCATCACAGGGTGAATCTCCTCAACAGGAAACCACTGATAAGAAATATAATCTAAGAAACCGTGATAATATTAGAAAGCTTGACAGGTATCAGGATACACGTTCCTCTCGTTCCTTTCATGACTCATCTGATACACGTTCGGAGAGAGGTGGACGGTTAGAGCGCAGATCAGAAGAGCGTGTGAAGCCGAAGAGGGAAATGCAACTACATCATTAAAAAAGAAAACAAACAAAAGACTCCTAAACCTAAATTTTAAAAGAAGAAGGTAGCTGGGATATGCTTATGATATCCTTTTGGCTGAAAGAGACTGGCCACCTGAGTACGTAATGGAATGCCCAATGGGAGAAACTGTAATTTTACCTGCTTTCTCTGACCTCGTTCCAGAATCAATTAAACATTCATATGACAAGGAGTGGGCATTAGTGCTAGCTTCTGCTTTATACCCAAATCATGTTGGGTGGGATGATGAGTCACCTCATTACGAAATCCCATTAAATACAACTCCTCGACCCCATAGACAATACCCAATAAAACATGAAGCTAAAAACAAGTTGGGGAAATCCTAGAAGAACTTGAATACCAGGGTGTAATGGAAAATTGCACCTCATCCATGAATAATCTCTTGGTTCCTGTAATGAAACCGGACAATTCATAGTGTCTAGTTTTAGACTACAGGCATCTAAACACATCTACTCGCACATTTGCAGTACAAAATGCACACAGTGCTGCACTAATGAATAACATTGTGCAGAAAAAATATAGACCACTAGACATCTCAAATGGATTTTTTTGCCAGAATATAGCGCCTGAAAGCAGATATTTTACAGCATTTTCAGTGCTAGGGTCTCAGAGACAATTTTGCCGTTTACCTCAAGGGTATATGAGTAGCCCAGGGCTGATTTCAGCCAGAGTAACAGAGTTACTTCAAAATTTTGATGAGAAGGCATTGTCCTGTGTAGATGACATTTATCTGAAATACGATGAATTAATGGAACACCTGGACAGAGTAGATCATATAATTCTAGGGATTGCTCACTTGGGCTACAAATTTAATTTTAAAAAAATCTAAAATTGCCGATCTCAATTTTCTGTTTCTGGGATACGAGTTGTCAAGTAAAGGCAAAAGCCTTGCAGCCCATTTTGTAGAAAAATGTGCGTTGCTCCAACCTCAAATGATTCTGAAAAGATTAAATCTACTTTAGGATTTTAACATTTTGGCAGAACATACATTTTGGATTACGCAGAATGAGTAAAACTGTTCTACGACTTAATCAGACCTGATTTTTCAATCAACCATTGGACACAGCAGCATACAAACATTTTATGTTCCGTACAAGCTGATATGATAGCTTCCAAACATTTACACACACGTGTAAACACAACCTGCATACAAATCACATTTGTACACAAATGCTGGAATGCGTTTTGCACCTGCTGAAAAAATTCTCACAGCAGTGCAGACTGCTGTAGGGAGAGAGAGAGAGCACTAGCACAGGGGAAGCGCATAATTGTGGTTACCCCGGTCCCCACCTTGGAGGCTGTTACAAAAGCTAGCATTCCAAATGCCAAAGCATAACATCCAAGATGGATACAATGCGCTAACTCTCTCACTGCAACAGATGTAGACTACAGATTAGATTCTACATTACAAACACAAGCATTTTTGCAGTATGAACAAGAATATCCTCTGCCGAATGAAATAATGCCTCTAGATCGATATAACTGTATCATCTACACTAATGGGTCTGCTCGGCCTGCCGCCGTAGGGACAAGACACCAATATTCTGCGATGTGCTCAATCGTAAAGGGGCACATGCATGACGGAAAGTTACGTCCTGAAAAAACAAATATGCATTCCCTAGGGGACTGTACAGCGCAGCTGTCAGAACTCAAAGCCCTAATACTGGTGCTACAAAATACGGATCATGGATTCCCCACACTTATAGTGTGTGATTTACATTACTGTGTCCAGTATCCCATAATGAATACCTTCACTATTGGGGCCAGAACCGATTTCAAGATTCCAAGGGTTGCACAATCAAGCACAAGCTGCTTTGGGAACAAGTGGTGAAGCTGAAAGAAATCTTGCCATGGGCTCATGTTATCCACACATTGAGCCATCAACGTGTTGGCATTCACGTTGCAGTGAAATCCATGGCTGATGCAGCCGCTAAGGCAATAGTTCACACTGCTGCTGTTGCTGCAATCAGTCGTTCTAGTACGAGATTAGACAGAGACATCATGGTGGCTGTCAGTGCTGCTTGCAATGACACACAACTACCGAAAGGCTTTCCACTCAAGTATTCCTACATGTTAAATGCACAAAACATACTGTATGCTCAGATACCAGGAGTGGGGTATGGAGTCATACCAAACACTGATCGCAGATTGGGTTTAATACTAGCTGCACATGAGGGTCGGGGTTCAGCACACACAGGGGTTACTGCTACAATTTCATTATTGAAGCAGCGCTACTAGTGGCAAAGTCTAACAAAACAGAACAAGGACTTTTTCCTTAGTTGTGACATCTGCCAGCAGATAAATGGCTCCACCATAGCACATCCTCGACAGACACCTCTGTTGATTTCAAGCAAGCCTCTAGTAGTTGTTTATTTGGATCACTGCAACCCTGTGCACTCAGACGGGTCTTACAAGTACAACTTGATGGCAGTGGATTCATGCTCCATATTCATGAGGGTTTGGCTGCAACGGTCGGCTGATGCCCAAACTGTTATAAAGGATCAGTGAGTATTCATTTGGACATATGCAATTGGCACACTACATTCCGACCAAGGTCCGGCGTTTAGCTCTCCAGCTTACAAAGAAGCCGTGGGAAGATTGGGTGTGGCCTTGCGGTACTCCTCCCCCTATCATCCCAAGGGAAATTCGATAGTTGAGAGGAAAAACTGTGACTTAAAGCAGTCCTTAACAGCAAGGGTATTAGGCTCATGTAGCAGTTGGGTCAATAACCTATATGGGGTCCAGAGGGCACTCAATAACATGCCAAGAAAATCCCAGAGTGGTTGTATTCCATATGAAATCCTATTAGGAGTGAGAATGCGGGTCCCAGACCTCGATAATGTCAGCGCAGTGATGGTGGAAACCCCATTTGACATCAATGAACGTTTGGCTGTTTTACAGGAACTAAATGAATTCTGGGGTGCACAAATCAACGTCCAAGTAAAAAGCACCGCCACTGGGGAAGTGATGGTTGTTCTGGCAAGATCCAGCTGGGTCCCGAAGATTGGGTATCTGTTCAGGGAAACAATTGTGGACAAGAAAGAATTTGGGCCATCTTATAGAGCACCTGTACCTGTCCTGTCTGTCAAAGGTACCAGAACTGCACTTCTTCCGCCTCTTGCCGGTCGGCGAGACAAAAGGATTTTCTCCATTTATCTGATCAAACCACACTATGTGGACGATTTTCAACAGTAGGCCGCGTGGGCTCCTGGGTAGCCGCCGCAATCCTCTCGCTACCATTCAGGAAGTTTAGATGGAAGCTTTAATAAGTAAAGAAGATTCCCCTCTTCAAAGAGAAACTGTAAACAACAATGAAGGATTTCTTCTTCCTGTTGAAACATCTACAACTGTTCAGTCAACGAGTACAGAAACACAAATTTCAATTTGGAAAATTGACGTCTACGTGAATATGCCACAGATTTAGACATTTCCCAGTTCTGCAGAACCTGCCGAGCTTGCAAAAATTGACTGGACGGCATCTGGCTACTTCGTGGACTATGACGATTTCTCATCAGATTCAACTGAACCTGAGCCACCATTGCCACCACCTCTTCCTTTCAAGCTAGAAATCCGTGCTCTCTATCTTTGGCTGAAAAATACATACTTTGTTACTCCTTCGTTACATCTCTTGATTACAATCAGATTACTATTCCTGGTCCTCTGGATTGGTTTGATGACTGTCTTTTTCCTGCTTCTGAAATGACACTATCTCCCAGAACGATCTGCAGTACAACTTGTGAAGTTGGTACTGAAACCACATGCATCATCGCACTGTGAACAAAGTGACCTGTCCCAGGTGAACATTACAGCAGTTTCAGTTCCGGAAGGAATAGTGTGGGACAGGGTATCGTATGATGTGTATGGTTCTACTGAACTTTTACAAATACCATATTTCCTTAAATTATATCATCACCTCTGGTACTTTCTCTGATGATTGGGACATTGATACAGTACATAATATGGTAAAAGATCTAGAGCAATATACTGTGTTTTCTTCTGATGAATTGTATGATGGGTATCTCCAACTACGGTGATATGTTTTGCTATCAACATTGTGGTCACCAATTTTTTACACAAAGCAAGTATCCCACGTGCTGTTCATAATTACACCCAATGGGAACTACATGACATGGGAACACTATCCAACACCATCGAATGGTAGTTCAAAAATGTTTGCACAAATGATTGCTTATTTTTCTGTTTTTGACACATCAGACCCAGCCTTTTACTATTATAGGCTTGTACCTATACCTGCAAATAAATATATGCTAACTAACACCAAGCTGATAAAGTCTGCTTCCTTTCTTTCCCAAGTGTCTGTTCAGGGTTTCAACTTTTGGAAAGACACCACAGACACAAACTCTGTCTGGGGGACAAAAGATTGGCAGGTTCAGGGAACTGAGGCCTTGTTTAGAGCATGCCTCCTACCACATCAAATAATTTTCTTGAATAAAAAGGGGCAACAAACTTCCTGTCTTGGAATAGCCAGGTTGAAGGACTTGAACACACCCCCTTTTCCCACATTCTCACGTTTTGAGAACTGGCAGCATTTTACACAATACGGTGAGGATACATTAGATGCCATGATACGAAATGGTTCTCACAATTCATCAGACCCCAACTGGAAGGGATGATTGATTTGACCTGTGGACACTAATGCGTGTCAGTCTAGATTCCTGGGCAATGCCGAAGTGTTTGAAGTAAATAGGCCTGATCAGCGATCCGTACAATCAGAACACTCGGGGTGATGCCATCATATAGTGTTGGGAAGTTGTGCCTCGATTGGCTAAAAATCTCAACAATTTCTCGGGTGAAAAAACACTTGTCCCTTCTTTCTGGTGACATGGATCTCAGGGATTTCTAGTTAGGTCCCCGGAACCCACGTCAAAAGCGCTTATTGTATTCAATATACAATGAGGTGTGGAAAGTTTCTCTACAGGAAGCTGCTGAGAGACTAAGTGAGCTTGATAGTGTTGATGTAGAAAAGTCTGTGGCTGTGGTTGACAACGGTATGACCACATTAACATCCAAAATATAATCACTGGGCAACATAGTATCTTCTGCAATTGACATAATACAACAAGATATGTCAACCACAACTACAGTCCATTATATTATTAAGCTGGACACTGCAAACATTACATTCTGGCCACGTGCCATGGCATTACATCAACAGCATGAGTCTGTTGTCTGCATACAAGCTGACTGAAAGACAGATATTAATGGCACGAAGAGATGCAAAGTATACCATGTTGCACATTGAAAAATTAGACCAATTACCTTTCACCATGGCTGAGACACCATCCACAGACTGGATAATCCATGGTTACATCACCCTACCATACACAACTTTCCAATTCCAATATTGTCTACAATACGACCAAGTAGGCAGATATGAAGCGCTAAGTGAAGGTCATGTGCATGAATACTGGAAATTACCATTCAGGTTTAGATGTAGGAATAGGGACACAGAAGTTTTTCTTATCGGTTCCGAATGCGAGGATGCTTTGAGTGGGTCCTTAGTATGGAAGGACATTTCACTTCATGGGGCATGCAATGCTTCAGTTGTGAACTTGTCCTGTTATCTACAGGGTTCTACGGCTGCCGTGATTCATCTGGCTTTCAAGCTGCTCTCGAATGGGAGCTATTTGATGCTGAATGATCAAGGTTTCTGCGGAATGGAACCAGGCTTCGCTTATCTGGTAACAGTTAATTCCATTGTCACTTGTTGCACACAAGTACTGTTTTCACCCTCCCGCACAGTTAGGGAGGCAACTCTGTGGCCTTCGATAAATGTTTCATACATATGCTTTGATTCTCTGAGCAAAATGAAAGTCAGAGGTCGCAAGAGCAGGTGCAGTTCTTCTCTGTATTCCACAACTCCAGTATTGTTCTGAATAAGGTTCCAGTGGGTGCCACATGTATGCCTTGCATGAGCCTGTGGGTGGGGGTGACTCCTGGCCCCTCCCTCATTAGTAGGGAAAAGGTTCACTGGGGTAGACCTACCTACTTATGCAGCAGTTCCTGTATGCCCTACTGCAAACAAATCCCAGAGTGCACCTCTCTACCTACATCCAACATTGCAGAATCTTGGTATAATTTTGTTAATTAAAATATTCCCTATTTTTATAAGTTCAAGTGGGATTTGATTGTGTTGTGTTTTTGACATTTTAACTATTTTGGTGCTTCTAAATGCTTTACACATTTTTCTTCAGCTAAGCCTGTCTGCTCTTTGCCATGGCTACAAGGGGTTGAGCTCACGTTAAATGACTGAAAACTACTCAACCAAACAAGTGCTATTATTACCATCCAACCCAACTAATAATCCCCTTTCTCACAAATGGCTAATGGGACCTTTAGATACTGCTGTTTGAGTAAAAATTACATTTCAGTACGTTTTAGCACTAGCTTGCTAAAAAAGGTTGATGATATTGTGTACCCTGAAATCTGATTTAGGCATAATCATTCATAATTTCTGCCGTTTAGACAGCAGAGTAAATAGTGATGTTTCCTTTCTATATACATGACTGCCACTGAAATAGTATATAGTGTCTGCTAGTTAGCCGACAGCTAGGTAAACAGTGAAGTTTATTTGCTCTTTGCGTGGCTGCTGGCCGAACAGTACATAATTTCTGCTATTTAGTCAGCCGATAGGTAAATAATTCAGTTTCTTTCTATTTGCAGTGTTGCACTCTAAATTGTACATAAGTCTGCTACTTAGACAGCACCTAGGTAACAAACAATGTTTCTGTGCTGTTTCAAATGCCACAGGCCAAATAGTGCATAATTTCTGCTTTTTAGCCGATGGCAGGGTAAATAATGAAGTTTATTTGCTGTTTTCATGGCTTCCCATTCATGTCTGCTACTTTGGCAGCAGATGGGTAAGAGTGAAGTTTCTTTGCTATTTGAATGTCTGCTACACAAGTAGTATAATATTTCCTATTTAGCCACTGATTAGGTGAATAATTAAGTTTCTTTTCATTTCTTTGACAACCCACCAAACAGTACATACAGACTGCTATTTATTCACAGACCAGGTAAATAGTAATGTTTATTTGCTACTTGCATCGCTGCCAGTGAAATACAACATAGTTACTGTTATTTAGCTAGTAGCTGGATAAATTATGAAGTTTCCTTGATATTTGCATGGCCACTGGCCAAACAGTGCATAATTTCTACTAATTATCCAGACGCTGGATATATTGGGAAGTTTCTCTGTTATCTCCAAGACCGCCGGTTAAATTTTAAACAATCTCTACTATGTTATCCATCTGCTGGGTGAATAGCAGAGCAAATTCACTATGTACATGTCAGCTGGCTTAATAGCCACCACCTATATTAAATTTAGAAACATCATTTTATCTAGACTGTTCAGTAATCATTGGACTAGCACATCACAGATGAACATCTCCAGCATTATGTCACTTGATGTAACGTTTGCACCCGGGATACTGCTAAAACCACTCTATGATGCCTTCTGAAATAGCCAAAGAGTAAATTGTTAGTAGGTGTCATATGGCGTGAACCAAATTAGAGAGCAATACAACACTATGCACTGTGGGAGTGGTCATGGAACTGTTCTAGATCGTGTTCACCCTCAGTGTGGGGTGGTGAAGAGAGACAATTACTGCATAGGAATCCACCATGAGGAAGGTTATACAATTGTACTGTATTACAGCAACATTGATATAGCTCTCCTTACCTCTAATGAGGCACCAAAACACAATATTGGATGGAGCATACACTACATATTCACATCTGTTTGTTGGAAAGATGTTTATTCGCAGTGAGGCCCATGCATATCAGGAATGGTCTGGAAATGTGTGTGATGAACAGAGTGGTGCACTTATCCTGTCATCTGTTACTGAGTGCATATAGTGGACAAGTAAGGTATACAGAGCTTGAAATTTAAGTTGTTGGGTTTGGTTTTTAAGATATTGTTTATTCCAATGATCTTGGATATTTCTTGTGTTTGCCAGGAGGGATTTCCATAGGCTTGCAGCTTGTGCAGAGAATGTGTTGCTTCTAAAATAAAGATATGTCTTTAAAATATGCCCTGAAGTGATTATTATGTTTCCTAATTCAACCCTGTTTAAACAACTGAAATTATGAATGATTCTGCTTAATGCAGACTTCAAAAGGCACTTACCACCAGGTAGGGCCATACCGAAAAACAATGGTCCAATCATATTTAATATAATCAGTCATTTTTTTTTTTAAACAAGTATTGAGATTAATTCCTTTGGAAAAAAACTACATTTTCTATTAAGACTCCAACTGCCTGTCAATTTTGTAAGATCACAGACTTCTTCTCCGTCTCCTCCTGTGAAGACAGAACTATTTGTTGCGGATATGTAGGCAACAAACCCGTCTCCCCATCGAAAGGGTTCATGTAATATATCTGACATGTTTCACATGTCATAATAAGAAGGTAAATAGCTAAAGAACCTCATTAAATTTTATGAAGAAATGAATTGCCATGTTCCAAATATGTAATGGTTCAAGGACCTCTGCAGAAAAGAAAATTCTATTTCTTTGTGCTGTGAAATATAATTTACATTTAGATGATCTGAAATAACAAAGCAAAATGAATATATAAATGCGTACCCTGTTTTGATTATGCCCCTTTATACAGCAGAGAGAGGTTATATAATGCTACAGGCAGGAAGAATTCCTTAATTTCCTCTCCCTGGCTCCCTTTGTATGTTCATCATAAAAGGAATTCAGGTTTCTAGATAGCTTAATAATCTCTATTAACATTCTCCACAAAAACATTGCTGTTCAGAAGTGATCTACTGAGATAAGACCCAAGCAACTATAATAAAGAATTACAGAATATAAGCTGTAGTTATGACAGTGCAGGAATTCAAACAAGATATCAAGGATAACTTTGATGAATGTCAGTGCAAGGTAGTGCCCTTAAACAGCAAGCAAATGTATTGCGCTGTATTGAACAAGGGGGAAAACACAGTGCAGAGTCACATATCTATTGAAATTGGCCTGTTTCTGCTGTCATTCCTTGAGCTGCCACTCTAAATTCCTGTCGTACGTGACACTCAGCCTTACAGAGGTCTGTGGGTGCTATCTAGATTAGGATTTGTAATGAAAGCATACCCATGGGGCAGGAATGTCCTGCAAGTGCCCACAGCAAGTATATGATGTCCTAGTTTTGGGATTTTTGACCCCAGCCTCAATCTTTTTTAATTTGTGCACAAAGGCCTAGGCCTATTCTTTGATGTGAGCTCATTCCTGTTCCTGTCCTGGACCTGGAGGAGAGCACCAGGCGCACTCTATGTTGCGATACAGGTCCAATGTCCCCGTCACTGACTTAAGCATGTAACACAGTGGTGTCAGTATACCATGCTTTTAGCAACCCTAATGTGACCAGACCTTTACATCAGTCACTTGAATGGTGGTCTGTTGGCCCACTCGTGTAAAGTTCTGCTGCTTCTGGAGAATCTAGCTCCTCGCGCTGCTATCTCGTGGGCCTGTTTGTATGCATGTATGTGTGTGATCTGCATGTTGCACCTATCAAGAGTGTCAGAGGGACTGAGTGAAGGTGGTCTTGCAGGTTCCATTTTGAAAGCCTCTAGCCTGTTCATGGCACAAGAAGAAGGTGAGGTGACTTTCCCAGACACTAGGAGTGTATTGCTTACATTCATGAGGCTGGAGAGAGGAGACCCAGACAATGAAGTGCGGAAGGGGAGACGGGCTCCCTATAGAAATTGAAAGCGGGACCGTTACACCAGAGTGGCAGTTTATTATTCTCTCTGAGCACTGCCTTTTTGTATATGGTGGGGATGAATGGTGGAACTGCAGTTTCTGTTCTCAGAATGATCTTCCTGATCACTGTTTATAGCCTTTGTGTCTCTGTTGTGGGAACTCCAACCTGGACACCACACTGATGTGGGGCGAGTCACTCTAGAGAAAGTCTGGAAGATAGCCTGAGGAGGACACATGAACGAAGAGCCTACCCAAACTTCTTCTCCACCTGTACCTGTATAAGAGTGGGAGCTGTTGACTCACTTGTTGTGACATTCAAAGTTCTCTCTGACCAAGGAGGGATGCTCCACAGGGGACTACTTTACAATCTGAGATGAAGTTTGCCTGACTGCCAGTTTCCTAAAGGTGAGGAGACATAATTTGTGGTTCTGATCTAAAAGAGGAGTTGTTTCCTTGGTGTGGAAAGCTTTGAGAATCCTGCTGGAGATAGAAAACCAACCCTACAGGAGGAGCTGACTATGGTTGTGGGCAATAGAACATGACCAGAGTGCTGTGGGTCTGTCTGACAAAGAATCCTGAATGCGTAAACATATTTCTGTGCAACTGGTTTTAGGAGTGACAACAAGTGTGCCTAATTGGACTACGCTGTTACTGTAGCAATTTGAAGCGACTCATCCATCATCCCACACCTGCAAATGAAAGCAGACTGCATTACCACATCAATACCCAGGAGGACGGACCAGCTGATTTGCCAACTCAACAGACAGTCCAGGAGGAAGGAGGCCCTGTCACAATCTCTGGGGCTCAATATCCAAATGCAGTGTGCTTAGAAGAAGTCTGCAAATTCGAGACAGCCGTACACCTGCTACTGCCTCCAGGCTATGCTGCATGGTTTACGACTGCTCTTAGAAATCAGGGCAGCCACCTGGTGCACCTGCAATAGCCCGTCTTCGCACCAAGTGGGAGGACCAGCCTGAAGTTTGGGAGGACAGAGTGAGGCTTGCAGCAGACACAAACTGTTGATAAGATAACCTCTGAGAAACTGAATGACTGCTAATGCCTACCAGATCAAAGAGGGGAGCTCTTCAGCTAAGCCTAGACCCCCCAACAGGGTAAATTTAGGATTAAAAGACGTGGAGTGTCAATTTGAGGGAAACTCTGTACCAGGAAATAGTAGCCGACACTAGAAACTATGGGGCATATTCACAAGGAGCTATCGCCGAATTAACGCCACTTTATCGCAGCTAAAGTCGTGATAAATTTACCCCCCCATTCACAAGCCGGTGTTAACAGCCCACAGCACCAGTTTACCCGCGATAGCAGCCGCAAAAATCATCGCCACAGAGGACCCTCGCAAATATCGCTAATGAGATGCAGAGTAGGCACACCTCAACATTCACAACGACCAGCCACATCCGCGATAAAAACACAAAACAGGCGATAAGGCACGTTAGCACCAGGAAATCTACACCTGCTCTGACCTGGTGTAAACTCAGACGGCAGCCAGTACCACAAAAGGGAGCACAGGCCAGGGCCACATCCGAAGGGCAACAGATGCCATGGAGCCACCCATCATGTGGCCCGGACACCCAAGAGGGCCACAACACCCACCGCTACCACCCAAGGACCACCCCTCCCTGGCACCCCCCCGACCAAAGACATGCCACATCAGCCACACCTAAACATGTACAAAATATTCCGCCTGATGCCGCACAATCACAACTGGTGACATGGATGTGTCGTCACAGAAATGACCAGCACACCTTCACTTTCGAAGCAACAAATGAAACTTTATTAAAATGAACAACGAAATGAAATGAAGACACATGGGCGCTCCCCTCCGGACAATACGTAGGTCACAGCCTGTAAGACAAAAAACATGATGAGAAGGTGTGTCCTGCGCACATCAGAGGACAGAGAGAGAGCGAAGGAGAGAGAGAGGAAGAGAGGGAGGGAGAGAGAGAGAGAGAGGAGAGGAGAGAGAGAGGAAGAGAGAGGGAGAGAGAGAGAGAGAGAGAAGAGGAGAGAGAGAGGAAGAGAGAGGGAGAGAGAGGAAGAGAGGGAGAGAGAGAGAGAGAAGAGGAGAGAGAGAGGAAGAGAGGGAGAGAGAGAGTGCCGCCCCTGCGCACCCAGGCCACACTGCTCACCTGCTGCCACCGGTGTGTCTCCAACCACGTGCCGGTATGTTGGGCAGTTCATCAGGTCACGCATCTCATTCAGAGCCGTCAGCTGAAACAGAGCCCAGATACATGACTGGCACAGTACACACACTTGCACAAGACAACATCGCCTGCCCGCCCATGCACACCCAGGCAGAGGCACCCCAACCCCTCCCGCCGCCCATCGGAGCATGCCCACCCATGCACACCCAGGCCTCAATGCTCACCTTCCGCCACCGGCGCGTAGACAGGAGGTCCACCACATGCCGCTGCAAGCCACAGGCCCAGGGCCTGCGGACATGGCACCCTCCACATCATGCAGCCATGCTCCGCAGGCCACCAGGTCTCACGTTTGGTGCTGGGTCTTGATTACTCCATGGCAGAGGACATACCAGTGCACCCGGCATCATCGCAGGCTGCACACCCGCTCAGCCCAATGGGTGCCACCAACTCTGGCATCCCTGAAGCGACGCCACGGGGCGGTAGGCCTGCGCTGGCTCTGGCCTACACTGCGGTCCAGCAGGGCACACAAAACCTGAGCTGTCCGGACCGCCGGGACGGGGCATCATCGCAGGCTGCACACCCGCTCAGCAGCTCAAGGTGCCACTGACTCAGTGCACCCAAAGTCACCGTCCCGTGGCGGGGTGCCTGTGCCGTCCGCAAGGCCTCGGATGCCACTAACCCTGTGCAACCCCAGTCTGCGCCACGTGGTGGTAGGCCCATGCCGATATTCCAGGCCTCGGATGCCACTAACCCTGTGCGCAGCAACTCATGGGCCCTATATGAGTGCGAACCGTGGGGCGTCCGTCATCCAGTCACCACCAGAAGAGGGGAATGTGACGTCGTCGGACCCTTATGTTGGCGGAGTCACATGGCCTGTGACGCCTGTGCCGGATGGGTGTGGTGTGTGTGAAAACCTGCCCTCAGGGAGTGGCCGTGACATGCTGACAACTAGACCAGTGACCCGCACACCACCAGCGAGTACGGCTGCGACGGGTAGCAATGAGGGCCCCCCTCGGTGCGTAAGTGGAGTGGACTGGCCTGCCGTACGCCGGACCAGCGCAGGGCCTGCAACAATGACTCGTGGGCTCTGGGCGTGGTCTAGTCCATGTCCGGACAAGGAAGTGACTGATGCGTGTGTCCCTGCTGCAGTGTTCACGGAACCCGCTACACAAGATGCAATGTCGCACCCCCTTACTGGCATACCACAGGATGAACATCATTGATGCAAGGGAAGGCACTGTCCCCACATTCATCCACACATCCACACAGGAATGACGTAAGACATCACACAGCAGTGCGTCACTGGATGTCTATTTGCACATCCAGTGCAGTCATGCAGCTGGAGCGGTACAGGGCAATGCCGAGCACACCACACAATATGGGCCCGTGGAGGGCCAGCCAGTGTCCATCCAGGGATGACCTGTACCGCGGAAGAGGAAGGGTACAGTCCACAGTCTGTCCACTGTGTCATTGGTCGTCAAACAGCATGTGGCAGTCCATGTCGCTGTCCAAGGTGAGTGCCTCGGAGTGCATCGGGGGTCAGTGGTGGGTCTTGAGGCCATGTGCGGCACCAAGCAGAAACAGGTAAGGTGGCGGTAATGGATGCTAGTGGCTGACCCTCCTGACCACAGTCCCATCCACGTCCTCATCCCTGGGTGTGTGCCCTGCCCCACCTGTGGGTGTTGCAGTGCTGGCTGAGGCACTGTGTGCCACTGTCACATCAGGGGCCGGAGGAGGATTGTCGGCCGCACTGTGTGGCAGTGACACATCAGGTGCCGGAGTGGATATGCCTGCTGCACTGGGAGGCACTGACACACCAGGGGGCAGAGATGTGGATGGTGTGGGGGCAGCAGCATTCATCATCGCCACGCCTTGTGGCAGCAATGCCATGACGAGGACATGCAGGGCACGGTAGATCCCAGCTACATTACTCTGATGTGCACCGGAGGCTGCCATCCTTTCCGCCTCCCTCCGCACCATGTCCTCCATGAGCCTCCGCATGTGTGCCAGCTCAAGGCTGGCATCGCTGGGGCCACTGTGAGCGGACAGGTATTCTTCCCTCTGCGTCATGACTCCAGATATGTCAGTCAGGGCTCACTGGAGACCATGGGGCGGACATAGACACCCAAGGATGGCGTCCAGTTTGGTAGCCATGAGCTCGGACCCCACCCGGACTTGCTCGGCCGTCTCCCTCTGGGCCTCCAGCACACGGCGTTGGAAGGCCATTTGTTGTTCCTGGGGGTCTTGGGAGGGTGCCGGGGCTGTGGGTGCCTCCTGCTGGGTGGTGGTTTGGGTGGTGGGTGGGGTCTCATGGATGTAGCTGGGCCGCCCTGATCCTGGTGGTGAGTTGCAGAGGTGGTCAATGAGGTCTTGGATGGTTTGGATGTCGATGCTGGTGTTGTCCTCCTCCTCTTCATCAGTGAAGAGTGGCTGTGACTGCTCTGCAGGAGGTGTTGAAGATGCCCCTGCGATGTGAAGGGGAGATGGTGTATTATAATGTGTCTGCATGTATGTAGCCGCATGGTACAGGTTGACATTCAGACAGCATGGCATTGTACATTGTGACAGTGTGTGGGTCTGGGCGAGGACCCAGAGTGATTGTGGGTGTGCACTGTGCCCTGCTCGCTTGTGCATGTGTGCCATTGTGGCCATCTCCCCCCGTCCCCCCAGTACCTGGTGGTCACTCACCCTGTTGCGGTTGTGTTGTGTCCTGTCGAGCAGTGTCCGGTCCCCCGACTCCGGCCACAGTCTCCACACTGATGACTGTTGACACCAGCTCCTCCATGTCATCCAGCTCCAGCTGTGGCGCTGGGCCCCCACCTCCGGTCTGCGTTGCTGCCTTCAGGTTGGCGGAGAGTTTATCCTTGTTCTTCCGCTTGATGTCATTCCATTGCCTCTTGACCTCGTCCATTGTCCGCTTGTGCTCTCCGACGGCATTCACCTTGTCGCCGATGTCCCGCCATATTCCATTTTTGGTGCCCAATGACACGTTGGAGGTGACGAAGAGTTGTTGATGGTGTTCCATCACCTCCGTGACTATGATCCGGTTCGCCTGCGGACTGAACTTGGTCTTCCTGGTCTTCTTGTCCTTGCCCTTCCCTGTCCCCGAGGTCCCAGGCTGGTCGTCCGGGGTGCTTGCGGGGTTGCGCTCGTCCTCTGCACCTGCTCCGGCTGCCTCCATGGTGCTTGTGTGTTGGTCAGTTTGTGTGTGGGTTTTTTTTCCTGCTTTTATGGAGGTTTCTGACGCCTGTCAGGTGTCTGTTGCAGGCCTGGCGCTGCTTGTCGCTGGTTTCCTCATCGCGCTTTGGCCCATCGCGTGTTTTTTGGTGTTGTGGTTTGTGTTTTTATCTCCATCATGGTGGTTGTATCGCGGACTTTGTCCGCGGGTTCGGCAGGCCATTGCATGGTACCGCCTTGTTGTGAATCCCACGTTGACACTGGGTTATTTTCCCATGAAAGGCTGCGTTATTGGAAGTTGCGTTACGCTACTCTTGCGGTAGTTATCACATGTTCTTGTGAATATACCCCAATGAGTATTGGATACATTTGTTGTGTGTAGCATTGGGATGTATTGATTACTTCTCACAAGCAAGTTATAATGCTGTTAAAGTCTATTGAGTGCTGAGCTTGATGTACCCCCACACTAACCTCCCTGAGAAGCCTGTGACTGCACACCATCACTACCACTGACAGTCAAGTGCTGAAGGGTTCTACTTGGTGCAGTTTGCAGAGCCATAGTAGGACAGACCATGGGACATCAGAGGCAAATGACTACAGCCTACAGTTGTGACCCAGTATCCCTTGTTTGTCCCATGGCACCTGTAACAATGACTGAAACATACCTATCAAATACAAATTCATATGTCTATACAAAAATACTGGAAGAATTGAGCTGTGCACTTCAGCCCACATGCAATGGCTAGGTTTTTTAGAGAAATTAAAGCATTTTTCCCTTTAGAGACTACTTTAAGAAGGCGTTAATTTGTTTACGCAAAACATGGTCTGGTTAATTTAGTAGACCAGACTTTGCACCAGCACCTATTGGTGTTTGCGCTGGTCCACCCAAGTAACACCACATTAATCCCTCCATGGCACAAAGTGACACAAAGCAGCGCAAAGTGTTTTCTGTGTTGAGAAAAGGGCACCTTTCCAGCACAAAATGCCTGTAGTGCTGGAAAAAATACCATGCAGCACTTTGCGTCCCTCTGCATCTCTTAGTGAAGGTGCCGGCCTTAGTAAATCTGGGCTTTACCAGTTTATCATTTCTTAATATTTGTGTTCATCTACACAGTGCAATTTTGGAATGCACAAATTTGAAAAATATGTGATGATTGCAAAATTGTCTGATTTCTGGTATCACTCCTTTTATTTGTGATCTCATCTGACTTTATTCTGTGTAAATTGATTTCATCCTCTCTTCACTCTCTGTTCTTTGACAACAGCGATGTATTCTACGGCCATGATGCAGATTTGTGAGTCATCGGCTTCAGTGATTGGTATGATGTGGAGAAACATAGTGCTCTAGACCCTGCGGTATTGTGTGTGGCAGGGTGATCTCTGATTGGTCTTTAGTTCATCTTCCAGTTAGTGTATGAACGGCAGACAGAAGAGCACAGGAACAGGAAAAGGCATCCCCTACTACCTAATTCCAAACTGTGCTGTTTGGAGTTTATGCATCAACTGGGAGAAATGTTGTGTTAAGTGCATGGCTTTTTATAGTGCAAGGTCAAAAACAGGCCCACATCTCTGCAGCAGTGCAGATGTTCATGACACTGCCACAGAAAATTAAGTGGTAGTACACAGGACCCAGTACTCATTACACATTGGGTACAATCTGGGTAGGAGGGCTTTGGTAAGCCAGGTGCCAATGTTGCGGAATGAATTCCCTATAACCATTATGATGGAGGACAAATAATTTTTCTTAAAAAGAAAACATTTAGGACATCTAATTTAGAGTAATGCCATCTGACTGTATCTCCCCCCCCGGCCTCTTTCCAGCACTTGTTTGTCTATGGGAATGAAGCTCACTGGGTTTTGGAGGGCAGCCGACCAAAGGGAGGTGTGTCCCCTGGGTATTTTGGGAAAATGGTACAGCCCAGACTGCAAATGGGCTCGTTTTGGGCTACATACCTATGGTAGGTAGCCCAGCATAAATACGTCCATCTTAGGTTAAATAGTCACTATTTTGGAAAGGTGACACGGCGGGTGCAGTAGGAAAATTTTGGTATAGATTGTTGTGACAAAATAAAGTGACGGAATGAAGGATTGTCATGTAAGAGAAGCCATGCGCCTCCTCGCAGGCAACATGGATTTACTTTCCCAGGAGCGCGGGTGGTGGTGCGCATGCTGTGATGGGCAGCGAGTGGTGCTTGTTTGCCGCAGCGGGGTATGGCAGGGCAGGAGCACACCCAGGTGGGCTTAAGGGGATGTCCCAGAGGGAGGAAAGCGGCCTCTGGGCCAACATGCATGGCACCAGCACTCGCCTGTGGGAGCAAGGCGGAGCCGGGCGATGAAAAAAGTAATGAACCAGCAGAGGGGGAGGGGCTTTGCAACATCCCGGGAGGTGGCAATGTTAGAGTGGAGCGATGAGGAAAATGTAGAGCTAAAAGGGGTATATAGGTGGGCTTTGAAGGAGCTGCACAATGCCCAAACAGGCCTCCTCTCAGGACTTATTTGTGCAAGGGCGTGTAGAGGGGTATGGCACCCGTGCGTGGCGGGGTCAGTCCACGGTAACTGGGAGGGGGGGAGTGGGGAGAGGTCATGCAGCATAGTCACAATGGGAGCGATGTGGCATGAAGGCATGAAAGTGGGAGGGCACAGGACACGGTAGAACAATGTCGATGGATGCCAGATGGAACAAAACGGCAAACCCCAACACGCTGGACCTTTCTCTTTGCAGGAACCGGTACACAGTGGTAGGGCTGACTCGGGAGAGATGGGGATGGCTCGTTCACCCTGACGTGAAGAGAAAGTAGAGTCTTGGGCAGTCAGCCGGACGACGACACGGGACGGTACAGCCACTGCCACACGAAGGTCTGGGATGGCCTAGCAGTGTGTCGGCTCGGACGAATCGTCACGGTTACCAGTGTGGAGGAGTGCAGTATGGATGAGCACAAAGAAAAGGTACAGGCAGAAGGATGTAATATGACCCACTGGTACAGTCCGGACATCAACAGGAGACAGCAGCGCGCAGGTTACAAAGGCGAGGAGATGAAGGTTGTTGTGCATGCATGCCATTTGAGTACAGGGGAAGGGGCCATGCAGCTCGATTATGATTAAATGATCTAGGAAGAAGGGGAAGTGGTGGATGACGATCCTCCAGGGCAGAAGGAAAACAGCTGGTGCCAGAGCGGGGCACACGGGAGGGGGTGCAGTTAATGCAGTTGTCACTGGTGTTTTACGGGCGACAGATCGGAGGGAAAGTGGTGCTACTGTGAATGGTGATGGCCCTTTACAACTGGTTAGGCAGCTGGATCCGGAGCAGAGGGCAAACTTAACACCAGGTAAGGGTGATGAAAGTGCAGGGAGGGGCGGAGTAAAAAGAGTTTCAATTGGGGAAGATGTGGGGGGACTGGTATAGCAGAAAGGTGAGACTACAGGAAGGTTTGCATGTCAAGGATACAAGGGTAGAAATTGAGGCACACATGATGGAAGGGAAAAGCGGGATGCCCCAAGACACAAATCTGACAAACCGGGGGGTGGGGGCAGGAGGAGATGGAGAAGACAGTGACACCGGAAAGGGGGTGCCAACAGTGGTCAAGAGAAAATTTCAGACAAACTTGAAGGGAAGAGAGGACAGGAATTAAAGAGAATAAGGGACTCAAGATACAGAAGTTACCATATATGGGGGTGACAAAGCTGCTGGGCGCCCACCTCATGTAAGGAGAGGATATGGTAGGAGAGTATGTGGAGATGATGAAGTTATTACACAGGCAACTCCGGGCTAAAAAGTGTTCCAAGGAAGAGGAGTACAAGTTGTTGAAACGACCTTGAGCACTGATGACCATAGAGAACTGGACTGCATCATTTTTGATTTTCGAAAGCGTAAATCCTAAGAACAATTCCCAGATCTGTGTGTCATTGTTCAAATATATGGATGTGATCCGGAAGGCACACACCAACTATGCTGGGTATGCATGGGTGGAATATGACGAGGAGCTCCAGGAACAGATGGCATGGGACACGGAGGGAAAGTGGCAGGAAATCAACAATGATTTGTGGCAGCAGACAATGGGCCCAGCCAAATTCGGAAAAACCATATTTACTCAAGTGCCCTTCCATTAGTGTACCGGCCCTTTCAGCCCCGTCCCACCCGAGGAGGGGCAGCTGCGCCACAGAATCGGGGAGGAGCACTCAGGACTTGTTGGGATTTCAACAAAGGTTGTTGCACAAGAAAATATAGAAAATTTCGACATGAATTCTCGAAATGCGCAGGCAGACATGCCCTGGCACAATGCCAGGGAGCGTGAGGCAGCGGTCAGGGACAGCACAAAGGACAGTGGACACCACACGCAGGCAATTGAGGTTTTCAGCACGGAAATTCAGTGGCAGGCCTTCGGGGAGGACGAGGGACACAAGGAAACATAGGCAAGGGCTCGTAATCCAATTGACGTAGAGCGCCTAGATGTATGATTGGCCAAATATCACAACAGGGAATATGCCAGGTTGCTACACAGGGGTTTTCAAGAGGGTTTTAGGCTAGGGTATGAGGGCCAATGGTTGCATAGGTGGGAAGAAAACTTGAAATCAGCACAGTCACATAAACATGAGGTGAAGACGAAACTGCAGAAGGTGGTGCGGGAGGGAAGAATGGCAGTCCCTTTCAGAGACTGGCCTATGCTGGATTTGATCGTATCTCTCATTGGAGTGGTGTCAAAAAAAGATAAGGGGTAGTGTCGGCTCATACAATATCTGATGTGGCCCCAAGGGAAATCAGTCAATGATTTTATATCAGAGAAGTCAGCATCAGTCTCATATTCTTCAGCTGACATGGCAATGGAACTGGTGGAATGGGTAGGGCAGGGGGGCCAGGATGGCAAAGTGCGGCAGTTAGGGGCATATTTACAAGGTGCTAGTGTCGCTGCAGCGTAATTTTTTTGATGCTGTGACGGTGCAATCAGTGCTCCACACTGCTCCATATTTACAAACTGAGGCATTTTGCCCAATGCATTAGTTTGTAGAGGCCTGCATCACATCATACCTGCACCAGGTATAATGTATGCAGGTTAGGCGTTCCCACATTAAAAGCCATGTAGAACTGACGCAGTGACATTTACAACTCTTCACTGCGTCACTCCAAGACTTGAATGTGTCAAAGTCCCTACGCCTTCTCAAACCAGGCTTAAGGATTGACACAGGACTTTTAACATTGGACTCGCCTCTGTGTTCTGGCGCATTGCTGGAGTTGCGTCAGTCTTGCAACCAACTCCAGCAATGCGTCACTTTAGCACCAAAATATGCATCAGAATTTCTGACACATCTTTAAATCCTTGTGCACTCTATTGTAAATAAAGCACATCCATGTTGTCATTTGGGCATTTGCGGCAGGTGCAGGAAATCTGATGCATCGATGCAGATGCTTCAGTGCATGTAAATATGCCCCTAAGTTCGCATTACGCCTCTTACCAGTGCACCCGGAGGATTTTCAGTTGTTGGGTATGCAGTTTGAAGGGCAATGGTACATGGATAAAGCATTATCCATGGGATGCTCCATATTGTGCTCTTTGTTTGGGCATTTTAGCACATTTCTCCAGTGGCTGTTTCTGTGGCATACAGGTCACGGGACTGTGACTGTGACTCATTATCTGGACAGTTTCTTGTTTATGGTCCTACCCAGTTCTGCGGACTGTCAACAGCACTAAGCAGTTTTGAAGGGGGTTCTGTTGGCACCAGAGAAGATGATGGGGCCCAGTACGGTACCATCTTTCTTAGGAATATAACTGGATTGCACTTCCATGGAAGCGAGATTGCCCAGGGACAAACAAATACACATGTAATTACTGTTGGGCACAATTTTAGCAAAGAACAAGGTGACTGTCAAGGAAGTGCAAATCTTGCGTGATCATTCAAATTTTGCATGCAGAGTACTGAGGGCATGTAGGACGTTCTGCCAGAGATTGGGCAAGTCATTACTAGGCCTTTCGCAACACGCCACCACATGCGACTGACAACAGGCATGAAGGAGGGCTTACGTATGTGGTGAAAGTTTGTAGAAAACTTCAATGGCATACCCACAGTGGCCTGAGAGAGTGTGATTGGGAGGTACAGCTTTATTCTTACACAGTGGGGGGAGTTGTGTCTGGTTTGTACTGGCAGGGCAGGTGGTGCGCCACGGAGTGGTTGGGGGCTGGAAAAGGGGGTGGGGCAGGAGCATTGCTTTTCTTGAATTCTTCCCGCTGGTAGTGGCGGTGATGATATGGGGTCAGAAACTTGCGCACCAGAAGGGCCTGTTTATAATAGATAACATGGCAGTGGTACATATTGTTAACAAATAATATGCCAGAGATGTTCTCAAGCTGTTGCAGGTTTTTGTTCTAGGTTGTTTGAGACATGATGTGGCTTTCTGGGCTAGACAAGTGCCAGGGTTGGACAATGAATTTGTGGATGCTCTGTCTCGTTCACAGTGGGAGAGGTTCCATGGGCTGGCCACGGAGGCAGACAAGGTCAAGACACCTATGCCAGTGGACATGTGGCACATAGGCGAAAAATGATGCTCCAGTTGGTGGTAGGGTCGCTGGTGGAGTCAACCAGGAGGTCATACGTGCAGACATGGGAGGAATTCATTACCAGTGAAGCACAAAAGAGGATCAAGTGTTGGAACAGGGAAGATGATGTGGTTCAGTTTATATTGGCAATGATTGACAAGTGATCTTTCTCGGTTCACAATTGCAGGAAAGTTGGCCAGGACAGCGTTAATGGGCAAGCTCCTGTGGGGGTACGCGCCATCAGCTGGAGAATTAGGGAGGAGGATGTTAGAAGGTTTGGAGAGGGGTAGTAGGACCAGGGTGAGGAAACCACTGACAAGACGCCTGTTGACGAGGTATTGAATGCCATGCACATGATATGCCATGGGAGAGGGGAGATGTTGTTATGTGCAACTCTAATGTCATGGATGTTCTTTGGGGCTTTGGGGCTTTCAGGATGTCGGAACTGCTTGGAAGGAAAGGGGTCATGGGCTTAGAATGGGGAGAAGTGACTGTTGGGGCCTGCAGGATAGAAATCCTCCTGTGCCACTCCAAGACAGATCAAAGGTCCAAGGGGAAAACAATGGTGCTACAAGAATTCCCGGTGAGGGCTTTATGAGTTAGTTTTTGTTTCACAAAAAAAGTATGCTAACCAGTCATCTGAAACATGGCTGCCGCTCAGCTAACTTTCAATGCCTTTAGGAATCTGTCATAGCGGCAGCTCCCTTGAAGGCACAGAGATTGCCACAGGACCTGCCATCAGGGTGGCAGAGATAATCACCTCCGGATGGATGGTGAGCCGCCCCGCCCGCCTTACTTTAAAAAAGGCCCAAAGTCTAAGGAGTAAAAATCAAGTGAATATTCTGATCTTATCTGTTTTGTCAGGGAGGAATGTGCGATGTAGCTTTTAAGTAGATATTTAAAGTCATCAGATGCAAACACGTTTGGTAGAAACTCTATGATATATGTGTTCCAATTAAATAGCAATGACTTGTTAAAAGGTACACCTGCAAAAACTGTTACAAGTAAATTAAAAGCAGTCAGCAGGCATTTAACATCTAGGAGACGTTGTTGGATGATGCACAAAATATAGCTGCCAAATTGCAGCCATTAATTAGTTTAATTGTGTGAATTAATTAGACCGTGGGAGGAACATTATAATGTCGTCTAATAACTGCAATCCATAATTACCACGGCTCATTCATTCTTCTTCCATGCGTCTCTAATAAGAGAACTTTCTCGTTATCAAGCAGAAACATATCCCATTTATAGTATGTCTAAGAAAACATTTTAGAATGAGACCCTCACTGAGTAGCAATTGGCATTAATGACGGCACATCAAGAGAAGAATGGTAGCCTACCACATCACTTCAAACAAAAACACTAAGCATATTGTTGTGCTTCTGAACTCAACTGCATATAGGAACATCTGAAAGAATTTGACCTTTTATGCAAATCGACCACAAACAAAATCTCTACCATTCATAACAAAATAGCACAATTTGCTGAATTTTATGTGCAGGAAAATGCCGTGGTGAACACAATGCATTTTACCTAAGAAATACGCAATGTGTATTTTACATTCTCATTCAATATTTCTCATGAACATTAGCACACACTACTTTTTAATTTAGATATCCCAATATCTAAAGTTGGTGTTTTGCTGTTTTTCTCTCACAAACTTATTCTTCTAAAAGTTGTTTTGCTGGTTTTTCTTCCAAAAAGTCATTCTTACAGCATCACAGAGACAGAACAAGTTCTGAACCTTGGCTTATCTTTGTGGGTCACAATTATGCTGCTATGGTTCTCACAGTGTGCAAAATCTGGATGGCACTTTGGCTTCAGAATTTCTCAGGCTGGTTGTAAAATGGCCCGGTTAAGAGTCCACTACCAGTCCCATGGAAGACACGTGAATCTCACTCACTTCCTCTCCCTAGATGCTATGTGATGTTGTGATACAGTTTTTCTAAAGTGCATATTTGCAGAGAATATCTTTTGGCATTGTTAAGGAAGGGAAAGGCGGAGTACAAAATGTGAAGCACTCCCCACAGAGAGTAAAGTCTGAAAAATATAAATAAACGTATTTTTATTTTTCTCTGACTATGAAGTGGCCACGTTCATTACTAAAGCTCTCAGTGAAGAAGTTCCAAAGTTTAACTATCTTGATGGACTAAACATTTGCTGTCTGCTTCTTTTCAAACAGTAAATGTAAAATAAATGTGGATTATTAGTTGGGAATGATGCAGGTCTTTCCAAGTAATAATGCAGCAACTTTCTGTCTATTGGGAACCAGGTATCCTGGTGTAACACTTGATTCTCTCAGGGCACTGAGGTAGAGCAATCCAAGGCCTATTCAGGGGAGGTTGTGTAAATCATTATCCAGTCAGAGATTTAACTTATAAAAATAAAAGCACTTATTATGCACACAGTACTCAATACTACACATTAATTTATAAATATATACATGTTGACATGTAGAAATACCTCGAGTGACACATTCTTAGATTTCACACCCCTAGCAAGCTCTGAACCCTAAAATACAACACCCCCGTAGTCACATACTTGACACAATATCAAAGGGTGTAGCTATCAAAAGTCAAAACTATTGGCTTTGTCGTAGGACCACCATAATAATAAAAACAAAAATATGTCATGATACACCAATGAGACACCATTAAACATCTCAAGATGATGATGAGAACGACATTCATTAATATATAAAATGATTTACTGCTAAATTTATTACTGTCAACAAATCATTATAACATTCAATGAACTGTATGCATAAGACTTTTTTCTACTTTTAGTCAAGCCACAAAACAGCCTTAAAACCCCACAACAAATGCATCTACACCCTAAAACCAGACAATCAAATACGCCAACAATAGTCCAGTGGCCTGAAAAGCCTCCCTGTCTCACACTTACTACTGCCTTTGCGGCTTAGAGTGACTGTCCCCCAAAATTTAGGGATCTTGTGGGTTTCGGGAGGCACATCGCCGGTTCTCGATGCCCTCCACCATGGATAATTTGCGTTGTGGTACCACTGCCCTCTCAGGCATCATGCACCAAATATGTAAATTAGGCAGCCTCCTGGCCTTATGGGGCATCATTTTGTTTTTCTTGTGGCACCTCAGACAGTGATGCATTTTTTCCTTTTTTAATTTTTTACATTTTATTCTGGTGCCCCCTCATGTGGGGCATCAGGGCATCTGGGATGGCCTAGAACAGGGGCCATGCAAGAGCCCCAGCCTGGGCAACCTCAGCTGACTCAACATCTGGCCAACTCTGCTCCTCTGCCGGAGACATCAGTCACTCTTCTCCCACCTGTTGAGGGAGGTATGGATTCCAGGAGTCCTGAACTCCCTGCTCCCCTCAGACATGGGCAAAGGGAGTGTAGGTTGAGCATCACAGTGCTCCCAAGACTCTGGTCCCGAGCTTTTTTGGAAGGAGACCACAGCAATGCATCGGTCCCTGAGGATATCGGGTTCCCCAGGGCATTTTGAAATAAGATAATGGGGGAGGGCAACCCACCTAGCCTGCTTTGTCAGGCCCCACTAGACCATTTTGCACAGGCCCAGAAGTATGCTTTAAAGGCCAGAATCTAATTAGGAGCTATGTCAGAGACAAATGCCGAATCTTGAAGTGTAAGGAGTGCAGACAAGAGCAAATTAACTTTAGATCTACTTTCAGGATCCTGATTTTGGGATTTGGGATCCTGATTTACTATAATATCGGTGCATCAACCTAGCCTCTAGGCCTAACTGTGGCGAGACTGTAATTCAATGCAGTTTTTGCCTGAATTGTACAATGTAGTGAGGCGCACACACACTTTTCAGTTTATCACTATAGATGCATATACCCATACAATGAATTTCCACTCAGCCCATGTCCGTACCAATACATGAAGGGTCCCTTCGGTGACAGGCTACCTGTGGTCAGTTACCAGGTTGAGTTAGATAGTAGGCTCACTCATTCAACACACAATTGTGCACATGTTTATGTGCAACCAGTCCAGAACCTCCTACCCCAGCTATGCATCAACAGGCCTTATCTTGAAAAAGCAGTTACTAGCAGACAGCACTTCCAATCCATTTAAAAAGAGATTGCAGTGACTGAGACTCAGCTACTGAGACTCACTCATGGCAGAAGCCCAAAATCCAGGCAGTCCATAAAGTAAAAACACCAGGGGGACTAAATGAGTCAGAACACATTTCTCTTGTTAGGACAGAATGCAAAGCAATGAAGAAAAGACAGATCATTGATAAAAAAGGAGTAGCCTGGTCTCTTATCTTTAAGGCGTCTACAGATGCAGTCACTGATTTCTTCTAGGCCCCATTGATATCTCATCACCTGTGGACCCATGGTACCCAAGGCAGGCAAACCAATGCAGCAGACAGAACGCACCCAATGCTTCCAGTGCCAAATTGGTGAGCTGGCTGTGCCAACTTTGGTAGGGCATTCCAGTCCAAACTGAAAAGATTTCCGCACTGGATGGTTTCACCTTCTTTGAGGAATAAGAAGAAGCCTTCAAGTTCCAAATTTCCTTTTACATTTGAACAGGCCCCACCTAGTTACTGTTGAGGTGACCAAGGGGTTTCTAATGGTACATCTGTCTAATCTAAAACTAACCAGTGATAAGCTATTCTCACAACCTGCTCCTGTTTTCAAAACTAACACCTCTGCTAATTTGGTTGCTAGTTTAGAATCTTTTATTTGTGACATCCTGTGAGGCAAACATGGAGACAAGCATACATTTGGGAAAGAGTTAGTTAGTTTTATTTTTGTTACATCGATATTCTATCAGTGAATCCTGTCAAACGCATTCATTATGTAGAATGTTTCAGAAGGAGGAGATGTTTTTACTTGGAAGTATCAAGATTCAGAGCTGCTCAAGCACAGTATTAGTCTTTATCAGGAGCCCGAACTACTTTCCGGATTCTCTTTCTGTTCACCCAAGCATTCAAAAATCTAATTTGTCCTATCCACAAACTTTTAACCCAATTTTTAGGTCTCGCGCCTAGCGTTGCACTGCACAGCAGTGCTCGCGCAGCACGAGACATTTAGGGGCCGATTCCGTTTCGGGCCGGAAATCTCTGCGACCGAGCCGGACTCGGAGAGATTTCCGACCGAATCGGTCTCTGGCAGTCCGACCGAACGAGTACGATGCGCACGCATGCAATCGGACTCGAGTCGGTCGGACTCCCATTGAAGTCAATGGGAGCCGGTCGTACGACGCGTACGCGGGCTCCCATTGACTCAATGGGTGCGAGGCGAACAAGGGCGCCCCCTACAGCGGGTACGCATCGATGCGAATCGCGCCATACATGCACAGGTAGGGGAGACCCATGGGTCCCCCCTGTGTGCGACTCGCGCGGCTACGCGTACAGGGGGGTCCGACACGGACCCCCAAAGTCCGGCTCCGACAGCTCTTTCGAACCGGACGGCGCGAGTCGGTCGGACTGCTCGCGGCGCGCATCGTACTTGCCCGGCCGGGGAACGTCTCCATTGCGCGGTGCGAGTCGTGTCCGTGCGAGTCGGTCGGAGCGGTTCGGACCCGCGTACGAGTCGGTCGGCGATTTCGTGTGCGCTCGCATCGTACTCGCTCGGCCGGACGCACGTACGAATCGGTCGGAAAAGAGGGCTCCGAATCGGATCCGGTTAAGCCGAATCCGATTCGGTGCCCTACCGGCCGAGATCGGAATCGGCCACTTAGTGTGTGAAAAACGGGGCTTCAGCACTGACCTAGGAATCGCACACGCTCGTGCGTGTGCGATTCCTTTTGTGCTACCCCATTGGCCTTTTCGTGCGTCTTTTTATAAAAGACTGCACGCAATTGGCCAAAGGCGGGCGCATTGCTCCGCCCATGGCCTATTGGTGTCTATTACGCGCTTGGTGCGCGTAATAGACACCAATAGGCCATGTGGTTTCAATTATCGTGCCCAGACACGGGCGCGATAATGGAGACCAGATGGCTCACTGTGGCGCGCGCACCACTCGCGGGCGTGGTTTTTTTTTTTTTAACAGTAGCGATCGCTTTCGCGATCGCTTTCACTGCCGCTTGTTTGATATGGATATTGCTGTTAGCACCCCTGTGCTGAAGCAGCTTTTAGCCAAGAAACCAGCGGCAGTTCCAAGCACAACTCCTGCGTTAAGGCCACTGACGGATTGTAGCAGGGACTTCCAGATCTGCTGTGCTGAATTATTGTGTTCCTTCTCCATTGTGTAAACAGGACACCAGGATATAGGAAAGCTGTCATTTCTTCAGCTTCTTAAAATTGAAGCTATTTCAATGGGTGGGGGGGAGGTGGGGTGTATCACCACCCCCTAGTTTGAAATAAAACATCATTTTACTTCAAACAGTCCATTTCCCCTGGATTGTAAGGTTGTAGTCCCATTTTCCGCTCAAATAAAAACAAACCCTGGTTATGCGTATTTTCTTAAGTTATCAATCGTCACTCGATTCACAAGCCCTTTTATTTCCTACTATGTCTAATAAACAACACGACCTTGGTTTAAAAAAAAAAAATCAGAATCGTGACATCAAATTATTAAAATTTGACGCAGGCCCTGCGTCTTTGTAAGCCTGTCGGCGTCAAAGAAATTGAAGCTGTGTGAAGTATTGTATTGGAATTACCCCCTGTGGGTGTCTTCATTAACGGTTGTAACATGGCGCATCTTGTGACCACCAAACACTCGAAACAGTAGAGGAATAAGTAAACTGACTGCGGATCCGTTCCTCCTTGTTGATCATGGCACCACTGCCCATCTTCACTCAGTTTATGTCGTCATACCCTTTGTGGCAAGTTTTTTTTTTTGTTCTACAAAAGGACCTTTTGCCTGAGTCTGTCAAAGATCACGACTGTGGTGACTTTGCTAAATAACTTGTGCATAGTTTCCCCGCTCATGGTGCCACGTGCATGTGTCCAGATATGATGCCGCTGAAAGTCATAGGTGCAGTCGTCTGTACCCAAGGTGCCACACGCATCTCAAGATGCCAAGGATGTTTGTTACTAACGTATTATTTGACCAGTGACCTTACTATTGTTGCCTGCAACTAACTTCATTTTCACAGTTGCGGGAGATGAAGGGTCTTGTGGTCACAAGAGAAGACCCTTTTTCTCAATGTAAGCACTTGAGTGGGATGTTAACGTTGGGCTTTATTACTTTTATTGTGTATGCAGTCAATTTTGAATTCGATGAGATATTCATTACAATGCAGATTTTTTCATACACTGGCGGCAGTTCAATGAACCCCTCTTTTTAAAAAAAAATGTAAGACAATTTATTTTAATCTTATAAAGTTGAATGTTTTGGAAGTTTTTGATAATGTGTAATGCTTTTAATAGGCTTTTTTCGCTCGAACTTCGCAGCCTGCCTGCAGTTATTTACGACATGTCAAGTAATTGATATTCACTAGCCTTGCTAAAAAGTGCCTGGCCTCTCATACCGTCATATTAATTTCCGCAGGCAGCCAATTTGAAGACCTTGCCGGGCAGATTGCTCTTGTACACGGAAATTGGCTGTATGCAATTTGTTCTTGTACAAAAAAAATTAAACAAAATAAAGATGCTCTGCTTAGTTTCTAAATAAGTACCAGTGCTAATCAAACAGGACATTTTATACCTCGAGGGGGTTTATTTCAAGTGGGGTGTCCATGCCACAATGCCAGGCACTATCCAGAAATACATTCCTGGCAAATGTTTTCTTAGGTTAACCGCATATTTTTTCACATTAATATTCGGAATTTAGTGCACCTGTCCCTATTAGAAAGGGCATCATTGAAAAACCTTGTCTGTTGATTTCTGAATTATTTAAGTTCTCCTTACTTCTCTCTCCCTCCTCAGATCTCATTGGGTGTCAACTGAGCCCCCCACCCCCCATGTCCTGATGACTACTTTTGGCCTATCTTGGCTTGTCAGACAAACTCGCAGCCTCTCTTCCTCAGGGGGTAGGTCTGTTCAAAGCGGCAAAAGTGAGATTCCGCCAAAGACGCAGATGTCCCAAATCCCTGGGGACTTGCACTTGTGAGGGGTGCACACACGTGCGTGCGCTGAGTCACACTCTCCTCCCTCATGCTCGCCCTCTCCTGTGCAAAAATGGTGGTTCCACCCTCAAGAGTTCCATTTGGAATCGAGGCAATCAATACTGCTGATGTTACCAGCATGGGCTGTCCGACTGCTGGAAGGGGCAGTCACAGCTTGTGGTGACAACCAGCAGTGGCGGATGGTGAGTTTTGAAAGTGGTGAGGCGTAAAAGTGGCTGTCGATGGAGTGGCTGCGGCACCGATCCCAACACTTCACTTCATAATCTGAAAGTCTTACCTGCCTGAGAGACGGTGACGTCACTGACGTGGGTTTTAAAGAGATTCATCACTTTTTTTAGGGGGTAGCAAGCTCGAGTACCCGGTGACATCAGACCAGTGCTCCTGGCCTAATGCCACAATAAGGTTGCAGAGGGCAGAACTGGGCATCCCCATTTGTCCCAATACCGGCAACATTCCCCCCCTTCCCATAGGCGAACGTGGATAAATAAACACACAAGACACTTTGTTTATGGGAAAAACTTGTCGCAGGTTTATTCCATACAAGAGTATGCAATAAGGTGGGTTATCTTACGGGCGATCCATGGGCAGGCAGCCGTCCAACCTATGCTGCCCCTGCCCGCCTGATGAGCCAGCACTGTGGGATGGATGTCCGATCAGCGCTACACCTTTGTTGATCCACCACCGTATCACATGTCACCTTATTACCACTCATACTCACGCCCCTTTCAGGGCGGAGCGTATCAGGGCAAACCCCCGGTTGGTCAGGCCCCCAACCGCCCGAAGGACTAACGGGGCGCCGTCGCGGTTCTCCAGGACCCTGCCCTGAGGATCCTGGTCTTTGGGTCTGGCACCCCTATTGTGCCGCGCAGAGGTACCCTTACTGTACCCGTCTGCCGCAGAGGTACCCTTACTGTACCGGACTGCTTCCAGATCGCCCTGTAACTCCGCCTGCAACGCAAAAGAAAACATTAAAACATTCAGTACACATTGCCTACCAGCCCAGCCGCAGGGTAAGAGGAAGGGAGGGAGACGGCGAGGCTGGCGGCAAAGAGGCCGCTGGGAGGGTCAGAGGGGTATACATACCCTCCCTCCCCCCTGGGCGTACCGGAAGTGACGCTCACACCCCCTGGACAGCGGGCTCCAGGCGGAAGCCCTCTGCTGCTAGAGCGAGGGGTAGGCTTGTGCCGCAATGGCACTAAAGGGCCGCCCTTTAGACGGGCCCCCTTTGGGGGCGGCGTGCAGCCACATAGTCCCAATACCGGCAACATTCCCCCACCTTCCCATAGGCGAACGTGCATAAATAAACACACAAGACACTTTGTTTATGGGAAAAACTTGTCGCAGGTTTATTCCATACAAGAGTATGCAATAAGGTGGGTTATCTTACGGGCGATCCATGGGCAGGCAGCCATCCAACCTATGCTGCCCCTGCCCGCCTGATGAGCCAGCACTGTGGGATGGATGCCCGATCAGCGCTACACCTTTGTTGATCCACCACTGGATCACGTGGCACCTTGTTACCACTCATACTCACGCCCCTTTCAGGGCGGAGCGTATCAGGACAAACCCCCGGTTGGTCAGGCCCCCAACCGCCCGAAGGACTAACGGGGTGCCGTCGCGGTTCTCCAGGACCCTGCCCTGAGGATCCTGGTCTTTGGCTCTGGCACCCCTATTGTGCCGTGAAGAGGTACCCTTACTGTACCCGTCTGCCGCAGAGGTACCCTTACTGTACCAGACTGCTTCCAGATCGCCCTGTAACTCCGCCACAGCCCTGGAGGCGGCCACCGTCGCAGCCAGGGCCCCCCACCACTGCACCTCCTATTACCTGCAACCTGCCCTTTCCAAACATTCCTTTAAATCCAGGAGAAACAGGTCCATCCCCACCGGGAACAAGTGGACCCCGTCCTCCTCACAGCAACCTGCTTTCTAGGGCCTCCTGCATGCCCAGTGGAACGTGTCACTGCCCGCCTGTGACAGATGCACCCCATGTTTGTCAACTTCACAATAGGCGTACGCCTGGGTGGCAATGGACCCCATCTTTAGCAAAGTAGCCTTTAACATTAGCCTGAATCAGCTCGTGTCTGATGAAACCCAGACCCCTCTGGTCTGCGAGCTTACGCCCTGAACAGTTCCCTCTGACAGGGATGTTCACGGCCTCGTCAGACTTAGCACCGTGCCACCTCGGCGGGGGATCATCTCCGCCCATCAGAGCTTCCCATTGACCCATGTAGTTGCTGAACTCACCAAACAGCGCATTACAGCATGCGACCGCTCATTTCCAGGCCTCCTGCAACTCTAAGGGAAGAGATCACTCCCTACTGGTGATAGATGGACCCCATCTCTATCACAATAGCCCTTGACTTTCGCCTGGGTCAGCTGGTGTCTGAAGAAACCAAAGACTCTTCTGTCCTGTGAACCTGTGCCAAGAACTATTCACCCTCCTGCGGGAAAGTTCCTCTGCCTCACCTGACCTAGCCCCGTGCCAACTCTGGGCGGGACGATTTCCAACACCAAGGATCACATTGCCCCATCATATTTGCTGATCCCACCTAGCTGCCGTCCTTCTAGCACTGTGTGTGCCTGAACCCCTGTATCCCCCATCTATGGGACAGCATCCCCCTTGTTAGTTAATCGCTCCCACTCCCGCCTGTCTGCCTATGGCTATTCGGGCGAGGAGGATTATGCTTGACCTTTGCAGTCCCTTTGCTTTCTAAATCATGACGCACAGGAATGTCATAACTAGCAGTATGTGACAATGAGCAAGGGGGCCCACCTGCCCATGCCATGCATCCTTTATTCCTTATGGGAATTCCGCCAGCTCAGCTCCCTCTGAGGTGAAACCCCCTAGGCATACCGCAGAGAATCTGTCTGATTCAATACAGTGCGCACTGAGCGATATGGTGCCTAACATTAAGGATTGTCTAAGTCCTACCTAACCCCCATCCTAGAATATTCCCGACCAGGGGCAGTGCTTCCCACTGCCCACCCTTGGGCAACCCCATAGGTGGAAAATTACCTGCGCTGCTAAATTTTAATCATTGTTGATCACTGGTCGTGCCAAATGTCCTTTTACATAGTAGCCTTTTGTGCTTGACACCTTGTTTCCCCATTTCTTTGGACGGCAGCACACTAGGTTGGCTGGCAGCGTCACCACCCAGCGAGGCTACCATAGCTAACTGGGCGGGCAACGCTTACTGCAGGAACTTGTCACCTACCCTATGTTCTGGGAGCACTTACTTCCCCCGTTGACCAGACGGTTGCACAAACCCCTTTGATTGCTAAACCCTGGTGAACACTTTATTGGTATCAAAGCTGGTTTGAAACAATACCTGTCTTGTGCCCACTATTGGAGACACCTCACCCTTTCGTGCAATTACCACTTACGCAGTGCACCCCGCTTGCATAACTGCCGTCGGATCACAGATGCACAGTACCTACTGTCCCTTGCCGACCCTGGCTCCTTTAAAACCTGCCAAAGTAACGGAAGCCAAGATTCCAAGTTCCCTGTTTGGCTGAAGTACACCTTCAGTGGGTAGGCTAGGAGATACCACAACCACATTGGTCATGCGAACCTTAAGTACAAAATTTTCGCCTGTGCGTACCTCTAAATGAGACAGGCTCCACACCGCTGTGAAGCCAGAGACACACACACATGTTGTGCCCACTATTGGAGACAACTCACCTCTTCTTGGAGTGACAACTACCCAGGTGCCTACCCAAGTCACCCAACAGGCAAGATGGCCCTGACTACCTTGTGTTCTGGTGCCAGGTATGGAAAGCACCTTGCCTACACTTGCTGCCCCCTGGGAACCACACAATGCCCGTGCTCTGGCCGCAACGCGGCGATGCCCTAGTGTCGCATTGAACCCCTGGTCAATTAAGTGTGCCACTCCAACTACTTAAACCTACCCCTTGACCATGGGCGGAGTCTAGCTCTCCCCAAACTTTTGCTGGTATAACCCGCAGGCAAGCCTCCTGTTTTGTTCAATTTAGTAATTCATGGCACTGACCCACAAGGGCCTAATACTGGGCTGTGTAAATGGGGCCCAGGGTGACCTAAAACACTCGGCTTGGTGTGGATGGGTGCTAACAATACCTGGCTGAAGTGCAATCACTCCTGACAAGATGTGCCAATGCAGGTAGAAGCAAGAGGTATCCAGCCCACCTTACTTCCTGTCCCAGTTATCTGAGTAACTTAGTGAAAGATGCCCATTTGAACTGGTAGCGGAAACTGTTACTCACGCCTGCAAATGCTCTGCTCAGAGCAGCCCGCCAGACAATGGCTTCCATTGAAAGGCGGTGCTAACAGGCCTCCAAGCACTTAAGGCGGTACCTCTGAGTAGGGCTCTAATTTAACAAATGCCCCGTGCATCGGATACCGCCTCTGGCTGTAAGCCGCTCAATGCTACTGATGCCTTGGCGCTTCCTGCCCCACAGCCAGCTCACCCAAGAGAGATTTAGTACCATCTGCCCCCATTACCCTGTGCTACCAAACCTCATCATGACATCACAGGGATTACATAACTCACTAGGTCAATCGGGCCGCCGTCCTACAGCTCAGTTAGCACAACCCCGTAGTTGCTCAGCTATAGGGGCTCCAGATAATTTCAGGTGTGAGAAAAGTCTTTCTAACGTAGCCAACCGACGGTTAATACGTGTAAGTGACTGGCCCCCAATATGGTATGACCAAACCAAGGTTGAAGCAATAGGAGCATGAGGCCCTAAGCAACGGGTGTCTTTGTGTACTGGAAACATTACTTAGCCGCACAAAGAACCATGGACATCCCCTAAATGCGAGTCACCAGATCGTCAAAGAAATATTGATGGATTTGAGACCTATGCACCATCCAAACTACTGAATTAAAATTGGCGTGCATAGTTCTGTGAAAGAAAAGCATTGACTGACCCGCTCAAAGTCAAAGGACATATCAATCCGCTTTGGTCTACTTTGCTGAGAAAGATGGAGCAATGCCCATTATCGGTATTAGTGAATGAAGGCATTATTCATTCATGTACACCAAAGTGGAGGGCCTGTCCGTGACTATTGTCTATATTGGGACCAAGATGAACCATGATATTATCACCGATCAAAGTCTGATGTCAATCGCAACATCTGGCATAATTTCATAAATAGCCCTGACTGGCACCGCACTCTCATCCTATGCTCTTTGTGATCTTGGCCCACTATAGTGTGAGCAGAGCCCCGCGATATATATCTGGCTACATGTTCGCTAATGCACAAGTAAAATACCCCCTTTCCCATCAATTTGGGTTGCACCGTACATAATCAGGATGCAGTGGGCTAGTTACTCTCCTGGGGCCCCAATGCCACTGCACTTGCGGCACTAATGAAACGTTGTCGATTTGGCTGTCAACTTTGCTGCCTGTGCCACCCTTCAGCACCATGGAAATTGTGCTGGGCTCTCGCTTACTACCCTGCTGAGTGAGCCCACTGTATTCACCAGATTCATTAACAATTTCCGCTTCTGACTGTACTTGGTAACACGTTCACCCCATGGTATCTTGGTGCTGCATAACATGTTTATTGTTACTCAGCTCCATGGTACTCGTTTTATCGACCTCAGAAGGATGAAATGCTTGTTGATTGCAACCTTGTTGGCCACCCAGCGAAGTATTTGCTCAATGCGCCTCTGCGCTACAGCTCATGCTTCACTAACCCTGCCGCATGTGCACCATCCCGCAAAAGGAATAGCTCCTGTACTCAACTTAAACGGCAAAGTGCACCACACGCACACCTACAATGTGCCTCTGCGCTACAGCTCATGCTTCACTAACCCTGCCGCATGTGCACCATCCCGCAAAAGGAATGGCTCCTGTAATCAACTTTGGTTGTCTCTTCACAGTTCTATCTAGCACATACTCAAGCTGAAGGTATCGAGGCGCCTTACATGAGCACCTGTCACGTTATACCATGACTTACGCCACATTACAGGCACAGATAGATCTACGTGGCAGTAGGCCCCGCTAATTATTACACAATCTACAAGACCGCAATGACAATCATTGAGGGGGGTTCACCACAGGGGAACTAGCAAACTGCAGTGCACTCCCTGCTCAGTACATACATAGAAGAGCAGACTAGACACCCGAGTATTACTGGATTAATGGGGAGGAAATAACATGCAACTATCTCTGGGGTGGCACCCAAATTAATGGTCCGTGCAGTCTGCAACTATCCTACACAGAGCAGGCCCGACTTTGCTGCCCCGGGTATATTTAACCTACATTTTAAGTGAGCAATCATTGATTTTATATTCCTATCAAGGCAAAATGGTCAAACCAGGCAATGTCATACCCACCCAGCCTGCGTTATTGGCGGAATGCGATCTAGCAGTGCCCGCACAGTGACTAACCTCGCCACTCCTATGAGTGGGACAGCTCATTCTGGCTCCGGAGGTGAAGATGCAGTGGTATCAGACTGGTTGATTTAAACAAACTGCTCGCTACATTTAGCATGTATTACAATCCCCTAGAATGCCCCATCAGGGTGAGTTAATACACGACCCTGTGGTGTAATCCCTGAGTAAATTATAGAATAGACAGTGTGCAACTCTAACCACTAGATCTGTATTAATTATAGAGCTTCTAACATTCTAGTGAATCGGAGCCTTTCGGCTTGTCTCATGGGGAAGACATGTACTCCGATGCCTCTGTGTAATGTAACAGGTCCCTAGAAGCACTCTGACCATATAAATGGGAGCAAATACCACAAGGAACTGGGCCCCCACTGATAAGAAGGCCAGGGAACCCCGACGACGTCCAGAAAAGAACATGGGTCCGCTTACTGCATAGGGGGGGTTGTGGATAGGATTCCTTCTATGAACCGATTGGACCGGCCCAAAAGATACCGGTGATCACAACGCCCGCGCTGCACAGGGTGCTCTGGCGCCAGGCCCTAGACCGTGTCGCTCGCCGTTTACCCCTGCAACACCGCGCCAGGCCTGCCCGCACCCGCTGCGACTGCCGTGAGCCAGGGAACCCAGGTCCCCCTCTCCTGCTCCAGGGCCGCCGGGTGAGAGGAGGTGGGGCGAATAACTTAAGTGCGCAGTGGTGTCTTGCGGTGTAAGTCAGCCGCCAGTAGCTACGCGCTTAGTGCCCGATAAGGTTGCCCAATGAGCATGTTTTCCAACTCTGCGGGCTAGCCATGCAGTCACACAGCACTCCCTTCACCCCTTGACACAGCTGCGCACATGATTTAAATAACAATTAACCTTGGCATCCCAGGGCGTGCCGTGTGGCCCAAGGACCGGCTACCTGGGTATCATCGGTTACTTTCATGACCGAGTGAGTTCAGCAACGTGAATGCCTAGCCCAGAAGCGCGCCACCAAAGAGGCGAATAGGGTAAGCGATGACTAACTGATGGAACATGCTTTCACATTAGTACAACATTGTTACCAAAATTTTATTAGAGTGCTGTCGCCAAGCCAGAGATATCTTTGCAGCAAATTGCCCCCCAGGAAGGATACAGAAAACTCGTCTTGGCGTGTTTGTAAGTATCGCATGGAAGCCATTATTAGCGACCAGTTACGGGACACAATAGTTTCGTTAGGCATGGGGAGATTAAGTAATGTGCCTAGAATCACGGAATGTTAAGCATCCCTGCCGAGACTCGAACTCGGTTTCACCCACTCCGAGGTCGACCACCCCAGCCGTTAGGCTGAAGGAGGTTGGCGCCGAGCTTGAGAGGGGGTTGCCGTCCCTGTATAACATGTAAAACTGAAGCATTGCCCTCTCGCGGCCTAAATACGTACATAGCAAACATGCGGTGGACTCCGTGCTGGAGACCTTCTTGCTGTATGTAGTGCCAGTAGTTCGAAACGCGGTCTCAGCTCAGAGACAAAACAAGCGTAAGTGAGTGATCTCCATCATTGATGTGCGACACTCCCCCCACTGACTGATGGTATGTCTGCAATCCCGCACGTGCGTGGCCTGAGGAGGCTCCTGCAATAAAAGCACACATCATTATACCGACACAGAATCACAAAGTCCAAGCGGACGCTCCCGCTCCCCGATGATTTCCCAGACTGATGCTACTGTCGGATAACAGGCACCCCTGAAGCCCCTGTTGGGTGTGTTGTAGCATGGGGCCCTGAGAGTTGCGGGAGCTTCGGAGCCTGGGGCCAAAGCCTCCGCCAATTCTATACCGATGGCGTGACACACTGTACCTAACTGGACCACATTGATTTGTTTGCAATAGAACCTTCAACATGCACTGTATGTAACTCGCCCCCAAGGGCAGATGTTCATTGTGTAAAGTTCCTAATTGTAATTGATAACTCATACATGCAAGCCTGAGGTGATCTAGTGCCTGAGTGCCAACCCTACTGCTCCCTGTGCTGCCCGCGACCGCCACCCGCACCGTGGTGGTAGTCCCCCCAGGCCCAGCGGCGCCTGACCTGGTCGCGAACCCAGTGCTTGCTTGCTTGCTCTGTGTGATTGCAGGTATGGCGCAAGGTACAGCCACCGCGCATTATGCTTAACGAAAGCTAAGACTCAGGGATGTGAGGGACAGCTGGCCTCGAGAAATACTGGTGTCTATGAGCAGGCTGCAAACCACGGCGTTGGGAGGGGATGCACTTTATTTTCGCCGAGCCAAACCCCTGGCTGCGAGTAAAGCTCTGCAGGACGCCCCAGCTGGACGAGCGTGCGCGCCGCACCCCCAAGCTTGGGAACGGCGGGGTGTGATGCGTGGGTGGCGCCAGCCGCGACCCGTCTTGTTCCTGACATGGAGACCGCCGCCTACAGGCCCCACCTGTATTACCTTGAAGGCTCCCTGTGCCATATTGGCCTGCGCGCGAGAGTGTGAAGCGCGCCTACTCCGGCGGCCACCCGTGCACTACCTCGGGGCGAGGCCTGATCTAAATCAGAAATGCGCAATCCCCGGGGCGAGGGGAGCACCAGCGTGCAAAAGTACCACAGCGCTTTACATATTCACCCGTTGCATTACAGACCGACATGTGCATATCAGGAACAGAGAGACTAAGTGATTTGGCCCGCATCACAGGCTGTTGGGACTCCCGCCAGACTCGAACCTAGATCCTCCGCTTTAAGTCTACCGGCCCTAACAGTTAAGCCACAGCCTCGCTGTCGCTAACATCGCTCCCCCAGGCAGGCTAGAATACACCGGCTGCACCGCCCAAGGCACGATCGGTCTGTGAGCCCCCCGCTAACCAAGCGACCCCTGCCTCACCTCGGCCAGCGGAGCCACGAGATCTGCGGTAGGTGGGTGGGGGCTGAGGGGGGGGGAGGGATACGCAGGGGTTCGAGATGTGGCCGGAGTAGGGTGACCAACCGTCCGTAAATTTCACGGACTGTCCGTAATTTGGACCTCACGTCCGTTGTCCGTGAGGATCCCTTTTACGGACGCCTTTTGTCCGTAATTATGGCAATTACAGGGAGCAGCACTGCTCCCCTGCGAGAAGCCTCAGCCCCCTGATGAAGCCGCCTCGCACTCCTCCTAGAGCACAAGAACAGCCCCACCCCGCCCATTGTCATTCTGTATGCCAGCTGATTGCCACATACAGAATGACAATGGGCCAGTCTGGGCTGTTAAGTCATGTGGTGGCCTCCTCCTGCCTCAGTGTACAGCAGGGCATTCTGTTAGATGGATAAAAGGTAAAACGCCCATGCTGCAACTTGGGAATACAGTTTATATAAAGAAGCCTGTGAAACAAGTTAAAAAGAACGGGTTATAGTTCTTTCACTGTCTCATCATTTTAGAACTGACGCATTTTCAATATTATCTTCAACAAAACCATGGTTGCTGCTTTTTTATTTTAAGCAACTAACAACCATTGACAAAGCCAATAGTCCTGGCTTGTTGTTGGTGTAATGATACTTGCTGTATTATATATCTGGATGCAATGACAGAAACAACATAATACCAGTCAGGCGGAACACTATGCTAAGCACAGATTTTTAGCCTAGGTGTTTTAGGCCACGCCCTTAATTACATCGAACACCCCCTTTGAAGAGACCCCCAGTTTTTTTACCCCACTTAAAGCCCTGGAATCAACATCATGTCACAGTCACCTCACGTCCTGACACTGTGCATCATGCATGACTCATGACTTCTAAGTTTTCACATTGCCTATGTGCAGGGGCATAGTGAACCCTCCCCCCCACCCCACCCCTTGCTTTAGGAACTACAGGAAGGGTGAAGTTCTTGATGGGCCTCTTCTGTCTGCAACTCTGCCGACAAAGGCTCAGCTCATAATGTGAAAAGGTGGGTGAGTAAATAAGTGAAGGAATATGTGAATGGCTGGATGGATTAGTGAAAGGATGAATGGATGAATGAAAGGGTGATTGGATAGATAATGAAAGAAAGGATGGATGAGTGAGTGAGTGAGTGGAAGGATGGATGAGAGAAAAAGTAAATAGATGGATGTATGGGAGGAAGGGTAGATGGATGGGTAAAAGGGTGGATGGGTGAGTGTAAGGATGGATGGATGAGTGAAAGGATAGATGATGGGCGAGTGAATGGGTGGATGGATGAGTGAAATGATGGATGGATTGATGAATTGATAAGTGAAAGGGTGAATGGATGGATGGATGAGTGAAAGGGTGGATGTAAGGATTGATGAGTGAGTGAAAGGGGGTAGATGGACAAAAGGATGGATAGATGAGTGAAGAAGTGAAAGGGTGGATGGATGAGAGAACGGATGGATGGATGAGTGAAAGGATGGATGAGTAGTAGGGTCAAAGGATGGATTCATGAATGGATGAGTAGATGGGTGGGTGGGTGGAAGGATGGATGGATAAGTGAAAGGGAGATGGAGAGAGAAAGGGAGGATGAATGACTGAAAGGGTGAATGGGTGGCAGGATAAGTGACTGGGTGGATGGATGAGTTAGTGAAAGGATGGCTGGATGGGTGAAAGGGAAAATGGCTGGATGGATGAGTGAATAGATGGATGGGTGGAAGAGTGGATGGATGAGTATACGGATGGATGGGGTGAAAGGGTGGATGGATGAATAATGGATGGATGAGTGAAAGGGTGGATGGAGGGATGGATGAGTGAAATGATGGATGGAAGGATACATGGTGGATAGGTTTGCAAACGGTTGAATATGTTTGGATATAGATGGGCACACAGCTGGAAGGACAGATTGAATGGTGAAAGACTGAATGATAGATAAAAGAAAGATTACACCTTGTAGCACCCATTATCTTAAATAACATTTCCTATACATTGCCTTTTAATGTTTATATGAGTCATTGTTTTATATAATGTGTGTGTGATGTAACGCACTCCAACACCCTGCCCTTCATACTTGGGTTGAGTAACAGTATAAAAGAAATTAAATACACATGAGAGACGGTCTATGTGAAGATGAGGGGCACCATTGGAGGGTGGTAGCAAGGCCGGACTGGCCGGACCGGGCATCAGGTGTTTCCCTGGGAGGCTGGAAAGGGGGGGCGGTTTTGTTACTGGGGGCTGGCACTGCAAAGTTCCTTGTATAGCCAGTAGTTTTCAATCAACAATAAAAGCGGCCTCACTTATATTCAGGTGTGGTTCACCATTGTCTGGCGACTAATGTACCTGCTGGAGCGAGATGCGAGTTCTGAATCGTCTAAGGTAGCAAGCTGCGGGCATACTGAAAAACTGTGAAGTGCACGATTGTCTCAACCTGATATAAACTTATTTTGACTTGTACTTAAGTGGTTGTCTATTTACTTTCTTATATACTATTGCACGACCTCCTCTGACGTGTCTGTAAAACTTACCTTTTGTCCCGAAGTTTTGTCCTGAATTTTGACCTCCGGTCCTGAATTTTTGTCCTGAATTTTGACCCTTTGTCCTGAATTTTTACACTCACCTTCCTGAATTTGCACCCATGCCAGTTGGTCACCCTAGTCCGGAGGAGTCAGGTCGGATGGCCCGACGGAAACACTGCGTGGGGTAGCCGGATTGGGAATGGTCACTAAGCTAACATCAGTATCGAGGAAATGCTTGAAATACCGTGAGGCACTGCTCCGATCAAAACGGATCACATGATACTCGGCCGGCGCGAGACCACGCCACAGCGCCGCCTAAAGACCCGGCAGTTACCAGCCTCCCCCGCCCGCATTCGGCGCGCTCCGGCTGCAGCGAAAAGCTGGAGGCAGTCCACCCCTACAATAACCCTCTTATGCCCAAGGCCAACCCCGAAGGCATAGTTAGCACGCCACAGGCACAGGGCAGGACGCGCCCCAAGGCACCGACAAGCCCGTACCAGAGAGGAGGTGGAGGGCGGGTAACCCACCCCGGGCTGCCTGGCAGATGAAGGACACCGCCCCTGTGCCGCCGGCCTCTAAGGAGGTGGCGATGACTAACCTTGTGAACACGACGACCCGAGCGACCTCCTCGACGGCGTGGCTGGCGGAAAAGAGGCCGCTGGGAGGGTCAGAGGGGTATACATACCCTCCCTCCCCCCCGGGTGTACCGGAAGTGACGCCCCCACCCCCTGGACAGCGGGCTCCAGGCAGAAGCCCTCTGCTGCTAGAGCGAGGGGTAGGCTTGTGCTGCAATGGCACTAAAGGGCCGCCCTTTTAGGGGGCCCCCTTTGGGGGCGGCGGGCAGCCACAGACAGTGAGCTCTAGTGGTATTGCACCAGGGAAACGTAGGCCCAAGGATCCGAGCATCACAGCTTGGAATGAAGCATCGCGGGGGGAGGGGAGGGGGGTGGTTCAGCTGCACCCACAACTGAGGAAGCCAAGTTCGAAGGGGTGTCCTTAGTGGTGCCGGGGAGGCCGTTGATCAGCACTAAGAAGTTGAACTTGTTGCGCTCTGACCCCTTCGGTAGTTTATAAAGTGTGATAAGCATAACAGTGCAATGTTCTAGCAACTTTTGCCCACATGTAACCACTTCCATAGGCACTACAGTGCTCTAATAGAGGGAGGGCTGCAATTCCAAGACTAGTACTGTTAAAAAAAAAAAGCTATAATGCTACCCACGGCACCAAAAGTTAAACAAAGTATGCGCTCGCAATTTTATTTGTTTTGCCGTGACTGAGAGTCGTGTTGCTGCTACCTTAAGAAGGATGCACCAAACCAAACAACAGCAGACCACCCCTTCCCCAGAATGACAGGCGGAAAGTCCTGGTGGCCTCGGCCCAAATGCTCGCATTGACGAACCGCCACAGAAGAAAACAACTGTATTTCAATTTTTAATATTGATTTAAACATGAGAACTGCTCCTATATAACCCCAGACTGGTAAAAAAGACTTTACTCACAATATAGGCATGTCCTCCACCACACCACATATAGGAAATAATTGCCCATCCCAGCAGATACAGGAGAGGGGACCTGCCTCGCACCAGTTGAATCTTGCACCCTAGTGCACAGAAACCTCCTGTCTTGGGTGTGCAGAACGCCTTTCTTTTGCATATACTTCAACATGACACGCTCTGACCTCTGAGGCCCTCCTAGCCTCTAACTGTCTTCGTCTCCACGCCGTTATCAACCCCCCCTCCCCCACACACACACACGAAAATAGCTGCTGACACCATATAAACACACCCAAGAGTACCCTGATTCATCTCCGCTACAACACAAGAGACTCCGCTTCATCTCGGTGCTCACAGTACAATCACTTACGGAGCTATGGGTGACTGCTTCTGTGCTCTTCTCGTTTGTGGATTTCCCTGCTGCCTGAATGTGCGTAGTTGGTTTCTAGCCAAGTCCTGCTTTGCAAGTTTACCCATAATTTTTGGGAAGGTAGGCGGTCTAGGAGGGACCTTATCCGTCCCTCAGCTTTGTGTTCACCCACTTCAAAAAGCTTTATCAGACGTCATGGCTTCGGTGCATAGCAAACCTTCACGTAAAAAGTGAGGGCGCACAGGCAGGACACCATATCGCGTAAAGCTACTAGGCATCATGCCTAATCATTCTTGAAGTTTAAGAGATGGGGGGCTTCTAGGCATGCGGTGCTATGGTTCAAAGGAGAATATGGAAGGCGGACTGACTCATGAGGGAGAATATACTATTTCCTGAGATGGAACCAGAGTAGAAGGTCAAAGATGGCCTGTTCAGTCTTTGTCAGGTATTCCATCTCCCAGATGTCAGTCCATACATATGTGAAGACAGTTAATGCTAAAATATAACAAGCATTTGCAATGCAATAGGTCTCGCATTTGCGAGAGTTTGAGCTATTTTTATTGTAAATGACAATGCCTTTTATTTATGTTTTGGTTTTTGAAACATAAATAAAAGCCATTGTCATTTACAATGCCAATAGGTCAAACTCGCGTAAATGCGAGACCTATTGCATTGCAAATGCTTGTTCCAATTGTTTCTGAAATATCATTCTCCGTCCTAACCTTCCCAATGCATCAAGTCCTTAGTTTCCCGCTATAGTTTAATAACGAATCTAGGGGCATATTAGCAAGACTGGCGATAATGGGCTTGCTAATAAGCGTTATAGAATTCCAATAGAAGCCCAGGTTAGACGTCCTGCACATCTAACCTGGGCTTCTATTGGAATTCTATAACGCATATTAGCAAGCTCATTATCGCCGCTTTAGCGGCAGTTTCCTGCCGCTAAAACGGCGATAATTTTAACGTGGGTCTTGCTAATATGCCCCCTAGTTTTGGTGGTGTTGTAAAGCGACTGGATAATATTTTGGAACACTAGTACTGCGTAAAACTGTTAAGAAAATAAATGAAAAAATCATGAGTTGGTTTCAATAAACTGAAAAGTGTTAAAATAGACATTATGCCAGATAACACCGGTCTTGCAAAGTTCTATTGGTGATAAAATTCAAGGTTGGGTACATTTATACCAATATCAGTGGGACTACAAATGAGGAGGTGTTGCTTTTCAATAGCTACATACTGATTAAATAATGGGGCAGATTTACAAGCCCCTTACGCCACTTTTGCGCCGCCGTTGCGTCACTTTTGTGACGCAGCGGCGGCGCAAATCATGCGCCATGCTGCGGGGGATTTACAACGTGACGCATCTATTGAGATGCGTCACGTTGTAAGTCCTGCGCCACATGAAACCTGCGTCAGGTTTCATGTGGGCGTGCCGGCGCAGGGGGCGTTCCTGCGCAAGGAAGCCCCGTAAAAGTGACGCCGTGAAATCTACAAGATTTCACGGAGTCACTTTTACGTCCCTGCTGCGTCAAATCCTTTTGAAGCAGGCGTAAGGAGTGACGCAGCATGTTAGGTATAGGGCACCCCTGAGCAGTACTGGAGTTACGTCGCACTTGCGACACGACTCCAGTACTGTGCCACCCTTCCGCCGACAGATGCGTCACGCATCTGTTTATCCTTGCGCCATGATGCGCCGCATTGTAAATCCGGCGCATCTGTGGTGGCGCAAGGGTAAATTTGCGTCACGCATCTTCCCTGGCGCATCCCTGCTGATTTGCAGGGTTGCGCCAGGGAACGTAAATCTGCCCCAAAGTGATTAGTTTTTTGTAAAACATTTTTCAGTTAATAGGACACATTGAAGTAATCAGACGTTGTGCTGCACAGCTGATACATACATGTGTTCGGCTAAATTATTTGGGCAGTTGGACAGAGAGGTCTTTTTCTACACACAGCCTGCCAGAAGAGGCAGCTGGTGGCCATTGAGGTGGGTGGCTTTACCTGACACCTTGCTGAAAGTGCAAACTGCCTGGAGGTCTGCATTTGCACCAGCTTCACGGTGCGCATTCAACACAGTGTGCACCGAATATCTCTGCTCCACAAAGTTGACACTTTTATACAAGTACCAAATTTCAGAACAGTGATGTAAGTGCTGTTTCTGTTACAACTTATCTGAGACAATACGCTATTTGTTGAAATTCATGAGATTTCTTCTTGCTTCATACCATCTGATCAAGGGTCTCTGGATGTACGACAGATTCACACCATCCCCTAGAGAACTCCACGGCTATGTTCGCCTGCCTGTATCATGTTAAAAAAACGCTTCATTGTCTTCAAGGCTGATAATGCAAAAGCCCCCCAGTCCCTGGCAATGAAGATTAAGATATGCAGTGAATCATGCAACTCTCTCAGCAGCAGACTTGAGATTATAAAATAACACGTGGATTTATGTAGTGCACATTCACCCCAAAAGGCTAACATGCCGCTTAAGTAACAGGGCCCAGATTTATCAAAGTTTTGAGTCGCCTTTACGCTGTGCAAGGCAATGCAAGGTGATGCAAAATCTAGAATGAGATCTACCATGGCATGCAGAGGCAACCTGCATGGCTCGGTAAATCTAGTGTAATGCAAGGGAGTGCAAGTCGCTGCATTGCGTTACACTGTGCTGGGAAGGCGTTGCATGGGTGGAGTATGGGTGTTGCCTCGCATCCACTCTTCTATTCTGATGTATTCCTATCTTTACCAACACTGGTAGACCTGGGAAAGTGTCAGAACTGTATGCCTTCCCAATAGAGGCGCAATGAGGAGAAACATCTCTATTTCTCTTCGTTTTTTCCTCTTTCTAAGTGTGCTGCATTCCGCAGCATGCTTAGAAAGAGGAAAATGCCTCTAAGGATTGTTTTTCTCCAGGAAGGTGTTCTTGCCTGCTCAAAAACAATTCTGCCTGTAGTGCAGACACCCTTGCAAGGGTGCCTGAGTTAGCGCTAGGCTGCACCAGTGCAAGGAGAGGACAGGAATGTGCCATATCTTGATAGATATGGCGCATTCCTCCCTGTCACTGAATGCAGTGCTTGCTGCATTGCATGACGTAATGATAAATCAGGGCCCAGATATTTCTTGTCACTCAATTCAATGGTACCCAGTTTACTGACAAAGGAAGGGTGAAAGGTTGAGTGGATCTGTCGGGATTTAAACCTGTGACCACGAGGTCAAACCTAACCCAGTGGAGTGGATGCATTGGTCTACTGAGCCACTAGGTGTAGCAAACCAAAAATTAGAGAGAGGAAAAAATAGGAATTCTCCTGCTATGCACCAAGGACGTGGAGCGCAATTCCAGTCCGGATCCTGCAAATGCTTTCTCTTCAATTGCAGAAGGTGCAGAAGACCCATCTCTTCAAGCAACACATGGTCACAATGTGACTGCTCCTGAAAATAACTCCCCCAACCCATATTTCTTCTGTACTGCACTCCTTTGCCTTGTAGCACACTCTTTAAATCCATACATTTACCTAAATACATGCAAACAGAGGTTAGTGGCATACACATGGACATCTGTAAAACTATTAACACATAGGTAGGAGAATACATTGGTGGGCAAGGCAGTCAAAAATTCAAATCCATGTGTTATATTTTGTTTAATATGTTATATTAGGTGGTTCTTATAGTGTTGCAGCACCATGCATCCACAAGCTGCTTTTGGAAGTGAAAGGGTTTGCCAGACTCACAGAACTGGACTGGGTTGCACACCTGGAAACTGGAAAATAATTTACAGTGATAAATGGATCTAATAAAGCTTAATAAACAGACTAGACGTTTTTTTTGTCAGTCTATACTACACTTTGAAAGCTCTGAAAAACATACTATGGTCATTCCGATCCAGATTAAATTATGATATAATACACAACAAAAAAGCAACAATCAATGAAAGGGGAAGGGAAAGCCAATCAGAAAGACAGGGTCTCTAATAGTGTAAGGACTTGTGATCAGAATAGGAGAAGAAGGAACTGGCAGAGGGCTTGAGCAGAGGAAATACAGAATGCAATGCCAGTGGTGGTCCACATTAGAGGGCACGATTAGCAAATTGAGAGCCCAGGCATAGCTAGCACCCACGGAAGCACTATGTGCAATAGTTGGGAATGGGTGAGAATGAGAATGTTTTGTTTTAGATTTTTTAACATTAACTCAAATGTATTCATATATATATACATATTTTTTAAAACATCTTTTTATTTAACAGTTGATTCATGACACATAACAATCATACTGATCAGTTTTCCCTTCGTGGCCCCATGCAGGGGGCTAGGTCTCCTTTACAATGTCAGTTCTGGCTTGTATTAATCTTCTGCGTAGTCATCATTGACGGCTTACTACTCCCATTCATTACCTCTCTCACAACACATCAAATACATTTCCTACCCCCTCCCCAGTTTGATTAAGCACTCCCCGGTACTGCATTCAATGACCCCATATTTTCTGGAATTTGCGTAGGCAACCCCTGGCGCGATAGGCTGTCTGTTCTGCCTGCTGGCACCAGTCCAGGTCCTCCTTCCAATCTTTTATCACTGGGGGCCTCCCTGCTCCCCAAAGCCTGGCTAGGTTGCGCTTTGCCACTATTGCCGCCACTCCCAGCCAAGTATAGCTATTTTAAATACTTTAATTTCATTTAACATTATCTCCATTAGAGATTTATTTTAGGTCCCTACTTCCATTATTTTCTATGGGATGTTGATGCATTACTACTTGTTCATTGTTATACAATAACATTTCGAAGAACCACTGATGTCCACATACAATTCAGAGCCCTGAAGAAGTCCTTTTAGGACGAAACGCGTTGGCTACTGTCTGTTGGCGTGAGTTTTTAAAAAGAAGAAAACAAATAAAGAATCTTTGAATAAAGAAACTTTCGTTATATGCATTTGTCATATGCATGATATTCAGTGGATAAGAATACTTATGTTGTGCAAAGGCCAAAGATACATGTTGAAATACAAATGCTTTTATAATTGTTACATTTTGAGTGCTGAACCACAGATATTGCATGTTGTTTGGAAATTCATGTTTCCTTTAGGAGTATAGAGGGGCTATACTCCGGGTTCATTGCACCATTAGCGACATATCATACTTTGCCTACATCTGTTGTTAACAAGTGCGGGAGTCTTTTTGTCTCAACCCCTCTCTATGTACATGTAAAATTATGCTTTTGTATAGTATCTGGAATACCATAAGATTCCTCCCATTCTGTGTCAAGGTAATTTTTCATTATTAGAGCTAGTATTGTATTGTTGTAACCAACTAATGATAAAATAGAGTGGTCACTATATTTCTTTCCAATGTCCCCAATCAAATGTACCAGTGCAGTCAAATAAACATAACAATTACATCCAGGAGAAATACATATGTTTATTATTTTCAAGGCACTTGACTTACTCTGACCAATAATACAGGTCACAGGTTTTAAACCCTGAATTTTTAACGTCAATACTTGTCAGGGAAGATCCAGATTTGTGTTATCTATAATGGTACAAGAGACTAGATCTGGGCTATTAACTTGCCAGATACCTGACCCATCACATCTCTTAAAGCTTTCACTTCATAGGCAATGTAATCTCTGTATTATGCAGGGTTTTTGTGCCACATTTCCTGGAAAGCAATAATTGTTGTTCCATTTTTATAGAAAATTGTGTTGTTGCCAATTTAAATTCCTCTCTAGTCCTGCTACTGTCCAGGTTACAGTATTAAGTATAGTTCTATTAAGGGCGATAAGGGACTCAAGATTGGCAGGGAGTTTTAATTGCTGATGCTATTCAATTCCAGTCTTCATGTGTTCATTTGGGTATGTTGATTCTTAGCCGTTGGTCCTGGTAATAGTTAGATGATGAAGTAGTTTTTTGTCAATTCACTAAGATAAAATTTGCTGAGTTCAACATTGTATACATTGTGGTGTAGTTAATCAATTAACTGCACAGTTATTTCGCACAATTTCTCAGTAGCCTCCTGCTGAGAGACCTTCCATATTTTGTTGTATTGGCATCCAAGAAGCGCTTTTGACATGATGGTTTTTGAGGTCCAAACAAAAGTCTCTGAGTTCCAGTTCATCAGATAAAAGGGACAAGTGTTGTTTCACTTGAGACAGTGTTGAGGTTTTTAGCTAGTCAAGGCACAACTTCCCAACACTGTAAATTGTCACCATCCCCGAGTGTTCAGACTGCATGTACAGCATATCAGGCCTGCTTGTTTTAAAACCCTCAGTGTTGTTGAGGAAGCGTGGCTGGCATCTGTTTGCATCCATTGGCCAAACTAACCATCCCTTCCAATTAAGGTCAGATGAATTGGTTGTGCCATTGTGCAGCATGGTATCTAATGTATCTTCACTGTAGTGTGTAAATCGTTGCTAGTACTCAAAACGTGCAAATGTGGGAATTCGTGGTGTGTTCAAATCTTTCATCTTGGCGAGTCCAAGACATGTTGTTTTTTTAACAGTTTTGTTTAGGTAAATCATTTGTTGTGGTATCAGACATGCTCTAAACAAAGCCTCAGTTCCCTGAACCTGCCTGTCTTTTGTCCCCAAATAGACCTTACATCTAAAGAGTCCTTCAAAAAGTCGAAACCCTGTACAGACAGCTGTGACAGAAAAGAAGCAGAATATGTCAGTTAGCATATTTGTCTTTGCAGGTGATAGTGCAAGCCAATAAAAATATGAGGCAGGGTCAGATGTATCATACGTTAATCAAAGGGATATGCAGTTCCTGAGGGGAGTGAACTTGTCTCTTATGGATTGCCCTCACACACCCCGAAGGATGTCATGCTTCATCATTGGGCTGTGCTCCTCGTCGGGCCGGCGCTGCAATGCCCGACGGGCTCCCGCGAAGGGGCTCTTTGCCGGAGATCTTTTAAGAGACAGCCGTTTGGTGCGTGAGGGTAAGTGGTAAAGGTAGTGGAATGAGTGTGTGTGGTGAATTAAAATAGGTTTAGTACTGTACTCTGTGTATATCAAGTCATATACCATCAGGAGGCAAGAAACATGTTGACCATATTCACACACTAGACCCTATAGGACCATCAATTCCAGATAGGGCGCACGCATTTTAGTTAGGTTAGTACACCCTAGAATAAAGTTTATTCCATATAGGGCAGTACTAAACCTATTTTAATTCACCACGCACACTCATTCCACTACCTTTACCACTTACCCTCACGCACCAAACGGCTGTCTCTTAAAAGATCTCTGGCAAAGAGCCCCTTTGCAGGAGCCCGTCGGGCATTGCAGCGCCGGCCCGACGAGGAGCACAGCCCAATGATGAAGCATGACATCCTTCGGGGGTGTGTGAGGGCAATCCATAAGAGACCAGTTCACTCCCTCAGGAACTGCATATCCCTTTGATTAACGTACTTACTAGGAGCATTGTGCAGGACCTTACCAAAAGCTCCCGGTTCCTTCTTCTTGATAGACTCAGATGTATCATAACCAGAAAAATAAGCAAACGTCTGTGCAAATGTTTTTGAACTACCCCGTGGTGGTGTAGGGCAATGTTCCCATTGGGTGGAATGGTAAACAGCACGTGGAAGACTTCCTTTATGCACAAAATGATGACCGTAATGCTGAAAACAAAACATGTTGTCATAATTAGATGTACCATCTTACAATTCATCAGAAGAAAACACAGTTTAGTGTTCTTGATCTTCTAGCAGTTCATGCACTGTATCAATGTCCCAATCGTTAGAAACAGTACTAAGGGTAATGACATAATTCAAAGAAATTTTGAAAAGGTATGGAATTTGTAAAAGCCTATCCCAAACAATCCCATTGGGAGCCAGAAGAGCTGTAATGTTCACCAGGGAAAGGTCTCTTCGTTCTCGGTGTGATGACGAAAGTGGTTTAAGACCCAAGTTCACCAGTTGTACTGAAGAGAATTCTGGGAGGAAATGTCCATTCAGAAGCAGAAAAAAGACTGTCACAAAATCAATCCAAAGGACTGGGGAAAGTAACACAATTTCTCATTTACCATCTACATTGAACTAAGCTATTTCTACCATCTAAAGTCATATTTGTATTACTGTATTGTGTATTTTTGTCGTTTGGTCTTGTGTTAAGTCTAGATAAAGAGTACTTGTTTTTCTAAACTGGTGTGGTGTCCATTTGTAGTGTTTTCACTGTATTACTGTATGTGTTCACAAATGCTTTACACACTGCCTCTGAGATAAGCCTGCCTGCTCATGCCAAGCTACCAAGGGGGTGAGCAGGGGTTATTTTAGGAGTGTATCCCCCTTACCCTGACTAGAAGCAAGGGCCCCTATTTGGACAAAGGTACCTACCTCTGCCAACTAGAGACCCCCATTTCTAACAGGTGCAAATTGTGCACCTAGTAAATAGTGCTAGTGCAGAGTGTAGTGTTTAATTGGTTCTCAACTTGCGACCATTAAGCGTTACCTGGCACCATCTGGTATCAGCGCCTTAGTGTCTAGGGCTATCTTGCTCTTCCACAATCATTATATTAGGTTTTGTGTGCCTCTTGCCACAGCAAGGACTCTTTGTAGCACCCGTCCTTGTGTTTGGCCTCACACTATTATCATATCATCTGTGTGCATAAAAATAGGGGGGGTAAGGTATGAATAGTAATAGGTATACATTAGCACACTCTAATTGAGGACATTCATTTTTCTACAGTAGGAATGTGAGTTAGAGTTTGGCTTATAGAATTTCTATCTTCCAGAGCAGGAAATTTACCACCATTTCCTTTGCCCTAACAGCTGGGCCCTCTAACATGCTGTGGTGAATACCCAGCTTGTAAGGAACACCATAATTATATTTGCCTGTAGCCTTCCACTATTTTTCAGGCAACCTTTCATAGAGTTAACTGTGCCAGATGTTTTGGCAGTTCGGTCACCTCAAATCGGGCTGATCCACCTTTACACCTGGAGGCTAGTAAGTCACAATATTATGGTCGATAATATCGGCCTGCACAAATACCTAACCTACAATACTGACTACTTCTGCATAATGGATAAGTAGATATAGGAAAGTTACTATTCTTAACTCCACACCACATCTACTTTCCTTGACAAAATAGTGAGAGTCCACATTGTGGCATTAATAATGCTATTCCCCTAACCATTTGGAGTAGTGAACTCGGATCATTGGTGGAGATAATGGAGTAGCTGCTCTTGGCATGCTCCCTCACCTGAAGTGCACTAAGGGCCTCACTCTGCCATACTACCAGTGATCCATTTTTTTCAGACCAGAAATTACTGGGTCCGGTAACACCAGACTTTACTTTCTATGGACTTTCCATAGCCGTGCACATGCCTCCAACAGCCGTGCACATGCCTCTCTGGCACCAGAAGCCTACTCAACCCGACTCAAACCTGACCTGCAATAATACCCAAAACCAATTACCCTTTTCCCAACTACTAAGAGCAGATGGTTAATAGGATAGGTAAAGCACCATAATTGAGCCCGTAATCGCGTCTGTCATACAGAAATGGAACCAGTGATACCGCATAACTATCTTATTTCCCATTCCAGGGGTCAATAAATTGTGGACCTCATATTTTGGCGTGGCAATACCTGCTGGAGTCTGGGAATCTGAGAATGGAGCCATCCAGTATCCCGACACCAAATAGTGGATAGCTCAAAAAGTGACTCTCAATAGGGCTCCTATGCCACCAAACATGGGGAACTAGGGCCTGATTCATTGAAGGATTTCTTTGCCCTTGTGTGACACAAGGGCAGCAAGGGCAGCACAATCCCTAAGTCAGATTTTCCAAGTTACACAAACCGACCTTGCTTAGCCCTCCGTAGCTTTGTAACTCTGGAGTAACGCAAGGCCGCACAAATCGCTGCCATGAGTTACTATGCGCTGGGAAGGTGTTAAACCCTTGCTTTTTGGTGCATTCCTAGAGTTACCATGAGTAGTAAACCTGGGAATGCATCAAAATTGTACGCCTTCATGATAGAGTCGCAACGAGGAGACATATCTTTATTTCTCCACGTTATTTCCTGTTTTTAAGAGTGCTGCATTTTGCAGCATCCTTAGAAAGAGGAAAAAGCCTCTAGTGATTGTTTTTGTTCAGGAAGGTGTCCCTTTCTGCACAAAAGCAATTCTACCTGCACCATGGCGCAAGGGTGCCTATATTGGTGCTAGGCAGCAGATTGTGCACCAGCACAGTCTGAGTGAAGGAATGCCCTATATATTGGTAAATATGGTACATTTGTGCCCTCTACTTTTGACGCAGTGCGGAAAGTTGTCTTGCCCATTTGCACCAAATATTGATTAATCTGACCCACAATGTCTACTGCTTTTGGCGTATTCTCTGTTACCTCCCTCCTCCTTATCAGGCCCACAATCACACTAAATCTAATTGCACTAGTTCCTAAACTATGCAAAGCCCGAACTCTTGCGTTTGACTTAGGAATTAATACTTGCAGCCTTCTGTAAGTGTTTCATCACTTTTTATAGTAACCAACGAGATCCACAATTGCATTAACTTTATAAGCACATCTGTACTATGAAAGGGAAGAACACTTTTTTATTAAGGTGACCATATGGTCAGAGAGACAGCTGTAATGATTAAGGTTTTACGTTCAGTGCTGGTAGAATGCATGATATGTGTTAAAAGTCCAATCAAAGAAAGTTTACTTGTCTCACCTGCATATTACTCTTGTCTTTTAATTTATTTACCACAGAATGGAAATTAGCATATATATTGATATAATATTTTATTACAGTTTTGTTGCTATTGGTGTGGAGACGGGTACTATATAATACAGCTCTGGGTTGGCAGTGTAAAAAGTGATTAGTATTGTTGTAGAAGAATTGTTTTATTTTACCACTTTCACCATCTGTTAAATGAGCGCCTTGTCTAGCAAGAGCAGTAGTTAAAGAGCTAAACACAAGAGATGCTTCTTTGTTTTATTTCGCTCCTACTTTTATTTCTGCCTGCTCTTCACCCTGTCCTTTTTTCTCGTCCTCTTTTTCTCCCTTACTTTCTTGCTTTGTTCATTTGTGAAATGTTTGCTCCTCTTTTTCTCTTCCCGCCTTCCGTACTTTATCAGTTCTTCTCAGGTTTCCATCGACCTGGTACCTACACAAGACAGTAAATGCTGTAACAAATTGTTTATCCGTTTTAGAGGTTGTTTATGAAGAGTCCAATATACTGATTCCGGACTCACTGCGTGAGGCTTATACATTTTAGCTACGACCCTGGGTTCCTAATACTAGGACTGCCCAGTTTTTCTCTTGCTTTTATTTTCTCACCTCACATTTCAAGTTCGAGAGCTAGAACACGGTGCACAGTGGCATTGGAACAGGGGGCGTGGCAGGTGTGACAACAACCTCAGATGACTGGTAGGGAGTTTAGGGCAAAACCTACAAACTAATGATGCTCAATTCTTTCTATTTTTGTAGAATTTTGCATGTGAGTGTAAAGAGTCAAATGAAGCAGGCCAAAGTAAAAATGTCATCTGAAAAAACTATTGCATTTTCTTTTGTTATGCATATCTATGTGACACTTCCGACCCTCCTGAGGAGAAGAACTACACCTCCCAGCAGCTTCTGCCATTAAGAGGAGAGCCCAGACTGGTTCTTCCCGGTTTTTGCACCAGCCCCACCGGCCTCTTAGCCCCACGCTGTCTCTAACTCGTGGGATGCATGCGGGCGGTGCCCAGGCTAAGGTCAGGCCCGTCCATGCCCATCAGAGCTCAGACAAGGCTAGGTTGGGCCACCCCTCTTTCACCGGACCCCCTGCCTAAGGTGCGGTGCCCACTCCCCCTGTCTCTGAACTGCCTGCTGTCCCTGCCCCCACGCTGCCTTGTGTCCCTGCGCTGCCTGCTGCCTGCTGCCCCTGTCCTGTCTGCTGTCCCTGAACTGCCTGCTGTCCCTACCCCAGTGCTGCCTGCTGTCCCTGTGCTGCCTGCTGTCTCTGCCCCTGCATTGCCTGCTGTCTCTGCCCCTGCGCTGCCTGCTGTCCCTATCCCTGCCTGCTGTCCCTGTCCCTGTGCTGCCTGCTGTCCCTGTCCATGCACTGCCTGCTGTCCCTGCCCCTGTGCAGCCTGCTGTCCCTTCGCTGCCTGCTGTCCCTGCCATTGTGCTGCTGCTCCACCAGTCCCTGTGCTGCCTACGGTCCCTGCCCTGTCGCTCCCCGTGTCCCTGCGCTGCCTGCTGTCCCTGTCCCTGCGCTGCCTGCCCCAAGTCATTGCTTGGTGCCCAGGACCACTAGTACCACCTTCTAGGCCCACTAATGGAGGCCATTGCATGGCCACAAAGCAGACCCGCACAGCAGGCGTGCCGCCAATGCACGCCGGTTGGACAACGCCCAGCGCCGGCACCCCTGTCCCTCCCGCCACCCGACGGTACACCACCAAGGAACTCCTGGAGCTAGACCCCAGACACCAAAAGAGCTGCATCTTCTGCTCCCCATGATCCACTGAAGGACCCTTCACCAGCCGGCATTGCCATTTCTCCTGTGACACAACCTACGAAAGATCCCGAACCACTCCTGCCCACAAGACCAAAAACACCCCGCAACCACTCCATTGTATCTGCTCAACGCCCACTCAATCATACCATGGAGAGCTGGGACATCATCAGTACCCTCTCCACGGACATTGCCTTCATTACTGAAACATGGCTCAAACCCTTCTCGAACACAGACATAACCACCGCCACTCCCGAAGGGTACAAGATGATTCACCGAGACCACACCATCAAACAAGGCGGAGGCATCTGCATCATCTTCAAAGAACCCATCAGATGCACCATCACCAACGACAACCCCAAGCCTCTCATGGAACATCTGAACTTCCTACAACAAACTGATGCAAAGAACACGATTATAGGCACCCTCACCTACAGACCTCTGGGACACTGTGCAACATTCTGCGACGCCTTAACCAAACTCATCTCTCCCCTAGCAATTGACTCTCACCACTGCATACTACTCTGAGACCTCAACTTCCACGTCATTGACCCCCAACGATGCTAACTCCATCACCCTCCTGGAGAGCACGAACAACATTGGCCTCACCCAACTGGTCACTGAACCCACGCACAAAGCCGGAAACACACGATCCCATTTTCACCTCCAGTTACAGAATCAAATTCAGCCACACCACAGAACTCACCTGGACTGACCACACCATTGTACAATTCACCATCACCAATGCCCAGCACACCATAACCAGGCATCAGATCTTCTATCACTGCAGCTGGAGCAAGGTCACCAAAACTGAGTGAATACAGCCCCTCATCACCTCCCAACCCGAGGCCTCAACAGACCTCAACGAGAATGTCCAGAACTTCACTACCAGTATCACTGACAGCGCCGACTGAGTTGCACCACTGAAACCTACAAAATCTATCAAGACCTCCAAGCATGCCAGCTTGTACACTCCATAACTCAAGACCACCAGGCGCAACTGCCATCAACTGGAAAACCAGTGGCATGCCACTAAGAACCCCACCGACAGAGCAGCTCACAAAACAGCCCTCAGCTACTATCACCGGCACATCAAAGAAGCCAAGAAAGCAGCCATCACCATGTGCATCAACTCCATGGCCAACCACACAAAGGAATTCTTCAAAATAGTCAAAGAATTCTCCAACCCTACAGCCATAGAGAACACTATCAACCCTCCCCAGAACTCTGTGACACCCTCTCAGACTACTTTCACAGCAAGTTCACCCACTACAACAATTTCAACTCCCAGCCTGCCACCCTCAATGACCTCAACCAACCAGAGATCATCAGCCAAGCCATTACTGCCTGGTCTCCACTCACCACCATGACCAGCTTAGCCATCATGTTTTCCATCCACTCCGGGGCTCCCTCTGACCCCGGCCACCACCACCTCTACAACCATTCATCAAACCCTATCCACAACCAGCTACCCAGCATCCTCAATTCCTCCATCTGCACTGCAACCTTTCTGGACAGATGGAAACACGCAGATGTCAGACCCCTCCTAAAGAAAGTCTCCGCCGACCCCAGCGATCTAAAAAATGATCATCCGCAAGAAAGCCATCAACCAGCAGCTCACAGAATTCCTGGAACAAAACCACCTACTGGACGCCTCACAATCTGACATCAGAATACTCCTCGACCCCGGAGAAATTGTGGCCCTGATCCTCCTCAACCTTTCGCGGCATTCAACACTGTCTCCCACAACACCCTCATCAACAGACTCTACAACATAGACATGCAGCAAGATGCCCTCAAATAGATTGCCTCCTTCCTGACAGGATGCACACAGACTATCCGACTGACTCCCTTCACCTCCGCAACTAAAGACATCATGTGAGGTGTACCACAAAGATCATCCCTCAGCCCAACCCTGTTCAACAGCTACATGACCCCCCTGGCAGATGTTGTCAGATCCCACGACTCAACATAGTCTCCTATGCAGATGACACTCAATTGATCCACTCGCTCGCCGAGTACCCCTCCAACACTAAAACCAGCTTCTGCAACACCATGACTAACGTAGCCAAATGGATGAGAGACAACTGCCTCCAATTCAACTCTGATAAAACTGAAGTACTGATCTTTGGCAAGAACAACTCCACATGGGACCACAGCTGGTGGCCTGCAGAACTCGGACCCACACCCACACTGACCTACCAAGCACACAACCTCAGCATCATCCTCGACATCCAATTGACCATGACACAACAAGTCAACGTAGTCGCCTCTTCCTGCTTCCACACAGTTTGAATGCTCCGCAGAGTCTTCAGATGGATCACAACCGAAACCAGAAAGACCTTTACTCAGGCCCTCGTCACCAGCTGTCTCAACTACGACAACGCCTTCTATGCCGGCATCTCTACCTAGCTCCTCAGAAGACTCCAGACCATACAGAACTCTGGAGCCAGACTCATCCTGGACCTCCCCAAATGAACCCACATCACCCCCCCCCCAGCGGAGAGACCTCCACTGGCTCCCCATCCAGAAGAGATGCTAGTTCAAGATCCTCATGCACGCCAACAAAGTTCTCCACAACCTAAGACCTGCCTACATCAACCATCGACTGAACTTCCACCAGCCATCCAGACACCTTCGCTCCTCTTCACTCGCCATTGCACACACTCCCCACATCCATCTCAGCTGCAGCAGTGGCTGCTCCTTCTCCTACATTTCTGCCAAGACCTGGAACAACTTTCCCCTCCAACTCCATACAGCGTCCTCTCTGGCAGACTTCAGAAAGAGACTCATGACCTGGCTCTTTGGCGGAGAAGCAGCACCCAGATACACCAAGAGTAGAAGTGCTGCGCCTTACAAATAAATGACGGATTTACATGTCTACAAGTATCTGTCAAAAAGGAGGGTCCTTTGTAACTTCAAGTTAGTTAGATCCCCAATGAAGAAGGATAGCACGTCAGAGTTATAAATAATCCCCGAAAAGTGAACACAATGTGCTAGCTTTTTTTCTACAGTATGCACATATAATGAAATATTAGTCCAGATGAAAAGTAGAAATCAGACCCATTGCCCCCTGAAATGGTCAAAATAAGAGCACAATTTAATACATTATTTTCACTTTGTGTGATGTATGAAAAGATAAACCAACTCAGATTTATAGTTCCTTTTTAGGTTTTGCCTAAAGGATAGCTTTAACTGTCTCTGCAGGCAATTAATTTAAGATTATATTAAATACTCTTTTTGAAAAATGAACTCTAGAAAGGAGGAGCGCCAATATCAATTCAAATCACAATCAATTATTGTTATCTTTCTAATGACAAGTCCTCAGGCAGTAGATTCAATTGAAAAATTCTTCTTCTTTATTGATCATTCCACAAAAGTTTATTTCGAACAAATTAAATTTGCATTTCCAGTGGCCGAATAATATTCCATTATTTGGATCAATCTCCACTTTTTAAATCAGCCAACGCGTTTCGTCCTTTGAGGACATCATCAGGGCTGAAATAATAAAACAAATAAAAAGCATATCAAAATCCAATTTCTTTACAACTTCACAGTTCCTAAACGATCCAATATAACCTATCCATTACATTTTGATGAAAAAACAACATCTCCTGCCTATATCCATTCTAAACTGTACCCAATGATCAAGATGGGGAAAGAATACAAAATATCAAAACTTCATTTTTACACATTCAAAAACTTTAGAAAAATATTTTTCAATTTTTACCACCCAAATCCTGATAGTTTATGGCGACTTGAATGTGACTTAGTTTGTTTATCCTTGCCACTTTATCTTGTGTCAGTGGTCTATAATTCCTTGGGTAGCAGTTTCTGTAGCCACCGCCCAATTGTGTCATTTTGTCAAGACGTTGCATGTCCCCTGTTTCAGATCCCAAGGACAAGGAAGCACCTAAGGGCCTCATTAAGATGGCGGTCGGGAACTGGACCGCCCGCCTAGCTGTCTGCGGTCCTGCCATCGGTATTAGGATGCGACCGTCTTCAAGGCAGTGGCAATGTGTATATTTTGTATTGCGGCGTGTGCTGGGGGCTGCAGCGCACGCCGCAGTACGAAATAAACACATTTTGCATATCCCTGCACTATGTGGCAGGCACCAAGTGGTGCAGCGAAAAGGGACATTGCAATCCCTACGTCGGTGCCTGAGCAAGCAGCGCCACCATTGTAGGGATTGTAGACCCTCCGGTGGTCCGGCGGATCCGTGGCGGTCAGTCTCTCCAACCGCCCACCATCCGCCTGCCATTTTAATGTGGCAGGCAGACCTCCACGGTCCGATGGCGGTGGGACCACCACCTATGGCCTGACGGTGACGGTCCCACCGCCATCGTAATGAGGCCCTAAGTGTGCAGGATTTAGATACTTTCGTTATTGCTGTGGCCCTTTCTTATATCTGGTTTAGAGCAACTTGATAACCAAGGGGCATATTTACAACAACTTGCGATAAATATCGCAAAGCGCGCTTAGCGCTATTTTTTTATCGCCGGCTATCGCTGGATTTCAACGCAGAGATAGCGCATTATTATCAATGCTTATCTCCGAGGCGATATGAAATCCAGCAATAGCGGCGAAAAGCGCCAATATCGCTTGAAAACCAGAGATAAATTGTGGGAGATAATGAAATCCTTGCTGATACGCCCATGTGACCTTAACCCTGCAATCCACCTCCCATTATGTAGATGTCTTAGTCAACTTTTAAGCAGGTGTTAAAATCCTGCGATAAGGGGGCTTAGCGCGATTGTTCTTGTCACTAAGCGGGTCTGCTGCAGGCTTGTAAATACCGCGAAGCCCTGTTTTACGACTATTTCCATGTAGTTTTGCTCCGGAACGCCTACTTTGCATGTCATTAGCGATGGCATGCAGGGCGATAAAAAACGGGAGCAAACTCACGGAAACTAGTGCTAACAAGGCTTAGCACGAGCTTGTTAATAGTGCGATGTGAATATCTCCGCTTCTCTGGCTTTTAAAGCCAGAAAAGCGGCGATATGGCCCTTGATGATAATATGCCCCTTAGTTATCTCATGCAATCTAAAATGTCAGAAATAAAAAAAAAAAATCATATGTACATACATACATAGAGGGACTTTTGGTCAGCTTGGATTCAGTGACCTGTTCAACTGTTACTCCCATTTTACTTTTGCCCACCAGGAAATACAAGATGGAGCAGTGGATCGGCCTATTTCAGCCATTTGCTCTCTTGCACTGTGAGCGATGGAGCTTTGCTTCATCACACGTGCACCCATCTATCCAAAATGAAGTGCACTTCAATCTTAGTGCCTGCGAGACAATATTTACCTTTACTAAAGTTTTTTCTTTCCAATCTTTATCCTTTTTATTTTTCTTAGTCTCCCCAGTCTCCTCAGTTTAAACAATGTCTTTGTTACAGTAATTAAAAAATGATAATATATTTCTTTGCGCCAGAAACATCATCTTTTTCTGTGACATGCATGAAATCTTAAGAGGGTTTGTTACAGTAGCGTTACAAGCATACCATGGGCCCGGCAGCAAACAAAGAAAATGACCCCTTTGACTGATGTTGGGGCAGTAAAATGCAACATTGGCAGGGTTCAATGATGCCCTCAAGGCCCGGGCCCTGGTGCACAGTACCTGCTGCACCAATAGTCGCTTCACCCCTGGGTTTGTGTAACTGTTCTAAGTACCCTTGCCTGCTAGTTAGCACCTTTACTTTTCTATTAAAATTAGATGTGTTGGTGTTTTCCAAAGTTAACATTCTTATTGGAAGCACATGGTCGCTATGCTAGGTTGCAGTATATTATTTTTCTCCTCTTTATTTTGATGAATGTGCTTGCATAAAGAAAGAAACATGCTATATGTTGCCAAGGCTAGACGTATTGGCTTTGCCTGTGCTTGTTTACATATCTTCATTCCTCAATTTATAACTGATACAACTGGAAGCCAACAAATGAGTGTGATTTATGACACTGTGCATGGGAAAAGGTACTACTGCCGTGCAATATTGATTACCTATACACTAGGAGAGGAGAGGTGTGGTGCAGCGGCCAGGGCAGCTGACTTCAGAGCACAGGGCTCACGGTTCGATCCCCGGCTCCGGCGGCAGCTCAGCACCATGTGACTCTGTGCCATAGCTCACTTAATTTCCACGACGACCCCCAGCGCCTTGAGACCCGTAAGGGTGAGTAGTTCGCGCTTTACAAATACGGATTTACATTTACTAAACTATTGTGCTTCTTTGAAGTTTCCAATTGTTTACATTTCACACTTCTAGTGTATATCATTTTATGCTGGACATGTTGATTATGCTGTATTATAGTTAGGACTCCTGGTTTTATTTATTTTTTAGACATTTCCACCTGTAAAATAATCCATATTTATTTTTGACTTTTTTTTCTTTATTAATCCATATTTATTTTGTGAAAAAAGGGACCTGGAGTTAGTATATTTCAATATTTATTTAACCGTCCAAAGTACACTTGCAATTGGATGCCTTAGAGAATCCATGTCATTAAAATTGGATGCCTTTTTCGTCTTATAAGAAGCCATATATAATGCATATGAGCCACGCAGTGTATAGTTTGAAATTTGTTGCAGGTTTAACTTTTAAAAAAGCATGTGGGCAAAGGTCTCTGACATGCACAGTTTTCACTCAGGTTGCAATACTGATTCAGGCATAAATGGAAATGTATGCCCGAATATCAGGGCCTTAGTCTCTTAGCTCTCACATAATCATTATATTTTGTTTAGGAAGTCGCAGACAAATAAATATTTAAGGTGCATGGAGACTACTTGAGTCACTTAATTCGTATTTTGCTCTGCCTCTTGGCATGTCAAGGACTCTCCGAAGTCGCAGGAACTGGCTTTGGTCTCAAACCAAAATTAACATTTTAGTATATCGCACAGACGCTTCATTAGGAAAACCTGTCGCTTTTTAACTCTACTGCCTGTGAGTCTAGCAGTCCTGATTCACACCATGAATGTTCTGCAAAAGAAGACAGACCTATTATCTGTATTTTTCATATTTAAAAATAAACATTGACAGATATAGTTTTCTGTGGGTATTTATCTGTAAGAATCTGCACAAATGGAGAGACTTATTTAGAGCACGCATGTTTTCATTGTTGAAACAAACTACATCAAGATTACACTTGTGGCATCTGTTTTCCCTTTGTGATGTGTTGAGTATTGTTTAAATTCATGAGGTCGCTATAATTTCAGTCACTGCCAAACAACCTTTTTGGAAAGCGTCAGCTGGTTGTTCCTCGTGATTTATTAGCGTCATAGTGTCATTTTCTGTAAGAATTTGGGGGCATATTTGCAACAGGCAGCGATAATTATCGCTGACCTTATATACCGCATTTTTTTCTATCGCTGGAATATTTCGCCAGGCTAGCGTTGTATTAACAACGTTTAGCGCCATGGCGATGTATATTCCAGCGATAGCGCTCTTTTCCATGGAACATCGCTGGTTTTCCAGCGATGTTCCATGTAAAACGACGATATACTTGATGATACGACCCTGTGGTCGTATCACATGAATGCACCTCCCATGTTAAGTATGCCTTAGTCAGGAATTTAACAGACGTTAAATTCCTGCGTTAAGGCATACTTAACGCAATTAAAATAATCGCTTCCCCGCATTGTAAATATCGCGAAGCTGCCTTCGCGATATTTACCCATGTTTCCACAGACACGCCTACTTTGCATCTCATTAGCGATGCGAAGTTAGGCGTGCTGGAAACGGGAGCAAAATCAGCAAATCACGCGATAGCGTGTCTTTGCTGATAAGGCGATATAATTATCGCCGCTTTTCGGCCGAAAACGGCTGCAAAATCGGCGATAATTTTTTTTTCGCTGCATTGTTAATATGCCCCTTGCTTTCTTTGAATGCTCAGGGCCTATCATGACGCATTTTTACCATATTTTACTCATACATTGATAAATATGAAATTCAAAACGTAGCACTGTACCACATTTTTACAAAAAGATCATGGGGGGGGGGGGGATGCGCGTTCTCACTCTCTCCCACTGGAGGGGGTTGGCTCACTTGTTCACGCAGTCGCACAATCATTTTTCAAAACCCCTGCATTGTAGTGAGCTGTCAACTGCCAATGGACAGCACCCCAACTTTGAAATTTGTTCCAGCACCGCTGACCGTAAGTCTTTCTTATGTTATTATCACAGCATGATTACTCTTCAATAGTTTACTATTCTAAACTTCCTTCTGATAATACTTTGGGAAATTGCATTCATGAGCTTGGTTGAGAAGTAATTTGTGACACCGCTGGTGCATGGATTGAGATGTATTGTATAGCCACAATGATTGGTAGGAAAAAGTTGGTGCTGAGAAATCATAAAAAGATTCATTCTTTTGTTTGAATTTTTTTATGATAATGTTTATCAAAAGCTGTTAATATGCATACATGATCACACAAACGGAAACTGCCTTTTCCTTCAATATATCACAGTCCCTGCTATATTTTAGCACCTTTTTTTTGGCTTTGTTTAGACTGTTTTAATTCTTTTCAAAAATAATTAAATGCGTTTCAAATAGAACAAATATTTTAAGTAAGTTATATAGATTTCCCCAGATCATCCCCTCTTCGATCCTCCTATAATTCTATTTTTGGATTTTCAATCCAAAAGGAAGGCACTTCACTGTATAAAAGTGTGAAAATGTGATAGAACACCGGTCTTTCACCTCTCATAATCCCTCACTTCAAACAGTCTATTCTTTTCCTTCCCCAGGCTCAGTTCCCATCTTGTTGCTCCTGCACTCTTTGGCTATAGTAGTTAGCATCTTTACACTATTAATCTAAGCCCCTGTTTAGGAGCTCTCATTTCATTTTTGGAAGTACTTTGAAAATCTTAATATTCAACTGCCACCATTATGCATCCCACTAGTCATTGATGCCAGGCAGTGGAGGGTGCACAATCAGCCACAATGAAAACAGCGGCAAATACAGGTTATAGTGTTGTGTGAGTTTGTAATGATGGAACCATTGTGGTTCATGATTGACTCCGTAGAACTGTGACGGAAGCATTAGAGCGTAGTGAAGTCAATGGAGGTTTAGAATGTTGAGTTTGTGGTCATTTGCAGAAGAATAAAGACGAGTTATAGTAAGCTTCGCTTGTGTGTCAGTCATTGGCGAGTACCCAGTCTAAGGAGGATGCTACAACTGGCGACGAGATAGGGGATATGTAACCTGAAGATCAACAGTGCTCTCCCAGAGAACTTGCCGTGGTCCAGCAAACTGCTTGTGCATTCCTGTGTGCCTCCAGGGCCGGCTTTAGCGCTGGTGGCGCCCTGTGCGACAATGTCTGTTGGCGCCCCCCCCCCAATGACCACCTCTGCCACGGATTCCCTCACTAGCACCCTTTAACAGTGCCTCTCAAGTCTCCATAAACACTGTCTCTCAGATTCATTTAGTTTTATAGCACCACTCATACCAGTGTAAGGTGTTAGAGCACTTTACACCACACACACATTGCACAGAGACAATCATATGTGTGTAAATCAGTGTATAGGAAATGTTACATCAGACAGTACTACACGGTGTAGTGTAGGAGTGACATGTCATCGATACTGGTAGGCAATATAGTTGAAAGGCACAAATTCAGAATTTAGAACGTAACTTCATTGTTAGGGGTTCTCTTTCATAATAAGAATTGTTTTCTACCCAAATGAACCCTTTTCACAAGATTAGGATAATGAAAGACTGGGCAAAAAAACATATAGCTCTAACATATACTTTGCAGTTTGCATGCAGCTCTAGGATGACAGTTAATAGCTAAATGTTCTATATTAGGATTTTGACATATAAACAACAAGTAACAAAAGGAGCTTTCTTACAGAAGCAGTAACCCACTGACCTATTTACATTATATGCACTTTGTTATCTGCATGGTACAGGTTCTTAGCAGCAGGCATTTAAACCCACTGTGCTACCTTAGGATGAGTCAAAACTTCCACTAGACAAAACCTCTGGTCTCTTTCCAGGAAGACGATTAATCACCGGACTTCTCTTGACATTTTAATTGATGTCTGAAAGTTGCTGGAAGCCAGGAACAAGGCAGCAGGTGCTTTTAAAATGATAATACACATTTTCAAAAATGACACCCCCACCCCAAGTCAACGCCTGGTGCAGTCGCACCGATCGCACCGCCCTAGAGCCGGCCCTGTGTGCCTCGGTCAAAGTGCAGAATTGACACTTTGAGTATGTGGAATCAAAGCGCAGTCCCAGTTCAGTGAAAAGCATTTGGCGTTAATGAAAGCTTGACTGAGAAGTCTAGACATCAGTGGCCAAGAACCTGCTGGAACACTGCACAAAGAGTTACTGGGCTACTACGCAACTCAAAGCCATACATTCATATGGAGTGATAACACTATGTGGATGCAACCAGGTGTCAGAAAGCCCAAAGAGATGCTGAAGGGCAAAGTGATACAAGAAACAGGCATCTGCTTACCAGTACTGAGTAAAGAGAGTCATCATGCCACAGCGCTGGAGGGAGTGACTCCGGAGAAAGCACCCAGGGTTGGTCTTGCAGAGCCATCCTTATCCAAAGCGGCACTCCATCAAAGCTGCCAAGTGGGGCTCAGAACAACTCCAAAGGTTTCCAAAGTGCAGAAAGCCAAGAGAGGTAATCGGAATCGTGACAATGTGCTTCTCCAATGGAGACCAAGAAAGGTCATTGTCAAAGATGATCCAGAGGCCAGCACATCGCAAGACTTCAAAGATGATTTGCATAGACAAGATCACCAAACAGAGTCGGAGAGAACTTTGTACTCTCCATGACAGTAAGTTTCACGAATGGTTGCAATGCTGACGCTTTCTTGAAACCACTACTGCCATTCAATACCGCCAAAAAGTTGAATATTGGTGACAGATGGACTGCTTGGATAGAGACATTTGATGATTTCCTTGATGCGATTGAGAAAGCAGATAACAAGAAGTACCTTAAAAATCTTGCTGGTGAAGTCATAATTACATACAATCAAATCAAGGCAGCCTTAAATCTCAAATTCAATCCAATGCCAAATGTAGAGTAAATCTTTAGAAATTTATGGAGTATGGAGAGCAGGTTTCACTTGTGTCTTCATTTTGACGCTCGCTTTTTGGGAATGATTCAATGGGTCTGCACCCGTCATCCCGCACCGACCCGCCATGGTGAATGTAACTCTCCAACACCAGTGACACTCTAAATTTGCTCACCTCAAATGTCTGTTTTTCTAGCAAGGTTTTTAAGCATAGCATTAGGACAGTGCCATCCATGCTGAGCTAGAAAGGGACAACGTTTTTTGCCATTTCTGCAGCAGAGTCTTTAAGCATAGGTTAAGCACTGTGCGATCATGCCAAGCAGTAAAATGACAAAAGCCTTCTAACACTCCAGGCACAGTATTACAGCTTTAGATTGGTAAAATACCATCCAAACCAACCTGGAATGAATAAAAGCAACCCCTGACACATGTTTTGTTATCATTATAACTCTTTAAAGAGGTTTAGCTTTGCCCAGACACAAGGGAGCAACCAGTATAAGCCAAACCGATACCCTTTTAGGCTTAGAGTGCTGCCTAAATTATGCAAAAAAAGAAGCAGAGAATTCTGGGTAGTTCCCAAGTTTAGGTGGAGAGCAGCTCCTGTATAGAGCACCATACAACACTAGTGACACTATAAATTTGCTCACCTAAAATGTTAGTTTTTCTAGCAAATGTTTTAAGCATAGGATTAGGACAGTGGAATCCACAATGAGCTAGAATGGACAAAGTCTTTTGCCATTTCTACAGCAACGTCTTGAAGCATAGGATTGGCACTGTGCCATCCACGCCAAGCTGTAAAATGACAGAAGCCTTTTACCACTCCAAGCACAGTATTATAGCTTTGGATTGGTAAAATACCATCCAAGGAAACCTGGAATGAATAAAGGCAATCCCTGATACATGTTCGCTATCATCATTGCTCTTCAGAGAGGTTTAGCTTAGTCCAGACAAAAGGAGCACCCAGTATAAGTCAAAACAATACAGTTTCAGGCTTAGAGTGGTGAATAAAGTATGAAGAAATGCAAAAAAAGCATTTATATATATATGTATATTTGTATTTGTATATGTGTGTGAATATATATATACATGTGTATATATTATCTACTGGCGGTCGCCAGTAGATAGTTATAGTTACAACCTATTATCCATAGGAAATCCGCGACATTCTATTTGAAATAACTCTCTTGCCGGTTGACGTATCTTCACGAAATTTTCAAACTTCGTGGGGCGCTCCGGTCCGCTCCTACCCTGAAAATCTCGGGGTGATACGTCAAGCGGGGGCCGAGAAAAAAGGGGGGTCCCAAAACGCGTTTTCCCCATGCATTTTCCCATAGGAAACTTTAGACACGGCTACAGCCCGAACTGCTGAACGGAATTACACCAAATTTGGCAAAGAGGTAGTTCTTGGTTCAGAAAGAACCCTTTTGTTAAATGGTGTAAATCCGTTCAGTAGTTGCTGAGAAAATGAAAAGTAAAAAGTTAGTGATATCTAGGGACGAGTAGGGTCCGCGTACCCTCCCGATCACGAGCTGCATGTTAATTGGCTGTCAGCTGGCTGTCAACATTCCGATTCAGGAAATGTTGGCAGCCATTTTGTCCCTCGGTAGAACCGAGGGACAGAAACAAGTGCGCAAAGCGCACAAAGGGGGCAGGGTAGAAACACCCTGACTCCCTAGGTTTGCTCAGGGGTCCCACAAGGACCCCCTGGGCAAAAAAATAAATAAATTTTTTTTTAAATCGGCAGGATGCGCTCAGGGTGCGCGAATCCTGCCGAAAATCGAAGCGCGGTCTCCGCGCTTCGATGTTAATTGGCCCCGGGTGGCCCAAGTCCCGGGGGCATGGTGGGGGGATAATTTAATGTGTGGGGGCCTCAAAGGGCCTCCCAAACCCCGGGGACTGCCACCCCCGGGGCTTTTTAAAAATGGTGCGGGAGGGCTCTGAGCCCTCCCGCAGCCCCGGGGACCACCACCTCCCCGGGGCTTTTTTTACATACATTATTAAATCCTGTGTGGGGGGCTCCAGCCCCCACACGCCCCGGGGACCACCACCTCCCCGGGGCACTAAACATTTTAATATGGGGGTCCAACGGACCCCAGAGCCCCGGGGACCACCACCTCCCCGGGGCTGTGTACTGAATGGGAGGGGGCCGCGCGGCCCCCTCCTGGAGCCCTTGATGGCCCTGGGGACCACCACCCCCCAGGGCCGGCTCCTGCAGTGTCCCGGGGTGCCTACCCCCGGGACACTGTAGTTTGCTATGGCAGGACGGGAGCCTCACGGCTCCCGTCCTGCCATAGCAAACTGCTTTGGATATTGGAAGAGAGAGCAGGGAAACCTGCTCTCTCTTCCAATATCCAAAGCGATTGCTTTTCCACATGGGGAGCAGCATGTCAGCTGCTCCCCATGTGGAACAGCAATGCCGGCTCCCAAGGGACGTGGGAGCCGGCGGGACTGTGGGGGATTGGGGACCCCCACAGTCCCCAACGGAGAGGGCCAGCCCCGGGGGATGGGGTCCCCGGGGCAAGTAGTGGCTCGGGAGGGGGCCACGCGGCCCCCCTCCCCAAAAAAGAGGAAAATTTAAAAAAAAAAAATGGAAAGGCCGGCCCCGGGAGATGGGGTCCCCGGGGCCTTAAAATGCCCAGAGGAGGGGGGCCACGCTGCCCCCCTCAAAAAAATAAATATAGAGGCCATGCCCCGGGGGATGGGGTCCCCGGGGCCAATACAGGCCCAGGGAAGGGGGGCCACGCGGCCCCTTTCCCATTTTTTTTTTTTTTAAAGGTAATTTAAAAAAGGTGTAAGGCCCTGGGGGATGGGGTCCCCAGGGCCCAAAAAAGAAAAAAGAAGGGGGGCCACACAGCTCCCCTTCAGGGAGAAAAAAAAAAAAAAACGATCGGGCCCGCAGGCCCCGCCCCTTCCTTCACCACTCTGCAAACGCGCCCTGGCGCGTTTGCAGAGGGGAACGATTCCCCTTGAATACTGGGGGTCCTGGGGGCCAACTAGCCCACCAGGTACCTCCAGTATGCGCCAGGGGCTGCCTTGCAGAGAGGTGTACAGAGGCCACGCCCCTTTTACACCTCTCTGCAACGCAGCTCTGTGGCGCTTTTGGAGGTATATGGTGGGCTAGTTGGACTCCGGGGACCCTCAGGATTCAAGGGGACTTAATCCCCCAACTTAAAACGCGCCACGGGGCGCGTTTGCACAGTGGTGAAGGGAGGGGGCGGGGCTTCAGGTGACATGTGTGCAAACAGGCCCCTTGGGGCGTTTTAAGATGGGGAATTAAATCCCCTTCAATCCTGAGGGTCCCTGGGGGCCAACTAGCCCAACAGGTACATCCAGAATGCGCCACAGAGCTGCGTTGCAGAGAGGTGTAAAAGGGGTGTGGCCTCTCTACACGTCTCTGCAACGCAGCCCCTGGCGCATATTGGAGGTTCCTGGTGGTCTAGTTGGCCCCTAGGGACCCTCAGGATTCAAGGGGACTTAATCCCCCAACTTAAAACGCGCCACGGGGCCTGTTTGCAAAGATGTCACCTCAGGCCCCGCCCCCTCCCTTCACCATTGTGCAAATATTCCTCTAAAATCAGCCGAAATAGGAATTCCGATTTACTCACCTGTTATAAGGAGAGACCTCAGTGCTGTATCTTTCAGCCCAGTACTGGTCCTGAAAAGTAATTTTAACCGTACTTACCAGTAGCTTGAATTTCCTTCCATAGGCTAACATTGACTGGTTTCACTTGGAAATTCTTCTAAGTGTGGAGTTTTGGAACTTTAAAATATTCCTCTAAAATCAGCCGAAATACGAATTCCGATTTACTCACCTGTTATCAGGAGAGACCTCAGTGCTGCATCTTTCAGCCCAGTACTGGTCCTGAAAAGTAATTTTAACCGTACTTACCGGTAACTTGAATTTCCTTCATAGGCTAACATTGACTGGTTTCACTTGGAAATTCTTCTAAGTGTGGAGTTTTGGAACTTTAAAATATTCCTCTAAAATCAGCCGAAATACGAATTCCGATTTACTCACCTGTTATCAGGAGAGACCTCAGTGCTGCATCTTTCAGCCCAGTACTGATCCTGAAAAGTAATTTTAACCGTACTTACCGGTAACTTGAATTTCCTTCATAGGCTAACATTGACTGGTTTCACTTGGAAATTCTTCTAAGTGTTGATTTTTGAAACATACAAATATTCCTCTAAAATCAGCCGAAATCCGAATTCTGATTTACTCACCTGTTATCAGGAGAGACCTCAGTGCTGCATGTTTCAGCCCAGTACTGATCCTCAAAAGTAATTTTAACCGTACTTACCGGTAACTTGAATTTCCTTCATAGGCTAACATTGACTGGTTTTCAGCAAAAAAGTTTCAAAGTGTTGATTTTCACAAACTACAAATATTCCTTAAAAATCGACAGTATGACTTAAACGCATTCTTTCAACTGTTTACAGGAGATGCACCAGTGCTGGATCCAGGATCCAACACTGAGTAAGAAAAAGTAACGATAACAGTTTTTACCTGCTAAGTGAATTTCCTTCCATAGGATAACATTGGTGATTCTATGAGGAAAAGTTTCTGTCAACTTTTAAAATACAATAATATTCCTTAAAAATCACGACTGTAACCAAAACGCTTTTACTCAACTGTTTACAGGAGATGTCCCAGGACTGAATCTAGGATCCAGTCCTGTGGTTAGAAAAGTAATCCATAAAGTAACTAATTGCATTTAACTAGAAATTCACATTGAGCTGAATGTTGCATTGTGTTTGAAAATGTGTTGCCCATTGCAACAACTGTAACTACTGTACTTAAAAGTCTATTGCCTATCTGCAAAGTATTTAAACTAAAGTAATTCATTAAGAGAAAGTATTTTTTGTAATGTAATGTATAATGTAATTACAATGTAATTTAAATAATAAAATATGTAAAAAAAAATTGTTTCTAAAAATGTAGTAAATCAGTATTTTAAAAATTTATATAACAATTAATACATTTAAAAATTGTCATTTACAAAACCTTTGAAATTCACTGAAAAAACCGTAGGTTTCAGACATGTTATAGTTACAAATTAGCATTTAAAAAACCTTTGAAATTCACTGAAAAAACCATAGGTTTCAGGGACGTTATAGTTACAAATTAGCATTTAAAAACCTTTGAAATTCACTGAAAAACCATAGGTTTTAGGGACAGTTATAGTTAGTTGGACATTGCACTCGTACAAAACCCGTGAAATTCCCCGTTATAGTTAGTCCAGCTAACTATAACTCGCGCCCCGCAATGCACTGCTGATGACGTCACATATTACATCACTCATGACATGGTCAGTGACATCACTGATGACATCACTGATGACATCTCAAATGACATCACTGATGACATCACTGATGACATCATCCATGTGATAATTTCATGCATCTTCTCACACCCTAATATAACCTTTGATACACCCACTCTAAAGTACAGACTGCCATTCGCAAAACCATAGACACTCCAACACCAATAACTACATACCCACTCACTGATTCTTAGGTCTACGCACACATCCACTCACTCACCCGAACAGTCACTCATATTTACGGTCACTCAGTACAGGACTATCATATGCACTCATACTCCTATATAGACACTCAAACACCGCCACTCATCCATAGAGGTACTCACACACCTAGTCAGTCATGCAAATAATTAAACACACTACCATTTACTCACCTATACAGTTATACACACACCAGCTCACTTACTCATACAAATACTAGCACATTCTTACGCTCTTATACAATCACTGATACAAGCACACACTCATCCATACAGCCACTATCACAATCAGTCACTCTTGCTTATAGCTATTTATATACTCCAACACACATATATACTGCTTTTCACATATGTAGTTACTCACACATGTACCACTGGGACATACATTCACTCACTAACACACTCTTACACACACTTACCCACCCATACAGTCTATCACAGATGCACTCTTGAAACCATCCACCCAGTGAATCACCCACTCACACATCTATGCACAGAGTCGCACACACCCCTCCCACACAAACACTCAGGCACCCATACAGATACTCACACAAGCATTCAATAACTCATATAGACACTCATGTAGCTATTCTCAAACACATGCAGCCACTTACACAGCAACAGACAGACGGATACAGACATTCACCCAGTTTAGTCACTAACCCATGCATTCAGTAAGATACGTTAAATCACTCACTTATACAGTCAGTCACGCACCTACTAAATCATCCATACAGACACTTACACACCCACTCATTCTTCAATACGTCTTTTCCTATATATATTAAAAATATTTAAACTTTACAGAAACACACAGTCACTGGATGATGTCATCAGTGATGTCATCAGTGATGTCATTTGAGATGTCATCAGTGATGTCATCAGTGATGTCACTGACCATGTCATGAGTGATGTAATATGTGACGTCATCAGCAGTGCATTGCGGGGCGCGAGTTATAGTTAGCTGGACTAACTATAACGGGGGAATTTCACGGGTTTTGTACGAGTGCAATGTCCAACTAACTATAACTGTCCCTAAAACCTATGGTTTTTTCAGTGAATTTCAAAGGTTTTTTAAATGCTAATTTGTAACTATAACGTCCCTGAAACCTATGGTTTTTTCAGTGAATATATATATGTGTGTGTGTGTGTGTGTGTGTATATATATATAGTTAAGACCTAGTTTCCACAGGAAAAGCATTTTTTGGCTTGCCTATAACTTTCGTGTGGTTTGACCAATCTACATGAAATTTTCCCCAAAAAGTGTCAAAGTAGGTTCTGTGTGCCATGGAATGTTAAGGGGGTGATACGTGCTGTGGGGCCCGAGAAATAGGGATGCAAAATAAGGGTGCGTTTATAATGTTAATTCCCATAGGAACGCGTTGTCGAACCTACAGCCGGAACCGCTGGACGCAATTGCACCAAATTTGGCAGAAGGGTAGATGTTGTCACACAGATTGTGCTTTTTGTGCAACTCCATTCAGTATTTTTTGTGAAATTAAAACCGAACCATGTAGTGATATCTTTAGTTGCAGATATTTCGCAGTGGTTTTGTGGTGATCGCAGTGAAATCGCGACGTGTATGGGGTAAACCGCAAAAGCGTTCACCAGCGGGGATGCTTTGATTGGCTGAACGCAACCTTAACAGAAAGTTGCAGCGGTTTTGCAGTGATGGATGTGACATCGTGGCGTGTTCGAGGTAAACAGCGAAAGCGTACCAGTGGAAAAACTGTGATTGGCTGGACACAACCTGAAAAGAAAGTTGCGGCCGCCATTTTATCGATCGGGAACAGTTCCTGGGGCTGAAAATTTCCGTGAAAGCCAAGACAAGGGGTCAGGGTGGAGATACACTGACCCTATGTCTAAGAAATGGGGGTATTAGTGACACAAGTTATGTGTCAAAATATTTTTTTTTTCTTGCGTATAATATTCTTGACGACGTGATCGCCAGCGGGGCCCCAATGTACCATCACTGGAACATAGTGACTATCGTGTCAACACCGCGAATATTGGTGAAAATATTCAAAAAATATATAAATATTTGTACAAACTCGCTGGTCACTGTCATAGACTCATGTACACACTTATAAACTCACTTATACACCCATTCACATACCTACCCACACACTTATACATCCAGTCACATACCCACTCAGATACTCATGCACCCATTCACGTACTCATGCAACCACTTACAGACTCACTCAGAGAGTGACTCATCCATGTACAGACCCACTCAGAGACTCACGCATCTACTTAGAGACCCACTCATAGACTCATGTGCACAGTCTCATACCCACTTAGAGACTCTTACACCCATTCACAGACCCACCTGGGCAGTCATGTACCCACTCACAGACCCACTCAGACACTCCTGCACCCACTTACAGACTCACTTGGAGAGTCATGCACCCATGTACAGACCCACTCAGAGACTCACGCGCCTACTTACAGACCCACTCACACACACACTTATGTATTCACAGACCCACTGAGACACTCACACACCCACTGACAGACCCACTGAGACACTCATACACCCACTCATAGATCCACTCAGACACTCATACACCCTCTCACACACCCATACAGTCACTCACACACTCTGTCACAGATCCTGTCGGAGTTATGCACTCAAGTCACTCACTCATACACTCAGAAACTCACACACCCATTCATAGACTCACTCAGATGTACATGCACCCACTCACTCACAAACTCAAAGACTTACGCATCCACTCGCAGACCCACCCAGACACTCACCCTCCCAGTCACAGACCCGCTCAGACACTCATGCATGTACTCATTAACTTACCCACTCAGAGACGTATGCTCTCACTCACAGACCCATTGAGACACTTGTACACCCACTCACAGATTCACTCAGATATTCATATACCCACTCACAGAGCCACTCAGACATTCACACACCCATACAGTCACTCACACACCCACTCGCAGACCCACTCAGTGACTTATGCACCCAGTCCCTCATACACTCAGAGACTCATGCACCCACTCACAGTTGCACTGAGAGACCCATGCACCCATTCACAGAACCACTCAGACACTCATACTCCTAGTCATAGACCCACTGAGAGACTTATGCACTCAGTCACAGACCCACTCAGACACTCATGCACCCACTTACTTACCCACTGAGATATGCACTTAGAGACTTATGTATCCACTCACATATCCAGTCAGATAGTCATATATTTACTTTCAAAGGCACAAAGGCACTCATGCACCTACTCACAGATCGACTGAGAGACTCATGCAACCAAATCACAGATCAATTGAGACACTGATGCACCCAGTCATACATGCACTGAGACAGTCACGCAGTTCATTACAGAACCATTGATAGACTGATGCACTGTCTCGCAGATCCAATGAAATATTAAAACAGTGAATGAGAGACTTACTGATACAGAGATGCATGCATTCACAGATTCCACTGAAAGAGTTATACACTATGTTATAGAGATATTAAGGAAGTTATACATGCTATTATAGAGTCTTTTAGATAGTAATGTGTTTAGTGTGTTGGTTATAATCTATTTTGCAGTTATAAGTTTTGTATGTGGTGATGGGTATTGAATGTTTGCTTTTGTTTTTGTCATTTCGCAACATATTCGCTGTGATTGAGCCTACCGATATCATCGTGGCACCCGGAATCATCGCGGAAACGGAAAATGCATTTCAGATGCACTTTTTTCGACATAGAACATTATCTAATTACAGAAAAATAATACAAGGATGCTATAGTTATAAAATAGAATAAAAAAAAGGTTATAAATTCACTGAAAAAACCAAAGGTTACAGGGACATGATAGTTAGGAAATAGAATTTTAAAAAAAACCTTAGAAATTTACTGAATAAACCAAAGATTACAGGGACATTATATTTAGGCTGACATTTCACTCGTAGAAAACCAGAGAAATTCAGGGTTCACTGACACAACAACGATGTAAAAAATATCGATGTTAAAAATATCGAGTTAAAAATATAGACAACAAAAATATCGACTCCTTTACTTAAACAGCTAAGTACAAAAATATCGATTTAAAAAATATCGATGTAAAAAATATAGATGTAAAAAATATCAACTTTTATATAAATATAAAATAAAATAATATATATTAAATATATTAAATATAAAATATAATTTTAAAAAATAAAATAAATTTAATATACATTTTAATAAAATATAACAAATAAACTTAATAAAAAAATAAACACATAAACATAATCATTTATACACATATATTTGCTTTAAAGCAATTAATAAACTATTATTTTTAATTTACGTTAAAAGTTTAAAATAATATAAAAAATAAAATATATACTAATGATTTAAAATATAAAAAAACTAAAATCTATAACAAATTAAAACATTAAACTATTAAAAAATATTTAAACTTGAATTCCACAATACAGACAGTGCGACAGTAGGGAAAGTGTTGGGTAGCAAAGGGGTAAAAATAACTATTCCCACTCCAGTCAGTGCAACAGTAGGGTAAGTGTTGGATAGCGGAAGAATTAAATTTACTATTCCAACTCCAGTGAGTGCAACTGTAGGGAAAGTGTTTGATAGCGGAGGGGTAACAATTACTATTCCCACTCCAGTGAGAGCAACAGTAGGGAAAGTGTCAGATAGCGGAGGGGTAAAAATTACTATTCCCAATCCAAAGAGTGCAACAGTAGGGGAAGTGTTGGATAACGGAGGGGTAATAATTATTATTCCCACTCCAAAAAGTGCAACAGTAGGGAAACTATTGGATAGCGGACGGGTAAAAATTACTATTCCCACTCCACTGAGTTCAACAGTAGGATAAGTGTTGGATAGCAGAGGGGTAAAATTTACTATTCCCACTCCACTGAGTGCAACAGTAGGGAAAGTGCTGGATAGCGAAGGGGTAACAGTTACTATTCCCGCTCCACTGAGTGCAACAGTAGGGAAAGGGTTGGATAGCGGAGGGGTAAAATTTACTATTCCCACTCCAGTTTGAGCAACACTAGGGAAAATGTTGGATAGCGGAGGGGCAAAAATTACTATTCCCATTCCAATGAGTGCAACAGTAGAGAAAGTGCTGGATAGCGAAGGGGTAAAAATTCCAATATCCACTCCACTGAGTGCAACAGTAGGGAAAGTGTTGGATAGCGGAGGGGAAAAAATTACTATTCAAACTCCAGTGAGTTGAACAGTAAGGAAAGTGTTGGATAGCAGAGGGGTAAAATTACTATTCCCACTCCAGTGAGTGCAACAGTAGGGAAAGTGCTGGATAGCGGAGAGACAAAAATTACTATTCACACTCAGTTAAAAAAAAATATATATATATATATTAAAAATAAAGAAAATAATATAAATAAATAAACAATTTTTAAAATATTAAATATATAAAAAGGAAACATATTATAATATTAAATACATATAACAAAAACCTACAACTGTTATATAAAATAATAAATAAATTAAAAAAAATTAAACTAGAAAATATTTACAAACAAAAAAAGTAATTAATACATAAATGTATTTATTTTATTTCCTACCCTATATCACCACACCAAAAACAAAACACAAACTTTTTAAATTAAATGTACTTCCGTAATTAACATAATTAATAATCAATTAAAAAAATATTATTAATAAAAAGACGAATAAACATTAACTGACTACACACACCTTAACACTATAATATCCACAACACACACCTAAATTAAACTATAAAATAATAAAACACAATTAAAACTTATTTTTAAGTTAAAGATGATTACTATTAACAACTAATAATAAAGTAATAAAAATAATGTAATACCCACCCTTTACCCCTTTAAAAGTAAAAACAACACACAAAATAATAAATAATTACCCAAAATAAATATCAAATAATTAACATCAATTAACAACTGTATATTAACTAATTAAACACATATTACTTCCCACCCTTTATTCCTATAACCACAACACACACCTAAAATTAATTACACACTTACCATAATAACATTTTAATTAATTTAATTAATATCAATTAACAAAACATTCATAATAAAATATAAATAAACTATTTAACACCCTTTACCCCTATAAACCCTCAAAACACACCTACAATTAATTACACAAATACCATAATTAATTACCATTTAATTAATTAAAATTAATTAACTACCAATTATTAATTCATCAATTAAAAATAAACTACTTCCCACCCTTTACACCTATAAGCCCCACAACACACACCTAAAATTAATTACACAATTACCATACTTAGGGGCCCATTACGATACCCGGCGTAAATAAATCCGCCAGGCATGGAAGCGGCAAAAATCCGCCCGCACACACCGCCTGAACACCGACCACGCCATTATGAGTACACAAACCGAAAACCGCCATCGGCGGAAAAATCACGCAAAATACCGCCCGCCATCATCCGAGTCGGAGTCAAACTGCCCGCCACGGACGGAAACACGCACGACAACACAAAACCGCCCGCCCACACGGCCGACACACCGCACGTGAAATTACGATCGCACCGCCATGAGCGCGGAAAAACAACAAATATACCGCCCGCCAGCGCAAACAACGCCGATGAGAATCGACACGGCAGAAGCCATGGCGCCAACGTACCTGCACAGAAACCATCCGCACACAAAACCAATAGCACACAACATGGCCAATAAGTCCACACAGCAAGGCACACACAAATACACAAGCACAGTACACATCCCGAAAACACCCCCCGGACAAACAAAAAATACAAAGGCCAGAACCCCAGACACAACACACCTGAAAACAACAGACCATGAGGACACACCCACATAGGTGAGTACAAAAGCAGCACTCCCACAGACCACAACCCCTTGCTACATTGCAAACCAGAGAGGAGAGGAGAGGACACAGTGACACAGCAAGGACAGCAGCACACCACAGAAACGCACACATCACAACCACCACCACCACCACCACCACCACCAAACACCGCCACCACAAACCCCCTGCACATTACACAACACACACCGCACCAGCACCACAAACACCATGGCACCACAAACGATGCCCAAGTTCACGCCCATGGAGCTGACGGTCATGGTCGACGAGATCATCAAGGTGTACCCACAAATCTATGGGAACATGGTCCAGCACACACCACTAGCCACCAGAAACAGAATGTGGAACCGGATCGTAGACCAGGTCAATGCAGTCGGGACCCTGCCCAGGAACAGAGTAGAAATTAACAAACGTTGGAATGACGTAAAGAGCCTGGTCAAGAAGAAGGAGGGCAAAAACAGAGAGCTGGCTGCCGTCACTGGCGGAGGGAATCCCGCGCTCTTTAAGACCTTCAAAGCGTGGGAGGAGAAGGTGCGAGTCGTAATCCATCCGGAGATCCTCGCCGGATTAGCAGGGGGAGTGGAGGCTGGTAAGTACAAACTAATGTATACTAGCACACCGCTATGTACTCACATGCGCAACTACCATGCCACAGCTCCCAGGGACAAACACCCCCATGTCCAGCACACAATACACAACACATCACACGCACATGCAACAGACACTACCACACACAGCCCAAACCGAACAACTGTAAGATGCGTGGGGACATGTGTACACTAAGCCAGCCACGTAACCACCAACAGGTCCCCAAATATGCCAGAAGCGCCACAACGAGCACCCACCACACCCATGTGTCCGCCACAGCTGCACTAACCGACAAGTAACAGGTAAGTGGCAGGAACACAAAGTGCAGTGGGTGGGACGGTGGACAGCCCAAGTACAACACACACCAGGCCCCAGTCCCACAGCACAGCAAGGAGGAGCATCCCCCACACCCCACAGCCACGTGTCAGCCACCGCAGTGCACAACGACAGCCGAAAGGCAGACATCACGGTCCACAGCAATCGGTGTCAGTGGGTGTACAGCCACCCCCACGACCCACTACACCCCCCACCCCCACAGACCTGCAACATGGAGCACCCCCCGCTTAGAGCCATGTGGCATCCAGTACAGTGCACGCACGAACAACTTGCAGGTGGGAAACTGGACAGGGCTGGATTACTGGAGGCATGAGGACCATAACACCACCAACACATGGGACATGTCACGTAGCAGACGAACACGCAGCACCGCCCACCGTCACGAACAAGTGAACAATGTGCACACGGACATGAACAACAGACTCACACCCCACATGACCCATCACAGACATAGCAACACCCAAGGAGCCACGTCTGCATGCACAAGCCACACTGAATATAGTCCCACACGGCAGCCACTGTGCAACTCATCACACACAACCGAAACACCATTGAAGTCCTGTCCATGTAGCCCCCACTGCCTGTCAACCCCACACCCCACAACTACGCCTATGTAAGACAAACAACACTAGACGCAACAGAGCGGAACAACATAAATGCACACGAACACCACTGAACCCATCAAACACACAGACACACCATGCACATACAACATACCATCCATCCCATCCGTCAGCCCCAGTCTCATGAAAGGCATGTCATCCGCACAGCTGCCACACATACAGCAGTCACGCTAAGATACATGCCCATGACCAACCATGTGCCAGAAGTCAATGAAGCGCACGACACACTGTGAGCAACAACACACAACATGGGCCACACCCCCCGAGCACTGCAGTGATGCACATGGCACAGGGTAGCACGCACACCAAGGAGATGGGACAACTGCAATACGTTGGCTGGCACACAACTATCACTCACTCATAACGATGCGTCCAATGCCATGTCCAGTAACCACAACAGACAGCAAATATGCAGGGCATGTCAGGCATGCACACACCTCAGACCATGCACTGTCATGCTGCCACAACACATGTCACGTTCGGCACCCATGGCTCACAGCATGTACCCCAAAAGCATTTCCCCTCCCAAATGCGAATCTGGGGCATGGCCCCCATGTTGCCATATGCATTCCTAAGCGTTCCATTTGAACCCCAAAAGCATATCCCCTCCCAAATGCGAATCTGGGGCATGGCCCCCATGTTGCCATATGCGTTCCTAAGCGTTCCATTTGAACCCCAAAAGCATATCCCCTCCCAAATGCGAATCTGGGGCATGGCCCCCATGTTGCCATATGCGTTCCTAAGCGTTCCATTTGAACCCCAAAAGCATATCCCCTCCCAAATGCGAATCTGGGGCATGGCCCCCATGTTGCCATATGCGTTCCTAAGCGTTCCATATGAACTCCAAAAGCAAAGTACAAACCAGACCCAGGATGGGCCAGGAGCCCGCATACACCAGAGTCACAATGAGTAGGGGCACAGCAACACACCCATCGGCATGGCCAATCCGTCCCATGCCACATGTGCACAGCACACAGTCCCATTGCCTAGCACACACAACTACAGATGCCACAGCCACACACTCGCCTCCGGGAAACCCATGTACGAGATTGCACGAACTGCCAATGTCAGACGACTAATACATACTTCGCCAGGTGCAACACAATAACAAATCTCATTCTCTCCACAGGTGACGAACTGCTGGATGCTGGGGATGGAGACAGCAGCCAGCACAGCCAGCCTACAAGCCCCCAACGAGGACACACGGATCTGGAGGATCTGTCCTCCTCTTGGGACACGGACCACCAAGCTGGCCCATCTGGCGTGGCAGGGCCCAGCCGCTCCCCAGGACCCCTCCTACCCACCAACCCATCATCCAGGGATGCTGAACAGTCCCAGTCCCCTGCTGCCACTGTCGTTGCGGCCACACCCACGGTCATTGCGGCCACTACCACTGCCGCAACCGCCACCATCGCCGCACCGACCACCACCGCCTCCACCACCACCACGTCTTCGCTGGCACCAGCCCCAGCGCAGGTGGTGGCCCGGCCGACTGGATCCACCCTGGGAGCCACAGCGAGGACCGTGGTGTGCAATGTGGCTAGTGGGCAGGCCGGTGGCAGCAGGACTGGTAGGAGGAGCAGGGTCAGGGAAACGCCAGCCTCCCCTGGGAGCCATGCCCTGCCTCAAATGGCCAGAGTCCTTGGGGCCTATGAAGAGGCCCAAGGACAATGGGCCAGGTCTGCTACTGACACGCGGGAGGTGCTGGGGGTGCTGAGGTCCATGGACGCCCATATGGGCCAATTCGTGTCCCGTATGGACCAACTCGTGGACCTCATGGGCCAGCTGGTGGTGGCGGTGGGGTCACAGGCAAGGCCAGCAACACCACCTCCGCCACCACCTGCTAGGGCGCAGGCTCGGGCAGCAGTGTCCACTTCCCCTGCGTCCACAGCCAGTGAGCACACCTCACCCACCACCAGCAGGTTGCCACCACACACCCCCCTCCCAAACGTGGAAGGGGCCGTCCGAAGAGGAAACAGATCTCCCGGGAGGACTTCGCACGCTCCAGTCGCAAGTGAGGCAGCCAGCCAGCCTTCCGCCAGCCTTCCTTGACCAGCCACTGCATTGACTTGCTCTACGATCCCACTCCACACAGCCAGCTGGATGGCATGTGTGTGTTGGACTATGGACATAGAACCAGTGGGTACACCCTGATCATCACGCAGCCATGACCGACAGCTCATTGTCACTGCACGCACCACTTTTGTCATCACCTTACACACAATCACATGTCACAGTTTGTAATAAATGCACCTTTTTCACTAACTGCTGTTTGTGCCCTGTGTTTTATTTGTACGGAATACAACGGCCACCTTGGGCGGAAAGGCACCTGATGCGTGGCATGGCAATGGAATCCGGAGGGCCTGTAGGGACCTAGGGGTGGGAGACAGAACAGGAGCACATTCAATGAGTGTGTCACACACCCATCACACAGTACATGTCAACAACTACAAGCAATGTACACACATCGCACAGAGCAATAGGGCACAATGCCACAGTCACCAACAGTGGCATACTACTCTGGCCATGGAGCGTTGACACACTGCACGCAGTGAACATACGGCCACCCTGACACAGCACACACACACCTGCACAGATACAGACACATCATCCGTCGTACATGGACACTCACCGTCAAGTGAAGTAGCGGGCGATGAGCTGCTGGCGCACATTCCCAGCTTCCTCCTCTCCGCTGTCCACCTCACTCGAGCTGTCCTGGTCTGCGGGCTGGGGCCCTGGTTGATCTCCGTCATCCACAATGAGGGGGATCTGCTTCCGAATGGCCAGATTGTGCAGCATGCAGCACGCCACCACTATCTGGCACACCTTCTGTGGGGAGTACGCCAGTGCACCCTCGGTGCGGTCCAGGCACCTGAACCTGGACTTGAGGAGGCCAAAGGTACGCTCGACCACACGTCTGGTCCTCCCATGTGCCTCATTGTATCGATCGTCTGCTGGGGTGCGAGGATTCCTCAATGGACTGAGCAGCCATGCCCCATTCGGATACGCAGAGTCACCTGGGTGTGAGGGACACAGAGAACCGTTGCTATTCCAACTGGACAGGGGACAGCATCGCACAACCAGCACGCTACACCACTCCACATACTCACCGACAATACAGGCACGATCCTGTTGCAGATTGGCCATCAGTCGTGGCAAGATGCTGTTGCGCATTATGTGTGCGTCATGGGCCGAGCCTGGAAACTTGGCACACACGTGGGTGATCACCATGTCCGCAAGGCACACCACTTGCACATTCAGGGAGTGCGTGTGCTTCCTGTTGCGGTACAGGTGCTCAGTGGCCTGTGGTGGAACAAGGCCAACATGAGTGCAGTCAATGGCTCCCACGACGTGTGGGATTCTGCCAAGGGCATAGCATGCACCCTTCACTGCCGCCAATTCACGAGCCCTGGGGAATCTGATGTACCTGTTCCGGTACAGCATCATGGCTGCCAGTACATCCCTCAGCACCTTGCTGAACATGGGCTGGGACATCCCTCCTCCACTGCCCACTGTGTGCTGGAATGACCCAGTGGCGAAGAAATGCATGGCGGCCATCACCTTAGCCGTGGGGGTGACAGCAGTCGGATACACCCTGCGGGGATGGAGATGGGGCTCTAACATGGCACACAGTCGATGCAGAGTTGGCCTGTCCAGCCGAAACTTCCTGATTACCTCTGTATCGTCCATGTCCGCCAGCAATTGGTATGGGCGGTCAATGTTCGGTCTCCGCCTGGGTTAAATGGCAGAGGACACATGTCAAAGCAACACGGCACATAGCAATTTCGCATACACATCACTGACATGACTGAGCAAGCACATGAGCCACAGCCCAGCTGTCAAGCTGGGACGGCACGGCCACAATACACTTACACAGGTCTCCCAACAATGGCAATGGCAAGTGAGACATACCACTGCCATGTGCATGCACATGGGGATCTAGGCCCCAATGACTTGCGGGGCGTGCTGATGGGGACTGACTGCATATTCGTCAAGCGGCAACGCCACGGCAACATGTGTCTGCTGAGCATGGAACTGCTTCCGAGGCTGGATGAGTATGGCACACGACGACGACGATGTGGGCACGGGCTGAGCGGCCAATACAAGTGGGACCTGTGGCACGAGGGGATATGAGACAGTAGTAGGTGTCAGCACTGCACCCTATGTACAGCACTGTACGGATCACAGCTCCCGAAACATTGACTGGTGTCCACATTGAGAGCCCCATGCCAAGACGGCTGTGTGCTTGCAGTCACACGTCACAGGTGAGAGGTTACATTGCACGTGCCAGGTGGCAGACGTACATAGTGGGAGCTGGCATGTGTGTGCATGTGTCTCCTGTTCAGGATCCACCAGATGGGCGCTGACTCTGTACTGACCATTGGACACAGCATGTTCCGTGGAAGGCTTGTGTGTGTGGGATGGTGGCACTGGATGTGCCTCCGTTGGGAGGGGGCCATGCACAGGGCGGGTACGTCGATGATTGCGCATTGTTGGTCACGGTGGGTGCACCAACTAAGATGTGTTGCCCTGTGTTCAATTCCTATGTCCGCATGATGATGGACTGTGGATGTGGGCAGACTACACATTGGTCGATGTGCTGTCTATATGCATGTGCCTTCACACCAGGCACAGCTGCCCCTGCACATGTGACCCCTGCTGGACTCGCTGCTGGGTCTGTGGAGCTGATGCACCTTCTGCGCGTGGGGCGGACAGCTCTCCTCACTTCCCTCATTGCGCATGTCATGACTTTGCCGCAGGTGACATGGATCATGGAGGGCCCACATGTACGCGTGGGTAGGCTACACATGATTGTTCACTGGTCGCCACCCCCAGTCAGTGTTTCGAATGGGAAGGTTGTCGTGCTGGTGGTATGTTCGATGTGGCGGATGGGCGGGCCTAGGTGCGGGCTTACATTCCGGACATGGGGGGTAGTTGGATTGGCGACTAGTTGCAGTACACACGGGACACGTCTCATCCTTTCCACATCTGGGTCATCCCTTGTACTAACTGACAGTGATACAGTCATCTTCGCCCCAGCCCTCATGTCCTCCCCTCGCCCCCCCAATATGCATGCTCACCTGCGAGGCTAGCGCTTGCACAGGCAGCCCCAAGCTCGCACCAGAGAGGGCAAGGAGTGTATGTGTGGGTCCAGGGTATGATGTGTGGCGGGACGCCGTCCACCTGCGTGGTGCCCCAAATGGAGACCCGGCCTGCATGGACTATGCATCACAGTCTTCGCCTTCCGGATCCGCCACCTGCGACACCCAGTGGCTGTGGCTGCCCTTGCGGCCAGGCCGGGTCCGTCTGTGACTGATGGCCCACACATTCACTCTTTGGCCTCTCTGGGGAGGGCTCGGGGGTGGTGGCGCACGCGCTTGCACTTAGTCGCAATGGCATGTGGCGTGGTTGGTATAATGGGCAATGGATGGGATGGTGCGAGCCACCTCCCGTGACGTCAGTGCTGCTCGTGCTGTGGTGCGTCCCCCTACACTTCCATTTGACTTGTGCCATGCTAGACGTTGAGGTTCTATTGCCTGCGTGATATGACCAGGAGGAGCGCGAGGAGACCTCTCACACACCATGCTCCACTGCCATCCTGTGCCCTGTGTCGCCTGTGCGGATTGACTATGTTGGGGTTACACCTGGTCGACTGGGGCTGTGTGTGCCTTGTCAAGGGGCATGGCGGGCGCACAACAGGATCCAGCTTGTCCACAGAGGGTGGGCTGAGGTGCGCCTGGTACCGCTTTGTACGTGTGCCCGGCTGCTGTGCACACACGTGTTCACTCCCCCGACAGGTGTCCTCTCACAATGCCCAGGGAAGCGGTGGTGTACTGTTCATGACCCCTCCCAACACGGCGTGATCCAACTTGGCATGTGCGCATCTACCCGTCGCACCCACCCACCTGGGCACTGCGTCCATACGACTTCACACGACACATGTGTGTCTTCCACAGTGGTGCTACTCATTTGCGTTGACATCCAATACCAGTGGACTACATGGTCATGTCACGACTGCCGTGTACTTCACATACTCTCATCCTCTCTCATTCGTTCTTGTGAAATGAGTCAGCGGAGACAGTTTTGGTTTCAAACATTATATTGAGTCTTCTGTCCTCTGTGATGCAGTATAGTGGACACTACTGGCAGCGGAATACATGTTGAGGATATACTGAGCATGATTACAAATGGGATAGGGTGTGGGGTTACATCTGCTTGGCCAAGGCTGTGCTAATGTACATTTACGTATAGCTGCGGAGCTGCGGACTTTGACACAGACGGTATACATGTAGCCTACCAGACCGCTCGGCATCATGGGCACAGTCCATCTCAGTTCCATGTGACAGGTTTGCTGCGGTTGTTCCTCATGCACGCGTGCATGTGAGATGACATCAGGGCATGTGCTTGCGTGCATGCAGCGGCGTGCCACTTGTTGTTGCACTGTGGTGGTTACTGGACATGTCACAGTCACTGGGGTCGTGTTGTTGTTGTATGCACTTGTCGTCCATGCAAAGGTCCTGGTATGGGATTCCCGGGGCGGGGGTGGGAGGGGTGCAGCACCCACAGACTCCAGGCGACCTATTCATGTCCACTGAGCGGTGTGTGTGTCCATGTGCGCTGGATCCATGTCGTGTCCTGGTTGTTCGTGCAGTTCCGTCCATGTGGGTGCGATGCACAGAGCCCATGCCACTGCCTCCCACGATGCATGCGGTGTTCCTGGATGTGATGGGGAACAGTGTGCATGTCCCGGTCATATCCGATGTCATGGCGATGTCGTTGATGGTGTGGTTACAGTTGCCGGTCGTTTGGTATGGCTGTTGTGGTGGTGACTGGCCAGTCCGTGCGGAAGCTGAGCATGGGTGCGGGGTTGGACTTCATAGGTCACTCGGGGAACCTGCGTTGTGGTCCGACGTATTTACAGGTTGTCAGGTATGCGATGCCGTCCAGCAGGGCTTCCATGTCATTGGTGGTGTACATGTTTGCCAGCCAATGAAGCGGATGGTGGCTGTCAAGGTGTTGTTCGTAGGTTGTCCCTTGGAGGACCATGATGGGGCATGCTGGGTGACATTCGATGTAGCTGTTCTCGATGATCCGTCGTGTGGAGGCACAGTGGTTCCATTTCAGTGCGCGTGCGATGTTGGCCACATACGCCATGCCCCCATAGGCAGAGCAGGCCCTGTCGTGTACGTCCAGAGGGAGGAGTAGTGGTAGCAGGTCTGCCTTCAGACATGCCGGGTTGGAGAGGCATATCTCGACGGGATGCTGGTAGGGACACCTCCGACAGTAGAAGACGGGCATGACGCAGCTGAACAATGTGATGCGGTAAGTCAGTCGGTAACTTACGTTCAGCAGGGACAGGAGATCGCATCCCAATGTATGTATCGTGTTGGTTTGGTACAGCTTGAGCTGTTCGGCGTAGTTGGGTAGGTGTGTTGCGGTTGCCATTTCGCAGCGGTTCGTAGAGGTGGCGTGCTCCGGCTGTGTGTGCAGTCTGCAATGTGCACGCTCCGGGGTTGCTGTGAGCTCTGTGTAGTCGTAGGGAGACAGGACTTGTGTTCTGTTGGCTTGTTTGGAGGACACGGGCCCTCTTCCCACATGCTTCTCAGACAGTTCAAGGTCAGTGCTGTGTGACTCCTTCCAATTAACTTGCATGTGGCCGACATGGGGGAGTGTTTTCTTCTTTCTTCCCCGTCCGTTGTGTGCTTCTGTGATATGCGCTATCTGCCCTGTGGTCGGTCTCCTCGGCATGCCTGTGTTGGTCTATTCTTGGACAATGGCTGTATTCACCGGCTTCTGTCGTAGGGCTGTGGTTTCGGTGTTGGAATGGAAGGTCATTCAGTGCTGTCTGCTCTCCCTTGTGTGGGCGGCAGGCTGCCTTTCCGCTCTGCGTTGGGCCTTGTGTGTGGATGTAATTCTTGGGCCACCTGTTGTCGGTCCCCGGGCTCTTTGGTGTTCCGTTTCATGTGTCTTGTTCATATGTGCAGGGTGGTATGGGTTTTTCAGTGTGGTACTGGCGTTCCTCTTCCCGAAGGGGCCCTGCTTCTCCTAGTTGGTGTTGCCGCCGCTGTGTGCTACGCCATGTTTGTTACACTGGGGTGTGTCCTGCAGTTGCGTGTCTTCACTGACATGTGTGCGTCGTTTGTGTGGCGTTGGGTGTTGTCCGTGAATTGGGCGTTGGGGACATGTCTGTGGCAGGCCTGTCACGTGTCATGTGCATTCGGGGTGGGGCTGGTGTGTGTGCTGCTTGGTTGTGTCCCTGTGTCTGTGTGCGACGCATGCATGGTGCTGCGGTTGGCCTCTGCGTTGTGCGCATGTGTGGCGGCGTCATCGGCGCTTTGGGGCCGTGACGGGGTGGTTGGTTCCTAGTCCCAGGTGGTGTGTACACATGTGTTCTGCGATGTTACGATTTGGCCTGTGTGTCATATGTGGATGCGATGGTGGATGTGTAGTGTACACGCGCTGGTGGGGGGTTGTCCGCTTTTTCCGCCCTTGCACTGTGTGCGCTGTTTGCGTGCACTTGTTGTGTGTGTGCCTACCTGCGTCTCCGCGGTACGTTGCGTCCTTGGTGGTGCATCAGCAGAAGCATGGGAAGGGCCTGCAGTGCTGGATTCATGCCCGGGGTGCCGCTTCTTCGTTGTCCGTGCTCTGCGTCCGTGTTTCCGCCTCTCTTTCACGTGCGGTGTCTCTTTGCCGTGGGAGCCGTTTGTTTGCGGCATCGTAATTTATGCGCCGGGCGGGACGTGTTTCGTCGGACGGTGTGTGTCAGTTGTGCTGCGCCGCTACGTGTGCGGGCGCACTTTGATGGCGGACGGTGTTGCTGGCTTGCCGGCGGTGTTTGGCCTGCTTTTCGCATCGTAATTGGGCGGGCGTGTGGACTGCTGCGTGCCGGCGGTAACTGGTGGTTTTTGCATCCGCCAGCACGGCGGTTGTGCTTCCGCCCGCCATCGTAATGGGCCCCTTAATTACCAAGTAAATAATTAATATTAATTAACAACAAATTATTAATTAATAAATTAAAAATAAATTACTTCCCACCCTTTACACCTATAAACACCACAACATACACCTAAAATTATTTACACAATTACCATAATGAATTACCAATTAATTAATTGAAATTAATTAACAAACAATTATTACTACTTTACACATTTAAAACTATAAAATCTTAATTAAAAAACTATTAATAAATAAAAATAAACAATTAATTTAATACAATTAAATTACTTCCCACCCTATTCCCCTATAAACCCATAACCCGCTACAAAACTATAAACGCAAAATTTGAATAAATTTTTTTTATAACTACTAAACATTTAACACATATATTAAAAATACAAATAATTCTTATACAAAAAACATACATCACGTATAAAATATATACTAAAATACATAAAATTAATTTAATAAACGATATTTTTAACAACTATATTTTTGCAAACGATATTAAACACTTCGATATTTCTAAAATCAATATTACTTACCTTAAGTCGAAATTCTTGATCACAATATTCTTGCTTTCGATATTTCTGAACCACGATACTTATTACTCGATATTTTCTACTCGACATTCTGTCTGCACACCGAAATTCAGCAGTTATAGTTAGCTGAGCTAACTATAACTTGCGCCCCCGCAATGCACTGCTTATGACCTCACATATTACATCACTCATGACATGGTCAGTGACATCACTCATGACCACGATGAAATCTCAAATGACATCGCTATTGACATCACTGATTACATCATCTGCAGAATCTTTGATACACCCACTCATACCCCAATATAACCATTAATACACCCACTCCAACTTCCACACTACCATTGTCAAAAGCATTGACACACCCATACCAGTACTTACACACCCACTCAATGATTCATAGGTCTGCACACACATCAACTCATGCACCCATACAGCAACTCATACACCAACTCACTCACTAATACAGCCACTGAAATATCCACTCATACACCCATAGAGCCACTCACACACTGTCAGTCACTCATAAAGTTACTCACACACATACTCACTCACCCATACAGTCAATCGCACAGCCACTTACTCAACCATAAAGATACACACACCAACTCACTTACTAATAGAGATACTAACACATACTCACTCACCTATATAGTCACTAACAGAAGCACACACTCACCCATACAGCCGCTATCACAATTCCTCACTCACACATACAGTTACTCATATACTCCAACACTCACCTATATTGCCTTTCACATATGCATTTACTCACCCATATACAACTGACAAATCCATTCACTCACCAGCACAGTCATACACACACTCAGTAACCTATACAGCCCCTCACGTATGCACTCACTAACCCATACAGCCACTGATTCACCCACTCACTCATCCATGCAGGCAGTCACACATCCTCTCACCCACCCACACAGACACTCAGACACCCCTACAGGTACTCAGCCAACCAATTAATCACCAATACAGCCACTCACGTACCCACTCATCAACCCATACAGCTACTTGGAAACCAACTGACAGACTGATACAGACATTCTAACAACCTAGTCACTCACCCATACATTCACTGAGACACCTAATCACTCACTTATACAGTCAGTCATGCACCCACTGAATCATCCATACAGGCACTCATACACCCACTGATTCATCAATACACCTTGGTATATATATTTAACACTCATAGGGCCAGATGTACTACCATTGAATTTTGTGACTCACAAATTGCAACAAATTGCGAGTCGCAATTTGCGAGTCGCAAAATTCAATGTACAACAGTGTCTCAGACACTGTTTGCAATTCCCAATGGGGTCGCAAATTGCATGCTTCATGAATGTTAATGAGGCTGTCGCAATTTGCGACCACATTGGGGATGGCTAGCACTCCCACAGCTGTTGGCCTGCTGGGGTCAGCAGACCACCATTTCGGGGACTGCTTTGTCAATAAAGCAGTTTTTTTTAAATGCAGCCCGTTTTCTTTAAAGGAAAACGGGATGCATTTCAAAAAGAAAAATTAAACTTTACAGTTAAATTTTTTAAGGGCAGGCAGTGGTCCCTAGGTCCATTGCTTCCCCTGGGGACCCCTTCCGGTTTACGAATGATTTACCACCTACTTAAAGTATGTGGTAAACTGCAAGTTTAGGAAGACGCCCTTGGCACACCCCTCCCTGATAGCGAGTCACTAGCCCTATTTTGCGAGTCGATAACAGATTAGCGACTCGCAAAATAGGGTTAGTACATTGTGCATCCATTTTTTGCGGTCGCAAACGGGCCAAATGCCCCTTTGTGACCACAATAAACGGTCGTACATCTGGCCCTTAATGTTTTTTAAAACATTCACAGTCACTGGGTGATGTCATCAGTGAGGTCATGAGTGATGTCACTGACCATGTCATGAGTGATGTAATATGTGAGGTCATAAGCAGTGCATTGTGGGGGCGCAAGTTATAGTTAGCTCAGCTAACTATGACTGCTGAATTTCTCTGGCTTTGTATGAGTGAAAAGTCAGCCTAACTATAAAGTCCCTGTAAACTTTGTTTTTTTTCAGTAAATATATATATATATATATAAGGGGATCACTGTGAAATTGGAAATAAGCACTAACTTTTATGCATCGCCCACTGAAGGGTAATAATTGTGGGACTGGGAGCGAACTACGAGAACCATAATGCCTTGATGACAAGCCTATCGTGGCGCCCACCAGGGGGCAAACATTTAAAAGCGGCAATCAGGTTCGATCGTCTTTCAGCCTCAGAGATGCATCTGGCTTCCCCTTTGAAAAAGGTCAATGTGACCGAAATGCATCAGGGATACAACGCCAGCGCTGTTTTAAATGCCATTAAATCTGCTTACTTCATCGTGGTGTGTGCGGCTCATTCCTTTCTCGGTGAGAGAGGTTTCTTTTGATGTTTATAATGCTTGGTCCTGCCTTGAGCTACGCACCACTAAGAAAATGAGCGCCATTTCTGCCCGAAAACGGACCCTGTTGGTATGTTTGTGGAAACAATAAGGGCAGCGGTGCCGCCAGGGACTGGACCTTGGTTTGGGCCCCAGCAACTCTAAAGTTAGTATGCAAGGGGATCATGGTGAAATTGGAAATAAGCACTAACTTTTACGCATCGCCCACTGAAGGGTAATAATTGTGGGACTGGGAGCGAACTACGAGAACCATAATGCCTTGATGACAAGCCTATTGTGGCGCCCACCAGGGGGCAAACATTTAAAAGCGGCAATCAGGTTCGATCGTCTTTCAGCCTCAGAGATGCATCTGGCTTCCCTTTGAAAAAGGTCAATGTGACCGAAATGCATCAGGGATACAATGCCAGCGCTGTTTTAAATGCCATTAAATCTGCTTACTTCATCGTGGTGTGTGCGGCTCATTCCTTTCTCGGTGAGAGAGGTTTCTTTTGATGTTTATAATGCTTGGTCCTGCCTTGAGCTACGCACCACTAAGAAAATGAGTGCCATTTCTGCCCAAAAACGGACCCTGTTGGTATGTTTGTGGAAACAATAAGGGCATCGGTGCCGCCAGGGACTGGACCTTGGTTTGGGATCCAGCAACTCTAAAGTTAGTATGCAAGGGGATCACGTTGAAATTGGAAATAAGCACTGTAGGAAGGTGGAATCTGACTATATGGTTGCCCCCACTTTTTTTATGGTGTTTTGCTGATTTATGACTTAGTTGGACTGGGATCCTGCTATTCAGGGCCCCAGTCTATCTGCTTTCTCTGTAAAAAGGTTTCCATGTGCCTTAGGCACATCTCTGATTGGAATCTGGAGTGCCCTTATAAGTCCCTAGTATATGGTATACTATGTACCAAGGGCATAGGTACCTCAGAGGCCTACCAGGGGCTGCAGCATGTATTGTGCCACCCCTGGAAGGCCATCCAAACTGACACCACAGGTCTGCTACTGCAGCCTGGGTAAGGTGGTGCATGCACCCCTTACTTTGATATAGGTTACCTATATCACTACATACATACACACATATAAACCTATAAGTCACTCCTAAGGCAGGCCTTATCAATCCTGAAGGCAGAGTGCATGGTTCCTATGTGAGAGGGTGCCCCTGCATGAGCAGGGCCCCTCTGCAGCGTTCGGAGACCCTTCTCTGATGCTGTTTGTAGTGCAGCCTGACCATATACTCTTAAGCGCATTATAACCTCGCGTTAAATGCTAACTTTGGAATGGCTGCACCTAAACATGTCGTGTTTGGTGTCAAACATCTTGGAATACTACCCCCCGCCAATTCTGGCGGCGGGGTAGCATTCCACCCTTCTAGAGGGAAAGACATGTTAACTCTGGCTAGCCCGGTAACTTCTTTCTAAAGCCCTGGCATCACAAAATGGATGCTGCTGCCACAGACACGAGTCTGGCCTCCTGCTGCTGGACGAAACTCCGGCAGGGGAGGCCTGGACAATAGGTTTCCTGTCCCAGGGAGGTGTGACCACCTCCCCAGACAGGATAATGTGTATTGGGGCTGGGCGGGAGCACTTTCGGGTGCTTTGAAGTCCTGCACTGGGGGCACATTTGGTGTCCCTGTGCATACCCCAGTTCAAACCGGATCAGGGCTTGCAGCCCCTGCTTTGGCGCGAACTGGACAAAGGGAAAGGGGTGTAGCCACCCCTCTGCCCTGACCCACCCATAGGTGGGGCCACAGAGTAGTCCAACCCCTAAACTTGGTATAAGTATAGGAACCCAGTCCTTAGGACTTTAGATTATCCCTGGACGAAACTCTGAAACAGAATCCTGGACCTTCGACGCTCTACTCAAGATTAGAGGACAGAAGAATCTCCCTTGGGGTCAAGGAGTGACTCCCCTGCTTGGCAGGCACCAAAGACGCATCTGTCCGGTCTGCATTTCTGAAGCTCCCGTCGGATGCCGAAGTCTTTTGCAAGTGCATCCTCTTCTGGGTCTCCCACGAAGTCGTGCTTTGGGCTCCGAGTAGCCCCAGCCTCCAGCACCAACTGCACCGAAGATCACTGGCCTCCACTCCACGAGTGTCCTGTGAGCCAGATCCACGTGCAACGTCTCGAGGCTCCTTCGCGGTCGCTAGCCCGTTGGCTAGTAGCCCTTCACGAAGGCCAATCTTTTTCTTCTTGGGCATCCTGGTTGCTCCAGGCCTGCCCTCACTTACCCTCGCTGGGTGAGTTCCCCAGACCTTGCTGGTCTGCACCATCGACGATCTTCATCTTCATTGAGACTTGCCGTTGCCAAGGCTTGTTGGGTCCAATCCGGTCGCCGACACCTCAGCACTCGACAGACATTGTGTACCAGCCCGAATCCTGCTCCTGGTTGCCAACAACGCCTCCTGGACCTCGTGGCTGAAGAGTCAAGACAACTGTCAACGCACCTGAAGCACTCGACATCGGTGGGCATCTGTCCATCGCCTTCCTGGTCACTGGCTAGTGACCCAGACTCTGTCCCCTCTGCTTTCAGGTTCTTCAGATCTCCGATCCACTCTTGGATCCACCCGGACACTTTCCACTTGGTCGCCAGCAGCACTTTGCAGCAGATCACCATTCAAATCGACGACGAAACCCGACCCCGAAAGGCACCTATGCACCCGGCTTCCTGGGTGAGGTAACACGAGTACTCCGGTGCTCCCGTGGGTAGAGACTCTCCAAAGTACTAGTTCTCAAAGGGTTTGCTCCAAGTCCTCCTTTAAGTGTCCCTTTTCTTTAATTTCCTGATCGCGACTTTCTCCATAGAAGTTAACGGCGTATCGCGGTTGTGTATTTACACTGCACGCATCCCCCGTGGGTCCCCTGTGTCACTACCTTGGGTGGTTCCTTGTGGTCCAAGCACTTCTAGAGGCTCTAGGCCTAGTGTCTAGTTCAGTCGTGGTTCTTATACCACTTTATTGGTATATGGTTTGAGTACGCCCTAGGGCCCAAACGTGTATTTGTGCTATTACTGTGTTTAAATAACTTATAACTTGTGTACTTCGAACTCTAGCCTCATAAAGAGACTAGAGGGGTGTGTTTAGCAATAAATACATATATTTTGAATATATACCTGGTGTGGTGCTCTTTCATTTGATCACTTAAGAGATTATAGACTGGTAAAACAAGCTGCTTTACATTCCTTCAAGACTTAGCCTGAAGGCTGCTCTCCATAGCTACCACTAGGATAGCTTTCAATAAGGTTGTCTTTAACCCCTTCGATGCTCATGACGGAATGGTTCCGTCATGAGCATCGGTGCCCCTGTGCTCATGACGGAACCATTCCGTCATGAGGCCAGGGGCACGAAATCCCTCTGCTGCAGACAGCAGAGGGATTTCTCTTTCACCCCTTTGACCTTGGCAGCTGGGGAATTGCTTCCCCAGCTCCCGAGGCCCCTCCCTGGTTTCTGTGCCATGAGGATCAGCGCGCATGTCGCGCTGTCCTCATTGCACAGAAAACGAAACTGAAATGAGCCTTTAGGCTCATTTCATTTTCACTTTCTATGTGCTCAGGGGGCTATCTCAGCCCCCCGGGCATGTAGAAAGACAGGAGAGGTATCATTGGAAAGGGGAGAATCTCCCCTTTCCAATGGTACCCCTCCCCAGTGGATCCCTGCTTGGGGATCGCCCCAGAAGGGCGATCCCCAAGCAGGGATCCACCCACTAGACACCAGGGAGGGGGGAGCGGCCCCTTGGGCAAGGGCATTTGCACCCCCCAATTTTGTTTTGGTGCTATTTAGACTTTTTGCCCCCTGGGGGTCAGATGGGGGCAGTAGCCCCCAATCTGCCCCCCGGGGGCAAAAAGCCCACTAGACCCCAGGGATATTTTTGTTTCCCCATAATTTATTAGGGTGGGGCTGCCCATAAAGGGCATGTCCATGCCCCCACCCGTAAAATTTACAGCCTTTCTGCCCCCCTGGGGGCAGTTGGGAGCAGTATCCCCCAATCTGCCCCCGGGGGAAAAAGCCCACTATACGCCAGGGATTTTTTTTTATTATAATTTGTGGTGGGGGCTGCCCAATATGGGCATGCCCATGCCCCCACCCACCCCCGCAAAAATGACAGCCTTTCTGCCCCCCCTGGGGGGCAGCTGGGGGCATTAGCCCCAAATCTGCCCCCCCGGGGGGGCAAAAAGCCCAGTAGACACCAGGGATTTTATGGGCAAATTTTAATTAGGTTGGGGGCATTGGCATGCCCATTTTTGGCAGCCCCCATCCTAATTAAAATTTGCCCAAAAAACTCCCTGGCAACTAGTGGACTTTCTGCCCCCCCATGGGTGGCAGATGGGGGCATTAGCCCCCAATCTGCCCCGCCGGGGGGGCAAAAAGCCCACTAGATGGCAGGGATTTTTTGGGGGCAAATTTGAATTAGGGTGGGGGCTCCCAAAACGGGCATGCCCATGCCCCCACCCCCTCCCCGCAAAAATAACAGCCTTCCCTGCCCCCCGGGGGGAAAAAGCCCACTAGGCGCAAGGGATTTTTGGGGCAAATTTTAATTAGGGTGGGGGCATTGGCATGCCCGTTTGGGCAGCCCCCACCTAATTAGAATTTGCCCAAAACTCCCTGGCGTCTAGTGGGCTTTTGCCCACCCTGGGGGCAGATTGAGGGCATTAGCCCCAATCTGCCCCGCCGGGGGGCAAAAAGCCCCTAGTCGCCAGGGATTGTTTTTTGGGCAAATTTGAATTAGGGTGGGGGCTGCCCAAAGTGGGCATGCCCATGCCCCCACCCCATCCCCGCAAAATTACAGCCTTCCTGCCCCCCTGGGGGCAGATGGGGCAGTAGCCCCCAATCTGCCCCCCGGGGGCAAAAGCCCACTAGATGCCAGGGATTTTTTGGGCACATTTTAATTAGGGTGGAGGCATTGGCATGCCCGTTTTTGGCAGCCCCCACCCTAATTAAAATTTGCCCAAAAAACTCCCTGGCGTCTAGTGGGCTTTTTGCCCCCCCCTGGGGGGCAGATGAGGGCATTAGCCCCCAATCTGCCCTGCCGGGGCGGCAAAAAGCCCACTAGACGCCAGGGAGTTTTTGGGACCAAATTTGAATTAGGGTGGGGGCTCCCAAAACGGGCATGCACATGCCCCCACCCCTTCCCCCGCAAAAATAACAGCCTTCCTGCCCCCCCTGGGGGGCAGATGGGGCAGTAGTCCCCAATCTGCCCCTGCGAGGGGCAAAAAGCCCACTAGACGCCAGGGATTTTTTTGGACACATTTTAATTAGGGTGGGGGCATTGGCATGCCCGTTTTGGGTAGCCCCCACCCTAATTAAAATTTGCCCAAAAAACTTCCTGGCCTCTAGTGGGCTTTTTGCCCCCCCTGGGGGGCAGAAGGGGGCATTAGCCCCCAATCTGCCCCGCCGGGGGGGGGGGCAAAAAGCCCACTAGACGCCAGGGAGTTTTTTGGGGCAAATTTGAATTAGGGTGGAGGCTCCCAAAACGGACATGCCCATGCCCCGACACCCTCCCCCGCAAAAATAACAGCCTTCCTGCCCCCCCTGGGGGTCAGATGGGGCAGTAGCCCCCAATCTGCCCCCTCGGGGGGGCAAAAAGCCCACTAGACGCCAGGGATTTTTTGGGGCAATTTTTAATTAGGGTGGGGGCATTGGCATGCCTGTTTTGGGCAGACCCCACCCTAATTAAAATTTGCCCAAAAAACTCCCTGGCATCTAGTGGACTCCTGGGGGGCAGATGGGGGCATTAGCCCCCAAACTGCCCCACCGGGGGGGCAAAAAGCCCACTAGATGCCAGGGATTTTTTTTGGGCAAATTTGAATTAGGGTGGGGGCTGCCCAAAACGAGCATGCCCATGCCCCCATCCCCTCCCCGCAAAAATTACAGCCTTCCTGCCCCCCCTGGGGAGCAGATGAGGCAGTAGCCCCCAATCTGCCCCCCCGGGGGAGCAAAAAGCCCACTAGACGCCATGGATTTTTTGGGGAAAATTTTTATTAGGGTGGGGGCTGCCCAAAACGGGCATGTCAATGCCCCCACCCCCACCCGCAACAATTACAGCCTTTCTGCCCCCCTGGGGGAAGATGGGGGCAGTAGCCCCCAAACTGCCCCCAGGGGGCAAAAGCCCACTAGACGCCAACGATTACGCTGGCTTTTTTATGTGTGGGGGTGGGGGCTGCTCAGAATGGGCATACCAATGCCCCTACCCCCAAAAAAATAGCCACAGTGTTTCTGCTCCCCCTGGGGGCATATCGGGGCAACCCCACCCCCGATATCCCTCCCCCAGGGCGGCAGAAAGCTGATTAGGAACGGATTTGTTTTTAGCAGTATGCCTACCTGTGGATGTTGGGCCCTAGCGCAGCCGGCACATAGGGAAACCTAGCAAACCTGTACATTTTTGAAAACTAGACACCCAGGGAATCCAGGATGGGGTGACTTGACTGGCTCTCACCAGGTTCTGTTACCCAGAATCCCTTGCAAACCTCAAAATGTGTATAAAAAAACACATTTTCCTCACATTTCTGTGGTGGAAAGTTCTGGAATCTGTGTGGATCCACAAAATTCCATGCACCCCGCATTCCCCAAAGTCTTCCGAGAAAAATGGTACCTCACTTGTGTGGGTGGGTCAAGTACCCGCGACAGGCAAGGGCCCAAAACCTAGTGAGGCGACATCAAAATTACCTATCACAAACCAACCTGGTTTTGCACGGGGGGTTACCTGGGTTTTTATCCCCGGGGTCGTCGGCCATCTAGGGAAACCTACAAAACCCACACATATCTAAAAACTAGACACCCGGGGGATTCCAGGGTGGTATGGCTTGTGTGGATCCCCCAACGTTTTCTTACCCAGAATCCCCTGCAAACCTCAAATTTAGCTTTAAAAAATCACTTTTTTCACACATTTGTGTGTGGGAAAGTTGTGGCATCACCGGGCTGACACAAATTTCCTACCAGCCAGCGTTCCCCCTGGTCTCCCGATAAAAATGGTGCCTCACTCGGGTGGGAGGCCCAAGTACCCGCGACAGGCAAGGGCCCAATACGTATTGAGGCAACATCAAAATTGCCTATCACAAAACCACCTGGTTTTGCAAGGGGGTCCCATGACTTTTGGCCCGGGGCTCGGCGGCCACCTAGAGAAACCTACCAAACCCACACATTTCTGAAAACTAGACACCCGGGGATTCCAGGGAGGTATGGCTTGCGTGGATCCCCCAACGTTTTCTTACCCAGAATCCCCTGCAAACCTCAAATTTTGCCGAAAAATGCACTTTTTCTCACATTTCTGTGGTGGAAAGTTCTGGAATCTGCGTGGATCCACAAATTTCCTCCCACCCAGCGTTCCCCAGATCTCCCGATAAAATGGTACCTCACTTGCGTGGGTGGGTCAAGGACCCGCGACAGGCAAGGGCCCAAAAGCTACTGAGGCGACATCAAAATTACCTATCACATACCAACCTGGTTTTGCATGGGGGTCCCATGAGTTTTTGGCCCGGGGCTCGGAAGCCATCTAGGAAACCTACCTAACCCACACATTTCTGGAAACTAGACGCCTGGGGAGTCCAGCAAGGTATGGCTTGCGTGGGTCCCCCATCATTCTCCTACCCAGAATCCCCTGCAAACCTCAAATTTCACCGAAAAATTCACTTTTTCTCACATTTCTGTGATGGAAAGTTCTGAAATCTGCGTGGATCCACAAATTTCCTCCCACTTAGCGTTCCCCAGGTCTCCCGATAAAAATGGTACCTCACTTGTGTGGGTAGGCACAGTGGCTACAACAGGAAATAGCCCAAATCATACTCTGGACACTTCAAAATTACCTATAGCAAAACTACCTGGCTTTGGGGGGCACCTGAGATTTTGGCCCGGGCTCGGCGGCCATCTTGGGAAAGTACCAAACCCAAACATTACTGAAAACTAGACACCCGGGAAGTCCAATGAGGTATGGCTTGCCTGGATCCCCCAACGTTTTCCTACCCAGAATGCAATGCAAACCTTAAATTTAGCTGAAAAACCACATTTTCCACATATTTTTGTGTGGAATCACCGTGCTGGCACAAATGTCCTACCACCCAGCATTCCCCTTGTTCTCCCGAGTAAAATGATACCTCACTTGTGTGGGTGGGCCAAAGGCCTGTGGCTAGGAAGAGCCCAAAACATAGGGATTTATGGTATAGCACCGAGAATTCTAAGCGCTACATTTTTTAAAAAATACGTTTTTAGCCAATTCTGCTTTGGACACCCACACAAGTGAGGTATCATTTTACTCGGGAGAACAAGGGGAACGCTGGGTGGTAGGACATTTGTGCCGGCATGGTGATTCCACACTAAAATATGTGGAAAATGTGGTTTTTTCAGCTAAATTTAAGGTTTGCATTGCATTCTGGGTAGGAAAACGTTGGGGGATCCAGGCAAGCCATACCTCATTGGACTCCCCCGGGTGTCTAGTTTTCAGAAATGTTTGGGTTTGGTACTTTCCCAAGATGGCCGCCGAGCCCGGGGCCAAAATCTCAGATGCCCCCCCCAAAACCAGGTAGTTTTGCTATAGGTAATTTTGAAGTGTCCAGAGTACGATTTGGGCCATTTCCTGTTGCAGCCACTGTGCCTACCCACACAAGTGAGGTACCATTTTTATCGGGAGACCTGGGGGAACGCTGAGTGGGAGGAAATTTGTGGATCCACGCAGATTTCAGAACTTTCCACCACAGAAATGTGAGAAAAAAGTGAATTTTTCGGTGAAATTTGAGGTTTGCAGGGGATTCTGGGTAGGAGAATGATGTGGGACCCACGCAAGCCATACCTTGCTGGACTCCCCCGGGCATCTAGTTTCCAGAAATGTGTGGGTTAGGTAGGTTTCCCTAGATGGCTGCCGAGCCCCAGGCCAAAAGCTCATGTGACCCACATGCAATACCAGGTTGGTTTGTGATAGGTAATTTTGATGTCGCCTCAATAGCTTTTGGGCCCTTGCCTGTCGCGGGTCCTTGACCCACCCAGCAAGTGAGGTACCATTTTTATCGGGAGACCTGGGGGAACGCTGGGTGGGAGGAAATTTGTGGATCCACGCAGATTCCAGAACTTTCCACCACAGAAATGTGAGAAAAAAGTGAATTGTTCAGCAAAATTTGAGGTTTGCAGGGGATTCTGGGTAGGAGAATGATGGAAGACCCACGCAAGCCATACCTCGCTGGACTCCCCGGGTGTCTAGTTTCCAGAAATGTGTGGGTTAGGTAGGTTTCCCTAGATGGCTGCCGAGCCACGGGCCAAAACTCATGGGACCCCCATGCAAAACCAGGTTGGTTTGTGATAGGTAATTTTGATGTCGCCTCAATAGCTTTTGGGCCCTTGCCTGTCGCGGGTCCTTGACCCACCCACGCAAGTGAGGTACCATTTTTATCGGGAGACCTGGTGGAACGCTGGGTGGGAGGAAATTTGTGGATCCACGCAGATTCCAGAACTTTCCACCACAGAAATGTGAGAAAAAAGTGAATTTTTCAGCAAAATTTGAGGTTTGCAGGGGATTCTGGGTAGGAGAATGATGGGGGACCCACGCAAGCCATACCTCGCTGGTCTCCCCCGGGTGTCTAGTTTCCAGAAATATGTGGGTTAGGTGGGTTTCCCGAGATGGCTGCCGAGCCCCGGGCCAAAAACTCATGGGACCCCCCATGCAAAACCAGGTTGGTTTGTGATAGGTAATTTTGATGTCGCCTCAATAGCTTTTGGGCCCTTGCCTGTCGCGGATCCTTGACCCACCCATGCAAGTGAGGTACCATTTTTATCGAGAGACCCGGTTGAATACTGGGTGGGAGGAAATTTGTGGATCCACACAGATTGCAGAACTGTCCACCACAGAAATGTGGGGAAAATTTGTTTTTTTTGACAATTTTTTAGGTTTGCAAAGGATTCTGGGTAACAGAACCTGATGGGAGACAGTCAAGTCACCCTTTTCTGGATTCCCCTGGGTGTCTAGTTTTCAAAAATGTATAGGTTTGCTAGGTTTCCCTAGGTGCCGGCAGAGCTATGGTTCAAAAACTACAACTAGGCACTTTGCCAAAAAAAGGTCATTTTTCACTGCGAAATTGAGGTGTGTCCACGTTGCGTTTTGCGCCGTTTCCTGTCACGGGCACTAGGCCGACCCACACAAGTGAGGTACCATTTTTCTCGGAAGACTTTGGGGAAAGCGGGGTGGGTGGAAATTTGTGGATCCACGCGGATTCCAGAACTTTACACCACAGAAATGTGGGGAAAATGTGTTTTTTTTGACAATTGATTAGGTTTGCAAGGGATTCTGGGTAACAGAACCTGGTGGGAGACAGTCAAGTCACCCCATCCTGGATTCCCCTGGGTGTCTAGTTTTCAAAAATGTATAGGTTTGCTAGGTTTCCCTAGGTGCCGGCAGAGCTATGGTTCAAAAACTACAGCTAGGCACTTTGCCAAAACATGGTCATTTTTCACTGCGAAATTGAGGTGTGCCCACGTTGCGTTTTGCGCCGTTTCCTGTCGCGGGCACTAGGCCGACCCACACAAGTGAGGTACCATTTTTCTCGGAAGACTTTGGGGAACGTGGGGTGGGTGGAAATTTGTGGATCCACGCAGATTCCAGAACTTTCCACCACAGAAATGTGGGGAAAATGTGGTTTTTTTGACAATTGTTTAGGTTTGCAAGGGATTCTGGGTAACAGAACCTGGTGGGAGGCAGTCAAGTCACCCTATCCTGGATTCCCCTGGGTGTCTAGTTTTCAAAAATGTATAGGTTTGCTAGGTTTCCCTAGGTGCCGGCAGAGCTATGGTTCAAAAACTACAGCTAGGCACTTTGTCAAAAAAGGGTCATTTTTCACTGCGAAATTGAGGTGTGCCCACGTTGCGTTTTGCGCCGTTTCCTGTCGCGGGCACTAGGCCGACCCACACAAGTGAGGTACCATTTTTCTCGGAAGACTTTGGGGAACGCGGGGTGTGTGGAAATTTGTGGATCCACGCAGATTCCAGAACTTTCCACCACAGAAATGTGGGGAAAATGTGTTTTTTTGACAATTTATTAGGTTTGCAAGGGATTCTGGGTAACAGAACCTGGTGGGAGGCAGTCAAGTCACCCCATCCTGGATTCCCCTGGGTGTCTAGTTTTCAAAAATGTATAGGTTTGCTAGCTTTCCCTAGGCGCCGGCAGAGCTATGGTTCAAAAACTACAGCTAGGCACTTTGCCAAAAAAGGGTCATTTTTCACTGCGAAATTGAGGTGTGTCCACGTTGTGTTTTGTGCCGTTTCCTGTTGCGGGCACTAGGCTGACCCACACAAGTGAGGTGCCATTTTTCTCGGAAGACTTTGGGGAACGTGGGGTGGGTGGAAATTTGTGGATCCACGCAGATTCCAGAACTTTCCACCACAGAAATGTGGGGAAAATGTGTTTTTTTGGACAATTATTTAGGTTTGCAAGGGATTCTGGGTAACAGAACCTGGTGGGAGGCAGTCAGGTCACCCCATCCTAGATTCCCCTGAGTGTCTAGTTTTCAAAAATGTATAGGTTTGCTAGGTTTCCCTAGGTGCCGGCAGAGCTATGGTTCAAAAACTACAGCTAGGCACTTTGCCAAAAAAGGGTCATTTTTCACTGTGAAATTGAGGTGTGTCCACGTTGTGTTTTGCGCCGTTTCCTGTCGCGGGCACTAGGCCGACCCACACAAGTGAGGTACCATTTTTCTCGGAAGACTTTGGGGAACGCGGGGTGGGTGGAAATTTGTGGATCCACACAGATTCCAGAACTTTCCACCACAGAAATGTGAGGAAAATGTGTTTTTTTTGACAATTTGTTAGGTTTGCAAGGGATTCTGGGTAACAGAACCTGGTGGGAGCCAGTCAAGTCACCCCATCCTGGATTCCCCTGGGTGTCTAGTTTTCAAAAATGTATAGGTTTGCTAGGTTTCCCGAGGTGCCGGCAGAGCTAGGGTTCAAAAACTACAACTAGGCACTTTGTCGAAAAAGGGTCATTTTTCACTGTGAAATTGGGGTGTGTCCACGCTGCGTTTTGCGCCGTTTCCTATCACGGGCACTAGGCCTACCCACACAAGTGAGGTACCATTTTTCTCGGAAGACTTTGGGGAACGTGGGGTGGGTGGAAATTTGTGGATCCACGCAGATTCCAGAACTTTCCACCACAGAAATGTGAGGAAAATGTGTTTTTTTGACACTTGTTTAGGTTTGCACGGGATTCTGGGTAACAGAACCTGGTGGGAGCCAGTCAAGTCACCCCATCCTGGATTCCCCTGGGTGTCTAGTTTTCAAAAATGTATAGGTTTACTAGGTTTCCCTAGGTGCCGGCAGAGCTAGGGTTCAAAAACTACAGCTAGGCACTTTGTCAAAAAAGGGTCATTTTTCACTGTGTAATTGGGGTGTGTCCACGTTGCGTTTTGCGCCATTTCCTGTCGCGGGCACTAGGCCTACCCACACAAGTGAGGTACCATTTTTCTCGGAAGACTTTGGGGAACGCGGGGTGGGTAGAAATTCATGGATCCACGCAGATTCCAGAACTTTCCACCACAGAAATGTGAGGAAAATGTGTTTTGTTTTACAAAATTTTAGGTTTGCAAGGGATTCTGGGTAACAGAACCTGGTGAGAGGCAGTCAAGTCACCCCATCCTGGATTCCCCTGGGTGTCTAGTTTTCAGAAATGTATAGGTTTGCTAGGTTTCTCTAGGTGCCGGCAGAGCTAGGGTTCAAAAACTACAGCTAGGCCCTTTGCAAAAAAAGGGTAATTTTTCATTGTGAAAATGTGGTGTGTTCACGCTGGGTTTTGAGCCATTTCCTGTCGTGGGCACTATGCCTACCCACACAAGTGAGGTACCATTTTTATCGGGAGACTTAGGGTAATTCAGATTTGTAAAGCAACTGTTATTACCTATTGACTTTTGATGCATTCTGCCTTCCAAATGAAAGACATTGTGTAAAAAAGAAGTAATTTTAAAAAATGACGGATAATTCTCATGCTAGTATGAGTATTCCCAATTTCGGAAATGTGCAAATATCTACTGTTTCTAAACTCTATATTTTGTTCCCATTTTAGAAATCTATAGGTGTCTTTCATACCGATTTTTCCATGTATACATTTTCCCACAATAATTGCTATATACCCGGTAAAAAAAAAACATTGCAAGACGCTGCTCAGTTATTGGCTCTGGGTTCGTCGGGTTCTTGGTGAACCTACAAGTCCTATATATCCCCACAACCAGTAAGATCCAGCGGATGTAACGGTATATTGCTTTCAAAGAGATGTCATAATTAGAAGAAGTTACAGGTGAAAACGTTGACACAAAAGGCTGTTTTTTTCAACTAATTTTCAATTTTTCCTATATTTAACTGTTAGTTTCTATAAAGAAACCTTGATGGATCTACACAAATGACCCCTTGCTGAATTCAGAATTTTGTCTACTTTTCTAAAATGTATAGCTGTCTAGGATCCATTATTGCTTTCATACCCATTTCTACCATTAACTGGAAGGAGGTTGAAAGCACAAAAAATAGCAAAAATAGGCTATGTCCCAGAAAAATGCCAAAACTGTGTGAAAAATTTTGGTTTTCTGACAAAAGTCTGTCATTCCCTAAAAGCTGGGAAAATGGTGATTTCAGCCCCACAAACCCTTTTTTGATACCATTTTCAGGGAAAAACCCAGACGCTTTTATTTGCAGCCCTTTTTTCGCATTTTTCCCAAAACCCCCAAAATGTAGCTGTATTTTGGCTAATTTCTGGGACCCCGCCAGGGGAATCCACAAACCCTGGGTACCTTTACAATCCCCATGATGTTGGAAAAAAAGGACGCAAATTTGGCGTGGATACCTTATGTGGTCAAAAAGTTACAGGGGCCTAAGCGCGCACTACCCCAAATAGCCAAAAAAGGGCTTAGCACAGGGGGGGAAAAGGCCTAGCAGCGAAGGGGTTAACCTATCTCCAATAAGGGGTTGTTTGGACTGGTGCAAGGTGCCCACTATAATTAGTGGACAGCATATGCCAGGCCAACTTCTCACAAGCACTAACTTTTATGCATCACCCACTGAAGGGTAATAATTGTGGGACTGGGAGCGAACTACGAGAACCATAATGCCTTGATGACAAGCCTATCGTGGCGCCCACCTGGGGGCAAACATTTAAAAGCGGCAATCAGGTTCGATCGTCTTTCAGCCTCAGAGATGCATCTGGCTTCCCCTTTGAAAAAGGTCAATGTGACCGAAATGCATCAGGGATACAACGCCAGCGCTGTTTTAAATGCCATTAAATCTGCTTACTTCATCGTGGTGTGTGCGGCTCATTCCTTTCTCGGTGAGAGATTCTTTTGATATATATATATATATATATATATATATATATATATATATATATATATATATATATATATATATATATATATATTATTTCCCCATAGAATAAACTGTAACTGTATAGTTAGGTCAAAAGGTGAAAACATCTGTTAAATGTAACATTTTAAACTCAAAATCACTGAAATTCACCAGTTTCAAATTTCTTCAATGATGTTATCAATGATGTCGTAGAGCATGTCTGAGTGTTGTGATATGTGAGGCCATAAGCAGTACATGACCAAAGGTGGTTAATAGAAGAAAGTTTTTTGGTTAACAGAAGAAAGTTTTGCTAAAATCTTTGGTGTGGTTTGACGAATCTTCATGAACCTTTTCAGCAAAACGTTTATTCACCTCAGAAATTTTCAGGAAGATCCGGCAAACAAGGGCAGAGAGAAAGGAGGGGGCCCAAAAAACAATTTTCCTGTGCAGTTTCCCCTAGGAATTTGAGTTTTAGAAGTACGGCTGAACAGCATTACACTAAATTTTGCTGAAAGCGATATCTTTACTATGTTTTTAGTGATTTGCTGTTTAAATATTTTTGAGAAATTTAGGTTTAACTGTATGTGATATCTAGGCTATTGGTTCCTACTCCTGTGGTACAGCAAGTTAAAAAATAGAGCTTTCTGACTGGCTGATAAGGCATTTTTTCTTGCCGGCTGCATCAGTACCACAGCCAACTGGTCCTTGGGTACCAAGGAATCTGATTGGCTGGCTGCAACACAAACAGAGATGTTGCGGCCACCATTACAGCACACAAGGATGGGGTCCGAGTCTTAAAAATGAAACAAATTAAGCTAAAAGAGGGCATGGTAGGTGTGCTCTAATCCCCAGGCCGTTGTTGGGGGACTAAGAGGGACCCAGAGGCCAAATTTAAAGAAAAAACATTTGTGTCACAGGTACCGCTGGACCCAGCAGAACCCCCTTGAGGTACTGCTGGACTCTCACGGGACCAAGGATGGCCCTACCGTGTAGTTCCATTGGAGTACCGCGATATCATGGAAGAAAAATGAGGGGTGGGTGTCTGTGGGGGGTTGTGTGACCATGGGGGATTGGCCAGCAACAGGCATTGGCTGCCCTTGGTGTGCTGATTGCAGGGCCTGGCCACAGGCCAGGCCCTCAGTACTTTGTCTAGATTCTCAAAACAAAAAATTGGGACAGGTCATGTAAAAGAAGGACTACATTTTGAAGCAACCATCAACATACAAGTAGGACTGATTGATAGCTATCATAGACATAGAAAAGGGACTATAATGAAGGTCTCCACCACACACATAGATGAAGAATTACCGATGAAAAATCACAGGTCTTTTATTGGATGTAAATTTAGCTCCATTTCAACAGACTCTGGGGCCGATTCCGATCTCGGCCGGTAGGGCACCGAATCGGATTCGGCTTAACCGGATCCGATTCGGAGCCCCCTTTCTCGACCGATTCGTACGTGTGTCCGGCCGAGCGAGTACGATGCGAGCGCACGCGAAATCGCCGGCCGACTTGTTCGCGGGTCCGAAGTGCTCTGACCGACTCGCACGGACACGACTCGCACCGCGCTATGGAGTCGTTCCCCGGCCGGGCAAGTACGATGCGCGCCACGAGCAGTACGACCGACTCGCGCCGTCCGGCTCGAAAGAGCAGTCGGAGCCACACTTTGGGGGTCCATGTCAGACCCCCCCTGTATGCGTAGCCGCGCGAGTCGTACACAGGGGGGACCCATGGGTCCCCCCTACCTGTGCATGTACACCGCGAGTCGCTTCGAGGCGTACCCGCTGTAGGGGGCACCCTTGTTCGCCTCGCACCCATTGGGTCAATGGGAGCCCGCGTATGCGTTGTACGTCCGGCTCCCATTGACTCAATGGGAGTCCGACCGACTCGAGTCCGATTGCATGCGTGCGCATCGTACTCGTTCGGTCGGACTGCCAGAGTCTGATTCGGTCGGAAATCTCTCCGGGTCCGGCTCGGTCGGAGAGATTTCCGGCCTGAATCGGAATCGGCCCCTTTGCCTCAAATAGTTGAAGCATTTGCTGGAGTTGGTGACAACACTTGCCTTGAAACTCCAGGTATACGATCTTATCATTAATTAAACAAATATACATATGCTGTAGTCATCAAAATCAGGTACTGCTGTTTGTCGAATGCTCTTGCCAATGAAGCACTAACCATTCTATATTCAGCACTGTCAAATATTTTGCTCCTATAGAAAAATTTAAGTTTCTAAGACATTAATAAAATGAAGAGTCATATACACATGGTAAAAATCTATAAAGTGGAACCAAATTGAAAAACAGCTGAAAATACTCGGTCTGACTACAAGGTTTTTTATTGTTGCACATATCCAAGGAATGGTTTTGCTGCATTGCCTTTTTGTTTTGCAGCAACCGATCATGGAAATCACTGCAGCTATATTCAAAGTCCCCAGTTCCATGCTGTTTCATTCTTCCGTCCAGGTATTGTTCATAATGGAAAATATTCTTTCCACTCGAGCATTTGTTCCTGGCAGACATAATAAACACTGAACCGTCAGACCAATGTTCTTAAACATAATGGGCCCGATTCACAAAGGGTCTCCGTACTCTTGATGGGGGCCTGCAGTCGAGGCAGGGGGCTTCCACTTGTGACGGGAAACTGCAATGCGGAGGCCCCATCACGAATGCAGGCCCCCCCACCACGACTTCAGGCCCCCAACACGAGTACAGAGACCCTTTGTGAATCATGCCCAATATTGTGATTTTGGAAATCTGTAAAAATCGCCACCCATTGTTCCTCTGCAACCTCTCTCTGATCGTTCCATTAGGTGAGTCAATCTGCTGTATATTTTCATACACAGGTGATCTAGTCAAAAAGCTCTATTTCAAATTTACAAACAGCAGAGAAATTTCACAATTATCCCAGACAGGAAGAGTATCAAGAAGGATCCAAGAAAAAGTGTTCAAGCCAGAAAAAATGGGCACACTCTTCCAAGTAGTCAATACTGCTGTTGTAGAAAGCACACACAGAGTTACATATTTGTGTTTATGATACTAGTCTTTGTTACTTCAGGGACTTTAAAAGCTCCTTCACGAATATGCCCATGAAGCAGGCATCTCGCCATTCCTTTGACTATCAATTGTGTCATTTTTCTTGCAATATCTATGGCATTTGCAGGCTGGCTTTCCATTTCTTGTATTTTGCCACTGAAAAGAGACTTGTGCAAAGACGAGAACCAGACAGGGTTTTTAAAAAAACATGACAATTGCTGTCAGAGAATTTGCTTGAGACAAAAAATAACAATCTAGAGCTGGGAACAGTTAAAGACCCTGTCAACTGCAGGAATAAGAGAAAGCAAATCAGTATTTCTAGTACTTAGGAGTCTCTGATAATCTATATCAATAAACTCACAAAATTCTTTTAGATGTTCGGTTCGGACAGTGTAGATATTGAAGTATTTCTACAATTTTAACATAAAAGATTCTATGTTCATAGGCAGCTCATCAGCAGCAGTTTGCATTGCATTATGGACTATGGCACAGATTTATCACAATTTGATACAGTGCAACGCAGGAAGACAACTTGTTGTACTCTGTCAAATGGAGAGGATAGAAATGCGCCATATTTCTAAGATATGGTGCATTCCTGCTCTCTCACTGCGCTGGCAAACTATGTGCTGCCTAGTGCCAAGGCAGGCACCTTTGCAAGGGTGCCTAAACTGCAGACAGGATTGTTTTTGTGCAGAAAGGAGCAGCTTCCTGCACAAAAGCAATCCTTACAGGCTTTATTTCCTATTCCTAAGAGTGCTACAGAATCCAACACACTTAGAAAGAGGAAACAGCAAGGAGAAATAAAGATACTTCTTCTCGTTGCGCCTCTATCTGAAAGGAATACATTTTGATGCATTCCCAGATTTACTTGTCTTGGTAAAGCTGGGAATGCTACAAAAAGCATGGGTGGAAGCATGGGAACACCTACCCTCTCCCCAGGGAACGCCTTCCAGACACGCTCTGCCTTACATTACTTCAGATTTACCAAGTCATGCAGGGCCATGCAAGGTGGCTTTGCATGGCTTGGTAAATCTGACCAGGAGTGGCCCGTGCAGGTAAGAGTGGTGAGGCGGGACTCGACAGATGACGACGAGGGAAATTAAATTATTTATTTGATTTTCCCGCATCGTCGTCTGTCGAGTCCCCCCCACCCCACTGCTCTTACCTGCACTAGCCGCTCTTAAATCTAACTTTAGGATTGTGTTGCCTTTGCATCACCTTGCATGAAGCATGGGCAACACAATCGATTGATAAATCTGGGCCAATGTGTGCAGCACACCCTATTCCAAGCAGCTTGTTATTAGAAATAGCTTCCTTCAGCGTGCAGAGTACATTGTTCTTTCCTGCTCTAACTTTCCCCCCAAAGTTTGGTAGTATCATTTGCGCAAAACCAGACTACTTTTTCAAGCACATTACACTTCTCAAGGGCTAGGTACAGTTGCTTAACCCCTTTGCTGCCAGGCTTTTTCCTCCCCTGTGACACGCCCTTTTTTGGCTATTTGATGTAGTTCGTGCTTAGGCCCCAATACCTTTCGTCCACATTAGGTATCCACGCCAAATTTACGTCCTTTTCTTCCAACATCCTGAGGATTCCAAAGGTACCCAGGGTTTGTAGATTCCCCTGGAGGGGACCGAGAAATTAGGCAAAATATAGCTAACTTTAGGGTATTTTGGGAGAAATGGGAAAAAAGTGCTGTAGAAGACAGCGTCTGGTTTTTTCCCTGCAAAAGGTATCAACAAAGGGTTTATGGTGGTAAAATCACCATCTTGCCAGCCTTCAGGAACAGGCAGACTTTTGTCAGAAACCAACATTTTCTACACAGTTTTGGCATTTTACTGGGACATAGGGCCCGATTGCGGAAGGCCCGTCACCGCCAGCCATGCGGTGGCGGTCCTTCCGCAATTGAACCATGATTTTCCCCCGCCTCATCACGATGGCAGAGGGAATCGTGCTGGGATCGTGGCGGATGCAAAGACCGTCCGCCACGGGACAGCCACAAGCAATCTCACAGATTGCCTGGCGGACGGTCCAGACAGCCCAAAATGGTGGCGGTGCCTAGCAGGCACCGTCCACCAAATTGGGATGCAGGCTACAGCCGGCCTTTCCATGGCGGCGATACCGCCATGGAAAGGCTAGTGGGGATTTGTTACGGGGGCCCGTTGCGGGGCCCCCCTTGTGTTGGGGGGAGGTGTGGGTGCACTGGGGGTACCCATGGTACCCCCCAACATTTCACAGCACTAAGTGGCAGGCACCGTGTGGTGCCTGCCACGTAGTGCAGTGAAATGCACATCCTGCCTTTTTGGCATCGTGGCGGGTGCTGCAGTGAGCAGCACCGCCGCAATGTTAAATGGCAAGATGGGACCGCCATGGTGGCGGTCGCATCCTAATTTGGTGTGCGGACCGCCGCATGCATGGCGGACGGTCCCTGTCACCACCAGGATGGCGGCTGGACTCCTGTCCGTCCGCCATCCTAATGACCCCCATAGTGTATTTTTCCTATTTTTTATGCTTTCAACCTCCTTCCAGTTAGTAGTAGAAATGGATGTGAAACCAATATTGGATCCCAAAAAGCTAAACATTTCATAAAAGAAGATAACATTATGAATTCAGTAAGGGGCCCTTTGTGAAGATCCTTTGAGGTTTTCCTATAGAAAGTAACAGTTGAAATAAAAAATATTGAAATGCATTTGAAAACAACAGCCATTTGTGGCTGCATTTTCACCTGTAACTTCTTCTAACTATTCTAGATTTTTGGAAGCAATATATCATTATGTCCGCAGAACCCTTCTGGTTACAGGGATATATCAGCCTTCTAGGTTCACCAAGAACCCGAGGTACCCAGAACCAATAACTGAGCTGCACCTTGCAATGGTTTTTCATTGTGTACCGGGTATACAGAAATTCATTTAGTAAAATATGTATCAAGGAAACCTATGTATTTCTGAAATGGGAACAAGATATGGAGTTTAGAAGTAGTGGTTATTTGCACATCTCTGAATTTGTGGGTAGCCATACTAGCAGGTGAATTAGGGGGCACTTTTCAAACATCATCTTTTTTACACACTGTCTTACATTTGGAAGGCAGAAATGGATAGAAAGACAACTGGTAATAACAATTGTTCTACTATTCTGTGTTATGCTAAGTCTCCCGATAAAAATGGTACCTCACTTGTGTGAGTAGGCCTAGTGCCCGAGACAGGAAATGGGTCAAAACGCAACATGGACACATCACATTTTTCCACTGAAAGCGGACCCTTTTTTTGCAATGTGCCTACCTGTGGATTTTGAGCCCTAGCTCAGCCGTCAGCTAGATAAACCTAACAACCTGTACACTTTTGAAAACTAGACACGCAGGGGAATCCAGGATAGGGTGACTTGTGTGGCTCTCACCAGGTTCTGTTACCCAGAATCCCTTGCAAACCTCAACATTTGTTAAAAAAAAAAAAAGTTTCCTCACATTTCTGTGATGGAAAGTTCTCAAATCTGTGAGGAGCCACAAACTTCCACCCACTCAAAATTCCTGCAAGTCTCCTGATTAAAATGGTACCTCACTTGTGTGGGTAGGCCTAGTGCCTGCAACAGGAAACAGCCCAAAACGCAGCATGGACACTTCACATTTTTCCAACTGACCCTTTTTTGCAATACGGCAAGCTGTGGAATTTGGGCCCAAGCTCAGCCGACACTTAGGGAAACCTAGCAAACCTGTAAAAAATTTTAAAACTAGACACCCAAGGGAATCCAGGATGTGGTGACTTGTGTGGCTCGCACCAGGTTCTGTTACCCAGTATCCCTTACAAACCTCAATCTTTGTAAAAACAACACATTTTCCTCACATTTCTGTAATGGAAAGTTCTGGAATCTGTGGGGAGCCACAAAATTCCAACTACCCAGCAATCCGCCAAGTCTCCTGATAAAAATGGTACCCCACTTGTGTGGGTAGACCTAGTACCTACGAAAGGAAATGGCCCAAAACTTACTGTGGAGACTTCATAATTATCGATCACAAAAAGACATGGTTTTGCAAGGGGGCACCTGTGCTTTTGGTCCCGGGCTTGGCAGTCATCTAGGGAAACCTACCAAACCCAGACATTTCTGAAAACAAGACACCTGGGGGAGTCCAGGGAGGTGTAGCTTGTGTGGATCCCCCAATGGTTTCTTACCCAGAATCCTCTGCAAACCTCAAATTTTGCACACAAAAAAATCAATTTTCCTCATATTTCTGTGTGGGAAAGTTGTGGGATCACTGGGCTGGCACAAATTTCCTACCACCCAGCTTTCCTCCAGGTCTTCCGATAAAAATGGTACCTCACTTGTATGGGTGGGCCAAGTGCCTGCAACAGGGAGGGGCCCAAAACATATTGTGGAGACATCAAAATTATCTATCACAAAACGACCTGGTTTTGAAAGGGGGGCACCTGCCCTTTTGTTCCCGGGCTCGGCGGCCACCTAGGGAAACCTAGACCTCCAAGGGAGTCCATGGAGGTGTGGCTTGCATGAATCCCCCAATGTTTTCTTACCCAGAATCCCCTCAAACCTCGAATTTTGCTTAAAAAAATGACATTTTCCTCACATTTCTGTTTGGGATCACCATGCCGGCACATATTTTCTACCACTAAGCATTGCCCTTGGTCTCCCGATAAAAATTATACCTCACTACCGAGGGGAACGCTGGGTGGTGGGAAATTTGTGCCGGCGTGATGATCCCACAACTTTTTCACACAGAAATGTGAGTAAAGTGTGACTTTTTAGCTAAATTTAAGGTTTTCGGGGGATTCTGGGTAATAAAACGCTGGAGGATTCACACAAGCCACACCGCCAGCAAAGCACCATCCATGCACACCACCAGCCAAGGGCCATCCATGTACACCACCATCCACGCACATCCCCAGTCAAGCAACAGTCCACACACACTGCCAGCTAAGCGTAAGTCCACACACACATCCAGCAAAATGCAGGTTCACACACAGCCAGCCAAAACGCCAGTACAAACTTTTGCTAGTGTCTAATGTTTTTCTGCCCCCTTGGGGGCAGATGAACCTAAAAATATTGCTGATCTGCCCCCAAGGGTAGAGGCAGCAGCAGCAAAAATGTGTTCACAAAGAAAGGAGAGCAACCCTTGCCTAAGGGGCTGCTCCCTGACATGCCCATAAACATATCTCTGGTGCATAGTGGGCTTTCTGCCCCCCCAGGGGCAGATCGAGGGCTATTGCCCCCATTTGCCCTCAGGTGGGACAGAAGGACTGGGGCTATTTTTGGGGGGAGGGGGCATTGGCAGCGCCCATTCTGGGCAGCGCACACCCATCTTTTATTTAAAAAAAATCCCTGGTGTCTAGTGGGCTTTCTGTCCTCAAGGGCAGATCGGGGGTAATAACCCCCATCCGCCCCCTCAAGGCAGGCAGAAAGACTGTCCCTTTTTTGTTTGGGGGGTGGGGGCATTGGCATGTCCGGTTTAGGCATCCCCCACCACGACGTATTCAAAACAAAAAAATGCCTAGTGCCTACTGGGCTTTCTGACCCTCCGGGGGGGGCAGATCAGGGGCTAGTACCCTCATCTGCCCCCAGGGAGGGCAGAGAGACTTCTGTTTTTATAATTGTGGGTGGGAGCATGGCCTTGCCCATTTTGGGCAGCCCCCATCCATCTTTAAAAAAAATGAAATCCCTGGTGTCTAGTGGGCTTTCTGCCCCCCCAGGGGCAGATCGGGGGTAATAACCCTCATCTGCCCCCGGGGTGCAGAAAGACTGCCCTCTTTGTTTTGGGGTTGTAGGGACATTAACATGCCCATTCTGGGCAGCCCCCACTCCTCTTTTAGATAAGAAAAAAAATCCCTGTTGTCTAGTGGGCTTTACGCCCCTGGGGGGCAGATCAGGGGTAATAACCCCCATCCACCTCCTGAGGGGGCACAAAGGCTGTCCCTTTTGCATTGGGGGTGGGGGCACTGGCATGCCCATTGTAGGCAGCCCCCAACTCTCAATTCTAAAAAAGAAAAAACAAAATCCTTGGTTCCTAGTGGGCTTTTTGCCCCCTGGGGAGCAGATCGGGGGCTATTGCCCACATCTGCGCCCCGGGGGGGCAGTAAGACTGTACCAATTTTTGGGTGGGGTGGGGGTATTATAATACCTATTTAGTGCAGCCCCCAACCCTAAGTTTTAACAACAACAAAAATCCCTGGTATCTAGTAGATTGGGGACTACTGCCCCCATATGCCCCCAGTGGGGGCAGAAAGACTAAATACTGCAAAATTATAATGGGGGAGCAAAGGCCCTTGCCCAAGGGGCTGCTCCCCCCTCCCTGGTGTGTAGTGGTGGATACCTGCTTGGGGATCGCCCTCCTTCTGCGCTCCCCAAGCAGTGATCCACTAGGGAAGGGTGCCATTCGAAAGGGGAGATTCTCTCCTTTGCAATGATACCTCTCGCGTCTGCCTACGTGCACAGAGGGCTACGATAGCCCCAGGAGCCCGTAGGCAGTGAAAGTGAAATGCACCAATAAAGAATTTCACTTTCACTTTCAGTGTAGTGACGTTGGTGCACCAGCTCCAGAGGCTGAAAAACAGAAAAAAGGAAATCCCTCTCCTGTTTGCGGCAGAGGGATTTCTAAGGAGTGTGCCTTGGACGTAACGGTTACGTCCTTGGCACCAGAGCGCCACAGCCTTGGACATATCCACTACATCCAAGGCATGGAAGGGGTTAAAGAGTTTCGCAGATGACTCACGAGGAACTGAGTTAAACTCTAAAAAGTTCACTTCAATGCTCTCAAGTACTTGAAATACTGAATGACTATTGGTAATATTTTAACTTCTTTCCTGTTAGAAGCATCAATATAAACTGATTTAAAGCAATGTTATTCGTCACAATTTAAGTAAATCATTGAAAGTGGAGCCAGTAGTTTCATAATGAAGACTTCTGTCATGGTGCGAGCACAGCAGAATGTTTCATCATTCAGTATCAAATCAATGTTGATGTAGAATCTCTTGACTAAAATCGGTGGTTGTGCTTAGTGAGATGATACACTAATATACCTTCAGCAGCAGCCTTACTGAATTGAGCATGTTCAGGGGCAGCCTTTCCCAAAAAGCTTATAAAATTGCTGCTTGAAAATTCGACCCACAACTAGTGTTTTTGTCTGCGTGTGCTCCCTTATACATACACTTTCTGTTGTGGCTAATAGAGAATGTAGATTTTGCAGAGCATGTTGGTATCTCTATTTCCAACCATGTTAAAAAAAAGAAAAGATATTTGCGTCTACACACTGATGAAACACTTTCTCTTAGGCATCTTTCTGTTAGCTAGCTATCCTTTCTGTTATTGAATTTGGAGAAAAAAGTTATGTAAATATGGTGCATGTTGCTTAAAAAATTTATCCGTTTTGAGTAAAAAAAATGAAAGTGAGAGAAAGTTTAGGCACACTTGCAGCAGAATTGTGCATTCATTCTTGAGTGTACATCAGTACTAGAGAGGTATCATGATTGCACGAAGCTCTATTAAAAGTTGTAGAAAACACATTTTTGTTTTCAAAAAACCCTTAATAAAGCTCCAGGAACCAAATAATGCATATGAGTTTGGAGCATTTCAGAAGAAGGGAGCACTGTTCAGCATCGTGAAAAGAATTATTGCAGCAATTGTCTTTACCTTTTGCAGAACAGGCTAAGGCAAGACAAGAGCAGCTGTCAGAGATGAGATCTTTGTTTGCTTAGCATTTTTCAGGGGATAATAAGAGTAAGAAAACTCTGGTACTGAATGCGCTTGATGGAGAAATCAGTAATCTGCCCAGTCAGTTTTGACTTATCATAAAGTAGCAGAGAAGGTTAATGTTCCTGCTGATAAGTACAATGTGTATCATGTAGATCACAGCTGTGTATTTTATGTAGCTTGCTCAGTGTGTTACTGCTTTTATCATTGAAATAATTTTGTACTTGCAGTTCATAAGTTACTATCCTAAAGTAGCACAGTGAGCTATGAATCAGCATCAAAGAGCTGCATGCAAACTGCAAGGTATGGGTTTAGAAACTCATTTTCTCTCACTTTTACATTATGCTAAGGTTGCTACAAAGGGTTTGTTTGTGCAGTAATAAATTATGATTAGAATAGACAACCCCGACCACTGTGTTATGCTCCAGAGTGGAAATGTCTCTCTTTATTTGATTCCCCTACCCACTACAATGCTCTCCTGAAGTGACGTCACCCTTTAACTTCTCCAGTAGTAAGAAGTGAGCATGGACACATCTTTTTTACACTACTGCACATGCTCACCCCAGCCATCACCCGAAGACTGGGACATGCATTCGATTTAGAAAAAAGTGTTTGGACACTAGGACACTTATCCAAAAACCTAGACGGCCTAGGAAAATCCAGAACATCTGGTTCACCCTACCCTGCAGTGAATACGACGCCATGCACGGCCAAAGGTTGTGTTTGGCATGGTGTTGGTTGCTTGTAGGGGGTTACACGTGGGGCCTGAGGCATCCAACCCCCTACTGTTAAAGTTAGCTCTTCAGTTACATTTTCTTCCATTTCAAAGTGTCACATTTAAAAACAGCATGCCTGTTGCTCCCAGTGGACGGTAGACACACTGTCATATTTGTAACTGAAAAATACAGCCATTGTTTTTAAATGGGAGAAATTTAAAGCGCAGAAAAATGTTCCATCAAGTGCAGAAACATATTCCTTATTATAAAGAAATTTACAGAACACTTTTCTGCACTTTAGATTTCTCCCATTTAAAAACAAAATGGTTTAATGCTTGTGTTGTACATGTAACAGTGCCACATATGGAGAAAGGTTTGTCCAGGTCCACAAGTACATATATATCCCATTTATTCACACACCTCATACAGCCCTACAGACCAAGCACTCACTGACGCACATGGCAGCCCTATCATAGTACCTCTAGTCACAGTATTTTGACCAAACCATAGTATTGGGTTCCCTGAACATTAGGTTTAAAGTTAATGAAGCTGGGTGAGGGGGTGTCAACTAACAATGTGTGAGTTGCTTGGCCTTTAGTAGCTCACAATGATTTTCACTGATAAGAAGTAGCTCTCACTACAGAAAAGGTTGGAGACCCCTGCTTTATATTATATTTGATTTGTCTGTAAATCACTGATGCACCATAGACCATGTGTTCTTTAATGCAGCAAGAGCCTAACTCTGATAGGAGTATGTTACAACTAGCTGAGACTCTTCATTGAGCAATCAAATTAGATTTAGAATGTCTTATCAAATAGTGTGATATTTGTATTTAATTAATAAATAAATCAAATATTTGTCTAGACTGTAATTGTTTATGAAGCTACTTAAACTAAAATAAATAAACAAAAAAATATATATTGTGCAAAGCACTGATGCTCTGCAGGTGCTCTGCCATCGTCTCTCTTACATTGTGTTCCATTTGCAACAGCCTGTAGCAAATACATCCACTATGAATGTCTTGTAATTGTACACCCTCCTCTATTACAACCCTTCAGTAGGGAACATTCTGTAACCTATAAACAATGAACACTCTTTCAGTATTAGGGGATTTTTTATGCAGTATCCTCTACCACAGAAACTGTGAGGCAAAATAGCTGAAAAGGTTTTCTAGTACTTAAAGCAAGCAAAGAATGTATTTTTCCTATATGAATGTAAAGAAGCATTTGAGATCCTGTTATGGATTATGGGTCAGCAAATATTTTACTGAAGATTGTAGCTTTTCAGATGTTCCACTAAAGTCAAGACTGTATAGTCTTCCATTTAGAAGAAAGCAGTCCCTTCTCCTATTGTCACTTCACAAATAATGGCTCTTGTGAACGCCTCTCTGTTGCAGAGCAATCCCATGTGGACAGGCTATTTTATGATTGCTTACCCTAAAAAAGTAAAATATGTAGCCACTATACAGTCCCCTAAAACCATATTTTACGTTTATTCCCTAGCCTTTGAAAGAATAGTATTGAATGCAATGAATACTAACAAGCAAACTAAAACCACCTTCAGTATAAAAGCCACATATATGCACCCTGCTGTCACACAACAACAAAAGGAAAATGCTAGAATCATTTCCAAGTACCTAGTACTAATAAGAAATTAATTTTGTTCCTCAGAAAATGAAAATGAAGTGCTTGTGCAAAGGATTTGGAGTATGCAGTTATTGTTTGAAGGATTATCTTTCTGCTTATGACCTTCCAAGGCCTTGCCTTCACGTTATCCAAAATAGAAAGATGTGTCTCTTCCTCCTTCTTTCAATACCTTCACAAACAGCTGATACTGTGAATTTTCCTGTCCCTCAAATGGGTTCCATATGATAGTAAGCTGAGCTGGTTGGCTATTTTCTGATTGGTTGGTCTACAAAAAAGAAAATCCATACTATAAATAGACTCTCCATTACTACACTTTCTATATCAGTGGTCACCCGGAGCAGTTAAGAATGCATAGATACACTTAATAAAAAGATAATACTATTTTTTTTAAATTAATAAATGCTAATTCTTGACCTATAAAAGCATTGTCTAGAACTAATGAAAAAACACTAGTGTATTACAAAACATACAGTAGATAGCTACTGAAGACTTTTGTAGCAAAATGGGTCCTGCCCATTTAATCCACATCCGTTTTTCTCTTTTTGGATCACCTGGTTTTTAGCATTTTACTGTGGGTGAGTCTCCCTACTTGTGGCTCACCCACGGTAAACAGATCGTAAATGGACTGCATGTTTTCACCTGTATCTGCCTTTTAAGATAAAGCAGCTGTGCCACTGCTAAGTTAAGGGGCACTTGGCTGGTTGCACATGAACATGGGTGCACATGCATGTGCACATGTGTGAGGACTGTGTGCGAGAGATTACTGTTGTATCCAGCCCCCTAACTGCTCACAGGTAGCCTGACACAGAGATTGCTCAACAAGGTTAGATGTTGACTTGGGGTAGGCTTTATAATATTAGTGGGCACTCATAGGTAAAGTCAGTATGGTTTACTGTTTTATCTGTAGTATCAGCATAGTATACACATAGGGCAAATCTGCCTTAGAGTGCAGTTTCAACTCTCTTTGGCCTACAAAGTCCGGAAAGGTATCAAACTGGGGTGAATGCGCCAAGTTTGAATAGGCAAGTTCCAAGCACAAACATGTACACTTAATAGGTAGTCCAGACTTTTGTATATTTCCTTGGCTCAGCTCAGGATCAGAGTCCAGGCCTTTTAGTCCGGAAAGGTATCAAATTGGGGTGAATGCACCAAGTTTGAATAGGCAAGTTCCAAGCACAAACATGCACACTTTATAGGTAGTCCAGACTTTTGTATATTTCTTTGGCTCAGCTCAGGATCAGAGTCCAGGCCTTTTGTCACCCTGCTGGGCCAGGTTATTTACACTGCTCCCCATTAAAGGGAACAACAGCCTCCCCACTCAAAAGGAGCAATTAACAGTGCTTTACTCAGCTCCTGAGGAGAAAGGGGTAGAGGAAGAAAATCTGCATCCATTAATTAGCTGTCATACTGTACCAGGGTTGGGACAGCCCAGGCTCACTGAACAAAGGAGGGAGAACACCTTTGACGTTTTGGTGGGAAAGTCCCTGGCAGTGACGTTATCTAAGGGTGGAGCTGAGTCCCCCAGAGGAGAAGTGAACAGGGAACACTTGACTACACCATCTTGAATTTTCACAGCATGCTGTGCAGGAGGGATGGGACAGGAGTGAAGGGGTGATGTGGCACCAAAGGATTGACTAGGAGTGCCTGGCTTCTAGAACTTTCCACCCGCACTTGAAAGATCTTGCACAAGGTAGAGACAGAGAGTTGGACACTGGAACAGGATTGACAAATGGAAGGACAAACCCCTTGATGTCGTAGTGGACTGAGAACTCTGCCTACAGTTGAACAAAGGAACAGTGTGTCTCTCCAGGGAAGGGAAGCTGGCTCCCTTACACCCCCTAAAGACCAGTTGTGGGGAAGACCTGGACTTCTGTGCCCAAGCAAGAGGAGAGGAGCACCAGAGTCCAGGGAAAAGTGAAAGGCTGGTGCAGAGAGTGAGTGGAACCAGCTCCCTGCAAAGTGTGTCACCTTAGATGCCCGAAGGACTGCTGGAAAGGCTTCAGGTGGCTAGGGCTCACCACCAGGAGAAAAATAAGCCCAAGATTGTGCAAGACGGCCCAACAGGGGCTCGAGATATTGCAGGGAAAAGGATTTGGCCTTTGATCTCCAGCTGAGAAAATGCAGCACATAGAACTCAGCTGCAAGTCCTCAAGAAACCCCTGGGGTGGCCAGTGCCTGAGGTCGATGCAAGCTACATTAATTTTTAATGAGCCTGGGAGGGGCGTACGTGGGGCTCCCTCCCAAGAGCTCTACAAGTCCCGGGGACCCCATGGCAAGGGCCGGTTCATGCCAAGTGAGGCCCCTCTGAGAAAAGGAAGTGGGGAGAGCCATTGCACCCCCCTCGAAGAAAGAAGAATAGGCCTGGGAACACAACTCTGGGCTCCCAATACTGGAAGAGGGAGGATGCCGTTGTGCCATCCCAAGAAAGAAGAACGGGGCTGGGACGTCATCTCTGGCCCTTCAATGCTGGAAGAGGGGAGCACTGTTGCATCCCCAAGAAAGAAAACAGGGGTCTAGGACCCCATCTCGAGGTCCCCAATGAAAGAAAACTGAGGAGGAACCCCACTGCGCCCCCCACAATGGTGGTGGACTCGCTCCTGCAACCGGTGCCTGTGTATGGGGGAGAGGAATGACCACCGTGAGAGCAACACTCCGCATGGAGCAGGCAGGGAGAATGAAGCCACTGGCTCCCGCAATGGCAGAGAAGGACTCTGGGCAGAAAGCTAGCAGGAGCAGCTGGGATTAGGCTCCTCCTGCTGCCCAAATAAAAAAGCAAGTCAGAGGCCCGGGTGGGACCAGTCACCCCTAAAATAAAAGGCAAACGTTAAGAAGTCGCAGGGTGAAAGACCCCTCACAACAAAAGAAAAGCCACGGCTGGAGCCTCTCATTTAATATGCACACTCCCTCACAACAGCGCCTCATAATTCCCTGCCAGGCTTTCTTGGCCCAAAACTTCAGCTCTATGTGGTGGCCCCAGAATTACAGCGGCACTACCAATCACTACCAATGTTAACAAGAAGAGTTGGGGTACTGCAGGAGTCACAGCAGCACTCGCCTCTCTTCCCAAAAAGATAGAAATATGACCCTAAGATTACAGGGTCAAAAAAACAATTGACTCCCGCCTGGCTTTTCTGCCTAAATTTAAGCATTCCCAAAGCCGGTATTTTTGTTCTATATCTTGGGAGTGAAACGATCTCTAGTGGTCAGTTTTATGGCTGCATGTTTTGTTGCCTAAAATGTTGAAGAAAGACATATGTAATGTTGCATGATGTTTTATTCATAAATGTGTTGCTGGCAGTACATTTTCATAAAGGTTGCAATGCTTCATTAATAATAATGATTGCAGATGCAGTTAAAGAATGATGCATTAATAACATGTGGTACACGGTCTTTAAATGTGATTACCATGGAAATGCCAATAAGCCTGCTTGATTTAAAGTGAGACTCTGCTATTGATTATGTAGTATACGGTATGGGAGGGGGCACTGTGATTTTTGGAGTCATGAAATCATGATACAAGGACTACCCATTCCTTGTATACGAGTGTGTTGTCATTAGACAAAATCATCACAGTAAGATGGAAGAAGGTACTTAATGCCAAAAGTGAACACACCGTGCTAATAGTACAGAAGATATGTCACACAAATGCAATAAGAAAAGAGAAAGGTGACAGACTATATATTATAAATCAAAGACTTTATTGGTATCAATGTCCTTATAAGTCCTAACCTAGTACATAATATATTGTCTTTGTGGCTGCAATCGTTGACTGTGTTTCGGCACATATATCAATTCTGGGTCATCATCAAGGTGAGGAAATGTATCTGAGCACAAGAATGTCTTTGAGTAAATTTACTTCTGAAGGGGAATCAATGTAGATCAATCCTGTGGAGGAAAGTTGATTTGAAAGTGGATGTAACCACCTGGTGTAGAATTGTTTGCAAGGCAGGCAGAAGGGAAATCAATGTAGATCAATCCTGTGGAGGAAAGTTGATTTGAAAGTGTATGTAACCACCTGGTGTAGAATTGTTTGCAAGGCAGGCAGAAGGGAAACAAAATGAGCAAGTTGAAGCGTGCAGGGTACTTATAACAGACCATAAATGATTTGTAACTTCCCCAGGCATACTTTGGACTTAAAGATTAATTCATCTTGCCTCCAAACTTCACCTTACACATTTTGTGTCCCTTCTGTCTGTCAACAATTCTACACCATGCAGTTGTGTCCACTTTTAAATCAACTTTCCTCCTCATGATTGAGCTACCTGGATTCCTCTGCATCGATGTATTTACTTGAAGACGTCCTTGGGCCCAGATAAATTCCTTCATCACGTCCGCAACAGAACCAAAGAGGAAGTTTCCATGTTCATGGACAGTAGACACTGACACAGAAGAACACACTGCAAGATCTAGGAGCATTCTCATCACTTGCTGTTGTTGCTGAGAAATTAGTACCCTGTTGTAAAGGATCCTGCAGCAAGTTCTTGTTGCCTTCAGCAGCTTTGATCAGCAATAAATCATGGGCACCTTCTCGTTGTGATGGCTGGGTCCTGAAGTGGGGCACATTCAAGCTCTGACATATCAGTGCTATTATGCCTGTCATGTACTATCTGATTGGCGAATTTGAGGTGCAGCGCCCTTGGGCATGAAAGCTATCGAAAACCTGACACTGACAGAGGGTTTCAACAGTGTCATCCTCAGGCTTTTTGGGGCCACAGACAATACATATTTTGGGGCCCCTTGTTCAGAACTACTTTGGATTGTATTGCCCTTTTCTGCTATTTCAAAACTGCATGATGCCAAACAATATTGAATTATATGTTAAACTTCGAAAATTGGGTCGTAAAAAAACAACTAAAATGTGTCTTGGCTGCAGCCCAAAAAATCCTTAAGATGATACTTGACAGAGAGAGAAAGAGTTAGAGGCTGAGGTAGACAAAGACAGGGAGAGGTGTAAGTAGAGAAATAGGCAGTGGTGTAGAAAGTTCACACACCCAGGGGGGCCTTTGGAAGGTGCGGCCCTGGAAAATTGCCCACTTTGCCGATGCCGTAAAACATCTATGGTTTTTAGGCGTGCAGGAGTAAGGGGGACACTCTGGAACCCTGCAAAATAAGGTACATTAATATAAATGTTACAATTTGCAGTTTAGCTTTCTTTTATTTTAGTTGTTTCGGTGGTAGGAAGGGTCACATGATGAATAACAACGTTTTTTGTTACAATAGAAATTGATGAACAATTAAGATAAGGATGCAGTAAACTCTTTATGTAAAACATGGTGAAGAAATGGAGATGTATGGCATTATTCAGTCTTACTACGAAGAATGGTCATGGAATGTCATTTCTAATACCAAGCTAAGCAAGAGGAAGGCTTGAAGTGAACCAAACGTTTTACAGTGGGTTATTCATCCCAAGTCATAATGAAGTGCCAGAAATGTACATCAGCAAGCAGTGGCAAAGTGAAAGTTTTAATGTGGGAACACGTGCATAAACAAGTGCTTGGTGCACGCATGTTCAAAGACAGACAATAGGCTTTGCTAATGCATGTTTCTTACTGGTAAAATAGCTGCTCTGTATCTGATCAAAGGGTAGTGTCACTCATGAAAGTTTCACCAACTATCAGTGTCCAACAATGCATTACTTCTGGCTTTCACAGTACCCCTGCTGCCCAGGTGTCTTTGCCTTCTTCATAGCAACAGCAGCCCCTCCACGGACCCCACAGACCCTCATACTCCACTGTTGGAAGTGACTGGGTTTACACAGCTAGCTGTGATGTCAAAGTAGAACAGGTTTGGTGTGGGACAATTGAGAATCCTTCCTGAAGTCACCAGCACAGTGCCAGCTGGTGGCTAGTACCCACAGTCCCCAAGGCAGTCCAATCCAGTCTATTGCACAGGCTGGGGCTTGTGAAGGACAATCCCTGTGAGGGAGCAATAGACATATGAAATGAGTGTGTCCCTTGCACATGTACAGTAGACACTTCCATCTTATGGTTGTGCAGACCAGGATCCTAGCTATAAGTGGTGCACCCAGTGCAATATCACTAGGGCCAAGAGGAGGAGGGTGCCTTAGCCGCAGTTTGCTTAACATCCCATCAGCTCAGGCTTTTATTCTAGCTTTGTATTTACTTTAAGAGGGGAAGAATAGTGGAGAAATATAGGGGGGAAAAAAGAGATAAAAGGGAAAGTAAAAAATAGTGGAGATAGGCCGTTAGTGAGGAAAAGAAGAATGTTTAGCGGTATAATGGAGAATGGAAAGGTATGGCAGATAGATGGAGAGGGAAAAGAAAGCGTAGAATTAGTGACATTTAGGAGAAATGGGGGAGAGAACAAATAGAATAAAATGAGGAGGAAGACAAGAGAAGAGAAGGGGAAGAGAAGAGAACGGGAAGGGGGAAGGGAAGAGAAGAGACGAGAAGAGAAGAGAAGAAGAGAAGAGAAGAAGAGAAGAGAAGAAAGGAAACGTCGTATTAGAATGGAGAGAGGGTAAGGTGAAGTGAAAAGATACAGATGGGAATGGGTGGAGTGAAAAGAGGAAAGAAGGAGACACAGAGGAAGTGAGAGGAGGGTACAGTGGAGATATACAAGGACGTATGTAGAGAAACAGGATGAACAGGGAAGACTATGGGTAAGTAAAGAGATTTCGGTACAAAGTGAAAAGGGAAACAGAGAATAAGGAGAAAAGGGAGACATGGTATCTTGCAGAGTGTAGCCATTAGAGGAGAAAGAAGCGGGAAAGGAAAAGTAGAGAGATACAATGAGAGTGCAGAAGAGTGAAAGGATGGATGGTAGTATGATAGGGGGAAAAGGAAGTGAAGGAGAGGAAATTGGGTGATTTAGGATAATATATTTGTGAAGTATCACATGGATTACACAGTTCAAAGTACATAAATTCCCTGTTCATGGATTGATTGACAGATGTGGACAGATTACAAGTCAGTTGGGGCACCTCCTGCTCTTAGCAGGTGAAGGGGTGATAAAGTGACAAACTAATGTACTGCTTAACCTGGCTCAGACTACTGGCCCATATAGAGCTGTAAAGTGGTTCAGATGATACCTATTGTGTGGTGGCAAATTCTGTTCTCATTCAACAGAGACCATGGTTATACCTGCCTTTATTGAGCTCCTTGCTGGTCCTTGATACACATTCTCCCAGGGTGAATACCCGGTCAGAAAGACACCATAATGGGTTTTAGGATTAGATATGCAGCATGATTAAACCATCCACTTGGAAAAAATATATAGCGACTTTTAAATAGCAGAAGCAGTGCTGACACCAAATATCCCAATACAGCTAATGAAATGGATGGCATGGGCTTAAGTCACCAGGCAAATTATATCTTTCCACCTTTTATGCAGGTGTTAAATTAAAGCGAGAGAGAGAGAGGGAGAGAGAGAGAGAAAGAGAGAGGCCGGCACTGGCAAACCCAGGACTCATGTTCAGTAGCGGCCCATGTTTGGAACGAGTGGTGAGGCAGGCAGGGGGTGAGCGGACATAGGGGAGAGAAATAAAAAAAAATAAGAAAAAAAAGAAAACTTACCTGCAGCCGGCTGCGTCCCGCGTCGCGCACCTCTGCTTCAGGCACAGGCTCCAGGAATGCCCTGCGGCCAATCCTGAAGCTGCTCTCACATGAGAGCAGCTTCAGGAGTGGCCTGAGCGCCCTAGATCAGCGCTCCAGGACAGACTGGGAGTCTGTGCCTCCTATCTCCAACCCCAGCAATGCAGCTGAGGTTGGAGAGAGGTTGACTGCGCATGAATGGTTTGGCCGGCCTGAGAAGGTTTGAGTGCAGAGATCAAGAGAGGGCAGAAATGGTGAGGACAGAGAGAAAAAACGAAATTAACGTTGGAGGCGAAAAACAAAGTGGGGAGATGAAAATGGGAGGAAAGAACGGTTGGTAAATAGACAAGAGGTAGAAGGAAGGAAAGAAAAGAAGAGGGTGAAAGACAGCAAGCTGAAGAAAAGGTGACAGAAAAGGTGCCCGAGATAATGAAAAGAGAGATAGAAAATAATAAAGAACTGAAACAGGTAGGAAGAAGAAAGTGAAAAAGAAAAGCAATACAGAAATCAGAGAGAACGGGATTAAATGAATGGCCTCCAACCATCAAAAACACTGCAGTAAGACTCGTCCTCAGCCTCCCTCACCACACCAACATCACTCCACAGCTCAAAGAACTTCACTGGCTCCCCATACACAAGTGCACCCAATTCAACACATACAAAGCTTTACATAACATACGCCCCGCCTAGCTCAATAGTGGCATACACTTTCATTACCCCTCTAGACACCTAGGGGCAGATTTACGAGAAAGTGACTCAGTGCATTCTGCAAGCCATTTGGCTGCGCCGCACTGAGTCACTTTCAGAGCACAGGAATGCAACATATTTACAATGATATGTCGTATTCCTGTGCTCTCCCCTGCGCTGGCGCACAAACAGCTGCCATGCGCTGGCACCCTTGCACCATGGTGCAAGCATGCCTGCGTCATGGGGAGATTGTTTTCGTGCAGGAAGGGGCACCTTCCTGCACAAAAACAATCACTACAGGCATTTTCCTCTTTCAATGAGTGCTGTAGAATGCAGCACGCATTGAAAGAGGAAAGAACAAGGAGAAATTAAAAAATTTCTCCTCGTTGTGCCTCCCTACGCCTCCCCTGGAGAGGCGTAGCATTCACACGCATTTCCAGATTTACGATTCCTCTTAAATCTGGAAATGTGTCTGGTTCCATGGGTGTTGCGCGGAAACACCCACAGCAACGCCCATGGAACGCCCCTTTCATGCAAAGTGCTGCGTGTAAAGGGGCCATATTTACAAGGGCAGGAAAAGCCACGCAGGGTGGCTTTTCCTGTTCTTGTAAATATGGAGCAGTGAAATATGCCACCAGTACGTCACAAAAAGTGACGTACTGGTGGTGCAGGGGGCTTGTAAATCTGCCCCCTACGATCTACTGGACGCTCAGTGGCACAGGTACCAAGCTTATATAAGAACATAAATGGATTGCGCACATTCTCTCACATAGCTACCAATACCTAGGACCACCTGCCATAGCACATTAGAGCCTCCTCATCGATTCCTGAGTTTTGCAAGAAGCTAAAGACCTGGTTCTTGGAGTAAAACTGCCTGGATACCCTTATAGGTGATTAGTGTGCCATACAAATAGACATAACATCACATCACATCGCATAACATAACATAACATAGCATAGCATAACATTAAAGCAATGACAAAATGTAGACGTAAAAAAAAGAGGAATGGGATAGCGAGGATGGAGAGCAAAGGTTGGGCGAGATGGGAACAGGACGTAGTAGAAGAGAGGAGGGGCAGGCATAGCAATAGTGGAGCAGGTGCAGTGGCACCATGTGTCGGGGAACTGAGGTGCCAACTGTACCCCATCTCTGGCTGTATTTTAATACCAGGTGGCAGGGGCATTATTCTTCCTAGCATTATGTCCCCTAGCGCCCTTCCGATGCCAGTGCCAACGGGCTTTGCTGAGGTGACATGTGATCAAACCAAGAAATTAAAAAGGTACATGTATACAAGAGATGTGCTTGCTGGACACAGCCTCCACCTATTTGCTTATGATGAGTTAATACTATTTTTTTTATCGTGGCTGGTGTCAAATCTGAACCACGAGGCAATGTAAGGATAGAAAGACAAATCATCTCTCCTCTCACCTGAGAGATCGTTTCAGTGGCTGGGACTCAGAATAATGGGGTAAAATTCAAAGTATGTAGACATGCACAGGCAGTGAGAATTTCTGATATGTTTTAGCAGTTATAAACAGACAGTGCAGCCCTAGCAGATAACGATATATCTCATAGATTTTTAACGCTCGCTTTTCCTGGGTTAACAGAGATTTATAATGGCTTTCCAGAACAAGGGGAAGGCATATCTAACGATAAACACATTTAGGAGGGTTTCCTGAATGGTTTATCATAAATACCAAGGTTATTTCTGTAAGAGAGGCGACAGGCTTTAGATCACAGGGATAATGCGTTAGAAAATGAAGGTAAATAGGTTCAAAGATCATGATTCCCACTCTGAACTCTTCACACTTTCCTATAAATATTCTAAATATACTTAAATATTTGTCAGGTGCTTCTATAAATATTAGTGATTTAATTGCTGCAACATTGTGTTCTCCTTTCTCGACCCTGGAAATAGTTGTACACTTGAGCTGTTGAAGGAGTTGGCGTGAAAGGTCTGGTGCTGAGGCATGATTGGGTGGCTGGAATGTGATAAGAACCTTCTAGAAATACATTGATACATGGTAGTCCAACGGATCGATGGCGATACACAGGAGGGGTATTAGATAGAGGTGATGAACAAGCATTTGCAATTGGTCTCCCCTGTGGGACCTTATAAGTATTTCGCAATGCAGCATATTATCCTGGGTGCGCATCTACAGTTCTTTAACACGGAGGCTTTGACACTAATATGCACATTTTAGCACTGCATTGAGAAGTACTTGCCTTGAACCAATTATGGTCGTATGTGTGTGCAATAAGAGTGGTTGCAAAATTTGTAACAAATCACCTGAGCTGACCACAATGATTGTACTTTTAATGTTGCAAATTTTCCTTTTTTTGCCACGTAATTTACTCAACCCTGCCGCATAAAGCATTGTAAGCAAAAGCATCCGGTCAGATCAATCCATTCATTAACATTTACAGAAATAGGAGGGAGTGAAGGTTTTTTGATGTGATCAAACTCAGTTTTTTAATATTGTTTAAAACATTTTTTAAAGTTATGATTGAGAAGTGCAACCATTTGTTAACACTGCCTCCCTAAAATCTGTTTCCCCTGCAAACACTGAAGATGACACAATATGCCAGAGGCTCGGAAAGGCTTGCTAAGCCGAGACAGAGTCAATTTAATAGGCCTTTCACAAGATAGAAAATGTAGGCAAATTACACTTCTCAGTACAGAAGCCCATTCAGAGTTGCACTGCATGTATCTTAATGAAAACGTGAACAGCTCTGCTAAAGCGTCTCGGTGACAAGAACGTACACTGTGGGAACCATGGGGAATTGGAGAAGTGGGCTTGTGAGATAGATGTGTTGACATGTGGAAGGAGATATGATGGAACATGTGGATTGGGTGAGATCAGCTGCTGGTATAGATATGTGCACATATGGAGTGGGTGTGGTGGATGCATGGAACAAAAGTGTTACTGTCAGCCTCTGAAGAATAGTAGTTCGGAGGAGGCATTAAATAAGTGAGGTGGTACATCTGATGAAAGTGTCATGACCTGTAAACTAGGTGTGTGGACAGATGTGGAAGAAGAGGAAGTGATTTGTGTAATAGGATAGATTGACTTGTGGAACAGATGTGCAAGAACACGTGTGAAACAGAAGAATTGGCTTGTGGGATAGGTGTTTGTACACATGGGATAAATGAGGATGGTGTGTAGAACAGAAATGAGGTTGTGGACTATCAGTGGGGAAATATTTTAAGTACATGGAGCAGTACATGTAGTAGATGTGGTGGCTGTTGCAGGATAGAGGTGGAAGAACGTGTGCTGGGGCATGTGTAAATAGATGGGGAGGAATGTACAATACTTGGGGAGTAGCGTGGAATAGATGCCAGAGTTATTTTTTGACACATTTTCTAGGAGACAACATTTCCGATTTTAATTTTTTGTCAGGTTGAGAAACTGTAGTTGCAGACCCTCTACTGTTCATTTGTGCCTACACAATATTATATGGTTGTTCCCCCATGAATTCTACGCTATTTAAGATTATGAGTCTTTGTTTACATTAGCAAACTACAGAGCAAAAGAAATGACGACAGGCACAACAATAGTAGGTTCTTGTGCCCTCAGGGTCAGAGATACTAACATGAGAATTGTTATAGCGCTTATGCAATAAGATGAACAACACAAATAACGTGGGGGTCAGTGGACATTGTAAGACTGCAAGCTGGGAGGGGATTGCTACTCCTCGCCAATCTGTAGTAGGCTTCAGTCTTTTACTTTGGACAACATTTCTCAGTGGCAAGAGTTGCCGAAGTGCTGCAAATACATTTAGGGGCAGATTTACAAGCCCCTTGCGCTACTTTTGCGTCACTTTTCCCATGTTAAAAGTGACGGAAAAGTGGCGCATGGGCCTTGTAAATCTGCCCCTTAGTGTGCTATTAAACGTCAGCCTTCTGCCCCAGCTTCTCAGCAGCCTTAGCTTAGCCTTAGGAGGGACGGGTGTATGTGAAACTAGATAACATTTTCAGCAGGATTTTGTGGTCTGAATGTAAAAGTGTTATAAATACTTGTATGTACGACACTGCTCACTTGTTTTTTTTGGTTAACCAAAGGTCACCAAATGGCCAAAGCAATCGATGCAAATGCAACCACTGGGCAAATCTTGGTTTGAGTAGTGGGTAGCAAACTGTACTCATGGGAGTTGAACTCTGATGCTGATCCAGGACAGAACTTGGGCGACTGGGCCGCAAACCTTTGGCTCGATTGGGAGGCTGAACTGGAGTACAGAATAACTCACAGTGACGGTGGTAGCAGGCACTACAGCATCCTCCCACATGATAAAAAGACAAGGGGTGGCTGAGACCCACATACCTGGTATCTTTTTAACACTAAAATGATGGTGATGTTTGATCAACACTGCCAGCATCCTCGAGCAACTCGGGGTGGCAGCCCTGGCAGACATTTTCAAACAGCGTTGTTTGTGTATTTTTAGTAAGTTTACCCAAAATAGGCTCATTTAGAAAGTAATTTTTTGGGGCTCTGCTAGCCAATTTATTTAATTAGAATTGGTATTTCCTTAACTTATTCTAGGCACTCTGTGCCTTTTATAAACCTTCCTCTCTCTCTCGGGGGCAGATCTACAAGAAAGTGCTGCAGCGTGGCGCTGCAAGCCCTTTGGCTGCGCCACGCTGCGGCACTTTCAGAGCACAGGAATGCGACATATTTACAAGAATATGTCGCATTCCTGTGCTCTCCCTGCGCTGGCGCACAAACAGCTGCCAGCGCCGGCGCAGGCACCCTTGCACCATAGTGCAAGGATGCCTGCGCCATGGGGAGATTGTTTTTGTGCAGGAAGGGGCACCTTTCTGCACAAAAACAATCAGTACAGGCTTTTCCTCTTTCAATGCGTGCTGCAGAATGCAGCACGCATTGAAAGAGGAAAACGAGGAGAAATGAAAACATTTCTCCTCGGTGCGCTTCGCTACGCCACCTCTAGGGTGGCGTAGCTTTCAGACGCATCTCCAGATTTACGATTTCTCGTAAATCTGGAGATGTGTCTTGTTCCATGGGTGTTGCGTGGGAACACCCACAGCAACACCCATGGAACGCCCCTTCAATGCAAAGTACTGCGTGTGAAGGGACGGTATTTACAAGGAGAGGAAAAGTCACGCATGGTGGCTTTTCCTCTCCTTGTAAATATCGAGGAGCCCCCTGCGCCACCAGTACGTCACGAAAAGTGACGTACTGGTGGCGCAGGGGGCTTGTAAATCTGCCCCTCGGTGTTTTTCTTTTTTTGCAGTTTTTAACAGCGCCATCTCGGCCCATGTGCATGGAAGCGCTTTACATGAGCACCAAATACATTACCCAAGATCGGGATTTTCTTTTTTTATCTGGTGGCTCGCACGGTTTTGCAAATGAAATCCCCCTCCTGCCTCTGCCTTCCACTCCGGTGCACTTAGGTCTGCAGTACTGATATGTTTCCAGTTGGATCTTTGGTGCGCACAGCACCTGGACCCTACTTCTTTGACCTGGTACCAGTGGCGACCGCGATACAACAAGCTCAGAAACAATAGACTCACTCCCATGAATCATATGCAGACAAGTTCAGATGTCCAAAGCAAACACCTTTGGCAGTTGTGAAAAGTCTTTGCACTGCTGAAATATGGTGTTCATCACGCTCATACTGCGATGATTAGGGCTGCAGTGCAGAGGGAAAGACGTATGGGAGTTCTAGCTCTGTCAAGTGCCTGCCCGGAAGGAGCATTTAAGTAAGGAGTTTGCAGAATGCAGGAGTGGGGCTAAATATGTATGTAGGCAGTGCGAACGGACAAAGAAAGAAACGGCTCAAGCAGCGAAGGGAGAGGGGGTTGGTGGGAAGTACAAGCTAAATCGGGAAATCTTTTTTTGGGAGGTTAGAGAAAAATAATTAAGACGCACTGGAAAACAGCGGAGAATAGTAAAGGATAAAAGCCAATTGGAAATTTAAAAAAAGAACGCATTAAATATTTGTATCTTATTCCTGCCATTATATTTTTACACCTTATTGACCAAGCAGTGACTGCAGCGTGCAGCTGCAGGCATGTGATAGGAGCACGAAAAAAAAACATAGCCAATAGGTCTCGCCTTTGGGGCCTTATAAGTGTTTAGCCAGAGCTATTGACTTTGCCAATGTCTTCAAGCTGTGCTGTAGAGAAGTGTGGCTGCTGTGCAGTATGCTGAAAAGTTATAATAAAAAAGTGTCAGAAGCATTTTTGTTACTTTATATATGACCAAGAAGGCATTATGTAAAACTGAACGACCATATTAAAAAAGTATTTACAATAAAAAATGTCCTCAGTTTTCTTTTGTTCTTGCAATGCTGGCAACTTGTTTCTGCCTATTGCAATGGTTGTTTGTTAAAGCTTTTTTTTTGAGGGGGCATAAACAACCGGAGGGTGAAGGTTGGGAACTAGTACCTTTATTATAACACTAGCAGCGGCCAGACGCTAGGGGAGAATCAACAGATGCCAGATTCCGAGAGCAGGCTGAGGTGGTGCTGAGTGATGCTGATGTGGTAGTGGTGGTGGTGGTGACTGTTGCGGAGACGATGCTGAGGTGATGCTGAATGATACTCAGGTCTTGCTGAGTGATTCTGCTGTGGTGCTGAGTGATGCTGTGGTTGCGCTGAGTGATATTGTCTTGGCGCTGAGTGATGCTGTGGTGGTGCTGAGTGATATTGTCTTGGCGCTGAGTGATGCTGTGGTGGCGCTGAGTGATGCTGTGGTGGCCCTGAGTGATGCTGTGGGGCCCTGAGTGATGCTGTGGGGCCCTGAGTGATGCTGTGGTGGTGCTGAACGATGCTGTGGTGGCGCTGAGCGATGCTGTGGTTGCGCTGAGCGATGCTGTGGCGGCGCTGAGCGATGCTGTAGCGGCGCTGAGCGATGCTGTGGCGGCGCTGAGCGATGCTATGGCGGCGCTGAGCGATGCTGTGGCGGCGCTGAGCGATGCTGTGGCGACGCTGAGTGATGCTGTGGCGGCGCTGAGTAAATGTAAATGTAAGTCCGTTTTTACGGGTCTCAAGGCGCTGGGGGCCGGAGTGGAAAATTAAGTGAGCTATTGCCCAGAGTCACATGGTGCTGAGCTGAGCTACCGCCGGAGCCGGGGATCGAACCGTGAACCCTGTGCTCCGGAGTCAGCTGCCCTGGACGCTGCACCACACCTCTCCACATAAGCTGAGTGATGCTGTGGCGGCGCTGAGTGATGCTGTGGTGGCGCTGAGTGATGCTGTGGTGGCGCTGAGTGATGCTGTGGTGGTGCTGAGTGATATTGTTGTGGCACTGAGTGATGCTGTGGTAGTTCTGAGTGATGCTGTGGTGGTGCTGAGTGATGCTGTGGTGGCACTGAGTGATGCTGTGGTGGCGCTGAGTGATGCTGTGGTGGCCCTGAGTGATGCTGTGGTGGCCCTGAGAGATGCTGTGGTGGCCCTGAGTGATGCTGTGGTGGCCTTGAGTGATGCAGTGGCGGTGCTGAGCGATGCTGTGGTGGTGCTGAGCGATGCTGTGGCGGGGCACTTATCGCTTTGCTGATTCCTGCTCCCATGTCATGTGGAGTGAATGAATGAATGATTAATTTATATAGCGCGAACAAATACCCGAAGGCGCCAAGGTGCTGCAAACAGTTCAGCTGTCTGATAGGAGCAATGAGTCTTCATAGGTCGGTTTTCACAAAGCAAAGAGCCAGGTCTTCAAGGCCTTATGAAAAGGAAGATGTGGCTCTACAGAGGAAATAGAAGGAGGAAACGTAGTCCAAAGCTTGGCCGCTGCGACTGAGAAAGCTCTTCCTCCCCATCGTGACCTCCTATACCTCGGGACAAGAAGCCGATTTTTGTTCGCTGAACGCAGTTGTCTGGTGGGGGCATATTGGTGAAAGATTTGGCTGATTCCCTCTGGTCCTGAACTGTGTAATGCCTTGTGCACAATACACAAGGCCTTGAACTAAATTCTTTTTTCTGCTGAGAGCCAATGCAATTTCTTGATGGCAGCCAAAATTGAATTATATTTTGGAACATCTAAGACAAATCTTGCTGTCGCATTCTGCACAAGTTGTAGTATATTAAAGGAGGCCCTATTTATATCTAAATAAAGGGCATTACAATAATCCATCTTAGACAAGATCAATGATACAGCGGCTTGCTTCCGTGTGGCAAGAGAGAGAAATGGAAATATTTTTCTAAGGGTTGTTATGACCCAAAAGCAAGATGACACAGTCCTAGTCACCTGGAGATTGAATGATAGGTTGGTGTCAACTATGGCACTAAGATTCCTTGCTGATTCAACCGGGCAGGAACCTGATCCCAACCTTTCTGGCCACAATAAATGGGTCCAGATGGGGTGATGATTACCATAGATCAAAACCTCCGTTTTATCCCTGTTTAGTTGAAGGTAGTTGTCTTTCATCCAGAGTGCCACTGACTTCATACAGTTGTTAAAATTGGTGGCTGAGGCCTCTATGTCTTCTGTAATGGACACAATCAATTGTGTGTCATCTGGGTAAGATATTACCTCCAGCCCAAAGGTACTGGTGAAGTTGTTGTCCTTAGACAATGGTGGCTTCTGCATCAAGGCTGGTGACTAAGTTTGATAACGACTGACAGTCACCACCACCCAAGCAGTTCTTTTGCTCTATTATTTTGGTAGCTGTTGATGCGCTCATTAAATGGAGTGAGTGACCGTGGAGATCCAGGTGTCCTAATACAGTACCACAGCGATGGATTTTCCAGCCAATCTTTTGTGTACACAAGATGGAGGGAGTGTGGGCTGGAATGTAAACTTGTGTACTTTGTGATGGAGAATGGAAAGCTGGGTGGAGTTTCCTCATACTGGCGAGCTGCTTGTTTGGAATGATGGTGCCATGCATTTGTTGTAATTGCTTCTCTCTCACTGCATGGCAGGCATAAAGAATAGGGTTTTATTTTGTTTCACCACCGCCCAGTATGTTTTCTCACGAGGCCTGTTTTTTCTCTCACAATGACGTTATTGTTTTTACGCTCTTTTGTATTTTAACATTAAAGTCATGTGTAAGGTTTTATTGCTAGGTTCTCTTGCATGTCTGCATTTATCAGTGGGTGGATGCCCCCAGATGTTTTGTCGGATGCATTTGACCCTCGAACACGTACACTTTAACAACAGTACCTCAGCGTGGACAACCCAGGGGTAACTGGTAACCAGGTAAGTGGACTATAATCATAGGAAATAGATAGACTGCAGAGATTCTCACTGCTGCCAGCTCACTGAAGACCATACACTGCGCCTCTCTTACAACTCTTCGTTATCAAGTAGTACATGAAAACACTTCTCACATAGAGTCAACCCCAAAACAAAGACACAATTCCAACCACAGACCCTAAATGATGTAGAATGCTACTCATGTAAGCAAGCACTTCAGTGCCCCACATACGAGTAGTAAGCACTATATAAGTGATGCAGTACAACACAACACAGCACTACTCGTTCATATCTCTTTAGCTCGTCACAGGTCATGCATGACACCCTCATCCAGTCCTGGCTTTCACTCAGCAGAGCACTGCATGGTGGGGGGGCTCGGGAGTACACACTTGTAGTAGGAAAAACAAACCGGAAGTCCCATAATGCAAAGGGCTGCTGGCTACAATGGCAGGAGCGGGTGAAGGTTTCATACAAACAATATTACACCGTTTTAAACTATTCGTAAAACTCTCACTTGGCGAACAAAAACTGAACCCGTGTCCTGTCGGATCCATTGTACAGAGCTAGGACACAAAGAAACCAAACCGAGCTTTAAATATGTCAAGAGATGCTGATAACAAGAGCATGCCTCTGAAATAAGGTCTCTGTTGTACCGGGAGGGATATTGGTGCAAAGCGGCAAGCTACCAGCCTACAATACGAAGATGTGTTTTAAACATCAGTCTATTCCGCTTCCACCACCACCGCCGCAGTGCCCGCCCTCTGCCAAACACCGGCAATATTTGTGGACAAACTCGGGGCAAACGTCTGAAGAGCAAGTGAAAGGAGGCAAAACAGTGCAAAAGTACAGTGTTAGACAGCCTTGTCTCCTGATGGCGCAAAGCATCTCGTGTTTTTCTAACATTAACTACGATTGCAAAAAATATTGTTTTCAAGACTAACAGCATCTTTCAATTAACTGTAAACATTCCCTTAAAGTAGACTTACTTTATGGAGAGGGGCTGTAAATCGAATATGCGTTTAATGCCAGAAAATCTCAGCGGTGCCTAAATTTAATCAGTCAGCATTTCTGCTCCCGCGAGCTCCAGCGCCCGAGTGCTCGCCAGATTTGTTGACGGTTGCCATTGGCGATCAGTTTGAATGATGGGCAGGGAATGCTTCTCCTCTCTCATAGGGCGGCCAGTTTGTTCCGAAGTTTGTCGCTAGACACCTCGAGCACAGTAAGGCTGCAGTCTAGGAAGCAGTGTCACTAGTGACAACACACACGAGCGCGTGTCCAGGGAGACTGCCTCACGGAACACGCCCGACGAGCTGTCCCTGCCTTTTCATTAATTAGCTAAGACAGTCAGTGAAAGTTGGCATTGTTTCAAAGTTAAGCCACTTAGACTTCAAGTACCAACATGCACCGGTGTATGAAAGGAAGTATTAGGGCACAATATACTGTCTTGTTTGGATGAGGCAATTGGCCACTACACATTATTTTTAGGGCTACTGTGATGACTGCATTCCTTCAAGGGGTGCTGGAGAACCCCTCTTTAGGAAAATGAGAGTCGACTAATGAAACAAGCGCGCGCGGCGGGAGGGGGCCTGCGCGATTCCTTTGCGGGAGCGTGCAGCAAGGCGGATGATTTTGACCATATGGCGCCGCGCGCTCCCGCAAGGGAATCGCCAGACGTGCACGCGTTGCCATTGCAAGCAATGCAACGCGTGCACGTTTTTGCCCCCAAAGCTGTGCCGATAGCTAAAGGTCTCTCCTATGCAGCGCATGCGCGCTGCGTAGGCGAGACCTAAAAAACAGTGACGGGAGGTTATTTTCTGTTGCCGATGCCAACTATAACAAGCATTGGCAAAGCCAATAGGTCTCGGCAATATGAAAGCTATAGGCATTGGCAATGTTAATGCATTTGAGTATATCAATAAGAACAGTCCCATAGCCGTACACAAATACATTTACATTGCCATAGCTTTTGGATTGCCAAGACTTTTGGGTTTGCCAATGCTTGTTATATCTTGTTGCAGCTGCCACCATTGCAGGCTTCTTAAAATATCTTCCCAGCCACAGCACTCCTAGCGAGGATGCTACAGCACAAGCACACAATGCTCAAGACAGGGCTGTGCCAGACATGGGCTCCCATTTGGTTGAAAAAACTTCTCTTTTTGAACCACTGTACGTTTCTGAAGTTCTCATTCGAGTGAAAATTGCAGACTCTCCTTGCCAGTTGGTGAAGGAGAGCCCTGATTTTATTAAAGACAAAGGCTGTGAATATTATACAGTCTCTCTTCTTACTGCTTATTCATATTAGCACATACTTTCAAAGTAAAATAATATACTCCATAATCCTGTTCCCTGGGCAGGATGTAGAAACAAAAACAAAGGACAACATATAGTTTATACAAGTGCAGCCATTAAGTAACCTCCTCTTTTCTTGCTGCTATGTGCGTTAAAATCTGACAGACTTTATTTTCTGTGCTTGGTTACAGATGTATGCTTTGGAGTTTGGAGTTTGTTCACTGCTGCATGAGCGTTTGCAGCTTCTCGATCCTTGTATTGTGATATTGCTTCCAGTTTGGTTCTACAGTGTATCAGAGTGAGACACACTGCATAATATCATCTTTATGCATCCCTATGCAGCACCGTGTATGTCCTAGCAGAATTTTCGTGAACAGTAACTTTTGAGACCCCTCAACAAGCTGCAAGTACAGTACTTTAAACAACAGACCACCCAGGTCCATTTGCATTGCCTCTTAGAGCAGTCAACTTACATTACAGTGATTTGTACAATATAGCAGCAAACCTACTACGCAACACTGCAGCATGCTTTCCCTGTAAACTGTGTGGTAGTAAACAGCAGTAGTTGTCCTATATAGCACCTTGCTTGATACAGGTGCAAGTTAATTATACATTGTTTCCAGTGCTTAATTTGTAGTAATGTACGTACCAGGCCCGAGGTATTTCTTAGGAGACCACCATGTTAGGCATTTCCCTCTGTCCCTCACAGCATTGCCAAATGCCGCCCACCAAACAATAAAAGTGTTACATTTTGATTTTTCCAGATCACTTTAATGCTGTCAATACGTTCTGCACCCACTGCTTTTATGTTTTTTTTAAGTACATTAAACATGCTGATGATGATCTCTGCTTAAAAAGACAGACGCTGACACAATGTAGTGGACTGTCATAAATAAGTGCAGGTGTTTACAAAAAAGTGCCCGTGATAAGGACCGGCAAACACCGGCACAAATTGAGCACTAATCTTTCCATATAAAAAAACAGTAGGCTTCTTGTGAAGGGTTCATATGGCAAAGAAGCAAGTTTTAGGCAGAGTACTTTGTTGAAAAAAATAGCAAGCTTCCTTTACAGCGCGGTCTATGAAACAATAATACATTTTGTAACGGTGCTATGGTTCCCAGGGCAAGGCAAGAAAATGGGCGTGTTACTGTTGGTTGGATAATAAAATATAAACGTTATCAGGGTTCAGTATCCCTTCAGGCCTCTGAGCCTGGGTGACACTGCTCCTGCTGCCCCATGAATCGCTACGTTTTTGAATAAGTTTGTTTTAAAGATAATAGCTGACCATTTCTGCAGAGCATAGCACATCCCACACCGGTGGCAATCAACACTGTTTCTTGGAAGACAAGAAACGCTGCACATGCTTTGGCACTACAATAAGGACTTCAGAAATCTAGTGGATTAAATCTAGGTTTCTGAATAATATTTCTGGCCGTTTTGAAGGTGCCAGTACAGCAGCCTTCCTTGTCAACAAATTGCTTTAAAGGTGGCCTTTCACGCCAGCTATGGGAGACGTTGCTGAAGGCGGATGCTTAGCCAGCAGTACGGTAACATCGCCATACTGTCTACACATGAATGATCCTGGCAATGCCAGGCGGCCACTGCCATGCACAGTGATTCAAGGCCCCGGTGGCCTGGGTCCTGCCAACACAACCGTAGCTGGGGAGTGGAATCACTGATGCCTGCAAGAGATCCACGCAGCCGGCCGTGCAAAGCAATGCGACTGCTGCAGACCCTCAGCACATATGCACCCACAAGTATCACAAACTAAACATGCAATAGGAGATACTTCTGAGAAAGCACCAGACAGTGCATGCACACCGAGTGCAGGATCAATGTCCGGTAAGAAGCATGCGTGCAATAAAAATAATTTTAAAATAGACCCCTAAAAAAGTGGCCCACGTTTGTGAATAGTGGCAGTTTTGAACCAGGAGAGGATGAGGAGCATCGGCCTGAGCTGCCGATTTAAAAGCGCTGCAATACCTTCGGTTTGACTTCGCGCTATATAAAAACTTTTTTGTGTAAAACAAAAGTGAAAGCTGGGAATCTATACAGAGAAAGAAAGAACAAACAAGACGCGCGGCCAAGAAACGGACTCTCTGGTGAGGGAGGGGGAGGAGGGGTGAGGGAGGGGGAGGAAAGGCAGATGGCGCCTCGCCAGCGATGCGAGGAATGGATGGCGCGCGTGCACGCCATCGTGAACGCAAGCTGGTCGCCAGCCGAAAGCCAGTGGGTTTGCACTTCCAAAACCCGCTAACTAAAACTCTCGGCCAGACCAGCGCAAGCGCTGGTGCAGGCCGAGACCTAAAAATAAATAAACCAGACAGGAGGAGGAAGAAGAGGCCATCACATGCTAACATTGTCATGGCCAAACAAAAGGTTCTTTTAGTGAAATCGCCAGGGGGAAAGCTAAGCCCACAAAGGAGGGACATTTAAACAAATACACAAATAACAAGCCAGCATTTGTAAATGACCGAGATAACAGCCAATGGCTATTGAGGGCTGTGCCAGAGCTTGTAGAAGACGATACAACAGGTCTTCGAGGCTTGACCTAAAAAGGAGAACGACTGTGTGCACATCCTTTAAAGGCCTTAGCTGCTGAGTACTGTTACATTGCTGTTGTTTTATTCTACTTGGCACTGCAGTCACTGGGACCACCAATTAATATGTTCCATCACCTCATTACGTATACTGCTGACTGTGGTTTCTGATAAAAACAGCTCAACACATCCTTTACGATTGTCAATTCCACTTGTGCAACACAAAAGTGACCAATCTCATTGTACTGTGTTGTCTGCGTCTGCTAGAGGAGTTTCTTCCAGCACCACATTAGTCGAGGAGCTTTAATGATACAACCTTATATGGAAAACAGACTGCTAGTTTTTGGTGTTTTTGGGCTCTATGTCAGAATTTAGTTTTTCGTCATCTTTCCATACAATTTAAAGTCAGGATGTATTTTTTTAGCAAAAGCGGAGGTTTGAATTAGTTGTTAGGCCTTACCAGATAAGAAGGAATTGACACCGTATTTTTCCTTGTACTGAAAATCTAAAAAACTAGCATTTTCCCTAAACTCACCTCCCTGTCCTTGATTCTCAGATCTTTTCACTCTGTGGTGAAGCCTCCTAATTCTTCTCTGTTACATGATCCACTACATAAACATCATCCATTTTAAGCTTTTTAGTGATGGTGATGATAAGTTAGGGGCGAAGGGTGAGGTAATAAATCTTGGTTATTTGTGTGTCCTAGTTTACACAACATGGCCTTAGTGTTTCATGATTAGTCGTCTTTTTATCTGTGCCTTCTATCACTGCCCAAATATATCAATCTGTTCATATTACTTCTTCTTTTTAATATTACCCTCTGCCCCCTCTATGATGTATTTCCTTCATATAATCGTAAGTGCCCCCCCAGTAGCGTGAGAGGAGAATGGCTAGGTTCTAGAAGAGGCCCCAGACTCCAGCCTCAAAAGGGAACATCAGATTTCTCGAGTGCCTGTTTCTTGGTCCAATGGGCGGCAGTTTAGTAGCATAGCTTAGATGGGACAGGTGGTTAACTGGTAGGGTTCATAAAGTAACAGGTGGCCAGGCTGGGGCTTCTTGGGAATGCCTGATTTTCTGAAAGATTGCTCTGTCTTTATGATTGATTTGGAGGTTGTGGGGGAAGTTCTGGGATCTTCTCAAGCGAACAAGAGAGAGACTCCTTTGAGTAGTGGAAACAAAGAGGAGAGCTCTCACCAAAGCTCTGTACAGGACCGTAGCTTCTGGGGGGTTTTGGGGTGTTACAGCCCCCTAATAAATGAATTCTCTAGTATGTATATGAGGCCTGGTGCTTGTAGTCAGGTATGGTGAAGGCTCTGTCGGATTTCTCTTGGAATTTTACATACACACACGTGACATGACAAAAATGCACATACACTCTCTCTCTCTTTCTCACTCTCACTCTTTGGTTTGAAGGTCTTCAAGAATGTTTGTAATTTTACAAAATATTGTGTTTCCTCCCACTTAGTATCCCTGACATTCCACACTCCACTCCCTTCACATTGCCGCTTAAGCCATCTTTATGCCTTGTTTTTTGGACAATGTCTTTAATATTTGCATATTAATAGGAGATGCCAGCGTCATTGCTGGAAAGCTTAAGCTTACACGCCCTACTCTTACTGACTAAAGGCCTGATTACAGTATTGGCAGATGGGATACTCCTTCACAAACGTGATGGATAGCTGATCCACCATATTACAAATTCCATAGGATATAATGGAAATTGTATGACGGCTGATGGGATATCCATCACGTTTGTGATGGAGTATCCCATCCGCCAAGATCGTAATCAGTAGTCAGGGGCAGATTTACAAGCCCCTTGTGCTGCCAGTACGTCACTTTTTGTGACGCACTGGCAGCGCATTTCACTGCCCCATATTTACAAGAACAGGAAAAGACACCCTGCGTGGCTTTTCAATACGGCCCCTTTACACGCAACACTTTGCGTGAAAGGGGCGTTCCATTGGTGTTGCTGTGGGTGTTCCCATGCAACACCCATGGAACAAGACACATTTCGAGATTTACGAAGATTCGTAAACCTGGAAATGCGTCAGCATGCTACGCCGCCCTAGGGGTGGCGTAGCGAGGCGCAACGAGGAGAAATGTTTTCATTTCTCCTCGTTTTTTCCTCTTTCAATGCATGCTGCATTCTACAGCATGCATTGAAGGAGGAAAATGCCTGAAGTGATTGTTTTTGTGCAGGAAGGTGCCCCTTCCTGCACAAAAACAATCTTCCCATAACACAGGCATCCTTGCACCATGGTGCAAGGGTGCCTGCGCCGGCGCATGGCAGCTGTTTGTGCACCAGCGCAGGGGAGAGCACAGGAATGCGACATATCATTGTAAATACGTCGCATTCCTGTGCTCTGAGGGTGCCGCAGCGTGGCGCAGCCAAAGGGCTTGGGGTCCACACTGCGGCACCTTCTTGTAAATCTGCCCCTCAGTGTCTCTACAGGGTGTTTGTGATCGAGCCCTTGCATGGAAGGTAGTCAAGACTGAGACATGCAAACAGTAGACCAACCTTCATTCTCTGATTGCACGTTCCCTTACAATGTCTGCCCTCCCCCTTTCATTATTCATCAGTGACAGTCGACCCCACTGGTTACAAGCAAAAGAAAAAGTAAATGGGTAACTTATTTTGGATACCACATTGGGCCTATCAGAGATGTTTTGGTGCCCTCAGCAATGGGCTAGAGCAATGGTTCTCAAAACAATACAGAAACATACAAAATCAAGTGCTCATCAAACAAATACACAAATTATGAAATAATTAATGTAATCACAAACCAAAAACGTTTACAAAATCGAAAGTTTGATTTTAGTGGGAAGGCTGGAGTTTTTCAAATTTTGATTTCTAAAAGACAAATCAATATGCTAGATTCAGGCATATCTCTTTGTCATTTTTGCTCCAAATGCATGCTCTTTTTTGTGGGTGCATGTGCTTCAATTGAGGTTACTAAACGTACATACTAAATTCTGTTTGTTGTATTAGATGTGCTCTACAAATCAAGCGAAGGATACCAACTTAATTTTAGCCTTCAATTTTAAATTCCTTCACATTTACATAGCATTTTAAAATGTTCAATTGTACATTTTTTTATGTTGATGTACTTTATTAATCTGATAATATTATTTAATTTTTTAGGAGTTGTGGACCCCCTGAGTAACAGTGGACCCTAGGTTGAGAACCAGTGGTCTAGAGAGAGTACTGGTGACAGGATCTAACAGGCAGGGTGCGGAATGTTTAGGAACTCCCCACTCATGGACGCATATGAACATGTTGAACGAGTACACCCCAAGACAGGTGAGAAAGGAGATGTTTTCCCATAGGTAAGCAACAGACTCAGCCTCTGGCCGATGATGCATCTCTCTCACATTAGACAGGGACCAATTGTTTGAGGTTGGGTTGGCACACCTATGGATTTACAATAGGGAGAATCTTGGAAGAGCCCATCTAGGAATAGGGCCCTTCTCAAAGGTGGGAAGCAGCTGGGGTGTTTAAAGCCATGGTCAGTGTATGTCAGCAGGGCCAAGGCAAAAGAAATGCATTATTATTCCGCCTTCTCTTGTGTGTGGCTGCGTGGCAGGACTTGGCTCATCCCCATAAAAGTGTTCCCACTTTTCATAGTGTTGAAGTACTTTAATCATATCTGATACTCCCACATAATAAAGCCTTGCTACTTAAACTGAAGTGGTTAAACATTATTGTTTGATAGCTGAGGCTATGTACCATTTGTTTCAGCATCCTTTTAGGGACAGGGAATGAGCAACACTCATCGCAAGCACAAGTAAGCAATAAAATAACACATGATTTTAGGTCATGGATTGAAATAGTCTTAACTGTTCTTAGTTGGTTAGTAAATTATGGTCTGCCTTGTGGACAGTCTATTGCATTGGTAGCAGTGAGTATGCATAGTTGCTCACCCTACAATATATATATGGCAGTATGTAAGGATAACAATAAGTATACTTGAAAAAACTTGAATAAATATATGGTGGTCATACAACCAAAATACATCCTGCTGCCTAAGGTGTTGCATGCAGCCCCAGCAATGGTTGAGGGCCCATAATGGTACAATACACCAGAAAGGTCAGAAAAGACTCCTCAATATTTCAAATTGATAGTACAGATGTAGACAAAAGGCTTATGTTGGATAGTGCTTTAGTCCAGTAACACATTCATTTTTCCTCATTAGATGACAACAATGGTATTAATGGTGTTACAATGCTGCATGTGAAAGAGGCTGACAGCGAATAGTATTACAATGTTGCAAGTAAAAATGATGAACAGCCGACACTTGTTTCATCCACACTGGACTTTATCAAGACTGAAAGAGAGAATTGATTTTATTCCACATAAAAATAAATTATCATTCAAGCTGATGGGCAGTATCCAGAGTTGCTCTTGTCAGTGTAAGTATCTTTACCGAGTGTCTAGTATTATAAAAGATCAAAGAAACATTGCCTCAGTATGGCATGGAGGAACAGGAAAAAGAAATGGCCACCAAGTTATGGAACCTTCAATATGATAGTCGTGATTGTATATGGGTATATTCAAGAAAGGGAAGTGTTATGGAGGTAGGCAAGAAAAACATTTAATGAGGGGGGCCATAATACGCCTGTAGAAGTGCAGGAACTGCTTTATTTTAAAGCTGCGCCACTTCTATGGGTGTATTATGGCCTCTCATGAAATGATTGTCTTGCCTGGATCATACCACTTCCCTTACTGGATTTTGCCAATTGCGTCACTTCCATTTCATCAAAAGCTCCTTATCCCCAACAGTTCTTTGTCTGGGATTGTATAAATTAATTCTGTCAGGCAAAAACATTTGGGAAATATGGGCCACTGAATATACCTGTCCAGTCGGGAAACATCATTTACTATGCAATTTTTACAATGACCAACCAGTACAACAAGGTTGGTACTCTGCATGCGACATTACCACACGCTACTTTAGCACACAAGTCACCTCAACGACTTGCTGTAGGGGGTGTGTTGTTGGACTGATGTTGGATTTTTAAGTCCTCCATGTTCCCTACTGTTGGGTAGACTGAAGTTGGAATAGTGATTAATACTATTCCAAAGTCCGGCACCTCCTAAAGCAAGTTGTTGAAACAGCTTGCATGCTAAACTAACACGTGGTAACGTCGCATGCAGGGTAAGGTTGTATGATACCCTTGCTTATTTCATTTTATTATCCTTTTAGGCATATCTATTGTTTTTCTTGTGTCCCACAACTGATCTGATCGCCCTGACGAAGGTGTGACCCACATTGGGTTAGACACCGAAACGCGCGTTGGCGCTGGAGAACCTTGTGCCTCCGTTTATTTCCACCTTCTATAACAAGACGACACATGAACTACTATTGACTGTTTGATGCCTATTTTGTATCTTATATCATGAATATGAACCATTTTGAGTTATGACCTTATTATAAATTGTAAATTCCTTTTGAGTGTGTAGAGTGTATGTGTATGGCTGTATTAGTGCTTTGAATGTGTGAATGTGGGACCCTGTATATATTTGTTCATATTGAAATGTTTTTTAATTTCTTGCTATTTACTTGAATTTTGATAAAATAGTATAAACAATAAAAAATATATATATTTTCTACCCCTTTTGATTGATTCGTGTTGGGGTAACTTTTTCTGTTTGCATGGCGATGTTTTAAAGCATCAGTGACCTCATGAGCACCTCATAATCATTGTTCAGGCAGTTGGGTTTCTCTAGATTGTTTTCTGGTTCCCTCCCCTGTTCCCTCTGCCTGCTATCCGCCTTCAGGGGCCCCCTTCTGTAGTAGTGGTTACGCATGCAGGGTACTGACTGTGTGGAAAACGTGTGCGGGGTAAATGCCTGCAGGGTTTTGTCATACATCCCTGGCCAGTCACTTGATTTCTCTGGGACAAAACCACACCCATAGCAGGATTCAAAGCATCTGCTTCAGCAAAAAATGTATGCTCAACATGTAAGTTTGTAATAGGTACAACAGAAAAATTTTTATTCTGAAACTATGGGGTATATTTATGAGAACTTACAGAACACTGCGTTTCGGCAGCGTTGCATCACAAAAGTTTGTGCTGCGTTACATTACTTCTGTGTGACATCGCTTCAACTTATTTATGGTCCAGCACACCATATTGCAAGCGCTGAAGGTGCGTTGGAAATTCCGATACATTGGAGAGTAAAAAGAAGCAAAGTGTCATAACACAAATACGATCTAAGTGATGCAAAGCTGATATGTGCGTCATAAAATGCCCCAAAACAGCTTTGCGTCATGTAGGATTGTGTTGCATGGTGCAAAGTATAAAAAAGTGACACATTTGCTGGAAGAAATTACGCATTGGAGTCCTCTGCACTTCAGGACCACTAAGACTCATAAATAGAGACCAACAACTCCAGCCAAGATGACCAGACAGCAGCCCAGGGGAAGAGGAAGACCAATTTAAATGAGGAGGAGAACCAGATATTAATAGCTGAGATGACAAAGAAAGAAAACCTTCATTTTGTTACCTCCAAATTAACTTTAGGGAAGAAGGAAGCCATTTGGCAGTCCATGATAAGATCAACAGTGTAGGCCAAACAAAAAGGACAGTGCCAGAGTGCAGGAAGTGCTTGAATGATTATAAGCGCAGGACCAAAGAGAAACTGGCTAAGAACCTGAGGGCAGCAATGGAGACAGGAGGAGAACCCTATATCCAGGAGGAGCTGGACCCATTGGAGGAGCAGGTGGCGTCCATCATCCCAATAGAGTTGGTGGCAGGAGTTGAAGGACAGGACAGTGCTGCAGTCGAGGACCTGGAAGAACTACAGGGTAAGTCAAAACAAGGGAATATATTGTCAAAATTGTAATGCACCACAGTGCAGCAACACACTTTGCTGCGCTGTACTGTGCTGTGTGCAAGGGAAAGGGCAGGAATGTCTCACATGTTAACTCTTCCATCACATAAATGTAATTATCTTGGGCAGTGACTTTTCATTCAGCCCAGTTCAGCCCTGGCATGTTTCTTAGGTCCATGCATGATGCACAGCCCCAGTCCAGGTTGTCCTTTTAATACTGGGACTTGTAGTGGAATGTACAACATGATTGATCAGGACTACAAGTCCCACAATAGAAACGAAAAATTCTAGACTGGAACAGCACATCATGCATGGACATTGGAAACTTTAAATCTATGTCAGTGACAATGCAGGCCCCCTTGTACCATGAAGTAAGTATGCATGTCTTGGAGCTATGGGGCAAGGCAACTAATAGTGGAGTGTAAAGTATTGTAATAGAATGGTGTTGCCTGAGGATCAACTTCTCACCTGAGAGGGGATCCAGGTGCAGAGTGTGTGAAGGATCTCCAAGTAAGATCATGTGAAGAGTCAGGTGTACAGTCTGTAGCACTAAACCATATTGCAAGCGGTTTTTCTGATGCGCTCTGTGAGGTTTTAACAGGTGTTGCCTGCCATGTTAGAGGCCATCCTACCTCCTGTCTTTCTCACATTAATATTGTGGGTGGGGGTGAATGCAAGTGATGCACACCAGAGCTCCTGGAGTGTTTGTCAGAAGCATAGATGGTGTGTGAGCTAGGTGGGTCCCTGATAGTGTAGTGCCTTCGTAAGCCTGGGCGTAGTTCGCGAAGTAGCGCTACGCGAAGCTACGCAAAGTGCAGTTCGCACTACGCGAGCTACGCGTAGCACTACGCGAACTGCGTGAGTGCACTGTTCGCAATGATTGCACAGTGCCGGATGCTTGTCCGCACTGTGCAATCATTGAAAACGGCATCTTGCACAGTGCGAGCTGTCTTTTACTGCCGCTCGAGTAGATTTTTACTCGAGCAGCAGCTTTCTCAACGCGGACTGGTAGTTTCTCATCGCGAGCGGTCGCGAGCATACGCGACCACTCGCAATGAGAAACCTGACCTCCCCGCGTTGAGAATCTCGCCGGAAGTTTATTTTCCACGCTCGCGATCGGCAACTTGATGTTGCTGATCGCGAACGAGGAAAAAGTCTCGCCGGGATGTCATTTTGCTTGCTCGCGGTCGCCAACTTGACGTTGAGGACCGCGAGCAAGCAAAAAATGACCGCTGCACTACGCTACGCTATGCTACGCGTGTTTGCACTGTGCTACGTGCAATTCGCGTTGTGGGAAGTAGCGCAAACTTCGCAAACTACGCGAGCGTAGCGTAGTGCTTTGCCCAAGGTTAGTGCCTTGTAGGTGTTGCTGAGCACATTGAACTGGCAGTGTGCCTGAATGGGACCCATTGTATCTCAAGGAGGTGAGGTGTGATGTGTGTGCTGCAAGGTAGGCTGAGTGACAGTCAGGCACTGCTGTGTTTCATAGTTTCCCACATGAGTAGCAGCTGTGCAGGAATGCAGTAGAAGAGGGAATTAGTGTACAACATTCTACATGTGATGTGGGCCTGGGTGATGGTGTTGCAGTTGTCAGGAGGGAGCCATAAGAAGAAAAGTCTGACTATGCAACATATGTGAAAGCAGGTGGAGGTGAAACTGGGAATTGCAAAATGACAGGTTGAGGTAAATGTCCAGGATGATGGGCGGGTTTTTGGGATGGTTGGAAGGTGAGGTGTTTGGGTCTACTTATCTGGTCAACCAGGGTAGGTACATGTTGCAGAATATCCTCACTACTATCTTGTTAGTTCAGCATGAGCCATAGTTCTCACATTCAGGTAGGCATGTTGGTCAACTGCATAATGTAACAAATGTTGGCGGTGTTGGTGTCTCCTGAGAGCTGATGTATGATCTGTGTGTTATCAGTGTGTGAGATGAAGTACAGTCCCTGGGTCTGAATGATCATTGCCAGAGAAGCCATGTACAAGTACAAGTGAATGGGACTCAGTGAAGAAATCTGTGCTACTCTGCAGATGAGCATCTTGGGTAATGAGAAAATGGAGTAAGCTTGAGCAGTTGCATATTTCCAAGTGTGACAGTGCTTATCCCCTTCAGGGATTGGACCTCATTGTCACTGTTCTGGACTCTGGCGATGACTGTGTGTGCAAGGAAACTACTGGATTCCAGACAAATAAGTAAAGTGTGGTAGATACATGTCCTTACCCATTCCAGAAGTGTTGCAAGGTAGCCTGCTGCATAGAGTTGTGTGGATGTGTGTCAAATATAACTCCTCAGCCACATGATTGCACACATTGAATGCAAGACAGCACAGTAAGGCAGATTGGCTTTGGGTACTGTGTGAAAGTGTAGGTTAAATGTAATATATGAGAAAATAACATTACTTCGTCAGAGCTATGGGCTAACGGATGGCTGGAGGGAATACAGGCACTCTGGTGACTTGGTATTTGTATTGGTGTATTTTACGATTTTGCCTCTTTTTTTTCTGTGACTTTTTTGTCCCTTTATTAGTTTTCCCCTACGTTCCTCCCTCCCTATTCCTTCTTTTCTTTCTGTCTTTCTCTTTGTTTTATATTCTATCCAGCGACATAGCGGAGCATGGGAGAGGTGGCAACAGTGCAGCGGGTGCAGTGAACCGCGCACTCTGCAGGTGCCGGCGCCATCACGAGGTGAGGCCTTGTGCCATTTTTAGTGAGGAGGAGGTGGCTGCACTTATGTTTTTGTGTGCAGTGCCACCTTCTCTCCATGCTGGCAGCAGGGCTCAGGCCAGGGAGTGGATACGGCCTGCCGGAGCATCGGCTGCTGTGGGGTAGGGCGTGCCATTGTGTTCGCCATGTACTGGGGTTCGGCGCACCCAGCAACAGCTGAAGCACTGCTGGGCCGATATCCTGTACCCGCAGAGGGACCTTGTCGACCTGGTGAACGACCAGATTGCGGGGCTTGGTGAGTACTAGTAATTAATTGCTACTTATTTTGTTGCGTCCTGTCCTATAATGCAATTTTTTTTTCAAATTGCATGCTGCTCACACTCAGACATAAGTTGAGTTCATTTAACGTAATGTTATAAATACAATGTGATCAAATTTGAGAGAGCCAGGTGTTCGGTGCTACCCAGTTCCGCTTGTTGCTGTAGGTGCTCGCCTGGGCTGATTATTTAAGAAGTTATGCTGACTCCTCTGTCCGCCTGTCACTAAGAGAGTTGTACTGTGGTAGTAGTAGTAATATAATATTGGTGAGTTAACGTTCTCTATGTCTTTCTTTTTATGTAGCTTGTACAGTCCCAAGCAATCTTCCAGTAGTATGCAAAATATGCATCTATGCATCTAAAAGGAAAATTGACTGAGTTGGCAAAAAAAAGAGGGTGAAGATTCGTGTAGCAAAGATCATTTGTTGCAGTGCATTAGTATTTCCAAATGTAGTTTAGGTAAGATTTTGGAAATTAAGAATAGGTCGACTTGATAGTATAGGCAATCTGATTTAGAAAAGTATAATGTCAATATGCTACTGTGTTTGCATTTGCCTGTCAAGATATTTCTAGGAGAGATTAACTGTACCACTAATCTATTTTTGTTGTCTTCTTTATTTCTCATATTGGCACCCAAGGGCAATAAGAGGGCATCAGAGGGTCGGGCAAAGGAGGGAGCCACCACCAGTGCCGAGGCAGGTGGAAGTTTCACCTCCACCACCAACACTGTGGCAGATGGCTCTGCTGCAGGCAGACAGCTCTGTTGGCCCCAGTAAGTTCTCATTAATATTATTTATTTCTTTAACTTTTACCTCTCTTCATTAGATTACTTTTTCCTCCTTTCTCTTATACTGTGACTTTTTTTCAAATGCTCTTCGTTCTATTTATTTTTTATTCTTGTTGTTCGTCCATGCATTATTATTTTTCTATATTTCCTTCAGACTTCCTCCTGTGTCTGTACTAACCTGTAGCTTAAGCTTTCTTCTGCTTGGTTATGCTGTCTCTCTCCCCTAACTTTACACCCTGTGGACTAGAACTGTAAGACTAAGACACTAGGGGGCATATGTATCAAATACCGTTATTGCGATTCTCAAATAGCGATTTTTAGAGAATCGCTATTTGAGAATCGCAAAACGGGATGTAATAAAAATTCGCAAATATTTTGAGATTCCTTGGCATTCCTTAATTGCGACTCGCAAATTGCGAATCGCAATTAAGGAATACCTTCCCATTCATTCCTATGGGCCTAGAGGCCCATAGAAATGAATGGGAAGACATTCGCAATTTGTGAGTACCCATTAGGTACTCGCAAATTGCGAATGCAATTTTAAGGGTGCAAGGGTGTCATAAGGACCCCTGAAATGAGCATGTGTGCACATGTGGCACACATACATGCCCTAAGGGCATGTGTGCGTGCCACATGGCACTTTGAAAAATGCCAAAAAGTGCAATTTTCAAAGAAATCGCAAATTACCACCAACTTGAAGTTGGTGGTAATTTGCGATTTCTTAAGGAGAAATCGCACAACTTGGGTGCTTTCTACATCGCATTTAAGGAATCGCAATTTGCGATTCCTTAAATGAATCATAAAATAGGGAATCGCAAATTTTGCGATTCCCTATTTTGCGAGGGCCTTTTGGGATGATACATCCCAAAAGGCTTTTTCCCGTTCGCAAACGGGCCGATTCTGTGAATCGGCCCGTTTGCGAACGGGAAATGGGCTTCATACATATGGCCCTAGATTGGGTAGTCTACTGTGAAGATTGCAGAGTTTGCAGGCCCAAGCAAGCTCTTCTACACGTGTTTATTGAGAAGGCTTTCTATTTCTTGCTCATGCTCAATTGATGAGAGAGTGGCCATGGTTATGGCGACCCCCCCCCCAATGCTGTGCTGTATGTATTCAGTATCCCAGCAAATTCAATGTCAGTTCAGCATGGCAGGAAAGTAGTATAAGGATGGTCCCATTGCATTTGTCAACCAAAACCATATGTCCTCCATTGACCAATTTATTCTACCCCTTCATTGCGCTTCAAATTACTCCCAATCATCATCATATCACTGCTCCTCCATTACAGTTGGCTTGACTACTGGGTTTTTCTAACATTGTCAAATAGCAAAATGCCCAAAGTGATATTTTAGATGGGAGAGTAGATACTGTGAAGAGAACTGTAGTCATGTGTTGCTCTTATATTTTGTTTAAAGAAATAAAAAGGTAGAGGTGTACCTGCCATCTAAAATGTGTAATGTTTTTTCTAGCCACAAAGACCACCAGTGACGTAGCCAGCAGCACCAGTGTGCCAGCAGAAGCTGAAGGGGAGTCTCTGCTGCAGCAGGGACGGGCAATGGTAAGTCACAGTGCTTAGTTATTGACAATTACTAGTTAACCATCTGTATTTGTTAAGTGAGGCAGATTCCACCGATCATCATTCATCCATAACCTACCTGCCCATGGCACTTTGCGAGTTGCGACCCATGGGCCATGACCCCACCCAACTGCAGCATGGTTCAATCCAGTACTGCAGTGTTGACTGTGCAATGTGTGTCTGCTTCTATTAATGTAGCATTTACAAAGCTTTCAACGGATTGCAAACCGAAACAAAAACAAGCTGTCTTTCTCTTCCCTCCCAGTGCCCACTCAGTCACCTCCTAGTACCATGCCCCTTTATTTGTTACTAAGTTCTATCCCAACCTACCAAAAACATTGAAAAAAACAATTTTGGCATGTGCCACATGTTAAGGGACACGTGGTTCATATGGCTTCCATATTGGATTTACGCCTGTTCAAATTTGACATTCATCAACTTTCAGTTTCAACTACAGTGACTAACTAAGTCTAAGCTACATCAGCAGTGAACCTCCCCCAACTATTCTATAGCAAAACCTCTACCGTACCTACTCGGCTTTTTCCATGTACCTCATTCTGCTGCAGGGCCTGATTTCTAGAGTTTGGCAGAGGGGGTTACTCTGTCACAAATGTAATGGATATCCCATCCGCCATATTATGAAACGTAATACGGCGGATGGGATAACTGTCATGTTTGTGATGGAGTAATACCTTCTCCAAACTCTTATCTAAATCAGTCCCTAAGTCAACTTTCCTTTCCTTACTGCCAAGTGAATGTATTTGATTGAAATAATTTGTGTTTGAGGGTGAGGCCAGGAAGTAAAGTGGGATTAAGTGTCTGTGATTTCGTGTTTTGCAGATGGGATACTCTGAGACGAATGTGCCCACTAAAACTGATATAACCCGTTCCTTTCCCTGTACTGCAGTGCCTCGTTTTTTTATCACTGTTTATTTACGGCAGACAGGATATCTATTATACACATGTTATACATGACGTGTGTGACAAATTAATCATCTGCCTTTTGGAGTCAGGGTAGGATTGGATTTTGGAGAAGAGCATGGCCATTGGAATCAAAGATTTTTTTTGTCTAATGCAGCTGCCCCAGCTGCAGACTGCAGAGAGCAGCAACTTTGCACCCGATGCGCTATATAACACGCTTCCAGTCATTTAGCACAACAAGAATAGAATACTTGTGCTCCACAGTAGATGATGCCTTACTCATTAAACAGAGTTATTTTTCTTTTTCCCCACACAAAGTGTCTGTGTGGTTTAACGTTTATAGGGAATCTTTTCCTTGAAAAAAATCACTCTGCTTGTTTAATCTTATGCTGCCTCCTTTCATCCAGTCAGTGCTTTTATGTGAGGCATGTCTTGTTAAAATTATATCCCTGTGACTGACTTTCCTAAACACATCAAAACTTCCAACATCCCTGGGGGACCAGCAATGTACTTATACTGTGCCACTATATAATTAAAAAAAACAAGTGTTTACACAGAGCATTCTTTACAATTTGTCTTTTTTTTTCTTTCTTTATATAGCTACTCCTGCTGACCCACCACCATCACCGACCCGGCAGGAGATTATGGCCCAGCTCTGGTGAAGTGATGGCTGGCAGCTGCTCCCTCTGTCGATCTTCCAACACCTTACTGGTGGGTTTCCCAAGGTGCCTTCTTTATGGTAGTGGTAAAGCACAAGACGGGAAGGCATCACAGTGAGGTCCTACTTCCACCTAGGAGATTTCCAACTGTAGGATTAATTAAAAGGATCACAGGCAACTAAATTGAAAGAAAAACTGAGTGTTAGTAAATTATACATATACATTTATATTATAACTTTAAAAAGACTTAGAGCAGACTACTACCACAATGACATATCAAAGAATATCACATATTATAACAAAACCTAGCAATAGTAAATTCTTCTGAGCAATGGTGAGCATGGAATTTGAAAGGGTAGGAATGCATGGTATTTAAAGCATACAGCCCATTCCTGTCCTTTCACCCTGCGTTGATGCACAATTACCTGCCCAGCACCAATGCAGGCACACTTGTACCATAGTTCAAGGGTGCCTGTATAGCATGCAGGATTGTTTTTTTGCAGGAAGGGACAGCTTCCTGCACGAAAACAATTCTTAGAGGCATATTCCTCTATCTATGTCCGCCGCAGAATACAGCACACATAGATGAAGTAACGAAGAGAAATAAAGATATTTCTCCTCATTATGCCTCTCCTGGGGAGGCATATATTTTTGGCACATTCTCAGGTTTACCAGGTCTTAAAAATCTGGAAATGCATCAGAAACCATGGGAGTTGCATGGAAACACCCACGCACCACCCATGGAACACCTCTATTGAGCAGAGTAATGCAACGCAGCGATTTGCGCTGCGTTGAATTACTCCAGATTTTTTAAGCCATTCAAAGCCCTGCACAGTGGCTTTGCATGGCTTCAAAAATCTGACTTAGAGGTTTGCGTCACGCATGTACCACGATGTGTGGTGCAAGCATGACGCTAACCTTTCATAAATATGCCCCTAGCTCCATAGACATTAACCCTGGGCGGAGTTCGCGGAGTTGAGCTACGCGAAACTCAGCAAAGTGGAAAAAAAAACTCTGCTGCACTACGCGGAGCTCCGCAAGTGGCGGAGTGCGATAGAAAAATGCGGTTTGTGGTGATTTTCAGTGCCGGATGCTTGTCTGCACTGTGCAATCATCGCGAATGGCACCATGCATAGCGCAAGCGGGCGCTGCTTTCCTTTCTGCCGCTCGAGTAGATTTTTACTCGAGCGGCAGCTTTCTCAACGCAAACGGGCAGTTTCTCAACGCGAGTGGTCGCAAGCATACGCGACCACTCGCAATGAGATACCTGACCCCCCCGCATTGAGAAATCTCGCCGGGAGGTTTATTTTCCACGCTCGCGCTCGCCAACTTGATGTTGACGATCGCGAACGAGGAAAAATCTCGCTGGGAGGTGGATTTTCCTCGCTTGCGCTCGCCAACTTGACGTTGACGAACGCGAGCGAGGAAAAAAACTCCGCTACGCTACGCGGGGCGGAGTTTTTCGGAGCTCTGCGTAACGTGGAGTTACGAAAACTCCGCAAACTCCGTGAGTGGAGCGGAGTTCACTGCCCAGGCTTAATAGACGTACAAAGAAATTGGTATTATGTTATACATTTATAAATTATAGTTGGCATGCTGTATACTTCAGATTTTCTTACCAATCAGTAGGCCATTCCCATATCGCCCATTCTGGAACAGCTCATTTATGATACTGTGCTGGAAGATATATGCATCATGTGCATTCCCTGAATATTTGTCCAGCACATTGATGAACATCCCCAGATGGTCCACTATGGCCTGGACATTGATCAAATAGGTGTGCTTCTGGTTCCTGAAGAGGTGATGTTTCAGCAGGGGACACCAATTGCACATGTGTGCAATCAATTGCACCTAGGACATGTAGACATCCTGCAATGGCATAGATGCCTTGCTTGGTGTCCAGTGTTGTTGTTGGGACTGGGGGGTGAGCCTGATTAAGGCATCCAACACAGAGGGCAGGAATGCAGAAAATGCGCCCTGTGAGATTCCTGCCACTCTGGCTGTTGTGATCTGGAAGGAACCGGACGCCGGCATATCGAGCATAGCCATTCGTTTCTCATGTGAGGGAATGTTATTGGGCCTGGCAGTTGGTGGCTGGAAACCTGGACCAATCTTATGGAGCAATTGAATGATGGACTCCCTCCTTGGTCTGTAGAATTTTATGACCTCATCCTCCCTGAGGTCAATGAGGGATATGCGCTGCCTGAACACATGCTCTCTCCTCCTTTGCTGCCTACGTGATGGTGGAAGTGGTAGTGGTCTCCTCCCAACTCTTAGCTGAAGGATGACAACCTCCATGGCATAGTTGAGCTTGCCAAAATGTTTTGTGGGGTTGTTCTTTTTGTACCACAGACACTGCGTCATTTCCTACACCTGGGTAGACGATGCCCAGCAATTCTGGCGTATTTCAGGCTTTGTGATGCGTTTCACAATGATGAGTGATGCATGGGCAAACCCATAAATATGACTGCTTTACATATGCAGCTGACACTTTCCCTTGCACAACGCACAACGCACTTTATCCCTGACCCCTAGTGACAAGGAGGAGGGGCTGCCAGACGCCTGAAAAGGCACCGGAGGACCGGCTGCGAGGGGGAAGTAGCTGACACTTTCCCTTGCACAACGCACAACGCACTTTATCCCTGACCCCTAGTGACAAGGAGGAGGGGCTGCCAGACGCCTGAAAAGGCACCGGAGGACCCGCTTAGCCCGTCATTGCCCGTTGGAGCCTGGGCTGGGCCACCCCCTTGAGAAGTGGTACTGAGGGCGTTTGGTAATGGGACATTTGTATGTACTAAGGGTGAGTCCGTTTGTGAGGTTCGCAACTGCCAAATAATATAAACGGAGGGAATATCTCTGATATTCGGATGAACTTTCCTCCATATCTATTTAGGTAAAATAGGTGGCGTCCGGTTTTTGTTGCTTATTGGTGGCCCAACATTGGATTTTGACCTTGATATTACTCCTGCATGGTATAGTTTCGATCCTGGACTGTGGTCACTTGCATTTTGCCCTGCTCTGCTTTGTTTTTGTTTTTGTGTTCCTCTTCATAAACTATATTGAATTTCTTCATTTAGGATGAGTAAAAGGAAAGTGGGCTCGATGGCTAATTTAGCGGGGGAGGTCAAAAATCATTACTGACCTATTTGACAGGTGCAATGGGGGTGATAGAAGATCAAATCAGTTCAGTTGAAGAAACACTGACCCAAGGGAAAACAATGGGTTTGGTAGCCAAAAGTCCTGTGGATCAAGCTGAAGAAAATCCTTCACAAACTAATATGCAGGAGATTGCTAAGCAGCCTAAGAACCAGTGTGCCCAAAATACTTCTGAAAATTACATAAGTGATTTTGACTCTGAGCCACAGCCACCCCCAAAGAAATCTAGGAATCCAGAAATTATAAACATTGAATCTAATAATACACCATCCCCCATATAACATTAAATAAGAGAATTAGTAGGGACAAACGGTCAAAAAGTAGTAATGTAGGTAAACAGGGTAGACAAGCCAAATCTGGTTTTGGGAAAAAGGTATCATCTGGCGTCATGATAGATAGCCAGTTGGCTGATTCTAGCGTGATAATAAAAAAATCGATACCATGCAAAACAGATTAATGGATGTAATCATGAAACTAACTGATAGAGTAAAGTCTCTTGAAGATTACATTGTGCAAAAATTGTGCCCTGACCATTTAACTACCCACGCTGAGGCTATTATTTCAACTGATGTCCAGCATAAGCAGCGTATTATGCATGAAATAGGTAGTTCTAATGAGATGGCACATGTAAGTAGCACTTTGGATTCTAATTATAGGCCCCTACAAGCGCTTGTACCAAACAGGTCTGGTACAGCTCGTTTACACAAGACCCAGAAAACCGTTGTTGCTACGCTTGATAATGAAATCCCTATAGAGACAAATACAACCTCATTAAAATCATCATTAGTTGTACCCTTTTCTCTTGAATTACCCCCAGCCGCAACCCCTTATACTATTATTTTGGCTAATGTCCCTGTGTTAACTACACAGAAGAATGAAACGTGGGAGGCTTTAAGAAATAAAACACTCTTTTGGTTGGGTGGACGAACTGGTCTTACAGATGATTTATTTGCCAAATTCAAAATGGCAAGAAGGGTGCCTTGGGTAGGCCGAGACAACAAAAAACTAGTAGGGGACTGTGTAGTCCTTGCATTTAGTGATCCCCATTTGATTCATGAGGTACTGGTAAGAGCTGGTAATACCAACATATCGCATTTGGGCATTAACATCTTGCCACAAGGTTTTTTTTATCAACCATACTCAGTTTTACAGCTTAGAGGACAGATTACTCCAGCACAGGGAGGATTTACTCATTCTTATAACGTACCGGTAACTAATCGTTTCGATGCCTTGTCTCCACTAGAGGATAATGATTGACCAAGAGCCCTTAACCCACTAGCCGTAGGTAAGGGAAAGGGGACCATAACCATTATAAGGGATGCCTCGCCACTATACTCTGCTGTAGAACCTAGTTCCGTTACTAAAGCTGCTGCTGATCAAGAACTGAGAACTATGCCAGCAGAGGGCCTTACTATGAAATATAGCCACAATAAAAATATAATCAATTCCCCCATTAATTCAACTAGGGAGAATGAGGCTGTATTTAGAGACTCAAGGCCATTAAATATACTATTCTGGAATGTCGCAGGGGTGAGGCTAAAGGTAGAAGACCCTCAATGGTTGTCCTTTATTGGAAGTTTTTCTATCATGTGTGTACAAGAAACGTGGGCATTGAAGGAGGTTCATATAAATGGATATAAGACCTATCACACTCCTGCGGTGAGTTCAATTTCTGGTAGAAATAAGGGGGATTGTGTACATATATTTCCAGTACTGTAATCGCAAAAAGATAGATTTTAAAGTTTCTAAAAATTTTTATCAAATCATATTGTTACATTTAGACAGATCGCATACAGTGGTACTCGTCAATTTTTATAATAATATTCCTAAAGAACAGTTATGCTACATCTTGGGCGAACTTAAGAAAGATCTATGTAACGTGTCAGAAAGTTCAATGGAGGATTTATGTATAATCTTGGGTGGTGATTTTAATGATAAAATGTGTCTTAATGCAGTAAAGGGAATCTGTGGCTCAAATATGGAACAAGACGTGGAGTCTACACATTTTTCACATACCACACTCGGAGAACAATATAATATGCTCATATATCAATTTGACCTAGCTTTTGCAAATGAACTCTGCTTTCCTCCTGTACAGTTTGAGAATACTTTTAATGGTAGAGGGCTAGGGTCTATTATTGATTATATTATGATAACGAGACTCCATTCTAACTGGGTGAAGGATTTTGTGACTCATTCGATCTCTATGAGTGATCACTTTCCAATAAGTATTTCTATTTGCCCTCCCTGTGCCACCCTAGAAGGAGAAAATGAGAAGGAACTATTTCCTTTCGAACCTATGATAAAAACTTTAAATGGCTATTCCCTGAGTTGGGCAAAAATAGATCCCACTGAGATATTTAATAAATTAATCCACAAATGTATGACTGAAGTAAGTGTTTGCCTGGATGAGGGGCTAGCAACATGGAAATTTTAAACTCGTATGGCATTATAAGCAAAAAGGTCAAAGAGTTAATGACCGTGAAAATTAGAGAGAGAAAGGAAAAAGAAAAAGGATGGTTTGATACAGAATGTACCAAGGCCCATACAAATCTTAAGACAGTCTTACATAAGAAAGATAGCACCCAAAACGAAAGAAAAATGGCAAGGTCTACATATAAACATGTTTTAAAAGAACGCAAAAACGGATTAAGGGAACAGGCCTGGGAATCACTGTGCAAGGCCAGTGCCCTGAAAGATAATACCAGCTTTTGGAAAGTGGTTAATGCTCCTTTTTAACCCCTAGAGACCCCCACAATTGAGGTTGCTATTAGTGAAAGTTCTTGGGTAGAGCATTACACAAACTTATATAATGACACAAAGGAAACTGAAGTTTTAATGGAGCAAGAATTGCTAGTTCCTGATGATTGTGTCAACGCCTTCCCGTTGGACTTGCGCTTCTCTCTGCAAGAAGTAATAAGTGCCATAAATGAGAGTTTAGCTGGAAAAGCCCCAGGACCAGATGGTGTTCCTGTAGATATATTTAAAACCAATCTGGTGTTCTGGGGCCCTCTTTTAACTCAAGTACTAAATGCTTGTTGCCAGCAGGGTCCACTCCCATCCTGGTCAGATTCAATAGTGGTCCCAATATTCAAAAGGGTGATCGTAATAACCCGGCTTGTTACCGTCCTATCTCCTTGCTGGATTCAACTCTCAAAATTATGGGTCGAATAATTTTAAATCAATTGCAAATATGGGCGGAAGAGAAAGGGGTTCTTTCTAAATTCCAGTATGGTTTCCGCAAGGGCCTAGGGACCACACAACAGGGGCTGAATTTAAACTTAGTGATCGACAAATACACACGTGCTAAGCAAGGAAGACTATTCCTAGTATTTGTCGACCTCAGCTCCGCGTTTGATTGCGTGAACCATAATAAACTATGGAATATATTGAAGGAGATGGGGATGGCTGCCTCCCTCATAACCCTTATCATGCAATTGTATAGTGAGGCTGGCGCCAGGGTTCGTTATGGAAAACAGGGCGAGTGCACAGCCAAATTTCCCATTAGTAAAGGTGTAAGACAGGGCTGTGTGCTCGCCCCTTTACTTTTAATTTGTACATAAATGACCTAGGATCTTTTTAGCTGAACAGTGTCAGGATCTTCCTATTATTAATAAACAACCCGTACCTGCTCTGATGTATGCTGATGATGCAGTTTTAATGGCGCGTACCCAATTAAGTTTGCAGAAGATTTTAAAGAATTTTATATTTTTCATGAGTGAAAGGGGCTTGAAAGTAAATATCTCGAAGACTTTTATTATGAAATGCGGGAAAAATAGTGCTAGATGTCGTAATATATTTATTGAAAATTCAAAAGTAGAATGTATTGACAGCTTCCCTTATCTTGGAATACTATTTGATTACCGAGGTACTTGGGCTTCAGCAGTGATGGGAAGAAAACTGTTATTCATAAAGATGATTGGTGCACTTACTAATTTTGCTAGGAGGCTAGGCAGAAGACCAATCCCAGAACTGATTGTGATATATAAAGCTAAATGTATAACTACAGCTATGTACGGAGCTGGTATCTGGGGATATAAGGATGTGAGTTCCATCCAGATAATAGAAAATTCGTTTTTAAAATACCTACTGTCTGCTCCTACTAGCGTAGCAAATTTCGTCTGTCACTCTGAACTTGGGTTACAATATGTAACAGATCTGATTAAAATAGAGCCAATTTTATTATGGCATAAGGTGTGGGTAACAGAGGAGACTACTCTTAATCGTGAGGTCATCAAGGATTGTTTGGGTTTGACTAGGATGTTGAGCATCCCATGGCTAAACTACATTAAAAACTTTATGTTTGATATTGGCCATTTAGAATATTTTGAGCAACCAGATAGCCTTACCAAATTGAGTAGAAAGTCTCTTAAAGCAACCTGTTTAGCACACCTCCAGGCAATTAGGCTTGCGTCAGAGATTACAAAAAAATCAGTTATGGAGAACCAAATGATGTTATCATGCTATGCTATCCAACCGTATTTAACACGCGTACCTGGATCTTATGAAAGGATGCTTTTGACACGATTTCGCTTGGGGATCTTCCATAGATTGGTAACTTTCCCAAACATCAATGATTGGTCAAGAAATCTAGTTGCATGTCCATGTGATGGCACCTCTAACCAATCAACATTACACGTGATCTTCTTCTGCAAATTTTATATGTATTCAAGAAATCGATTTTTAAAACTGATTTAAAAAAAACTGGGGCTTAGACAATGCCGACCTGCCTTATTAGTGCTACAAATCCTAGACGATGACTTAATTATTTATGGGGTATCGTCTTTCTTAAAATGTGTTGTGAATTACAGGAAATGCTTATGATTATGGACGATGTATGAATTCTCTTTTATTGTGTATTTTATATTGTGTAAAATGTTCCTTTTATCATGAGATTTTTACTTATTGCTGTGCTTTTATGATTTATGTTCTAAATCGAATAAAGCCATTTTTTGATTTGATTTGATTTGACTGCTTTACATATGCCATGATTTTTTACGGGGAAACACCTATATTGCACGTAATATATTGTTTGTAGTGCAGCTGGGTTTGGCACATCTTTTTCCCCACGCAAGCCTTATAAAACAATGCGTTTTGGCAAATGTGTTGTTTTTTAAATATGACGTACTGCTTGCGCCACCACTGCATCACAATTTGTGGCGCAGCACTAGCGTCAGCACAAGCTTCTCATAAATATGCCTTGTCATCTTCTTTGGACCACATGTAGGGAGCTCCATTATGAAAACGTTTCGTAATGGGTCTTACTATTTCAGAATATCAATGAATATGTCTTCTATAAAGGTAGAAAAGCCTATAACACTTATTAAAGCTTTTACAGAAGTTGGGGCTGGTCACCAATCTAATGGTGAATTATTTTTCTAGTCCATTTGAATACCTGGAGGGTTCTTTATGTAACCTAATATTTCTACTTCAGTAGTATGAAGTACACATTTGTTTAGTTTAGCAAAAGGATGGTGATCTCCTAATCTTTTCAATACTACTTTGGCAGGTTGCATGTTGGTCTCCAATGAATCTGAATAGAAGATGATGTCATCTAAATAAACTATACAGAAAATATCCTAAAACCCTTTCAAGACTTCACTGATGGAATAATGAATGCCAGCTGGAGCATTACAATGTCTGAAGTTCATGACCTGATATTCATATAATCCAAACTTTGTGTGCAATACAGGTTTTCCTTTCATCACCCTCTCGGTCTCTGACCAAAAGATACACTCATCTGAAATAAAGTTTTGTGGCATTCTATGTGTGCTTGATCTGATCAAGTAAAACGGGTATCAAAGGCAATGGATATCTACTTTTAACTACAATCCTGTTGACTGCTCTATAATAATTACATTTTCTTAGTTCTAATCCATTCCAAGGAACAGGAAAAATAATGGACAGGAAACAGGTGATTGTGATGGTTTAATAAAGTAATTGGCTAAGTTTTCATCTGTGTACTGTCTAAGGTGTTCATTCTCTGTTTCTGTCTGCTGTATATTTCCTATATGTGACACTACGGATAGTTGATACTTTGGAATCAACTTTGACAGTGTATGACAAAATGTGCACATCCACTACAATGTATAAATAAGTTTTGCACAATTCGTCATTCTCTTTCTTCTTTCGAAATATAATATTTTATTCTCAGTTGTATTTTTCTCTGAGTGGCATGTAGCATGATCTAGCTGTACTGTCATATCAAGGTCAAGTCCTTCTTTTAATCCATTTAGTAGGCCTTGAGAGGATAATGTTGATCTTTCTTCAAGCACTAAATCATTATAGGTGATTATATAACTTACTAGTTCTTAAGGAACCTTTTTCATTTTCAGCAACTCATTATCTACAGGAAAAGTATGTGACTGCCTGTTAAATAGCTTCCACATTTGTTTGCAGAAGGCAGAAAAATTATAAAACAATTAGTAATTTGTTACACTAAGGGAATACTCTAACTAGCAGCATTCCCACATAACTAACACAAGACAAAGCTTACTATAGTTTGGTCATCTAGAAAGGTCATAGATTTTCACAGGGAATACAGTTGACATTGATTGAGGAATAACACAATTTTCTTGGGATCTCCAGTAAAATTCTTAGAAGGTGCTAAAAGTATTATGGGCATTACAGAATCTCAAATTGGAGGTGGTAAGGCCAAAGGTCAGTGGTTTTATATTCCAGAGGTAACGTCACTTGACCTGCCTAATCAAAATTAATTCCGACTCCAAGTGTGAGGCTTGTGGTGTATTATATGGTGTGGTTGTGGGACCTTGCCATGTAATACTCCTGCAAAACTGCCTTGGATCTAGTCAGGCCATTTGTAAAACCTTTAGCTCAACCATGGGAGCTGTGGCTTCGAGCAGCAAGGCTTAAACAAAGAAACTAGTGTAAAGCATTTAGAAGCACCATACAACGAAATAAGAAAGTCACGCAACACGAACAAAATCCAACACCAATTTATAAAAATAGATTTTATTTGTATGAATTCTTAGATACCAAGATGAGCAAAATACACCAGAGGGTTCCGGAGATATAGATTTTGAAGTAAAACGTAAATCTCAGCTCTTTAGTCCAAAGCTCAAACAAGCATTGGTAACCATAAAATTTAAAAACTTTTCGGAAGTTTGAAAGACTTGTGTTCCGCTACTCCAGCCGAATGTGATAAACAATTCCAACAGAGAAAAGGTCAGGGGGGGGCAATAAGGAGTATTTGGACAGTTACCTGGTCCCCAAAGTAGTCTCAAGTCAAGTTCCACACTTGACATCAAGACTGGCTTAGACTTCAATGGAGTGATCCTGAGTCTGGGGAAACAGGATGCTGAGGATGATGAAAGATGCTCTGGGCGCTGTGTGATCGACGGGGGTGAACTTGTAGTTATTCCTTGGTCCACGGCGTAGGTCGGGGGGGACTTTGGCTAAAGGGGCCGATGTCGCTCAAAGTAGTCCTTGAGCCAGTACAAGGCCAGCTGTGGCTGGGCTATAGATCTCCATACACAGCAGGTCCAGTGGTATCCTTTGATGAGGGCTAATGTCTGTCTTTGGTAACCAATCTGGACTCAGACGACACTTCTGGGTCCAGCAGACTCTGGTGTAACCTTTGGCCATTGAGGATCAGTCTCCTGGGTTGCCTGGTGGCAGTCAGTGTTGATTTGAAGAATGCGGCTACCGACTAGCCAGAATAGGCTACTTCAGATTTGATGGCCCTGGTGCTGGTTTCAGGGGATCAGCCGACTGATCCTTTGAGTTATTTCTTTGGCCTGGGGCTTGGGAGTGACTTTGCCATGAGCCAGGAGCCACAGGCACAGTCTGCTCTTGGCTCACCCAAGGTGTGGCAGGTGCAGTCCAGTAGTCAGTGCAGCCTCTCTTTGGCAGGCCCAGGGGTCAGCTGAGCAGTCCTTCTTTGGACCTTTCTCCAGTTCCGTTGTGATCTGAGGCTAAGGGTGCCAGATGTGCCATTTTTATGACCAAAAGGTGTCCTGGGGAGGATGATGCGGTCTCTAGCCAGTGGGCTACCAGGATCCCTTCCATCCTGTGATGACTTCCCATGATGTGTGAAATTTAGCAATCCGAGAGTGCACTATTCTGCCCACTCGCAAGATGTCTGAACCCTTCCTTGGATGTTAGGATCTTTGTAGCACACCCTTCAGGTGTGGCTACCTGTGGGCTACACTCCCATGGGAAAACCAGTTTGTCTATTGGTTTCCCCTCTCAGTTCCCACTGCTGGCTTGTCTACTTGAACAAACCGGCTGACCTATATGAGTGTGACCGCTATTTGCCCACCAATGGCAGCTTTGCCTTTGAAGCTCGCCTTTGGACTCGTACCGAGTGGCTTCCTGCAAGAGGGAGGTAACAACTCCCTCTGTGGCAGGGTTTTATTATTTTTGGCATGGGACCTATTCATACTACTCCCCTAGAGGGCAGAAGGCTGTCTGGTGGGCAGCAAGTCTGCAAGGCCACTGGATAGACTGTGCAACAGAGTGGCAACTTTCTAAAATTTGCCTTTCCTTAAAAGTATCATTACATTCGACTATGGTATCAAGTCTGGTTTAATGGCAAAATTAATTTGATACCTTGTAGTACCATTTCAGTAGTCCCAAATAGAAGTTAGCCGGACTGAGAGGTCAGGCGGTAACTCTGTTTTAGCGAAAGGGGCAACTAACTTTTCACCAGCAAAGATGACAATTTGGAAGTGTTGCTTTTAGGACATATTAAAAGTAGGTGTCCTACTCAATAGTATACATCTCCCTGCCTTAGGGCTTCATATGCCTTCCATAGAGGAGACATATGTATTGTTAAGGAAAGTGAGGACTTTGCCATTCGTTTAAATGCCCAAGTAGACATTTTATTAGTTTAAGGGGTTCTCAGCTATGAGTACGTGCGACGTGTTTCCTGGGCGGGGCCCAGAATGCTGAATGCAGCAGAGTGTGGCAGTGATTACGGAGGAGGAGGCACAATCCATGGTGAGGTCGGGGGCCAGGGGTGGGCCTGAGAAAAGCAGCGTGGAGGTCAGTAAGTGGAGCAGAGGAGCCAGTGGCATCACAGTTCTTCCCTTGACCTCTCGCCCAGTGCTCTTGCTGTGCTTTCCCACATCTACTGCTTTCTGTTTCATCATGAGGCAAGCGCAAACCACGGGTGGTGCAGGGTGTAGTGAAGGCGGGGTCCAGCCTCCAGCTTCCGCTCTCTTGGTTCAGTTCTCCAGGTGTAGCGGCTTAATAATATTTAATACCCTTTGACCTGCTGCCACCCACCATCTGCTGCCTGCTCCTAGCCACCAGTTCCCACTCTTCCAACCTGCCCATCCAGCAGCCGGTCGCCTGCTAACATCAGGCCAAGTAAGATTTCAACTCGGAGACCTCTGGAAACAGACCCAACCCCATCACCTCATTCTGCGCCTGCCATATCCACTCACTGCCTGGCTTGCTTATCGGCTGCTCTATACCTTGCTCTCCAGGAGGCAGGCTCCATGGTGCTGGAAGCAAAAGGGTTTGAAAGGTCAATCCAGGCAAGTGCACTGTTGGAGAGGTGGGGAGGTGTGGTTGCAGCGCTGTCGCTGCAGCCGGAGGATCTAGCCGGGAGGGGGCGGAGACGGACAGCCTAGGTTCTGGTGCAGTTTGCCTCCCTCTGTGACTATTAACCTTTGCCATTGAGATTCCTTGCCATTACCCTCTTCTTGCCCTCCAAATCACTCATCAGCTGACAACCCGCCAATAAATTGTTACTTGAACGTGAAATACTCCTCGGGCCTTCACAGCTGCAGGAATGTCCAGAAGGAAGCTAACCAATTTGCTCAAGACAGTGGCTGAGGGGGAAGCAGAAGGGAAAGCTTACCCTATACTTATAGCTTATCTGGACAGTAAGGGGCCAAAGGAACCAAACAAGGACACAATTCTATCTTTGCAAGTGCTCTCTGCTCCCCTAAGCCCCCTAAGCCTATTCAGGCAGGACCTATTACTCATTATTTTCAAGCCTCACATGACGAAAGTACAGAAACACAAACAGCAGTTTGAACTACCCCCTGGCACTGGACTCCAACCAAACCCCGACTGAGATGCGCAGGACTCGCTTCTGCCTAAGGCTGAGTGAGGTCCTGCATGTGTCGATCACCTAACCCAGTTCCTCTCCCAAGCCCGCAGCGAAAGCAATCAATCAATCAATCAATCAAGGTTTGTAGAGCAGACTAATCACCCGTGAGGGTCTCAAGGCGCTGGGGGAGGGGGTGAGAGCAGCTTCGTTGGGGTCATTCGAAGAGCCAGGTCTTGAGGTCCTTTCTGAACTGGTCCAGTGTAGGGCTTCGTCGGATGTGAAGGGGGAGTTCCTTCCAGGTCTTGGCTGTGAGGTAGGAGAAGGATCTACCACCTGCTCTGGCCCTGTAGGAGCAGGGAACGGTGGCTATGGCGAGGTCCGCTGAGCGGAGGTTTCTCTCTGGGCGTGGAAGAAGATTCGTTCATTGAGGTATTGGGGTCCGGTGTTGTGGAGGGCTTTGTAGGCATGTGTGAGCAGTTTGAAGGTTATTCTTCTTTCGACGGGGAGCCAGTGAAGGTTGCAAAGGTGTTGGGTGATGTGGTCATGTCACAGGATGTTTAGGTTAAGTCTGGCTGCGGCGTTGTGGACGGTCTGGAGTTTTTTGTTGATTCCCACATAGAGGGCATTTGTGTAGTCCAGTCTGCTGGTAATGAGTGCATGGGTGAAGGTTTTCCTGGTCTCGGGGGGGATCCACTTGAAAGTCTTGCGAAGTATGTGGAGGGTGTTGAAGCATGTGGAGGAACCGGCGTTGATCTGGCGATTCATGGTGAGTAAAGATTTGAGTATGAAGCCGAGGTTGCATGCATGGTCTGTTGGGGGTGGGACGCTTTCTGAGGGCAGGGGGCCACCAGGTGTTGGCACATGCAAAGGGGGTGGAGCCGAGGATGAGGACTTCTGTTTTCTCCCAGTTGAGCTTCAGGCAGCTGTTGCTCATCCAGGTTGCGGCGTCTTTCATCCCTTCTTGGAAATTGCGCCTGGTGATCTCGGGTTCCTTGGTGAGGGAGAGGATGAGCTGGGTGTCGTCGGCATAGGACACAATGTTGAGTCCGTGGTTTCTGACGATGGTTGCGAGGGGGGCCATGTAGACGTTGATGAGTGGGGCTGAGGGAGGATCCTTGGGGTACTCCACATCTGATCTCTGTCGGTTCTGAAAGGAAGGGCGAAAGTCTTATTCTCTGTGTTCTGCCTGAGAGGAAAGATTGTATCCAGTCTAGGGCTGTTCCTTGGGTGCTGGCATCATGGAGCCTGGTGGCTAATGTTCGGTGGCGGTGTCGAAAGCTGCTGATAGGTCCAGGAGGATGAAGGCTGCCGTGTGGTCTTGGTCGAGGAGGGCGCGGATGTCGTTGGTGGCGGCTATGAGGGCGGTCTCGGTGCTGTGGTTGCTGTGGGATCCGGATTGCGAGGTGACTAGGATACTGTTGGTTTCTGTGAAGTGTGCTAGCTGGGTGATGATGGCCTTTTTGATGACTTTGGCGGCAAAAAGGAGCAGTGAGATGGGCCTGAAGTTCTTGAGATCCGTCGGGTCTGCGGAGGGCTTCTTTAGGAGGGGGTTGACTTTGGCGCATTTCAAGTCATCGGGGAATGTGCTGGTCTCGAGGGAGCAGTTGATAGTCCGGCGTAGCTCAGGTGCGATGGCAGTGGCGGCCCAGTGGAAGATGTGTGGTGAGCAGGGGTCAGTAGGTGCTCCGGAGTGGATGCTCTTCATTGTCTTTACAGTGCTTTCTGTGATGAGAGGGGTCCAGGTGATGGGGGTCTGTTGGATGGCGTCGCTGGGGGTGGGAGTTGAGGCAGTGCTGTGTTCTTGATCGTCAAAGTTGTCGTAGAGCATCTTGATCTTGAGGTGAAAGAAGGAGCTGAGTTTGTTGCAGAGGTCGTGGGAGGGAGGGACATCAGTTGTTTCGCTGTTGGGTCTGGCAAATTATTGTATGATGGTGAAAAGTTCCTTGGAATTGTGGGCATTGGAGAGGATTCTGTTTTGGGTGAAGTTTCTCTTTGTTGATTTGATGTGTTGGTGGTGTGCCGTGATGGCTGCTTTGTAGACGGAGTGTGCTTCCGGGGTTTTGATGTTTCTCCACGTCTTCTCCAGTCATCGGCAGGAGCGATTAGATTCTCGGAGGTCCGTGGTGAACCAGTTGGCTTTCTTGTTATATCATTTTGTGGTGTTCTGGAGGGGAACGAGAGAGTGTTGGCGCAGTTGGCAATCCATTGGTGGAGTCTGCTAGCCGCTGTGTTGGCATCTGTCGTAGTTGGTGGAGAAGTGCAGGTGAGGGTGGAGGTGAGGTGAGGTGTTCTTCGGAGACTTTGTTCCAGCTTCTGCGTGGGGGCGGAGCGTGTGCTTGTGTGCGCTGAGTTTAGAGAAGGGGAAATGTATGCAGTGGTGGCCTGTCCAGAGCAGTTCCATGGTGTGGCTGAAGCGAATGTTGTTTCATCCGGCGAAGATGGGGTCGAGTGCGTGTCCTGCTGTGTGAGTGGGGGTGGAGACAAGTTGCTTCAGTCCTATGTTGGTGAGGTTCTCCAGGAGGGCGGTGGTGTTGGGATCGCTGTGGCTGTCCAGGTAGAAGTTCAAGTCTCCGAGTAGTATATAGTCTGTAGAGGCGAGGGTGCGGGTGTGATGTGGTCCGCAATGACGTTGCTGAAGGGGGCTGGGTCTGGGGGGTCTGTAGGCGAATGTTCCATGGAGTGTCGCACTGGGGTTGGGCTGGATCTGAAAGTGGATGTGTTCCATGAGGGGTGGGGCATCGAGCGAGTTGGTGGTTGTGAGTCGGAGGGAGCTTTTGTGGATGATGGTGAGGCCTCCTCCTGGGCGGTTGGGGTGGTGTTTGCTCAGGATCTTGTATCTGTCTGGGATGGTGGTTGCGATGTCGGGCACAGAACTGGCGTTGGTCCAGGTCTCTGTGAGGAAGGCGACGTCGGGCGAGTGAGTGTCTAGGAGGTACGAGATTTCTACGGCATGTCTGTGCAGGGAGCATACGTTGCGGAGGATGCAGTTCAGTGGCTTGTGTGCAGTGACGTCCGGTGGGTTGGGGGTGGCTACTGGGTCCGGAGGTGGGTGTAGGTGCGGCGGCAGTGTCATCAGGAGATTGGGCCCTGGGTGTTGCTCGGCATCGAGAGCTGGCAGTTGTTGTTGCGCCTGGGGTTGAGTGCGAAGAGAGTGCTGGGGTCGTAGCGGCAGGGGCTCGAGGGACCAGGGTCCCAGGTGCTGGGTGTGGGCGGGTCCCAGACGGGCGCAGACGGGCTTGCCTTTGGCGTGACTTCAGTGTGCCAGAGGCACGCCCGTTGCGTGTCGCCACGCAGTGGCCGCCATTAAGTAGGGGTCGGAGGAGGGTGAGCAGCTGGGAGGCGGGAGCGGGAGAAATACGCTGGGGGGAGGGGCTGCAGGGGCAGCAGCGGAGGGGAGCAAACAGAAAACAGAAAAGGCAGACAGAGAAGGCAAAGAAAAAAGGGCTAACAGAAAAAGACAGACAGAAAAAGGCAAACACAGAAAAGGCAAAACAGAGAAAAGGCAAACAGAAAAGGATGACACATAGAGCGGACCAGCAGAAGAGCAGGCTCTTCCACTAGACCACCAGGGATGAGGCGCAGGCAAGAGCCTGCGGGTGGAGGAGGGCCTCGAACACCTATCTGCAGCTCAAGCTGGCGCTAAGGCAGAGCCTTAATTGTGGAGCTGTGCAGGGGGAGAGCAGTGACTCAGACCAGGAGGTCAGCCCGCACGCCATGCCCTCCGCCGACTACATCCTCCTAGGGGACCTCAACTTCCACCTGGAGAACAACAACGACAGAAACACCACCGCCCTGCTGGACAACCTCGCCAACCTCGGACTCAAGCAACTGGTGAACACGCCCACCCACTACGCCGGCCACATGCTTGACCCCGTCTTCTCTTCCAGCAAGCACATCTCCTTCAGCCACGCCACCGGACTCCACTGGACTGACCACAGCTGCGTCCACTTCAGCTTCAGAAAGACTGCGACCCACCACCACCCGCAACAGGCTCCCCGCCGGAGCTGGAGCAAGATCACCGCCGAGCAGCTCACCGCCTCCCTCAGCCAGAACACACCCACCAACACAACGGACCCAAACGAAGCAGCCAGCAACCTCGCCAAGTGGCTGACCGCCTGCGCCGACGACCTCGCACCACTAAAAACCCTCCCAGCAGACCCGGAAGCAAGAAAACCCCTTGGTTCACCAATCGAACTCAAGGAATCCAAGAAGAACTGCCGCACTCTCGAGAAAACCTGGCGACTCGACCAGACCACAGACAACAGGACCGCCCTCAAGCACGCCACCCGTAAACACCACCAGATGATCCGTGCCACCAAGAAGTCGGCACTCAAAGAACGACTGGACAACAACGCCCACGACAGCAAGGAACTTTTCAGCATCGTCAAAGAGTTCTCCAACCCCCGGCGCCGGAAACAACGACATCACCCCCTCGCAAGACCTCTGCAACTCACTCGCCGCGTTCTTCCACCGCAAGATCACCGACATACATAACAGCTTCGACGCACAAACCACGCACCCTACCGCCCGAACCAACGCCCGCCACCACCACCCTCTGCAACTGGACCCCGATCAGCACCGAAGACACCACCCGCACGATGAACTCCATCCACTCCGGATCACCAACCGACCCCTGCCCACACCACGTCTTCAACAAAGCCGACGCCACCATCGCACCCCATCTCCGGGACATCATCAACTCCTCCTTCCACACCGCCACCTTCCCGGAGAGCTGGAAGCACGCCGAGCTTACCGCCCTCCTGAAGAAACCAACGGCGGACCCCACCGACCTCAAGAACTACCGTCCCATCTCGCTCCTTCCGTTTCCGGCCAAAGTCATCGAGAAGACCGTCAACAGACAGCTTGCCGCCTTCCTCGAGACGAACGGATCCCTCGACCCCTCGCAGTCCGGGTTTCGGGCCAACCACAGCACCGAGACCGCCCTTATCGCAGCCACCGACGACATCAGAACCCTAACCGACAACGGGAAACAGCAGCCCTCATCCTCTTGGACCTCTCCGCGGCGTTCGACACCGTCTGCCACCGCACCCTAGTGAAGCGCCTCAGCAACATCGGAATCCGAGAGAAAGCACTGGAATGGATCATCTCGTTCCTCGCCGGAAGAACCCAGAGAGTCCGCCTCCCCCGTTCAGATCCGAGGCCACCGAAGTCATCTGCGGCGTTCCACAAGGATCTTCACTCAGTCCAACCCTCTTCAACGTCTACATGAGCCCCCTCGCAGCCATCGCACGCCAACACAACCTCAACATCATCTCCTACGCCGACGACACCCAGCTGATCCTCTCCCTCACCAACGACCCCACCACCGCCAGAGCCAACCTACACGACGGGATGAGAGACGTCGCCGACTGGATGAGGAACAGCCGCCTTAAACTGAACTCAGACAAGACGGAAGTCCTCATCCTGGGCTCATCACCCTCCGCCTGGGACGACTCCTGGTGGCCCCCGGCCCTGGGCACCGCGCCCAAGCCAACGGACCACGCACGCAACCTGGGCTTCATCCTGGACTCCTCCCTGTCAATGACCAGACAAGTCAACGCCGTCTCATCTTCGTGCTTCAACACCCTGCGCATGCTCCGCAAGATCTTCAGATGGATCCCCACTGAAACCAGGAAGACCGTCACCCAGGCACTCGTCACCAGCCGACTGGACTATGGGAACACCCTCTACGCCGGAACCACAGCCAAACTTCAAAAAGACTCCAGCGCATCCAGAACGCCTCCGCACGACTCATCCTGGACATCCCCCGACACAGCCACATCACCGGACACCTGAAAGACCTGCACTGGCTCCCCGTCAGCAAGAGAATCACGTTCAGACTCCTCACCCACGCACACAAGGCCCTCCACGACCTGGGCCCAAAGTACCTCAATGACCGCATGACCTTCTACACGCCCACCCGCCAGCTACGATCAACCAGCCACGCCCTCGCCACCGTACCACGCATCCGCAGAACCACCGCCGGAGGAAGATCCTTCTCCTACCTGGCAGCCAAGACCTGGAACTCCCTCCCCACTCACCTTCGGCGAACCCAGGACCATCTCTCCTTCAGGAAGCAGCTCAAGACCTGGCTGTTCGAGCAATAACTTACCCCCTCCCCCAGCGCCTTGAGACCCTCCCGGGTGAGTAGCGCGCTCTATAAATGCCGTGATTGATTGATTGATAGAGGTCTTGCTCTCCTTGGTGCGCAGCGGCTGCCATTAAGTAGGGGTCGGGGGAGGGTGAGCAGCTCTGAGGCGGGAGCGGGAGTGACACGCTGGGGGGGCCGCAGGGACAGCAGCTGTGGGGAGCAAACAGAAAACAGAAAAGGCAAACAGAGAAGGCAAACAAAAAAGGGCAAACAGAAAAAGGCAAACACAGAAAAGGCAAAACAGAGAAAAGGAAAACAGAAAAAGGATGACACACACAGAGCAGACTAGCAGAAGAGCAGTCTCTTCTACTAGACCATCAGGTATGAGGCACAGGCAGGAGCCTGAGGGTGGAGGAGGGCCTCAAACACCTACCTGAAGCTCAAGCTGGCGCTAAGGGCAGAGCCTTAACGGTGGAGCTGCGCGCGGGGAGAGCAGTGACTCAGACCAGGAGGTCAGAACTCAAAAGGGCCAAACCACGGGCGGAAAGAAGAGCTAACATCTTCCCCTAAGACCCAAGCCTTTGATGCTTCAGCTAATCATGAAATCAAGACTGTTGGTCAAATACACACAAATCACCCTGCTTTGCCTCAGACTGCTCCACTCAAACCTGCCAGCCCAAACACAAACAGCACAATGGAGTTAACTATAACCTAGGAAATCTCTCAGCAACCTTCTACCATAACCTCGAATCACAAATTGAGAAATGCTGTAGCTTACCCCCAAGCCGTTCAGAGCACTTAACACAAGGCATGAACTCCCCAAGTCTCCTCAGTCCGCTGACCTGCTCATGTCTTCAATCAGTGCCTCCCAAGACAACAAGGCCAGAGCACTGTTATGAACGTCATCCAAAATGGAGCTTCAAATTGATCTATTACAATCTTTGGACCTCAGTTTAGCAGATCCGATTACCAAGTTTGACTCCATTGAAACCTAAATCCAAATTGAGGTGGAAAGAGGGCAGTGTCTGTGCGCCCCAATCATTGACAAATTGTGTTCACTCCAGTGGATTCCAACGGAGTTGGTGGCCACGATTTGAAGCAAGGCCGAAACATCTGATGCATCCGCAAGCAATAGGAACTCACTGTAATCTCCAAAAACATAGGAGATAAAGAAAACACCAGGACAAGCAGCACAACACCAATGAGGACAGGGGCAGGTACTCAAGAAGAATGGTGTGAACTCAGCCTCAGCCCCCATCAAATCAACATTCCCCTAACCGGGACAGCAGCACACACACCATCATTTTGCTAGCCGAAGGCAACAACAAAGAAGCAGAATCCCCCTTAATCCAACCTGCCCAGCCACTCTCCAGGAGGGCGAAGTAAAAACTAAAAAACAGCTTAAGAAAACCACTAAAGCTGAAAAAGTGGCACTAGCGCTAAAACACTCCAAAACCTTCAGCTAAGGGCAAAACTGTTCCTCTGTACCCAATACTTGGCCCCAGGGAGGGTCCAGTAAATAAGACACTTGGCACTCCATCAAGGCTAAACCATGAGACTAATACGCCCTCCTTGCCAACTAAGGTAAGAGTAGATGCAAGCACCCAAGTTAAACCAAAAAAAACCGAGCCAAGCACAGAAATCCCAGGACCCTAAGGAATCCTTATCAATGACATTCTTTCACACTCAAAGGGACAGCCAACTAACTCCATCAGAACTTTGTCGAATTCCACTGTTCCCTCAATTCGGGGAACCAACTCATATAACTACCCACCTGGACCCCATATAAGAACATTTACAACAAACAACACAGATGCTTCAGCTAACTTCTCAGAGATAGTGCCAACTTCGCACTACCATATAAGCGGCCACCATGACATACTAAACAGGGGGGACAACTTATGCCTACTTGAGCACATTCCACTCTTAGCCCATCTGTTAACTGAATATTTCACATGGGTCAGGTTTCAAAAACTCACTGGAGATACTCGCGGCAAGTCAATCATAGTGGGAATGTGCCAACAAGCCTATCGGGACACATTGTTAATTGAAGCGCCCCCTACTCACTGAAAGGGGGACAGAAGTCAAGAAAAACCTACCAGCGAAATGCCCACACATGTTTTGTCTCAGTCCTTAAAGTAAAGGGCATATTCCGTACTAAGATGCACAACCAGATCCCATCTCACCCATGAATACCAATCAGAACATGGCAAAGAAACATCTCTTACTCTATCATGCAAAAAAAGAAAAGGGTGGTGCACTCTCAGGCCATTAGAAATGACTGGGGATGGATGGCCCAGATACTTAACAAGTCAACCTCATCAGCATCCCTAACAAGATATACAGAAGCAAGTCAGATGTGCCCTTTTATGGATCGCAACTAACAATAATTTCCTGGAATGTGGCGGGTATCAAAAAAATGAAAGAAGATGAAAATGTCGCTGACTACCTAAACACAGGGGACAATCTCTGCCTCCAGGAGATCTGGGCCACCGGCACAACAACGCTGTCAGAATTTTATGAATTTCAGTCTCCAGCAGTCAAATGCAATATCTTTGCCGCCCCTCAGGAGGTCTGTCTGTGTACGTGAAACACATCCACAAACTAGAGGTTATAGCAATTAGCACCAACTCATTCATACTCCAAGCCCTGCTCATCGAGGGCCTAAGCCCCACCTCTAAATCACTTTCAGCATTGCTTCTAAACTTTGTTTTCAATGCTGGACAGAAACCAAAAAACAGGCTCTGGATTGACCTCTGTGCTGTAATTGAAAACATGCTAAATCAATATCCAACTCATGAACCCATTTTAGTAGGCAACTTCAACATCCAGGGCCAAAGACATCTGATCCCATTAAGCCACACAACACCAAAGGGAGCCCTTCTTCAGAGCCTCAGAGCCTCATTAACACTCATAAGCCAGCCTCCGCACAAGCCCTCAAAGAAGAGAGTGTGTCAACAATTGATCTCTCGTGGGGCCATCCAATGTCAAAACTCTGACCTGTTGACTGTCGGCTGGGGTTGGACTCCATCCCCTAGCATCCATCATCGACGCAGGGAGGCGGAGTCAGCCCTCCCTGAGCAACAAAGGCAGCGCAGCACTCTCCGCAGCGCGGCATCTCTCATGGGGCCATCCGAGGCCACAACTCTAACCTGGTGACCGTCGGCTGGGGTGGGACTCCGTCTCCCAGCATCCATCATCGGCGCAGGGAGGCGGAGTCAGCCCTCCCTGTGCAACAAAGGCAGAGCAGCACTCCCGCTGCACGGGGCACGTGTCTGCGCCCATATGCGGCCATTTGAGGCTGGGCTGGGCCCACTCTCTGAGGTCTTTCCCATCATGTCCTAGCACCTTTATCGACTGTGAAGCTGGTAAACCTCTAAGCTTTCGCCAGGAAATTGAGGACCAAGCCACCGAGAGGTACTGTTTTCTTGCACTACTTTAATTGTTAACAGGGGCTTCCCCTTTTACTTCTGGCCCTTAGACTGTATAGGCTTGTTACTGCTTCTACTGCTCTCCATTTCACTCTAGCTATTAAGGCCATGGGCAAAAGAAAAGGGGGCGATTGTGGCACCACCAGTAAAGCCTACTCCAAAGCCCACCTCAATTGACCGAATGCTCGAAAGAGCCATTAGTGCCATTAGTAATGAAATCGCCAGAACCGAACGGAGGCTTTCCATCAATTCAGATGGCCCCAGCGGGGGACTTTCTGGCCCGTCTTTTTGCCTTTCTTTGGACACACCCACAGTTCTACCCCAGAACAGCGCAGATTCTCCACTCGCACAAGGACCCACCACGAGCTGAGCACTGACTCCACCAGCTGACAATTCCCTGAACCTCTCCAAGGGCCCAAACAACAAATCTTCGTCCACAACTCTAACAAAGATAGCCAAACTGGGTAAGACAAGCAAACAGACGACCAGCCCTCTCTTATCCCCTCCTAAGACCCCACTAGTGTTTGATCCCGTGTCTACGTCTGTGTTCAAGTCAGCTCCTGTCCCGGTACCTAACTCAGTAGCCCTCGGGGCTCCAGCTTTAACTTTTTCCCAACTTTCACAGGCTGACAAAATCGCACCTTGTTGATTCCCTCAACGACCTTATGGTCAGCCAGGTAGAGATTCTTTCAGAAAAACTGTGTGCATCGATCCACACCATACTCTCCCCTCGGGTTTCACATTTGTCCAATATTGAGTCCAACTTGGCCGCGCTTAACATCAATCTCTCAGGCCCTGCTTAAGGAACTTTAAATACTACTATCACCAAGTACTGTATTCCAAGTAGAAATTCTGACGGTTTTTTCGCCAAGCACATTCCACCAACACAAGCTCTGCCCCCTCCTTGCTCATCACCAGTCCATGCTGATCACCTTTGCAATAAAGATCCTCTTATCCGACAGCTATTAGCCAAAGTACCTTCTTCTAACTTCCATCTTACTAATAACACAAAGGTCCCAGAAGGCAGAGCGGATTCTACTCATGCTCAGACGCAGTCACAACTTCCAGTTATCAACCTCTCCCTGCTGCGTGCCCATATGTCGCCGTCTTAAGAGGGGTTCCTCCATTATGTTCAAAACAACGCGAATCTTATGAACAGATTTTTAGCAAAACATTAAACTGGCTGGCTTAACACAGAGGACTGTCATTTCGGCATGCCAAGGACATTCTGCATGTAAGGAGATGCACATCGATTGGCCCGAACCGACCGGACTTGCCTGGAGATTGTATTGTGATTAATTTTAGTCGCCCAGCTCTGGTTTAGAATATGTTATTCAATGCTAGACCCACTAACTGGACCACCTCTTCCATCTCTTTGGTCCTGTTAGGCTTTTTTCACAGACCTCCCTTTGATCACAGGAAGCATCCACCTAACCCAGTTTCAACCCCCAATGCATATGTTATTTCATCTACCCACCATAGGGATGCCAACACACTCCGAGATAACTCAGCACAGACACCCCAGTTATGCAATCACTTTTTAACGTCTTGCCGGAAACTCAGGTCTCACAGTGTGCTTCACCTGTCTCATGCTCCCTAATTACATCCAAGAGATTTGACGTACTCTCTGACCTTGACAGATTTACAGGTCCAAAAGTAGCTTCAACTTGTGCCTCCCTCCGTATCTTATCTCTGAATGGCAGCCCAGCATTAACAACAACTGCACCCTTGTCATTAAGGACAACGTCAATCACAACTCACACTCACAACCCGCAATTGCACTACAGACCTCAACTACAAAATAATGTATGCACACATACACACCCATCTACAAACTCCCCACTACACCCTACATATCATACACACTCACACATATGAACACACATATCAAAGTGCGGTGCGTCAGTGAGCCAAGTCTCCTGCAGTAGGATTAAATCAAACTTGGAGACAAAAGACCTCCAATCATGGTTATTAATCTTCCCTTTAAGGTCTGCCACGTTCCAACTGAGGAACTGCGGGCGCAATCTGTAATCTTATTAGACCGCTAATCAGCGGGTCAGTGTTTCCACCACTGAAAGTCTATAATTCGCAATGCATTAGTGCAGCTACCTATGGCACTGGAGTATGGGGTTTCAGCAAATGCGGTTCCCTCCAGACAGAGGAAAATGATTCCTTATGACGGCTGTTAGGTACCCCTCCGTCCACCCCCAGTCTTATTACTCATCTCAAATTAAATCAGGGTTTTGTCGAGTACAACATCCAACTGGCGCCTCTCTTATTATGGGTTAGTGTATGGTTGAACCCTGCCGCTAAACTCTGCAAGGATATTATATCTAACTGCATGACACTGGATAGGGCCCGCTCTATACCCTGGTTGAGCTACATATGGGATATTTTTTGTGCCCTCGGTATAGCTTGGTGGTTTACCGAACCCAGTCGCATCCCCAAAAACGCTAGGATGGAAGTGAAAAAATTGTTTAAGGACCACCGTGCAAACATTAGGCTGAAACACAAATTATCCAAACCCTCGGTATTGCACTTTTATAGTCTTTTATACACAGATGTTTCCCCACTGTACTTGTCGATGGAACTGTCAAGATGGGAGCGGTCTTTTCTTTTCCGCTTTAGAGCAGGGACGATTTACTGGTCTTTTTTCTTTAAAAATTTTTCTGATTTTGAGGGGAACTTAGTCTCCGCCTGCCCCTGCGATAATCATTCAGCGGAATCATTAATGCAATTTATGTTTTTCTGTAATTTGCACAGCATAGCACGAACGCATTTTTTGAGTCCCTTACTAAGGAGGCTTGGCCTCCGCTGATGTAGACCAGCCCTCCTCCACTTACAATCTCTGTGCTCTCCCGAAATTATCACAACTGTCTGCGCCTTTTTGAAAGCAGCACTTAGGGTGAGACACACTATGCTGGGCTAGCTTGTCAGAATTGCTATGAATAGTGTGGTTCTTCATATAGATTTGGCAAAGACACTGTTTATCAACGGGGGATATTGGGAGTGCATGGCGGACCCTATGCTGAGGTTTTTGTTCTCTTTCTATCTACCCTTCACGTGCTTTAAATGCAGTTCCTGTCAACAATAGTATACCGCACATTGAAATCTGACTTAACATTTTTATCTCCTTGCTCATCCAAAGTATGGATATCTAGCACACTAATTGATGTGTTCTTAAACTTTGTAATTTTTTATACACTTATTTTTAACTGGTTTTATTGTATAATCATTTTTAATTTCTTGAGTGTTTAAAGCTATGTGTAATATTTTCTATGAACTTTTATGGTCTATTGTCTTTTAGATCGAATAAAGTTAGATTAAATTGAATTTACTTAATTTTCATCAGGTACTCACTGAGCTCCAGACTCAGTGCCTTTGAAGTGGAGGACAGAAGGGAAAGCAATCACAGACAGTTATCTTTGGATCTTGCCTCAAAGCAATCAGCCCAGTTATTTTCACTGGGGGAACCAACTGGCGAAGAACACCATAAAGTCCTTTCATGAATCAAATAGAAAGACAACTCTAGTGAAAATCTGAACAATTGGATCATGTCAAAAAAGGCAGACGTAGTTGCACTCAACGCTCCTTCCCTACTACAACACTGGGACAATATCCTAGCAGATCTTTGCACTACCCTTGGTGAAGGATCCTGGGTGGTCCCAATCTACTGCTCTCCTTATGAACACCAAGGATTTATCCACCACTAAGCGTAATGTCAGCAGAGCTCTAGTGGCCCATACACAAGTGAATAAACAAAGCACAGTTCAAAATGTTAGCAGATTTAGAGCCCTACACAGGCAGAACATTTGGCACCTGAAACCTAAGAAGGGAAAGGAGGAATGGCTTAAGATATTCACACTCTTGCAAAAGAGGGATCAATCCTGCTTCTGGAAAACAGAGTGGCGGAATGAGACTGTATAATGTGTGCAAAGAAACTATGCACCAAGGACCAAGCAAATGATCAAAATCTTAGTCTGACTGAAACAATTCCAGATTTTCGTGATCAGCCACCTATCCCCATTACAGAAGCCGCCATTCTAAAAGTTATAGGAGAAATTAGGAACAGCAGTACTCCCGGGTCCCTGGCCTTTCCGCTGCAATATTTAAATCAGTGCGCGTCTTCTGGGCAAGGCTATTGACCGATCTCCAATCTTTTGTTCCCCACTGCCTTAACCCCTGAATCATGGAGGGGCTCTATCTTCTTCCCAAAACATAAAAAGGGAGACCACTCCAACCCCGCCAACTATCGGCTTATTGCTTTACTAGACCTGGAAGTAAAGGGCCACACAGGAATTATGTTAGACAAGCTTGAGATCTGGGCTGAAGGAGATCAACATCCTTCCTTTTTTCAATTAGGTTTTAGGGCATCGGTCTCCACCATTGATAACATCACAGCACTTGCCTACATGACAAATCTTGTAACAGGGAGGAAACAGCCACCGCTATTTTGATGCTTCATTGACTACAGAGCTCTCTTCGACAGAGTGAACCAAGGGATGCTGTGAAAGAAATTACCGCCATGAGGGCCCCACCCCTACTTTCAAAAGCAATAATGTCCCTATACTAGGGGACCATGGTACACATAAATCTAGCCCCTCCAGAGCCACTGTCAAAGTTCCAACCACTAGCAGCCTTACACAGGGGTGAATGCTGGCCCCCCTCCTCTTTAATGTTTACACATCCGACCTGGGCAAAGGTCTTGAAGGTGGTAACTTAATCACACCTAGGCTGGGTTCATCAAGACTTCTCATTCTGCAGTACACAGACGACGGCGTGATCATAGATCACACAAATTCAGGCATGCAGAGAGCACTCAACGCACTGCATAGGTACAATGTGGACAATAAACTCCAGGTGAACCAAGGAAAAACAAAAGTTATCATTTTCAGTAAGCACCCACAAAAAAACTTGCTCACTGGTAGCCTGGGGAGCTACAAATGACCATAGTAACAAAATATAATTATTTAGGAGTCAGGTTCTCAGAAAGGGCCAAAACAATAGCACAGCTGAAGCATTTAACCCCTTCGATGCTCATGACGAGCTCAGCTCGTCATGCTGCGCGGTGGGCGTGTGCGCATGACGAGCTGAGCTCGTCACGACCACGCCCGCGATCGGAATGTCCAGCACCTGGGCGGAATTCCGATCGCGGCGAAGGTGTTAAGATCAAAGGGAGCAGGTATTGTTCACAGCCTAAACCGCTTTAACAGCTGCCGGTCAAGTTCATCCATGACATCCTCCGGGGTGTGTGAGGGCACACCTTAGAAAAGACCTTCCTCCCCCCCCCCCTATGAACTGCACACCCATTGCATTTCTCACTAGTTCCCTGGAGCTTGTGTGCAGGACCTGCCTAAATATAGCTCCTGGTTCCTCTGGTTACATAACCAAATTTGATCATGACAGCTGCAGCCTGCTAGCTCCTCTATAATTGGCTCAATATTCACACACCTGCAAATTGGCCATAGACTTGTGCTTTTCTGAATCCACCCCTGCGACCCTAGCAAGGTTTGTAAGATTTACTGATGCCATCCACACTGCACTTCATCTTTCGCGTGCTGGTTTCGAACGATCAGGATTCCACCTGACCCCAGTGCCGCACAATGACTTGCACCTTAGTTAAATCTGCAAAGAGGATCCTCAAAGTAACTATCTGCACTATATCCCGGCGGCCTTTTAACCCTGAGCCCTTTTTATCATCATAAAGAAATTTTGGATACCGGTAGTTCCATCCGGATGTCTTACTCAGACTCTGCACTCTCTGATGCACTATATTAATTTCTTTTTAATGTTATGCATCTGCACTTTAAAGAGACTCACTTATTTTACCAAAAATACAAGCACTGCTGAAAGCATGCAGACTTTTTCGGCTTTGCAGTTTTGCACACACTCTTACTGATTTCGCAAGAACCATTGAATTAATACCTCTTCTTATGACTTTAGCAATACCTCTGCGTTTGTTTTTATCGTGGCATGATTTTAAGTAACTGGACATGAATAAAATCATCATCAAATGGCAAAGTTGAACTAGCAGTTTTAACACTGCTCTTCCAAGCTGCAGGGGCAGGCTGGGAGCCATTTTGTATTTTTTCACACTGAGAGGGGCACAATCAGTGCTACAGCCCTGGGGGGGACACTCAACTTACAGGCCCTGGGTACCCTTGGGAGACTAACACTGATATAGAGACGCAATGACATTGGGATTAACGGAGACATGGTCACTTACACAGGCATTGAAATGTACACAAGGGGCACTGACACTGGGACAAAATGACAAAAGGACAGTAAAGTGTGGACACAAAAACTAGCCCAACAAGATAGACTTGGGAGCATACAGAGTATCTGACCATGGACATCCGAAAATGCAAGTCTATGGCCCCAACTAAATAAAAAAAGGGCCAGATGTACATAGACTTCCATTTGCGATTTCCTAATAACGAATTTTTGCGATTCACTATTAGGAAATTGCAAACAGCTATGTACAACATTGTGTTTTACACTGTTTGCAATTCCCAATGGGTCGCACGGGACCTGCCTCAATATTATTCATGAGGTAGGTCTCTATTTGCGGCCCATTGGGAATGGCCTGCACTCACAGGGATGGTGGCCTGCTGGGGTCATCAGGCCACCATGTCTGTGACAGTTTGTTAAATAAAGCAGTTTTTTTATTTTGAAATGCAGCTCGTTTTCCTTAAAGGAAAACGGGATGCATTTAAAAAAGAAAAATTAAAAGTTTCCTTTTCATTTTTTAAGAGTAGGCAGAGGTTTGTGGGACCACTGCCTGCTCTTAAAAAATGTTTGCTCCCACATTCACAAAGGAGTAGGGGCAGGGCCGGACTGGCCGTAGCGGGCACCGGGCATTTCCCCGGTGGGCCGCCTGGTTGGGGGCCGGTTTTAGGCCCCTGTGGGGCCGTTTTTGTTACCGGGGGCCGGCAATATCGGCCCCTGTAACAAAATCGGCCGAAACCGGCCCTGCAAACAGCTCGGCCGCACCCCCCTCCTCCCCCCTAGGGGGTCCAGCCGAGCAGTTTGCCAGGGCCGGTTTCGGTTCCCAGTCCGGCCCTGAGTAGGGGTCCCTTGGGGACTCCTTCCCGTTTGCAAATGGGTTACCACCTCCTTCACGAAGTCGGTAAAGTATGAATGTTTTGCGTCCGCATTCTGGTCGTAAAACATTCATACATGCCCCTACAACTCATTATTAGGAAGGGACGCCCTTGGCACAACCCTTCCTAATAGGGACTCGCAAACCCAATTTGTGATTTGGTAATAGCTTACCGAATCGCAAATGGGCTTTGTACATTTAAAAATGCTTTTTTTTTCAGCTCACAAACAACCCGATTCTGCGAATTTAGCTGTTTGTGAGCTGAAAATAGCTTTCTACATCTGGCCCAATGTTCTTTAACAACCATGAGCACCAAGACAACATAACTTTGGCAAATACTAATCATCAGTAATGCTTCCTGCTTTAGTCTTGAGATAATAAGGCAACCTATCTGCTTTCACATACAAAAGTCCTTCAGCCTTCCCCAAAATAACACAAACCAATGCATCGGCCAATAGGAGTTCCCAGAATATGAGTTTTTGATTTCCTGCACTGGTAGAAGTTCACATGTTTTCTCCTGTGATAGTGCCAACATGGGGGGCTTCAATCATTGTTTGAGCCTTTTTGATCATTTAAATGCCACTCTCTGTCACCTGGCCATTGAATGTAGAAGCACTGTTCAGATAGTCACTGAGGGAGTGAGGATCTGCCACTCATTGTCCATGGCTTGGATCCAGGGCAGTGCCTAATTTGTAAAAATAAACCAAAGTGCAAGGGCCCGAAGTTTTTCTGAGGAGCCCACATCAAACACTACCAAAAGGGAGAGTTGCCAAACACCAAGGCTGCTTAGTTTTGATGACACCTAATGCCTCTTTTCTTCCACCTGACACTTCCTGTCTCTTTTTCCTTACTGTTGCTGGTTAATTTTTCATCCCTGCCTTACCCCTTTGAAAGTGTTTTCCTGTCTTTCCCTTCCTCCTGCCTTCTCTCTTTTTGGCCTTTCTGTCTTTTGGTCTAGGTCAAAGTCTTATGATGAAAAATAAGTCTGCGTCCCCAAAAATGACTGATCATGTCCAACAACCTACAGATACCTTCACATATAAACTACTGAATCTGAGACTCTGGGCACTGGCTGGGCAGCTGTTTGACTAATTCTTGCTCCTGTGACTGGTGGAAAAAGGCCCATCACACCACACTTTTAGAGCTGTGCCCATTCTCCGACAACACCCTATGTCTACTTTGTCTACTTGTCTTTCTGACTGTTCTGTTGAGGTCTCTGCCATTGGAGCAGGGTCTTTGCATGCACTATGTCTGTGTACTCATAACTATGTTGCAAAGTCTTCAGAATTGCCTTTATATTCCATTGAAGTATTTTCAATTGTTGATAGTAAAATGTACCTAGAAATGCAGCATTTGCCACATATTTTCCCATAGATGCCACAGGGGAAAGAGTGGATTCCATTGCATCTATGAGCTGTTCAGTTTTTATCAATCAATCAATACTTTACTTTATTCGGCACATAAATAGCCATAAAAGATACATACATCAATAAAACATAAACATAGTACATACAAATTAGCAAGTTCAAGGTGTGACAACCCCCAAGTTTATCCCAGGGCACCTCCCAATCATAGCATCTTCCATAACCAATGGCATCAGTCCAGTTACCAATACTCCCCAAAATAGAATCTGGTACTCTGCTTAACAGTCCATTGTTCTCCTAGATCTCACGCTGCTTTTAAAAATGCACAGACACCATAGCAAACATCATGAGTACTTAAACGTTGAAGGTAAAACAATTCACCCCTACATTTCCCAAATTCCAAAGGTTTTAAAATCGGTTTAAAAAATAATCTAAAATAAGATGTGAAAAAACTGCAGAAGGACATAAAGTGCATCACTGAGTGTTCTGAATAACCACCACAAGGGCAACCCACCTCTGGCATTCCCGTCTGAGCACTCATTCCAGAAAAATTCAAAAACCAAACCACAGTGCCAGCCCTAAAGTGAAACAGTAAAACCGCTCCCTTTGTGAGAGGGGTTTTGCAAGAAACAACACAGAAACCTCTGGTACAAGAGGCATAAGGTACTCTTTGATGGTCCTCCTGCTCATTTCATTTTCTAGTCTCTGGGAATGGCATCAATCTAAAAATTGTAACTTTACCATCCTCTTATCAGATTTCCTAATTTTGGGCCAGATGTATCAACATTGGATTTTGCGAGTCTATAATAGAAAATGTTACCAATTCGCTGTTATAGAGTCGCAAAATGCAATGTATGTAGGTTTCGCAAAAAAAATTGCGATTCCTACATATTCCTTAATAGCGAATCGCAAATTGCGATTCGCTATTGAGGAATGCCTTCCCATTCATTCCTATGGGCCTCCAGGCCCATAGGAATGAATGGGAAGATATTCGCAATTTGCGAACACCAAATAGGTACTCGCAAATTGCGAATGCAATTTCAAGGGTGATAGGGGGGCCAAAAGGCACCCTGATGCACCCCCAAAAAGGTAAGTGTGCACATGTGGCGCACAGAAAAGCCCGAAGGGCATGTCTGTGCGCCACAAGGCACTTAGAAAAATGCAAAAATGTGCATTTTTCTAAGGATTCGCAAATTACTACCAACTTGAAGTTGGTGGTAATTTGCGATTCCTTAAAGCAGGCTCGCAATTTTTAACTGCTTCCTGCATTGCATTTAGGGAATCGCAAATTGCGAGTCCGTAACTGCATTCGCAATTTAGGTAATCGCAAAAAATTGCGATTACCCATATTGCGAATGGCAAGAGTTTGATACATTGCAAAAGGCATTTTTGCATTCGCAAATGGGCCGATTCTGTGAACCGGCTTGCGAACGCAAAAAGCCTTGATACATCTGGCCCTATGAGCGGTGTGTCAAACATATGTGGTACATTCAATGCTTCACAAGTTTTGCTTACATAAGCCAACCAGGGGACTGAGAGGACCTTGTCTAAATTCAAAGGGGCAGATTTACAAGCCCCTTGCGCCACTTTTGTGTCACTTTTAACATGGGAAAAGTGACGCAAAAGTGGCGCAAGGGGTTTGTAAATCTGCCCCAAAGAATCCAAAAGGATTTCCCTGGTCACGTTGGCCTCGGTATTGGCCCACACACTGACCCATAAAAGGAGTGGTACAAACCTGGCCATGTCTGTAATACACCTAAGGCTGAGCATTGAATGTAGAATAAAATGGGAGCTCGTATGGGATAAATGCAAACTACACCTACAGATATGGGTTTTTCATTACGCAGGGTATTAGTGTTGCAATATCCCCAAACTCCCACCCAGTAGAGAGCCACAGAAACGCACTGAGCATTATAAATATTCAGAACACGAGATACTGTGCCCCTTCCAGCACCCGGAGGCAAATCAAATAAAGCACCAGCTTTAAACAGGAATCTCTGATCTGCGAGTGCCAAGACCCGTGCTGGTAAAGGTGACCCCCAAGTAATTAAAATCGTTCACAGTTCCCAGTGGGTTTGCCCTAGCCATTAATTTGGTCATAGGTTTCCTGCCTGGCCCACATGCCATAATATGTGGTCTTTCATAGTTTGTGACCAGGTCCAGTTGCCTCGTGAAGGATATGAGGGATTCCACCAACAGTCACAAAACCCCAGGGGTCCGTGCCATGAGTACCACGTCATCTGCATGGAGCAGCGCGGGCACAGGGATGTGCCCAATCATCGGGATGTCTCTTGGTGGCTTTAGTTAGGGTTGGGCACAGATTGTTGATATAAACAACAAATAGAAGTGAGGCCAGGATACAGCCTTGGCGCTCCTCCCCCCGAGCAAGGGAAAATATATCAGACAATTCACCTGTCATGCCATACCGGACCCTCACTGCCATGTTCTCATTCAGTTGGTATCAATTTTGCTGGACAGCAGTGGTTCTAAAACATAATTTGACACACGTTTCCATAAAATCGCCAATGTTCCTGGGTCACTGTGCTTTCACAGGCACCATTTTCTACTTTTTATCACAAATAGTTGGAAAAGTTGTGGAGACGATGCAGCCTAAGGGCTAGGGCGGTGGATCTCCAATCTTGGGAACCGGGGGGCATATTATCAAGAACAGCGTTAAAATTATCGCCGGTTTAGCGGCAGAAAAGTGCCGCTAAAGCGGCGATAATGGGCTTGATAATATGCCCTGGAGAATTCCAATAGAAGTCCATGTTCTGGTGTGAACATGGGCTTCTATTGAATTCTCCAGGGCATATTATCAAGCCCATTATCGCCGCTTTAGTGGCAGTTTTCTGCCGCTAAACCGGCGATAATTTTAACGCCGTTCTTGATAATATGCCCTCAGGTTCGAGTCTCGCAATAACGCTCAACATCTGGTGATTCTGGGCAAATCTCTTAACTCCCCGTGCGACACCACACTACACAAAATGAATTGTCCTTATATAAGGCAACTGGTGCTCATGTAAAGCGCTCTGATACCTTAGGGTCAGGTTCCCGCTATATAAAACTACGAGAAAAAAAAGGTAGAATAATACTTTTTAAAAACAACGACAAATATGTCGGGGCAGATTTACAAGCCCCTTGCGACACTTTTATGCTGCAGTTGCGTCACTTTTGTGACGCAGCGGCGGCGTAAACCATGCGCCACATTGCGACTTATTTACAACGTGACGCATCTAGGCAGATGCGTCACGTCGTAAAGCACTGCGCCACATGAGACCTGCGTCAGGTTTCATGTGGGCGTTCCCGTCGCAGTGTGGGCGTTCCGTCGGAGGAAGCCTCGGAAAAGTGACGCAGTGAAATCTACAAGATTTCACTCAGTCACTTTTCTGGCGCGCTGCGTCAATACCTTGCGCCTGCTTGAAGCAGGCGTAAGGCATGACGCAGCATGTTGGAGATAGGCCTGGTTGGAACAGTGCTGGAGTTGCGTCGCGCCCGCGACACGACTCTCGCACTGCGCCAACCTTACGCCCGGCAGATACGTCACGCATCTGCCTATCCGTGCGCCAGGCGCGCCGCTTGTAAATGCGGCGCATCCATGGTGGCGCACGGGTAGTTGTGCGTGATGCATCTTTCTTGGCGCATCCCTGCTGATTTGCAGGGATGCGCCAGAAGTTGTAAATCTGCCCCCCTGTGTATTTTTCTCACCACGCTGTGCTGCTTTTTAAATGATATTATGGGGAGGGCACAACACAACACTGTCCAACCCCAACACCCAATTTATCATGCAGTTGTTCCTTAAGGCCATGCCCCACAAACAACAACCCCCTGGCTCCAGGCCTGAGCACACGCTGCTCAAAAAATAAATCAATGAAAAAGTACAAATGTATCTTATCTGCAGCCTCTGTAGAAGTCAGAGAAATGTGTTTCAGTCTCAACGAATTAGTTGCCACTTGAGTCATTCATTTATCCGCATTTCTAAAACTCTTTCCGACACCGCACCGCCCCACCTCACATTAATAAGTAATCGAGATGAGCTATTTGTGTTCAATTTTTAAAAAAGGAAATGGAACGTAGAGATATTCCTCCATTAACAAATATATAAAACAGCTTCTGATTCGGGTGTTTAAATGGGGAAGATAGAAGCAGACTCGTAATCCAGATTGAAAAAGACAATTTATTTTCTGCGGCCGACCTGCATGCGAAATTAGGACGTATTTAACCTAGAAAAGAACAGATGGGAATTCTTAATATTCAGAGATGAACCATAATTTCAGCTCCCTATGAATTCACTCCTGTCAGATAACATGAAATGTGCAGTATTCACATGCAGATGGTTAGAATGAAAATGAAAAAGTTTCACACAATGGGGAAGTGGCAGAATGTGATTTATAGTCAATACAGAATCAAAGCTTGAGAAATGATGATACTGCTTCTGAGAATTCTGCACGTTTGCATTGTCTTGCGATTAAAAGATTGAGAATAAAAGACGAGGAGAGGGAACACGAAAACCTGGTTTGCAATCTAGTAGAGGAAACTAGATGATAGATGTATAGAATTATATGGGGGGGAAGTGCCAAAAAGGGTTATACAGTTGGTGGTCAGCAATAGGCAAAATGGCACTCTAAGGTCTATCACAAGTACAAATCAGTTATGGCAGGTAATCTGGCACAGTGCATAAGGTAGGGAAAAACCACCAGATCCCCACATGTGTGGCCAGCAGACCACTTATGCTATATATACAAATCCTCTGCACACGTTCAAAAGTAAATACATCAAGTTACATAAAATATCACAATGATGCTTGTCTTTATATTTTCAGATGTCTTTAATTCAAGATCTTTAAGCCTTCTTAGCCAACACGTGTTTCGTCGCTGTTATAGGGGATTACCCCGCGACTTCTTCAGGGCTGAGGTCAGTTTCAAGTAGTTTCAAGTAGTCTCTTAGTTCCGGTGATAATTCCAACCCGGAAGGGGTTCCTAAAAGTTCTGCTCCTGGAGAGGTAGACTAATTAGTCTCGTGTCCGGAAAGCTAAATATGCTTCCAAATGTAAGGGAGTTTCTTTTACCACTGCTGATTTGCACGGCGAACACGCCACGGCCTGGAGATCCGAAGGGTTCTACCTAATACTGCCGGATGGGGCAGCTCTTCTAAAAGAAACTCCCTTACATTTGGAAGCATATTTAGCTGACCTCAGCCCTGAAGAAGTCGCGGGGTAATCCCCTGTAACAGCGACGAAACACGTGTTGCTAAGAAGGCTTAAAGATCTTGAATTAAAGACATCTGAAAATATAAAGACAATCTTCATTGTGATATTTTATGTAACTTGATGTATTTACTTTTGAATGTGTGCAGAGGATTTGTATAAGTACCAAAAAGGGTGTTGGCTTCTAAAAAAAGGGTCAAGTCACTTGAAGCAGAAAGGGAAAATACACCCCTCCTTTATTGATTCTTACCCAACACGATGTCTTGTTGTTTATGACCAACAGGATCCCTTACATCCCCCTCAAGGCACTCCTCAGAAACAGGCAAAGTGCAGGGACATGGTGTGGTGTATTTATAAATCATTTTCAGAAATATCCTCAAATAATAATGGAATTGCCTTAAAAATTGCTACTGATGTGCTTCCCTGACAAAATATACTGATATAACAGAGGTGCAGTTTCGTCTCTGTAATTAAGGTTGACATAGCATTCTGTAGAAAATACACTTTTTGGCATTGTTGATAACTTTGCCTCCCTCTGAGGAATCGGCACCAAGGTCAAAAAAATAAATCTGGTAGGGGGCTCTTAAACGTGTGGCAAATTTGGTGCAGATTGGGCGAACCGTTCAAAAGTCATATGGGGTGTCCCAAACCTGTTTTTGCATCACCAATAAAATAGGATTTCCATAGGAACCATTTTCTCTGTACATATCTCTGAAACTGCTTAAAAGATGGTCCCCAAATTTTTTAAAAACAGTGGTCTTTTGGTTATTTAATGTCTTTTATTAGTTAGGTGAAAATTTGTTGAGTAGTTTTGGAAGTGTTAGTTTGTGTACCCAAAAACTGCGAACTATGTTGAAAGTCCCAGCACAGTAGTGAAACATGAACACATGAGGAATTGCGAATGGCATATAGCCTATACTAAAGACACATAGCCAACTATACCATGCTGCATATAATCCAAATGAGATACACACACACCAACACATGGAAACGACATGCGAACACACCGCACCCGGCATACTTCCTTAATTCACTTACTTTACAACACAAGTTAGATACACTGTGCACAGGTCCGACATACATGACAAGTTCACACACTCCATGGCACTCGATACATAAACAGTTGGAAATACACACACCTAGCACAGACACAGTCCCTGTGATAAGGATATTTGTGCACACTTTTAAAAAACAAACATTCCTGATTTCAGACATACACACTCATAAAACACACACACTCTTGACTCTTTATACACTCAGACTGATGTAGACTCCAGATACACATGATGGATATACACACTCTGCAGCACCCAACACACACACTACAAGAGGTAAGCATGCAATGCACGTGCCCCACTCCTGACTCCATCCTCTAGACTCTACACAGTTTTAAAGACACACTGCTAACACACACAAACTCATAAAACACACACGTCTGACCATATATACACTTAGGGGCTGATTAGGATGGCAGTCGGAAAACCTCCCCAACCGCCATGGTAGCGGGAAAAGACCGACCGCATGGACCGCGACATAACCGCCGGTCGAATTACGATGGCCCGCGGTCGAAATCCGACCGCGGCGGTCTGATCGCGGGCTTTAACATTGCGGCGGTTGCTGCTGCACGCAGCACCGCCGCGATGTCGAAAGGAGCATGTCCTGCATTTCCCTGCACTGCGTGGCAGGCACTGCACAGTGCCTGCCACCTGGTACAGGGAAATGTAGGGGGGGACCATGGGTACCCCCCCAGTGCACCCACACCCCCCCAAAACAACAATCTCCGCCTGCCTTTCCATGGTGGTTTGACCGCTGAGGAAAGGCTGGCTACCGCCGGCATCATAATCATGCCGGCGGAGCCTGCTCGGCACCGCCACCATTATCCCGGTCCTGCTCCGTCCGCCAGGCAGGAGTGCGGATGGCAACCGGTGGAAAAGTGGTGGTTGGAATTTCCCACCGCCGCGGTCACCACCACCATCCTAATCTGACCGGCGGTTTTCTGGCTTGCGATCGCGGGCGGATGTCCACCTCTGGACCGGCGGGCGCCACCGCCGGCCCGGCGATGGACATCCACCCGCCATCCTAATCAGCCCCTTAGATTGGTTCACATACCCAAAAGACATACACAAGTATACAGACTTCACCACGTCAAAAACACACACAAGGTATAGACAATCATGATTCTATATACAATTACACTAATAACACAGAATCCTGGCTCCGCTCCTGAAACACACACACCCACACATACAGATTTTTCTGAAACACGATTGTCTCCATAAATATAGTCCACAGACCCACACACCTCTGAATTCTAGCTATAGCTACAGACTCAAACTGACATACACTCAGTCGTATATATACTATTATGCCTGACACACATGGCTGATCCAAACACTCCACGGTGCCCGATACACACACTCCATGCATTCACAGACCCAACACACACATTCCATGTGATATTGATACCTGCCCGATACACTGATAGCATACACTCCATACTCTTGACTATACACACACTTTGCAAAAATGTTAAAATATTTTTAAACATAAAAAATACTAATTCGTCAAAAAATGTAATTAAGGTTGCCTAATATGTTAACAATAATTTCATCATAAACCTAAAAGGTCAGGAAATTGATAAGTTAAGTTGCTACCTCCACATGCTGCATTAAGTTAACCTTAACTCCCACTCTTATTAGTACTTGAGACAATTTTAAATACAATGGGGCATATTTACAAGCCCCTATCGCCACTACAATGTCACTTTTTGTGGCTTAACACTGCCTTGTAAATAAGGCCCCCTTTCACGCTATACTTAGCGTGAAAGGGGTGGGCAATGGGTGTTGCGGTGGGCGTTCCACCACAACAGCCATTGATTTTGACACTGCCCCATATTTACAAGAGCATATAAATATGGGACAGCGCCAAAATTAAGACCAGGCAAAACCTGGTCTTAAACAGGCGCAACGAGGAGAAATGTTTAATAAAAAAAATTAGAAGGCACATATACACACTCCCAAATTTGACTACGCCCTGGTAGACCATAATCCCACATCCACTGACACACAGAATGCCACACACCAACATATTTATTTTCACTTTGCACATAATATATGTACCATTTTCACTGTTTATCAACAATGTTAAACAGCACAGACAAGGAACACACAACAGACTCTCATTGCCATGTGGCCCACAAACCATAACACCCTAGAATATAAAGATATGCATTTAATTTTGCATCAGATAGATGGACATTTGGGGTACTAGGTGATCAGGTATTAGCTGTACTGTGTAGAGAGGACTTACAAATATGTGCTTTATTCACTGTCACTATACGCAGGACATAAGAGATGTTGGCTGAAGATGACTTTCTCCTACTCTCGTCAGCATCCAATCTTAACTTGCTTACCTATTGAAAACGAAGTATATAAACTCCTGACAAATTTTGGGCGATTTGTCAATGGGTGCCTAATTTACTAGCAAATGAACACCATTTGCCCCTTCCCTTTATACATTCCTACATTAGTGGATCTGCAAGAAATAAGTCAAAAATTAAATACGCTATCTGCCAAATTGTGAGCATATTGACAAAATAACACCAATGTTAATAGCAATTAAAATGTTTTGTTAATTCCCTTTGATTTCTTTTCCCATTACTGGATCTTATTGAAACCTGAAATCAATGCACTAGACTTAACCATAAAATGACATACAGGTTCTTTAAATAGAGCCCAATTTCTCAGCAAATGAAAACTTTTTTGACACCACCTTGCACTGTTAGTCAGATTTGCATGAATCTCAAAATATAGAGAGTAAGCAGAACACGCTGTCTGCCAAGTGCCATGCAGATCCATGAAACTGTTTGAAAACGTATTAGCAAATCAATTATTTTTTTACACCCCTTTGACTTTAACTCTCCCACATCCCCGTTGGTCATAATTTGCTTAAAGCCTGCCAAATTTCATGCAGAGTCAATAAACATTACCAAATTTACTAGCATGTGAGCATGTTATTGCTTTTCCTTTAAGCATTGCCCTCCGTCTAGAAAACTCAGTGAAGTCGTAAAGGGGTTCCACAAGTATTAGCACATAAACACATCTTTGCTCCCCTCCTTTGACAATTCTACACAAATGAAAAATGTCAAGAGTAAGCTGTACATTCAAAACATCTGCCAAAGATCATGTGAATTCATTAAATAGCATTAAAGTTGTATAAAAATCAAAGAATAGCTTTTCAAAGTCAAGGTATCTTCATAATGGAACCATCTAAGACCCGCCATTTCCTTAACACTTCGCTTACATTTCTGAAGTTTGTTCTTTATCACCTCAATGGATTTTACTCACCACTTCTTGTTGTATGGGCAGACTTCAATCCTTTCACAAGCTCACTTAGCAATTTGTGCATTTTATCAGAATGGCTAGTGATTTCCAAATTACCACAAAGCCATCGTCTTCTGGCACTAAACCTAAAAACGACCCTTCATCTCCGATCCTGTCATCTCATAATCTTGTTTTAGACACTATCTTGGATGAGGTACATGCCGTTAAACCTTTTATGAATACTACCAATGAAAACTACAACAAATTTTCATTAACACCACCTACACCTACACCTCCATTTCTTATTACATCATTATATAAAAACTCATCCCTCCATCTGTGCTAGGAAGATATCAACCTCCTCCGGGTTACTAAAGTTGTACATCTTATTACGCCACATTATTTTTAGCAATGCTGGGAACTTCATCTGCACCTGAACTCCCTTACTCCACAGTTCGCTCATTCTGGTCCCCAACTCACACTGCCTCTGTATTAGGCTGTTTCTTCTCCTTTGTAGTTTCTTTTTCTTTCTCTTTGGGATGGGGGGGTCACGAAGGGCAGATTGCATTGGCCAGGGAGTAGAAAGGGGGTTTTCTGGGGGGAGGTGGGGCACTGGGTGTGGGGAGCATAGGGAAAAAAGAAAACAATTTAGTCTTCAGGATGTTAACCTCTGAAGGGGAGAAGGGTAAACTTAAGGCAGGTTGCATACTAAAGGAGATGAAATGTTGTTACGAAAAAAGAGCTGAATATGGATAGGTCGAAACCAATCAACCTCTTGACATGGAATGTTAACGGGCTGAGAGGTAGGAAAAAGGCGTCCCGGGTACTAGAATTTCTAGAAGAGAGTGATGCACAAATTATATTTCTGCAAGAGACTCACTTAGAAAAGCAGGAGTGTAGACAGTTTTTTTGTAAGTCTCGTTGGGTTCAGGAGGTGGTGTGCTCAGATCAAAGGGGGAGTACTAGGGGTGTGGCCATTATTATAAGAAGCAATGTCGGAATAAGAGTAGTGAAATGTGAGTCTGATACTCTGGGGAGATGGTTAGTGGCCACTATATTGATACAAGACAGGCCTCTAGTATGCGCAGTTTATTATGGACCAAATGAGGATAACCCGGGGGCCTTAATTAAGCTTGAAGCTTGCTTATTAGAAACCACGGCCCGATAATACTAGGAGGAGACTTTAATTTAGTCCTAAATAAAGAATTAGATCGAAAATCACGAGTAAAATATATCAGTCCCCCAAAAGCACTTGCCAGATTGAAGAGCATGATAAAAGAATTTAATCTGGTGGATATCTGGCGCAGTAAGAAGGGTGAAGTTAGAGATTTCACCTTCTATAGTAAGAAGTACAGACATCATTCCCACATAGATTACTTCCTTTTAGACCAGGAGTTATACGCAGATGTAGATGCGGTAACACATATCCCCGCAATTCTATCTGACCATTCGGTAGTGGCCTTGACCTTGAGGCTCCACCAAAATGAGGGGCAGAGGAGGTGGACGCTAGATAGGACTTTATTAATGGATGAGGCAGTGGTATGTGACCTGTGGGAAAGAACTGTGGAGTATTTTCAGACTAATATAAGCTCAGCAAAGGAGCAAATAGTCTGGGATGCCTTTAAGGCATATCTAAGGGGGATATTGAGGTCTATAACGGGGGTAAAAAGCAGACTAGCAAAACAGGAAGAAGAGAGTAGAATTAGGGAGATTCAGACGAAAGAAGGGGATCTACAGAAAGCCTCGATGGATGGTTTAAGTAATGTGCCAGCTCTCGCTAAAGAGCTGGAGAGGTTGCAGGCTAAATTCCAGGTGCAGCTAGATAAAAAACTACTTGAGAGATGGAGAGCGAGTAAGCTCCAACATTTCGCCTATGGAGAGAAATGTAGTTCGCTGCTAGCCTGGAAGGCGAAAGCAGATAGGGCCAGAAATACAATAAGAAGCCTAATTAGAAGGGAGTCGGGGGAAGTGCTCTCCGCGAATGTAGATATATGTCGGGAAGCTCGAGGCTTTATGAAGGACCTCTATAGTGAGGATATATCGCCAGGTCAAGAGAGTATAGAGGATTGGTTAAAAACGGCAACACTCCAACAGCTAACATATGAACAGAAGAGAGCCTTGGGAGGGGAGATCACAGAAGAGGAGGTCAGGGTGCAATGTAGAAAAATGGCAAGGGGAAAGGCAGCCGGACCTGATGGTCTTCCAGTTGAGGCTTATATATGTATTATAGATAAAGTGGTGCCTATTTTAAAATCCCTATTCAATGAAATATATATGGCAGGAGAAACTCCCCCTAGCTCTTGGTCAGAGGCCACGATTACGTTAATTTTAAAACCTAATAAGGACCCGCAGAAGGTAGATTCCTATAGACCTATATCCCTTCTAAACTCCGATCATAAGATTTTCTCAGGAATTGTGGCATCACGAGTAGCCATGGTTATGAAAGGGGTTGTTCACCCTGATCAAAGAGGTTTCATACCAGGGAGGCAACTTAATGAGTTAACATTTCAGATGATGGGGATTGTGGATATGGCAGAGGCTCGAAATATTCCATTAACTATAGTGGCAGTAGATGCAGCTAAAGCCTTTGATCAAGTGAATTGGGTGTATCTTTGGGGAACCCTGAATAGTTTTGGCTTTCCGAAAAACATGGTGAAGGCGGTGGAAAATCTATATCAGAACTAGGCCTGGGTGGTAAATTCCGTTCCGCTCGCGGAATTTGCGGAATTTGGGTAATTTCGCGTTCCGCGGAGAACGCGAAATTGCCAAAAATTCCGCGATCCGCGACTTCGCGGAGTTTTTGCTTGTTCGCGCCTTCAAAATGCGTGTTCGCGAGATATTTCTCCCCGAGCACGCAAACAGCGTTCGCAAACAGGAAAAAAGCATCGCGAACGGGCGGAACGAGCAATTCCGCGTGTTCGCGGAACTTTTGCGTGCTCGCGGAGATTTTTTACCGTTTCGCGGAGCTTTGCGTAGCGCGATTACGCAAATTCCGCCCACCCCTAATCAGAACCCTAGGGCCAAGGTGTTAGTTAATGGAGAATTATCGGATTGGCTTAGTATCACAAGAGGCACAAGACAAGGGTGCCCCCTGTCTCCGCTCTTATTTAATCTGTATATGGAGCCATTTGCTACGATTTTTCCTTTTAGATCATAAGGGTTTGAAGCAAAATTGGCTCTGTATGCAGATGATCTGATCCTCTATACCACCAATCCGCAAGAGGCAATCCCTAATTTAATGAGGAAGGCGGAGGGTTTTGGCTCAATTTCTGGTTATAAGGTTAATCGGGAAAAAAGTGAGATTATGGAGTGGAACCAGAGGCTGAAAAGCCAGGGGGCAAAAACCCAAATGCGTTATCTAGGGGTGTTAATTACTCAGAAGTTGGAGGACATTCCAAAAGTGAATTGGAAGAAAGTCAGCCAGGAGACATCGAATTTCTTGTTAAAATGGGCAAATTTACCGTTAAATATCTATGGCCGGGTAAATCTCATAAAGATGATTATTCAGGCGTCAAAGGGTCCAAGGATAGCTTGGAAAAAGTTGAGAAGGAGGTTGGGGGCAGGAGGATTGGCTCTACTGGACCTGCTTGTTTATTGTCATGCTTTCCACTTCAAAAATATTCGTATGCTAGCTAATAAGACAGATAGGTCATCAATGGGCTTATTATTTGAAGCTATGCTTGGAGATGTCTGCCAAGGTCAGCATTATTTTCTGTTTAAATATGGGGACCCAAAGTTCTTTAAAAAGGTGAGGTTGAAGATTTTAAGTTCAGCATTAAGAACTTGGATGTATGTACGGAAAAGACTGGGAATTCCATACTATTCATCACGGGCACCGATTTGGGAATCCCCAGGCACCCCTGAATGTCTGTGAGATTGACTTAGTCAGCCATTAAAAACAGGGGGCATATGTTATTGGGAAGACCTTAGAAAAGATTCTAGCTTCGTGAGTTGGGAAGTGCTTAGTAACCTTACTATGGGAAAATTGACAAGGTTCAAGTATTATCAACTATGTTCTTGGTGGGCAACACAAGACTGGACATGGCAGGAAGAGGACTTAAAGCTAGATCAGGTGATGAGAACAGATAAGTGGAAAAAGGAAATCTCTTTCTGGTATTGGGCCTTTCTGGAGACAGACGATAACATAGAAACTGAAATCACAAACCTATGGGGTAAAGAGTTGGGTGATGAAGATATAAAGACACTGTGGTTTGACTCATTTGATATGCTACGAACAGTGGTAAAACCTGCATCGCTTAAGCATAACCATCTATTCACTGTCCACAGAGTCTATTGGTCTCCATTGAAGCTATCAAAGGTCACAGGTAATATTTATAATTGCCCAAGATGTATGCTTACAGCAGCAGATGACCTGCACATGCTTATGGAGTGCCCGAAAATCATGCCATACTGGATTGCGGTGTGTAAGTTCCTGGGAGAAACACTGGGTAAACAGATTAAGGTAAGCCCTCACTTGATATTTTTTGGACTCACGCAAGATGAAGAACGGGGTATTGAGGCCGGTTCTAAGTTCATTTTCTATGTGATAGTGTTGGCAAGACGTGAGATCTGTAGGCTGTGGAAATCTGAAAGCCCTCCATCTTTTACTGAATGTTTAAAGAATGTCATACAAACAAGTGAATCGGATATGGCTTGTGATCCAGGAAGTAGAGATAAGATTTGGACCCTACTGGTAGATTGGAGAGAGAAGACAAGTGGGTCCTATGATTAAGCCAAATACGCTGTCGGTCCTGGCCTCTCCAGAAATTTCTCTATGGCCCTCCGTGTGGAAAGGAGATGGTAGTGGAAACAGCTTGTTGTTTTTCTCTTATGGGGTATCTCCTTCTCCTCTCTAATGGTCTCTACATCCGGTATAGAGAGATAGGAAGAGTCCCAACAAGAGAGTTGGCAAAATGAGGACACAAAAAAAAAAAACTACAACAAATTGATGATCGTTGTATTGTTATGGAAGGCCAAATGCTCGATATGGAACAACGTGTAGGTCACCTTCAGGATATGGCTACCAAAATCTCCATGTTGGAACATAAAATTCAAAAACTTAAAATTCATACTGAAGATCTTGAAAACCGCAATAGAAGGAATAATCTTTGCCTTTATGGTCTACCTGAGAACGTTGAGGGCCCTGAACTTCTGACATTCTTGAAGAAATTTCTACCTGATCTTCTAGACCTTCAGTCTTCTTTTCCTCTAAATATTAATCGAGCACACTGTCTGGGTCCTCTCCAGCCTCAATCTACTAGACCTCATGGCATCAAAATGCTCTTTTTAGAATTTTCTGATTTGATGCGTGTCTTGAAAGCCGCCAGGGGAAAATTTCGTCTTGTATGGTCCGGCCATAACATCTTCGTCTCTCAAGATATCTCCAATGCAACCAATGCAAGACATAAAGAATTCTTAGCACTTCATCCACAACTGAGACATTTGAACATTTGCTATGGCATCTTGCATCCTTGTCTCTGTAAAATTACCTATGAGGGAGTCTCCCGATCTTTTGAAGATCCGGTTAAATTAAAAATGTTCCTACAAAATATTACGAACCAACCTATGGATACCAATACGCAATGCTCCTTAACTGTTAGTTATGCATGGCCTCTCTCTCTTTTCTACCTATCTTTTAATCTAATCCATATGGCATAATTATTTCTACCTCCTTTATTTTTCTCTGTTGTCATTCTTGCTTTTGGTTCTGACATGCCTTGTACTCATTTTCCTTCCTTTTTACTTCAGATCTGGCTTTATGTCCTTGATCTGTCTCTTCATTCTTTTCTTATTCTAATACCTCTTTTTCTTTTCTTCTTATATTTGTTATCCTATTCCACATTCTTTTTTGCTTCTTTTCCTCCCTACTCTCTCTATAATTGTATGAGTGTTTATTTGTTTCTCTTCTCTATTTTTTTAGCAGTATCTTCATGTTATCCGATTGTTGATGTATAGTGTCTTCCTGTTTCCTTTATTGTTTTTGCAGTATGTCATCACAGTTCCCGTACCTTTGTCTATAACCAAGAATATGTTTAATGTCGTCTCGTGGAGCGTTCGTGGTGTGGGTCATCCCTTCAAACGTCAAAAGGTACTCTCACATTTATCGAAACTTGTCACATAGCTTTTTTGCAAGAAACTCAATGTAAGGATGTTGAATCGCACAAGCTTAAGCGTCAATGGGTGGGTCAAGTTGTCTTTTCTCCTGCTGTCAATCGTAAGGGTGGTGTAGCTATCTTATGTCATAAATCGTTAAATATCCAAGTTTTATCAATCAAATGTGATACAAATGGATGATGGGTATTGCTTAATGCTACTAATTTTAAGAAACAAATCACTTTTTCAATATTTATGGGCCTGTTAAATCTGACCCTGACTTCTGGCATAATGTTAAATTAAAACTATCCTCAATTACTAATCCTAATATTATTGTTGCAGGTGACTTCAATGATTGGTTAGACCTATTTTCTGATAGGAAATCTAAATGCAAATTTAAACCTGATAAGTCACATAAAGCTTTCCAATCTGCTATTGCCTCTCGTCCATTCTATGATGTATGAAAAATTTGTAACCCTGATACATATAAATTTACATTTTTCTAATGTTCACCATACTATGTCTAGAATTAATTATGCTTTAGTCTCTAAATCTTTACTCCCTTCTATTCAATCATCAGAAATTGGCTCTATTTTCATTTCTGATCATGCCCCTGTTTTATCCTCTTTTGACTTATCCCTTAATAATACCAAACATGCTCGTTGGAGATTTAACAATTCCTTGTTAGCCGATCAAACTTTTATTTTGGAAGCCACCTCTTTTATTAAATAATTTTTTCAATTTAATAAATCTATTGACACTTCCGTTCATACCAATTGGGACGCCTTTAAAGCTTCATTTAGGACCGTTACTATTGCTTACACTGCTAAAAAGAAAAACATTATTGAACTCCCAATACCACTCAACTCTACAACACAACAAGGCTCTTGAACATACTTACTTTACTTCTTAATCCCCCTCCCATTTGCGGGATCTTATCAAAGCCAAATCCTCCCTGAATAAAGTGGCTACTGCTGATGCATGTAACATCCTCCTCAAAATTAAATCTAAATACCATGGGGGTCAAAATGAAGCTTGAAAAATGTTGGCTAATTATCTAAAAGTTAAATCGGAAAAGAAAGCTATTGGACCTATTCGAAAAGACCACACAATCACTATATTACACTTCTGATATTGTTAACACCTTTCAATCCTATAATGAATCATTATATACAGAAGATTCTCATCCTTCTGAATATAATATCCAATAATTTTTTAATGGTCTTCCTAATCCTCCTTCAATAATGGACATTCTGGCTACCCTTGAAGAGGACATAACTCTCCAGGAGATTTTGGATGCTATTAAATCTTTAAAGAAAGCCAAAGCTACTGGCTCAGATGGTTTTTCTATTGAACTATTTTCTATTTTTTCATCTACTCTTGCTCCTAACTTACTTGAACTCTTTACTTCTTTTTTATTAAAATCTAAACCTGAAGGCTCTTTTTTAGATGCTCTTATTGTTATCATTCCTAAACATGTTAAAGATCATACCCTTCGTAAATATTATCCTCCAATCTCATTAATTAATTATGACTGTAAACATTTTGCAAAACCTCTTGCCTCTAGATTAGAAGATATTATCCCCCTTCTTATTAAATCTGATCAGTCTGGTTTTATAAAAGGTAGACTCACCTCTGACAATGCTAGGATGTTCTCTAATATCCTTACACTGGGGAAAACTACCCTTCCCCTCTTGCTGCATTATCTCTTGATGCTGAAAAAGCATTTGATCGTATACATTGGCAATTTATGTTTAAAACTCTTCATTGGTTTGGTTTTGTTCCTAAATGTATTTCATTTATCAGACTACTATATTCAAAACCACACACTTGTGTTTTTGTCAATGGATGCTTTTCCCCTTATTTTGACTTACATAGAGGCACTAGGCAGGGTTGTCCCCTTTCACCTCTACTATTTCTTCTTTGCCTAGAACCTTTCCTTTTCTTGAACATATTTGTTGTGATCCTTCTATATCAGGTTTCTAACATGACTCTCTCAAAACCAATATCTCTGCTTATGCGGACGATGTTTTGGTTTATTTATCTAACCCCCTCTCCTCCCTACCTCCCTTTTTACAAGAGATTGATTCATATTCTGAAATATATGGTTATAGATTAAACTTCTCTAAAACTGAAATTTCACCATTAAAATCCTTATGCTATCAGTTTATGTTTTATAATACCAATTTTATGTGGTGTTCTTCCAAGATTAGATACTTAGGTGTCTGGTTCTCATCCACTATCTCACATACCCTCTCTCACAATTTTAATGCTCTAAAACTTAAAATCCAAAACTTATTGTCTACTTGGTCCCCTCTTCACTTATCCTGGTGGGGTAGATTGGACACTGGTAAAATGATGATTCTACTGTCTATGTTACCCTTCAAAATTCCTAACTATTATTTTACCCAAATTAATTCCCTTTGTACTAAATTTCTCTGTAATAATAAAAATGCTCGTATTGCCTTTACTAGATTAATTAGACCTAAAATGAAGGGGTGTACGCTTCCCTAATTTCAAGTTATATCATACTTCTTTTTAAATTCGGCAAATTTATGTATTGACTAGAAATTATCAAGACTCCCCTTTACCTAACTGGATCAACTTTGAACATTCTTTATTACATAAATTTTCCTTTCATGATGTTATTTATATGACCAACTACTTTTAATAAATGTATTAAGTTTTGTCATAAGTCATTCTATTTTAAACACTGGAAACAAAGGGTATCCTATATGTTCATCAATTAATTTACCAAAATTCTGTTCTCCCTTTTGCTTCTCTACAAGAGCGCTATAGTATACCCAACTCCTGCTTATCCCAATCTTCTAAACTTTCTCTTGTACTTCAATCTTTTTTACTAACCAATAACTTTCCTCCTGACTCTACTCCGTTCACTCCCTTGATACCTCTATATAATATTGCTTGTGATTCTAATCCTAAAGCATCCTTCATTTATAAGCCTTTATCCGCTCCTATTCCCGGTAGACTTAAACCCTCTATTGAATTGACATGGGAGCGAGACCTTCCTGTGTTGCTCTCTATTCAACAATGCGATAAATTGTGGCATAACATTTTCACTACCTCCAAAGCTGCCAATATTACTTAATCTTTTTTTTTGTATAATAGAGCTGTTTTTACACCCACTTCTATTCATGAAATTCACTCGTCAACTTCACCTTTATGTTCGTCTTGTCTTTCCTCCAATGGTATGTTACTTCATTTAATATACTATTGCCTTAATGTTTTTAATTTTTGGAAATCTATTTGGTCTAAATGTTCAATGACATTCCAATGTAATATTCCATTATCAATTCAGAATGGTTTTCTTGGAACCATGGCTGATTATTTTTATGACCATTCTCCGAACCCAATGTTATTTGGTCTTTTTATTGCACTTGCTTTTAAAGTTATACTTACTTCCTGGAAAGATAATTCTAAACTATGTCTGTGAACATGGTGGAATCTTATTTGTGATGAGCATAGAATATCTGCTGTTTCTTCTTCATCGTTATCTCAGAAAATTAAATCTGATTTACTCTGGTTACTTTGCACTCATCTCTATCCTAAATTCTATACCTCTCTCTTTTACCTTTTCTTTCTTTCCATCTTCTTTTTATTCCTCTTCTCTCTCTTTCTTCTCTTTAGTTCTTGTATAAAATATAAAATCTGTTATTGCTAGACATGTATTTTGCTCACCTCTTTACATTTTACTATTGATTACATTTTATAGCTTTGTATTTTAATAATACTGTTTTATCCATTAATTGCTTAACTCTGTATTTTGATACATCATTCTCATTCCTTTTAATGACTGTAATCTTTATTTTCCTTTTTGATTCTAAGTAAACAATATTCAAATAAAAAAACAATCTTTCTGTCTATCTATCTATCTATCTATCTATCTATCTATTTGTCTGTCTGTCTGTCTATCTATCCTTCTATCTATCTATCTTCTGCTACCATTCCAAATCCATAATTTTCTCAGAGTTGCGCACCCTCTACACATAAAAATGTATTTCTGGCTTCCTGCCACCATCCCCAAAATCCATCTGCGAACTTCCCCATCACACATAAAGAAACAAACTGAGTCTCCTCACCCTCACAACTAACTGGATTTGTGCCATAACTCCTAACGATCCCATGCTGCTATTTATAAATGCATGTTCGTATTGTCCTGTCACCTTCGCATGCATCCCTCTGTTCTCTGCCTTTCAACAACACACATAGGCATATATGTGCCCCTTAGTCAATTTGCCTATTTTTTCTCTCTATGCTCCCCCTCTTCAAGCGTTGTCTGTTCTGTTTTAGTAATTTTGGTTTGCAAGAGCATCTACCATGGCTAAGCTTGACTCCTGGTCTTCCATTTTATCTTGGGGCCCGAAAGAAGCAGAAGGAGGGAGCAAGAGGTGGTACAGTAACTGTATATTTGAATACCTAAAATAGACACAGGGTGGGGGCAGGTGATACCACATAATCTACCTCTTCTTTTGGGTCTACAATGGCACTGGTGTAAAAAAGGTGTACCACCAGTTGCCTTTTTCCTACTTCCATTGGATCTGTGGAGGCTGAGGAGGTGTTAGAGGGCAGTCCCAATCCCTTGCAGCCTCACTTTACCAGTTGATTTGACAAAAGCCAAAAAAGATACAATGGATTCCTTTACCTCTTTTGGAGTCTGGATCATATTTAAAGTGTGAAAAATGTTGTACTGCTTCTGCACACTGTTTTGGATTGATTCATTTATGAATTTTCAATGTATTTTTAAATTTTGTCTGTCATCCACAACAGCCCATAATTAGAACTTTTTTTGTTGGTTCTCTGAATTAAATATATGTGGCATACCATTGAAGAAATACACCCATTTCATTTCATAACTATCAGTGTGTAAATTCAATTAAACTTTCTTTCAGCAAACCTTAATGAAGTCTTCAAACATATCATTCAAGTCACATATAATCAAATTCTCAACACATTTAGGGATAAAACTATTCCTTCATCAGAGGAAATCATTCACTTTCTACAAAAGGAACAAAACGGAGTCTAACAACCATAGAAATTTGATATTTTGTCTTTTGGACTATCTGATGTTAACTCAACTGCTTCATACCCGTCTCAACGCCTACAACATTTTTTCCAGTTGTGAAAACTCATCTGACCAGAAAAAATCTTTATACAGATCTCATTTGGAAGCCTTTCTTTTTTTTCATCAAATAGTTCAAATAGCAAAAATTAAAATTCATTAAGGGGGCCCCAGTTCAATTTGCATCACAGATTGAAATTCTGAGATCTAATTACATAACTAAACTTATCAAATTAAAACCATTGTAACAATATCATGCATATCTTAACCTAAACAGAAGTCATATACATTTTCTAAACTGCTTTTCAGTTACCAACTTTTACACAAATCACACAGAAATAAGAACATCAGATTCTAGCAAATGAAACACAATGGTGTGAATGGTGTCCACATATATTTGGCTCCGGGAACCAACCAAACGTCATATTCAAATTTAAAATGCCCATCTGGAGGTAAAAGCTTTGTTTTTTATTGAGGAATAAAGAACCTCATCTCTTAACACAGGTAAAATAGAATACAACAGATGTGTGTACAAGGGCAAGACTGAGTCACAAAATAACTATTTTCTGATGCCTTAAATAAGTCAGTCCACCTTCTGCATCATTCGCCTTACAAAGGAGACACACTCTTTGTTTCTAGGTGATGGCAGACAGCAGGAGGTGATAATAGCGGTCTTTACTAGGAGAAACCCAAAATCTGAGCAGAAAGAGGAGAAAAGCCTTCACGCTTGACACCCATCAGCCATTTGGAGCAGCATTTCTAGAGGAACACAGGGCAGATTCTGACAAAGGAAAAAAACCTTGCCCTTAAGAGTAGACCACTGTTAACGATCATAAAGTGCACACACTGCATTGGCTCATATTACCAACTGCCTAGACCTGTAGCAAGAGGCCACTTCCCCAGTGCAGAGGATTAGAAAAAATGCTTGCTCTGTGGCTACAATTAAAAAACAAGCTGCCACCACTGGTAAGAGCATGTCAACTGACAAGGGGACATTAGCCAATCTTGATAAGGAAGATATACATTGTGCACCCTTCCAGACCATATAGCCTTGGTTTTGATGTCATTATGCTAAGTGGTTCGCAGTGTACATGTGGTATAGTCATGCTTGCTGAGGGCTGAAAAATCAAAAATGCTGTAGAGACTTGCATTAGGGTAACCCACCGGAGGGGTGCATGCTTGCAAAACCATGCAGACGACATTCTCACTCCAACTACCACTTTTGGGATAAACTAGGACTCCCAGAATGGAGAGTGTATTATTCGGCGGCACTTGGGAGTGGAGTATGCAACTGAAACATACTCCTTTATATCAAGAGTGTATGGGGCATATTTACAAGCCCCATTCACCACAGGAGCGTCACTTATTTTGAAACTCCGGTGGCGTAGCGCCATTTCCCATATTTACAAGGTGGTGTTAAGCCACTTAACGTGGCTTAACGCCATCTTGTAAATATGAACCCTTTCCACCACAGACTTCTGCAGCAAAGGGACGTGCAATAGGTGTTGTAGTGGGCATTCCACTGCAACACCCATTGCTTTTTGTCGCTGCCCCAGATTTACAAGGCTGAGGCAGCGCCAAATACTAATACCAAGGAATACCTGGTCTTAGCATTGTTGAAATGAAGAGAAATTATAAATTTCGCCTCGTTTTTTGCTCTTTTTATGTGTGCTGCATTCTGCAGCGCACATAGAAAGAGCAAATCACCATTATTGATTGTTTATGTGCTGGAACATGTCCTTTCCTGCACATAGACAATCACGCCTGCACGCAGGCACCCTTGCAACATGGTGCCAGGGAGCCTGCGCTGGTCGCTAGGCAGCTTATTTGCGCCAGCGCTAGGGCAAAATCGGCTAGGTGAATACAGCGCATTCCTGCATTTAAAAAATGTCAGAGCACGGCGTTGCCAAAATTGGCGTAGGGCCACAACATTTTCCTGTAAATATGCCCCTACATCTTTAATGAACAGGCCATAGAGATATACTATGTGGGGATCTTATACTGCCGACAAATCAAATGTTAAAGTTTAGTTATTTTTTTCTTTTAGTTTTTCAGAGACTGAGAGGAACAGTAGAAGTACAATCCTAATCCAGCCAGAACTGCAAAATAGAATTCATTTTCAAATGATCAATGCCAGAGCTGCTGTACAGAACTGTCAGATTGTGTTCATATGTTTGCATCCTTCCTAGCTCTACCTCTATTGCGGGAAGCAGTTTTCAGTAAACGGAGAGGTTTCTTAAGCGCAGCCTTTATTGTAAAAAAACAATCCATATATTGTGGCTATGACAGGCTCATTTTGGAGGTGCCTACGTTGCAAGACAAAGAAATAAAGACGCAAATGGTGAAGCAAAAGTATACTTTTTTTAAAAAGAGCTTCTAACGCCATCGTCCCGCAATGCGTATTGAGAAGACTGATGCTCCACAACATGTGGAGATACATTTTAGCCCTCTGACTGATAGAATACTTGTCAGTAAATTTGCTGATTTTTTGTGGACCATCTCTGATTTAACACCTCACCGTATGGCATGTGTACCAGCCCCAATGAATTGTTCGGGGGGAAATGTATTCAGTTAGAAAAGAGATAACATAGCACTAAAATCAAGTATAATCCATTATTCACATTCTGAAAGCTAAAACAGATCCATCTCTTGAGTAATTCACTGATTGAATAGGTTTTAAAGAACTGACATGGCAAACAATAGGTACAGCACTGAAGTTATTGATAGTAATAGCTTTCATTGCTGCCAGCAATATGACTTTTCCATGAGGTTGGGCAAACTATAAAAAAACAGTTACACATAATTATCATAGTTACTGAATACCAAGACCATACATCTATCCTGTCCCCAAATCCTGTGCAAAATGCAAGGCTGTTTCCTATCTCTGGTGGACACAGAAAGTCTGGCTGCTGTGCAGTGAGTCAATCTGCAGGAATGATGTACACTGGAGCTCATGTTTGTTTACACATACATATGAATAACATAAGTAAATTTACTCAGGATGGCAGAAAATGGAATGACTGTTTATATTGCCAGATTGGTTTAACCAATGTCAGGGAGAAGGGCTGAGTTAGTAGGTGTGGACGATTGCTGTTTTGGGAAGTGCCTCACAAGAGAAGTATATTCTCAGAAGAATTAAAGATGAGAAGAGCTGTACTGAGCGGGGGTGGGGGGATACGCACACTAGTGTGAGGTTAGGGGAGAGAGGCTGTGTGAGCCAGATGGGTGTGTTTAATGACATTCAAAGGTAAAGTTTTGGGATGTAGGTGAAGCCGAGGTATTTAGTGTTGTTGGCTTGTAAGATATTCTGCTCAAACAGAAGACAGAGAAGAAGGTTACTGAGGTGCCTTTAGTCAGGATCATGATGCCTGTGATGTTATGTTGAGGCTTAACATGTTTTAGACAATCCATTCTTGAACTGTGTTCAGTTGATTAAAAATTTAGGGAGAGATGCTAGTAACTCCTTTCAGTCGAAGATTTTACCAGCAATTCCTTTCAGTTCAGGATAAACAGCATACATCTGAAATCTGTGTCCTGAGACTCTATGCACCTATCAGGTGTGAAATAAGCTTGTTTGAATATTTCGACTGTTTCCCGTATGCTTGATGTAATCACATCATGTATGACTTTGGGAAATCCATAATAAATTAGCAATTGATACAAATTCATAAATTCGTTTTAAGTATCCATTGCAACCTTTTCTTGCATCTTCTTGTTTCAAGTAGAATATTTCCGCTACAGCCTGAGGAGCTATCATACTGAAAACAGCGAAATTATTCAAGCAAGCTTCCGATAGTATTTTGGAGAGAAGTTAGTTGAATCATGTCCCCCTGATGAAGGACTGTAGGACAGTAGGTCGGAAATGCATTGGAATTGATGGGAATATGATGAAATGAATTATGTTTGGAGAGTTCTCATCAAGAATAAAATAACTAATTTGCACTTTCGCTATCTTGTGGTTTGGAATTTTATGGAGAATTGAATTCTACTTAAACGAAAGAATAACAGAAATAGTTTGAATAATCAGGGTTCAAGTTGGGTCTAAATATTTAGCAGAATGCCTTCCAACAAATGCAGTAATTCTGTGGTACAAGCTGTTAATCAACAGTTAGCATAAAAGTTCATGAATGTTCGCACTCTGAAACAGAGGATTGCTTCCAGGTAGCACACTAAACAAAATCTTTTTGCAGTATTGAATTAATGACAATATAGACTCAGTTGTAAGTTGTGCACATTAGGAACAGTTTATAAATATTTGTGGTTGCAACCACTGGCACTGCAACATCGAAAATAATGGAAACAGGGACTTAAAATAAAACCTCTTAGGAAATAATGTTAAAATATAGTCATGTATTTAGACTTTAAAACAAATATATATATATGATTTTTTTTTAAACAAACAAATTTGTAAGCAATACATTGTTTTACCATAAAATGTTTTAACTTTTTAAAATAAAAAATATATGTAACATTTACTTTAAAAAAAAGAATTGCATTACTTTCAATTAATTTTATACTTAACTTTTCTTAACTTTTAGTAAATGATAAATAAATATAATGATTTTACTTTAGGAGGGACTTTTTTAATACATTTTACAAAAATACTTTTTAGTTAATTTACTATACTTTAATTAAATATTTATTTTAACACAGGAATGTGTAAGAGACCCATTGAGGCAGATTGGGAGGGGTTGCTAGACGCCTTGCAGATGCCTCTGGGGGACCATGATACGCAAGAATGAGAACACTGCTTTAGTGACTTGGTATGTCCTTTCTAGAGAACTGTCCAGAGAATAGAGGAGCAGACAACATAACGAGGCTGCGGATCATATCAGGAGCAGCTGGCACAGATAACAGCTGTGAATCGAGGTGGGGGCGGGGCGAGGTGGGGGGTAGTCGACAAACGACGGGATAGGTAAAATTAAACAAAAAAATAAATAAAACCACTTACCTTGCACTCGTAGCATCGCCGAGTCAGCAATGTGGTGAGCGCAAGCTAAGTGGTTTTATTTATTTTTTAATTTAATTTTACCCATACTGTCGTCTGTCGACTTCCCCGCCCCCCCCACCCCGCCACACTGCCCCGCCTCGCTCTTACCTGTGGCTGCCACGCCTGGATCATAAGTTTGGATTTGCTAGGCAATAGACACTGTTGAACTGGGGAGGAGATTGCGAGGGGCTCACAAATTGAGGGATTGGAGGGACTGTACAGGGTATGACCTCTGCATATGTGGCTTATTGTTTGAAATGTTGTATGTTTATTGATCACAGGAACCTGTATCTCCTGTTTGAAAGAGGAAAATGCCTCAGGGGATTGTTTTTGTGCAGAAAGGTGTCCCTTCCTGCATAAAAACAACCCTGCTTACAGTGCAGGCACCCTTGCACCATGGTGCAAGAGTGCCTGCATTGGCGTTAGGCAGCACATTGGGTGCCAGTGCAGGGAAAAGACAGGAATGTGCAGCATGATGTTAGATATGGAACATGATTTTTTAATAAATATGCCTCTTAGTTTCAATGACACTTAGGGGCATATTTACAATAACTGATACATTGGCATCGATGAATCAGATTTCTTGCTCCTGCTGCTAATGCCCTGACAGCCCCATGGATGCACTGTATTTACAATACAGTGCTCCATAGCGTAAGGATTTATGGATGTGCCAGAAATTCTGATGCATCTTTTGGTGCTAAAGTGACGCATTGCTGGAGTTGGTCGTAAGACTGACGCAACTCCAGCAATGCGTCAGAACACAGAGGTGAGTTCCATGTTGAAAACCCTGCGTCAATCCTTAGGCCTGGTTTGAGAAGAAGTATGGATTTTAATGCAGTCAAGTCGTAGAGTGACACAGTGAAAAGTTGTAAATTTCACTGCGTCAGTTCTCGAGGCTTTTAACGTCGGAATGCCTACACTGCATACATTATACCTGGTGCGGGTATAATGTGACGCAGGCCTCTACAAACTGACTCATTGGGCCCAATGAATCACTTTGTAAATATGGAGCAGTGTGGAGCATTGATTGCGCCACCGCTGCGTATAATAAAAAAAATACATTGCAGCGGCACTAGCTCCTTGTAAATATGCTCCCTATTGACATTCAGATCCTTTTAGGTAAATTTAGTGAGTTTTGTTCTGTGCAAGGATTGGTAATTGATAATTTTTCAATCAGGCAGCTGGACTTTAGAGCCAACAGGGCCCTTTTGTTGGATAATTCTCCACTGGAGCAAGCCAATGATTTTTGGTATTCGGAAATTACAATTTCAACAAAGCTAAAATGGAGAAGTCATGTTATGACCTCAACGAGTCTTCTGGTTCGGTGTGCAAGCCAAACAGTGTGGTTTGTTAGGAAATATTCTGGCGAGATGGTCTCTCCTGGAAGTACCCAGAATACAATGCTCACTGCCTCACTGTACACAATTGCTCACTTTACGGCGCAGAAATATGGGAGTATAAAAACCTCTCTGTACAAGTCTGTCTTCCTGAAGCAATTTTTGTGCCTGTGACTAGTTACACCATTATGCCCACTCTCCCCTGTTGTTACATCTTGAGTTGTTAACATATCTGCAAACCCCTCCTTTACAGGGTTATTGTGTGGGTACCCCAGTGTTGAGCCATTAAGGAGCATTTGTGAATCATATTCTGGGCACCATAGGGGCCAGTTCATCTGGTTATTTCAGACATGTCCATAAACTGGCAAGCCAGACAGGCATGTCACCATTATGAACCTGTGCAGAATCCATTTCCATAGACGCATCAGCAAAAGTGAAGATCAAGTTAATGACCTGGCACACAAGCACCTGAGGGTTCCCCAAGTATTTAGAAGACGAAAGAACACCCCTATATTCGAGATGTTTTTTTATATGAGGTTGAGTCCGCCCAAGCAAAGAGTGTGTATATCATATTCGGACTGTGCACATTGCCATAAAATAATTTTAAATGTAAGAAGGACTCCTCCCTCAGTAAAAACAAGTTTTGTCCTTCCTGCACTGACTTGATTAAGGAAGAAAGGCATTTCTTGCTCGAATGACCACTATTTAATCGAGGGCAAAGAGGATTGGGAATTTGCTAAGCACCGTGAACGCCGGTAATCTGAAACTGATGTTAGCATTATGTAAAACGGACACATCTGTCACAGTTGTTTATGCTGCTTCACGTTTTTGTTGGCAGCTTGTATAATAAGACACCGCTATATTAATCACTTATTTTCTTTCACAACATATTTTCCAGTTTTGAAGTGATCACTAGTATATGGCTGCAGTTACTAAATTTGGGCCAGAAATAAAAGTTTTACAGACCTAATAGCTTTAAAGAAGTATTTTGACCTCTAATGCCACAGAGCTCAAATCCAGAAATTCAGTTATTATTAAAATTTGCAAGTTGAAAAGTAGTCAGCCTAAAATTTGAAAAGTATTCAGCCTTTGACATTTTATCTTCAGTCTAAGAGTTTTTGTACTAAAGCCGAGAACGTCTATTTAGAATATGCATTGCTCTGAAAAGAGGTATTGAGCAGTTGCAGATAAAGAATAGTATTTGCTTCACTCAATGGCATGAAATACAATGAAAAAGGCTTGTGCACTTAAGGCAATTGTGAAAAATGAGACCTGCTCTGCAGGTGATGTACAATTTGCCTTAGACTTCAGCTTTTATAAGCTCAAAATGACTTCCAAAGTAGAAAAGGAATTTCAGAAAAAAAACCAATGTAGCAAGGCACTCCCACAGCATTAGCAGGTCGCCAGGCTGCTGTGTGGGTTATAATTGCATTAACCAGCTTCTGCACATGAAGGACTCGGAGTGCTGAGTTCTAGATGGCAGGGGGCATGCCTGCATGAGTTTCGTGACTGTGAAGTTTAGTTAACAATGCATTGTAAGCATGTTTGTAATGATTACTTTTTTTTAACAAAAAATAAGCCTCTTTATGTTGTTGTTTTTTGTGATCAGTCGTTTTGTTAGGCCTCCAAACACTTCATAGTCCTGCTCTATTCGGCAAAATGTCCCCTAGGCTGCATAGCCAATAGAGGATCTTTGCACGGTACGTATACGTGTTTACTTCGGAAGGTCTTCGATTTAGATGCCTCTATCAGAATTATTTTATAGAAATATAGAGCTGGGTGGGGGAGGTGGTTAGAAAGTCAGGCTAGAACACTGATCCCTCTAATTAGTGACATACGAACACGTGCATATAATAATGACAGGAATTACATTGCAGCCCACAAGATTGTTGATGGTAATTGGGAAAACAAGAGACTCTTGTGGTATTCAGCAGGACTTGTTGAAGGAATGAGAGGATGGGGCATAAACAATGTGGTTATTTCAGCGGAAAAAATAGAAATAGTCCTAAACTTTGGGGGGAAAACTTGCTTTAGTGACCGGACTATGTAAACCGAACAGTTGCATTCAGGTTAATACCTCACTTATAATTAAGAGGTACATAAATTATTTCTGTCTGTATATTTTCGATAATGTCTCAACTCATTATATGCCAGTCACCATTTGAAAGAAAAACATACAACGTGGGGGCTCCTCTAAGAGTAGTCACCCAGGAACTTTCAAAATCCACAAAAAGCCCCACTATTGTACAATCTTGGACTCAATCAACACAAATTCGCATGTGTCTCTTTCTCAGCTGCAGGGTGAGGAAAATTGCAGTCGTTCTCTGGTGACTACTCTTAGAGCCCCCACGTTCTTTGTACTCATTTGGGGGCATATTTACAAGGGTTTTATCTCCGCTTTTTTGGCTTTTAAAGCCAAAAAAGCGGAGATAAAACTTTCGCCCTATTTACAAGTGGGTGCTAACATGCATAATCACATGTTAGCACCCTTTTACCCGACGCCTCCCTTTGCATCTCTAATGAGATGCAAAGTGGGCGTCACTGGGCAGTACAACCTTGTAAATATCGCTGATGTGCACATCGCAATATTTACAAGGCTGCCAACGCATTTTAGCAGACGTTAGTTTTGGGCGAAAACCGAAGTTTTCGCCGAAAACTAACGTCTGCTAAAATGCAGATTTAGGCATACCTAATATGGGGGTGGATTGTGCTGATACAACCACAGGGTCGTATCAGCAAGGTTATCGCCGTTTTGCAGGGAACATCGCTGGAAAACCAGCGATGTTCCCTGCAAAACGGCGATTTCCCCGCTATCACTGGTAAATATATCCCCCTGGGGAAATGCGTTGTAAATAACGCGCTAACAGGGCGATATAATCCAGCGATAGACGGCGATAAATAGAAAAGCGCTAAGCGCGCTTTGCGTTTATTTATCGACGTCCTTGTAAATATGCCCCTTGGTGCTTTAGCCAGGTCACTACTGTCCTAATAAGATCGGATGCCTGATACTGGGTAGAAACCTCGACATGCTGCCCTTGGTTTTTCACTGAATTGTTTCCTGTGGAGGGAATGTATGTGGACTAGACAGTCCCTCTGAAAAGAATGTATAATCTATAAACCTTGGACTTTATACTGTGCCTATTGTAATTTTTGTATATATATATTCACTTTTGTCCAGTGCTGCTCTGTCTGCACCATTCTTCACTACACACACATACTGAACCATCATGTGATTTGATAAATAATTACGAACTGGGAAAAAGACAAAGTGGGTATGTTTGATTTTTTCAAATGTTTACTGGCATACAATGGATTAAGACATGATGGAAAATATACATCAGAAATAATTTAAGTACCTCTTAATTCTAAACGAGGTATTACTCTGAATATTATGTTGTGATGTTATGTTGTGTTACATCGATTTGTGTAGCACACTAATCCACCGAGAAGGTATCCAGGTGCTTGGGCAGGTGTGTCGGTGTGTGGTCCCCAAGGTGCTTACATGAAGAGCCGGCGCTGAATGAGACTCACAGGACAACTGTTTGTTTTACTTAGTATTTCTCTTGACCCTGTGGGCATATAGGTTAAACTTGTTTTATACAAAATTTAATGACCGGACAGCACAGCACAGCAGTGTGTGATGATCGGTGGGATTGAAGGTAGCCGGGAAGCTAACATGCAAAATCTTAGCTAGGTTGCCTTCATCAATCATGACAAGGAGGTCATCTCAAGGTGTGCTGTCTCAGTCCTAAGATGTGACTGAGCAGCATATGAGAATCCACTTTTTTTAGAAAACCTCTGAATGGACCGTTTGCTAGTGAGCAACAAATCATATTATATCCTTATAATCCCCAGTCAAGGGCCATATAGGTTGCTGAAGACGCTGAACTGAGACTCAGGCCTATGACAAGGTAAAGAGCCTTTAACAGCTAGAGTAGCCTAGGCATAAGGGCTATACTGCTATAAGAACATTCTGGAGAAGCGCAATTTAGGCTTCACCCTTACACATCACAGAAGTGCAGTTTTCACATGCACCTGACACTATTACGTTGTGGCTTTGACTTTATTGACATGAAATGAAGCATTTAAACACATTATTAATATGTACTCACTGTAGAAACTAGAGACTCATAAAAGTGAGTAGGTTAAATTTTTGTTTAACTGTGAAGACTTGTAATTCTCATTAGCATTTACACTCGTGTTTCAAGTTATACTGCATTTATTAAAGCATATTGCATAGGTAATCATGAACCTATTTATTCACATTTGCATTTATTCTGAAGTTACATGTTCATATATAATCACATATTTAAAATTCACTTTGAAATACTAAACAAAGTTAGATTGACTAAATGCCTTAATTTTGCAATGTTTTATTGCTTGTCTAGTCTGTTCTTTCTTTTGCAGGTGTGTTCTCATGATTTCATAGCTAGAGACAGGAGAATTATTGTATTATTGATAGTGAGGCCTGAGAAGGGATATCTTGGCCAGGACATGAAGAACTAATGAGCAGACAAAGCCTCCTATGCATCGCATATCAGGAACGAGGAGATGCTCAAGGTTGCAGTGACTGTTCAAGTTTGTGGGATGGGAAATCCAAAGGATGTTGCCGATACTGTGGGGAGGAGAAATAATTGGGTTTCTGGTGACGTGGGGAAAGATATGGTTGTTCCTGAAACTTTCTGGTTTTGATTAGTCTCACACCGTTAGAGTAATGCTCAGATCCCTTTTGACTCTGAGGGGTACAGACCTCTCTGTTTCCTTGCAAGTGTGTAGCTTTATGCTAAACACCTATTCTCACTTTTAGAACACTTCTATTGGAGTTTTCACTATGCCGACTCCTTCCTGCACTTCTGAATTCCTCTGAGACCTTTACCAATGACTTATTTGTATCTTATATTCAGAACTTGAGTTAGATGACTTTATAATCTACTCATTTTTAGGAAGGAGGATCGGAGTTTCATTAAGGAACACCAATTTCTGTTTCTCAGTATCTTTATTGCTGTGACTGCATTCATTGCATGCCTTATGCTATTGAATCTGAATCTCTTTCAACGTTTCAGCTTGCCAGTTGTAATTCTGTACCTTTATAATATGATCTTGATTTGCTTATATATGGGATTGGTTATTAACTTGTAATAATGCCACTTAACTTAATTCATGGATTGGACTTTCTGGGGGTAGTAGCGCTGAGTGAGCATATCATGGTGGAAACACTGGATACAAGAATAAGTGTCCCACATTGTTTATACAGAATAACCCTCCAAATTGAATGGGACACACCCAGGAAAGTGAGGGGTCTCTTTTAGGAGAACCTGACCTATGGTACGACATTCTTTTGGCCGAAAAGGATTGGCCACCTGAGTTCGTAATGGTTTGCCCAAAGGGAGAAGTTATTCTACCTGCTTTCTCCGACCTAGTGCCAGAATCAGTCAAAAATTCATAAGCGCAGGAGTGGGCATTAGCGTTAACTCCTGCACTTCACCGCAATCCTGTTGGGTGGGATGATGAGTCACTTTATCATGAAATCCCAATAAAATCAGTTCCTCAACCTCAGAGACAATACCCGATCAAACATGAGGTAAAGAAACAAGTCAGGGAGATCTTAGATCAACTTGAATACCAGGGTGTGATAGAGAATTGCACCTCACCTATGAATAATCTGTTGTTTCCCGTAATGAAACCCAATAATTCATATAGTCTAGTCTTAGATTAGAGACATTTAAATGCATCCACATGCATATTTGCAGTACAGAATGCACACAGTGCAATGAATAATATTGTGCAGAAAAAGTACAAAACAACACTAAACATGTCAAATGGATTTTTCTGTCAAAATATAGCGACAGATATTTGACAACATTCTCAGCGCTAAGCTCTAAACGCCAATTTTGTTGATTACCCCAGGGGTATAAGAACAGCCCGGGGATGTTTTCAGGCAGGGTAACAGAGTTACTTCAAAAGTTTGATGAAGAGGAGGCATTGTCCTATGTGGATGATATCTATTTGACGGGCGATGAATTAATGGAACACTTGGCCAAAGTGAACCACATAATACTTGGGTTTGCTCACCTGGGTTACAAATCCAATTAAAAAAAAAAAATCAAAAATTGCCCACCTCAGTGTCCTATTTCTAGGGTACGAGTTGTCCAGTGAAGGCAAAAGCCTGGCAGCACAATTTTTTTTTAAAAGATGCACTGCTCCAACCTCCGACGACTCTGAAATGACTATAATCCATTTTAGGATTCTTTAATTTTGGCAGAACATATATTTTGGATTATGCAGAAAGGGTGAACCTTTCTACTATTTCATTAGACCTGATGTTTCACTACACCATTGGACACAGGAACATACTGATATTCTACGTTCCGTACAAGCTTACATGACAGCTTCCAAACATTTACACACACGTGTCAACACGACTAACCTGGTGATCTGCGTAGTCGCTGGACCAACCGGGTACACCTACATCACTTTCAATGAAGGCGATACAGTACCTATTGCATACAAATCACATTTGTACACAAACGCGGAAATGCGTTTTGCACCAACTGAAAAAATACTCACAGTAGTACAGACTGCTGTAGTGAAAGAGAGAGCGCTAGCGCAGGGGAAATGCATAATTGTCGTAACCCTGGCACTGACTCTAGAGGCTGTTATGAAGGCAAGCATTCCGAATGCTAGAGCACTGCATCCATGATGGATTCAATGGGCTCACTCTCTCACTGCATCAGATGTAGATTACAGATTTGATTCTACATTACAAACATAAGCATTACTGCAGTATAAACAAAAATATCCTCTACTGAATGAAATAATGCCTCTAGATCAATATGAATGTATCATTGATACCGATGGATCTGTTCAGCCGGCAATAGGAACGAAACAGCAATATTCCGCGGCATGCACAATTGTAAAAGGGCGCATGCATGATGGAAAGTTTCTTCCTGGAAAAACACACACACAGGGGCCGATTCCGATCTCGGTCGGAGGCGCACCCAATACTATTCGGTCGGGAAAAAAGCCATGCGAAAGCCAGTTTCCCGACCGATCCGTACTAGCACACCGAGCGAGCAAGTACGATGCGCACAACAGCAAAAATCCCGGCCGAGCCGTACTCACCCAAACCAGGTCCTGTTCTCCGACCGAGGCGAATCCGGAAACGCCGAATCGAGTCGCACGGAAGGGAAAATGCAGCCCCGTCCGGCCGGACAGAGTACGATGCGCTTTCCGTACGCGCCGAACCCGTCGCTACGCACGGCACGTCAAAGCATCCGGGAGAGGCGCACATAAGCTCCGAATCGCGCCACAACACGATCCACGGCTACGAGGCGAACACAGCACCGACGAGGACGACGCGAAGCGGCGAGGACGAAGCCAAGCGGCGAGGACGACGCGAAGCAACGAGAAGGACGAACGACACGAACCAACCATGAATCCCTTCGTCCCGATCATACCAATATTCTACATCTACTACCGGAACAGGCACGGACGCGTACGGCGCAGAAGGTAAGTCAGACACCAACCACAAAACACATACAACACGTACACGACACATCACACACATACACTGGGAATCTGAATATACTTACACCAGCAACAGCAGCACCATAGGGGCGGGATGCCCATCACCAATGCCACATATGCACACAGGGGCCTGAATGCGCGCCACCACCCCAACCCAGGGGGCTGGATGCCAACCACCACAACCACCCTTAGCCAGGGGGTGCCAGATGCCCACCACCACTACCACCCTTAGCCAGGGGGCTGGATGCCTACCACTACTACCACCCTCACCCAGGGGGGCAGGATGCCCACCACTACTACCACCCCACCCAGGGGGCAGGATGCCTACCACTACTACCACCCTCACCCAGGGGGCAGGATGCCCACCACTACTACCACCCTTAGCCAGGGGGCTGGATGCCTACCACCACCCCTTAGCCAGGGGGCTGGATGCCTACCACTACTACCACCCCCACCCAGGGGGGCAGGATGCCTACCACTACTACCACCCTCACCCAGGGGGGCAGGATGCCCACCACTACTACCACCCTCACCCAGGGGGCAGGATGCCCACCACTACTACCACCCTTAGCCAGGGGGCAGGATGCCCACCACTACTACCACCCTTAGCCAGGGGGCTGGATGCCTACCACCACCCTTAGCCAGGGGGGCTGGATGCCTACCACTACTACCACCCTCACCCAGGGGGGCAGGATGCCTACCACTACTACCACCTTCAGCCAGGGGGGCTGGATGCCTACCACTACTACCACCCTTAGCCAGGGGGGCAGGATGCCCACCACTACTACCACCCTCACCCAGGGGGCTGGATGCCTACCACTACTACCACCCTCAGCCAGGGGGGCTGGATGCCTACCACTACTACCACCCTCACCCAGGGGGGCAGGATGCCTACCACTACTACCACCCTCACCCAGGGGGGCAGGATGCCCACCACTACTACCACCCTCACCCAGGGGGGCAGGATGCCCACCACTACTACCACCCTCACCCAGGGGGCAGGATGCCCACCACTACTACCACCCTTAGCCAGGGGGCTGGATGCCTACCACCACCCTTAGCCAGGGGGCAGGATGCCCACCACTACTACCACCCCCACCCAGGGGGCTGGATGCCTACCACTACTACCACCCTCAACCAGGGGGGCTGGATGCCTACCACTACTACCACCCTCACCCAGGGGGCAGGATGCCCACCACTACTACCACCCTCACCCAGGGGGCAGGATGCCCACCACTACTACCACCCTTAGCCAGGGGGCAGGATGCCCACCACTACTACCACCCTTAGCCAGGGGGGCTGGATGCCTACCACCACCCTCAGCCAGGGGGGCTGGATGCCTACCACTACTACCACCCTCACCCAGGGGGCAGGATGCCCACCACTACTACCACCCTTAGCCAGGGGGCAGGATGCCCACCACTACTACCACCCTCACCCAGGGGGCAGGATGCCCACCACTACTACCACCCCCACCCAGGGGGCAGGATGCCTACCACTACTACCACCCTCACCCAGGGGGGCAGGATGCCCACCACTACTACCACCCTTAGCCAGGGGGCAGGATGCCTACCACTACTACCACCCTCACCCAGGGGGCAGGATGCCCACCACTACTACCACCCTCACCCAGGGGGCAGGATGCCCACCACTACTACCACCCTTAGCCAGGGGGCTGGATGCCTACCACTACTACCACCCTTAGCCAGGGGGCTGGATGCCTACCACTACTACCACCCTCAACCAGGGGGCAGGATGCCTACCACTACTACCACCCTCACCCAGGGGGGCAGGATGCCCACCACTACTACCACCCTTAGCCAGGGGGCTGGATGCCTACCACCACCCTTAGCCAGGGGGCTGGATGCCTACCACTACTACCACCCTCAACCAGGGGGGCAGGATGCCTACCACTACTACCACCCTCACCCAGGGGGGCAGGATGCCCACCACTACTACCACCCTTAGCCAGGGGGTGCCAGATGCCCACCACCACTACCACCCTTAGCCAGGGGGCTGGATGCCTACAACTACTACCACCCTCACCCAGGGCGGGCTGGATGCCTACCACCACCCTTAGCCAGGGGGCTGGATGCCTACCACTACTACCACCCCCACCCAGGGGGGCAGGATGCCTACCACTACTACCACCCTCACCCAGGGGGCAGGATGCCCACCACTACTACCACCCCCACCCAGGGGGCAGGATGCCTACCACTACTACCACCCTCACCCAGGGGGCAGGATGCCCACCACTACTACCACCCTCACCCAGGGGGCAGGATGCCCACCACTACTACCACCCTTAGCCAGGGGGCTGGATGCCTACCACTACTACCACCCTTAGCCAGGGGGGCTGGATGCCTACCACTACTACCACCCTCAACCAGGGGGCAGGATGCCTACCACTACTACCACCCTCACCCAGGGGGGCAGGATGCCCACCACTACTACCACCCTTAGCCAGGGGGGCTGGATGCCTACCACTACTACCACCCCACTCATAGGATGGACAATGCATGACACAACAAGCACACCACAACCTAGGGAATGCAAGATTAAGACATCCCCCACCACCATGACAAGCGTGTGAGCAGGCTGTGTCAAATGCCTACAACACCGAACATGACATTGAACATACAATGTGACCCCCTAGCACATGTGCCACACATATATGTGTGTGGCACCCACAATGCAAGCAGCCCATGACCATTGTGGCAATGGGGCCTAAACCCCCATCATCACAGTGACCAAAAGGCAAGTGTGGGGTCCATAGCTGAAGCACATTTCGACCATTGTGGCAATGGGGTCTAAACCCCCATCATCACAGTGACCAAAAGGCAAGTGTGGGGTCCATAGCTGAAGCACATTTTGACCATTGTGGCAATGGGGTCTAAACCCCCATCATCACAGTGACCAAAAGGTAAGTGTGGGGTCCATAGCTGAAGCACAGTTTGACCATTGTGGCAATGGGGTCTAAACCCCCATCATCACAGTGACCAAAAGGCAAGTGTGGGGTCCATAGCTGAAGCACATTTTGACCATTGTGGCAATGGGGTCTACACCCTCATCATCACAGTGACCAAAAGGTAATTGTTGACAAAGAAAGAGCTGCAACTGCCAAACTGCATGGATCATTCCTGGTCACAGAACCAAAAACTCATCTGTGGCAAAGTAGTGTATGTGTCCCATTGCAACATAAATTGGGGGAGCCAAATACTGCAGTGCAAATGAAACATTCCTTTGGCCATGTGCAGACAAACAACACCCATGGTGGCTGAGACCGTCAACAGTCATCAATGACACAATGACAGAAGTGACCATCAGAATGCAGAACCACATATTTGCACCAATGGGCACACAAATGCAGATACCCTGTGGAGACAGCAGATGTGAGGTGAACAGATACCATACCATGGCAGCAATGTGACACACAAACCATGATCACTGTGCTGACCGATGACCTAGGAGTCCCAGGGACAGCAGGGGAAACACACCAAACAACATACAGCCAATGGCACACCCAAGATATGCCAATGCAGTGGTGCAGATGCACAAACACAAACAGGCAGACCAACACTGTCATCATACACAGCAGGTGAGGGGTGGGGGTGCCATTGTCCCCAGGCAACAACACAACACATGAGGAGAGCTGAATACCAATCATACAGATGTGCATACACTGCCACACTAAGGTAACTCATGGATCCAAATCCCCTATGTGGGCAAGCAGGCATTGACAGGTGAGAGGGAGCACAAAACACACATGTCACACAGGCACGTAGGAACAACAACTGACACAGCAAGTCACAGACACACCACAGCACCACCCCCAGGGCCCCCACAATGTGGTGACCCTGGGCTGAAGAAAAATACCACTGTGATGACAAAGCTAAATGTCGTTCACACTGTGAACCACAGTCAGGTGTCCTGAGCAACTAACTACCATCACACCTACACAAGCACAAATCAATCAGCATGGCCAGTAAGCCAAGGCCAACATGGAGGCAGGGGACTAGCCGGGCAACAACTCTCATCTGCACACACTCAACACCACACCCCTCGACCTCCAACAATGTGCAGCAGTGAAGTACACATGCACTGGTGACATTGCACATGCACCCATTACTATTCCAGGGTGGTGGGTGGGAACCAAGGTGTAGAAACACATCACACATGGACACTCAACAAGACTCCTGAATGTCTGACACACTGCACACTACGCTGTACATGGACATGACGGCAATACCACACCGACCAATGGGATCCCAGCCACAGTCACACACCAATGAAGAAGCCAAGGTCACCCACAAAGAACACACATAGACAACAACCAACATTGCAGCCCGGACCCTAAGGAGTGCCAGCAGTCACACACACAACGTGTCACAATCACTGAAAGATAACACAAACTGGAAATCACATGACAGGGGCAAACAACAAGTGCCAAAGGAAACCTGACTGTGACCCATCTGCGTCAGCACACAAACTCTGCCCTGACAGCAAACACACCTATGGGTGACACCCTGATGACCAGTAATGTGCCATGCACCCACATCACAGAGAACACAGGAGAAGACTTTGGGGGAACATAGCTCAAGTCAGCAAGCATCACAAACAGGTACAACACTAGGGATCACAGCATGCGCAGATGAATGGAAGTGAACACACAGACATGCACATACAACACACACCTTGGGCGCAGGCAATGTCACACGTGTACACACTGCCATGAGGGGACTCCACTCCTGTGTGAGGAAAGCTGTGCCATATGTTGCCTCAGTAGGGCCCCATCATGTCAGCTGAGCACTTGGTCACACAATCAACAATTAGCACCAAATGAGGGCTCCCATCACATCAGCCTGGTCATGGATGTGCCAACGGAATCATCAGCACAGATCCAACACACTTGTATAGCAATGTTGCACTGACTACACGGATGAGTCCCTCCCCATTGATGCCCAAACCTGCATGTCCACTGGAGATGGCAACACGGTCAGGGAAGTAGACAAATGCAACGATGGCAGGCACAACAGATGTGCAGGGGTGGAAGCCACAGATATGAAATTGCCAATGTAAGTAGGAAACCCATTGCCAAATACTGAACACATGACACCCTCAGATGCTGCTATTGATGACATGGATACACCACATGATAGGACACATTCCCCCTGGACCACATGGGTTCCTGCACAGTAACACTTCATAATCATGAGACCAGATATCACCATCACTGCAGCAAGGGCATGGTTAGCTGCACCAACAACATGTACATCTGAAGCATGAGCACTAGAGAAAAGAAAGTTGCTTTATTCAGCATATGTGTTGAGGCCAAACGAAGTCCTGAAAAAGAGCAAAGGCCAATGGCCAGTCCATTGTCAAAGTTCAAACAGGGTGACACTGGCAGATGTCACCCTACGCATGCCTGCACAATACCAGGGACAATCCACTAGGAGGGGCAACCGGGGGCAGGCCAGGCACCGCAGGGACAGGATCAGGGCTCACCAGGGGAGTCAGGGAAGGGGTGGTGGGTGCTGGAGAGCCACTGACAACTGCAGTGGAGGTGTCTGACATGGTGTGTGCCGGCACAACTGGGGGGCATGACACAGATGTCGTGGGTGCCGGCACAACTGCAGTGGACCCTGCAGATGGGGTGGACAGGTCCGCCACTGCAGTGCCCAAGTCAGACAGGGCGGTAGTGGACTCCACTGCAGTGCCTACCTCCAGGGGAGGAGAATGGGGAACAGGCAAGGTGGGTTGGACAGAGGGGGGGACACCCTCACCACATCAGTGGCACAGACAAGCGCAGCGGGGGTGTGGTGCTGGGAGAGCAAGTGGCAGGGGAGAAGGCCGGAGCATCTTGGGGATGGTATATCTGTGGGTGGGGAACCTGGGGCAGGGTGTGGTGGGGGCACCTGTGCAGTGGGGGCCTGAGGGATGGAGGACGGAGACCTTGTGCCTGAGCTTCAGGGCGGTGGCGGGGTCTTGCTCTTAGCACTCCGGGGGACTTGCGGGTGGGGGCCTCAGTCCGTCTGCGCCTGGGGGAGGGTGTCCGGGGGCGAGGGCACTCTGCTCCGTGTGGGTGGGCTTCCTCTTCCCCCGGGATGCTGGAGCAGCTTCATCGGTGGGGAAGAGGCCGAGGTCACAGAGGAAGAGCTGCTGTGACTTTGGGGTTGCAGGTGAGGCAAGGGAGGGTGCTTTGGAGGAGAGGGAACTGAGGACTGCGCAGTGCATGTGGATGCGTGTGTGTGTTCCAGGGCCCCATCCCCTGTGAGTCTGGCTTCAGTCCCCTGAATGTGCTTGCGTGTGCGTTTTGTCATTGGCGTGTGTGTCAGTGTGCTGGATGTGTGTGTGCTGGTGTGTGCCAGTGTGTGTGTGCCTGGGATGGGTAAGGTGCTGGGGAGTGTGGATGGAGCAGAGGCAGGAGGGGTGAGGGACCGTTTGAGGAGGGACACTGCTGCCGTCAGGGAGGAGTCCATGGACCTATTGCCCCTCTGTAGGTCAGACATGCCCGATGAGATGCCCTCCATGAACGACACCAGCTGAGTCAACAGCGCGGTGTGCGCATGGAGGACACTCAGCATGGCTGTCTGCCCTACATGGAGCTGGCGAAGGAGGTACACAGACTCCTCACTCAGGGCAGCAGGGGACACAGGGGCAGGGGTGCGGTGCCTGGCCCAAAGGAGACACGCTCCCGGACATGGGAGCCTCCACGGACCTGGGGAATGGGAGCCGATGGGAGGGCGGTGGTGGTGCTGGTGGTGGCGGGGACAGCAACACTAGCTGGGGTGTGGTGGCTGCTGACACCCGCCTCCACAAGGGAGTCATCCTCCGAGTTGCTCTGGTCCTCAGCTGAGGTGGATGCTGCTGAGGACTCCTCGGTGTGGCTCCCCTCGCCCTCCGTGCCACTGGGTCCCTCCGACCACTCCTCGGCTGCTGACCCAGTCTGGCTCTCCGGCTCCTCCTGGTCCGTGGAGCTGTCCCCTTCCGTGGCCGTGGATGTATCTGCAAACAATGGGGAAACAGACAGACATCAGTCACCTGCACATAACGCACACACCACTGTGAGCACAGCACATCACAGAGCAAGCCCTGGCATCATTAGTTGTACATTGCTAAAAGTGCACTAATTGAACAGGAGAAGTCAATTGTCAGTCTGATGCCAAGCATGGCACTCCCATCCCACATGGCCTTGCACCCATCTGTCTGGTGTCTGTTGGATTGCAACACCCCAGTGTTGACACATGCACCAAGTACACAGTAGTTGGACAGTGCAGAGAACACGGTGTGGACACATCACAGCTCTTGCCACTGAGTCAGTACAGGTTTACGGATGTAAGGGATGCCCAGAGTCAAATAGGAAATGCATGTGATGCATACCAGCGACAGACACCATGATGCACCCATGTCCTGATAGCCAGCGCCACTATGGTGTGCATGTAGCACATGTCACTCCCCTGCAGGATCACCAATCAGTAGACACATGCCATGGCGGAGGCATGACTGCAAAGTCATACATCACTGTCTCAGTGATGTATGACTTTGCAGCCAGACAACAACACTCTGCACTGTGTCACAATAGTAGGTCATGGGGAATGCAAGTCCTGGAGCTGCACAAGTGCACATGTACATCCCCCACAACACATCCTCTTAACCCTCATCTGTCCAGGTCATACCTATTGGACATATGGGAGACCTGTGACACTACCCTCTGAACCTGAGCCCCTCACACTCTGCTGTGCATGGGGAACAGCTGCCTGAACTTCACATTTACATGCCCCAGTCTGCATGGGCAGCTGATCAGACACCTATGTGTCACACAAGTATCGTCTCCTATGGTCACATCTCCAGTGGCATGCTGAGCCCCTACCAAGAAACTCCACAGCAGTCCTGGCGACTAATCCACAGCACACTGACACAGAGGCAGACACCTGAGGGGCAAATCACTGTGCACAATGTGTCCTCTGATACACGGGAGTGGGAGTACAGAGTGTATTGTATGGCCTGGAGTAGGCATGACTGTCCAGCCCCACATGAATGAGGGATGAGCCCTGGACTGTAGGCAGCTGGCTAAGTATGTGTGACACACGTCATATACATACTCCTGGGGCCCAAACATTGTTCCCACCCGCAGCATGGGTGTGTGCCAGGTACCCCAGCCACATGTGGTGGATCAGCTCAGCAATTGGACCACAGATCAAAGTAACACGCTGAATACATGTCAGAATACAGGCATTGTGTAAGCAATGGACCCACCCATGATGCCCACCACAGAGTCAGGGAAACAGATGCTGTCTCCCACCTTGAGTCAAGCAAACTGCAAGGACACAGTCCTAAGTGACAGAATTCCCTGCATGTAAGGGCCACACCTGGGTATCAGATGAGGAGTGGGCAGTGCACAATAGAGGGACATGGCTCCTGGACAACATGACTGCTGTACTGTGGCAGTTCAACCTGGCCCGAGGAGGGCACATAACATGTTAGACAGAGTACACAGTGCAGTCTTTGACTCACCCCCTCCTTGCTGCTCTCTGGCCTTCAGCTGCCCATCCAGGTCTGGAAAGCACCACCCCAGGATC